>CP136064.1:272389613-273732750 GCA_032622095.1 Siphonodentalium dalli | reverse complement strand
TTCCAATAAGGGACATAATGTTTTTTTCGTGTGTTTTCAAAATGTGGACATCAAAATAATCCAGACTGCGGACATAATTTTCTAAAAATAGAATCACTGCTTAACGACTGGGGACATTTTTATGTTTAAGGTCCTGTGCATTGCATGTGTGTTTCTATATTTTCCAATATTATGTCCCCAGTCGTAATCAGTCCGGAAACACACACACATGTGTTCGTTTATTTGTTCTACAATTACTTTGCATACATCTTAGGAGGACATACTCTTTTTGGTATAATTGTTGCCCAGCTTTTTACTAAACTCTGGACCAACGACATACTGGGGTTACTGGTATTCACGTGGTATATGATTTTTTCGTAAACTTTTCAAATTTAATTTGGGGATTGAATTTTTTAAATTCTTTTTTTTAATTTGTTTATGTGTGCCCAAATAAATGAACTACCTTATTGAAATAAATTGAAATAATAACATATTCCACCAGGGCTTAAAGTTCCCCTTTACTATTATCTTCAGCAATATCAGTGTGTGTCCCTTTCAATTGCCTTGTATACAGAAACAAATGAATTCTATCCCTGCTTCTTTTAGGTCAATCTGATTTGTTGAGTCGGCATCATGTCATAATGAGATGTAGAATACCCATTATATTGCGGTATAATCTAAAATAAATAGCCATGGCAGTCTTCTAAAAGCCTAAAACAAAAATTTGAAGATCTTTAAAGCTTCTAAAAGCTTTTTTCTAAAAGCCAATTTTGTAGAAAATAAACTTTTTACTTAGCATAACTTGACGAAGTCAAGATTAGCTATTGTCATCGTGCCGCGTCTGTTAACATTTCCTTTAGCACGGGCTACAGACCACATCTTTCATCCAATCATCATGAAATTTGCTGTGTAGATGGGAACGAGTGATTTTGGCCACACCCATTTAAAAAACATGGCCGCAGTGGCCATCTTGGATTTTGCACTCAAATCCTTTAGCACGGGCTACAGCCCACATTTTTCATCCAATCCTTTTGAAATTTGTTGTGTACATTGACATGTAGATGGGGAACGAGTGATTTTGGCCACGCCCATTCACAAAAACATGGCCGCTGACGGCCATCTTGGATTTTGCACTCAAATCCTTTAGCACGCGCTACAGCAACATTTTTCATCCGATCTGCTTGAAATTTGCTGTGTACATTGGCATTAACATGTAGATGGGAATGTAGATTTTGACCACGCCCATTTTAAAAACATGGTCGCCGGCGGCCATCTTGGATTTTGCTCTTAAATCTCTTTCAAAACTTTTTACAAAACATATGTTGCTCAGAGCATGATACACTTTGTTATTGAAGTTAATGTTGTCATCCGCAGGCATCTAGAAGGTTAATATTCTCATGTTTTGTCATGGAAGTTAATGTTGTCGTCTACAGGCATCTGGGAGGTTTTTGCAGGAAGCTGGTGAGGGGACTGTGGAGTGCTAGCTGGTTGAACAAACATTCTATAGCCTATACCTGATTGACTGAATTTTGCACATGATAGTAACATGCCTACGGTTGGCGATACATGTATCGTAACAACTAAATTTACCAAAATCCATACGTCAATACCACGTACACATTTGCCCATGCACTTTCCTGGCAGTGCTCAGCCAATGAGCATAACTTAGGAATAGGCCCATACAGCCCTATATAATATGGAAAATTATGTTATGACTGGAAGGGTCATTGGTCGTGATGTTTACACGTATACACGGAACATGATGCAACGTATCATAACTACGTGTACTGATCAAACATTATGATCAATTCGTTGTTCCAATACTCGTAATAAGTTAATTGGGCATACTGATGGGAATGACAGGATTATTAACATTGGTCCTGTTAGAAGTATATTATTCACCTTCGCCAGCAAAATATTGGTACGGCCAAAACCGTCCAGCCATACCCAGAATTACGCCCTTGGACACAGGGCCCATCATCCTTGGACAAAAAGTAGCCCTTAGTTGTTGTACCCCATAAACCTCTAATGTCGGTAGTACCGTCCGGGCTCCATCATCCGATAACTTGAAAATGCTTTGAGATATCAACTCCAAATTTTACATATAGATAAAACTCACCAATAGGCCGATTGAGTTCGAAAATGAGGCCTGCTCGTCAATTAGGGGGTTAGGGGTGGGGTTTTTTGTAGGTAAAATGTTAATTTTCATTGTTCGGTATGCTATCAACTCAAGAAAGCTTTGAGATATCAATTCCAAATTTTAAATATGAATAAAACTTGATTAATAAGCCGATTGAGTTCGAAAATGGGACCCGCCCGCCAATCAGGGGACGAAGGGTGGGGGTCTTTGTGGGTAGAATGTTCCTTTTCGTACTTATGAAGTGTATACCTGAAGAATGGTTATAAAGGTGCAATTCTAATTTTGTTATGTGTATGATACTTGGCAATATGCCAATATCATCACATGGGGTCGGCCCGCCAATTAGGGGCCGAAATGTGGGAGGTACATTACTCTTCTAGAAACTTATTATAACTCAAAATGGTATCAAGGTATCAACTCAATAGTTTAAATATGGATAAAACTCATCAGCGGATTGAGTTCATCCATGGGACCTGTCCGCCAATTAGTGGAAGATGGGTGGGGTTTGTTGTGGGTAAAATCATTTTCATTCTTTAATTGGCACAATTATGGTGTGAGATACCAATTTCAATCTTCTAACTGTGGACAATACTCATGAATATGTTACTCTATTTCTGCATGTGACTGGCTCACCAATTAGTGGCTATAATGGCAGGTGAGGTCTTTTGGGTCAATTTTTCTTCAAGTAGCTTCACAAAAACCCCATTGTCGATTGAGCTCAACTTTTATCTACAGGTTTGTTATATGATGGAGGGATTTAATTCACTGCCTATATGCTAATCAGGGGTGGATTAGGGAGCTTAGTTTCTTCTGTCAGTTTATTTTTGTTCCCTCAAAATCCACTTGGCACTTTAACACAAATTCAGTGAGCAAGTTTCCTTGGTGACGGGGAATAAAATGTGTTGAAAAGGTCCCAATATGTTGATTAGGGGTGAACTTATGGTGCATTGAACCATCTTGAACAGACAAATATGCACTTCTCCAGGTGCTATAATAACCCTTACCTATGAATGGTGTAGCTAGCATCTAGCTCTGATAATGGCATTATTGTTTATAGCAGTTATCAATGGGCACAGAGGTCATTAATCATCTCCTGGCAAGGCATATATCTGGTTATCTCAAAATTCAATCCATTAACACGGGCTACAGGACGGAGTTCGTCTGATCATTATGAAATTTGTCATGGCTGTTGACATTGACATTGATGAGAAACGCACCATTTTGTGTCATTCGACAAAAACATGGCCAACAGCGGCCATGTTTGATTTCAAAATTCAATTACCACGAGCTACAGGCCGAACTGTGCATCATGAAATCTGTATGGATGGTAATATTGACATGTAGATGGGAAACGAGTCATTTTGGTGTCATTCGGCCATTAAACAGGGCCGCTGGCAGCCATCTTGGATTTTACTTATGGCATGACTAAATCATTTGGCACGGCTTACAAGTCGTAGCTTTGGTCCGATCATTATGAAATTTGTCATAGCTGTTAACATTGACACGCAGATGGGAAACGAGTCATTTTGGGGTCATTCGGCCATAAAACATGTCTGTTGGCAGCCATATTGGATTTTACTCTTTGCATGACTAAATCCTTTGGCATGGGCTACAATGTTTACCTGTGGTCGGATCATTATGAAATTTGTCATGTGTGTTGACATTGACATGTAGATGGAAACGAGTCATCTTGGCATCTTTGATTTCAAGATTCAATCCATTAGCACAGGCTACATGTCGGAGTTTTCGTCTGATCATCAAGAAATTTGCAGTGGTTGTTAATATGCAGATGGTAACAAGTCATTTTTGGATCGTTCGGCCATAAAACATGGCCGGCGGTTTTATGCCCGGTGGCACACCCTACAGTCCCCCTCCCTCAGCCGGTCACCACCAAACTTCATATTAATCTTTATAGTGATCTAGTAGATGGATCCGGTCGAAGCTATCAAATGTTTTTGAATTTCATTCGAAGACATAGCCAGCAACCATCTTGGATTTTACTTTTTATATATATATATATATATCTATCTATCTCTATCTCTATCTCTATCTCTCTATCCGCAATTTTGTGGGAGACAGTCCATTTGAGAACGTTTTTCTGTGCCACAAATAATTGCACATCTCGAGAAATAACAAACTTCAATAATCGATATCTGATCACTCCGGGATTTGATAGGTGGGTCCTCGACTCAAATCACCTCCACCCGTATTAATTGTTAGCTCAACTTGACAAAGTCGAGTTTGAGCTATAGCCATGGGTTGGCATCCATAGTTCAGCTGTCCGCGTGTACATACATTCGTCAGCAATTTATCATTTGGCGCAAACTACAGGCCATATCCCTCATCCAAATATCACCAAACTTCATATTTGGATTCTCGGGGTGAACTCTAAATGGGAGCTTACGATATTTAGCTCAACTTGACAAAGTCAAGTTTGAGCTATTGCAATGAGTTGGTGTCCGTGGGTCTGTCAAAAATCTCGTTTAGCATGCCCTACAGGCCACATCCGATCATCACCAAACTTCGGTATGACTTCCAGATATGAACCTCCTATTTTGACCGAAATTTGTTTTGTTTTAAAACATGGCCACCAGCAGCCATCTTGGATTTCAAATTTGAATACATCGACACAACCTGCAGTCCTCATTTGTTGGAGATGAACATTTATATGTATGTTTAGATTTAGGATCACATCTAGATGGGAAATATCAAATTTGAACAATGTTCGAATAAAAACAATGCCGCCGGCAGCCATGTTAGATTTTACTCTTTGCATGACTAATTCCTTTGGCACACCCTACCAAATACCACATCCGATCATCACCAAACTTCATATGGAACTTTTGTGTGACCTCTAGCTAATCTAGACTATAATATTTTTTCGAATTTTGTTGAAAAACATTGCCGCCAGCAGCCATCTTTGATTTTACTTTGTATATCATTATAATTTATATCTCTTCATGTTGACATCTGTATTACTTAGACATTTAAACTTTCCGCATTCTTAATTGCTCTATTGACTAACCAGAGTGGTGAGGGAACATTGTTTTTTATTTTATTATTATTTTTAGAAGGGTCACATTGTTAGGAAATCACACCAAGCTTGGGGGAAATGGCTTCAAAACACTATTTTTCAAAATATCAGATATGTTGACAGCACTACCCCTTCCTTTAATATTAGTCTTCATCATTAACATCAATAAAAGTGATAAAGCAAAGCAATTTTGCTTAATATAATCCCAAATTAAAAAACTCATCGATTTTTTGTAAACTGTCGATCTGCTCGTCAATTTAAAAGCTATTTCCAAAGGATTTAGTCATGCAAAGAGTAATATCCAAGATGTCTGCCGGCAGCCATGTTTTATAGCCGAATGACCCCAAAATGTCAATATTAAGATCCACGACAAATTTCATGATGATCAGACGAACACTCCTGTCTATAAAGATGACCGCTGGCCAAAGGATTTAGTCACGCAAAGATTAAATCCAAGATGGCTGCCGGCGGCCATGTTTATGGCTGAATGATCCCAAATTGACCCGTTCCCATATACATGTCAATGTTAATAGCCATGACAACTTTCATGGTGACCCGAGCAAAGGTATGTCCTGTAGCTCGTGCCAAAGGATTTAGTCATGCAAAGAGTAAAATCCAAGATGGCTACCACCGGGCATAAAACCGCCGGCCATGTTTTATGGCCGAACGATCCAAAAATGACTTGTTACCATCTGCATATTAACAACCACTGCAAATTTCTTGATGATCAGACGAAAACTCCGACATGTAGCCTGTGCTAATGGATTGAATCTTGAAATCAAAGATGCCAAGATGACTCGTTTCCATCTACATGTCAATGTCAACACACATGACAAATTTCATAATGATCCGACCACAGGTAAACATTGTAGCCCATGCCAAAGGATTTAGTCATGCAAAGAGTAAAATCCAAGATGGCTGCCGGCGGCCATGTTTTATGGCCGAATGACCCCTAAATTACTCGTTCCCATCTACATGTCAATATTAACATCCATGACAAATTTCAATATGATCAGACGAACAAGAGGACCTGTAGCTAATGGATTGAATTTTGAACTCCATGATGGCCGCTGGCAGCCATGTTTTTGTTTTTGCCAAATGACCCCAAAATGACTTGTTCCCATCTATATTTCAATGTCAACAGCTATGACAAATTTCATAATAATCCGACCAAAGGTACGTCCTTCTAAAGGAAATTGTTGATGGACGCACCCATGGACAACGGATACCAGGCCACAGCAATAGCTCAACTTTCCAAAGTAAAGATGAACTAAAAGCTGGTGAAAACAATTGTCATCTTTGGAACTTATTGCAACAATCATACACGTGTGTTATTTAAAATCACTATTTTTGCCATTCTCGGTTTGGTAGCCATAATTTTCGGGGAAAATTGTCTTATTTGATGAAAATTTCATCAAATTCTATTTGACTAGGAGACACTGATGAAACAATCGATCAGGTTTTGGATTGGATTTTCCCGAACTTTTTATTGGCGTATTATATTTATTGGATGTTAGTTTTTGAAGAATAATGTGTTAGTAAAGGGTAGCTGTCAACAAAACTGATCATTTGAAAATTGTATTTTTAAAGCCATTTTCTCCAAGCTTGGTGTGATTTCCTCAAAATGGGAGATGTGACCCTTCTATAACAAACAAAATTTAAATTCAGGATAAGAATTTTCCGCTTTTCGGCGGGACATTTTTGAGATCTGTGCAAATCCGCTAAGAAAATTTGGGGGTGGGGGTATGCATGGTTAGTTTTTATTCGCGACGATCTCAGTCGGCCGACATGAGGCTAAATTGTCCGGTCATTCAAAGCGACACCGGTTTTTTTTTCCGGCAACACCGGTTCCACCATGCCGGTTTAATACGTAGCTTATCATTGGCTCGCTTCGCTTCCTTTGTTGTCGACGCTCGACATCAAGCCAATGATATTCGTTGACTCGACGGACTTCGGGATAATTTTATCTAGCCACATATCTGTTTAAATCTACTTATTTTAAAGCGATTATGAAAAGTTCTGACTGTTGTGGTCTCCAGAGTCCCAGTCTTATCAGTCTTTGCAGTCTGGTGAGCGACCCCACAGTCATTGACTGTCTTGTTTACTGGTCGTGACAATGAAGGCCAATCAGAGAGGGTTTCTGATTACGCACGAGATCATCACTTTCTAGCGAACGGCGGTCGGCTCATCAAGTTTATAAAATATGATAAATATTTTACAGTATGTTCGTTATAAAGGTTTTACAATTCGTTCGAAACCATGGAAACTACCTGGTGAAAATCCGTTTCTAAGTATGAATGTTTGAGTTCAGAAATTGAATATTTCTCCCATATCGTGTGATGTAAAAGGTGAGACCCACCGCCTTCCCTGTAGACAGAGTTCGCACCCGTTGGTTCACAGATTTCCGCCTTCAAAAATATAAAACAATTCGAAGGCGTTTTTTTTCTGTCCGGCGTGTCTGCTGTCGCAACTGGGGATTTATATGTCAAATTGTTGGTAGTCAGGTCTTGTCTGTATATAACATTTGAAAACATGAATAAAGCTAGAGCCTGCCCGTGCGGCTAGTATGCAAAACGTGTTTTTTGTCGTCATTTATTCAGTGGAGGGAAGACTCATATATTTCCCCATCCAATGGATTCCTAATTTCTCATACCTCACTGTGCTAACATCTAATATTACTTGAACATTTAAAATGTACTAATCACCAATTACTAATTTCCTGTGAAATTAATTGCAAAATCGTTTCAAAATTAGCAAATATCCTTCATTTGCATCCTTATTTTAACCTAATAAACATAATATACCACATATTTGCTATTTTTTTGATGAGCTTGGATTAACTCAGTATTGTTAAGACCATTTTACCTAGGACTTAGCAGCTGGACTGGTTAATTTTATTGTATAAATTCATATTCAGCAAAGAAAATCCTTTTTAGTATAGAAATTGTTAAACGGACATCCCACATGGCTCATTCGAACTTTTAACTTGTGTTGATGTAGTTTAGAAGGAGGTATAAGATAGGTTGATAACCGCGAAATATTGATATACCGACTTCATAATTATGCTCTGAAATTGACCAATGTCAGCTATTTTCCAACTGTTTTCCCCTTTTCGTCAAACGTGAAACAAACGCTCTTATTTCTACCATATCGGGAATAAACTAGCAATTAACGCTCTGTATTATGCCCGACCCTCCGAGATTGGATTCGGGGGTCTAGAGTGGACCCCCCCCGTCGTTCTTAACAAACATTTCAAAACACCAGCATTGTGGAAAGGATCTCCACATATATATATATGTAGTGTAGGTTTTGTCCGCACTCCCCCCCCCCAGAGTTATGGCCCTTTGTTGGACTTAGTGTAAAACGCGTCCCTAACAAACATTATGCCGTGGATTTCTTTATTATTGGAGTTCGTTGTCCGTTGACATGATGATACATGCAGCACAGGTTGGGGAAAGGATTTTTTTCCACATAATACGGGTTTCGTTCATCCATTTATTTTTACCAAAGTTACGGCCCTTGTTTGACTTGGAAATTTGTGAATTTTCATTTTGCAACTTGGACAAGGGTCTTCTGATTCAGTTGTGCTTTGGTATGTTGATAGCGCAGCTGGGGGAAAAGGATACCGACTAACTACAGGTTTCGTCCATTAATTTTTACCTGAGTTACAGTCCTTGTTTCTTAATTTGGTCTCTGTATCAACATTTCAGCTTGTACCTTGGGCATGGGTCATCAAGTTTTAGAAATTAAAAAAAAATAACCATCCATTGCCCACTCTCTAAACTGAGCGTCGGTGGCATAATTATGCCAAGCTTAAAAGTACTCAATCCGATCAGACGGTCCCCATAGCACCAATATACAACAACAATATTTCTTCAAAATACGCTTTCGTTATCAGAATCGATTAATTACAACAAAATAATGCTAACCTCTGTTAACTATGGTATAAAACCCCCCAAAAACGTGTTATTTATCAACATGTTGTTCAACGAAATATGGCCGAATTATCAAAAAATGTTGCCGTGTTACCACTCGATTTTAAAGATCCATCTTCATCCGCAATTTTGTTCGAGACCGTCGATTTGATGACTCTTTATCTGGGCTATAAATAATTACACATTTCGAGAAACGACAGAAATCGATATCGTATCACTGTGAGCTTTGATGGGTGGGCTCCTCGACTCGAATCATATATTTTATTTTACCCCCGAAACCAAAGAAATAGTAATTTGGGAGTTTTAATTCGGATTATGCATTTTTAATTGGAGTTGCACTTGTTCGATGTCGAATAAAGTTCGGAACCCGAACTTTCTGAATTCGATCACGTGAATTAGTCTTTCTATGGCATAAGTATTTAGTATTTATCGACCTATATATTATGTTTGTCCCTGAAACCTGGCCGCGATGGAACAAATTCTAGCATAATTGGGACTCGCAAACCGTCAAGTCTCTTTAAAAAGAGGTAAACTATTAAAGTGATGTGAAACACCCCGGCAGGGTGATCAAATAGATATGGAGAATAATCTTGCTCACAGTAGTTATTTTTTATGAATATTAATCCAAATTGACAACACACACCGTCATTCTTATATATTAATTAAGTGCAATGACTCTAGATGTCGAAATCGTTTGCGTTAGTTTATCGCCGATTGTTGCGTCCCGAATTGAGGTGTAAATATTTACAATTGAGCGTAGTTCAGGCGATGTTTTCTATGGAGTGGTATGGTCGATTCATTTGAAATGTTCGTGATCTTATAGTAGAATGATACATTCCCCATGTTGGCATAGCGCCTGAGTACTAACTTATTAGTTTATCGCACTCGAACAAGTCCATAATATGTCTTTAAACGAATGACACGAAGCCATAAATACACATTTAAAGTCAGTCTATGGTTGTATACTTACTGTTTAAAGACATATTATGTACTTGTTCGGGAGTGTGTAACTGATAAGTTAGTATGCAGGCGCTATGCCAACTGAAGGAAAAAAAACATTTTACTAACATAGCCGAAAATTTGAAGCAAATCGGCCGTACCACTCCATAGAAAACATCGTCAGAACTACGCTCAATTGTAAATATTTACTACTCGATTCGGGACGCATCTATCGGCGATAAACTAACGATAACGATTTCGCCATCGAGAGTCATTGCATTGAATTAATATATAAGAATGACGATGTGTCCTCTGAATTTTGATACACTGTTTGTAAAAAATACTACTTTGAACAAGATTATTCTCCATTTCTGTTTGATCACCATACCGAAGTGTTTCAGATCACTTTAAAGTCAGTCTATGGTTGTATACTTACTGTTTTCGAAACTGATGTAAGTGAAATAGAGTAGATGATAGTCAACGATCGAGTCCCGATGACAAACAAATGTTCGGTTGCTATACGCCGTGTTAGAACTGGTGAACTTATGTTGGAATTATTTCATATAAATACTGCGGCCAGGAATTCAGATGTTTATCTCGATGTGTCAATGCCGTTTGCAGACGGCTCGTATATATAAGTACAACATTCGAAGTTAATTTTAAGGCTCAAAAGATAAATATTTTTGGTTCATATTTCCCTATCGAACCCATTTTAACACTTTATTATTTAGACATTTCCCTACAAAAATCGGGCTCCTTCTGTACTTTTATTCATATATCGTCAGGTTTTACCACATAGCATCCCTTCAAATGAATAATAGATCATTCCAACATTTATAAATGAAACCCCTGCTGTTTCTCTTGGGTGTTTTTTCGTGAAAATTGAATAGTTTTTTTAAAAGAAGCTTGAAAATAATTGGTTAGTTGTTGTTGTTGAAAGTGCTTCTGGAAGATATATATATATATATAGAGAGAGAGAGAGAGCATCTTCAAGTATATCTACCGCGATCCTATTTTTTTCTGACTTCTAACCAAACATTTTGTTTCTTTGACCTGCATGTTATAGCACCCGACTGTTACAGCTGGTTACGTAAATATTATGTGTTCAAACTGTTTGTTGACGCTGTGAATTAGGTGCTTGTTTCATTGAGATACAGCTGTGTTGTGTTGTTTTTGTTTTAAATAAAAAGAAAACGAATCCTGTTTGTTAATAACTGTGAACCATAATTCTGTCTAATGGCATTGCAATGTGTCGAAGTTAGGTGCAGCTTGGTACACGCATATGTGGCTATTTTTTGGTAAACATATTGGGAATGTCTCAGTATAAGCCGTTGTAAATGTGAGATGGAATACATAGCAGGGGTATAGCCATGGGGGCATGGTAATCCTGGGCCCTGTGCGCATTCTCTGTAGTCGAATCAAATAGAGACGTGTTGGTCGATTTGGCTGATTTGAAGGCAATGTAATTCGCAATTTGGAAACACTCCTAATGACAAGGACCTTAAAGAGATGTTGAAAGAGGCCCTCAAAAATTCACCTTGTTTCTGACCTCTAAACTTCATCTTGTGACTGGAGCTTCCTGATTTTTCGACCAAAGGTCGCCTCGCATATATAAGAGAATGCATTGGCCCAACAGTTTGTTATCATTTTTTCTTACATTCTTTAACAATTTATATTTTTTCTTACATTCATAACAATTTTTATCATTATTCCCCCACTCATCACCAAAGGCGCCTACCACAATCTGGAATTTTGCAACAGTTTAGAGTCAGTTTTGACGCCAGACAAACTATGCTTACGCCCAATTTGTGACCGGTTATAATGGGTTACTTCTGTACTTTTTGACAGTGATTTGCCCCTATGGTGGCTATGGACGAATTGACACAAATATGGTAGATCTCCCACAATCGGAAATTTAGCAAAATATTTGGGTTCGTTTTGACGCCAGACTTTACTTACGCCCAACTTGTGCCCGGCGCTAAAGGGCTCAAAGCGATGTACTCACTATTCAATGCGTGTAACCATACATCACCTCTCCCATTGTTAACTTCACTCAAACTGTTCCATAAACTGATCAAACCAATAATTCTGTATGGCAGTGAAATGTGGGGTGTCGAGATAACATCTAAAAATCACGATCTCCTAGCCTGTGAATCAGTTCGGTCCTACTAAAACCCGACCGCACCCGACCGCACCCGACCGGACCCGACCGCACCCGACCGGACCGCCCCCAGGGGTCCGAGCGAGATGGGGTTTGCACTATCGTGTAGAATGGACCCGAATGTACCAAAGTTCCAATCCCCAAGTCGATAGCTCGAGCGGTCACGGCACTGTTAACCCCTGACTGGCGGCCGTTTCCGCCAGGTACGGGAAATCCGAAAAGGCGCCGACCGCACCTCCCCTGACTGCCTGACCACGGAAATGGACATTATATCATGAAGTGAATACCCATATGCATCCATGGGCGATCGGACAAGTCGCTAGCTGCAGCGGAAGTGAATAAATTAACCCATACGCTGCTGCCGAATTCGCTATAAATGTACGCAAAAACGCCGAAATTAACACCCGCCGACCGGACCGCCCCTATGGGTCCGAGCGAGATGGGGTTTGCACTATCGTGTAGAATGGACCCGAATGTACCAAAGTTCCAATCCCCAAGTCGATAGATCGAGCGGTCACGGCACTGTTAACCCCTGACTGGCGGCCGTTTCCGCCAGGTACGGGAAATCCGAAAAGGCGCCAACCGCACCTCCCCTGACTGCCTGACCACGGAAATGGACATTATATCATGAAGTGAATACCCATATGCATCCATGGGCGATCGGAAAAGTCGCTAGCTGCAGCGGAAGTGAATAAATTAACCCATACGCTGCTGCCGAATTCGCTATAAATGTACGCAAAAACGCCGAAATTAACACCCGCCGACCGGACCGCCCCTATGGGTCCGAGCGAGATGGGGTTTGCACTATCGTGTAGAATGGACCCGAATGTACCAAAGTTCCAATCCCCAAGTCGATAGCTCGAGCGGTCACGGCACTGTTAACCCCTGACTGGCGGCCGTTTCCGCCAGGTACGGGAAATCCGAAAAGGCGCCGACCGCACCTCCCCTGACTGCCTGACCACGGAAATGGACATTATATCATGAAGTGAATACCCATATGCATCCATGGGCGATCGGACAAGACGCTAGCTGCAGCGGAAGTGAATAAATTAACCCATACGCTGCTGCCGAATTCGCTATAAATGTACGCAAAAATGCCGAAATTAACACCCGCCGACCGGACCGCCCCTATGGGTCCGATCGTGATGGGGTTTACACTAACGTGTAGAATGGACCCGAATGTACCATAGTTCCAATCCTCAAGTCGATAGCTCGAGCGGTCACGGCACTGTTAACCCCTGACTGGCGGCCGTTTCCGCCAGGTACGGAAATCCGAAAAGGCGCCGACCGCACCTCCCCTGACTGCCTGACCACGGAAATGGACATTATATCATGAAGTGAATACCCATATGCATCCATGGGCGATCGGAAAAGTCGCTAGCTGCAGCGGAAGTGAATAAATTAACCCATACGCTGCTGCCGAATTCGCTATAAATGTACGCAAAAACGCCGAAATTAACACCCGCCGACCGGACCGCCCCTATGGGTCCGAGCGAGATGGGGTTTGCAATATCGTGTTGAATGGACCCGAATGTAGCACAGTTCCAATCCCCAAGTCGATAGACAGAGCGGTCACGGCACTGTTAACCCTGACTGGCGGCCGTTTCCGCCAGGTACGGGAAATCCGAAAAGGCGCCGACCGCACCTCCCCTGACTGCCTGACCACGGAAATGGACATTATATCATGAAGTGAATACCCATATGCATCCATGGGCGATCGGACAAGACGCTAGCTGCAGCGGAAGTGAATAAATTAACCCATACGCTGCTGCCGAATTCGCTATAAATGTACGCAAAAATGCCGAAATTAACACCCGCCGACCGGACCGCCCCTATGGGTCCGATCGTGATGGGGTTTGCACTATCGTGTAGAATGGACCCGAATGTACCAAAGTTCCAATCCCCAAGTCGATAGCTCGAGCGGTCACGGCACTGTTAACCCCTGACTGGCGGCCGTTTCCGCCATGTACGGGAAATCCGAAAAGGCGCCGACCGCACCTCCCCTGACTGCCTGACCACGGAAATGGACATTATATCATGAAGTGAATACCCATATGCATCCATGGGCGATCGGACAAGTCGCTAGCTGCAGCGGAAGTGAATAAATTAACCCATACGCTGCTGCCGAATTCGCTATAAATGTACGCAAAAACGCCGAAATTAACACCCGCCGACTGGACCGCCCCTATGGGTCCGAGCGAGATGGGGTTTGCACTATCGTGTTGAATGGACCCGAATGTACCATAGTTCCAATCCCCAAGTCGATAGATCGAGCGGTCACGGCACTGTTAACCCCTGACTGGCGGCCGTTTCCGCCAGGTACGGAAATCCGAAAAGGCGCCGACCGCACCTCCCCTGACTGCCTGACCACGGAAATGGACATTATATCATGAAGTGAATACCCATATGCATCCATGGGCGATCGGAAAAGTCGCTAGCTGCAGCGGAAGTGAATAAATTAACCCATACGCTGCTGCCGAATTCGCTATAAATGTACGCAAAAACGCCGAAATTAACACCCGCCGACCGGACCGCCCCTATGGGTCCGAGCGAGATGGGGTTTGCACTATCGTGTAGAATGGACCCGAATGTACCAAAGTTCCAATCCCCAAGTCGATAGCTCGAGCGGTCACGGCACTGTTAACCCCTGCCTGGCGGCCGTTTCCGCCAGATACGGGAAATCCGAAAAGGCGCCGACCGCACCTCCCCTGACTGCCTGACCACGGAAATGGACATTATATCATGAAGTGAATACCCATATGCATCCATGGGCGATCGGACAAGACGCTAGCTGCAGCGGAAGTGAATAAATTAACCCATACGCTGCTGCCGAATTCGCTATAAATGTACGCAAAAATGCCGAAATTAACACCCGCCGACCGGACCGCCCCTATGGGTCCGATCGTGATGGGGTTTGCACTAACGTGTAGAATGGATCCGAATGTACCATAGTTCCAATCCTCAAGTCGATAGCTCGAGCGGTCACGGCACTGTTAACCCCTGACTGGCGGCCGTTTCCGCCAGGTACGGAAATCCGAAAAGGCGCCGACCGCACCTCCCCTGACTGCCTGACCACGGAAATGGACATTATATCATGAAGTGAATACCCATATGCATCCATGGGCGATCGGACAAGTCGCTAGCTGCAGCGGAAGTGAATAAATTAACCCATACGCTGCTGCCGAATTCGCTATAAATGTACGCAAAAACGCCGAAATTAACACCCGCCGACCGGACCGCCCCTATGGGTCCGAGCGAGATGGGGTTTGCATTATCGTGTTGAATGGACCCGAATGTACCATAATTCCAATCCCCAAGTCGATAGATAGAGCGGTCACGGCACTGTTAACCCCTGACTGGCGGCCGTTTCCGCCAGGTACGGGAAATCCGAAAAGGCGCCGACCGCACCTCCCCTGACTGCCTGACCACGGAAATGGACATTATATCATGAAGTGAATACCCATATGCATCCATGGGCGATCGGACAAGACGCTAGCTGCAGCGGAAGTGAATAAATTAACCCATACGCTGCTGCCGAATTCGCTATAAATGTACGCAAAAATGCCGAAATTAACACCCGCCGACCGGACCGCCGCTATGGGTCCGATCGTGATGGGGTTTGCACTATCGTGTAGAATGGACCCGAATGTACCAAAGTTCCAATCCCCAAGTCGATAGCTCGAGCGGTCACGGCACTGTTAACCCCTGACTGGCGGCCGTTTCCGCCATGTACGGGAAATCCGAAAAGGCGCCGACCGCACCTCCCCTGACTGCCTGACCACGGAAATGGACATTATATCATGAAGTGAATACCCATATGCATCCATGGGCGATCGGACAAGTCGCTAGCTGCAGCGGAAGTGAATAAATTAACCCATACGCTGCTGCCGAATTCGCTATAAATGTACGCAAAAACGCCGAAATTAACACCCGCCGACTGGACCGCCCCTATGGGTCCGAGCGAGATGGGGTTTGCACTATCGTGTTGAATGGACCCGAATGTACCATAGTTCCAATCCCCAAGTCGATAGATCGAGCGGTCACGGCACTGTTAACCCCTGACTGGCGGCCGTTTCCGCCAGGTACGGGAAATCCGAAAAGGCGCCGACCGCACCTCCCCTGACTGCCTGACCACGGAAATGGACATTATATCATGAAGTGAATACCCATATGCATCCATGGGCGATCGGACAAGACGCTAGCTGCAGCGGAAGTGAATAAATTAACCCATACGCTGCTGCCGAATTCGCTATAAATGTACGCAAAAATGCCGAAATTAACACCCGCCGACCGGACCGCCCCTATGGGTCCGATCGTGATGGGGTTTGCACTATCGTGTAGAATGGACCCGAATGTACCAAAGTTCCAATCCCCAAGTCGATAGCTCGAGCGGTCACGGCACTGTTAACCCCTGACTGGCGGCCGTTTCCGCCAGGTACGGGAAATCCGAAAAGGCGCCGACCGCACCTCCCCTGACTGCCTGACCACGGAAATGGACATTATATCATGAAGTGAATACCCATATGCATCCATGGGCGATCGGTCAAGTCGCTAGCTGCAGCGGAAGTGAATAAATTAACCCATACGCTGCTGCCGAATTCGCTATAAATGTACGCAAAAACGCCGAAATTAACACCCGCCGACTGGACCGCCCCTATGGGTCCGAGCGAGATGGGGTTTGCACTATCGTGTTGAATGGACCCGAATGTACCATAGTTCCAATCCCCAAGTCGATAGATCGAGCGGTCACGGCACTGTTAACCCCTGACTGGCGGCCGTTTCCGCCAGGTACGGGAAATCCGAAAAGGCGCCGACCGCACCTCCCCTGACTGCCTGACCACGGAAATGGACATTATATCATGAAGTGAATACCCATATGCATCCATGGGCGATCGGACAAGACGCTAGCTGCAGCGGAAGTGAATAAATTAACCCATACGCTGCTGCCGAATTCGCTATAAATGTACGCAAAAATGCCGAAATTAACACCCGCCGACCGGACCGCCCCTATGGGTCCGATCGTGATGGGGTTTGCACTATCGTGTAGAATGGACCCGAATGTACCAAAGTTCCAATCCCCAAGTCGATAGCTCGAGCGGTCACGGCACTGTTAACCCCTGACTGGCGGCTGTTTCCGCCAGGTACGGGAAATCCGAAAAGGCGCCGACCGCACCTCCCCTGACTGCCTGACCACGGAAATGGACATTATATCATGAAGTGAATACCCATATGCATCCATGGGCGATCGGACAAGACGCTAGCTGCAGCGGAAGTGAATAAATTAACCCATACGCTGCTGCCGAATTCGCTATAAATGTACGCAAAAATGCCGAAATTAACACCCGCCGACCGGACCGCCCCTATGGGTCCGATCGTGATGGGGTTTGCACTATCGTGTAGAATGGACCCGAATGTACCAAAGTTCCAATCCCCAAGTCGATAGCTCGAGCGGTCACGGCACTGTTAACCCCTGACTGGCGGCCGTTTCCGCTAGGTACGGGAAATCCGAAAAGGCGCCGACCGCACCTCCCCTGACTGCCTGACCACGGAAATGGACATTATATCATGAAGTGAATACCCATATGCATCCATGGGCGATCGGACAAGACGCTAGCTGCAGCGGAAGTGAATAAATTAACCCATACGCTGCTGCCGAATTCGCTATAAATGTACGCAAAAATGCCGAAATTAACACCCGTCGACCGGACCGCCCCTATGGGTCCGATCGTGATGGGGTTTGCACTATCGTGTAGAATGGACCCGAATGTACCAAAGTTCCAATCCCCAAGTCGATAGCTCGAGCGGTCACGGCACTGTTAACCCCTGACTGGCGGCCGTTTCCGCCAGGTACGGGAAATCCGAAAAGGCGCCGACCGCACCTCCCCTGACTGCCTGACCACGGAAATGGACATTATATCATGAAGTGAATACCCATATGCATCCATGGGCGATCGGACAAGACGCTAGCTGCAGCGGAAGTGAATAAATTAACCCATACGCTGCTGCCGAATTCGCTATAAATGTACGCAAAAATGCCGAAATTAACACCCGCCGACCGGACCGCCCCTATGGGTCCGATCGTGATGGGGTTTGCACTATCGTGTAGAATGGACCCGAATGTACCAAAGTTCCAATCCCCAAGTCGATAGCTCGAGCAGTCACGGCACTGTTAACCCCTGACTGGCGGCCGTTTCCGCCAGGTACGGGAAATCCGAAAAGGCGCCGACCGCACCTCCCCTGACTGCCTGACCACGGAAATGGACATTATATCATGAAGTGAATACCCATATGCATCCATGGGCGATCGGACAAGTCGCTAGCTTCAGCGGAAGTGAATAAATTAACCCATACGCTGCTGCCGAATTCGCTATAAATGTACGCAAAAACGCCGAAATTAACACCCGCCGACCGCACCTCCCCTGACTGCCTGACCACGGAAATGGACATTATATCATGAAGTGAATACCCATATGCATCCATGGGCGATCGGACAAGACGCTAGCTGCAGCGGAAGTGAATAAATTAACCCATACGCTGCTGCCGAATTCGCTATAAATGTACGCAAAAATGCCGAAATTAACACCCGCCGACCGGACCGCCCCTATGGGTCCGATCGTGATGGGGTTTGCACTATCGTGTAGAATGGACCCGAATGTACCAAAGTTCCAATCCCCAAGTCGATAGCTCGAGCGGTCACGGCACTGTTAACCCCTGACTGGCGGCCGTTTCCGCTAGGTACGGGAAATCCGAAAAGGCGCCGACCGCACCTCCCCTGACTGCCTGACCACGGAAATGGACATTATATCATGAAGTGAATACCCATATGCATCCATGGGCGATCGGACAAGACGCTAGCTGCAGCGGAAGTGAATAAATTAACCCATACGCTGCTGCCGAATTCGCTATAAATGTACGCAAAAATGCCGAAATTAACACCCGTCGACCGGACCGCCCCTATGGGTCCGATCGTGATGGGGTTTGCACTATCGTGTAGAATGGACCCGAATGTACCAAAGTTCCAATCCCCAAGTCGATAGCTCGAGCGGTCACGGCACTGTTAACCCCTGACTGGCGGCCGTTTCCGCCAGGTACGGGAAATCCGAAAAGGCGCCGACCGCACCTCCCCTGACTGCCTGACCACGGAAATGGACATTATATCATGAAGTGAATACCCATATGCATCCATGGGCGATCGGACAAGACGCTAGCTGCAGCGGAAGTGAATAAATTAACCCATACGCTGCTGCCGAATTCGCTATAAATGTACGCAAAAATGCCGAAATTAACACCCGCCGACCGGACCGCCCCTATGGGTCCGATCGTGATGGGGTTTGCACTATCGTGTAGAATGGACCCGAATGTACCAAAGTTCCAATCCCCAAGTCGATAGCTCGAGCAGTCACGGCACTGTTAACCCCTGACTGGCGGCCGTTTCCGCCAGGTACGGGAAATCCGAAAAGGCGCCGACCGCACCTCCCCTGACTGCCTGACCACGGAAATGGACATTATATCATGAAGTGAATACCCATATGCATCCATGGGCGATCGGACAAGTCGCTAGCTTCAGCGGAAGTGAATAAATTAACCCATACGCTGCTGCCGAATTCGCTATAAATGTACGCAAAAACGCCGAAATTAACACCCGCCGACTGGACCGCCCCTATGGGTCCGAGCGAGATGGGGTTTGCACTATCGTGTTGAATGGACCCGAATGTACCATAGTTCCAATCCCCAAGTCGATAGATCGAGCGGTCACGGCACTGTTAACCCCTGACTGGCGGCCGTTTCCGCCAGGTACGGGAAATCCGAAAAGGCGCCGACCGCACCTCCCCTGACTGCCTGACCACGGAAATGGACATTATATCATGAAGTGAATACCCATATGCATCCATGGGCGATCGGACAAGACGCTAGCTGCAGCGGAAGTGAATAAATTAACCCATACGCTGCTGCCGAATTCGCTATAAATGTACGCAAAAATGCCGAAATTAACACCCGCCGACCGGACCGCCCCTATGGGTCCGATCGTGATGGGGTTTGCACTATCGTGTAGAATGGACCCGAATGTACCAAAGTTCCAATCCCCAAGTCGATAGCTCGAGCGGTCACGGCACTGTTAACCCCTGACTGGCGGCCGTTTCCGCTAGGTACGGGAAATCCGAAAAGGCGCCGACCGCACCTCCCCTGACTGCCTGACCACGGAAATGGACATTATATCATGAAGTGAATACCCATATGCATCCATGGGCGATCGGACAAGACGCTAGCTGCAGCGGAAGTGAATAAATTAACCCATACGCTGCTGCCGAATTCGCTATAAATGTACGCAAAAATGCCGAAATTAACACCCGCCGACCGGACCGCCCCTATGGGTCCGATCGTGATGGGGTTTGCACTATCGTGTAGATTGGACCCGAATGTACCAAAGTTCCAATCCCCAAGTCGATAGCTCGAGCGGTCACGGCACTGTTAACCCCTGACTGGCGGCCGTTTCCGCCAGGTACGGGAAATCCGAAAAGGCGCCGACCGCACCTCCCCTGACTGCCTGACCACGGAAATGGACATTATATCATGAAGTGAATACCCATATGCATCCATGGGCGATCGGACAAGACGCTAGCTGCAGCGGAAGTGAATAAATTAACCCATACGCTGCTGCCGAATTCGCTATAAATGTACGCAAAAATGCCGAAATTAACACCCGCCGACCGGACCGCCCCTATGGGTCCGATCGTGATGGGGTTTACACTATCGTGTAGAATGGACCCGAATGTACCAAAGTTCCAATCCCCAAGTCGATAGCTCGAGCAGTCACGGCACTGTTAACCCCTGACTGGCGGCCGTTTCCGCCAGGTACGGGAAATCCGAAAAGGCGCCGACCGCACCTCCCCTGACTGCCTGACCACGGAAATGGACATTATATCATGAAGTGAATACCCATATGCATCCATGGGCGATCGGTCAAGTCGCTAGCTGCAGCGGAAGTGAATAAATTAACCCATACGCTGCTGCCGAATTCGCTATAAATGTACGCAAAAACGCCGAAATTAACACCCGCCGACTGGACCGCCCCTATGGGTCCGAGCGAGATGGGGTTTGCACTATCGTGTTGAATGGACCCGAATGTACCATAGTTCCAATCCCCAAGTCGATAGATCGAGCGGTCACGGCACTGTTAACCCCTGACTGGCGGCCGTTTCCGCCAGGTACGGGAAATCCGAAAAGGCGCCGACCGCACCTCCCCTGACTGCCTGACCACGGAAATGGACATTATATCATGAAGTGAATACCCATATGCATCCATGGGCGATCGGACAAGACGCTAGCTGCAGCGGAAGTGAATAAATTAACCCATACGCTGCTGCCGAATTCGCTATAAATGTACGCAAAAGCGGTTATGTCCACTTACCTCACCGTTACATATCCATAAAAATAGTCCACATGACAGTTAATCCTTATATTTATATACATTTAGCGAAAAAGCCGCTTTTGTAAATATATTTAAATCGAAAAGTGTATCGTGACAAGATCAGCCCAAAATACCCAATAGCACCCTTGGCAAAAGTTAATAGGAACAATTTCTCTTCATGTTGAAACCCGATGATGTATTAAGTCAATCCTGCGCGAGTCAAAATGCGCCCAAAGCATTACGCGTTCGTCTGTCCAAACCTAATGACGTATCGATGGTGTTATTAGCTTGGTGTTATGATGCGTTACGCATTCACCGAGAAATAACTGCAACTAGCCACGTGGGCGCCGACCAATCAGAATGCTGGATTTAGTGATGACAACACTTAGTGTGTAAATATATGTATTTGATCATCAGGAGGCATGACTTGGAATAGTAAACAGGGAAATGAAAAAAGAACTCAATGCGGAAGTGAAACGTCTGATACATTCACCAGAGTATTGCGCGCGCATAAAAATTCACCGATAACTTTGGAAATAGTGTTACTCCGTGACGTCACATTGTCCCGGTAATTCCAGGATTATAATGTGACAGCTTTTGTTCAATCAGAAATAGTGTTAGTTATATAAAGGATGGATAATAAAACATATTATTGATCAACCGTAACCTGCATATATATCAAAAGATAACTAGTATTAAATCGTGCCATATGTAAAGTATCCAAATATATTAATTGCGTATTGAATCAGATGATGTTTTGATAACAATCAGCTCTATGTGTAAATTAGTCTCTGATCATCAAGAGATTAGTTGGCTTCAGAAAAGAGTGACACATATTAAGCTGACTGGGGATTATAACAGTGCACGTCGTGTAATGATGTGGGAGCCTTCACCTAGGTTATTTCTCTCCAATAATACTTGTTTATGCGTGCATAGTTGTATTTATTGTAGGAGTGCATCATTTTCTTCATGGTTGCAATGGTGTCGCAACACGATGGACTTGCGCACACATGTCGCCAATACATCACCTTTGTTCCCGCCGAATGTTGGTGTGGAACAAATATTGTTTTCTAAGCACCCCCCCCCCCCACACACACACACGTTGAACTGAACATAATGCGTCGTAACAACCATCATATATGTAATGTGTTAATTGGAATATAATAATGATATTGCATAATTGAATGAGTTGAGTTGAGTTATTTTTTCTTTAATGCACATGTCTTTATTTCCTCTTTGGTTGTGATAAAGAAATCATTATGAATTGTTTAACCCCAGCCGTCTTTGTGTCGTTTCCCCAAGCTACAATGTGATTTAGTGATAAAGATGGATATAAAATTCGTCGCAAATCAATCAGATTCAATACTCAATTTATTAACCTCGTCCACTAAATTAGATTCGAGCCCCGCTTGATAAATCTCGACTTTAAATGGAATTTATTGCAATCGGCCAATATATTTCGTATAGTTTCGAGTTATTGATATCGGCATGCCAGTCGTCAATACAAAATTTAGTTGGCTACTGGAGAGTAAATGTGTTGTTCAGAAATAAATATTCGTTTCTCCGTTCGATACGGTTACTGGAATCCATATAGCTACCCGTACCGCAACACGTGTTGCAACCACAAACTGTTTTACAGGAATAATTCAGCGCATCGACCAAACGCCAAAAGTGGTCGGGTACCCCTACCCACGGTAGAACAAGTTAAAACCAACTTTTTTTTAAGGAGAAATATATACTGTTGACGAAAATGATAGTGAAAAATAACGGAATTGGTGGTGGCTATTGTCAAATTGACGATGAGCGATACCCACCAGTGACTTTTTCCAGAAATTAACGATTTTGGTAAAGTGAGCCATGCGGCTATATCCTAAGTTATTTGCCCACATTATTGGTGTTAAAATTACTATAGCATACCATATCTATACCTGATATGCAAAAAGTGTTGGTTAATTCAGATTTTCCTGCCATTTGGAGCCGAAACATTTATTTTTTGTTGAAAAATCGCTCTTTTTCACAAAAATAATGTTTTTCAAACATTATCTTTCAAACGGATATTGCAATAATGCTGAAATATTTAGTCCATATGGTGTACTAATAATCTGACAAGCATATGAAGAATGAAGTTAACATAAATTTTGAACGGTTTGCGAGATATTGGATTTTAGCTACCCCTCCCCCAAACACGTTTTTGGTCGAAAAAATACATATGTTTGATAACGACATTACAAACATTTTCTAATTGATCTGAATGGGACCCAATATGAATGTTGTACTGAAAGTTTTGTCCAGAGATACCGTTTAATTGATTACAGATGTGTTCAGGCTTTCAGACCCCCAGTTACAACAACAACAATTATTTGATTGATAACAGGTAATTTTGCATGCATTAACATCGATGTTAAGTACTAAAACCTTTGTTATAAACAACACGTGGCCAATATAATTCATATGGCTCAGCAGTTATCTGGACATCACAAGTAGAAAGAATTTGACAGAAATTGTGAACGGTTTTCCAAATATTGGAATTAGGTACCGCTCCCCCCGGACGCGATTTGGTAAAAAAAAATACCTATTTATGATAACGACAACACAGACCTTTCTAAATGATTCTAATGGGCATTTAATCATGATTCGTGTGATGAAAACCTGATCCGTAGACACCGTGAGCGTGGTTGTAGATGTCCTCAGGTTTCCAAACCCCCAGTTACAACAACAACAAACATTTTATTTATAACATGTAATATTATATCAACACATATCGACTTTGAGGAACTAAAGTATTTGTTCTAAACGACAAATAATATAGACTAACATAGGGTTTACAGTCAAGTGATACCCGAGTCAAGTGATACCATACAAAGTGATACCCTAATATGTCAACTGATACCCAAGATGGCCGAGTCATCTGATACCTTTTTGAGTCAAATGGTACCTTTTATCAAAAACGTTGATTTAGATACATTTGACCTCAAAAATACCTGCACCAATAACTCGGTAATTTTGAGTATCATTTGACCAATTTTGCAAGCAAAAACATGTTACACACAGTTGTTCCCGGCTGTCGCAGAAACCGAGACAAGTGATACCCAATTCCGAGTCCAGTGATAACCAAGACAAGTGATACCCAATTCCGAGTCAAATGTTCTAATTAGGACAATATGACACTCAACACATAAACATTTGACAAGAGAAATTATTATTGCACTTAAAATTCAAAGGTACCATTTGTCTCAGGAAGGTATCAGTTGACTCGAAAAGAAGGTATCAGTTGACTCGAGATTAGGTATCACTTGACTTTTTTCGTTGAGTATCAGTTGGTTTGGGTATCACTTGTCCTGCACCCAACATGGCTATAATCATACAGAACAAAACCATTGTTGCTTCCATAGTGATTGTTAGAGTCCCTTTAAATCGACCAAATTATAGAAACAATGGATATTGTATTTTATATCTCATAAACTAGTTTGACCAAGGTGGAAGCGTTAGTTCAAATATGTTCTATGTTTTGAGCCCCCATCCCCTGCCCTATTAGAAGCCTTGAACACACCACGGACTGAAAGAATATGATCTCAATATTAAGAATCATATAACTACAAAGGACAGTTACATAAGGAAATACACAATGTTTATGAATGGGTTTGTTCCCGAAATAGTGTGGCACTTTACAAAACGAGGCTGCGTGGTAAATATGAAGGGCGAATTTTCTATTTTTTCGAGAACACTCTACCCGATTTAAAGACTTGAACACAATACGAAATGAAGCTATATGCTCTCTATATTAACTGAGAGTGTGACTGGAATGTAGTACTATCAGAGAATACATAATTTGTATGGATGGGTTGTGCCTGTGTCGCTTTACACAAAGTGGCTGATAAATATAAGAAAGACGAATTTGCTATGTTTTGAGGACCCCCTTACACAATTGAAGTGTTAAAGTTGAACAAACCACGAACTGAAATGATTGCTGTAAATATTGACTGAGGATGTGGGCAAAGGATAGTAATATCGGGACATACATCATGTTGATGGATGGGTTGGTTGGTTCCCTAAAGCCTTTAGTACTTTATAAAAATCGGATGGCAAACGCCAAAGGCGAATATTTTTTGTGTGTGTGACCACTTTATAAGCCCATTTAAACTCTTGAACACACCATGCGACGAATATATATGCTTTTATTATTAACTCACAGTGTGAACGAAAGGTAGTGCTATCAGGGAACATACAATTTATATGGATAGTTTAGTTCCCACTATCCTAGGGTACTTTACAAAAGCCGGCTGGCAATTACCAAAGCTGAATATTTTCTTTGAGCACCCTACCCCATTTAAAGTCTTAAACACACCAATGGATGGATATGTTCTCAATATTAACTGAGGTGTGGACAAATGGTAGGTAATTCAGGAAATATACATCTTCAGTGGGTGGGTTGGTTTCCGAATGTCTGTGACACTTTACAAAAAGTGGCTAGCAAAGAGAAAGGTGAATTTTCACTGTTTTGGGTACCCATAACCCTTCTAAACTCTTCAGCGCACACTGAACCGAATCTATATACTCTCAATATTAACTGAGTGTGTGAAAGAAATGTAGTGCTGTCGTGTATTATGTACAATTTGTGTGAGTGGTGTGGTTCCCGAAATCCTGGAGCACTTTACAAAAGGCAGCTGGCAAATACGAAATATGATTTTTTTTGTTTTGAGGCCACACTACCCCATTTGAAGTCTTGAACACACAATGAACCGAACGGATATACTCCCAATATTAACTGCGTGTGTAGAGAAATGGACGCTATATCAAGAGTATGGTATATCAGGGTCTTGAATGTCTGGGTCACTTTACAAAAAGCTGTTGGTGAAAGATAAAGGCGAATACTCACTGTTTGGGGGACCCCATTAACCCATTTAATATCTTGATCACAACATGAACTGAAGTTATATTCTCTCATACTTAGCTGAGTCTGTGATCGAATGGTATTGCTATCGTGGAATTATTAATTGATATGTGTGATTTGGTTCCCCCGAAATCCTGGAACACTTTACAAAAAGCGGCTGGCAAACACGAAATGCGAATTGTCTATGTTTTGAGGACCCCACTATCCCACTTGAAGTCTTAAACAAATGATATGCTCTCAATGTTAACTGAAGTTGTGGAAAAATGGGAGTATTATCTGGAAATACGAATATGTTATGGATGAGATGGTTCCCGAAAGCCTATGGCACTTTACAACAAGCGGCTGGCAAACGAAAGGGCTAAATTTGACTGTCTCAGGGGACTCCAATCCCTATTTGAAGTCTTGAACACACCACTAGCTCAAGGCATATGCTATCAATATCACCCGAGATTGTGGCCGAATGGCTGTTCTGTCAGAAAATATGCAATGCTCTCGCCAGCCCACCGTTCGCGAAAACACCGTGGCACCTTACACAAAGCAGATGACAAACGATGATGGCGAATTTTAAGGGACCCCTACCCCATGTAAACAATTGAAGCTACCACGAACTGAATGGATGTGCCCTCAATGTCAAACGACGATCTGGACAAACGGCTATTCTATCAAGAAATACACAATTGTTATAGATGGGTTGGTACCCGACAATCAGGGACACTTTACAAAAAGCGACTGGAAAATAAATAATGAGATTTTTCAATGTTTGTATTACCCCCTTCCCAATTTGAAGACTAGAACCCACCACGAACTGGAACGATATCATCATTGACTGAGTGTTTGGACCATGGGGCGTTAGTTGTACAAGGACGTACACAATATAAATAGATGGGATTGGGTTCAGAAAGCATGAGCTCTTAACGAAAAGTGGCTGGAAAATAAGAAAGGCAAAATTATGAGGACCCCTACTTTATTTGAAGTCTTGGAAGACACCACATGGTGAAATGATATGACCTCAATATTAACTGAGGGCTTGACCAAAGGTTAGTTTTTATCAGGATATACATATGTGTTGGTTCCCGAAAGTCTGCACCATGTGGCACTCCACAACAAGCGGATGGCAAATGTTCAGTTTGATGTACCCCTACCCTATTTGAAGTCTTGAACACATCATGTACTGAATGGATTATAATTTCAATATCAACATATATTGTGGCCGATATTGTGCGATATATAAGGCTGTATTGGTTTCCGACAGAATGTGACACCTTACAAAAAGCGGTTGGCACCCAGTTTATACGATATATAAGGCTGTATTAGTTTCCGACAGCATGTGACACTTTACAAAAAAAGCGGCTGGCAAATGACACAAATTCAATTTTAACTGTTTATGTGACAATTACGCTATTTTAGGTCATGAAAACACCACGAACTCGATGGACATGCTTCTAGTTTTAACTGAGTCTGTGGACATAGGGTAGTTCTATCAGCAGGTAAACAATTTATCTGGGAGAGAGAGACTGTATGGGAAAAGTTAGGATGTAATCCAGTTGGAGCTGATTGGATACAATGATATACACATAGTTTCGTTGGAGCTGATTGGACACAATGATACACAGATAATGTTGTTTGCGTCATTGATACGTCCGTCGCCGTGAGATTACAGACGATCTGGTGGGGTTAATTTCGCGCTCAGCAGGGTTTCAATGCTTTTCGCGAAGTTTTAACAAATGACAGCGTTATGAAAATCGCTTTGTTTTCGAGATACATGTTTGAACCCCGTCAACTATTTTAATATTTTCGCGATGACTGAGTTTCTGAGTATTTCTGATAAAATGACATTCGGTATGGCGCATAGAAGTTCAGTCCTAGGACCACTGTATTCACGACATTCCAATAAGTAATGCTATGCTGTTTCTATTTGGCCACAATGACAGCGAGGGGACATTTTAATGTGATTACTCAATAGGTCATAGTTCTGCATTTCAATCTTAAGCGAGAATGGAGTACTTGTGATATGCGACACTTACTGTATGTAATAGCAAATAAAATGGGTTGTTGTTGTAATTTGGTGTCTGGAAGCCCGAACACGTCTTTAATCACTTAAGTAATATCCCCGGGCTCAATTTTCAGCAAACGAATTATGTTGGGTCCCATTATGATCAATTGGGAAATTTGGTAAAGTTCTGAACAAAAATATGTAATTTTTCGACCAAAAACGTGTTTGGGGGAGGGGTAGCTAAAATCCATTATTTCGCAAATCGTTCTAAATTTCTGTTAACTTCTTAGTGGATATGCTTGGCAGATAACTACTTCACCATAGGGATTAAATATTTCGGCATTATAGCAATATCCATTTGAATGATAAAGTTTGCAAAATAATATTTTTTTGAAAAAGTGCGATTTTTCAGCAAAAAATAAATATTTCGGCTCCAAATGGCAGGAAAATCTAAATTAACCAACATTTGTTTCATATCAGGTAGAGGTATGGTATGATATAGTAATTTTAACCCCAACAATGTTGGCAAATAGGTTATGACATAGCCACAGGGCTCGCTTTACCAAAATCGTTAATTTCTGGAAAAAGTCACTGGTGGGTATCGCTCATCGTCGATTTGACAATAGCCACCACCAATTCCGTTATTTTTCACTATCATTTTCGTCAACAGTATATATTTCTCCTTCAAAAACAGTTGGTTTTAACTTGTTCTACCGTGGGTAGGGGTATCTCGAAAACTAGAGCTCTTTTTCGATTTGGCCGCTGCACTACTGGTATAGTGTGAGCAAATTGAAAAAACATTGATATATGGTGCAGACAAATTGTTAATCGCATTCGCTTTATTGGCAGATATACGTATCGTTATGGATTATTGGACAATTTAAAATTAAATGGCTGACATGTTGGCAACATTTCAAACAATTGGATTTTACAAATAATTTCATAGACTATTCGAATGTTGGATTTTCCAGACTGAGAAAATAGGTTATGATTGCTCGAACATACAATTCCGTTAGCTAGCTTGTCCAATCAATATTCGACTCGCTCAAAATCATTCGTACAAAAAGATTTTTGGTGTCATGCTTTACTATACTATCAGATAATACCAAACATCATAACTATAAATTCGCGAATAACGGAGAAACAAACAGTAGTTATCTAAACTGCATTAGCAACTTTCCGTTAGTATATATCAACCTTAAAATATAAATCAAATTGTTCCCTTACCTTCGGCTTCACCGTCGCAAACAGAACATGGATATATGACCATAACTGGTAGAACTCGTGGTGGTCGCATTATGATAAAATCAAGATGTCGATTTGACACAATTTAGAAAGTAACCATTTTATATATCAATGCAACTATATCATTGGTTCATTCCATTGGTTGCAAATTACATTCGACTGGGTTTCTTGCCATGTACACGAAGCCATCATGCATCTCAATCGTCCCACGGATGAGGCCAAGGTTCATAATCCGATTTTAAAATCTCTTAATCTGATCATGTTTTAAATCCCAATTAATTCGCACGATCGTATAACTACTGTCGAAACCAATTCCTATAAAAACACGTACAATTGATACATGTACATTATTCATGATTATTTATTGTAACGAAAACAGCCAAAAGTAAATCGGACGAGAACTCGAAGTAAATTAGTTAATCACTGGACTGATAATCACAAGGGATTCACCAAAATAAATAAATTAATTGAATTTAAGTCCGTGGTGACGAATGTGACACCTCGCTATAATCCATACACAATGTCACATGCAGTGCTTTGAATAGCTTACCACTTTAAGTCACTACACATGCGACTATCATGACCTGAACCATGTTGATTTATAATAAATAAACATGGGGTTACCCCCCCCCCCACATTCACATATTCAGTTGTTTTATAATTAATTTTTGCATGTACCATAAAGAAAATTATCCGGGTCTCATACATATGTGTTTCAATTGATATGTTATCACTCACCTCGTATACGTTTTCGAATATCGGTGTTGATCTAGCAGGACCAGAATACACTCTTCGCTGCATGATATGATGTCCATTTCCGTGGTCGTGCAACCAGGGAAGATGCGGTTTGTGCCTTTTTGGATTTCGCGTACCCGTGGAACCGGTCGCAAATTAGCGGTTAACAGTGCCATATCCACCCGAGCTATCGACTTGGGGGTTGGAACTATGGTCCATTCGGGTCCATTCTACACGTTAGTGCAAACCCCATCACACTCGGACTCATAGGAGCGGTCCGGTCGGCGGGTGTTAATTTCGTCGTTTTTGCGTACATTTATAGCGAATTCGGCAGCAGCGTATGGGTTTATTTATTCACTTCCGCTGCAGCTAGCGACTTGTCCGATCGCCCATGGATGCATAGGGGTATTCACTTCATGATATAATGTCCATTTCCGTGGTCAGGCAGTCAGGGGAGGTGCGGTCGGCGCCTTTTCGGATTTCCCGTACCTGGCGGAAACGGCCGCCAGTCAGGGGTTAACAGTGCCGTGACCGCTCGAGCTATCGACTTGGGGATTGGAACTTTGGTACATTCGGGTCCATTCTACACGATAGTGCAAACCCCATCTCGCTCGGACCCCTGGGGGCGGTCCGGTCGGCGGGTGTTAATTTCGTCGTTTTTGCGTACATTTATAGCGAATTCGGCAGCAGCGTATGGGTTAATTTATTCACTCCCGCTGCAGCTAGCGACTTGTCCGATCGCCCATGGATGCATATGGGTATTCACTTCATGATATAATGTCCATTTCCGTGGTCAGGCAGTCAGGGGAGGTGCGGCCGGCGCCTTTTTGGATTTCCCGTACCTGGCGGAAACGGCCGCCAGTCAGGGGTTAACAGTGCCGTGACCGCTCGATCTATCGACTTGGGGATTGGAACTATGGTACATTCGGGTCCATTCTACACGATAGTGCATACCCCATCACGCTCGGACCCACAGGGGCGGTCCGGTCGGCGGGTGTTAATTTCGGCGTTTTTGCGTACATTTATAGCGAATTCGGCAGCAGCAAATGGGTTAATTTATTCACTCCCGCTGCAGCTAGCGACTTGTCCGATCGCCCATGGATGCATAGGGGTATTCACTTCATGATATAATGTCCATTTCCGTGGTCAGGCAGTCAGGGGAGGTGCGGTCGGCGCCTTTTTTGGATTTCCCGTACCTGGCGGAAACGGCCGCCAGTCAGGGGTTAACAGTGCCGTGACCGCTCGAGCTATCGACTTGGTGATTGGAACTTTGGTACATTCGGGTCCATTCTACACGATAGTGCAAACCCCATCTCGCTCGGACCCCTGGGGGCGGTCCGGTCGGCGGGTGTTAATTTCGTCGTTTTTGCGTACATTTATAGCGAATTCGGCAGCAGCGTATGGGTTAATTTATTCACTCCCGCTGCAGCTAGCGACTTGTCCGATCGCCCATGGATGCATATGGGTATTCACTTCATGATATAATGTCCATTTCCGTGGTCAGGCAGTCAGGGGAGGTGCGGCCGGCGCCTTTTTGGATTTCCCGTACCTGGCGGAAACGGCCGCCAGTCAGGGGTTAACAGTGCCGTGACCGCTCGATCTATCGACTTGGGGATTGGAACTATGGTACATTCGGGTCCATTCTACACGATAGTGCATACCCCATCACGCTCGGACCCACAGGGGCGGTCCGGTCGGCGGGTGTTAATTTCGGCGTTTTTGCGTACATTTATAGCGAATTCGGCAGCAGCAAATGGGTTAATTTATTCACTCCCGCTGCAGCTAGCGACTTGTCCGATCGCCCATGGATGCATAGGGGTATTCACTTCATGATATAATGTCCATTTCCGTGGTCAGGCAGTCAGGGGAGGTGCGGTCGGCGCCTTTTTTGGATTTCCCGTACCTGGCGGAAACGGCCGCCAGTCAGGGGTTAACAGTGCCGTGACCACTCGAGCTATCGACTTGGGGATTGGAACTTTGGTACATTCGGGTCCATTCTACACGATAGTGCAAACCCCATCTCGCTCGGACCCCTGGGGGCGGTCCGGTCGGCGGGTGTTAATTTCGTCGTTTTTGCGTACATTTATAGCGAATTCGGCAGCAGCGTATGGGTTAATTTATTCACTCCCGCTGCAGCTAGCGACTTGTCCGATCGCCCATGGATGCATAGGGGTATTCACTTCATGATATATGTCCATTTCCGTGGTCAGGCAGTCAGGGGAGGTGCGATCGGCGCCTTTTTGGATTTCCCGTACCTGGCGGAAACGGCCGCCAGTCAGGGGTTAACAGTGCCGTGACCGCTCGATCTATCGACTTGGGGATTGGAACTATGGTACATTCGGGTCCATTCTACACGTTAGTGCAAACCCTATCACGCTTGGATCCATAGGGGCGGTCCGGTCGGCCGGTGTTAATTTCGGCATTTTTGCGTACATTTATAGCGAATTCGGCAGCAGCGTATGGGTTAATTTATTCACTTCCGCTGCAGCTAGCGACTTGTCCGATCGCCCATGGATGCATAGGGGTATTCACTTCATGATATAATGTCCATTTCCGTGGTCAGGCAGTCAGGGGAGGTGCGGTCGGCGCCTTTTTGGATTTCCCGTACCTGGCGGAAACGGCCGCCAGTCAGGGGTTAACAGTGCCGTGACCGCTCGAGCTATCGACTTGGGGATTGGAACTATGGTACATTCGGGTCCATTCTACACGATAGTGCATACCCCATCACGCTCGGACCCACAGGGGCGGTCCGGTCGGCGGGTGTTAATTTCGGCGTTTTTGCGTACATTTATAGCGAATTCGGCAGCAGCGTATGGGTTAATTTATTCACTTCCGCTGCAGCTAGCGACTTGTCCGATCGCCCATGGATGCATATGGGTATTCACTTCATGATATAAAGTCCATTTCCGTGGTCAGGCAGTCAGGGGAGGTGCGGTCGGCGCCTTTTTGGATTTCTCGTACTTGGCGGAAACGGCCGCCAGTCAGGGGTTAACAGTGCCGTGACCGCTCGAGCTATCGACTTGGGGATTGGAACTTTGGTACATTCGGGTCCATTCTACACGATAGTGCAAACCCCATCTCGCTCGGACCCCTGGGGGCGGTCCGGTCGGCGGGTGTTAATTTCGTCGTTTTTGCGTACATTTATAGCGAATTCGGCAGCAGCGTATGGGTTTATTTATTCACTTCCGCTGCAGCTAGCGACTTGTCCGATCGCCCATGGATGCATAGGGGTATTCACTTCATGATATAATGTCCATTTCCGTGGTCAGGCAGTCAGGGGAGGTGCGGTCGGCGCCTTTTTGGATTTCCCGTACCTGGCGGAAACGGCCGCCAGTCAGGGGTTAACAGTGCCGTGACCGCTCGAGCTATCGACTTGGGGATTGGAACTATGGTACATTCGGGTCCATTCTACACGATAGTGCATACCCCATCACGCTCGGACCCACAGGGGCGGTCCGGTCGGCGGGTGTTAATTTCGGCGTTTTTGCGTACATTTATAGCGAATTCGGCAGCAGCGTATGGGTTAATTTATTCACTTCCGCTGCAGCTAGCGACTTGTCCGATCGCCCATGGATGCATATGGGTATTCACTTCATGATATAAAGTCCATTTCCGTGGTCAGGCAGTCAGGGGAGGTGCGGTCGGCGCCTTTTTGGATTTCTCGTACCTGGCGGAAACGGCCGCCAGTCAGGGGTTAACAGTGCCGTGACCGCTCGAGCTATCGACTTGGGGATTGGAACTTTGGTACATTCGGGTCCATTCTACACGATAGTGCAAACCCCATCTCGCTCGGACCCCTGGGGGCGGTCCGGTCGGGTGCGGTCGGGTCCGGTCGGGTGCGGTCGGGTGCGGTCGGGTGCGGTCGGGTTTTAGTAGGACCCAATCAGTTCATATTAAATTTTGCAAACGTTTATTAGGTGCTGGAAAATATGCATCAAATAATGCTGTCCGTGCAGAACTAGGCAGCTATCCTCTGTATATACATGTAGATGCAGCTTGCAGAATGTCGAATTATGCTATCAGTGTCACCTCGCGTTCGGACTGCGAACTTCTATGAAATGCGGTTAAAGAACAACGGACGGTATTATCTTCAAAATCAATTTTCAAATCAGTCGAATATCTAGGGTTAACATTACCAGAGACTGGTCACGCCACCGACATGATAACGAAAAATTTCCGAAAATCTTTACAAAATAGCTATAACGAGTACTTCCAAGCTAGCCTGAGTGACGACTGCTCAAAATCAGGCAGCAACAAACTCAGAACATATCGGCTTTACAAGAAAGAGTATAGGCTTGAGCCCTATCTTCTGAACGCGAAATCATTGGAAGACAGAATAGCTTTCACCAGATTCAGAATCAGTAACCATGTACTTGCTATAGAAAAGGGGCGTCATTTACAGCCCCCAGTAAAATTAGAAAATATAAAGTGTGTGTTTTGCTGCGATGATGTCGTAGAAGATGAAATACATTTCTTTATGGAATGCACTGCATATTCACAACTACGAAGAGAGCTTCTCGAATCAATGGTTAACCATAATCCGAATTTTCATCGCATTAACGCCAACGATCAATTTACTACTATATTGACAAATGACTGTCCCACTCTAACACGAATAATATGTAAACTGATCCGTCGCTTCTTCGATACTCGTGCTGAGCAAATAACAGTTAGGAAACCATAAATATGATACATGATCCTGAGACTCCTTGTACATCTTAGCATATTATGTAATTTTGGTCTTGTATATTTTATTATCACATGTTTTGTATACTATTATCCATTGTATTAGCAAACTGTCCTCGTGTGGATGTTTTTTTGCCAATAAATCATTATCTTATCTTATCTTATCTAATAGGCTAGCGAGAACATTATACAGTTGTCGAGGGAGACATTCCGTTCTCGAGCGGGTGACAAATCTCAATGTATCCTGAGAAGAAGGGCAACAACTGTTTTGTTATCCGATTATACCACAGCAAATATCCTTGCCATCCACACGCACAGTGTTGCACTGAGTCACGAGTGCTTTCTTTCCCTATATTATGTATATTTTCAGTAACTACTTATCGTCGCATATGATTTCTGTTCCATAAGCGACAGTCAAGCCGTTAAGCGTTTGATAATCCGCGTTTATTTACGAATTTACAATCATTTTGGTGGATGAATCGTCAATATCCGTCCATGAAATGTAAACAATTAATTAATATAGGTATATTCTCGTTTTCTGCAATGTGGCATATTAAATGTCGTCCTGTGTGCGCAATTTACTCGCGATGTTCATTTCATAGCAGTCTTCCCCGAAAGCTATTGGGAAGTTGTCAATTTCATTAATGTACATTCATATGTGTCAGTGCTCATGGCGATCCTCGCATAAAATACTTCTATGATCATATTGCAGACATCGCGGAGGATAAACGTACAGTACCATTCATTCGCGACAAACGTATGCATTACGTTGTCTACCAGCAAACATTTATAACCAACCAACATCAAGGGATCCTTTCTTTCAATCTTGCATCATAATGTCGACATGAACAAATTGAATCACCGAGATGTTTCGATGTAAAAAGTAAATAATAACGCTTGTCCGATAAAAGTATCAACTAAAAAGTTCGAATATTAGTGTTCACTAAATATATGCAAATTAGCAAACACCACAACTGGTGTGTTTTGCGAATCCGTGGGGTATATAAGATCTATGATTTTAGAATACGTCGTAGTGATGTGAAATAGATGAATTACTATACTGTGTGTTTGGAGATATTCTTGTAATTTTACATCAGACGGGCGACAAAAACAATGTCTCTCGAGTCAGCGGGCGACAGTGTGATTTGTCGCCCGGCACGTGACAGGACATGGGCCAATCAGAATGATGGGAAATAGGGAGGAGGATAACAATTCGTTTTATAGTGAATTACCCCTAGGGTTAATATGGACGAATTCTCCCCAAAATGGGGCACTTATAACATAGGTCTCCCAGTTTTACACGATATTGCGTTCCCCAATCCATTATTCGTGAATTATTTTTGATTACGTCTTGTAAACGGAAATTCATAATTTAATATGGCTCCAGCCATAAATTAAATTTATATCAAATTATTAACATTGATTTAAAGAAAACATATTAGGCCAAAAATAAAGTGTTTTGGTTCTCGGGCAATTTATTTTTCAAATCAATGAGGGAGGGAGGGTTTTATTTTTATTTTTTATTTTTTCTGCGCATAGTAAGCATGGACAAAGATACCTTCCTCTGTAGTAGTAGTAGTAGTAGTAGTAGTAGTAGTATTTATTTGTACAATATATAGATATTTGTAACAATACAATATACAAAAGTGAACATAGGTGTATTGTACAGGAGCGGCATGGCCAAAATGGGCCGTCTTCCTGCCGCCCCTATATATAGCTGTAATTTAAGTCATAAAACGACAACGAGAAATGGAATGGTATTTTGAAATAACGGAATGGTGTATCCAAACTTATTGCACACATGACGGTTTACCATGGACTGGGCTTAGTATTACTTTATCATAGGTACAGAGTCTGGCTGAAGTATTATTCCTTTGGAATGGAACAGAGCAAGTGTCTTTCAATGTTTCTTTTCATTTTGATCGTACTCATCTAGTTGTAAAGACTAATTTTTCGTTCTTCCAGTCAAAATGTAAGGTGAACATACCTGGCTTTTTCAATAGCAATTTTTAATGGTGGGGCTCATGTCGTGCAGTTTATGTATCTGTGCAATCTCGACAAAATGAATTCTTACATTTAATTTGTGACGAGTATCGCGATATGTAACTTTTTGTCAGTACATTTTTAAATCTATTTCGAAAGATTATGTTCTTGTTATTTTTATCCAATGAGTTCCATATGTTAGGGAATGTGTGCTTTGGTAACACAGAACTAAAAGCAGTTCTAGGAGTCGATGCTTTTAGACTGCCTGCTTGTCGGGTATTAGCAGTTGTATAATCAAATGATTCATTGAAAGATTTGGGAAGAATTCCTCTTTTCCAGTCAAAAATAAATGTCGCAGCTTGTAGTTGATATAAGTCGTGGAATTTCAAAATATATTCATGCAGAAAAATGGGTTCTGTGTGACTTCTATATGATTTATTGGATATTATTCTGATTGCCCTTTTCTGTTGTTTAAAGATAGTGCCTCCTGTATTGGTATGACCCCAAATTGACAAACCATAGATGAGATGACTGTGGATCAAAGAGAAGTATAGTGTTTTCAGGCAGTTCTTGGGTAGCATTCGCTTTACCTTATTTATGGAATATAATGCATTGGATATTTTTTTACTTAGCATAGATATGTGATGTTTAAAGGTGAGATTCTCATCAATTATAATACCAAGGAATTTTAGAGATTGTTCAGATCTTACATTGCCTACTCGCGTTAAGGGCTTGTCGTTCAATTTTATTTTAAGATTATTCCATTTGAAATCATTACTAGTGGGATGTAATAACATGTATTTACGTTTTGATGCATTAATTGCTAATTTGTTGCTACAACACCAACGATGGATTTTGATCAATTCCGAATTAACTTGCTTTTCAATTTTCCGATAGTTGTGGCCGGATATATGCAGAGTCGTGTCATCTGCAAAAGAGAGGAGATTTAAGCTTGTGCTATTGGGCATATCATTGACATATATAAGAAATAGAATGGGTCCTAGTATTGATCCTTGAGGCACACCACAGGTGATATTGAGTAAGTTTGATTTTTTATTTTCGATTTCAACATATTGTTGCCTCCCCATTAAATAGCTTTTGAACCAAGTTTTTGTAATTCCTCTAATGCCATAGTGGTCAAGTTTTTGGAGAAGTATCTCATGGCTAATCGTGTCAAATGCTTTGGATAAGTCGATAAAAATTGCTAAAGTCGAATCTCTTGTCTTTTTGTTGTTGTTTTCAGCAACATGATTTAACAGATGAATTAAGGGGTGTGTTGTCGAGTGATTTTCTCTGAAGCCAAATTGTTTGTTATGTAGTATATCAAATTTTGTTAAGAAAGAATTTAGACGTTTATGCATAGGTTTTTTAATTATTTTCGAGAAAACTGGCAAGATGCTGATTGGTCTATAGTTTTCGATATTATCGCGCATATTATTTTTATATATTGGAACAACTCTAGAAATTTTCATTTTCGTCGGCACTGTTCCTTCTTTGAATGATAAGTTTATGATGTGTGTAAGTGCGTAGGCCGTTTCGTTTATAGTAAGTTTCATCAGCTTCATAGATATGTTTGAAAAATCGACGCATTGTTTATTGGAGAACTTAGAACATGTTGATACAATTTCAGCCGTTGATGTTTCGGAGAGAAAGAAGTTTTTTTGATTTTTTTCTTTCATATAATTAAGGGGATGTATGTTCTGAATTTGTTCAACTTTGGCAGCAGTATTCTGACCTATTGTGGCGAAGTATTCGTTGAATGATTGTGCAATTGCAGCCGGATCTGAATATGTTTTATTTTGATAATTTACATTTTTTGGAAGTTTGTGTGGAGAAGATGACATTTTAAGTGCGTCTTTTAAAATGGTCCATGTTCGCTTCATGTTGTTTTTGCTTTCGTTAAGTCTTGATTTGTAGTAATCATTTTTGCACTTTCTTTTCACTTTGTTGAATATTTTGCAAAAGGCTTTGTATTTGTCTATATTTTCTTTTGTTGGATAAGAAAGTTTTTTTGTGAATAGTTTATTTTTATTTAGAGAAGATTGCAATAAGCCGTTTGTCATCCATGATTCTCTTTTGATATATTTTCCCCTTTGGTCGGGGTATTTAATTGGGAATGCTTGTCCATATGCTGCAATATATTGATCAATAAAGTTATCGTAGGCTTGTTCTGCAGTCGAGCAACTAAAAACAGAGTCGAATGATAGGTGGCTCAAAATATATCTGAATTTTGACATGTTTTTCTCATTAATGACCCGAATTGGTGTTTGTGGCTCACTTTTAATATTATTTTGAGTAAGTTCATGTTCAATATAAAATGTTGCAAAATGGTCAGAAACATCTGATAATATGATTCCACAGTCATATTTCCGTTTTGAGTTTGTATGAATGTGGTCTATTATGGTAGCTGAGAAATCTGTTACTCGGGTTGGCTTTGTAATCACAGGGAGATAACCGCGTTCAAATACGTTGTCTACAAATTCGTTGGTTTTTGAATGATTGTTGGAGTTCAGTAGATCTATATTAAAATCTCCAATTAAGTAAGATTTCGTGTGAGATTTATTGAGTTTTTCCATTATGCCATCTATTTGAGATATGAATTCATCGATATTTGCCATAGGAGCTGTGTTGGGTCGGTATATTGATCCTATAACATATGCATTTCTTTGATTTGGGTTTATTTCAACAAACAACGTTTCAATTACGTGAGGAATAAATACCGATAAGTCAGGTCTGTGTTGGAATGTTAGGTCATTTTTTATGAATAGCCCAACCCCTCCCCTTCCATCGTCTTGATCTGGGCGCGTTGAATATTCAAACGGCTGATAACCGGGTAATGAATAGGTTTCTTTTATCCTGAAAATCTCGGATAGTGCGATTACGTCGAAAGAATTATTTTCATTTTGCATATCACATAACAAATTTCTTAAGTTATCCCAATTAGCGTTCATGCTTCTACAATTAAGGCCCATCAATGAGGTGCTTTTATGAGATTTTGTTAATTTATTCCGATATTCTGAGGGTGCGTAATAGTTACATGAATGATCAATAAGCTCGTATGGGTTGATGTCCGATTCACAGTCATCTCTATCATTAATGTTTGTAAAGTCATATTTTTTATTTGCCTGGAGTTCACCGAGGTTTATTTCACCTGTCATAGTATTCACTATTTAGTTTTTTTGTGTCACATCTATAGCCCAAAGGTATAAAACGATGCCTTTTTTGTGCATGCCAGTTAATTGATTTGAACAAAATATAATATTGATAGTTTGGATACCCATTCACACCTCTTTCTAATATTTCTAATATATACATAACACAAAAATAAATAGCATAAATGTGAGTATTTGCTGGTGGGAAGCATTCCATTCATTTGGTCCATTGTATTCAAACAAAATTCCATATAAAATCTGCAAGTGATTTTATACTAAGTATAGTATGTACGAATTTTGATTGACTGAGGACTACACTGTGGTTGAGATTAGAAGCAGGTCATTTGAAAACATGCGTTCTTGTTACTGGTCTTTGTGTATACTTATATACATGTGTGGAAATATATATATATATATCTATTTTTCTATTCATTACGAAACTATAAGGAATATGCAATTCGAAACTAAAAGGAGTTCAGTAAATGGTCATACAAATGGCTAATTCTTCCCAGAATACAATGTAACATTAAATATACAATACAAAAGCAATACAATACAATATTATGTAACAAAGAGAAGAATTATTGTATTATAATAACAACAAGGCACATACATTGTTCACGGCATATAAGCCACCCCGGTCAAGCTGTACGTCAGAAGCACCGCGACGCCAGAAGAAATGCGCCTCAATTCCATTTAACGGAGGGACGGAAGGTCGGACGAATAAAGACCATTGATATTTAGATTAGAAAAATGTTAGTGATGGACGTACATGCATCTTATCACTACATGAGTAATTATGTAAATTGTTGTTCTGAAAACATCCTTACTAGATACAAGTGTACATATGACTAGATAAAAGGCCGTCCTGACACAGTGTCCCCGAAAAAGTGGCTTCATTTGGGGCATCATCTTTTCTGAGAAAAAAATAACAAAGACCCTAAATCCGACACTAAATTTCAGAATAAAATGGGTGGATTTTACCCATATTCGAACTTTATGTGTATATAGAGCTGATGAAATCATATGCCAAATTTGATTCAGATAAAGTTATCATTCGTAAACAGAAATTAACAGGATTCTAAATCCTAAAAAGGCCATAACTCTTAAAGAAAACTGGGCAGAGCAAACCCATATTCGTCCCTGACCTGTAGATTGGGCTAATAAACTATCATACTAAATTTGATTCAGATATGATCACAACAAACTAATGTTATCATCCGGAAACCAGAAATTGACAAAATGCTAATTCGAATAAAAGGTCGGTAGACGTCATGTCCGCCTCTAAGCGTCCGCTTGATATGACCGTTGTTTGCGCATAAAAACCCGTCTTTAGTGCTAGTAAACATACATACCAAATTTAATTTCATTCAGTAAACATTTACTAAAGTTATCATCCGGAGACCCCAAAAGTCAAAAAGGGACATAACTCTGGTGAAAATTGGCGGGCGGAAACCGAATTCGAATTTACCTGTGTTTTGCTGGGAGAAAGACACATACCAAATTTGGTTTAAATCTGATTAACTCTACTAAAGTTATCATCCGGACACCAACTTTTGGGGTTTTATATGTCGGGTCGGCGGACAAAAAAGGGCCATAACTCTCGCAAAAATTATCGGATTAAACCGACATTCGATCTTGAGCTGTATTTTGATATAAGTAATCCACACAAAAACGGGTTTTGCATATAAACAATCCAAAATCAAGTTATCATCCGGAAACCAAAAAAACAGAAGAAAAACAGAATTTTCTAAGTAAAAAAAGTGGCATAACTCTGGTGAAAATTGGCGGACGGAACCAGAATTCGAACTTGACCTGTCTTTTCTGCTAGTAAACGCACATACCAAATTTAATTTAAATTGGTTCACTCTAATTAGAGTTATCATCCGGAAACCTCGCACGGACGCACTTACGGACGCACGCACGGACGTGCTGATTATAATAGTCCTCCGAACCCGTTGGGTCGGCGGACAAAAAAATGGCCATAGCTCTAGCAAAAAATAGGCAGATTGTACCATATTCTAACTTGACCTGTATTTCGAGCTAATAACTGCACATTCCAAATCTTATTCAAGATATGATCACAAAACTGAAAATTATCATCCGGAAACCAGAAATTGACAGGATTTCAAATCGAAAAAGGGCAACAACTCTCGCAAAAATGGGCGGAGCAAACCCCTATGCGAACTTGACCTGTATATAGGACTGATAAACGCACATACCAAATTTGGTTCAGATATGATCACACAAACTGAATATATCATCCGGAAACCAGAAAATTACTAGATTCTAAGTCGAAAAAGGGCCATAACTCTCGCAAAAATGTGCGGAGCAAACTCATATTCGACCTGTATTTTTGTCTGATAAATTCATCTATGAAATTTGCTTTTGATTTAATTACCGAAACTAAAGTTATCATCCGGAAACCATTTCTGGACGCATGCACACGCACGGACGGACGGACGGACACTGGCTATTTTACGGGGGACAAAAATGTGTCACGATGTGACATACGTGCGCAATCATGGTCTTTTATAACTCGTCAGTGGCAGTTACAATGGGTCACCAATCTTTGTGTTTCTGGTCCGTACTCGACCATGCGGTGTACTGGGTCAAATATGGTGACAATTAGATGTGTTTGTCCGAAAAGGCGATGGCCTTAATTTTGACTTGCTTGTGAGGATATCGAGAATTTCGTGCAGTGCGGTGAAGTGGAATAGCTGGTTTTCGCCAGTGTCAATGGGAACTGTTATGCATATAAACTCATTTAGTCTTATATAAAACGACATTGTACTACCAGTGTATGACTGGGATTACCTAACAATATATAATGCCCCTGACATTAACTACTGTTATTGTTGTCTAAAAACTGATACCTCCCCATTCTAATATGTGATCCTGAATTTAGTCCTGTGCCTTTCAATTGTATAAAGTTACAATTAGTGTAAGTTGTTCACAATGACTAATTGTAAGAAGAGCATGAGGATCAGCTAATCATTTTCTTAATTGTAGTTATCTGCTTCATGTTGTAAGCCTGCAAGTCACTTTTTAACACATTACATGTTAGAGCTCAATGCACACTAATATTCAACACATATCAGCTATGTTGACATGTTTTTTCTTCTTTTTTTTTTCAAATTTATTTTTTCGTAAGTTTTTTTGTCATAACATCAGGCATTGCAATAAAAAGGCCTAATGCTGCCCTTTTTATTCAATGCGGCGGGGCCTGAAAACCAAAAGTTTTTTTTTTTTTGGCTTTAACCTGAACGTTTACAGAATACATTTTCGACTCAAATTACTTAGTTTTCTATATATTCACTGTGGAGGATATGCTCCTCGATATCTCATTCCGCCTGAGCAAAATTCCGATTCCAAGCGGTATAAGTTCCGATTCCGTGAAAGTTTTGCTCGATTTTCCACGACTATGTTTACTAATTGGTGTATAAGAGAATGCATTGGCCCAACAATTTGTTATCATTTTTTCTTACATTCTTTAACAATTTATATTTTTTCTTACATTCTATAACACTTTTTATCATTATTTCACGAACATGACATTTGGAACTTATTCCCTATTCCTTATTCTCAAAAGAAACCGGGAATTTTACCGACTACCACACTAAAGAAATTTGAAAAATAAGTAACCTTTTCTTTATTAAGAAAAAACCGGCTATATAACCTGCTAAAAACTAGCAAAAGGACACAAAACCGGCTTAAACCGGCTATCGGCTACGAAACCGACATCTAGCTTCTTGTCAAAAGAACACCCATGCAAAAAACAGGCTACCGGCTACAAAACCGGCTACCAGATACCGGCAAAAAAACGACCGGCTACCGGCTACGAAACCGGCTAAAAAACCGGCTATTGGCTACACATAAACACTATTTAACAGGGGTGGTCAGGAAAAACTTTCCGGACACTAGGCGCTTTTTTATTTTTTCCGCCCTCTGGGTACCCACCACCCCCTAATTTTTATTTTTTTCCGATTCTGGGATAGGGACCCACCCCCTCCAAACTACTTCAAATGACTGTTTTACTCAGTTTTCCTGATCTTATCCGATCAATGTTCCGTATTATGATTATAGATGCATTCCTACTTTTTAAGACTGTTAAGTTTCAAAAACATTCTCCAACAAGAAATTATGGCTTTGAAATCCATGTAAAAAAGGACGACCGTGCAGTCACGACCTGCACTACTCAGACTAATATGTGTTGACTTATATGAACGTCAAGATTTAATTAACTATAAATATTTCTTATAACCAATTACGTACACGAAGTTGGTTGCTTGTGATAGGGGGATTGGGTCTGTAGGCCTACCTCATAATTATCATATTGTACTCATACATGTATGATGTATCTTCCAGCCTTTCGAGCGTGGCTCCTCGGAGCCATGTTTTGACTGGCACGTATATGCCCATTCTCAATTTGGATGAAATATTAGTTGTACTCGCCTCCACAACCCTTGGACTCGGAGCCATGCACTATGAAACGTCAACCCAACCAAACCTAAAATGCGAACCATGCCAACATTATGCCTGCTTTGTGTGCTATGTCGCGTCGCTGTCAAAACGTCAATAACTTTCGCGGGAAAATGCGCGTGCCAATATGACGTCGCTTTGGATACAACATATGACGTAACCTAACAGTTTACGTGAACATGCTTCTACTAATTTACTAAACTAAAGAAAAGTATTATTTAGTTATATAGGCCTAGGCCTAATAAACGATCAATATATTTACGATATGAATTATGTTGTTTTCGCGAGGTGGCTAAGGAAAATTTGCAGTTTTACGTAAATTTCCACCATTTCCCGAATGGCATAGCAACCCGAGTCCGGTCGACAATATTTATGATTTAAGTAATGATTATTGTTCAAAGAATAAAGCATGTAATGCCTTAACGCAATGAATACTGCTATGTTGGCTATATGAAAAGTAACATTTTGTAGTTTTATCTTAATTGCAATGACGTTTCAAGATGGCGGCCCCTCAAATCCAAGATGGCGGTGCCCCTAATTCAAGATGGCGGCGCCCATGTTCGAAAACGAACTTAGTATAAGGACGACCTGCGCATATGTTGCTGCGCAACATATGCGCGGCTGGGCTGCGCCCAGCTGGTCGTCCTTAAATAAATGTGGGCTGCAGGGTGTGCTGATTGATTGACAGTTGAAATCCAAGATGGCTGCTGGTGGGCATGTTTGTTTTAAACAAATTTTGGGGGAAAATGGTGGCTCCCATCTAGAGGTCACTTTGAAGATCCATATGAAGTTTGGTGACTATTGGATGAGAAATGTGACTTGTAAGGTGTGCTAAAGTATTTGGTCATACAATGAGTAAAATCCAAGATGGCTGCTGGCAGCCATTTTTTTTAGGCGGCACCCATCGGGAAGTCACTCCGAAGATCGATATGAAGGTTGGTGATGATCGGATGAGGGATAAGCTCTGCAGGATATGTTAAACGATTTTGTGATGCAAAGAGTAAAATCCAAGATGGCGGCCAGCGGCCATAGTTTTTTTTTATAAAAAATCATTCAAATTTGACAGCACCCATCTAGAGGTGATCCTAGACCCATATACCGAATGTCGTTGAATTCTGTTAAAGTTTGTTTTAACACCTTTGTTTTATTTTATTATGGTTTTTTGAATAGTCTATATTTATTTGAAGAGTACAGTGAAGAGTTTACATTTATTTGAAAAATCTATTATTGTGAATATGTTTTCATTTATAACAGGTTGCATAAATGATTTTTAATAGAACTATTTAAATCTGAGTTTTTCCATGTCAATGTGCATTGATAGATCCTTGGTGAAAACATTTAGCAAGCTGACCTTTTTATTACCCCTTGTTGTCATCCCTCATTAATAACTGATAGTTAACTCAAACCCCATACCAAGAGTTAAGTGCATACCTATTACATAATAGAAGCATTCTTAAAACCTATTGGCCCATTATTTTGAAGAAAAATGGCTCTTGAAAAAAAATTACAGGGCCAGGAAAAAATGTGTAAGCCGGGCTGCAGAACCACCCACCCATCCCCGCCTAGTGTTCTGAAAAAAAATTGCAGACCCCCCCCCCCCCTGTATTTAAAGGATCTTAATTGTTTGCTCATCTCACTTCCCAAAAAGAATCTCGCTGACGAGTTGCATTTAGCAACGAAACCGGTCCGAGTGCCTCACGAATAACCTATTCAAGACTCGTTCACCACAGTCTTAAGATTTCCTTCTTCCTTACATATACTTGTATAACACATTAAAGGTACTCAACCCGATAAAACTCCTCTCAATTACTATTTCAATGGCTTCGGGGGTCAAAAATATTTGATTCGAGTCGAGAAAGTCACCCATCAAAGCTCAGATTTGTTAGATATCGATTTTAGAAATCTATTATTTTTCATTATCGGGAATTCTTTCTGGTCCAGAAGACTGTCAAAAATTCGTTATTAATACCCACTTGATTATAGAGTTATCCATCCTTGTCTGTTTGAATAGAATTTTGGCGTAAAATCTCGAGCAGGTTACCAAATTGACGGCAGTTATTGGTACTCATCTCGAGAACATAAGAATTTTCAAAAATCAATATCTAATAACTCTGAGCTTTGTTTGATGGGTTCCTCGACTCGAATCAAATATTTTTTACCCCCAAAGCCAAAGAAATAGTAATATAGGACCCTCTGATCGGATTGTTGTTGTTGGAATCTGTTGAGATGGGGACCCTCTTTACGGGTTGAGTACCTTTAAATGATAATGCTTTGTATCTTTAGTGATTTTTTTAAATGCAATGTATTTGGTTCACAGATGGAGATATGTGTATGGATAAGATTTATCACTCATGACGTCATGTATGGCAGCTTTTGTTGGGCAATTTATGGTTTGGAATTTGTTAAAGGCATCCAATCCGATTCGGGAGTAAAAAATATTTGATTCGAGTCGAGGAACCCACCCTCCACGTGCTCAAACAGACAAATTGCGGGTGTAAGATGGATAACTCTAATATCAAGTGGTTATGATTGTTAATAGTAACCACTTGATTTTCAAGTTACCATCTTACAACCGCAATTTGTCCGTTTGAGCACGTGGAAGTGGTCAACATCTCCAAAAATTAACAAACTTCAAAAATCGATATCTGATCACTCTGAGCTTTGGAGGGTGGGTTCCTCGACTCGAATCAAATATTTTATACCCACAAAGCCAAAGAAATAGTAATTTAGGAGCGTCTAGCTAATCGGATTGAGTACCTTTAAAGATACGGGCGGCGTTGGCGGTGGGTATGCTGTTAAAATATTCACCTGCGTAAAAAACCGCCATAAACAGAAATAATAGTACAATATAGACAGACTTTGTTCTTATACCAATCACAAATGTGGCATAAACAGTACGTTATTGTCAAATGTTTTTCCTTTGTTATGTAAACAAAAGCAAAAAACGTTACAGCTATAACATGGCTTTTGTTTAGATCCGGATATGGTAAACATAAAGAGCGTTATTTGTTACTGTTTTCCCGAAATGGAAATAATAAAGAGCGTTTATATAATTTGTGTGTGATTAACCAATAGAATTGCGATGTTATGTAAACAGAAGCAAAACTTCTGTAACACGAGCAGTCTCTTGTTTACGTACATCATTGTTCGTCTTGAGGACAATATACTATTTGCGCGCTGATTATGTTTGGCATATGAACACAACTAAATATATTTTAATATCCCTTCTGTCGATGGCGATTTGAACAAATATGAATATTTCTGCTACGAACGCCACCCGTGCCTTGAAAGTAAAGCTATGGATTTTTTGGCTATTTTGTAATCCAGATACTGTATCTTATATTGTAATTTTGGGTATATAGTGCATGGTGTGGGCAACTAAGTTAAAGAAAAACTGGCTGCTAGGTAGTCTTTTATTAATGTACGTCCTCAAAATCTCCAAGTTTGGACACTAGGCACTCTCGGTTTAGACACACACCCTGAAACAGTCTCGTCTTGCATCCCTGCACGTTATTAAGCAGCGGTTCGTTCTTCCATGAGCATCAGTCTGACACTGGTGTCTGCACATGAAGTAATCATTGAAGCACACTGCTCTACAATCACGTGGGCTGATTGCATTCGCGTCTTGAGGAAGCGCGATGAGCAGACAGCATGCGAGAACTACGATTGTCAACTTCATCTGAAATGGAAAGAAAAGCTATCAAAACCCACGTTTAAGCTTGAAGGCCCACTTAATTTTCGAGTGGCCGATTATTGTTTTCTTAGTGAATTGATATACGGTTTTAGTAACAATCTATGCAATCAAATATGATCAAAATACTATAAGTCATCACCATTTCAAACTGTGCCTCAGAAGATGCAGACATAAAAAACAGCAGGAATCATAGAAAGGTTCCTCGATCCAGTTTTGGCTCCCACAATGCAACAGAATTCAAACTAAAGATGTATTTTCAATTGAAGGGGACTAACTCTCATTAAAAAGAAAGAGTTATTCCACCTCTATTGAAAATAATACACTTTTTACTACAATCTAGATGACAAAAACACGTCGGTAACTCAACAAAAACAAGATGTACACAGTTTATTAGTATTTTATTACACCGGATAAGTTGATACTACAATGTTATGGAGCTTCCTCTTTCAAATGTTATATAATATAGCACATATTTCATATATGTGATCTTGGGGTTCGAAAATTAAAGACATATTATGGACTTGTTCCGATGTGAAAAAAATGATAAGTTAGTACTCAGGCGCTAAGTCAACTGGAGAAATGTAGCATTTTACTGACATCGCTGAAATCACAAAGAAATCGACCGTACAACTGCATAGAAAACATCGTCTGAACTACGATCAATTGTAAATATTTACTTCGCCGTTCGGGACGAAACAATCGGCGATAAACTAACGAAACCGATTTCGCCATCGATGGTCACTGCATTTAATTAATATATAAGAATGACAGTGTGTGTTGTCGATTTGGATATAATATTTGTAAAAATTACTACTTTAAGCAAGATTATTCTCCATGTATCTTTAATCATCATACCGGGGTGTTTCACATCACTTTAAGTGGGCCATTAAGCTTAAAAAATTGTAATGTTTCCTGTAACCAGACACCCAAATTCAGACCTCCACCCCTATTTATTTGAGCTCTTGCCATGGGTTAGCAGCCGTAGTCCGGCCGTCCGTGCGTTCATCCATCGGCAATATCCTTTGGCGCAACCTACAGGCCATATCCCTACTCAAAATGTCACCAAACTTCAAATATGGACTCTCGGAGTGACAGCTGAATGGGAGCTAACCATATTTAGTTCAACTTGTCAAAGTCAAGGTTCAGCTATTACCATGGGTTGGCATCCGTGCGTTTGTCAACAATTTCCGTTAGCACACCCTACAGGCCACATCCCATCATCCCCACACTTCGAGGTGACCTCTAGATGGGAACCTCCTATTATAACTGAAATTCGTTAAAAAAAACATGGCCTCTAGCAGCCATCTTGGATTTCAAATTTGAATACATTGACGCAACCTGCAACCCTAATTTATTGGAGAATTGTTTTTCAACACTTATGGTCATGTTCAGGTTTAGGATCACCTGTATCTATCGAATTTGAACAATTTTCGAATAAAAACATGGCCGCCGGCAGCCATCTTAGATTTTACTCATTGCATGACTAAATTATTTGGCACACCATACATACCACATCCCTCACCCGATCGTTAACAAACTTCAAATTGATCTGGTGTGTGACCTCTAGATCATCCAGACCGTCAATTTTCTTTTGGAATTTCGTTGAAAAACATGGCCACAAGCAGCCATATTGGATTTTACATTGTATATATAATTATATTACTCGTACATTTAAGATTTCCGCATTCCTAATTGCTCTATTGACTGACCACAGGGGTCAGGGAATGTTTTTTATTAAATTTATTATTTTATTTTTAGAAGGGTCACATTTTGAGGAAATCACACCAAGCTTGTGGAAAATGGCTTCAAAACACTATTTCTCAGAATATCAGATAAGTTGACAGCACTATCCCTTCCTTTAATATTAGTCTTCAACATTAACATCCATAAAATGTGATATTGCAAAATCTAATCCCATATTCAAAAACCTCATCGATTTTTTTAAACTGTCGATCTGCTCGTCCGTTTAAAAGCTATTTCTTGACACCCAAAAAAACACGTAATTTCTAGCAATTTATCGCAACTACTGCACACATATGTCAGATATACCTCGCGCAACTTACCAAAATCAAACATGTTCCCAAAAATAATAGTTACTCAAATTATTGACAGAGAGTCATTAACCCTTTCAGTGCCAGGTCCGATTTTTGCATCAACCCATATACCCTGTGCCAATGCATTCTCTTATATATGCGAGTCGACCATAGGTCGCCTCGCATATATAAGAGAATGCATTGGCCTAACAATTTTTCATCATTTGTTATTATTTTTTACAATTTTTTACAATTTTAATAATTTTTTCTTATATTCTTTAACAGACTTATTTTGTAGGTTTAGTGCCAGGGAATCTTACGTTTTTCATGGGCACCAAAATTATTACTATGAATACTTTGTGATAGTTTTGAGTTATAACATGCCCCTAAGGTTTTATCCAGTTTGTTTTTTAACTCGCTATAGCATGCTTAAGCATACCCAAAACAAATTCAACCCAAAAAAAAAAAAAAAAAAAAAAAAAAAAAAAAAAAAAAATTTAATATTTTTAGGGCCGATTTTACAGACCGTAAATTAGGGCCGATGAGATCGGCCCCTGGCACTGAAAGGGTTAATAAGAAGCATTACTTTGGCTCAAACTCTATGCCTACACAATCATGTCAAATGAAATCTGACATTTCTATAAACATTCCCTGGAGATCTGCTGGAGGTAATTCATTCCTAATTACAACAACAATCTATCATATATATTTGCTCAAATCTCTCAATACCCCCACACCCACCATAGTCTGGTCGATAAAAGGTTTGACCTAGAATAAATTTAGACTATGTTGGTTTTTTATTCCATTTTGAAGAGGAATATATCTTCTACAAAATATCCAAAATCCGATGAAATCCGTTTTGAGCAAACCTTTTGCAGAGATGTTTAAAAATGCCCATTTTTCGACCTTGTAAAGTACGTTTTTCTACAATATCCCTCATCGGCGACACCAGAACGCATCAATCCTCATCCGATATATACCAGTTTGTGTGAAATTAGAGTATACGGGGCGAATAGAGTGACAAGGACAGAAATGCAATAGCGGCGATGAAATGGCTGTCAAAATTGCCACAACTCCAATCCATGCTACGACGTAAGCAACATATTGGATAACCACCCATAAGCGAAAATAGACATCGGTAATTTACAAGTATGTTGTTATATATACACTTATAATTAAAACAGATCTATCTGAATTATTTATCGATCACTGCAACGCACGTTAACCCTATGATGTACGTTCCGGATTTCTGCTTAGAATGCATCCAACAGTCGGGCCAAAAACAGTTATTTCGTGTGTGCAACGCACGAAGTATATTTCGTCACACACTGCGTGGTAGTTTCATTTGGAATGATGATTAATTATTGAATGTAACGCAGAAACTGAAGTGCACACCCTTGCTGTGTAAATACTAGTTATATTTTTCGGAGTTTTCAACACTCTCTGTGATAATAAACCATACACGTATGTCGTAATGCTAGTTATACTGTAAAGAAACACCCAGAATAGTACCCTATCTCACTAGATCGAATAGACTATACATCGTACATTTTATTTAATACTAATTTTCATGCTGCTTCCAAACCGGTTTCTTAGTAGACAAATTTATTCAAATTACATCAATCGGCACTTTACAACGGGAATATGTACCACACAATGCACACTATTAGTGTTCAGTCTCTTGTTATTTGAAATACTATTACCATTGCCACCCACATACTTGTGCTAAATATCAGGTCATCAGCGTTTAAAGTTATTAGTTCTGCGTTTACCATTCATACAATGTTGCTATTTATGGTTTTGTATGCAGCGGATATGTGTAATATATAACATTCGGGAGAATGGTAAACGCGGCGATGCGGTTGCAGAAAAGGTATTACGTTTCGCGTATATGTGGCCTTTAAGCATTTAAGCACATATAATTTCCAGGCATAAAGACAGTCTCTGTCACAGAGTATGCAGGCAAATTTGGTTATGTTGAGAATTTATTGAAGATAGTCTATTGTACTCCTTTGTATTTTGATAAATTGCGTTCATGGTATACCACCATGTATTTGTGTGATAAAAGTGAAATATTCGTGTTTAATCACTTGACCGGAGGCAACAATCACTACTATTTTAAGACGCGGACAATATGTTCTTTGAATTTTGACAAATTTGGTCTTGTAGAATAAAAAATAAATGATTATCGGTCACATTCGTGAGACTGTTTTCATTACATACATTTCTGCGTCCAAAAAAGGTCACATAATCAATACATCCCCATTAGATCACACTTAACTGTTTAACTACACATATATTACACGATTCAAGATAAATAGTACAGATAAAACTGCATGTTGATGCACGCATATGTTCAAACGGACGATATAATAGTGGCTATTTTTGGTAAACATATTGGGAATGTCTCAGTATAAGCCGTTGTAAATGTGAGACGGAATATATAGCAGGGGTATAGCCATAGGGGCATGGAAGCCTGAACCCTGTGCGCATTCTCTGTAGTCGAATCAAATAGAGACATCTTGGTCGATTTGGCTGATTTGAAGGAAATATATTCGCAATTTGGAAAAAAAACTCATAACGACAGTTTAAGGACCTTAAATATATGTTGAAAGAGGCCCCAAACTTTACCTTGTGACTGGAGCTTCCTGAATTTTTGCGAAAACCCTGTGCCAATGTATTCTCTTGTATAAGTGAGTCGACTATAGGTCGCCTCGCAGATATATATAATGCATTTGCCTAACAATTTGTTATCATTTTTTCTTACATTCTTTAACAATTTTCATTATTTTATGTGATTGGTTTTACATTCTATAACATTTTTGTTATCATTTTTTATCATTATTTCTTACGTTCTTTAACATTTTTTTTTCATTTTTTCGTACACGTTTTAGCAATTATAAAAATTAATATAAAATTTGTTAGACCAATGTATTCTCTTATACATATAATAAGAACATGCAAAGGCATATGGTTTTCGCAAAAATTCAGTAAGCTCCCAATGCATCTGACGCTGTTCAGTGAGAAGATTGGAGAGACCGACTCTGAGAGCACACTTACAGGTGCCTTCAAAATGTTCGACAAGAACGCGGAAGGTAAAGGAACAATTCCCAAAGCATACCTCAAGGATCAGCTTCAAAACATGGGAGATAACTTCACTAAGGGTGAGATCACGCTGACGTGGAAGGAAGCACCTATTTCCGGTGGATTGTTCGATTACAACGTGTTTGTTAATATTATCAAAGGGAATCAGCGTGACGACTGAATTGTTCCGGACATATATATATATGTGACCCGCCATATCAAATCAAGTCGGGATTTTTTTTACCCTGTGCCAATGCATTCTCTTATATATGCGAGTCGACCATAGGTCGCCTCGCATATATAAGAGAATGCATTGGCCTAACAATTTTTTATCATTTTTAAAAAATAAATGTTTCTTACAATTTTTAGGACATAAATTAAAAAAAACATCCATTACCCTGCAGGGAGCCCCACACATATATAGAAGCATATAGAAGAGTGTCGTCTGCTCATGTTTGTCTGGGGCTCTGTATGGGTGAAATTATAAATTGTTAAAGAATACAAGAAAAAATTATTAAAATTGTAAAAAATTGTTAGGCCAATGCATTCTCTTATATATGGCGAGGCGATATATGGTCGACTCGCATATATATAGAGAATGCATTGGCACAGGGTAAAAAAAATCCCGACTTACGACTGGATTTGATATGGCGGGTCACATATTTAAGTTAATAACATAAGTAGGATGTTTCCATGCAATGGAGTGTTCGAGGAAGAAATATGTTAAGACCAGAGAACTTATTATATGCCATTTAGACTGATTTATGTGAAAATTCTTTGTGGACGCAGTCAAAGATGTATTAAAGATGCCATGTTAATTTTTCACGAAACATGTTTTGCTTCCATTTAGATACTGGAATATATTACTATAATACAACACAAGCATTTAAAGGGGGACTGTTATCAAATGTTGTTGTTGGTTTCGATATTCTCTGCCTCGTAGAATACGGTAACCAGATTTCCATTATTTGACTATCTGCTGGGCAAACTCCATACAGCGCCCTCTATTATCTTGTTTTGACAACCAATTATTTTTAAAGTTTGCAGTAATGGTAATTCTTTCGGTATTGATAAGAACAATATGAACTGAGTCAGACATAGACAATTTTAATCCTAAAACATAAGAACTAAAAACACCTAAGAATTCCTCTCAGGCTTGAACACTGGTTGTTTAGTCTGCACAAACACATGCAAACTCCATATATCACTGCCACAATGAGTGTACTTTGCAGATGATAAATCTATTTTTACATATCGTTGCGGAAACTGTATTTACTACTATTTAGTCACCTATTATCTTGTTTTGACCACCAATTTTTTTAAGTTTGCAATAATGGTAATTCTTTCGGTATTGAAAAGAACAATATGAACTGAGCCAGACATAGACAATTTTAATCCTAAAACATGAGAATTAAAACACGTAAGAAATTCCTTACCAATTAATGTCATTATGGCAGTGGTATCTCAGCAGAGCGATGGGAGATAACTCTGCCTGGAGTTTGTCTGCTGAGGCGTTATTTCGCTAAAATCCTGATTCAGAATCGGGATTCAGATTACAGATTGATCCCCGTACGACTTGGTTCGGCAAAATAACAGACCAGAAATTGGCAGAATCAGTAAACGAACAGACCGTAATCTCAATTTCGTGGTAATCCGAATCTGGATTCGGATTCCGATTACGGACTCAAATGTTCGTAATGTAAACAAACCGAGATTTCGCCACCTCGGAGTTTAAAAACACAATAAAACATCAGAATCCGTCTCTTGTGTACATATTATTGCAGAATATAAACGATCTATGTCAAAGAATTTTAAATGCGGAGACAAATTTGTTTTATTGAATGTAAACTGGGAGAATATTACTGAAATTAGCCAAATAAAAACGCTATTGATAGTAACGCTGGGACAGCACTTCGGTTGATGGCGAAGCAATTGCAAATCATTGTTGATTGTCACTTTCATATGTCCATTTCATAATTCCATCCAGGGGGGGGGGGGGGGCGTAAAAAAGTTGCGAGACGTGGGGGTCTTTTTTTTACATTTCCATTTTTTTACACCCACCCACCCTTTCTTGCATTTTTTTTTCATAAAATTTTAGACACCCACCCCAAAACATCAAAGCTTTATGTTGGTCCCCTCTGTAAAAACGACCAACCGCTCTATATTGGTCCCTTCTTTGATAGACCAAATTAAATGTTACTTCCTGTTAACAAACATGTGCAAAATTGAACTCTAAGCAATCAACAAAGGTAGAATATTATGTGATTATATTGGTAAATTTATAACCCAGCCTATTCATCTGTGTGAGTACAGCTGCTGAGTAGATGAAAAATATGTTGAATCCCCTGGAATGACAACAAAAAATAACTAGGGCCAGTGTTAGTGCCTACAGTAGAATAAAAAATTACACAAACTTAAATTTATCTTTTTTCAGACATCAACCAGCATCAACTAGTAGGCCTAGAGCCTATAGTAATACCAAATAGGAAAATGTGCATATGAACCAGTGTACGAATTAACTTTTATGTATGCCTGCATGACCACCGACCCGACCTCGCATTACGACTTAGAACTAGGCCTAAAATAATGCTTAACCCTTTGAGTTTGAACGTTGATGGTCAATTTAGTGCCAAATCCATATACACAGATGTATATTACTGAGATTCATTTGGACAATCAGAGCTGAACTTCGGTCATGTACTGGATGGAGTTCATGTGCAATAAGAAATTCACACACATTCTGTACATGACCTTTATATGTGCCTTCAAACTAGACCCCCTTGCATGCACATCATCTTATAAATATACAATAATTAAGTAAATTAATTGTTCTTCTTTGATAATTTTCAAATTAGCCTGAATTAGACATTAAGTGTCATTTACATACTAGTATATGCAGGTAATTATGGGATATCATAATTACAAGTGAACAAAACGGTAATGTGTCCTGGCCCCTCTTCACATCTATTTAAATAATATTTTTATACTTTTCAGAAGACTATCCAAGGAAGGTTATATTTTTGTTTCTTTCAATAAATGTTATTAAAACTTTATTTCATGTCTACTTATTTACTTAGTGATGGTTGTCAACAACACTGAAACAAATAATTTGACAATTCAAATAATTATTTGACAAAAGTATATTTAAAAATCAATTTAGTATACAAACACTGATACAAATATTTAGTTCATACATTACACTCATGCATCAACTAACTGTATGAGTAAAGTATAAGAATTATTGTAATATTCTGTCATGAGTTGTTAGCTGATATTGTCAGACTGCATTAAATTCACCCTACCCTAGAGCTATCTGAGGTATTTTTTATTGATCTACACCGTGAACTAGACAATTTTCAAGATAAAAACTGCCAAGCAAGCTGAAACAGACACAATAAAAAAAATTGCGCGCAAAAAAAATCAATGAAAATTTTGGGACCCACCCCCACAATATTCACTATTTTTCCATTTTATATCATCAACTTATGGGGGTAATTATAACAATATTGAATGTATTAGTGCTTCTCATATTGCAACAAGCCACAACAAATAAACAAATATGTTTAAAACAGTTGAAAATATGTCAATGAAAAAAAAATGCAAAAAAGGTGGTCAAAAACAGTTTCCGGCCTCGGGTACCCACCCACCCCCCCACCTGATGTCTCGTAAAACAAATTCGGCCCCCCTGTTCCATCCATAAAATACCGCCCGAACGCATTTAGATTTCGAATTCGGCGGATACGTCACCATTGACCGAATTCATATGAACCTGCATGGATATGTCTTCTGCTGTGTTCGTTATTATAATGTTTCTTCTTATTCAAGAAATAGTAGGATTATATGGTATCGATGGATTATCAGATACACGTATGACGTATGTACTATCATCTAGTCTTATAGCAATTTCATGTTTAAAATGTTTTGTTTCGTTAAATGCAGTCGTTTTGCACAATAGTCTCTGTATAGACAACAGACACATGTTCTAGGGGTGTCAGACCGGTTTTCCGAAGACCTATTACTACGAAGGACCACAACTCCGAATACCCGATTCTCCGACGACCCACAACTCCGAAGACCCGATTCTCCGACGGCCCATAACTCCGAATATCCGATTCTCCGAAAGCCCATAACTCCGAAGGGCCGATTCTCCGAAGACCTATAACTCCGAAGACCCATAACTCCGAAGGGCCGATTCTCCGACGGCCCATAACTCCGAAGGTCCGATTCTCCGAAGGTCCGATTCTCCGAAGATTTTGTTTTATCGGGGTATTATCGTTTACTAAATAGTGTACAGTCCAGTGGCGAAGCCAAGGGGTCCCAAAATTCCCAATGCCCCCATTAAACCTCTACTTGCTATTTCAGACAATATGGGCCCCTACCAAAACATGTCCAATGTCATGTAAACGCCCGGAAATCGTTCATGGGGCATCAAAATATTCAAACTTTTCCTACTGCCCCCACCTAAATGGGAATCCTGGCCCGCCACTGACTATACACAAGATACTATAACGTTACGTTGGCCCATGAGATGCCAGAGTAAAATGTACAGGGGTGAACGGGGAAGAACTTGTCGCCCCTGTGCATGTTAGGCTACTCTGGCATTCTTGTAGCTTTCGTTATAATATACCCGGTGCACACCAGTGGCGGAGCCAGGTTTCCCATTTAGGGGTGAACATTAATTAGCATATGTGGGGGATATGTGGGGGATATATCATGCATATGATATGCCGAAAGCATATCACGAAGGCCTGATTTGGGGAGCGCATACATGGGAGGGGTCGCCCCCAATCGTTGGTCCGGGGACTCCCCTGGGCAGGAACACTGTGAATATTTGAATGCCTAGGAGGGATTTCCTGACGTTTACATGACATTTGACATGTTTTTTGGGGGCGGTCTTCCCTAGGGCCCCATTGACCCCGCCACTGGACTGTACACTATTTAATAAGCGATAAAACATGATCTTCTGAGAATCGGGCCTTCGGAGAATCGGACCTTCGGAGAATCGGCCCTTCGGAGTTATAGACCTTCGGAGTTATGGGCGTTCGGAATTATAGGCCTTCGGAGTTATGGGCTTTCGGAGTTATGGGTCTTCGGAGTTATGGGATTTCGGAGAATCGGGACTTCGGAGTTATGGGCTTTCGGAGAATCGGGGCGTCGGAGAATCTGACCTTCGGAGAATCGGACCTTCGGAGTTATGGGTCTTCGGAAAAACGCTACGTAACCGTTCTAGGGACGTGGCTAGAAGTTTCCTCAAATTTCCGGCCAACTGCACCCCCCCATTGAACCAAACATCAATCTCACAGGTTCGCAGAATTCCATTTGCTCCCCTTGGAAATATCCAACCTGACAAACACTAAGATAGGAAAATTACCAACTTTTACTGGTTGAAAAAAAATCAAACAATGAGAACAATGCCAACCTATATATGGTGTCAAATTTATGTCCAACTAATGTTGTGTCATGCATGAAATTTCCGACTGCTGGAATGTACCAAAGTTTAGTTTAGATATATTTATTTCAAATATATGTCAAATTTAGATAACACATGATATATAACACATACATTTGTTTATACATACAAAGGAATTGGGGGACAAGTGCTGACCCACTTAAGGGTACCCCCTCTCCCATATGTTATTACACTGAAAAAATAAATAATTAGTAATGGCAAAGCAACATGACTACCAAAACAAGTTGAACATATATACAGATCACTGGGCACCCCCTCTCCCGAGTTAGTCATAAGTTTGTATATGTATTTATTTAAAATCGGGTTTGTTTGTTGCGTTTGCTGGCTTGTACGTATCATTATTTGGAACAGTTAGTGAAAAATAATCCTGATTTTCCTCCGTATGAATGACTGCACAGCTAAGCAAATTGTACCAAAGTTCGGGGTGGGGATCGAGACACCCAACCAACCCCTGTCGTCACGTCCCTGTTCAACTGGAAAGTTTCGTGTGTTCTTCACAATATCTTCGGAATTTGATTCAGGAGGCCTTGATCTGTTAGAAATGTTTGCCCTCATCAATAAACACACTTTAACTTGAAAAAAAAGATGCGATTAAGTCGGATTGGCAGCAAATTATGTGCCGTGTATATACACATAGAAGAAAAGCATGACTTTCACAACAAACATGAACTTTATAAATATAAGATACAATTGATACTTGTGTCAAATACATGAGCCATGTTTGACGCTGGGAGAACATTAAACATAGTTTCGGAGACCACGTGGACTTAAAAATCTGACCTAGAATCGGGAATTAGCCCCGCCCCCGTAATCGGCTTCGGATTCTGAATCCGGATTTTTAGCGAAATAACGACTCTGGGTACGAAGTAATGTTACAGATGACATAAAAGCCGGAATTCAAAAATAGAGCGCTCTTCGTCGATATATTTTTGTGCAGGTACGGGCAAATGGATCAAATTAATGTTATAGTATATGGATAATATATAGTCCCAGCTACTCATTAATGTTATAGTATATGGATAATATATAGTCCCGGCTACTCATTAATGTTATAGTATATGGATAATATATAGTCCCGGCTACTCATTAATGTTATTGTATGTATAGTCAGTGAGTGGCTTGATTTCACGCCTCGTATAAACAACTTTTTTGGACGATGTGTGCTGAAGCCATAAAGTAAATTTATATTAAATTATAAAATTTGATTTTAAGATAACCTGTTAATCTGAACGTAACCTGTTAATATGAACGTAAACTGTTAATCTGCACGTAACCTGTTAATATGCACGTGACTTGTTAATATGAACGTAAATTTGTTAATCTGAACGTAACCTGTTAAAGGTACTCAATCCGATAAAAACACCCCTAAATTATTATTTCTTTGGCTTCGGGGGTAAAAATTATTTGAATCGAGTCGAGGAACCTATACCCATCAAAGCTCAGAGTGATCAGATATCGATTTTTGAAGTTTGTTATTTCTATTGTTTGTGGCCCAGAAACTACGGATGAAGATGGATAACTCTAAAAAACAAGTGGTAATACGGCTAAATGTCGTGAATACTCAAGTGATAATACGGTCATATTTCGTTGAACAAAATGCTGATAAAAAACACGTCTTGGGAAATTTGATACCATAGTTGACAGTGGTTAGCATTATTTTGTTGCAATTAATCGATTCTGATAAGTATCGGCGCACACGATCCCGATTGTCCCCGATTAATCCGGCTGCCGGATCAATCGGGTCCGGGGACAACCGGGATCGTGTGCGCCAAACTTTGGAGCGGTTTTTGTCGGATCCAATTTAATCGGACGTATCAAACAGTTTGATTTCATCAGGAAAATCCGGCTCGTGACGATGGCAACGCGCGTGTTTCGCTTGTCACATGCTTATCACATGACCAAAACCTTATTCAAAATGTCGGAATAGTTATTCGCTATTCGAAATTAAAGTAAAGAATTCTGGTCGATCGACAAGGAACAACGGCTGGTAGACATGTGGGCAGTAAATGAGAACCTGTATAAAAAATCGCAACAAGAGGGCGGTAGCTGTGGAAAGGTCTATTACGCCAGGTTATTACTGTTATAGCTCGTGACCTTAATATATCATTAATATTAAATTATTATTTAATTTATTTATATTGATAGATATTAGTCTTTAGAAATACATATTAATATAAACCACCATGATTAATAGCTATCGTAACTGGCTAGATAGACTGACCACACAAGTTGGCTATATAGACTACAGTGACCATTGGCATAGCATGATTATACATGTATGACCGGATTGAAAAATCCCGATTTATCCGGCAGCCGCATTTTCCGGAGACAACCGGGATCGTGTGCGCCGACACTAACTAAAGCGAATTTTGATGAAATGTTGTTGTTGTTGTATTTTGATGATATGGGGACCCTCTGATCGGATTGAGTACCTTTAATATGAACGTAACCTGTTAATCTGCACGTAACCGGTTAATTTGCACGTAAATTTGTTAATCTGAACGTAACCTGATAATCTTCACGTAACATGTTAATCTGAACGCAACCTGCTAATCTGAACATAACCTGTTAATCTGAACGTTTACAGATGACACATTCGACTAAATAGTTTAATTATTGTTCTATATATTATCGATATTAGATTGTATTTATTACCGGAAATTTATTGAAGCAGTCCCTTTAAACTGGCGTACAGTCTCTTTAAGGGTTGTCACCGAAGATTTGACCGTGTTCGTTGTGTGCTATATTCGTTGAATATAGGGACACTAAACAACTAAACATTAATGTTACGATAAAACTAGAGATGGGCTTGTCCCAGATGGGAATGAGTAATACCCCAGTATTCAAAATGTTATTTGAGTGAAGTAGCCATTACCATATATTTGGCACTAAAATTATGTCAACAGGTATCCCTAACCCTAAACCCCCTACCCCTAACCCTAATCATAACTCCACAAAAAAGTCGGACAGACACCGTAATCGCAGGTGCACAGGTTCCCATGGTACTATATATCAGTGCCAAGATTAAAAAACATTGACCTAGAAATGTAGAAATAAAAGCTCGGACAAAATTATGCATGTTGCAAAAAAGTTTCTAAGTCGAAAAAGGGAGATAACTCCACCAAAAAATGTTGGACAGACGTCATAATGGCAGGTGCACAGGTTCCCATAGTACTAAATATCTGTGCCAAGTTTAAAAACAATTTACCTAAAAATGTAGGAATAAAAGCTCGGACAAAATTATATATGTTGTGAAAAGTTTCTAAGTCGAAAAAGGGGGGATAACTACTCCAAAAAATGTCCGACAGACGTCATAATCGCAGGTGCACAGGTTCCCATGGTGCTTGATGTCTGCGACAAGTTTCACGGAAATTGATAAAAAAAAAACGACTGAGAAAAACTCCGGACAAATTTGTGTCCGCGGACGGACAGACGCACTGGCCAGAGTATACCGCACATACCTATGAATACTTGTGGGATGCGATCTTTTGTTTGAGTAACTTGTGGGGTGCAACCCACAACTGACGATTTTTTAAAGAGCGTATTTTTAAAGACGGACAGACAGACAGACGGACGGACAAGCTGCTACCAGTATACCCCCCACAACTCGTTGCGGGGGGTATAATTACTTTGTTAAATATTTATATATGAAACACGTGCATGATTTATAATGGGTTTAAACTGGCACAAACCCAGTAGTGGCACACAGAAGATTCTGTGCAAAAGTTTGATTTTATTGTTGTAACACAGGGCTGGATATTATATGTTAGATATTAAAGATGCATAATCCGAATTAACGCTCGCCAATTACTATTTCCGTGGCTTCGGGGATAAAACATATTTGATTCCAGTCGAGTCCAGAGTGATCAGATATCGATTTTTGAAATCTATTATTTGACACCACCGATATTTTTTTAGTGGCCCTGTCAACAGTCGACGAGAAAACTGTCTCGGACCAAATTGCGGATGAAGATGGAGAACTCGAAAATAAAGTGGCTTTTTTGTTTTTCGTTGAACAAAATGTTGACAAATAACAGGTTTCGGGCTATTTTATACCATAGTTGATTTGATTGATTGGGGTTTATTGTCGCTTTAGCAACTAAGGCCATATCACGACATTGCCAGTTTTAGTGGTGGAGGAATCCGCACACTTGCGACTAATCTAACAGTGATTTCAATGGCTGATAAACTCGTCAACCATATGCGGCAAACCACCGGTCATCGGCGAGTAACTGGTAACTCCACCAGATAACGATTTCGAGTTACAAAGTCCACGATGGAAACATGTGGATTTGAACTCTTATCGCCAGCGCTGGAGGGAGAAACGGCTTGGAGTTGTACCCCTAACCGATTGAGCCACCGAGGCCCCGCTATACCATAGTTGACTGTGGTTAGCAATTAATAGATTCTGAGAACTAAAGCTTATTTTGAAGAAATATTGTTGTTGTATCTTGATGATATGGGGACCGTCTGATTGGATTGAGTACATTTAAGCCATGCACAAGACGTAATCATTACGCCCCTCGGGTGTATTCTGTTGTAGAAATTATTGTATCGCATGGGTGCATGGGCGTTCAATTTATAGATATGGGTTTTTGGGACGCATTAAAAGTTGTAGTGCGACCCCGACTCTGGTTGTTTTGGGACTCATTAAAGGTTGTAGTGCGACCCCGACTGCAAGGCGATTAATTCTAACGGGAATTTGCGCGTTAACCATTAGCGCGCTGCGCGTTATGTGTTTCTATTGATCTTGAACCTGCTTAAATTGTTGCATTTTTATTTGAACATCTTTCGTTTATTTTCGCGTGACATAAATTGGAATGCTATATACTATTATACTGCACGGGGATTTGACGATTGTATATATAAGAACTTTAATTAGAACATGAATCCGATGGTCTGCTTTAATTATTTTCTGTTATATAAAATGTAAAGTTGGCTATTTTATTGTGTCAAATAGAGAGAAAACATATTGTATGCGAAGCTTGTAGAAATATATATTTACTTCTAGTTCTTCAGCTGTGCAAAGTATGCACTTAGCACTAATGGTGAAACGTTGTACGAGTGGTAACCTATAGCTATTTGAGAGAGTTGCATGGCGATCTGTCATTTTGATATCAGTACTTTAAGTCTCCGCGTTGTTCGAGTGTTAACATTGTCTTATAGAAAGTAACTGCGCTATAATTACGCTTGCCATGAATGTGTCACCATAGCCGCATGGCCGGGGGGGGGGGGGGGGGGGGGGGTTGCATGCAGGCCCCCATGCAAGCGTTTTTAAAGCTTGTGAAAGTTGGAGATAACTTCGATCAAATTCGGGCAAATTGAATGGTATATTTCAGGGGAAATTGTGACAAATTACAGTATTTGTTCACATTTCTGTCCGAATTATACACATTTAAGGTTTATTTGAATCTATTTTGTTATATTTCTGAGTATATAGAAGGTATATTGTACAAAAACTGTGTTGCAACCTTGAATATATCAAATACTAAAATTCGGGCAAAAAGTTTCAGCACCCACACCTAAAATTGGGGCGCCCGTACAGCTATTGGTGTCACCCTCATGGGCGCCCGTACGGCTAATGGTGTCACCCCGTTGTCTGGTACGCGACATCCAGGTGATTTTCAAGTGGTATGCAGGATTCATACCCCATGCATGTTAGCTGCTTGATACTCCGGACTTATATGCCCAATTTCAACAAAATGGCTGGTACTCAATGTTATAGGACAAAATTACTCAAATTACCCAAATGACATATTTTGATATAATCCAGTCTCAGACCTCTTCATATTTGTCCCCCGAATTTTTTTTTTCGGGGGACTATTAAAATAGCCGGTGTCCGTCCGTGCGTCAGTGCGTCCGTGTGTCCGTCCGTGCGTCCGGAAATGGTTTCCGGATGATAACTTTAGTTTCGGTTATTAGATCAAAAGCAAATTTCATAGGTGAGTTTATCAGACCAAAATACAGGTCAAGTTCTAATATGGGTTTGCTCCGCCCATTTTTGCGAGAGTTATGGCCCTTTTTTTTTTACTTAGAAACTGGTAATTTTCTGGTTTCCGGATGATAACTTCAGTTTTTGTGATCATATCTGAACCAAAGTTGGTATGTGAGTTCGAATATATATATATAGAGAGAGAGAGAGAGAGAGAGAGAGAGAGAGAGAGTGGGAGAGAGAGAGAGAGTAGAGAGAGAGAGAGAGAGAGAGAGAGAGAGAGAGAGAGATATAGGTATGCTCCGCCCATTTTTGCGAGAGTTGTGGCCCTTTTTCGACTTTTTTTACTTAGAAAATTTCTCACTTTTTCGGTTTCCGGATCATATCTCAAGTTTGGATCCTTTAATTGCAAATACCGTTTTTATGTGGATCAGTCATATCGAGATACAGGTCAAGTTCGAATTTGAGTTTGATCCGATGATTTTTCTCAGAGTTATGGGCTTTTCTTGTAATTTTCTTCATTTTGTGCCAGGTTATATTTTGACTTTAAGAGTTTTTTTAAGATTTGGTTATTTGTATGCATGTCAGTAATGAGACAACGCACAAGTGTCTTATCCATATAGTATACTTCTACAAAGCCTCCGCTCCAAATGAAGCCACCGGTTCGGGGGACACTGTGGCCGAGCGGCCTTTTATTTGAAGTTATGGATATTTCTCTTTCAATCAGACGGTCCCCATATCATCAAGATATAACAACAACTACATTTCTTAAAAATACGCTTTAGTTATCACAATCGATTAATTGTAACAAAATAATGCTAACCACTGTCAACTATGGTATCAAATTACCCAAAAACGTGTTATTTATCAACATTTTGTTCAACGAAATATGGCCGCATTATCACTTGAGTATCACGAAATTTGGCCGTATTATCATTTAATTTAATTTTAGAGTTATCCATCTTCATCTGCAATTTTGTCCGAGACCATCCGTTTGACCACGTGATTCTGGGCCACAAATAATTGCACATCTCGAGAAATACATGCAACAAACTTCAAAAATCGATATCTGATCACTTTGAGCTTTGATGGGTGGGTTATTCGACTCGAATCAAATATGTTTTTACCCCCCGAAGCCAAATAGTCCAGGAGATCGGGAGGTAGTGTTGCTCATATTGACGGACAAGCTGCGACCATGTTATTTTTAATGTTTTAGGTATGGTAATAAAGAAAAATCATGATAGCAAGAACAAATTTGTAGCCTTCTTTGTTTTTTTTCGATTTTTCGACATTTTAAGCCCAAAATTTTCATTTTTTTTTCAATGTGTAAAGATTTCATTTTAGCATGATTTTGGTGATTAAGTTGAATAGTAATTGTGTTAATAATGTTAAATAACTAATTGTGCTGAAAAAATTGAAGAATTTAACTGTTTTTTTTCCCAATATTTTACCATTTTTTAAAACTTTTTTACGCAAAATCGTCCAAATTGCAACCATTTCATCTTAGTATGATTTTAAGGTTAAAATTCACCATAATTATTTTAATATTGTTAAATAATTTACAACTTGGCTTCTACAATGTTTTAAAATGGATTTAAGAAGGTTTCTACTTGTTTTCTAAGTTGAGGGGGGGGGGGGGGGGTCTAATTCAAATCTAATTAAACATTGTACTGTTCAAAATTAGATAAATTCCTTAAGGCGTATGGTAGATATACGTAACTAGTTTCCAAAACGTATACATATGCCTTTCTACCCTGTGCGTTATGCACGCGAGTCGGATTTTACAAATTAAATTATGATGAAAAACCCTGAATTTTGGGTGTGGTCACAGTTGTGGTCATAATATTCCGATTAGAGAGTGGATGGACATGGGGCATGCGACACTGTGCAGTATATATGTATATAACAAGCATGACATGAGACATTAGTATCTTTCTACTAAACTGTGCTTCCAGAGTTATCAGGAATCGAGTATCAGTGTTATTATTTACCCCCAAAAAATGGTCAATTTTAAAACGGGTTATGTGGGTCAAAGGACCACTGGGAGATAATAGGATGTCCAATGACTTCTATATTTCTATCGTATCACAGTAAAGCTTTTTTTGTAAATTTGGCGCAGTTTACACGATCAAAGTTCGATTTTCTTTACAATTATATGTTACAAGCAACTAATTATATAGAGTTACGCCTCTTGAAACTCGAGTCAGCATAACAAAACAATCTGGCTGCTGATTGGTTGATTATCATTGAGGGAAATATCCCTAATCGGGAACAGAAAATCATAGCCTACGTAAATATAGCGATCGTGTATGTTTAGATGTCCAGGAAGAGTCTGGTGGTATCCAGAAGTTACGCAAGGGGTCTGGATATGTTTATGCTGCTGATTTTTGTGCAGTAAATGGGGTAGTTGTGGAAATGCAAGATTATCGTTTGAAAAAAAATACCGAAAATGGCGCGTTTGTTGTCACATACTGGTGCAGCGGATGACGTGCTAAGGGAAAATTGACCACTTGAAGTTCAAATAGGCTTAACCCATAGCCGGCGGGACTTTTAGTTAACACTGTCGCCTATGGAAAATAATTAGGTGTTTGTAACCTATAGATACGAAGCTTCGGTACATTCATTATTATTTATATATTACTATATTTAAATCAGATTTATGCATACAGTCGACATCGAAACAAAAACATGAATGTACCGATTATTCGTGACATTCAAGTTAAATGTTCAATAAGTGAAAATTATACTGTGACTGGTTCATTCAACATGAAGTTAATCAAGGTGTATCTTTATTAATAACAGTATACAGTACTATCAAAATCAGAAGAAACATGTGACCCTGGGTACTTATCTCCCAGTGCTGTGGCAAAACAAAAATTGACAATGCATTCTTAAACCCAAACCTGTGGCGGTTTTTCATCCAATGCACCGAAGCTTCGTGCCATGTACCGAAGCTTCGTGACGTGTCAGAACTCCAGGAATATACCACCATATGACATCATATGGTACCGGTAACAAACGTTGAATGGTCACCAGAAACCCCGATATTAATAATTTCAGATCACAATTAGCATCGCATTATATATTAACACATCGAGTAATAAGTCATGACACACTATATTACACCTACTATATAACTGCTCCCTCACTGACACAGGGCTACATATAAGAAGTTTATCGATGTCTACTTAATGAGAGTATACAGTTCCGTCAAAATCTGGCGAAAATGTGACCTCGCATCGTTAACCCCAATCTGTGGCGATTTTTCATTCAATTTACAGAAGCTTCGTGACACGTACCGTCAAATGGCATCAAACGTTGAATGGTCACCATAAACTTTGATATAAGTCATTTCAGATCGTAATTATCATGGAATTATATATTAACCCATGGTGTAATTATGTCAAAATGACACACTATATTACATCCACCCTATATAACTGCTTCCTCCCTGACACAGTTCTACACACAAGAAGTTTATCATTGTCTACTTAATGAGAGCATATAGTTCTGTCGAAATCTGGCGAAAATGTGACCTTGCATCATTAACCCCAAATCTGTGGCGGTTTTTCATCCTATGTACCGAAGCTTCGTGACATGTACCGAAGCTTGGTGACGTGTCAGAATTTCTAAAATATACCCCATCGGGACATCAAATGGTATCAAACGTTGAATGGTCACCAGAAATCTCGATATTAGTCATTTTAGACCATAATAACATAGCATTATATATTAACCCATCGAGAAATATGTCAAAATGACACAATATATTACACCACCCCTATATAACTGCGTCCTCCAAGACACAGGCTGCATATACAAAGTTTATCCATGTCTGCTTAATGAGAGTATAGAGTTCTGTCAAAATCGGGCGAACAATTTGGTCTATAAATCCCGTAGTGTGACACATTTAATATAGACCAAAACAATAAACACCTTTCAACTCAAATATAGTTACATTTTAATTGCAAAAATGGTCACATTTTAATTGCAAAAATGGTCCAAACATGAAAAGTTAATTTTTGCCGATATTTAAGTCAACTTTTTGAGAGAAAAGTCCAATATTTTTGGTGATGTCAGTGGTGACAATAGTACCAATTAACCATGGCACATCAGACATGTTAGTATTCAATGTATAGAAGGCAGAATAGCCAATTTTGTACATCATCCACAACTTGTAATCGATTGCAGGACACGCTGGGGCAATATTTATCATTTTCCATATTTTGGCAGCCATTTTGGCAGCCATTTTGGCAGCCATTTTGAGCCAAAGTAAGAATTTTGGTTCCAGTGAGTTGGAATATTCATAGGTATAATCATATGCATCACTTACATTACAAAGTTCTGTTCATTTCTTGTTAAAACATGACTATAATCCCAATTGTGATTTTGTTGTGAAATTTTATATAGCGTTCTGTAAATTTGAATTTTTGAGGGAACGGAAGGGGCTAGGAACCCAAAAAGTGCATATTTAATTGCCCCACTGATCAGTTACACAAAATACAAAATAAAGTCGCATTACTCAACCAGTTCCAAACAGCATGAATCGATCTAGAAGATATTTGTAAAAAAATGTCATATTTTGGTGGCCATCTTGGATGGTGAGTTTCAATTTTGCCCCAAAAAAGTGACATTATGTCTTAGCTTCACGAAAATATATACATTTGTATACATTTTACAAGAATTTCACCGCTATAATTTGCATAAAACTGACTTAGGGTCTGGTCTGAAAAACGGCGGCCATGATGGATGCCATTTTGTCTGGAGTCTATACGGCCACTTTTTTTTCTTGTTAACATTGCTTAAAAGTTGAAGGACATAATAAGGAACAAAATGAGTTGGGAGAAGTTAAGTCCCAGGGGGTGCAAGAATACCCATATTAGCTCCCGGACTAGTAGTACTATGACGTCGCCGGAAAATTCTTTCATTTTCGGTCGTCGGGTAGGTCAATAAAAACACGTTTTTCGCCAATTAAGCTACAAATTCACCACTGCTATCATGGATTTTCGTAATCTACATATATTTTACTACAAAATTAGACCGGATAGCACTTGTCCGTCAAAATGAGCAACATTTGTTATTTCTTGGGGTCGATCTCCTGGACTTAAAAGGAGTAGTAATTCAGGAGCGTCTGGTCGGATTGAGTACATTTAAGAACAAAGTCGATCACGTACTTGTTCAAGACCTCTTATAAGGTCGGGAACTTCCAACTGATAATCAGTTCAGACCAACATTTTAAGCAAAAGTAGAAACATATCCTAATGTTGGTTTAACAGAACGGCCCTGTGCCAATGCATACTCTTATATATGCGAGTCGATCATAGGTCGCCGCGCATATATAAGAGAATGCAATGGGTTAACACATATTAAAAATGATAAAATTGTCAAAGAATGTAGAAAAATATTATAAAAATTGTTAAAAAATGTAAGAAAAAATTATAAAATTGTTAAAGAATGTAAGAAAAACTGGTAAAAAAGGCCAATGCATTCTCTTATATATGCGAGGCGACCTATGGTCGACTCGCATATATAAGATAATGCATTGGCACAGGGCATAACTGTAACCATCACAATGTGGTCAAGGAACCGGTTCCAATGATATCCATATTTGTATGGTGTTATTGAGACAGACCGAAGATATTTTAGGCTGTTGAAGCTTTATTCGGGCGTTTTTGCCCGTTTTGTTGGGTAAAGGGTTAAAATAACATATTACCCACTAATTACTGGTTGGCATATCAAGCAATGAAAACAATTTCAACCAATCAGTGTCAAGCATGACATTTCAACCTATCTGTGTCAAACATGACATTTCAACCTATCTGTGCCAAGCATGACATTTCAACATATCTGTGTCAAGCATGACATTTCAACCTATCTGTGTCAAGCATGACATTTCAACCTATCTGTGTCAAGCATGACATTTCAACCTATCTGTGCCAAGCATGACATTTCAACCTATCTGTGCCAAGCATGACATTTCAACCTATCTGTGTCAAGCATGACATTTCAACCTATCTGTGTCAAGCAAGACATTTCAACCTATCTGTGTCAAGCATGACATTTCCAGCTGTTGTAAATTTAAGACAATACCAAACCAACACCCTGGCCATGTTGCCACGTCCCTGTCCCCCAACATAGGCCCGCTGTCGTGTGCTCCCAGCTCTATGGGAATGTATTATTCACGCCCCTGTCCCTCAACATATGCCCGCCGTCGTGTGCTCCTAGCCCTATATGTATTCTTCACGCCCCTGTCCCCCAACATAGGCCCGCAGTCGTGTGCTCCTAGCTCTATGTGAATGTATTATTCACGCCCCTGTCCCCCAACATAGGCCCGCTGTCGTGTGCTCCTATCGCTATGGGAATGTATTATTCACGCCCCTGTCCCCCAACATAGGCCCGCTGTCGTGTGCCCCTAACTCCATGGGAATGTATTCTTCACGCCCCTGTCCCCCAACATAGGCCCGCTGTCGTGTACTCCAGGCTCTATGGGAATGTATTCTTCACGCCCCTGTCCCCCACCATAGGCCCGCTGTCGTGTGCCCCTAGCCCTATATGTATTCTTCACGCCCCTGTCCCCCAACATAGGCCCGCTGTCTTGTGATCCTAGCTCTATAGGAATGTATTCTTCACGCCCTGTCCCCCAACATAGACACGCTGGCGTGTGTTCCTAGCTCTATAGGAATGTATTCTTCACACCCCTGTCCCCCAACATAGGCCCGCCGTCGTGTGCTCCTAGCCCTATATGTATTCTTCACGCCCCTGTCCCCCAACATAGGCCCGCTGTCTTGTGATCCTAGCTCTATAGGAATGTATTCTTCACGCCCTGTCCCCCAACATAGACACGCTGGCGTGTGTTCCTAGCTCTATAGGAATGTATTCTTCACACCCCTGTCCCCCAACATAGGCCCGCTGTCGTGTGCTCCTAGCTCTATGGGAATGTATTCTTCACGCCCCTGTCCCCCAACATAGGCCCGCTGTCGTGTGCTCCTAGCTCTATGTGAATTTATTCTTCACGCCCCTGTCCCACAACATAGGCCCGCTGTCGTGTGTCCCTAGCTCTATGGGAATGTATTCTTCACGCCCCTGTCCCACAACATAGGCCCGCTGTCGTGTGCTCCTAGCTCTATGGGAATGTATTCTTCACGCCCCTGTCCCACAACATAGGCCCGCTGTCGTGTGCCCCTAGATCTATGGGAATGTATTCTTCACGCCCCTGTACCACAACATAGGCCCGCTGTCGTGTGCCCCTAGCTCTATGGGAATGTATTCTTCACGCCCCTGTTCCCCAACATAGGCCCGCTGTCGTGTGCCCCTAGCTCTATGGGAATGTATTCTTCACGCCCCTGTCCCACAACATAGGCCCGCTGTCGTGTGCTCCTAGCTCTATGGGAATGTATTCTTCACGCCCCTGTCCCCCAACATAGGCCCGCCGTCGTGTGCCCCCAGCTCTATGGGAATGTATTCTTCACGCCCCTGTCCCCCAACATAGGCCCGCCGTCGTGTGCTCCTAGCTCTATGTGAATGTATTCTTCACGCCCCTGTCCCACAACATAGGCCCGCTGTCGTGTGCTCCTAGCTCTATGTGAATGTATTCTTCACGCCGCTGTCCTCCAACATAGGCCCGCTGTCGTGTGCCCTTAGCTCTATGTGAATGTATTCTTCACGCCCCTGTCCCCCAACATAGGCCCGCTGTCGTGTGCTCCTAGCTCTATAGGAATGTATTCTTCACGCCCCTGTCCCCCAACATAGGCCCGCTGTCGTGTGCTCCTAGCTCTATGTGAATGTATTCTTCACGCCCCTGTCCCACAACATAGGCCCGCTGTCGTGTGCTCCTAGCTCTATGTGAATGTATTCTTCACGCCGCTGTCCTCCAACATAGGCCCGCTGTCGTGTGCCCTTAGCTCTATGCGAATGTATTCTTCACGCCCCTGTCCCCCAACATAGGCCCGCTGTCGTGTGATCCTAGCTCTATAGGAATGTATTTTTCACGCCCCTGTCCCACAACATAGGCCCGCTGTCGTGTGCTCCTAGCTCTATGGGAATGTATTCTTCACGCCCCTGTCCCACAACATAGGCCCGCTGTCGTGTGTCCCTAGCTCTATGGGAATGTATTTTTCACGCCCCTGTACCACAAAATAGGCCCGCTGTCGTGTGCTCCTATCGCTATGGGAATGTATTATTCACGCCCCTGTCCCCCAACATAGGCCCGCTGTCGTGTGCCCCTAACTCCATGGGAATGTATTCTTCACGCCCCTGTCCCCCAACATAGGCCCGCTGTCGTGTACTCCTGGCTCTATGGGAATGTATTCTTCACGCCCCTGTCCCCCACCATAGGCCCGCTGTCGTGTGCCCCTAGTCCTATATGTATTCTTCACGCCCCTGTCCCCCAACATAGGCCCGCTGTCTTGTGATCCTAGCTCTATAGGAATGTATTCTTCACGCCCTGTCCCCCAACATAGACCCGCTGGCGTGTGTTCCTAGCTCTATAGGAATGTATTCTTCACACCCCTGTCCCCAACATAGGCCCGCTGTCGTGTGCTCCTAGCTCTATGTGAATGTATTCTTCACGCCCCTGTCCCCCAACATAGGCCCGCTGTCGTGTGCTCCTAGCTCTATGTGAATGTATTCTTCACGCCCCTGTCCCCCAACATAGGCCCGCTGTCGTGTGCTCCTAGCTCTATAGGAATGTATTATTCACGCCCCTGTCCCCCAACATAGGCCCGCTGTCGTGTGCTCCTAGCTCTATGTGAATGTATTCTTCACGCCCCTGTCCCCCAACATAGGCCCGCTGTCGTGTGCTCCTAGCTCTATGGGAATGTATTTTTCACGCCCCTGTCCCACAACATAGGCCCGCTGTCGTGTGCCCCTAGCTCTATGGGAATGTATTCTTCACGACCCTGTACCACAACATAGGCCCGCTGTCGTGTGCTCCTAGCTCTATGGGAATGTATTCTTCACGCCCCTGTCCCACAACATAGGCCCGCTGTCGTGTGCTCCTAGCTCTATGGGAATGTATTCTTCACGCCCCTGTCCCCCAACATAGGCCCGCCGTCGTGTGCCCCCAGCTCTATGGGAATGTATTCTTCACGCCCCTGTCCCCCAACATAGGCCCGCTGTCGTGTGCTCCTAGCTCTATGTGAATGTATTCTTCACGCCCCTGTCCCCCAACATAGGCCCGCTGTCGTGTGCTCCTAGCTCTATGTGAATGTATTCTTCACGCCCCTGTCCCCCAACATAGGCCCGCTGTCGTGTGCTCCTAGCTCTATGGGAATGTATTCTTCACGCCCCTGTCCCCCAACATAGGCCCGCTGTCGTGTGCTCCTAGCTCTATGTGAATGTATTCTTCACGCCCCTGTCCCACAACATAGGCCCGCTGTCGTGTGCTCCTAGCTCTATGTGAATGTATTCTTCACGCCCCTGTCCCCCAACATAGGTCCGCTGTCGTGTGCTCCTAGCTCTATGGGAATGTATTTTTCACGCCCCTGTCCCACAACATAGGCCCGCTGTCGTGTGCCCCTAGCTCTATGGGAATGTATTCTTCACGCCCCTGTACCACAACATAGGCCCGCTGTCGTGTGCCCCTAGCTCTATGGGAATGTATTCTTCACGCCCCTGTCCCACAACATAGGCCCGCTGTCGTGTGCTCCTAGCTCTATGGGAATGTATTCTTCACGCCCCTGTCCCCCAACATAGGCCCGCTGTCGTGTGCTCCTAGCTCTATGTGAATGTATTCCTCACGCCCCTGTCCCACAACATAGGCCCGCTGTCGTGTGCTCCTAGTTCTATGTGAATGTATTCTTCACGCCGCTGTCCTCCAACATAGGCCCGCTGTCGTGTGCCCTTAGCTCTATGTGAATGTATTCTTCACGCCCCTGTCCCCCAACATAGGCCCGCTGTCGTGTGCTCCTAGCTCTATAGGAATGTATTCTTCACGCCCCTGTCCCCCAACATAGGCCCGCTGTCGTGTGCTCCTAGCTCTATGTGAATGTATTCTTCACGCCCCTGTCCCACAACATAGGCCCGCTGTCGTGTGCTCCTAGTTCTATGTGAATGTATTCTTCACGCCGCTGTCCTCCAACATAGGCCCGCTGTCGTGTGCCCTTAGCTCTATGTGAATGTATTCTTCACGCCCCTGTCCCCCAACATAGGCCCGCTGTCGTGTGCTCCTAGCTCTATAGGAATGTATTCTTCACGCCCCTGTCCCCCAACATAGGCCCGCTGTCGTGTGCTCCTAGCTCTATGTGAATGTATTCTTCACGCCCCTGTCCCACAACATAGGCCCGCTGTCGTGTGCTCCTAGCTCTATAGGAATGTATTCTTCACGCCCCTGTCCTCCAACATAGGCCCGCTGTCGTGTGCTCCTAGCTCTATGTGAATGTATTCTTCACGCCGCTGTCCTCCAACATAGGCCCGCTGTCGTGTGTCCCTAGCTCTATGCGAATGTATTCTTCACGCCCCTGTCCCCCAACATAGGCCCGCTGTCGTGTGCTCCTAGCTCTATAGGAATGTATTCTTCACGCCCCTGTCCCCCAACATAGGCCCGCTGTCGTGTGCTCCTAGCTCTATAGGAATGTATTTTTCACGCCCCTGTCCCACAACATAGGCCCGCTGTCGTGTGCTCCTAGCTCTATGGGAATGTATTCTTCACGCCCTATCCCCCAACATAGGCCCGATGTCGTGTGCCCCTAGCTCTATGGGAATGTATTTTTGTGTGACCCACATTATGTGAGTAAAGGGGGGATGCCCTATAGCAGAAGAGTCCACAATTAGAGGTACCATGTCTTACCCACCGGAAGCTGACATAAGCTAATGATAGGTAGAGCACTCTGCTGTATAGGCAGTTTCTGATATAGTCATAAAGAGTAGGAAAATAAAAGATAGCAGAAACCCAGAGAACACATACAAATTTCGTGTTATGATTTATATTTCATAATAATATTTAATTTAATCATTGTATGATCAAAGTTATGTGATAAAGAAATAATCAAAGAAGCGAGGCCCCCTGGTCATTTCTGTAAATTTAGTACCCGTGAGGTCTCCATGTCGTTACTGTACATTTATTAACCACCAGTTTCCCAGTCCGGATCCCCCGTATTTGTAAAATAATTGCGCTTAACATGTATATGCATATGTAAACCATAATATTTATATACTTATTAAAAGATACCAACACTGAAATTTTTTTATTATCGAATTATCCACACACTATCGTGATAGGTTATTTCGTTTACTTGATCAAGGGAGGTCCCGTTGTTTGATCATCGGCAACCATAATTCCGTATTAAAATAAATAATAGATAAACAAATCCTCATGCAAAAAGCAGCCCAGTTCAAAGAACAAACATGCAGCAAGCATCCACACATCACACGACAACATGTCCATCCTACACTTGTCATGATAATTGATATATAGGGCTGTTGTTAGTAAGTAATTAAATTACAAACCTATACATATGACACGGTGAACGCTCTTTATGTACAGTATATAACAGTTATGTATTGATATGGTACATCGGTTGGAATTGTGTTCAAAGTTCCCATGCATACAAATTGTTATTGTGATAGCCGACAAAAAACATGGGCCATCCCACATATATACAGGTATACAATCAACCATCCATAAGTTAAATGGTTTGTTGGTTAACGGGTCCTGTTTCTAAAGTGGTGTTGACATGTGGAGCTATGTAAACATGTCATATTTACTGTGTTTGAGTGTTTATTTTTTGAGTGTTTATTTTTTGACTTATCGTACTAGCTTGATAACACAGAAGGAATCAATTGTTTGGAAAATGTTTACTAAGTCCGTTCCGAAATCATATTTTTGTACCGAAAGTTGGTCCTATAAAAAAATGTTTGGCCACAGCAGCTCATCAGGTACACCTCTGGTCTATAACAGATATAAAGCAATCTGTTATTTCATATATGGTTTCGGGAGTTGTGCTCCTAGCTCTATGGGAATGAATTATTCACGCCCCTGTCCCCCAACATAGGCCCGCGGCCGTGTGCCCCTAGCTCTATGGGAATGTATTCTTCACGCCCCTATCCCACAACATAGGCCCGCCGTCATGTGCCCCTAGCTCTATGGGAATGTATTCTTCACGCCCCTGTCTCCCAACAAAGGCCCGATGTCGTGTGCCCCTTGCTCTGTGGAAATGTATTCTTCACGCCCCTGTCTCCCAACAAAGGCCCGATGCCGTGTGCCCCTTGCTCTGTGGGAATGTATTCTTCACGTCCCTGTCCCCCTACATAGGCCCACCGTCGTGTGCTCCTAGCTCTATGGGAATGTATTATTCACGCCCCTGTCTCCCAACAAAGGCCCGATGTCGTGTGCCCCTAGCTCTATGGGAATGAATTATTCACGCCCCTGTCCCCCAACATAGCACGATGTGTGTGTTGTCGTGTGCCCCTAGCTCTATGTGAATGTATTCTTCACACCCCTGTCCCCCAACATAGGCCAACTGTCGTGTGCTCCTAGCTCTATATGATGTATTATTCACGCCCCTGTCTCCCAACAAAGGCCCGCTGTCGTGTGCCCCTAGCTCTATGGGAATGTATTATTCACGCCCCTGTCCTCCAACATAGGCCCGCGGCCGTGTGATCCTAGCCCTATGTGTATTCTTCACGCCCCTGTCCCCCAACATAGGCCCGCTGTCATGTGCTCCTATAGCTCTATGGGAAATTGTGAATGTATTCTTCACGCCCCTGTCTCCTAACATAGGCCCGCTGTCGTGTGCCCCTAGCTTTATGGGAATGTATTCTTCACGCCCCTGTCCCCCAACATAGGCCCACCGTCGTGTGCTCCTAGCTCTATGGGAATGTATTCTTCACGTCCCTGTCCCCCAACATAGGCCCGCTGTCGTGTGCTCCTAGCTCTATGTGAATGTATTCTTCACGCCCCTGTCCCACAACATAGGCCCGCTGTCGTGTGCTCCTAGCTCTATGTGAATGTATTCTTCACGCCCCTGTCCCACAACATATGCCCGCTGTCGTGTGCCCTTAGCTCTATGGGAATGTATTCTTCACGCCCCTGTCCCCCAACATAGGCCCGCTGTCGTGTGCCCCTTGCCTTTATTGGAATGCATTCTTCACGCCCCTATCCCCCAACATATGCCCGCTGTCGTGTTCCCTTAGTTCTATGGGAATGTATTCTTCACACCCCTGTCCCCCAACATATGCCCGCTGTCGTGTTCCCCTAGCTCTATGGGAATGTATTCTTCACGCCCCTGTCCCCCAACATATGCCCGCTGTCGTGTTCCCCTAGCTCTATGGGAATGTATTCTTCACACCCCTGTCTCCCAACATAGGCCTGATGTCGTGTGCCCCTTGCTCTGTGGGAATGTATTCTTCACGCCCCTGTCCCCCAACATAGACCCACCGTCGTGTGCTCCTAGCTCTATGGTAATGTATTCTTCACGCCCCTGTCCCCCAACATAGGCCCGATGTCGTGTGCCCCTAGCTCTATGGGAATGTATTATTCAAACATTTATTAAACATTTAGTGGATCATCATATCAAGATTCTTCGGATGTCTTGTTCAGTATTTATTATCTTGGCAGTTCCACTTCGAAATCTATTCGCCTTTTATTGATTACTCGCCGCCCTTATCGACCACCCGCGTTCGTGTGAGAGAAACGTTGACTTAATGATTATCTAACTCCGCAGAGATTTGCATTCGAAATAACCCAACAGCAAGCTAGGTAAGAAATTTTCAGTATATTTATTATAGTTTTCTGTTTGAGCTAAGCCATTTTCTTGTTTTAGTTCTGTATTAGAGTGACACCAATACTCCCCATGCCTCAAATGATGGTGTCACGTGACACCTATACTCACCAGGCATCAAATGATGCTTTCACGTGACACCTGTAATATCCAGGCCTCAAACGAAGTTGTCGCCCCACCCCTGGATTCGGATGAAACACAAGTTGCAAACCCCTGTTAAGGGTTAGACGCACGTTTTGCCAAAATTTCCTGGTATTTCAAAATGGATTTTCTCAAAGTCGTAAGTCGGGATTTTTTTACCCTGTGCCAATGCATTCTCTTATATATGCGAGTCGACCATGGGTCGCCTCGCATATATAAGAGAATGCATTGGCCTAACAATTTTTTACAATTTAAATAATTTGTTCTTGTATTCTTTAACAATTTTATAATTTCACCCATACAGAGCCCCAGACAAACATTAGCAGACGACACTCTTCTATATGCTTCTATATATGTGTGGGGCTCCCTGCAGGGTAATGGATGTTTTTTATTTTATGTCCTAAAAATTGTAAGAAACATTTATTTAAAAAACATGATAAAAAAAAGTTAGGCCAATGCATTCTCTTATATATGCGAGGCGACCTATGGTCGACTCGCATATATAAGAGAATGTATTGGCACAGGGTAAAAAAATCCCGACTTACGACTGGATTTGATATGGCGGGTCACATATCGTTGTGAAGTTTGGTGCAAGCGATTATTGTGACGCAATACTCAAGAACCATCGACCAATGGGATATTATAACCTCATTCACATTACCTTTATGGCATGAAAAATATCTTCTAATGTCACTGTTTTCAGGTACCATAAACATATGTATTTTTTCAAAAGTGAAGTTCATATATACATGATATCATAACTCAAGATCATGAGAGGAGACTTAATAACTTCATTTGTGAAATTTATTGATTATTATCATTAAGGAAGACAACTACCCATAAAAAGGTTTCTATATTTGAGGATTTTCATGCCATGCCCGTTGATCAATGAACAATTGGGCTGAGATGAGTTGTGGGTCATGGGTTCATAACCAAGTTAAACACCCCATGCATCCGGATTTGCTCGTAGCGGAATAACCAGATGGCCCGCGATTTGCACATCGTCTTTAGTTGTCGTAAGTTATTTCGATAATCGGGTTTTATACGAAAATTATGACGTGAAATACTTACTCGATATAAGTTTTATTAAATTTGATGAATCTTTGCATTGACACATTATATAACATACAGTCTCTCAAAGTATGATATCTTAGCTTCAAAATGCACTGGACATGTTTGCGATGTCAATCATATTAGTGCCCGAAATTTTTGCATGAAATAGTTTGCATGGAGGCACTCACTCGATTATGGGATATGTCTATAGCAAACGTAAAACTTTCTGTGAAGTGCTCGTAGCATCGGGTGATATGCTCGTAGCATTATATACAATATGTGTATATGCGAGAGAATCACACTTTTGTCAACTAAAAAGAGCGTCTAGATAATGCTAGCGTATACATATATCACATGAATGACATGGTATATTGTATCCCATTCTGAAGGACATGCATGTGCCAAACTTTATATAAAAAGGTAATTAGATAGTGGGCAGAGGGAAAATTAAAAGTACAACAACATATGGGGTGGTGGAAAAAATTCACATAGTACCAACATGTATTTAATGCAAACGATATGACACTTATTTAACATTCTGGGAGGTCCAGTTTTCCCATCCGGCGGTGAGCGGGTATTCTGGACTCATTTCTCGCATGTATGCCAGGACGAACACCACTCTCGCCCCTTGACGGTGCATCCCACCTGGTGACGTCGTCACTTTTTCTTTTCTTCTTCTGTGTTGCTCGCGCATGAGCTTTTAGACTAAGTGTAACAAAATACGATATCAAATTTTAGTTCCAAATATCTTTGAACAATCGTCAGTATGGTATACACTTTACTAATAGCCCACATGTGCTATGAAAAACATGGTCAAAATAATTTAATGGCATACAATTTGATTGATAGTCAATGAAATGGTGGAATTAACGATCTAAATATATATATATATATATATATATATATATATATATATATATATATATATATATATAGTTTACTACCGTAAGGGTGTGATTATACTCAGACAATATTATGGATTAAATGTTGGCGGTATAGATTGCAAGCCCAGTTTGGGTCTTCCATATGAAGTGTATCTGATCAACGACTACATTGATTAAGAGAACCTACCACCACTCCCAGGTCTCCCTCGTTGGATTTTATGTCTCCCATTCTACTAAGGGTACGACCAGATTTGTCTATTATAGTCTTTATATCTTTATGCTTCGTAAAATAAACGTGTAGTCTTAGTGTCCCTTTTAATGCGAATGCCTCATATTTTAGTTGTAAATTCCGTTTATTTTTAATCTGAGATAAGAGCATTTTTTATACCTTTATTGTTTATTTTAAAAAGCAAAATGCCTCATATTTTAGTTATCAAATACGTTAATCTCAGATAAGAGCCTTTTTTATACACATATTATATATTTTTAAAAGCAGATTGCCTCATATTTTAGTTATCAAATACGTTAATCTCAGATAAGAGCCTTTTTTATACACATATTATATATTTTTAAAAGCAGATTGCCTCATATTTTAGTTATCAAATACGTTAATCTCAGATAAGAGCCTTTTTTATGCACATATTATATATTTTAAAAGCAGATTGCCTCATATTTTAGTTATCAATAAAGTTTATTCATTTTAAATTTAGACAGAGTCTTTATATACATTCATTAAATTTATATATTTGAAAGGCAAATACCTCATATATATATTATGTTTCTCGGGTGAAAAGTAGTTTTCCGTTCTTTTGTACAAGGTGGCCACTAATCGTATTAATATATATACTGTACAATAGTAGTTTATAGTTTTATTGAAATAAATCGCCTGCCGTAATTGAAAACGTTTGTTATGAACATCGCACAAGAGGGTGTAAAGTTATCAATCATCCTTTAGAAAATCCTTCCGAAAAAGGTCGTCTACAGATTGCTCAGAATAAACATTTAAACGATTAGTGACCTCTGTGATTTTAATAGTATTTCACATTTATGTTATACATGTATGTTCAAATAAATAAAATATGTAATTGCAAAAAGTGTCTGAATGATACCGATCCACAGCTGTTAATCAAATGTTCAAAAGTATTTTCGCGCGATTATTACCAGATATTATAGACCACTCAGCCATCGAGTCAGTCGTTTTTTCATTACCGATCATGCACGTCAGCATATTCGAAACAGACGCGTGTGGAACATCACTAATTTTGCATCTTTTCAATAAACTTTGTTGTCAAATCCCAATATTATATTACTAATTTGCGATTTACACAATAATATAGTGTCCATACATGAAGACGAGCATGCATGTCATTTTGAATGCCACTACTTATTTTTCATGCATTTAACCAAATGACTCTTTCGACTCGGGCTTCATTACTACTATCACATGATTAGCGTTGCGTTTTTAGCTTTAAAAAAGGTCTAGTTGTTGAAATTATCCTAAAAGCAAATTTGCTACGAGCACATCATTATAAAATCGCTGGTGCTATAGACATAACATACCACTGCTATAGGCATGCCATATTTTCTTGCTGTGACCTGCATATATGGTTATTTTTTACTATGGAAAATGTAGATACATGAGTGGAAATGTTGTCTATTATATTAAGGGAATATCCGCTGAAATAACAATGTATGCAAAGACTAGATTGTTTGGGCTGTTACCACAGAAATCGTAATTTTATGTAAGAAATGCTAATTTTGCCACAATTTTTGGCCTAACGTCCTGGTAAAATAGGATTAAACTGCGTACATGTTTAAAGAAGTTTGATGTACAGTTGGGTAAATTATAGCCACATAGCAAATCTCTTGCCATTTTTGGCTGGATTTATGCAAAACGTGCGTCTCCCCCTTAACTGGTACTCGGGATTCATATGCTCATTTTAACCAGTATTCGGGACTCATCAACAAGGCTGGTACGCAGGATTCACACCCCTATGTTAACTGGTACTCGGGATTCATATGCTCATTTTAACCAGCATTCGGGACTCATCAACAAGGCTGGTACGCTGGATTCACACCCCTCTGCTAACTGGTACTCGGGGTTCATATGCCCATTTAACCGGTATTCAGGACTCAACAACAAGGCTGATACGCAGGATTCACACACCTCTGTTAACTGGTACTCGGGATTCATATGCCCATTTTAACCGGTATTCAGGGCTCAACAACAAGGCTGGTACGCAGGATTCACACACCTCTGTTAACTGGTACTCGGGATTCATATGCCCATTTAACCAGCATTCAGGACTCAACAACAAGGCTGGTACGCAGATTTTATCACAGGCCATGGGAACAAAATAGCAGATATACCAATTTATTATATGCTAAGCTGTCAAATAGTAGTATTTTTGCAACAGATAAAAACCGTTATCCGTCTAGTGAGATATCGATATCTCACTCGTATCCATCCGCGCTAAAATGAAAAGTGATTCGGTCCTTGGTGGAACACTACCAGAAGTCAGAATGTTCGGGTTGAAAAAAAATTTAATATGTGATCAATTAAATATTTTTGTTAAACATACTATGATGTTAGCCCCTTTATCCCTCAACCAATCTGTCGGAAAAATGAATATACTTTTATAGGCACAAGCTCATTACCATGGCTATTATTGTGTATACAATTGTTTTTGAACTTTTGACTCTTCTTTCGAGTTGAGCTATATATATGGGCCAACTGAGCGGATCATATAATACACAGAACATCTACACTTTTTGTTTGGATATGGTAATTATCTCATTCGTGATGACAACTCGTGGAAATAATACATTTTTGTCATCACTCATGAGATAATTCCCATATCCAAACAAAAAAGTGTAGATATCCTCTATATATACTATACCAGTGACTGTTATAGTATATATTGGTATATCTGGTATTTTTCCCAGGGGCCTGTAGATTATATACCATCAGATTGTTCAATTTTTTGTTATTTCTTTGTCACATGCATATCATCATATGTTTATGTAATTCGGTCTCATACATGTTGGCGTGTTGAGATGGTCATTACTTCAGTAAAAGCGTAAAACTTATCAATCATATCATTGTGAAATAATGAGTTGTATTCGATATTTTTCTTAACCCTTTACCCAACAGAACGGCCCTGTGCCAATGCATTCTCTTATATATGCGAGTCGACCATAGGTCGCCTCGCATATATAAGAGAATGCATTGGCTTAACACATATTAAAAATGATAAAATTGTCAAAGAATGTAGAAAAATATTATAAAAAATGTTAAAAAATGTAAGAAAAAATTATAAAATTGTTAAAGAATGTAAGAAAAAATGGTAATTTTGTTTTAGGCCAATGCATTCTCTTATATATGCGAGGCGACATATTGTCGACTCGCATATACAAGAGAATGCATTGGCACAGGGCATAACTGTAACCATCACAATGTGGTCAATGAACCGGTTCCAATGATATCCATATTTGTATGGTGTTATTGAGACAGACCGAAGATATTTTAGGCTGTTGAAGCTTTATTTGGGCGTTTTTGGCCGCTTTGTTGGGTAAAGGGTTAAATGCGCTACCCAGGGTTCAGCACGCTCTATTATATGATATACAGGATTCATGGGACGGTCAGGGTGGGGTGGGGAAAATAAAGAGCGTTCCTTATCAGCGTAGAAGATATGTAAGACAATTGGCACAGATGGGTCATCTGACCAGGGGGATTGTCATGCGATAGGCGCATTTGACTTCAAATGACTTGAAGGGGGACTAATACATTATATGACCAATAAAGAGCGTTCATTATAAGTCCAGACGATATGTGGGGAAATTTGTTCAAAAAAGTAAAATGACTCGGGGACTGTCACGGAATAGGAGATGTTGAACTCAAATAACTTAACGGGATAGGTTGCGGGTGCTTGTGGAACAGGCAATTCATCATTGAGACCCAATCAAACCATGATGCAATATATATACTAAGGAAATGGCCACCTATAAGCCTTTGGCTTACTGCCAAATCCTTTTCTCTAATGTTAAATTGTTATCGTCCTTATATTATGTATTATATGTGCCATTCTTGAGAATAAAATATTGTTTACACTAAATAACTTAAAGAGACACTAATACTCTAATAATGAGCAATAAAGAGCTTTATTAATCAACCTAATCGATAGATGTAACTTTATCCCGAGAGCCATGCATTAGGTGCTGTTTACCCCAGATGACTAATCATTATTTTAAATGACTTGAAGGGCCGCTAATAAATTATGAATTCTTCACCCCAGCTATACAACATAAAGGACGAAAATAAATGGAGTTCAGGGACATTGTTTTGTAATTTTAATTAAAGCCAATTGGCCATTTGAGCTCCAAAAAACACACCTAATACTATTCGCGGTTCAAGGTTTCCCTGAATATAAATAGGTCGATAACTACTTGAATTATCTTTGTACGATCATTATATAAGGATTAACTGTCATGTGGACTGTTTTGTGGAGATTTAACCGCGAGGTGAGTGGTCATAACTTGTGTAAAACCCGAAGGGTTTTTACATACAAGTTATGACCACTCACCTCGCGGTTACATCTCCATAAAAACAGTCCACATGACAGTTAATCCTTTTATTTATATACATTTAGCGAAAAAGCCACTTTTATAAATGTATTTAAATCGAAAAGTGTATCGTGACAAAACCAGCCCAAAATAACCCATAGTACCCTTGGCAAAAGTTAACAGGAACAATTTCTGTTTGTATTGAAACCCGATGATTTATTAAGTCAACCCGGATATATGTACATGTATTGAACTCATAACAAATATAACTTTGAACACGATGTTGCACCCCAAAAAAAACCCCAGCCATTTGCACGGCATGGAACAGAAACAGAGCGTTCCCTGTTAGTCTATTCCTGATATGTAATATATAAAGAGCGTTTTCCTGTGCGAAAAAAAGCTGGATTATGGCTATGACCATGGCGAGTATTTTTCAAAGCACATGGAGCCGGTATATCAATTCAATACCCTTCAACATTACGTAGAGACAATTTGGAAGCTCGATTGAGCCGGTCAGATTAGACACCCACCAGACGAAATTTCCTAAGCCAATTTATATAAGTGTTAAACATAGGAAATTATGTGATATTATTTCAGTGACCAGGTATTTTAAAACTCAGTCCTCGTCCTACAGACAGTAGCAGTGCTGATGGCGGGCATGTTGAGATTGATGGTTGTGGCTCTGATGGTCGTCTCTGGATGTTACGGTTCTCCGCACATCGAGGTCAGCAAAAGCTTCGGAGGCGGGGTCAAGTTCAGGGTCGCGGGTAAGTCACCATGGTTACGTAGTCCAGTAAATTTCACCATGATGCTGGTGCAAGAGTCCTACTGAATTGCTATGATGCAGGTAGGGAAAACTGATGTTGTATACAATTCGAAATAAAAGCATGCAATAATGATTGATAGAATCGTTTCCGGACAGGGGTTCTTCCTTTCATATTTGTGACCCGCCATATCAATTCCAGTCATAAGTCGGGATTTTTTTTTACCCTGTGCCAATGCATTCTCTTATATATGCGAGTCGACCATAGGTCGCCCCGCATATATAAGAGAATGCATTGGCCTAACAATTTTTTATCATGTTTTTTAAATAAATGTTTCTTACAATTTTTAGGACATAAAATAAAAAACACCCATTACCCTGCAGGGATCCCTACACATATATAGAAGCATATAGAAGAGTGTCGTCTGCTCATGTGTGTCTGGGGCTCTGTGTGGGTGAAATTATAAAATTGTTAAAGAATACAAGAACAAATTATTAAAATTGTAAAAAATTGTTAGACCAATGCATTCTCTTATATATGCGAGGCGACCTAAATAAAATAACCGCAATTGTTTTAACATCACCGCCTTGCCCTAACAACATCATAGCAGTTTAGCAGGATCGCTTAGACAGGGATGTGGTTAGGTGGATGGTTATAATACATACCCTAAACCGTATCCGATTTGGTAACAAATATCTGCACAAATCGAGTTGCGTCGGGATGACAGAAAATCAACGGAATGTTTGTTGAGCGTGCGGTCCAGCCGTGATATATGATGGTAAACTCCAGGCAGAGTTATCTCCCATCACTCCGCTGAAACACCACTGCCATAAGTGATAATGTAGAGGGCGCTGTATGGAGTTTGATATGATGGTAGAGACAATGTGTATAATTCCCAGAAGAGACACAAATAACATTATACCGTCCTGTCATCGCTCGGATGATGATGATGATGACGATGATGATGGCACCAGTGAAAATATCGTTCGTGGCCGTCCGTTTGTTTTGTATGTGTGTATACCAAATGCGAGGGTTAGTCATTCATTACGAATTTACCGGTAAGGGATGTAGTAGTCCAACACACAGGGTGCACGCACAGGAACAATACTACACTACAAATATACACTATACCAGTCTGAGGGATACTAAACTACCAATATCTATATCTATATTTGCGAATGTCTGTCTGTCGGTCTGTCTGTCTGTCTGTCTGTCTGTGTTCTATAGAAATTCACAGGGGACCACCTATATGGCACAGAAGGGGTCTAATAGGGGTAACTTTTTACGAGAAAGATAATGGCGAGGGTTAGAATTTTCTATAGTGACGCCGTTGTTGTCAGGGGCAGAAAAGGGGGAGGGGCAGAAAAAAAACAATTGTCGCCGATAGCCACCAAACTTATATATAATCATCCCCATAACATGAGAAATCTAATGGTGTGGTTTAAATATGTCAAAAGTCGCGCCGTTCGCGTCAGGGATGCCCGGAAGGGGAGAGGGGTACCAAAATTGTTTTTAATAATTTAATCGCCGAATTCCACCAAATTGATGCATGCACATTCTTCTGAGATCTTCTCCATGATACAAGGAATCTTATTGTGTGATTTAAAGACCCCAAATTGGTGTCGTTGGGATGAGATATTTGGGGTGGGCGCGGTGGGTGGGTACTAAATATGACAAGAATTGAGTTAGTCGCCGATTGCAACGAAACTTATACAAATTCATCCCCATGGTATGAGGCGTCTAATGGCGTGGCTAAAAGTTGTCAAAAGTGGCGCCATTCGAGTCAGGGGTGCACTGAAAGGGAGAGGGGCACCAACATTGATACACAATATTTTTAGCGCCAATTTCCACCAAATTGATACACATTCGTATCCATGATATGAGGAATCTAATCGTGTGATTTTAAAGACGGCATATTGGTGCTGCTTTGGTGAGAGATGGGGGTGGAGTGGGGTGTGCACTAAATTTGATAAAAAATTGTTTAGTCGCGGATTAGCACCAAACTTACAAACAATAATCTCCATGATATCAGGAGTCTAATTTTGTGGTTTAAAGTGGGGAAATTCGAGTCAGGCGTGCCTAGAAGATGAGAGGGACACAAACATTGATAAACAATATGTTTAGCGCCGATTTCCACCTGATTGATACATATTCTTTTCCGTGATACGAATAATCTAATCGTGTGGTTTAAATGCGCCAATTGGTGCCTTTTGGGTGAGAGATATGCAAATGATATGGAAATGTAGAGCAGGCCTATTCAAAATAGTGGTCACAGTGTGCAGTCAAATATGGTTACTTCTGAGATAAAGGAAAACGCAGTCCGTAGCACATGACATTTCGGAATCATCCAGTATATACATCTGACAAGGGTATATCTGCCCGATACAGAGGATTTTTTTCATTTTGTTTTAGAACAGACTCATCGCCTAACATAAACAACTCAAAATATCGCTGTGTCGGGCACATGTAGCTGCTATACATGCATAACATCAATTCTTTTAAGCTGAAAATGATTAGCCAGTATATAGCAACAGAACAGAGGAGCACTTGGACATATATTTAAAACATCTGTATCTTCATGAAGATATGGTAAACTAGATTGATTGATTGATTGATACATCTCTATGGAAAACACAATTGTCGTCTTTTATTTTTTCGAACTAATATGTTTATGATGTTCATATTTCATGCTATAACGTCTGAAGTATACGCAGTTGTAAATAAATAAATACTTCTTTATTGGTGGGACGGATTAAACGCGATAAACAAAATGATAATTGTTCCGACCTGACAAGGTGAGCCACTACTTATAAGAATCATGTTTTGTGATGCCATTTGGATATACAATTTATGAGAATACGTGTAACACTTTGAGAGCAAGGGTATTCTCTATTCCCACCAAATATCCACAGAGGGTTTCACATCACTTTAGCCTGGTCAACGCCGGGTAACCCTGCTAGTATACTATATATACCAGTCTGGGGATGCTAAACTACCAATATATACTATATATACCAGTCTGGGGGATACTAAACTACCAATATACACTATACCAGTCTGAGGGAAAATACTAATCTACCAATATATACTATACCAACCTGGGGGATACCAAACTACAAATATACACTATACCAGCCGGGGGGATACTACACTGCCAATAGCTGAGGGAAATACTAAACTACCAATATATACTATACCAACCGGGGGGATACCAAACTACCAATATACACTATACCAGTCTGGGGGGGATACTAAACTGCCAATAGCTGAGGGAAAATACTAACACTGCCAATATACACTATACCAGTCTGAGGGAAACTACTAACTGCCAATCTACACTATACCTGTCGGGTGGATATTAAAAAGCAATATACACTATACCAGTCTGAGGGAAAATACTAACTGCCAATCTACACTATACCTGTCGGGTGGATATTAAAAGCAATATACACTATACCAGTCTGAGGGAAAATACTAACTGCCAATCTACACTATACCTGTCGGGTGGTTATTAAAAGCAATATACACTATACCAGTCTGGGGGATAATATAAACTACCAATATAGACTATACCAGTCGGGGGGATATTAAACTGCCAATATACACTATAACAGCCTGAGGGAAACTACTAACTGCCAATCTACACTATACCTGTCGGTGGATATTAAAAAGCAATATACACTATACCAGTCTGAGGGAAAATACTAACTGCCAATCTACACTATACCTGTAGGGTGGATATTAAAAAGCAATATACACTATACCAGTCTGGGGGATAATATAAACTACCAATATAGACTAAACCAGTCGGGGGGATATTAAACTGCCAATATACACTATAACAGCCTGAATGAGGATACTAAACTACCAATATACACTATACCTGTCTGGGGGGGGGAATTTTTTATTTAAAGCCACATGGCGGTTTGCGCTCCAAAATACACAAAATAATATTCGCTTTTGAATATTTTCCAGGTATCAAAATAGGTAGATAAATACCCAAACTACCTTTCTACGACCAATATATGTCCCATAACGACGCATTCAAGTCATGAATTTTTTTTCCAACCTGCCATTTTGGATGATGCATCACCAACAACAGCCGAGGATTACAGGGTGTATTCGTAAATAAGCTTCCCCAGCGTCTTATAATTTCCTGTATGCGATAAAGGGGTTTCAATTTGATCGTATGTGTCCCTGTGAGAAAAAATGGTCTCTATTGACAATAATTTAATGATAGGAGGGTCATCCTGAATTTATCCGAGGCGTGCGATGGTGCGATTGGGGGTGTGGGTTCAGAAAGGAACATAATATTACTTATACATGTATAATAAGTAATTATGTTGAGATGCATTATTTTGTATTTAAATTTCAATGCAACATCATTATCGTGATAAATTGTTTGATTTCCAGTATATGCTGAATATATATCTTATAGAATATAGGAATGGGTCGCCAAGTATTAGATCATGTCATGAATTTATACTCTGGCTGCCGTAGGGATCATATTCAACCAGTTACATACAAATATGGGAACGTTTCAATGTTCTGACGGAGAACTTTATAGCATTGAAAAAACAACTCAGTGACTATATATATGTATTTATTACTTGTTCCTTAATAATATATTTCACAATATGGGGTGTGACAATCCAGACTGCATGATTTGTCTGTGACTTTTGTGAGTCGACATCGAAATAAACATTGAATTGATTACCCGTGAGAAATTTCATGATTGTAAAGGATGCCAATCAAATTCAACACAACAAAGTGACATATTTCATGCAACATCGAGCTGGGATCTTCGTGAACTACGTACACAGTGAAATACACTATTTACTGAGGAACGATATCAACTAAGAATATATTAGCTGCACTGGTTTTTTTTTAAATGTTTATAAACTTCCCTATCTGAACATGAAACATTTCACCTTACTTCAACTGGTGTAGAATTATCTCTATGGGCGTAGCCAGTGTAGATATTCATGATATGATCTAGCTAAGTATATATGCATATAGTTTTTCACAATTTACGTAGATCCGTCCATTACATGGTTATATGTTGAAATCAACTGTAAACAAGATAGACAGGCGGGGAGAGTGTGTACACACGCACGTAGAATTGGAACTGTGTTAATTATATACTTGGATTAACTGTTTTGGAAATATTTTGTTTAACACACGGAAATATTAGACATCATATGCAAGTAGAAGATGTGAGCCTTGTGTTCCACACTGCTGTATAATTTGAAAGTTGTTGTCATGGGAACGGCGTGTAAACAATGTAGACACATTTTGAGGAGAAATAAATTAAAATAAATTTAATCCTATTCTACTACTGAAACCGATGGTGAAGACGTTGTTTTTTTGGTGTTATTTTTCATGTCGATTTTCTAACTATTCCAATATCAAATGGGGTAACAGGTGTAATATGACCATGTTGGGACAGACATTGTACATAATTATATGGTTTACGACTAAGCATTGTTTGTGTATATTTCATTTGATTGCTAACTTGGCGATAGTTTATGGAATCCTATTAGGGCCACTTGCTAATGGCGCTTTCGGCGCTTTCGGTGCGATGCGCCGAAAGCGACAAAAAGTGCGCCATTAGTAACGCGCCGAAAGCGCCGAAAGCGACAAAATATGCGCCGTTACGGCGCACTATTTGTCGCTTTCGGCGCACCTTTTGTCGCTTTCGGCGCTTTCGGCGCGCGCGCCGAAAGCGACAAAATGTGCGATATTAGCGCATGTTTCGGCGCGTTACTAATGGCGCATTAGGCATACTATTATGTCCACTCCCTAATGGCCCGCGCCGGAAGCGACAAAAGTTGCGCCATTAGTGTATGTTTCGGCGCGCGCCGAAAGCGACAAAAAGTGCGCCGAAAGCGCCATTAGCAAGTGGCCCTAATAGGATTCCATAATAGTTGGTGCACCTAAAGCCACGTGTCACAGAAAATCAGCACTTTTCAATACCAATTGTCATCATGGATGCCATTTTGTATAGAACATTTTTGCTCTAAGCGGATTTATCGGTTTTCTGTCTTCGGGGGTTAACAAAATATTAGACATGAGTCGAGGACCCATCACAGCTCAGAGTTATCAGATATCTATTTTTTATATCTTTTTATTTTCCACCACATGGGTAGGTTCTTAACCGATCAGACGCTCCTAAATTACTATTTCTTTGGTTTCGGGGGTAAAAAATATTTGACTCGAGATCAGAGTGATCATATATATCGATTGTTGAAGTTTGTTATTTCTAGAGATGTGTATTAATATGTGGCCCAGAAACACGTGCTCAAGCGGAGGGTCTCGGACAAAATTGCTGATGAAGATGGATAAGTCTAAAGTCAAGTGGTAATACGGTCAAATTTTGTGATACTTTAGTGATTATACGGCCATATTTTGTTGAACAAAATGTTGATAAACAACAAGTTTTGGGAAATTTGATACCATAGTTGACAGTGATTAGCATTATTTCGTTGCAATACATCGATTCTGATAACTGAAGCGTATTTTGAAGAAGTGTTGTTGCTGTTGTATCTTGATGGTATATATGGGGACCGTCTGATCGGATTGAGTACTTTTGAAAAGAACTTTGGAATTGAACTAACTGCAGTTCATCGACACACTCAACTGAAAAGTATCGCCTACAAAATTGCGATTAGAGTATATTTGAGAAAAATCAATGTGTTCCAAGGATCAATGTAAATGACTAGAATTCATGTTGACATTGTGTAACAAACTGGAAACAGTTCTATCGCCACATCCTTGTCAACAGAGGCTATTATCTCGCATGGACAAATAGGATCCAATGGAAACACATTATCGCGTACCGAAATGATAGAGACGCTGGGGAAACTTGGATAATATTACGTCACAAACATGGCGGTATCGAGAATGCACTCATTTCCTAAAACACACGAGCGCTGCCGGCATCATTTCGGAAGATCGGCTGATTAGAAAAAATTAACCGGAACAGCGAAACGATATCAAATTTACGCAAAACTATAACTAACAAAACGCGTTTTTTAGCGCTATAGCGACGAATTAGCTCTGGAATAGTTTGCATATGTATGTTTAGAGACCCCTTTTCTCGAATTACGTATACATAAATTTTAGAGTTCGAATGAGCCATGTCCGTTTAAAACACTTCTTTGAACATAACTCTGTCCTGTTACAGCATTCTTCAAAAAACCTCTTTAAATATTTATCCTCGATTATTCCTATAAGATTAATGTTAATAAATCCAGCCATTTAATGAAGCCTGTTTTAGTCAAAAAAATTGTTATTGTTGTCTATAAATTGACACCTCTCCATTCTAACATGCAAACCTTAAAGTGGTACTGTACGCCATTTCCAATAAATTTCCGATGATAACAACGATCTATTATCGATAATATATAGAAACATAAGTAATTTGAGTCGAAGATGTATTCTGTAAACGTTCAGGTTAATAGGCTATCTTAAAATTTAATAATTTAAAAGTTAATAATTTAATATAAATTGAATTTATGGCTGGAGCCATAAAATGGAGTAAATTAAAATACGAATTTCCGTGTACCAGACGTAATCAAATTAAAATTGAGGGATACTGGATTAGTAAACCCATTGCACACACGATCGGTTGAAACATTATGCTGATACGGGGAGAAAACTCAAGCCACTCACTGACTAGTGACGATAAATTAGTATATGGGACTAGTATGCATATATACTATAACTTTTATTTGATACATTTGGTTGAAAAATGTATAAAAATTACTCGACAACGACAATTTGTATTTTTGCATTCCGGTAAATTTGTCATCCGTAACACTACTTCGTACTCAACAGACTTTCAAATAATGGAAAATTTGTCACCTTATTCTCCGACTCTGAGACTATAGAAACCAACAACAACATTTGGCGTACAGTATCCCTTTAATTTCCTCCAGGGCCTTTAAATTGTTCTGGCGTTATAATAAGTACAGCAGACTATGGTGCTCAAATAATCATTTACTTCAATGTTCTATATACCGGTATTTCACTATCAAAAAGTTATACTGCACGTGTGTCCCTCACTCACTCCCTGTTGTTGGGATTATATATTAAACAATATCTAATCACCCCCTCCTATTACAGGTACGGTTGGCCTTGGCGGTGGTATCCTGTGAAAATATTTCCACCCGTCAAAAACCGCCACAAACAGAAAGAACATCAAATGTAGATAGACTTTGTCCGTATACAAATAAGAAATATCGCATATATAACAGTATGTTATTGTCATATGTTTGACCATTGTTATGTAAACAAAAGCATAACCAGTTACTTTTCTGGTGTTTGTTTATATTATGATGGTAAACACACAGAGCGTTCTTTGTTGGTGAATTCCTGATATGGAACTAATAAAGAGCGTTCATGCCATTTGTGTGTGATTAGCCAGTAGCATTGTGCCGTCTTCTGTAACACAATCAGGCTCTTGCTTAGGTAAAATATAGTAGGTCTTAATGATAACATGCTGTTTACGCGATGGTCATGGTATATATGAACGAAACTGTATATGCGTTTTAATGTTTTTCTGTTTACGGTGTTTGGAACAAATATGAATATTTTCGACAATTAAGGCCTCCCGTGCCTTTAAGTATTTATTTAGTAATCTATAAGAATGGCCTGTCTCTTATATATACGATGCTCCCTGTATATAAGAGCATGGTACATGATCTTTAATGCTGTACAAGCGCGACTCCCGTCATGAAGGGGTTAAAGTACAATTTTATTGCCGGTTGAGTTCATCTAACATTGTATGTACATCGCATGAATTATAGGCTGATGCCACTGTAAATGCCGTTCCATTCTTATATGGAACAGTTAATGTTGGTCCGGAATATTGTCTTTAGCGTTTATAGAAATTGTTATTTTATATGCAACCCCGAAATGTAATGTAATGCCACAAGGACGGTACTTTTCGGACCGATACATCGATATTTACATATCGTCGGAACTATATTTAGTCACCTATTATCTTATTTTGACCACCAAAAGTTTGCAGTAATTGTCATTTATTTCAGTATTGATAAGAACAATATGAACTGAGCCAGACATAGACCGTTTTAATCCTAAAACATAAGAACTAAGAACACGTAAGAAACCCTTACCAAATGTCCTTATGGCAGTGATGTCTCAGCGAGCGATGGGAGATAACTCTGCCTGGAGTTTGGTAATCTAGTAACGGGTTATGTAGGTGGATATATCATCATCCATCTTGTCATCGCTCGGTCGGTGATGATAGCGCCGCCTAAGCACCTATATCGCACCTGCCTACATGAGCGAAAATTCTGTTCATCACCATCCGTAACTATATATATTGTACTCAACAACACGAAACAACCCAAACTATTCAAACTATAGACATGTTGTGGTTGTCAGACGTGGTGACAGGAAGAGCTAAAGCTTTTTAATGTGGCGCAAATGTGTTTACAAAGGAACAATAATGTGGTTTATTCGTGAGGTTGTATAGACCGAACTATCTAATATTTTGCCTGGATAGAAAATGCCATCAAGAGTTTTCATGGTTAGAAGGAACTAAATAAGTAGAATTACGTCCCTTTCGTGTTTACATCCAATCTCGAATACGAGTTAAAAAAAATTATGGCACGCGATTGGCGTATACTATTTCAATAATATTTTACAAATTTAAAAGATATAATACATATGGCATGTATAAATGTGGTTTTCCCTAGTCTGAAATGCGTTCGTGTCCAAACATTGACGGAAGAATAAGGCAGGGTATTTGCTTTCATCAGCAGTTCAAATTTTTTGCAAAAAGTGGGGTAGTGTGGAAAACGCGTGTTGAAAAGTTGAAAAAGGCGTGGTCAGGATAGTACTCTTACATGGCAAAAGATGCGCGAAGGGTTGGGCTTCACGAAACTTACAATTTCGTGCAATTCCTATGTAGCAAATTTAGTGGGCGGGCCAAACATTAACACTGAGGCCTATGGAAAACATTTAGTTCCTTCTAACCTCATGCCTGCTACGAACGTTTATGCGAGCTTTGAGTTAACGGTCGGATAGTAGTAAGCGGGGAAACTCTATCTCTATCTGAGATCGCATGAAGATTCGTGACAGATCTGTTCTAAAAATAGCCCGTTAAATGTTTTAATGTATAAAATATGTATTATTTGATAGAAGCGTGTCCGGACAGGGGGTCTTCGATTGATTTGTATAGACAATTTTCGGATTGATCCGGCTCAAAAAACAATTGACGATATGTTCCTCTAAATTCTCACCCGCACGGCTTACTATAATTAAAAATCGGTCAAACGATCAACTAAACATCTAGCGCTCAGGGATTTCTTGTCGGCTAATAATTTATTTACTCATAATATTCATTACGACCTGACCATTCCATGACTGCCATAGTAGAAACAGCCAATCACCGCTCAGTATTTGAATCGAGGTCAGGTCGTAATGAATATTAAAATGAGGAGCTGCGTGAATCGTGACAAAAAATAATGAAAACAAAATTAGAATTATCGACAGATTTCGCCTCTATAAAAATTGTTTACTGACGATGTGTTGATTTGTATGAGTAAATCAATTATTAGCCGACAAAAAATCACTGAGCTCCAGATGTTAGTTGATCGTTTGACCGATTTTTAATGATATTAAGCTGTATGGGTGATGAATTTAGAGAATCATATCCGCCATTGCTACTGAGTCGGATCAAACTGGAAATTTACGCTCTCCGGAGAAAATATTCGGTGGTAAAATCATTATCAAATGCTATGGATATAAATGGTTCTGATGTGAGCTTGTGGTATTGATTGAAAGATGAATCCTTCGCCGATACATCAGTGGCTATATCGATAGCATTACTCGAGTACATGGGCTAAATTTGTCCGATTCCCGACCAATGGTAAAACGGTGAATAACTACAGTTCCCCTTGTCTCTATGATACTACCATTAACGTGAAGCAAGTGCGTATATAGAAGCGGCGTATATGGGCAGCGCAAAAGGGGGCGGACAGCGGAGCGCGCTACAGGCCCCTGTGGGCAGTACTGATTGATTATTAGTTTCGAATAACTAATATATATATATTTCTTTTCGAATATCAGGAAAACTTGCTCTCGGAAAGCTTTCGGGGCGAATATTGCAGACCGAAATAAAATCTCGATAAATTTCGCTTATTTTGTCCCAGTTGTACTTTTGTAGTGTCTCTGAATTCCACTGTTATGTGCGACCTCACATTCTCCGTGCCCCAAATAAACACAACTTGGAGTAGCTCATGACCAGCCAAGAGACAGCAGGAATTGATATTTCTCTGAGGTTAGGAAAAATGATTACTTCAGCGCTATACCCGTATATCTTATCCTGAACTCAATGGGAAATGGTTACCGTAGCGCTATACTGGTACACCTTAACCTAAACTTAATTATAAATCGTTACCTCAGCGCGTACCTGTATATTCTAACCTGAACTCAATGGAAAATGGTTACCTCAGCCCTATACCGGTATATCTTAACCTGAACTCAATGGGAAATGGTTACCTCAGCCCTATACCGGTATATCTTAACCTGAACTCAATGGGAAATGGTTACCTCAGCCCTATACCGGTATGTCTTAACCTAAACTTAAATAAAGATGGTCTATCACTTCCGGGCCACAATTACAATAACAAGACTACACATTTGTGACCCGCCATATCAAATCCAGCCGTAAGTCGGGATTTGTTTACCCTGTGCCAGTGCATTCTCTTATATATGCGAGTCGACCATAGGTCGCCTCGCATATATAACAGAATACATTGGCCTAACAATTTTTTATCATTTTTTTTAAATAAATGTTTCTTACAATTTTTAGGACATAAAATAAAAAAACATCCATTACCCTGCAGGGAGCCCCACACATATATAGAAGCATATAGAAGAGTGTCGTCTGCTCATGTTTGTCTGGGGCTCTGTATGGGTGAAATTATAAAATTGTTAAAGAATACGAGAACAAATTATTAAAATTGTAAAAAATTGTTAGGCCAATGCATTCTCTTATATATGCGAGGCGACCTATGGTCGACACGCATATATAAGAGAATGCATTGGCACAGGGTAAAAAAATCCCGACTTACGACTGGATTTGATATGGCGGGTCACATTTTGGGAATAAAATACAGATAAAACTGAAGATTGGGTTTATATCAAAGGCATACACAGTGGTTTATTTCGATCGTAAGGTCATGGTGGAATCTATTATTCAAACACAATGTGCCGTGATTGAGGCTGCTAACAAGATAGAGTTGTCCTTCTTGGTGTGCTTTTGACGTTTTCTCTCAAACTCCATACATTGTCTGATCGATAAACTTAAATTTTAGGGTCAACCTAGAAAAAATTCGGACTAAGTTGGTTTTTATACCATTTTGGAGAGGAAGCTCTCCTCTATAACATATCCAAAATCCGCTAAAATCTGTTTTGAGCATTTTTTGTAATTCAAGATGGCGTCCAAGATGGCTGCCATTTTCCTATAAGTCAGCTTGATGCAATTATAGTAAGAACATCTTGTCATGTGTATACACATGTATACTTTTTTTATGAAGCTAAGACATAATTTCAGTGCCAAAATTGGAACTCCCCGTCCAAGATGGCCGCCAAAATGGCGACCGGAATTGGAATTTTTACGTTTTTTACTAATACATTTAAGATAAGTTTCTGTGGTTTGGAACTGGTTGAGAATTGTGACTTTATTTTGTTCTTATCATGTTAACTGACCATTGGAGCAATGAAATATGCTGTACGTGGTGTCCACACCCCTTCCGATCACTCAAACATTCGATTTTACAAAACGCGGTATAACATTTTACAAAAGATCCCCATTGGGATTCTGGTCATATTTCACCAAGAAGTGGGAAGAACTGTGCAATGTAAGTGATGCATTCTATATCTTATTGATATTCGAACTCAATGATACCAAAATGGTCACTTTGGCTCAAAATGGGTGTCAAAATGGCCGCCAACATATGGAAATTATTATCCCAGCGTGCCATACAACCGCTTACACGTTGTGGTGATGCACACAATTGACTATTCTGTCTTATATACATTGAATACCAACATTTCTTATGCACCTTGATTATTTTTACTATTTACTATTCTATCGATTAACATATCCTTGAGTTATTGTGGAAAGCGATAGTCACCCAAAGGTGCACTGGGAGATAACACTGCCTGGAGTTTGGTTTTCTCTTTTTTTCAGACGACAGTTATGGTATGCATGCTGTGTCGACATTATAGCGTTTTCTCTAATTTTCTGTCAACAGTTACGGTTTGCTGGGTCTACACTACAGCGTTTTCTCTAATTTTCAGACGACAGTTATGGTATGCTAGGTCTACACTACAGCGTAAATGAACCCATCGCAGGCGTTGCCGCGGGCCGATACGGCGTTGACCTCACTATCAAAGAAGGTACAATTCAATCATGTGTGTTGTTCCATCCACCCAAAAAATAGTTATCTTCAGAAAAGTTATTGGAAAAATATAGAATATTACCTGCATGCATCCTGAATGTGCAATTATGTCCAGTGTCCACACGAATGCCCATCGTCACCGCTGCACGTGCGCCGTCCAATATTGATTACGGTGATATATTTAGAAATAATTTTGAATTAAAACAATTTTTAAAATTCTTCTTCCTAGAATTATAGTGTTACCCCTGTGTGTGTCATATTTACAAATTTACGATGACCCACGTGTATGGCATACGAATTGTAAATGACGTTAACGGGGATTAAACAACTAGACTATTGTTGATTTAGTTTGAACACATATTTCATTAACCCTTTCAGTGCCAGGTCCGATTTTTGTATCAAATCATATACCCTGTGCCAATGCATTCTCTTATATATGCGAGTCGACCATAGGTCGCCTCGCATATATAAGAGAATGCATTGGCCTAACAATTTTTCATCATTTGTTTTATTTTTTACAATATTTTACAATTTTAATAATTTTTTCTTATATTCTTTAACACACTTATTTTGTAGGTTTAGTTCCAGGGAATCTTATGTTTTTCACGGGCATCAAAATTATTACTATGAATACTTGGTGATAGTTTTGAGTTATAACATGCCCCTAAGGTTTTATCCAGTTTGTTTTTAAATTCGCTATAGCATGCTTAAGCATACCCAAAAAAATTCAACACAAATTTTTATTGTTTTACATTTTTTTAGGGCCGATTTTACAGACCGTAAATTAGGGCCGATGAGAAAGGCCCCTGGCACTGAAATGGTTAATTTACGCCATTTTATACGTCAAAGAGTCTTATTTATCTGGGACTATTTTTCTTTATGCGGAAAAACAATGCATAGTTACGTGAAACGTCATCACAAGCCTTCTAGTAGACCAAGTTTTCTCGGTTCACAACAGCGTGGGATATATGTTGGGATGATGCTGTTTTTGACCGAGTCCCACCCGTTGCTCTTCTATAACGGACGTTCATTCAAAGGACGTACTGTACACGTAAACATGGAGCCCGGGCATTCACATAAACCCCTGAATGTGATTAATGACCTGACATGACCGTGATTAATCTTTCTTCAAAATGATATATCATCTACCGTGATAGATAGAAAAGGTAGAGTGATGATATGATCGTTTAATGTATTGTTTTACGTGCTTTTTCTAATAGCGCGACAAATCGAAATTCTCTGGAAAACTTGGATTTGTTTACTTATATATCTCGTTGCATTGACATTTAGTGGACTTCTGATATATGTTATGTTTCCAAGAAGCAGATCGTATATATACCAACATAAATCACCGCGACAAAACACAAATCACCGCGACACAACACAAATCACCGCGATACAGCACAAATCACCGCGACAAAACACAAATCACCGCGACACAACACAAATCACCGCGACACAACACAAATCACCGCGACACAACACAAATCACCGCACAAATCACCGCGACACAACACAAATCACCGATACACAACACAAATCACCGCACAAATCACCGATACACAACACAAATCACCGCGACGCAACACAAATCACCGCGACACAACACAAATCACCGCGATACAGCACAAATCACCGCGACACAACACAAATCACCGCGACACAACACAAATCACCGCGACACAACACAAATCACCGCGACACAACACAAATCACCGCGACGCAACACAAATCACCGCGACACAACACAAATCACCGCGACGCAACACAAATCACCGCGACACAACACAAATCACCGCGACACAACACAAATCACCGCGACACAACACAAATCACCGATACACAACACAAATCACCGCGACACAACACAAATCACCGCACAAATCACCGCGACACAACACAAATCACCGATACACAACACAAATCACCGCGACGCAACACAAATCACCGCGACACAACACAAATCACCGCGACGCAACACAAATCACCGCGACACAACACAAATCACCGCGACACAACACAAATCACCGCGACACAACACAAATCACCGCGACACAACACAAATCACCGCACAAATCACCGCGACACAACACAAATCACCGATACACAACACAAATCACCGCGACGCAACACAAATCACCGCGACACAACACAAATCACCGCGACACAACACAAATCACCGCGACACAACACAAATCACCGCACAAATCACCGCGACACAACACAAATCACCGCACAAATCACCGCGACACAACACAAATCACCGATACACAACACAAATCACCGCGACGCAACACAAATCACCGCGACACAACACAAATCACCGCGACACAACACAAATCACCGCGACACAACACAAATCACCGCACAAATCACCGCGACACAACACAAATCACCGCACAAATCACCGCGACACAACACAAATCACCGATACACAACACAAATCACCGCGACGCAACACAAATCACCGCGACACAACACAAATCACCGCGACACAACACAAATCACCGCGACACAACACAAATCACCGCACAAATCACCGCGACACAACACAAATCACCGATACACAACACAAATCACCGCGACGCAACACAAATCACCGCGACACAACACAAATCACCGCGACGCAACACAAATCACCGCGACACAACACAAATCACCGCGACACAACACAAATCACCGCGACACAACACAAATCACCGCGACACAACACAAATCACCGCGACACAACACAAATCACCGCACAAATCACCGCGACACAACACAAATCACCGATACACAACACAAATCACCGCACAAATCACCGCGACACAACACAAATCACCGATACACAACACAAATCACCGCACAAATCACCGATACACAACACAAATCACCGCGACGCAACACAAATCACCGCGACACAACACAAATCACCGCGACGCAACACAAATCACCGCGACGCAACACAAATCACCGCGACACAACACAAATCACCGCGACACAACACAAATCACCGCGACGCAACACAAATCACCGCGACACAACACAAATCACCGCGACACAACACAAATCACCGCGACACAACACAAATCACCGCGACACAACACAAATCACCGCGACGCAACACAAATCACCGCGACACAACACAAATCACCGCGACACAACACAAATCACCGCGACACAACACAAATCACCGCGACACAACACAAATCACCGCGACGCAACACAAATCACCGCGACCGAGATACAACACAAATCACCGATACACAACACAAATCACCGCGACACAACACAAATCACCGCGACACAACACAAATCACCGCGACACAACACAAATCACCGCGACACAACACAAATCACCGCGACCGATACACAACACAAATCACCGATACACAACACAAATCACCGCGACACAACACAAATCACCGCGACACAACACAAATCACCGCGACACAACACAAATCACCGCGACACAACACAAATCACCGCGACCGATACACAACACAAATCACCGATACACAACACAAATCACCGCGACGCAACACAAATCACCGCGACCGATACACAACACAAATCACCGATACACAACACAAATCACCGCGACACAACACAAATCACCGCGGCACAACACAAATCACCGCGACCGATACACAACACAAATCACCGATACACAACACAAATCACCGCGACCGAGATACAACACAAATCACCGATACACAACACAAATCACCGCGACACAACACAAATCACCGCGACACAACACAAATCACCGCGACACAACACAAATCACCGCGACACAACACAAATCACCGCGACCGATACACAACACAAATCACCGATACACAACACAAATCACCGCGACGCAACACAAATCACCGCGACCGATACACAACACAAATCACCGATACACAACACAAATCACCGCGACACAACACAAATCACCGCGGCACAACACAAATCACCGCGACACAACACAAATCACCGCGACACAACACAAATCACCGCGACACAACACAAATCACCGCGACACAACACAAATCACCGCGACGCAACACAAATCACCGCGACACAACACAAATCACCGATACACAACACAAATCACCGATACACAACACAAATCACCGCGACACAACACAAATCACCGCGGCACAACACAAATCACCGCGACACAACACAAATCACCGCGACACAACACAAATCACCGCGACACAACACAAATCACCGCGACACAACACAAATCACCGCGACACAACACAAATCACCGCGACACAACACAAATCACCGCGACACAACACAAATCACCGCGACACAACACAAATCACCGCGACACAACACAAATCACCGATACACAACACAAATCACCGCGACACAACACAAATCACCGCGACACAACACAAATCACCGCGACGCAACACAAATCACCGCGACGCAACACAAATCACCGATACACAACACAAATCACCGCGACACAACACAAATCACCGCGACACATCATGGATCAGCGGTATTCAGTGCAAAGCTTCTTATACAATGTATGCAACGGGATCGCATTGCTAATATGTCTACAATTTCCACAAATGTCCATTTTGACAGAAATTGAAAGTTTGAACAAGTCAAGACAAGCAATTATCAATATGTGATGTGAAACACTCGAGTAGGGTTATCAAATAGAAATGTTGAATAATCTTCCTCAACGTAGTTATATTCACAAATATTATATCCACGGTCGATTTGCTTCAGATTTTCGGCTATGTTAGTAGAATGCTACATTCCCCCAGTTGGCATGGTGCCTGAATACTAACTTACCAGTTTCACGTACCCGAACAAGTCCATGATATGTCTTTAATAATAATGACGTAAACTATTGTAAGTACATGTTTTGCGGCGATTCTCAGTGGTTCTTGGTGAGCCCCGCATGCCTGAGTTTAGTGTGTCTGCCATTTGCAGAATGAGGTTCCCAGAGGGTGCATTTAGTGGTGCTACCCCGCATTGCGGGCTAGCATCACCAGATTCACCATGTGGGGACCTCATTCTGCATGGCCTCATCTGCTATCGGAGACATATACTCAGATTGAAGTTCCCAAACGGTGAATACTGTGATGTACACCCATTGGGAACCTCGAATATGTAATAGGTCGTCTTTCAATTTGGGGATATAGAGTAACTAAACTAAAAAAGAAATTGAATCAATATGAAGAAGTTTTTATAGACATTTGATATTAACGAAACTGTCCAGAAAAGATGAGGCCTAAGCAGTATGAGGTCCTCAGAGGGTGAATTTAGTGATGCTCGCCCGCTATGCAGTATATCATCACTAAATTCACCCTCTGGAGACATCATTCTGCACATGACAGACAGACTATACTCATACTTGGAGCCCTGTTCAGTCTCTAGGAATTTGTTGATTCATAAGGTCACCGTGGATCACAGCGAAAATAAAATCACCGCGAATCCAGGTGATCAATAGTGTTCATAGTGGATGTTGGGTGAATAACCGCGAATCCAGGTGATCAATAGTGTTCCTAGTGGATGTTGGGCGAATCCAGGTGAGCAATAGTGTTCCTAGTGGATGTTGGATGTATCACCGCGAATCCAGGTGATCAATAGTGTTCCTAGTGGATGTTGGGTGTTTTGCTTAGGGCACCCTCTTTATGTACGTAATTAAATATATCATTTTTTATTTAAGAGTTCTGTCGTTTACAATTCATTCTGAATTGATCTAGCAGTTTCCAAATGAATACGGACAGTTCGGTTTCAGTTTCTCAGACTAATGCGGAATGAATTGTAACCGACAAAGTCTTAAATAAAAAATGAGAGTATTCCTCATTTTTTATTGCAAATCCATCCTTTAAAACAATTATATGTAAAATATGTGCAACACCAGATATTTTTTTTTTTTTTTTTTGGTAATAAATATTGAAACTTGTCTTTAAAATAAATTTCATATTCAATTCGTTGTTGGTGTTAGAACCGGGAAGAGTTAGAGGATCTTTAAAGATGGTGCATCACTTCCGGGCCACAATTACAACAACAATATAATTTTCATAAAACCTTTTTCAGGACTACGAATATCACTTTTGTGAATAAAACACTGATGAAACTGAATATCGAGTAAATTTGTCTCTAAAGGCATAATAGAGTCGTTTATTTCGGATGTAGACGGCGAAATCTCTTAGATTCGAAATGACTTTGACCTTGGTGGAGGGTGAACGTTTCCATTCTAAAAATAGCCCATAGAACTGTCCCAGTAAAAATCGAAATAAAATCAATATCGATTGATAGATGCGTTTGTGCGAACAGGGCGGTGTCTTCGATTTACATTTATTATGTTATATACCCCGGAAAATACAAACAACTTGTTAGGAAGAAGCATCATTTTTAAAGGAAGACTCAATTTGTTTTCAGGTGGTTATTGGGTTTATACTAACGATGCTGTGTCATTGAATCGTGGGGACACCGTGTACTACTGGTTGCTGTATGTACAGAACGGACAAGGACACAATTTCCTCAACCAACAATGGATCTGTTGTGGAGGTCAGTGGTTACACACAACGACATATTATTATATAGCGTCAGTGGTCCTCTAAAATGGTGTATCTTTTTTGCATATTTAGAGTCTCCGGATTCGATTACATAAAATCAAGCCTTGAAATAGTGTGCTTGACATTTGCAGAATGAGGTCCCCAGTGGGTGAACCAAGCACAGCGAGCTAGCATTACCAAATTCACCCTCTTTTGGTAAAAATTAGTCTGGAACCATGAATATAACTTTAAATTGAAGGTTCATATAAGACCTCCGAGTGTTCCGCGGTCAGTCTAAAACGAGCGCACAACTTTAAAAGTGCATCGATAAACAATACACACAAGCCTAGAAATAGTGTGTCTGTCATTTGCAGAATGCTGAGGTGTAAGCAGAATAAGGTCCCCAGAGGGTGAATTTGGTGATGCTAGCGGGGTAGCATAACTAAATTCACCCTCTGGGGACCTCATTCTGCAAATGACAGACACACTATTTCAAGGCTTGAACACACATTTATATTGTTTATCGATGCATTTTTAAAGTTGTGCGCTCGTTTTAGACTGATATATTTTTTAGTTTAGATAGATAGATAGATAGATAGATAGATTTATTCAGCAAAAGACGCCCCATTATAGGGACAGGTTGCCATGTATAATAATATTAACAGTGTATCATGTGACATCATACAATATATTGACATTACATACATTGAATAATAGTGATAATATCATAATATATATATATATATATTCATTAATTGCTTATATTCTTATCTGTAGAGTGAGTTATGTTACATGATTCAACACACGTAATTTGTCTAGTTTAACTGTGATCTGGCCTCGAATAACCGCTTGACTACGTTGCAGATTTGGGAGCATATTTCAGCTGTGTCATTGGCTAATATATGTTTGAGTTGGTCCAATCTACTCATCAATCGAAAATTGATAAAATTGTCATCCATAATTTTAATGAGTTCATTCCGTATAGGAAGAAATGTTGGACAATCAATTAGGAAATGCCTCTCATCGTCGATGGCTTCGTCATTACACAAAACACATAATCTTCTGGCTAAAGGAATCGGTGGTTGGGCGTGACGACCCTTTTCAATGGCAAGAGAATGATTACTTATTCTTAGACGTGTAAATGCTGAGCGGTCAGCTAGCGACGCTGTAGTTAAAAGATAAGGTTCTAGGACAATATCTCTTTTAAAAAGTCGATATGTTCTTAGTTTATTTTTACCAGTTTTTGAAACACCATCGCGCATACTTGCTCTGAAGTTTTCAGTTTGATTTTCACGAAGCTGGCGTTTAAATGTCTTTAGAAGCTTGTTAATTAGAGGCTTGTTGTTAGTAATGTCGGAGGGTATAGTCAAGCCAAATGACTCCAGACTTTTGAATATCGAATTCCCAGCTACCCCGCTGCGCTGTTCGCGCATTGCATCACTTAATATGCCACTCGTACATCTGGATGAGATTTTAGCCGCATATGAAGCCATTCTACATAAAGCGTCAATATATAACGGATAGCTCCCTAATTCAGCTCTGACTGCATTGTTTGAAGCGTATTTACCGACTCCAAGTATTTGTTTGCAATGTGTGATATGAAGTTTCTCACACGGATAACGTTCGTGATTTTTTATTGTTAATTCACTTGCCCATAATTCACTGCCATATAGAAGTATAGGCTTGATTAACTTATCAAACAGTTTAAGGGAAGTTTTTAGAGGGAGGGGCGCTTTATTTGCACACGCACGAGATATTGAATAAAGAGCTTTTCGTCCTTTACCACTCAAATGATTTACGGCCTGCGTGAATTTTCCTGTGCTGGAAAACGTCATTCCGAGATAGGTATATTCGTTAACCAGATCCAAGGGATTATCTTCAAGGAAAAACTGAGGGTGAACTTTTGGATTCCTCGTTCTGAAAATCAAGCATTTCGTCTTCTCCGTGTTTATCGACAGGGCATTTTGTCGCGTGAAGGACTGGAGTTTGTCTAGACATCGCTGAAGTCCTTCTGGACTCTCAGAGACCAAAACTAAGTCATCTGCGAAGAGCAAATGACTGAGCGCGCTAGATCCAATACGTAACGGTTCACATTTGTCATCGAAAATGTCCTTTATGTCATCAATGAATATTTTAAATAGTAAGGGCGATAATATATACCCTTGGCGTACTCCAATTGTGGAGAGATGTGAAGGACCGATACCTTTACTTGTATTTGTGCTATAAAGGCTTGACTGGTATAGTGATTTTAATATTTCCAATGAAAATCCTGAAATGCCAGCTGTTTCCATTTTTCTAAAAAGAATTTGTCGATTAACAGTATCAAAAGCTTTCCTAAAATCGACAAATGTTGCATAGACAGGTTTCTTAGATGATTTATATTTCTGTATTGACGCATATAGGACAAATGCACTGTCGACTGTACTTTTGCCAGTACAAAAGCCGAATTGGTTTTCGCTGATTATGTTGTTAGCATCGATAAATGTTGCTAATCTGTGATTAATAATTTTATTGAATAGTTTCCCTACTGACGAGCTCAATGCTATTGCACGATAATTATTGGGATCGTCTTTTGCTCCCTTTTTATGTATTAAACTGAGAACAGACTGACTCCATTCAGGTGGGTAATATCCTGATTGTAAAATGTTGTTGAACGTTTTAACAAATTCGGCAGTCATTAGAGGTACTGCACATTTGAGAAATTCATTCGAAATCTGATCCGGACCAACTGCCTTTCTTGTTTTAAGCTCAATCGCGGCGGACAGAATTTCATCCGCAGTGATTGGACCATTATTGAGAGATATGTCTGGTGTTTTAGATCGACATATTGGTGGACCACTTCCTGAAGAATTAGGCTCAGTAGGGCAGTACAGATTTTTGAAAAAGTCAGTAGCTGTGTCAGCATCCAGATCATCCGAGGGTTTATTGTTTTTATTTCTTAAGTCATCTATAATTCGCCAATATTGTTGAGGGTCAGCTGTTTCTAATTCGTCCAAACTATTATGGAGTTCCGCGTAGAATTTTCTTCTTTTACGTTTCAATTCCTTCTTATATGATTTTTTTATTATGAAAAATTTGGTTCTTATGTTTATGTTTTACTCGTTTTAACGACACGCCCCTGTGCATGCGGCTATCATGACGATTTTATGCTCCAAAATTGGATTCTTTTATTACAGGCATGGATGGCCTTGATGTTAAAATAGTTACACCCCGCGATAAACGATAAACCACGATAAACAGAAAGAATATTAAAATATAGACATATTTTGTTCTTACACCAATAATATATATCGCGTAAATAGTATGTTGTTGTCAAGTTCGTCTGCTTTGTTATGTAACACAAAAGCCAAAAATGTTACGGAACCTGGCTTTTGTTTGCATAAAACAGCGTACGAACTTGACAATAACATACCATTTACGCAATATTTATGATTGGTATAAGAACAAAATATGTCTATATTTTAATATTCTTTCTGTTTTATTGCAGTTTTAACGGTTGTGACTATTTTAACAGCATATACCGACTGCGAAGGCTATCCTTGCCTTTATGTTATTGGAATAGAACTCGAGCAGTTTCATGACATTGGTCGAAAATGATTAACTAATATTTAATCTCCTATAAATGTTTAACCCTTTACCCAACAGAAGGGCCCTGTGCCAATGCATTCTCTTATATATGCGAGTCGACCATAGGTCGCCTCGCATATATAAGAGAATGCATTGGCTTAACACATTAAAAATTATAAAATTGTTAAAGAATGTAAGAAAAAATGGTAAAAAGTGTTACAAAAAGATTTTTTTTAGGCCAATGCATTCTCTTATATATGCGAGGCGACCTATGGTCGACTCGCATATATAAGAGAATGCATTGGCACAGGGCATAACTGTAACTATCACAATGTTCTCAAGGAGCCGATTCCAATGATATCCATATTTGTATGGTTCTATTGAGACAGACCGAAGATATTTTAGGCTGTTGAAGCTTTATTTGGCCGGTTTTGGCCGGTTTGTTGGGTAAAGGGTTAAGTTGTGTTTCATTCACCTACTTAAGAATGTGATTATAGCCAAGCAATTATGATCTCATTCATAATAATAATACTAATTGTGCTTATATAGCGCTTATACATCAGATGGGCCCTGAGCGCTTCACATTATTACCCCAGCTGTTGAGTAATACCGAGTCTAAGGTCCGTTCCAAACGACGGATTTTTGTCGACTCGAATCTAATACCAGACCCACAATTGTATTAAATGCGTCTAAAATGCGACGTTTGAAACAATTAGATCCGTGTCAGACGCATCACAGACGAATCTCCGTCCAATTCAGACGAATCTTCGTCGGTGATGCGTCTGAAATCCGTCTTGGTTTCAAACGACGGATTTTTGACGACTCGAATCTAATACATGTGACGAGAAGAGCCGAAAGTTGCCGAAGAACGAATGCAAATGATATGATAATGATATGATAATGGTATAATAATGAGGGGGCTCCCCTTATCTGAGGAAATACCCATGCACATGACGTCATAAATTTTGTCGCACGCTCTCTTTGTCATAAAGAAAGATATATCTATAAGCATTGCTTAGGTGACATTGTGAAAATTGTAATTATTTTGGTAGTTTGATTCCTCAACGAACATGGCATGTCACTGACTCACATCTTATAATGGATATAGTATCAATGTTTTAGAATAATCCATATATACCGGTATAAGGGGTAGGGGTTGTAGCAACTGATTTATAATAATTCATATAGACCGACATTCCTTATTGTAAGGAATAGGGGTGGTAGTCTCTGATGTATAATAATTAATATTTAGCGGTATTACTTATTATAAGAGGCAGAGGTGGTACTACTGATTTATAATAATTCATATATACCGACATTACTTATTATGAGGGGTAAAGGGGTGGTAACCTCTTATTTATAATAATTCATATATTCAGGTATTACTTGTTATAAGGGGCAGAGTGGTAGCCTGTGATTTATAATAATTTATAAATACCGGTATTCCTTATTATAAGGGGTAGGGGTGGTAGCCTAAGATTTATAATAATTCATATAAACCGGTTTTACTTATTGTGAGGGGTATAGGGATGGTAGCCTATGAGTTATAATAATTCATAGATACCGGTATTCCTTATTATAAAGGATATATAGGTGGTAGCCTATGATTTATAATATATAATTAATATATTCCGGTATTCCTCATTATAAGGGGTAGGGGTGGTACCACTGATCTTATTTATAATAATTCATATATACCGGCATTAGTTATTATGAGGGTATAGGGGTGGTAACCTCTTATTTATAATAATTTATATATTCCGGTATTCCTTATTATAAGGGTAGGGGTGGTAGTCTCTGATTTATAATAATTATTGTATACCTGTATTTACATGCATGGTATACACATATATGGCAATTGGTTGCACGATCTAACATTTATTTGTAGCGCCTATTATATTATATTATATAACTATATGTACTATATACATCCTCATATACATATGCACATATATTCGCGCTGCAATCGCGCATATATTTATACATAATTTATACTGTATTTTAGTATATATATGTATAACATACCGGTATATATAGGCCTCTATATCTACGCGTGACCATTTTGTGAAGGTAAAATGGAGTGCACCTTTAAATAAATCGACCGATGTATTAGATTCGACGCGACAAAGATGCGTCCGTCTGAAACAAAATTGACCGCAGACGCATCACCGACGGATTTAATACAATTAGATTCGAGTCGACAAAAATCCGTCGTTTGGAACGGGCCTTATGCCTGTTGCCATTTTAGAGCGGCTTACACTTAACCAACAACCAGGTCCATATTTCTCGTCCAGGTCTGACGAAGCGACCACAGCACAAGTGACCTTGCCAAAGTGTCACAACCTGGCGCGAGATTTGAAACAGCGTGTGGTTCAAAACGGAGCACACATCGCTTTTAAAATCCGACCAAGCCACTGTTGTGGAGACGATAGGTCACCACTGGGCGTGAACTCTTGTGTACCCTGTGCGTTAACACCATTACAAGTCCGACACTCTAACAACTGCGCTACCACTTCCACAAGTTCATTAGACCCACATGGATATGAAAATCTGGCTACATTTAGGCCTATAATCAATTGTAAAAGCTGGCTACTCAGTAATCGATACCCTGTGACAATGACCACCTATAATAGACCCTAGCTGTTCTATTTTTGATTTCATTATATATCATAGAAACAACGACTAGAAAGACTACAACTCGAGCCCCAATAATAACACCGAAGCCGACTACGAGAACCCCAATACACCAAGGAACCATTGTACCACCCACTGAAACAACGCACGCGCAGGGTAATACCAATACCGGAGCAAATGTGGTGGTGCAGAATCCTGTGGTATCCGGAAACCAGCCGGACAACACTGCGCATACCAATACCGGATCTCTCACCGGAAGTCAGCACACTTCACCACAATGTTCGTCATATCCATGCTTAATGTTCGAAGACGAATTTGATGATTTTAACGTTGATGTGTGGGAGCATGAAATCACGGCTAGTGGCGGAGGCGTATGTATGACTTGTGTTAAATAGGCCGTTGTCCCATGCATGGTTTTTGGTACTAAGTTACCAAGATCATGTCATGAATCTCTATTCTTGCTTATATACGTCCGTAGAGACCCATATTCCACCAGTACAAACTGATCTGTAAGTTACCCACGTTCACTGAATCTGGTATTTTGTAACCCATATCAGGGACTCAAGGGGGTTTGTGTCCGAACACATTTTCAGACACGTATCATACTTTTGTTTACCTTTGGCCACTTTTGGGCCCCAAGTCTTTTCGATCATTTTTGACACTCACTTCCCTAGAAATACGAAATAATAATAGAATTTTCACCACTTACTGTGTTTCCTATCAACTACCTACTAAATGTTGGTATATGTATGATTAGCTTAGTTTGGCATGGCAGTGGTTGCCTATGCCTATGTCCATCATTTTATGTTCGGAGTGACATAGACTTATATGTATCGGGTATTTAGTAATTTCACAAGAAACAATCTATATTGACTGTCTAAAGTATCTCTAAGATTTAACCCTTTACCCAACAGAAGGGCCCTGTGCCAATGCATTCTCTTATATATGCGAGTCGACCATAGGTAGCCTCGCATATATAAGAGAATGCATTGGCTTAACACATTAAAAATTATAAAATTGTTAAAGAATGTAAGAAAAAATGGTAAAAAGTGTTACAAAAAGAATTTTTTTAGGCCAATGCATTCTCTTATATATGCGAGGCGACCTATGGTCGACTCGCATATATAAGAGAATGCATTGGCACAGGGCATAACTGTAACTATCACAATGTGGTCAAGGAGCCGGTTCCAATGATATCCATATTTGTATGGTTCTATTGAGACAGACCGAAGATATTTTAGGCTGTTGAAGCTTTATTTGGGCGGTTTTGGCCGGTTTGTTGGGTAAAGGGTTAATGCCAAATATATTTGTACAGAATTTATGGAAATTTATGTTGGAGCTGCGGAATAAAATCGCTTTTAGGTCCTCTTGGCCAACACAACCACCCCTTCATACGTGCTGGGAAAACTTCACCTGGTTGGTGCCATGGGATGATGAATATTGGTTTAAACAATATTTTATTTCTTCCCAAAATTATATAATTATAAAACATGACGCATGAATAGAAGACTAGAAGGGAGGAAGAGGATTTGACAACAAGCATCAGATGCTTATATAGAGCCATCTCCTCAGACATGAATAGATTACATATAGTGTTCAGTGAGAAGTGGAAGTCAAGATTAAGTGAGAGGAAGAGATACAGAGCATGATAAGAAGATTAATGAACTGATGGATTACAGTTGGGTGAGAAGTTGATAACAGAGGGAAAAAAAGCAATTAACACATATATTTACAATGATCACTACCCTTATGCATGTTATTGTTTTACATAGGAAAATTTAACACTATTTGTGTCGAGTGGAGTCAATAGTTTGCCAGTACCTTAATATGGCTTTTTTATAATTTTATTTATTTGTTTTTGGATCGAGTTATTGAAATTATTGCTACGTTGTTAGCTATATACATGTATATGATTTATTGCTATATCATTTTTTGTTTGTGTGTCTGAAGACTATCAAATTCGAGCAGCTACTTATTGTTAATATCAGAAATACAATTGGCGACTAACGAAATCGATTGCTTGTTAGTATAAATGTTTGAGTTGCCTCAAATATGGCCTTATTAAGTCTTTTGGGAAATGAAATAGATCCATTAAGTAAAATATCAGATCTCCACAAATTTTGTGCTAAGACAATGATGAATATTCTTCAATATATTTGAGACATTTATGCCATTCACTAATATCGATCTTTAAAATCGTCTGTTTTTCATTCAATCCCCCATGTGAATTTTAAACAATTCAACTGTATACTTATATATGATATATCATGAACGTCTTGAATCTTTACTCTAGCTACGCCCATAAATATCACATTCCACAAGTTACATTGGACAAACAGGGCATGGTATATATTTTTTGTTAATACCTGTTCCTCCATAATCTACTTCACAGTAGAGGGTGATCCTAGCTCGATATTGCATGCCTTTTTGTGACTGCAATGCAAATTCGCACAGAAAGTCGCTTAAATCGTTCAATTTCGAGTTGAAACCTTCAACTACAATTAAATGCACTAACTAAAAAAATATGTTACTTGCACGTTTTTTTCAATGTTATAAACTTTCTTGTCACATCAAAACTTTCCCAGGTTTTTAATTGGGGCAGTATATATGGTCTTCACGGGCATAGCTATGCATGTAGAGTAGAGATTCGTGGCATGATCTAACATATAAAATTGATGGGAGAAATATATTTAGCGCAGAAAAGTTAAAACCACTTGGTGATTTGAAACATCCGAGTAATGCTCATGTCTGTCACGTTGTGGTCCGGTTCCGGATCCAGATAGGTAGCAACTATATGCAACACCTATATGCGGACTGTATATGGCATAAAATACTTATTATCGCATGGAATCCATAAACATCTGGATTACTTTTATTTGGCATGAAACAATACAGAGTGTTCATATTCAGTTCATTCTTGATATGGTGAACATAAAGAACTTGTTTTTCAATAGTGTGCCGAAAATTGAAATCAGTTGATAATTCTAGATAAAATCCGTGACATTTTTCAAAATATATAGCGTTTTTATTAGCGGTATTGCATACATGTATCGACGCATGTTGTCCCCACTACAAATTACGTACACGCAATAGTTTTGAATTTAATTTACGCATGCCCGTTTTTTAACTAATTTCGAGAAATGTTCGCAAAACAACGCGTATTTTTGTTTTCCAGAATTGGGAGTTTCAATATTACATCAACAACAGATCAAACAGTTATGTTCGAGATGGCAAGTTATTCATCAAGCCTGTGAGTACACACATATGTGACCCGCCATATCAAATCCAGTCGTAAGTCGGGATTTTTTTTACCCTGTACCAATGCATTCTCTTATATATGCGAGTCGACCATAGGTCGCCTCGCATATATAAGAGAATGCATTGGCCTAACAATTTTTTACAATTTTAATAATTTGTTCTTGTATTCTTTAACAATTTTATAATTTCACCCATACAGAGCCCCAGACAAACATGAACAGACGACACTCTTCTATATGCTTCTATATATGTGTGGGGCTCCCTGCAGGGTAATGGATGTTTTTTTATTTTATGTCCTAAAAATTGTAATAAACATTTATTTAAAAAACATGATAAAAAATTGTTAGGCCAATGCATTCTCTTATATATGCGAGGCGACCTATGGTCGCATATATAAGAGAATGCATTGGCACAGGATATGGCGGGTCACATTTATGTTCGAGATGGCTAGATATTCACCAAGCCTGTGAATACAAACGTTGTGTTCGAGATGGTAAGCTATTAGTCAAATCAGTGAGAACAAACAGTTCTTTTCGAAATGGTAAGCTATTTATCAAACATGTATGTACACACACTATTCTGCAGCATTAAAACATAGCTGTCTCATGTCTCACAATAGATACGATTATTCTCGCATCGGGCCAGTTGTTCGGTCACAGGAAGTTATAGCTTCTTAGTAGCCTCTTATGCATGGAGGGCGTATAGTTAGACGTTTTCAATTTGAATCCTTCCATTAAACGTGAGTTCGTCACTCAATGTCGAGGACATGCCATGCTGTAAGAAGTACTGCGCATCTTGTTCAGTGTGTGATAGTCCCCAAATAGAACTGACATTGTGCAACTTTGCGTTTCACAACGGAACACAAGGCTGAACGTACTTACGTGGTAAATATACTTACACAAGGCTGCACGTATATTTGCGTGGTATGTACTTATACTGCCGCTGTGAAGTGCATGGACATCTGCGCGGTACTGTAAACTATGGATCGAATGAAAAAAACAATTGGGGTTATTTTACAATTAACCATACTAGGTAATTGGGTGTCTGATCAAGCACAGTTACTGGACATAAAGTCTCAAAATAAGGGTTTAATCGAGTTTATAAATCGGTATCCTACTATAATATATTAATATAATATATTAGGATATATATACCGATTTATAAACTCGATTAAACCCTTATTTTGGGACTTATATGTCCAGTAGCTGTGGATCAAGTTATATTGGTCGTGATATGGCCTAGCTACTAAATCGACGTTAAACCTTCAATCAATCAATCAATCAACCAACCAATCAATCAATCAATCAATCAGCAGGATACACATCTGACAGGGTCAGCGAAAATAACACATCAATTCAATTCAATTCAATTTAATAGTAACTCTATTCATCATATAATACATCACAGAGACAATACATATGACACAATTACGCATCATCAATACATGTTCATGTATACATACACAACAAATCATTACGCAGAGTATGCATGGTATGTTATAGTATTCATCGATGTCGCGTCTAAAGGCCCACTTAATTTTTTGAGTCGCCGATTATTTTTTTATAGTGACTTGATATACGGTTTAAATAACAATCTATGCCATAAAATATGATAAAAATACTATAATACATCACTATTTGAAACATCTGTGTCTCAGAAGATGCCCACAGAGAAATAGATAACTGCTGGAATCATAGAATGACTTCCCCCCTTTGGCTCCCAGAATGCAACATAATTCAAACTTTTCCAATGGAAGGGGAAGAACTCTATCTTTAATATATAGAGTTAACCCCCTGCATTGAAAATATACTGCTTTTCACTGCAATCTAGATGAAAAAACGCGTTGGCAACTCAACAAAAACAACATGTCCACAGTTTATTACACCGGAGAATTTTGGAGCTTCAACTTTCAAATGGTATATAATATGGCATATTTTATACATAATGTAATCTGGGGGTTCGAAAATTAAGTGGGCCTTTAATAGATGAATTATTATTTACTCGTCATAATCGGATAAGTTACTAATATATGGTGTATCACCGAATTTATATTTACTTATATATACACCTACTTACTTATATTTACTTATATATACACCTACTTACTTATATTTACTTATATATACACCTACTTACTTATATTTACTTATATATACACATACTTACTTATATTTACTTATATATACACCTACTTACTTATATTTACTTATATATACACCTACTTACTTATATTTACTTATATATACACCTACTTACTTATATTTACTTATATATACACATACTTACTTATATTTACTTATATATACACCTACTTACTTATATTTACTTATATATACACCTACTTACTTATATTTACTTTTATATATACACCTACTTACTTATATTTACTTATATATACACCTACTTACTTATATTTACTTATATATACACCTACTTACTTATATTTACTTATATATACACCTACTTACTTATATTTACTTATATATACACCTACTTACTTATATTTACTTATATATACACCTACTTACTTATATTTACTTATATATACACCTACTTACTTATATTTACTTATATATACACCTACTTACTTATATTTACTTATATATACACCTACTTACTTATATTTACTTATATATACACCTACTTACTTATATTTACTTATATATACACCTACTTACTTATATTTACTTATATATACACCTACTTACTTATATTTACTTATATATACACCTACTTACTTATATTTACTTATATATACACCTACTTACTTATATTTACTTATATATACACCTACTTACTTATATTTACTTATATATACACCTACTTACTTATATTTACTTATATATACACCTACTTACTTATATTTACTTATATATACACCTACTTACTTATATTTACTTATATATACACCTACTTACTTATATTTACTTATATATACACCTACTTACTTATATTTACTTATATATACACCTACTTACTTATATTTACTTATATATACACCTACTTACTTATATTTACTTATATATACACCTACTTACTTATATTTACTTATATATACATGTGTGCACATGTGAACGCCACCTGGACCTCCGGAATGACAATAACAAGTCACAATGGAGGACTGGCGGACGTACCATAACGACTTTCCGTTTGTCAAAAATTATCGTGAAAGACATATATTTACATACTAAGTGTGATTATCACTAAATCCAGCATTTCGATTGGTCGGCGCCCACGTGACTAGTTGCAGTTATTTATCGGTGAACGCGCAACAGCTCATAACTGCAAGCCCATAATTACATCGATACGTCATCGATATCGGAAAGAAAAACGCGTAATGTTTTGGGCGCATTTGGACTCGCGCAGGATTGACTTAAATTAAATCATCAGGTTTCAATATAAAGAAATTGTTCCTGTTAACTTTTGCCAAGGGTGCTATGGGATATTTTGGGCTGGTTTTATCACGATACACTTTTCGATTTAAATACATTTACAAAAGTGGCTTTTTCGCTAAATGAATATAAATATAAGGATTAACTGTCATGTGGACTGTTTTTATGGAGATGTAACCGTGAGGTAAGTCGTCATAACTTGTATGTATTTTACACAAGTTATGACCACTTACCTCACGGTTACATCTCCATAAAAACAGTCCACATGACAGTTAATCCTTATATAACCTAACCGACCTATAATCTCCCCCCAAGACATATAACCTAACCGACATATAATCTCAACTCAAGATGAAGGTGGTGCACAATGTATGTATGACACGGGGATGGGAGGATGAATGCTAGTCATATTAATGATTTTATTTATGCCAATAGTAGAATTTAGACAAATTTTGAAAATTGACTCCCAATGAATTAACAAGATGCCCAAATATTTTGATAAGATAATCATCAGTTGCATATTGCTGACTCTGTGCTACATTAATGGTATGTCACATCACGTGACTCTGTGCCACACTTAGGGTATGTCACATCACGTGACTCTGTGTCACGTGACTCTGTGCCACACTTATGGTATCTCACATCACGTGACTATGCCACACTAAGGGTATGTCACATCACGTGACTATGTGTCACACTAAGGATATGTCACATCACGTTACTCTGTGTCACACTAAGGGTATGTCACATCACGTGACTCTGTGTCACACTAAGGGTATGTCACATCACGTGACTCTGTGTCACACTAAGGGTATGTCACATCACGTTACTCTATGTCACACTAAGGGTATGTCACATCACGTGACTCTATGTCACACTAAGGGTATGTCACATCACGTTTCGGCTCGTTATACATGTACAACAAAACAAATAGGACTGCATTTTAAAACAAATTTAGGAAGTGTATCAACATGAGTACATTTTGTCTGGACTTTGGTAAAAGGAGGAGAAATACTAACAAAAATAAGAGAATATTTAGTATTTTGGTAACAAGGGGAGAAATCCTCACAAAATAAGAGAATATTTCTTGACTATTTTATAACTAAAGAAATATTGCAAGAAAAAGTCAATCAATTTTATTTTCGAAAAGATGTTGTGAAAAAGATCAGGAATATTAATGTACATGTATACAGAAAATAAGGAGGATAGCTGTTTTATGATAATACCAGTTGGTGACCATATATAACATATAGAACATATAGAACATATAGAACATATAGAACATATATCTTGGCAGTATTTCCTCTAACCCTTTCTATACTGAATACACAATTGATGAGTTGTTCTCTTAAGCAATGTTCAGATAATAAATTCAACAAACGACAATAACTTATTATTTGAACATTTCCCATGAATATGAAATCTTCTTCACTTGCATTATCATTTAGTATAGAAAGGGATAATAGATACAACTATAACCCCTAAGTATTTTTATCGATATAGACACGGTGTGGGGTCACGTGGTTTTGAGGTTGGTGAGTACCACGCATACACAATGGCTGAGGCTGGTGCAAACGCACAAATAACATAATGTATGATGAATAAAACATAGCATTTTGACTTATACGATCACATCCTAGTCTATTTTTAAACATGTTGATACCTTATTTGTTCGGAAATACTCAGTGGTTTTATATAACATTCTGACCAAAGTTTCCAGTCGGAGGTGCGTGTAATACACCGGTCCATACATCTTGGAGAATCCTTCGACTCACAACTTTGGTCAGAATGTTAAAGCAAATAAATGTGAATTTTGACACAAATGAGGCATCAGCTTGTTTGAAAAATAGTATAGCATCTGCTCGTAGCTAACAAAATACAATGTAATATGGCATATCTTAGTTTATTACCTTTTTCCTCGTTTCTGGTCGCATTTTCGATAGCCTCGGCCATTTTGAATGCGTGGTACTCATCAACTCGAAACTACGTGATTCCCCACCGTGATAGAGAATCATTCTTCGTTGCAGACTTTGACCGCCGACAGATTTGGCCAACAGTACCTGTCTACCGGGAGACTGGATCTATATGGTATAACACATATACATATATAGTTACACAAGCCACAAGTCCATGTTTGCTTCAACGTAAATCAAGTGAAATTGGTTTGGATCATGTCGGGGCCGCCTCCGTGTGAATACCATGCGCCTTGCTGGTTGGGGCGTCGAGGTCCCCTCCATAAGATTATATGCGACTTACTAATTTAATCAACCGGGTCCCTTCCATGGGACTATTATGCACCTTGCTGGCTGAGACACCGGGGACTCATCCGTAGGAGGGTCATACGCCTTGCTGGCTGGGCCATCGGGGTTTCCGCCGCGGGAGTGCTATGTGCCTTACTAACTGAGTCATCGGGACGGGAACTTAAAATATTGCCAAGCATAGTGTATGCAAAGGAGACATTGCAACATAGCCCGTGTATTTCGTGTCCAGCAGTGTTGCGTGAACGATTCTTGTGACAAATATGTTTTAAGCCGTTTTTTGCTCTTCTCCTTATTTGACTTTCTAAAAGGTCAACCTGCCGGTGCATCACTCTGACTCGTTTTTGTCATTCTGGTGTGCCAGGTTTGGTGTTCACTTCGTTTCGGCAACGTGTTACCTGTCATATGCCCACTTACCAAAAATTGGTTACACATAAAAACAAGCCACAAGTCCAAGTTTGCTTCAACGTAAATTATCAAGTGAAATTGGTTTGGATCATGCCGTTTTACGGAGTTATGGAGGCACGGACTCAGTATGAGCTTAAGAGGGAAGTAAAGTGGCAACATTTAAATGGGGAATTCAGTGTTAATTTTCAAGACAAGATTACTCAATATTTACAAACCGTAGAATAATACTTCATATCGTGTTGGAATGTTTGAGCATATAACTGGTCACAACGCAAAGCAAATTTTTCATTTTATGTTTTGTTTTGTGAAATTTTATGGAAATATTATATACAACGATAAACAATGGTGACCTATTTTTTAATAATGTCGATAATATCCATCCTGGATGAAAATCAAAATTCCGCGTCGCGTTGTCACTAGATGAGTCTTCAAACTTTCCAAAAAGGTATGATATGGTCACCTGCGCTTTGTAAGGTTTGATCAATCTTTTCTAAAAAAATAACACTGAATTCGTCGTTCAAATGTTTCCACTTTACCTCCCTCTTAATATAATTCAGTGAGTGTGAACAGATTCTCATTTTGTATCGGTCCCGATGTTCGCCTATTTCGGGGTTCGAACCGTGTCAACCCCGTCTAGTCCAGACTGTGATGATCTTATCCACGACCCAACCTCCTCTGCTACGGAGACATCATTAAAAGCAAGCCCTTTCAGCGAGAGTTGGGTAACGTATTAGTCTGAACATTAGTTCGAATATTGACAGATTGACAGTTGTCAACTGACAGCTGTAATGCAATGTGAAAAATATATTTTTATCACATTGTTTACATAAATACGAACTCATTTGACCGCGCGATGTGACAGTGTGTATTAAAGGGATACTGTACACGAATATTGTTTCTATAGTATATATATGGTTTCGATAGTCCATGAGTCGTAGAATAAGGTAACCAGATTTCCATTATTTGACAGTATGTTGAGTACGAAGTAATGTTATGGATGGCAGATTAGCCGGAAATCGAAAATACATATTGTCGTTGTTGAGTAATATTTGTACAGTTTTCAAGCAAATGTATCAAATAAATGTTATATTATATTTATACTAGTCCGATATACTCATTTAAGTTACTGTACAGTCATCAGTCAGTGAGTGCCTTGAGTTTACGCCCCTTATCAATATAATTGTTTACACGATACATGATTGTGACCGTAAGATGCCATTCTTTACGATGTATCATGTATTTATTTGTTGGATACAATCGAGTGAAACTGACCAAAAAAAACCCCGCCACTTGATATGGACGTATATATAAAGTCTGCAATAGAAACATTTTTACACGAGGCTTCGACGTAAAATAGGATAATTCCAACATATTTCACCAGCTATATATAGTTTACGTCGAAGGATATTTGGACTAGCAAAACACGCGCTGACAAACTTTACATTAAAGGGGTTATGTACATGTACACTAAATCCGTCCATTTGTGGGACCGATGAATGGTCGGATTTAGGGCACAGTCCCCTTTTAATGGTCACAAAGCTGTAATTTCCTGGCAATGTTGCTTAATATTTTTATTTGGATGGATCGATATCTATATATAGTGATAAATTGTGGAATTACATGATTAATTATGTCTTCAATTGTATTGGTCTACCACTTATTAATGGTCTACCACGTATTAATGGTCTACCTCGTATTACTGGTCAACCACTTATTAATGGTCTACCACTTATTAATGATCTACCACTTATTAATGATCTACCACTTATTAAACTACGTATTAATGGTCAACCACTTATTAATGATCTACCACTTATTAAAATGATGAAATACGGCGACTTATTGATTACACGATTGATTATTTTCATAAAATTTGAAATAACGTAAGGAACTTTATACATATCACTGCGCAATATGCGCGTGTAACATACGGTGGTCTTGGCTATTTTTACCAGTATTTTGTCGCTCATATCCAACAACACGGCGAATTTTCCAGGTAAGTTTGCCAGGATGTGAACGCACAGATCCATATACAGTCGCATATATATCCCCAATCGATTCTATTCTTAAAACGCATGCATACAATCATACTCACGATTCTATCGAATGATCAATTTTGGAATTACAGGATTTAAATGTGTCTTCAATTATATTGCATGTTCTATCGCTTATTGAAGCTATGGGATAACACAAAGGGTGGGTCCATTAATTTGCAAAGTAAAGCATCGGCATTACTTGCCACTAAAAAAGTATTGGTACATTACCAGTTTTAAAATTAAAAAAAATAAAGACGTTGTGGTCACGTGACGTTTGGATATTATTCCTAATTATTCCTTATTCCTTATTAATTATTCCTTATTCATTATTCCTTATTCCTTATTCGTTAAACGAAATAATGTCTCTTTCGGCAAATTTGACTCCATCGGTGGGTGGGCCGCACCAAATACCACTACAAACACTCGAAATATCCCATAGAAACCCACATCCTGTCCCCCAACGGGGTGGGGCGGCATGTCCCGATTGGATGAAATGGGGTATAGGTCGCTGTACATAAGGTCCTGCACAAAACCTCGTACTTATATATGAATAAAATATAAATGTCCACGGGTGCTTTATTTCCAGGTATATCCGCTAACGATATATGCACGGGTGGTATAGATTACGGGTGCTTAAGACAGGGGACTGGACAGCACATTATTAATCCGATCCAGTCAGCCAAGCTCAGGAGCATTCGAGGCTTCAACATGAAATATGGAAAACTAGAAGTGAAGGCGAAACTACCAACGGGCGACTGGCTCTGGCCAGGTGAGTCAATCAAACCACCAACGAGTGACTGGCTCTGGTCAGGTGAGTTAATCAAACCAACGGGTGACTGGCTCTGGTCAGGTGAGTTAAACAAACTACCAAAGGGTGACTGGATCTGGTCAGGTGAGTTAATCAAACTACATACGGGTGACTGGCTCTAGCCAGGTGAGTCAATCAAACTACATATGGGTGACTGGCTCTGGTCAGGTGAGTTAATCAAAATACCAACGGGTGACTGGCTCTGGTCAGGTGAGTCAATCAAACTACCAAAGGGTGACTGGCTCTGGTCAGGTGAGTCAATCAAACTACCAAAGGGTGACTGGATCTGGCCAGGTGAGTCAATCAAACTACCAAAGGGTGACTGGCTCTGGCCAGGTGAGTCAATCAAACTACCAAAGGGTGATTGGCTCTGGTCAGGTGAGTTAATCAAACTACCTACGGGTGACTGGCTCTGGCCAGGTGAGTCAATCAAACTACCAAAGGGTGACTGGCTCTGGTCAGGTGAGTCAATCAAACTACCAAAGGGTGACTGGCTCTGGCCAGGTGAGTCAATCAAACTACCAAAGGGTGACTGACTCTGGTCAGGTGAGTTAATCAAACTACCAACGGGTGACTGGCTCTGGTCAGGTGAGTTAATCAAACTACCAACGGGTGACTGGCTCTGGCCAGGTGAATTAAACAAACTACCAAAGGGTGACTGACTCTGGTCAGGTGAGTCAATCAAACTACCAAAGGGTGACTGGCTCTGGCCAGGTGAATTAAACAAACTACCAAAGGGTGACTGACTCTGGTCAGGTGAGTCAATCAAACTACCAAAGGGTGACTGGCTCTGGTCAGGTGAGTCAATCAAACTACCAAAGGGTGACTGGCTCTGGCCAGGTGAATTAAACAAACTACCAACGGGTGACTGGCTCTGGTCAGGTGGGTCAATCAAACTACCAACGGGTGACTGGCTCTGGTCAGGTGAGTCAATCAAACTACCAACGGGTGACTGGCTCTGGCCAGGTGAGTTAATCAAACTACCAAAGGGTGACTGACTCTGGTAAGGTGAGTCAATCAAACTACCAACGGGTGACTGGCTCTGGTCAGGTGAGTCAATCAAACTACCAACGGGTGACTGGCTCTGGTCAGGTGAGTCAATCAAACTACCAACGGGTGACTGGCTCTGGCCAGGTGTATTAAACAAACTACCAACGGGTGACTGGCTCTGGTCAGGTGAGTCAATCAAACTACCAACGGGTGACTGGCTCTGGCCAGGTGAGTTAATCAAACTACCAAAGGGTGACTGACTCTGGTCAGGTGAGTCAATCAAACTACCAAATGGTGACTGGCTCTGGCCAGGTGAGTCAATCAAACTACCAAAGGGTGACTGACTCTGGTCAGGTGAGTCAATCAAACTACCAAAGGGTGACTGACTCTGGTCAGGTGAGTTAATCAAACTACCAACGGGTGACTGGCTCTGGCCAGGTGAATTAAACAAACTACCAACGGGTGACTGGCTCCGGTCAGGTGAGTCAATCAAACTACCAACGGGTGACTGGCTCTGGTCAGGTGAGTTAATCAAAATACCAACGGGTGACTGGATCTGGCCAGGTGAATTAATCAAACTACCAACGGGTGTCTGGATCTGGCCAGGTGAATTAATCAAACCACCAAAGGGTGACTGGCTCTGGCCAGGTGAGTTAATCAAACTACCAAAGGGTGACTGGCTCTGGCCAGGTGAGTTAACCAAACCACCAAAGGGTGACTGGCTCTGGCCAGGTGAGTTAATTAAAATACCAACGGGTGACTAGTTCTGGCCAGGTGAGTCAATCAAACCACCAACGGTGGCTGGATCTAGCCAGGTGAGTTAACCAAACCACCAAAGGGTGACTGGCTCTGGCCAGGTGAATTAATCAAACCACCAAAGGGTGACTGGTTCTGGCCAGGTGAGTTAATCAAACTACCAACGGTGACTGGATCTAGCCAGGTGAATTAACCAAACCACCAAAGGGTGACTGGCTCTGGCCAGGTGAATTAATCAAACCACCAAAGGGTGGCTGGCTCTGGCCAGGTGAGTTAATCAAACTACCAACGGGTGACTGGCTCTGGCCCCATATAAACTGGTGTTCCATGTTCCAGCTATGCTGTTAGATCATTATTTAAAAAGACAGTACCCGATTGTTTTTAAAAAATAACGTTTACTTAAAGCGAGCCAATTGATTTATTAGATCATAATACTACCTTTCGGGTTTTGAGATATATATTTGACACAACTGCTGTTGGATTAAGTTTTTACAATATCTTTTTCAGCTAAAACATTCCACCTAATTTCAATTTATTAAAAACTCAAATATTGACGGTATAGGTATACTGATGTGTTTTTTCTCTTCACACATATAGCTATTTGGTTGCTTCCCAGATACAGTAGATATGGCAGCTGGCCTGCTTCCGGCGAGATTGACATCATGGAAGCTAGAGGTGAGTTAGTATAGACTTATAATTAACACTTTCGTGACTGGAGTTTCCTAAAATTTTCAGAAAACCATGTGCCAATACATTCCCTTGTATATGCGAGTCTATCATATATAGGAAGCCTCGCTTATATACTGGAACATATTGGCCTGACAATACTTACCTTGACCTTGTAAGCCAGTGCATTCTATTATATATATGTGGGGATCCCTATGTGAGATTCGTATATATAAGATACTATATATACATTGGCCTAACAATATTTACCTTGACTCTGTGGCAGGGCGAGTGGTTTGGGGGGTTAACCCCGGGATCTTCGAAAGGGTCGAGTGACCCTTTCCTTAACCCCTCATTTTGAGCTTTTATTATGTAAATCACACCAAAAAAAAGAGCATTCTTTTTTTTTGATGTTTCGACGAGGATGGTGGTGGTGATGCTGTTTGGAGTTTCTCCAGCTCAAGGTCTTGTTTTTTGCTCACTTGAGCCAATTTGGTGACCTCCTCTGTAGCCCTATCCAGTTGTGCTCGGAGTTCCATTAAGGATTTCTGTGCTTCTTCATCCTCAAAGTTGTTGTTGTTGGTGGTTGAGCTGGGGGACACCGGTGTCAGAGGTGGAAGACAGTCCAACTCCACGTCGAAGCTGGCGGCAGGAACATCTGGGGTGGTGTCCACGTCCCTGTCTCCGCTCGCCTCGGCGACGACAGCAGGGACCTCCGGAAGATCCACGGAGTCACTGCTAGCTGGTGCAATGTCGCCTGTCTCCACGCAGGACGGGTCGTCTGGTCGTCTCTCAGACAACTCCGACCTGCCGGCTGCGACACTGGACGGCTGGACCACACGGGGAGGGGTGACCGGCAGATCAACGGTCACCCCCATCCTCTTCTTCCACTTCGCCCGTCTGGCGGCGTCCCTTCTCCGTCTGGATGGTCTCTTTTTCCTCGGAGGCTCTTTCTTTGTCTTCATACGACGGTGGGTGGCTTTGGCGTTGACGTCCCGGTCATCAGATCTCTGGTTACCAGCATATTCAGTTCGAAACTCAAGGCAAAGGGTCAGGTAGCCCCTGCTAGACTGGAGTGTCCAGTTAGCAATGTCCACTACCCGACTCGTTTGCACTGCGGCCAACACGGCTTCAGGGATTAAATCCATAAGCCTAATCCAAAACCGTCTCACTGGCGTTAAGCACGAGGGCAGCTGCATCCGAGGGCGCGGCCACACAACTCACCCGTGCTCAACGTCTGACCGAGAGGAAGTAATACGGACAAAGCAAGTATGTCCGCCTAGCTCCACTCTGTAAGCCAGTGTATCTCTTATATATGCGAGGCTCCCTTCGTTAACCCTTCAACGACTGGAGATTCCGGAAATTTATCGAATATCCTGTGCCAATGCATTCTCTTATATATGCGAGTCTCTCATAGGGAGTCTCGATATATAACATAATACGTTGGATGATTCTCAGTATTTGCCTTGACCCTGTAAGCCAACGCATTATCTTATCTTCACGAGGCTCCCTATGGGAGACCCGCATAATTATATAAAAGAATTACAGGATCGTTAATGCTGCACAAGCGCAACTCCAGTCTTGAAATGGTTGAAACTCAATGCAGGGTTTAGCTCCCTTGATGACGCGGTAAGACTGGTGCGCTCTTGTAGATTTGAAAGGGTTAAAAAAATAATACCATTAGTTGGCCTGCTTCCGGTGAGATATATATCAAGGAAGCTAAATGTGAGTTAGTATAGACTGATAATTAAAATTTATATAACACTCCCGTACGTGGCCTCACATGGACCCAATCAGCTGACAGTCATCAGTGCGTTGTTCTCTCTGGCTGGGGCTCCATAAATGGTTAAATAACCCCATTGATATTTTATTACAGATCCACGGTCCGATTTAATATCAAAATAACTCAGAATTTCATGAACACATTTCTCACTTATATCAGGCAAACGAAAATATTTCCAAACATTATCATTAGAATCACACAGGCATCGCACAAAGCCACACAATCTGTCATAGGGAAAACGTCGAAAACGGTTACAAAAGTTCACAATCCGCAGTTAAAATGAAATTATTCTATCCGATCTATTGCATTTTTTTCATCCATGATCGGGTTGGTAATCATGCACAGATGTACAATCATGTACATCTCTTCTGTTTTTTCTCCCAATTTTTCTTTTCTTTATTAGCACCCAGACGTTTACAATCAGAGGAGAGAAGACGCATAGCAAGCAAGTTATGCTCGTTGTCCAATCCCCTCTTCATACATCTATGTATGCATGCAATATGTGATGATATTGGAAGAAATAAATTTAGTTTACACAAAGTTTTGGCTGCTAATAAGAAAGAGTTGTCCTTCTTGGTACGCTATTAGTGTGTCTGAACGGTTTCGTGCGGATTTAAGTTCTAAAAATAGCCCCTGTAACTGGCCAGCTGATGTGCTGAGAAATGCTAAATAAAATTTATGTTAATTGATAGAAAACCTTTTCGGACAGCTAGATATGTGCCATCGATACACTATTTTATACTCCGGAATCTATATAAAACTTACTGTGAAGAGATAGACCATCTTTATATCTATTATTTTATACTCCGGAATCAATTTTAACCTTTCTGTGTGTCATCGATACTATTTTATACCCCGGAATCTATATAAAACTTACTGTGAAGAGATAGACCATCTTTATATCTATTATTTTATACTCCGGAATCAATTTTAACCTTTCTGTGTGTCATCGATTCATATATACTATTTTATACTCCGGAATCTATATAAAACTTACTGTGAAGAGATAGACCATCTTTAAATCTATTATTTTATACTCCGGAATCAATTTTAACCTTTCTGTGTGTCATCGATTCATATATACTTTTTTATACTCCGGAATCTATATAAAACTTTCTGGAAAGAGATAAACCATCTTTAAATCTATTATTTTATACCCCGGAATCAATATAAACCTGTCTGTGTGTCATCGATTCATATATACTATTTTATACTTCGGAATCTATATAAAACTTACTGTGAAGAGATAGACCATTTTATATCTATTATTTTATACCCCGGAATCTATATAAACCTGTCTGTGTGTCATCGATACTATTTTATACCCCGGAATCTATATAAAACTTACTGTGAAGAGATAGACCATCTTTATATCTATTATTTTATACTTCGGAATCTATATAAAACTTACTGTGAAGAGATAGACCATCTTTATATCTATTATTTTATACTTCGGAATCTATATAAAACTTACTGTGAAGAGATAGACCATCTTTATATCTATTATTTTATACTCCGGAATCTATATAAAACTTAAGGTGAAGAGATAGACCATCTGTATTTTTGTTGGACTTTTCATGACAATTGATATTTTCTGATTCCACCCACAGGTAATCGTCACCTCGTAAACAAGAAAGGTCGCTCGATCGGGGTCAATTCCATGGGAAGCACCCTCCAATTCGGTCCAGACTATTACACCAATGCTTACATGAAAGCGCACGTAGAAAAGTGAGTACTTTTATGTGTGCATATTTCGCCAAAGAACACATTAAAATCCTTTACAAAATGTGGTCAAACTGGAATCATTGTTCATATTATTTCAATACAACGAAACCCGTGACATCAATTCGATTGTGGGCCCATATTGGAAGAAGGTAACTAGAACTAAAACATAATATAGCACTCGCAGAAGACGAAATCCGAATATAAAAGTACAACCCACACACGTTTATCCGCGAACGCGAACAATAGCGGTTAACTCCAAATATCACGGACGGGTATGAAGCAGAGAACGGTAATCCATCGTTTAGTATTGGTAATAGTATCATTAGTAATGGTAATGCATACTAAATACATTGATTTTTATGATAAACTAATTTAAATTAAGTACATTTGATTTTTATGATAGCCTGTTACTCAGCACGTTTTCAGCAGATAACTTCGAATTAAATTAAAGGCACGGATGGCCTTCGCGGTGGATATCCTGTTAAAATAGTCACACCCGTTAAAACTGACATAAACAGAAAGAATATTAAAATATAGACATAGTTTATTCTTATACCAATCATACATATCGTGTAAATAGTATGTTATTGTCAAGTTTGTATGCTTTGTTATGTAAACAAAAGCCATGTTCTGTAACTTTTTTTGGCTTTTGTTTACACACAAAGCGTACAAACTTGCCAAAATCATACTATTTACGCGATATTTATGATCGGTATAAGAACAATTTCTGTCTATATTTTAACATTCTTTCTGTTTATGGCGGTTTTAACCGAAGTGAATATTTTAACAGCATACCAACCACGCAGGCCATCCGTGCCTTTACCGGCACATTTTGTAGCATCGATACATGTGGTGCTACAGGGTGTTTAATTCTCATATTTTATAAGCTTTTTGCTTTCGTTTTCTGGCATATTATTGCGTTCTGTATCGAGTTCATGCAACAACAAACAAACAAAACAAAAAACAATACCAAGCAAATTGATGAGTGTGTAAACGTACCCTTAACCCTTTCATGAGATTCATGACGCAAAATTCCAGGAAGCTTCATGGAAGGGTTAATGAATAACTCACTACGTAATTATTAACCAATGCATGGGGCATGTTCATTGTATAGGTATAGTTTGTCGTTCAAATCAGAACACACCTTCTGCCTGCAAAATTGCAGGAAAATTGGCCAACATGTGGACGTACCTCAATACTCACTGAAGTTCACAACCTTTTTCTTCCATATAGAGTGTTGTCTTCGGGGACATTTGGTGACAGCTTCCACACCTACGTACTAGAGTGGGACGAGAACGGATTGAGGTAAGGTCGCGAGGATGGAGGGAGTGACTGTATCTGAGTTAACGGTTGCCGGCCATACCGAGCCTGTCTAGTAAACAATCTATACTATTTAAGTCGGGAATTTGGCCATATATTGGTAATTTCGGGTTATGGTAAGACCTAAGACCTGTAAATCACTTAAAGGGGTAATGTACTCAAATGTTGTTGTTGGTTTCTATACTATATGCTCCGTAGATGAAGGTTACCTGATTTCCTTTATTCACTGTCTGCTGAGTACGAAGTAATGTTACAGATGGCAAATAAGCCGGAATGCAATAAAGGAACTCTCGTCGTCGAGATATTTTTGTAGTTTTCCGGCAGAAGTATCAGATAAATATTTGTATATTAAATGCATAATACTTCCATATACTCATTAAAGGCACGTGCGGCCTTAATTGTCGAAAATATTCATATTTGTTCCAAACACCGTAAACAGAAAAACATTAAAACGCATACAGTTCCGATCATATATACCATGACCATCGCGTAAACAGCATGTTATCATAAAGACCTACTATATTTTACCTAAGCAAGAGCCTGGTTGTGTTACAGAAGACAGCACAATGCTACTGGCTAATCACACACACAAATGTCATAAACGCTCTTTATTAATTCCATATCAGGTATTCACCAACAAAGAACGCTCTTTATGTTTACCATCATAATATAAAAAAACACCAGAAAAGTTACTTTTTATGCTTTTGTTTACATAACAATGGTCAAACAAATGACCATAACATACTGTTTATGCGATATTTCTTATTTGTATACGGACAAAGTCTATCTACATTTTGATGTTCTTTCTGTTTGTGGCGGTTTTTGACGGGTGGAGATATTTTCACAGGATACCCACCGCCAAGGCCAACCGTGTCTTTAATGGTGTTATATAGTCAGTGAGCGGTTTGAATTCACGCCCCGTATTAACATTTTTTACGCGATGCGTGGTACTCGTTGTCCAAGCCACTATCCATCAGTTTATTTGATTACGTCTTGTACATGGAAATTCGTAACTTAGTATATGGCTGGAGCCATAAAGTAAATTTACATTAAATTAATAAATTTCATTTTAAGATAAGCTGTTAACATAAACGTTTACAGAAGACATCTTCGACTCAATACATTTTTTCTTTCTATTAGATCGTTGTTATTTATCGTTGGGAATTTATTGGAATTGGAGTTCAGTCTCCCTATTAAAAGGGACCCAAGTCACTCACAGTGGGTAAATAAGTAAACCAATATAAATGAATGTAAAAACATCACCACCGAAAAGAACATGGAGAATTAACCCTTTCAATATGAGAGCGGCGCTGGTGCAGCATTAAAGATCGTGTGTTAGCACATGCTTTTATATATATGTGAGTCTCCCATATGGAGCCTTGTTTATATCAGAGAATTCACTGCCTTACAAGGTAAATGTAAATATTGTTGGTATTCTCTTATATATGAGATGACCCCATAGGGAGCCTCGCATATATAAGAAAATGCACTGACTTACAAGGTCAAGGTAACAATTATTAAAAAATATATATATAATAGTAAAAAATTGTTTGGATTGAACTCCTTGATCAATTTAACAAAACAATTTTTGTTTTAATTATATTAATAAATACAAAAAAATCTAAAGATCTAACGCCATTATAACATCCACCTGAGACACCACGCCAAATTTGGTTGAATTCGGTCCAGAGGTCTGGACAAAACTCGCGAACAGACAGGCGGACATACATAACCTACTCTTCTATATATAAATAGGGAGAAGTAAAGAATATTGCTCAGCATTAAGTTATTTATTGTAGAGTAAGACTGACCAATTTCCAATTTTAAAATTTGGGCGTAGAGGCTATATATAGGGATGAGTCACCATGTATAGGCTATATATAGGGATGAGTCACCATGTAGACTCGTAGATGCTATATATATGGATGAGTCACCATGTATAGGCTATATATAGGGATGAGTCACCACGTAGAGGCTATATATATAGGGATGAGTCACCATGTAGAGGCTATATAATTTTATAGGGATGAGTCACCATGTAGATACTATATATAGGGATGAGTCACCATGTAGAGTCTATATAGGGATGAGTCACCATGTAGAGGCTATATATATAGGGATGAGTCACCATGTAGAGGCTATATATAGGGATGAGTCACCATGTATTGGCTATATATAGGGATGAGTCACCATGTAGAGGCCATATATAGGGATGAGTCACCATGTAGATACTATATATAGGGATGAGTCACCATGTAGAGGCTATATAGGGATGAGTCACCATGTAGAGGCTATATATATAGGGATGAGTCACCATGTAGAGGCCATATATAGGGATGAGTCACCATGTATAGGCTATATATAGGGATGAGTCACCATGTAGAGGCTATATAGGGATGAGTCACCATGTAGAGGCTATATATAGGGATGAGTCACCATGTATATGCTATATTTTGGGATGAGTCACCATATCACATTTCGATACAATTATGTACAAGATCGGATTCTGAACCTGCATATTCTGAAACTACCCCTGGTTAAGAGGTCTTGATAGTTTACTAAATGATGTTGGTGGCTCCTGCTAATTTGCTACGATTTTGATGGGTCCTGCCGAATCGCTATGATATTGATGGGTCCTGCTGAATTGTTATGGTGTTGATGGGTCCTGCCAATTGGCTACGATATTTTTGGGTCCTGCTGAATTGATATGAAGCTGATGGGTCCTGCTAATTTACTATGATGTTGTTGGGTCCTGCTGAATTGATATGAATCTGATGGGTCCTGCTAATTTACTATGATGTTGATGGGTCTGTTGAATTGCTATGGTTTTGATGGGTCCTGCTAATTGGCTACGATGTTGGTGGGTCCTGCATACTTATTTGCTATGATGTTGTTGGATCCTGCTGAATTGATATGAAGCTGATGGGTCCTGCTAATTTACTATGATGATGATGATGGGTCCTGCTAATTTACTATGATGCTGTGGGATCCTGCTGAATTGCTATGATGTTGGTGGGTCCTGTATACTTATTTGCTACGATGTTGTTGGGTCCTGCTGAATTGCTATGATGTTGGTAGGTCCTGCATACTTATTTGAAGGGGATGGCAGGAAGACAGTATTGCCAGATTATGCCATCCCCCACAATATACGACAGAATTATCCATAATTGTTATCATTATTATGTAATATGTATGTGTATTGAAATAAAATATCCTGTCCTATCCTTTGCTACGATGTTGATGGGTCCTGCTGAATTGCTATGATGTTGGTGGGTCCTGCATACTTATTTGCTACGATGTTGTTGGGTCCTGCCGAATTGATATGACGCTGTGGGACCCTGCTGAATTGATATGATGCTGATGGGTCCTGCTAATTTACTATGATGTTGTTGGGTCCTACTCAATTGATATGATGCTGATGGGTCCTGCTAATTTGCTATGATGCTGTGGGATCCTGTTTATTTGCTACGATAATAAGTTTCTTTGTGAAGAAGTAAAGAAACTAAAAAAAAATTGTTAATTTGATAATAAAGATACTGTCTAGAGAAGATGGGAGTCTAAACAGAATGAGGTCTCCAGAGTGTGGATACATTTATGCTAGTCGGATATGCAGGGTAGCGTTAATAAATTAACCTTGTGGGGACCTCATTGGTCAAATGTCCGGCACCATGTGATATATGTAAGCATTTGTGGGTCTGATCTCCCAGTCCCAGGGCCCAACACACTTTAATCATATACTAAGATGCGTGTTAGTAGGGCTAATTATATTATCATGCACAGTTAAAGGGATACTTAGACTCTTCCCTGGCTCATATGTGAAACACTACGGCGCTATCGCTCTGTGACGTGCCCTCCCATAATAACGACGCCCAAAGCAGAGCGATGGCAAGGTTTATAGTCCGGTGCCCAGTCTAAAGGGATACTGTACTCAAAACTGTTGCTGTTGGTTTTCATAGTCTCTGAGTAAGTTACTAAGGTAATAAGATTTCCATTATTAGAAAGTCTGACGAGTACGAAGTAATATTACGGGGTGGCAGAATAGCCGGAACGTGAAAATACAAATTGCCGTTGTCAATTAATTTGTGTACAGTTTTCAAGCAAATGTATCAAATAAATATTATAGTATATGCATACTCGTCGCATATACTCATTGGAAGTTATTGTATTGTCACTAGGTAGTGAGTGGCTTGAGAATATGCCCCGTATTGTTTACAAGATCATGTATGGCACGCGTTGCGCAATCCACTATCCGCCAATTAATATGATTATGTCGGAAATTCGTAATTTTATGTATGACTCCAACCATAAATTAAATTTATATCAAATTATTAACTTTGATTTTAAGATAACTTTGATTTTAAGATAACCTGAGCGTTTACATAATACATCTTTGACTCAAATTACATATTTTTCTATATAATATCGATATTAGATCGTTGTTATTACCGGGAATTTATTGAAAATGGCGTACAGTACCCCTTTAGGACTTTGGTTACGCTGCATGTATATATAATAACATATCGTGTATTGTTATGGCTTCGGTTACGCTAATAATAAATCATCGGGTTTCAATTGTTCCTGTTAACTTTTGCCAAGGGTGCTATGGGATATTTTGGACTGGGTTTGTCACGATACACTTTTCGATTTAAAACATTTACAAACTGGCTTTTTCGCTAAATGTATATAAATATAAGAATTAACTGCCATGTGGACTGGTTTTATGGAGATGTAACCGTGAGGTAAGTCGTCATAACTTGTATGTAAAACGCTTCGGGTTTTACACAAGTATGTCCACTTACCTCACGGTTACATCTCCATAAAAACGGTCTATATGACAGTTAATCCTTATATTATAACATGATTCTTGTACAAGTCGTAACATTTTTAGCATCTTTCGACGTCTTTCCACAGGACATCTGTTGACGGTGATGTTATGCTCGATGTTCACCCTGATGATGGAGGGTTTTGGAAATATGGGGAGCTGGATAAGATACAAGGAATCGATAATCCGTGGAGGAATGCCAAGAGCAAGATGGCACCTTTTGATCAGGAGGTGGGTGGGAATTAATATTAAATACATTAATCATTTAGAGGAATGCCAAGAGCAAGATGGCACCTTTTGATCAGGAGGTGGGTGGGAAATAATATTAAATGCATTAATCATTTAGAGGAACGCCAAGAGCAAGATGGCACCTTTTGATCAGGAGGTGGTGGAAAATAATATTAAATGCATTAATCATTAGCTGTTAATTCATGAATTACTGTAAAACAATTGTGGTTGTCAATCAATTTTAGGCTATATGTCTCGATAATCTTAACAGTGTGGTTAATTCTTTCAAAAAGCACAGTTGCATGCTAACAGCCACTGTACACGCGTTTGGCACGAATTACATTGTTGATTGTAATTAATTGACCGTCCAGGCAACACTCGTCTATATTTCACTCTTTCTTGCAGTTCTACATCATACTGAATGTGGCGGTTGGTGGCACTGGTGGGTACTGGGAGCAGGGGTTGGCTGGGATGCCATGGAACAATGTGGGGGAGACGGCGCCTAGAGATTTTTGGAATGCGCGGGGGCAGTGGCTTCCAACGTGGAACCCAGACAAGAACGACGGAGAAGATGCTGCTCTACAAATCGAATCTATCAAATACTGGAAACTCAAGCCATAAAACGAACAAGATCATTTATCAAGATATATACATGTAGTTTATACAACTAAATAGATCACGAACATCCTGGATTCAATTATTGGAGATATATTTAACTCTATTAATTAGATATGACAGTTTTGTCCATGACGGCCTGTTATCGAACTATTTGAATATCACTTCAATTTGCCCCTAGACCGAGTAATATCATTTTACGACAACACCAATCCGAGTAATATCATTTTACGACAACACCAATCCGAGTAATATCATTTTACGACAACACCAATCCGAGTAATATCATTTTACGACAACACCAATCCGAGTAATATCATTTTACGACAACACCAATCCGAGTAATATCATTTTACGACAACACCAATCCGAGTAATATCATTTTACGACAACACCAATCCGAGTAATATCATTTTACGACAACACCAATCCGAGTAATATCATTTTACGACAACACCAATCCGAGTAATATCATTTTACGACATCATAAATCCAAGTAATATGGTGTTAAGACTGCTGTGAATCTACTTCATTTTCAAATAACGTGTAGATATTGATTTTTTTTACGTAACTCGTATGAAGGGGTTGTGAGGTATTAAGAGGCGATCGATCTAATTAATAAATAGGATATTACTTGGTTGGTTTGTTATTATAGGCTTGATATCAGCCATCGGTAACCTCTTCGATCTTCGCTGATTTGAAGTCACATCTGGATGATATCGGGCCTAATATCAAACCAACTAAGTAATATCCTCTGCATAATACTCGAATGTGAACATGGCTATTTGTGAATTAAATAATTAGGGATAATCCAAAATCCCTTGGGCCATTATTAAGGCTCAACCAAAGCAATCCAATATGGCCTCCAGCTGATGTTTATCAAATTTTAAAATTGGTAGAAAAGTGTCAAAAATGTCACAAAATTCGCAGAAAACAACTAGCAATACATGTATTGTCATATGTAGTAAATAACATTATACTGGTATCAGATTAAAAAAATATGTGGCACTTACTTACCAACCAAAATCTGACTTTGTGCGCACGTACAGACATAACAGTCAGATAATTTCCATAAGAGAAATTATAGTTGGTTTTAGCCACTTCTGTAAAGTTTGGGCCATTTTTCATCTATTTTAAAATTTATCCAACTTGTTCTCGGAGTCCATATTGGAGTGGTTTGGTTAAACCTTAAATTAAATAAGCTGGCACAAAAGGTTGCAAAACGAATTGTATCTGCATGGAGACTCTTCGTAAATTGGATTAAGGGTGTAATGTGGCTGTGCAGTTGAATGCACGCTCCCAAAGTTACCAGAGACAACAGGGAAATACAGCAATACCCTAAATAATCGACTCCTTAACCATAGCATAATTATGGGTAATTTTTCTTGATTTAGTCGGAAATATGGCTTGTTGCCATTCATCGGAAAGCTCTCACTCAGTGATGAATGGTGATGAATGGCAACACGCCATATTTCCGACTAAATCCTGAAAAATTACCCATAATTCTGCTGTGGTTAAGGAGTCGATTATTTAGGGCATTACTGTAGTTTATTTTGTCACTGTCAACTATAGTAGTTAAATATAGATATACAGTTGAATACAGGCGATACATAATAATGTCTGATATGGTAACAGACATTCACACTGGTGGATATCATGAGAACTTCGCTGCTACGTCGTCATATGTAATTCATCATGTAATTCGTGTAGAGCCTGTGTATATACATGTATCCGATCAAACAATATATACGCATGATGACAATAAACTATTGCAATTACGTATGTTGTTCAGTGTTGGTTTTTTGATTTAAACAATATTTATTCCTTCCCTCCCCAACGCAATTGACATTAATATACACCTTTCGCATAATGAACAACGACAGATAATTTTTACGAGTAACTGTTTGTAGTGGTAATTTTTTCGCATGGTCCAAATACTTTTCCACAGAATTGACGATTACGTGTCCGTCTGTGAGACAATCCCGCTTGCCGCTCATAGTAAGGGGATTATGGTTCTGCGTGTCGTGATTATGTTGTACTTAATGTTTTTATCAGGTCATAGCTTAGCGCTTTGTGTTTCACAACGTTCTCGTGTTTATTGAGGACGAATGACATGATTGCCACTAATAGATACAAATTAAGGCCACATGGCGATCAAAATGTAAGGTCATAAGCCATCTCCCATACTGAGAAGCTGAGACACGATCGCGAACTTATTACTATATGGTTTATTTGTGAGTTTTGTTGAAAATCCAAAACCGTAATCATAACAACGGATATGGAAACATAACAACGAATAGAACGAACACTAATTCTAGTGACGTAGTACCCTATATTTGTTATAATTATCTGTTGTTATTCGTTATGTGAAAGGTGTCTATTAACATATATATGAAGAACACAAGAACACATGATGTAAGAGCCCGCCGGTGGACGATCGCCCCGGCAACAGTGGCTTGGCCGGATTGAGCGGTGTGTGTGCTATATATAGCCACATGCTGTTTCAAGTCTCGCACCAGGTTGTGGTCCCTGGGGAAGGCCACTTGTACTGTGCTCGACGAGAAATAGGGACTTGTTTGTTGGTTAAGTGTAAATCGCTCTAGTTAAGTGCCTGTGAAATGGTAGCAGGCACACGAGTCGGCATTACTCAACAGTTGGTGTAATACGGTGAAGTGCTTAGGGCCCATCTGGTATTGGGGATACGCGCTATTAAAGCACGCTTATTGTTATTGCAATATGGAAGAACACGATCTGGGATTGAGCGTTGTCTGGTTATAGTAACCCATCTCATCAGATTAGGGAAGAAGGGGATCTGGGGTCGAGCGTTGTTTGGCTATAGTAACCCATCTCCTCGGAGTAGTCTGTTTATAGTAACACATCTCACCAGCTTAGGGAAGAAGGGGATCTGGGGTCGAGTGTTGTTTGGTTATAGTAACCCATCTCATCGGAGTAGTCTGTTTATAATAACCCATCTCACCAGATTAGAGAAGAAGGGGATCTGGGGTCGAGTGTTGTTTGTTTATAGTAACCCATCTCCTCGGAGTAGTCTGTTTATAATAACCCATCTCACCAGATTAGGGAAGAAGGGGATATGGGATCGAGCGTTGTTTGTTTATAGTAACCCATCTCATCGGAGTAGTCTGTTTATAATAACCCATCTCACCAGATTAGAGAAGAAGGGGATCTGGAGTCGAGCGCTGTCTGGTTTATAGTAACCCATCTCATCGGAGTAGCAAAGCATGTACCAGGACATAAAGGTAAGCTGACAGAAGAGAAGTAGTAAATTTTACGGGTAAGTAAAAATTATCGGTTAAAGTTTTTTTCCTTCTTTGCGGATTGTGATTCTGGATGGCATGTGCTTCAATTTCTGGGTGGATGTGGAGTTCAAACCGTTGATCATTTCCTAGAATCCAAGATGGCGTCCAACATGGCCGACGTGTTACAAAATATGAACTAAGTCAGTATAATCCGTTTTGTTGGAGACAATATCTTATATAATGTATACAAATGTATATAGTATTGGGATGCTATTTCATTGTATTACATTTTATAGGAAACTGGTACTCCAATAAGAAGATGGCTGTCAAAATGGTGACCTGAATTTGAAAATAGATACATTTTCACGCATATCTTCCATATCCGTTTCTACTGTTTGAAAATGGCGATAATTTGTTTTCCTATTATTCATGCCCTACGATTATTTGGACAGCATTTGTTTTCAGCTACTTCCAATCCCTAAACAAATTTTTTTAAAGAACGTAGCATGCTATTTCATCGAAAACTCACTTTCGGTTTCTAGTCATATTTTAATGTGAAATGAACATATCTCAAGGAGTTAATCCAGTGGAAGTATTACCGACAAAATGCAATCTCATTTGGGCCTGAAATAGTTACTATGGTTTATGATGGAAATCAAAAAGGCGACAAATTTGTAGAAAATTCTAAATTTGGTCCTAATTAGTCGAATTTTTCAAAAACTCGACTTATGGTTTGGCGAAGGACGGTTGGCGGGCGGGCGGCGGGCGGGCGGCGGGCGGGCGGACCTAAAGAATGCCTTATAACTTTGACATTTGTGAACGGATTAAAAAACTTTTTTGTATGGCAGTTGCTCCCAATGACTATTTACTGCCTGTATAAAATGGGTCACGTCCGAACTTTTTTTACAAGAGTTATCCATCTTAGATGGTTTTTAGTTAAGTTTTTCACCGATAGCGCGATAACTCACGCAAATATTAACCAATTTCCACAATATTTGGTATAATGAGACACTTGCAACAATATCTCGGACAAGTTCGAAAACCAGGTTTGTCCGAATTTTTTTTTACGGAGTTATGGGTCTTAGTTTGTCTATTTTTAGCAAATTTATCACAGTTAGCGCGATAACTCGATGAAATATTAACCGATTTCAACAATATTTTGTGTATGAGTCTCCTGCAACAATATTTCGGACGAGTTCGAAAACCAGTTTTGTCCGAATTTGTTTTTGCAGAGTTATGGGTCTTAGTTTGTCTATTTTAGCAATGTTATCACCGTTAGCGCGATAACTCAATGAAATATTAACCAATTTAAACAATATTTGGTATATGAGTCTATTGAAACAATATCTCGGACGAGTTCGAAAACCTGGTTTGTCCGAATTTTTTTCCCGGAGTTATGGGTCTTAGTTTGTCTATTTTAATCACAATTTTATCACCGTTAGTGCGATAACTCACTGAAATATTAACGGATTCAATTGATATTTGGTATATAGGTCTACTGCAATAATATACCACCGTCCAACTTTTTTCCGCGGAGTTGTGCACCTTATTGGCAGAAGTTTGGTTCGACTGCCAAAAAACTCGACAAAAGCATCTTAGATGCGTACCCCTTGTTCGATGTTGTTGTTGACGCGTGAAGTTGGCGAATCTGCATTGAAGACATTACACTAGTCTTGTTATTTCTTTGGTATCAGTACGTTTAATCCCGAAACAAATTGATCTTGGTATAACTCCGTGTTTCTAGTCATGTGGCAATGTGAAACGAACCCGACCTGAGGGAGTTAAGCGTATGCTGTTAATACCTATACAATTCAATATCATTGGTACTGAGATGGTAAATATAATCAATCATGACAGTCAAAATGTATCTAAAGTGTTAGATTGATTTATTTTGGAATAGCTAAAGCATCGTTCAAAATGGCTGCCAAAATCAATATTTAGCCTTATACGTCTGAGACATTGTTAATATTTACAAGCACTGAGGCAAATATTGACAGGTCATCATAGATGCAATGCAGTTCGAGCCTCTGCTGAGGATATGAATCATCAATTAGCTCAAATATTACGGAAATATAAAAACTATCATGGTCAACTTCAACATTATCTGGCCGTGTGAATGGTGTAGATTAGTCTTGATATTATGATCATGGTCTATCGACTGACTGAAACAATCAAACAAATAATCAACAGTCAATTAACTTTTTTCTGGTAACGTTCTTGTTTACGCTAATTATTTCGTAAAAATCCGTACTGGATACTGAATAATGCTAGATGGCTAATGATTGCTCACATTTGAGCATTGTAAGAACATTGAGATGGCATCCTCCATTATCACCCTATCATAAGTAACTATCACCAACCCTCGAGTGGAACCGACCGAACTCGTGCTTTACTTACAAGGACATACAATTAAGCGTTTTTGTCTTCTTGGGTCTGATACGTCCCACCAAAATGCATACATTTGTTGAGTTATGTGGAGAGTTATTTGCATATCTACGCAGTACGCATGTGTCTGTATCAAGTGTGGTGGGAAATATAATTTAGCATAACCATGTTATCTATATAGTGGAGACTTTCAAATTGTGATGGTGCTTGTTTCAACATGCCATATATATCATTATATACAATGGTCCTTCAATGCTCTGTACATGTAAATTCACGTTGAATCTTCAAAGTTGCCAGCTTTCTCCTGGTAAATTTGTCTTTTATCTCTACCGCAATCTTTGAAAACCGGACGTGCAATAAAATTAAATACCATAATTTATTCAGCAACCTGTGTATTTCAGAAAGATCATGGACAGAGGTCCAGATGTGAAAAAGTTGTTATAGGCATCTGCACTTAGAATATTAAAATAGGTCATAGAAGTGCATTCTCTCCTAAACCCAAATTCTGACTCCGGTATTTTGTTTCCATCACGACTTATAGTTGAGTATTTAAATATACTACAAGAGTGGAGATAGTCATTTGGTGCCAGTGTCATAATTATTATGCCCCGTGATTTGACCACAATTTATTTAGATCACCCCAATTGGGATGTTCCATGGGCGAACAACTGATTCAGAGAAACTGATATCATAGACTCTTCCTGTGCATCTTCAGATTTATTCCACCGTGACCACATTTTCTCCGGAAATATATATTGCTTACAAGCAACAATTTTCCTGTGCATACTTTGATATTTCTCAACCGTACATTGTACCGACAGCCCAATGTATCTTCCTTTGAGGGTGCTTTGATCAAATTATCTACTGTTTTACTGGGGCATGACAGCATTTTATGTTGTACAGCTTTTGGAACTCTGGAAATATCCATTCGAGTTAATCTGAGGCTCACTCATGTCATTGGCCACAAGACTAGTACGATAAAAGTGCCGTGAAGGTTCAAGCTTAACCACGCCAGTATGCACCAATCATATTATGGATATTGAGTTCCATTCTCCACATATAATCCGTGGGCCAATTCTCATAAAGCCTCTAGTTTATAAGTTGGCTGCACCCCCTCCAACAAAGGTTTTTATTTATCAAATTAAAGGTGATTATATGACGCATCCGATTTTGCTTGTTGCCCGCTTCAGAATGTGTCCCAAAGTAGATGCTTAAGGGAAGACATCTCCTAACATTAAAATAAAATAATAATTTCTTCGAGTACAAGTGTCAGCGTATAGAAACATGACTGCTGTTATAAATGAACAAGACATCGTTTATATTAGTTAAAGGTCACCATAAAACAACATGTGATATCACACTGGACCAAAGTATATGCTAGTTGCGATAAATATTTTGAAATTGCGAAATTTTGCTTGGATTTTGAAAAATAGTGTCACATATAATTGGCTATACCTTGTGAAACACATGGGCCATTGACGGGCAACATATCTAAAAAATTGCCCCAAGGACATAGCAAAACAATTTGAATGATGGAATGCCAATTATATTTTTCTGAAAATGCGCTGTGGGCATAAACTTAACCCCACCCCCTAAAATAAAATTTTCGTAGAATAATGAATTGTAAAGTTTACATAGAATGTTGCATCGAAAGAAGGCTTTCTGTGAATAAAATGAAACAACGTAGAGACTGATGAAGGAGATTATGAACAACCTTGTCCGAATTTGGGGAAAATGGTGAAAAATGATAAACTTTACTAATTTCTCAAAATTTTACAACATTGTGATTAAATTTTGATAAGGGTATGGAAAAATAACACGAGGATACTGGTCCAGAATTTATAAATTCATAAAACCTCACATGATCACTTTTTTGTCAACTATTTCATATTTTTTTCAATTTGTATTTTAATTTTTGTGCAAAGCAGATTATATATGTATTTCAACTGGTCACATATGGCTACCGAAGACTGACGAGTGAGACTCACGTTAACTGGGAGTTATTTTCTTATTATGTGGCGCATTTTGTAACACTAGACACAAATTACGGTATATACAGCTTCGAACACTTCATATTTGATAATTCTTTTAAGATGGCGTCCAAAACGGCCACCAACATCGAATATTTTCAAACTTACCAACACAAATTTAATTGGGTTCGTCATATGGGGATAAGAAATTGTTCATTAAGAAATGCATTCACTGGTGCTCCTCAACAAACTAAAGAACTCTAATATCTTGTCCCAACTCATGTATTGAGATGAGTAATTCATTAACGAAAATGCCCAATAACTGTGATCGTCCTGAGGGTAGCCATTTAAGTCAAAATTGGCACTACTTCGATTATTCCAAGAAGATATCCTCACATTTAATACACCAGTGCACCCTGACATGTCGGCGGCCAAATAACAACAATTCGCATGAATCATTGTAGTCAATTGCAAATCGCAGTTGTTCCATAACTGCATTTGGATAGGGATGAAGTGTGCGTAGGTCTTTCGGGCCCCTCACGCATCGACCACCGATGGCCGTCATGGAAAACCAATCCCATACAATCCCATGCACCCATATATCTCATGCACAGTAACTATGCTTTCTATTCCGGGACTTCTTTTACGGGGTCATTTGAGGGAGACAAGCATAACTCCCATGACTTGATTATATATTAGCGCTGGGGGACGGACCGGGCCACCCGGGGCGATCCGATAAACTGCATGTCAGGATTTTTAGGAAAATGTTTGACTCTGTTTAGCTGTTATGGTTCTGTTAAGATTTTGGGTATATATATTCTGAGTCAACTGAAATCATTTGGATTTGTTAACAATACGAAGATTATAATAGTAGCATGGCGTTGATCTATGTACGAACCCGATGGGCGTGAAAGCGACAATGAGAGTGGACTGACCGATAATGATTCGCCTGAATCTTGCTACGTTATTGGTTATAAATTCGTTCTTATGCACGTGTATCATGGTGCTGACCACTCCCGCTCTGCGTCCAGGGGATAACATTATTTACATGACACTCAAACGGGTAATAGGTAAAGGGACATACTTTAGGGACCACTCATATCGCTATGCCTAGTGTTATCATATAACCAAAACATGTATCTCGTGCATTATAGACGGGCTATGGTTATATATGCCACACAGCGTAGGGCTATATGAAGCCCGCGTTGCATGGTGTTATAATGGCATGACATTCCAGAATTGGTGTGAGTTATTCTGCCAAGTAGTTGCCTGATAGTTTGCAAGAAAAACGTGTTGCTTCAGAAGTCTGGTGTTATTGTTCTCGTTTTACAACAGGAGAAAAGGTATCGTAATTCCTAGACTTGAATACATGTCGGCTTGTCACATAAAGCACATGCACATTCTTGGCAGGATGTAAGTGGTCATCATTGATATTAGTAGATTGTTGAAGTTGTTGCATACTATGGTACAATTAAGATATTCTGTGTCCATGACACAGTTCCAGACAATACCAAATATTTACCAGGTGATGATAACAAAGACTCCTTGATATTATATGTTTCTATTTTTTCGTGAATGGTCGAGTGCAGAATCTACATGCTGTTTCAAAAACACTGAATTATGTTTGCCGTTGGGTCGAATGTCACGTGATACGGTCCGTGAATGTCGACGTTCACTTAAAGTTAATTCCTGGTCTCTTGCTAGTATTTCACCATGAGCAGCGGATACAAGTATGATGTTACATGTAAACAATGCAGCACGCTTCGGTCGGAAGCAAGTTATTGTTTTTATTCCCCTGGCAAACATGTTGAAATACTAGAATGTTATGTTTCTCGATGAATAAGAGCTAGGATAATTCTTCATACTGAAAACAAAAATAGGTCATGTGTCATTTTCGTGAACGACATAACCTCTAATTCACGAGTTGATGGGTTACGACATTCACAAACACCAATAAAATGAAGCCGTTTGACTTAATAGTCAAAGCAGTAAAATGTGATGCGAATTTTATGCAAGTTGTGCAATCTATTAATGTTGACGATGACACTATATATCCTACCAAGTTTGCATATGGGCTATATTATAGTGAGCCACAATGTCGTCTATTCCACAAATTAACACACACGTTCTTATGTTGTATAACCGAACACTGGAACACATCTTCTACCGCCAGCAGACACCGACTCCTTAAGAAATCACATTAACATCTTCGTGCGAACTATATCAAATATTTGGCACATCATACTAACTCCCCAGCCTGGTGCACCATGTCCTGACAGTCATGGCTGGTCGCTCTTTGATTGAGTCCCACAAACAAGGTCGGATTATACTTCCTCCCGATCTACTGTGACTACTGAGCCTTGGCTGTAAAGATTATATAAATCTAACAAATCTAAAAATCTGACGACATTATAACATCCGCCTGAGACACCACGCCAAATTTGGTTAAATTCGGTCCAGGGGTCTGGGACAAAACTAGCGAACATGCAGACAGGCGGACATACATAACCTACTCTTTTATATATAAATAGGGAGAACATGGAAGGGGCAAAGAATATTGCTCAGCATTAAGTTATTTATTGTAGAGTAAAACTGACCAATTTAAAAATTTGGGCGTAGAGGCTAGATATAGGGATGAGTCACCATGTATAGGCTATATATAGGGACGAGTCACCATGTAGAGGCTATATATAGGGATGAGTCACCATGAATAGGCTATATATAGGGATGAGTCACCATGTAGATGCTATATATAGGGATGAGTCACCATATCACATTTTACTACAATTCTGTACAAGATCGGATTCTGGTTTCGAACTTGCATATTCTGAAACTACCCCTAGTTAAGAGGTCCTGATAGTCTACTACATGATGTTGGTGGCTCCTGCTAATTGGCTACGATGTTGATGGGTCCTGTTGAATTGCTATGATGCTGGTGGGTCATGCATGCTTAATTGCTACGATGATGGTGAGTTCTGCGGAGGTGTTATAATGCTGATGTTTCCTGCTAATTTGCTACGATGTTGTTGGGTCCTGCTGAATTGCTATGATGCTGTGGGATACTGCTTATTTGCTACGATAAGAAGTTTCTTTGTGAAGAAGTAAAGAAACTAAAAAAAACTTGTTCATTTGTGAATAAAGATTCTGTCCAGAGAAGATGAGGCCTAAACAGAATGAGGTTTCCAGAGTGTGAATTCATTTATGCTAGCCGGATATGCAGGGTAGCGTTAATAAATTCACCTTGTGGGGACCTCATTTTGCAAATGTCCAGCACCATATTATATATGTAAGCATTTGTGGGCCTGATCTCCCAGTCACAGGGCCCAACATACTTTAATGATATAATAATATATCGTGTATTGGTAGGGCTAATTCTATTACGCTGTATATAAGAACATATCATGTATAGTTGAAGGGATACTATACTCAAATGTTGTTGTTGGTTTCCATAGTCTCTGAGTAAGTTACTAAGGAAACCATATTTCCATTATTTGAAAAAACTGATGAGTACGAAGTAATGTTACGGGTGGCAGATTAGCCGGAATGTGAAAATACAAATTGCCGTTGTCAAATTACGTGTACAGTTTTCAAGCAAATGTATCAAATAAATATTATATTATATGCATACTAGTCCCATATAATCATTGTAAGTTATTGAATTGTCACTAGTTAGTGAGTGGCTTGAGTATATGCCCCGTATTTGTTGTAAGATCATGTGTGGCATGCGTTGCGTAATCCACTACCCGCCAATTAACTTGATGATGTCTTGTACGTGGAAATTCGTAATTTAATGTATGGCTCCAGCCATAAATTAAATTTATATCAAATTATTAACTTTGATTTTAAGCATACCTGAGCATTTACATAATACATCTTTGACTCAAATTACTTAGATCGTTGTTATTACCGGGAATTTATTGAAAATGGCGTATAGTACCTCCCTAAGGCTTTGGTTACGCTGCATGTATATATAATAACATATCGTGTATTGTTAGGGCTTCGGTTACGCTGTATATATATATAGAATATATATACGCATAGTGTTTCTGAATAACAAATTTAATCCACGAGTGAGATTGGCGGTGTAAATCGCCAATCCCACGAGTGGATTAAATTTGTTATTCAGAAACACTATGCGTATATTTTGTTTATGCCACGATCTTTACAATGCGATGCATGATAAACACTTTTCCGTTCAAATTGTATGGAGAAAGTTTAATCCACTCTGCGAAGTTTAATCAACAGTAGGCACGTATAATCAACAGGTGTTACCGTGTTGATTAAATGTAAAATTTAAACAGATGGCTTTATTTATATAGTGATATAGGCGATCGTGGTATAAAAGAACATAGCAACTAACTTACAGTAATACTGGGCATGAAAAGTGTGTATACTGTACATGTAGGTTGTTTCATTGCGTCAATCGGAACATTATAGTTATATTATAACATGATTCTTGTACAAGTCGTAAAATCTTGAGATTCTTTTGACGTCTTTCCAAAGGACTTCAGTTGACGGTGATGTTATGCTCGATGTTCATCCTGATGATGAAGGGTTTTGGAAATATGGGGAGCTGGATAAGATACAAGGAATCGATAATCCGTGGAGGAATGCCAAGAGCAAGATGGCACCGTTTGATCAGGAGGTGTGTGGGTGGGAAATAATATTAAATACAATAATCTTTAGCTGTTAATTCACGAATTACTGTAAAACAATTGTGGTTGCCAATCAATTTTAGATCATGTCTCGATAATCTTAAAGACATGTTATGTACTTGCTCGGGTGCTTAAAAATGATAAGTTAGTATTCAGGCACTATGTCAACTGGAGGAATGTAACATTCTACTAACATCGCCGAAAATCTGAAGCTAAAAGACCCTACCACTCCATAGAAAACATCGTCTGAATAAGTAATCCAAGTCAGAATATCTGAGCATTTTCTCAACGTAGAGTTACCCTTCGTAGCTTCCCAAATGGGACATAGTTTCGTATTTTGAAAGAATTAACAACGCATATTAATATTTACTGTGTACTTTTATTTAATTAACATGGACATCAACTTCATAATTATATAACAACATCACACCAACAAGAATACATTTCACTTTTACCCCGAAATACGTCCACACCAATGACTTAGTGTTGAGTTTTGCAAAAAGATCCATTTCCAATTGTGAAATGAGTGGTTCGGGGGGCTAGCCCGGGATTGTCGGAAGCACCGAATGGTCCTCCCCTTAATCCCTCATGTTATTGCCTTTATTGGTGAATAAAAAAAAAAAAAAAGGTAAGCATTTTTATGATTGATTTTATTTCTTCTTTTTTCTTTTCTTTTTAGGGTTTCGTTTCTCCGTTGATGACTGTGGAGATGGAGGAGATTCCTGTTGATGTTGTTGTCGTATGAGGAGTTGGAGTTTTCTTGCGTTCTGATCATTGATTATTTTGGTTTCAGCAATTATCTCCTCCACAGAGCGAGTGTCTGTGTCGATGTTGTTGTTGTTGGTGCTGGTGGAGCTGGGGGACACCGGGATGTGTTGGTAATCCGGTGTCCAAGGTGTATAACTCTCCAGTTCCACTTCGAAGCTGGCGGCAGGAACATCTGGGGTGGTATCCACGTCCCTGTCTCCGCAAGCCTCGACGACGACAGCATGGACCTCCGGCAGATCCACGGAGTCCCTGCTAGCTGATACTATGTCGTCAGTCTCCATGCAGGTCGAGTCGTCTGGGCGTCTCTCAGACAACTTCGACCCGCCGGCTATGACTATAGACGGCTGAACCACAAGGGGAGGGGTGACTGGCAGATCAACAGTCACCCCCCTCTTCTTCCATTTGGCTCGTCTAGCGGCGTCCCTTCTTTTTCTCGCAGGCGTCTTTTTCTTGGGCGGCCCCTTCTTCTTCCCACTCAGGTGACAGGAGGCAGTCTTGGAGTTGGTGTCCCGGGTCTGTGATTTCTGGTTACCAGCATCTTCGACTCGGAACTCCAGGCAAAGAGTCAGATATCCCCTGCTAGACTGGAGAGACCAATTAGCAATGTCCAATATATGACTTTTTTGCACTGCGGCCAACACGGCGTCTGGGATTAAATCCATAAGCCTAATCCAAAACCGTCTCACTGGCGTTAAGCACGAGGGCAGCTGCACCCGGAGGCGCGGCCACACGACTCACCCGTGCTCAACGCTCTGACCGAAGAGGAACTAATAAGGATCGAAGCAATCACGACCGTTTCGCTCCACTCTCAGGCCATTTCCAATTTTTGTGTGTGTAGTTTCCGGCCGCAGGCCGGTTAGGATGGTCGGAATGCATTGTGCAGTTCCCTTCACCCTTTCTTTAATTCTTCGATGAAAATCGGTTGTTGAGGCTGTTGTATTTGGAGGCAAAGCAGTGGAAGCGTGGTGGAGGAGTCGAGGCTGTTGGATTTGGCTGTTGGTTGGCTTGGTTGACGGTTGTATGGGATCTAGATGGGTCTGTCGGTATTGTCGATTTCTAGGATGGACTTGGTCTTTTTGGTGGAGAGCAGCTGGTTTCGTAGATGGAGTTCTTGGATGAGTGGGCTGTTGTCGATTCTGGCGAGGGTCTGGTTTCTGAGGTCGGTTAGTCGTTGTTTCATCGTAGGTATGTCTGCTGCGTCGTGGAGGGCTTGGATTGGTGTGAAGATTGGCTGATGTAGAGCGATGCGGAGAGCTTTGTTTTGGACTTTCTGCAGGGTTTCGATTGAGCTGTTGGAGGCTGCTGTTATGATGGGTGCGCCATACTCCATTACTGGGCGGACGTATAGTGTGAAGAGGTTGATGATGGTCTGGCTGTTGGTTCCCCAGTCGGTACCTCTGAGACAACTTAGCAGGTTTGTTCTTTTTCTGGCTTTGTCAGCGACTTTTTTGATGTGCGCGGCGAAGGTCATTCGTTGGTCAAGGGTGATTCCTAGTAGGATGGCTTGGTTGGATGGTTGAACGGTCTCGTTGTCTATCTTGATGTTGATAGTCTGTGTTGTTTTTCTCTGGTGGAATATGATGAGTTGGGTTTTCTTGGCGTTGAGTTTTATTCTCCATCTAGAGCACCATGTTGATAAGTCGTCGAGGGTCTTTTGTAATCGTTTTTGTAGGATCCTGGGGTTTTTGTGTGTTGTCCAGAGTCCTAGGTCGTCGGCGAATTGTGAGATTTCTACGTTGTTTCTTGGGTTGGTGGGTATGTCATTGGCGTATATCAGGAAGAGGAGTGGGCTGAGTACTTATCCTTGTGGGGTTCCGGCGCGTAGGAATACTGGGCTGGATGTGTCGTTGTTGATGCGGACGCTGAGTTGACGATCTTGTAGGAAAGAGGATACTAGTCGTGTGTATTTTCGGGCGATGTTGAGCTGGCTGAACTTGTATCTTAGGCCGTCGTGCCATACGGAATCGAAGGCCTTCTCAACGTCAAGAAATACTGCAGCTGTTAACCAGTTTTTGCCAAGGGATAGTCGGGCGTCTTCAGCTAGTCGAACGATGTGTTCCATGCCTTCTTTGCCTTGTCGGTAGCCACGCTGCCACGGGTTGAAGAAGTTGGAGGATTCAAGGTGCTCTCGTAGTCGGCTGCTGATAATTCTTTCGAATAGTTTCCCGGTACATTGGAGGAGGCTGATGGGTCGATAGTTGTTGGGAATGGCGCGGTCTTTTTCTGGCTTGGGTATCATGATACCGACGGCGGTTTTCCATGCTGTTGGGAAGTATCCAATGGTCAGGCAGGCGTTGAATAGAAGGAGTAGTCTGGCGAAGAAGGCTGGAGGGGCTTGTCGTAGGATGGCGTATGTGATGCTGTCGTTGCCTGGTGCTGAGTTGCCTTTTCCCTTCTTTAGGTTAGATGCGATTTCGTCTTGTGTGATTGGAGATGCTACGGGGAAGACATCATCGTGGTCGTTGGTGGTACTTGGAAGTGGTTTGAAGAGGTCGGGGTTGTCTTTGATGTGGTTTTCTACAGTTGCTTTGAAGGCGTCGTCGTAGGCTGGGCCTTGGTGGGTGTTGTGGATTTTTTGAAGGTTGTCGGCGAAGGCTTCTGCTTTTTCTTTGTCTCCTGAGGTCAGGCTGCCATCGGTTTTTTTGAGGGGTTTTTCTGTGCTGTTGTTGTTTTTTCCTGTGCCGGTAAGGGATTTGAAGGTACTCCAGAAGTTTCTGTTCATTCTTTTATCGCCGAGTTCGGTTGTCGACCGCTGCCAGGATGCTTGTTTTTCTTTTTTGACTGCCGTTTTGACTTGTCTGTTCATGTTGTTGTAAAGATTTCGGTAGTACATGTCGTTTGGGTTTTTCTGCTGTAGTCTTCTTAGCTTGCGTTTAAGTCGGATCATTTTCAGAGTTTCGGGGGAGACTCGCCATGCTGTGGTGTTGACTTGTTGTTTCGGGCATGCTGTATCTAGGGCTGATTCGAGGGTTTGGGATAGGTGCTGGCATGTCGCGTCAATGTCGCTGGTTGATGTGATGGGTGAATTGTCTATGCTGTTGGTGAGTTGCTGTCGGAAACTGTCCCAGTCGGCTTTATTTAGGTTGCGGCGGAGGGTTTTCGGGTGGCGATCGGTTGAGGCATTGCTGGATCTTATGTGTACGGGTAGGTGGTCGCTGGATACGTCGTCTCCAATATAGCACATGATTCCTTTAGATGCGATGGATGGAGTGGCAATGGCTAGGTCTAGGATGTCCCATTTGTTGGTCGCCGCGTGGTGATGTGTTGGTTCGTCTATGTTGTTTAGTATGAGTAGATCAAGATCTTCGATGATGTTGAACATTCGGTCACCGTTTCTGTTGGTATTTTTACAGCCGTAGTAGGTGTGCTTCGCGTTGTAGTCTCCGATGAAGATGCAGTGGCGGTGGGTTGATGTGAAGTGTTTGAAGGAGGCATTGCTGAGGTCTGTGTTTGGCGGGTTATATGTGGCGATGATGGCAGTCTTGGCACTGCGAATGGTGACTTCTACTGCCAGGGTTTCTTCGTCTAGGTCGTCGGTGTTGAGCATGGCGTGTTTCAGGTCTTTATGGATGAGGAGAGCGACCCCGCCACCGTGTGCGGTACGGTCACGGCGGGCGATCTTGTAGTTGGTGAAGCTAACCCTGCTGTTGTCGTTGAGTTTCGTTTCGTTGATGGCGATAACGTCTGGTTGTTGGTCGGTGATGTACTCTTGAAGAATTTGGCGTTTAGCAGATAGTCCGTTTATGTTAACGTGGAGTAGGTGAAAAGAGTGTTTTTGTGTGGGCAAGTTGTGTGTGTGGCGTGTTGTTGTAGTCTGTTTGGTCGTGTCAGCCATTGTAGGTGTTACAATCGGCTTGTGTGCTTGGGCGTGTCAGCTTTGGATGTGTTGTGTTAACGTCTGTATGTGAACTGTTGGATGGTTTCTTTTGTGAGTTGAGTTCTGTATATGGTGTTGACAGCATGTTCGACGTATTGACACACGCTGTCTTTGATATTTCGTGGGTCTCTTTGTTTGTCAGACAGGGCGCTGACAATGGTCGATGTTATTACAGCTGCAAGCTTTAGGGTTTCAGTGATGTCGGCGGGTTTGCTTGTGGCGGCTGCGTATGTGAGCTTTTGTGTTTCTTTTGTTGTAACTTCAGTTTTAAAAACTGTGCATCCCTTGTATGCTGAGTGGTGATCACTGTCGCAGTTCGCGCATCTTTTGATGTTACTGGTGCAGTCTTGGTGTTTGTGATTTCCCGCGCAATTTTTGCAGATTATGTCGTTGCTTTTGCAGAATTCGGCCGTGTGATTGAACTTTTGACATTTGTAGCACTGGGTTACGTGTGGTCGTTCTTTGTATTCGATGACTTTGTATTTGTTTAAGTTGGAGCCTAGTCTGACGCCGTTCATTATAAGTTGCTTTGCTTCTTTGTTCTCGCAGGTGATTTTAACTTTCCATGTTGGTTGGTTGTCATGGGAGCTCTTTAGTCTTTGTACAGTGTATTTGTCGCCAATGTCTTGTGTAATGTCGTCATCTGTGACAGATGGAGGTATGCCACATATAACGGCTTTATGAGTCGTTGGTGTGCTCTGGTGACGGCTTCCGTTGGTTAGTCTGAACGTAATGTTGTTGTCTTTGAAAGCTGGGATGTCTTTTGCTTTTGTCAGTAGATATTGCTTTGTTTCATCATTCTGTGGATAGATTAGCAGAGTGCCGGCTCTGGTTGTTGATGTCCGGATGGGATATTTTGTCGTGATCGTTCTATGGAGGAAATGTGGACTCTGCTTCATCTCGCTGGTAAGGTTTTCGACTATTATGATGTCTCTTCGCTTGGTTGGATTGTTGCTGGAGTGATTGGTCGCTTGTCGTTCTGGTTCTTTTGTCGGGCTAGGCTGTTTGTGCGTTCGTATCTTTTTGGCTGGCGTGCTGATTGGGCTGATAGGATCTGGAATCATCATGCTTTCTTTTCGTCTTCTTTTGTTTTTGAAGACGGTGGCGAATTCTTCGTCGGAGATGTCTTGTTCAGCGTCTGTCATTTCAACTTCGATGTGGTCTTCGTGGTTTTTTTGAACGATGGGTACTGGAGTTGCTGGCGGTACAGAGGTTGCTGAGGGTAGTTTTGCGGCGAAATCTGGAACTGGAGCTGATGATGTGGCAGGTGTCGTGGTGTTTTTCTCAGGTTTCTTTTTGTTTTTCTCTTTTTTGTTGGACGATTTCTCTGCTGTGGGTTGCTTTTCGGGTAAGCGGTCGGCCATCTTGTCGATAGAGGCTCTGAACCCAGCAAGTTGTATTTCTAGACCGGCGATCTGTTTCTTGAGCGATTTGTTATCTTCTTTCAGGTAGGCAATAAGCTCACTTGAATCGGCGCCCTGAGAAGGGCACTGCGAAGCGGGTGTTTGTTTGCTGGCCATATCTGATTTTTAGCAATTTTTTGAAGTTTTACACTTTGTTTAAGCAATTTTATATAAGTTTACTCTTTGATTTTACTCTTAGAGGTAATTTTATAAGTTCTCCTTACGGAGGAAGACTTTCCGATAAAGAGTGCTGCTGACTCGATGAGATGTTCCTGTGAGTGCTGCTGACTCGATGGTGAATGATTTCCAATTGAATTATTGGACAGTAGATATATACCAATGTTAATTATGTTTTCACAAGGTATTATAGCGAACCCATTAGCTTTACTCAATTTTGTTTCACTGTCACGCCCATGTTGTGCCATCATTCTCAAAGTCACCATTGTATTGTGTTGATTTAAGCTTTACTGCGGCATGTGACGCTTATATGCACATGAGGTGCGACGTATGTAATTTCAAACCAGTCACTGTCAGTTAACACCAGCCTTTGAATGCAGACTAAGGGCGCCCTTTGTTTTATTCCCGGGATCATATACAATAGAGACGCCGCTACTGACTCGCAAGCTGTGAATGAAACCCCATACCATCTTCCCTTAATTAGGTACACAAATGCGACAACTAAATATCCCACTATATAGCTCTACAAGGATTATATCTCATACCAGGCAGACGACAACCAACTACACACCAGGCAGTAATGTGCGGCGTACCGCCATCAATAACAGACGACGAGATCCGACAGGACATCGGCAGCAACATAGAGGTACATCGCTTCAAAAACACACACGACAACCAACCGACATGGAAAGTGAAAATCACCTGTCCGGACGAAGACACAAAGAAACGAGTCATGAACGGAGTGAGACTGGGAGCAAACCTCAACAAAGTTATCGACTTCAAGAAGGAACCTCATGTAACCCAATGCTACACATGCCAAAAGTTTAACCACACGGCTGAATTTTGCAAGAACAAAGACGACATATGCAAGAACTGTTCCGGTAACCACAAACACCAATATTGTACAAGCACCATCCGAAAATGTGCAAACTGCAACAACGACCACAACTCAGCCTACAAAGGATGCCACGCATATCGACAGGAAGTAACGACCAAAGAAACAAAAAGAATTTCCTACGCAGCAGCCACATCGAAACCCGCCGAAACAACCGATACCCTGAAACTCGCCGCTGTCATCACATCAACAATTGTAAAAGTCCTCAATGCGTCAGGTGAATCCAAACAAGATGCCAACAGAAGCGTCAGTCAACACGTCAGCGAAGCTGTCAACACCTTCTACCGAACCCAGCTCAGCGCAGAAGCCATACAACAGTTCACATTCAGACGTTAAAACAACACCGACACTTAACAGCTTCCAATCTTCACACCTACAATGGCAGACACGACTCACACCACGAAATACAAGAAAGCTCCTGATTGCCTCTTACACCTGCTCAACATCAACGGATTAACTACAAAGCGACAAATTCTACAAGAATACATCACCGACACCCAACCAGACATAATCGCCATCAACGAAACCAAGCTCAACGACGATAGCCGGATTAGCTTCACGAACTACAAAATTGCGCGCAGGGACGGAACACCCACGGAGGAGGGGTTGCTCTACTCATCCACAAAGAACTGAAAAATGCCATACTAAACACCGACGACTTAGACGAAGAAACTTTGGCAGTCGAAGTCACCGTTCGTGGCATCAAGACTGCCATTGTCGCTACCTACAACCCACCACTCACAGAACTCAGCAACGCCTCCTTCCACCACTTCACATCTACACATCGACAATGCATATTCATCGGAGACTACAACGCGAAACACACCTACTACGGATGCAAACGGACCAACAGCAACGGCGACCGAATGTTCGACATCATCGAAGACCAAGATCTACTCATACTCAACAACAAAGACGAACCTACACACTACCATGCTGCAACCAACGAATGGGATATCCTCGACTTAGCCATCGCCACCCCATCCATCACAACGAAAGGATTCCTGTGCCAGGTAGGGGACGACATCTCCAGCGACCATCTACCCGTCCACATCAAGATCAGCAACGCCACTGCTGATCGCCACCAGAAAACCCTCCGACGCAACTTCAACAAAGCCAACTGGGATCTATTTCGTCAACACATCACAGACAACATCGACAAAACATCCATCACATCAACAACCGACATCAACACTACATGCCAGCATCTCTCGCAGACCATCGACTCAGCCCTAGACATAGCATGCCCAAAACAGCCAGTCAACATCACAGCATGGCGTGTCTCTCCTGAAACCCTCAACATGATCCGTCTAAAACGCAAGCTCCGAAGACTACAACAGAAGAACCCAAATGACGCCCACTACAGACAACTATATAACAACATGAACAAGCAGGTAAAATCAGCAGTGAAAAAAGAAAAGCAAGAATCCTGGCAGCGAGCAACGACAGAACTCGGCGACAAGAAAATGACCAAACACTTCTGGAAGACCTTCAAAACTCTCACAGGCACCGGAACAACCAACAATAATACAGAAAAACCAATCAAGAGAGCAGACGGAATCATGACTTCAGGAGACCGCGAAAAAGCTGAAACGTTCGCAGACAATCTACAAAATATTCACAACACCCACCAAGGCCCATCATACGACGACAACTTCAAAATAACCGTTGAGAACCACATCAAAGACAACCCAGACCTCTTCAAACCACTAGACAACATCAACAACGAAGACGAAGTCTTTCCCATAGCAGCGCCCATCACACAAGACGAGATCGCATCAAAACTAAAGAAAGGAAAAAACAACTCAGCACCAGGCAACGACAACATCACCTACTCGATCCTTCGACAAGCACCACCCGCCTTCTTCGCTAGACTGGTCATCCTATTCAACGCGTGCCTAACTATTGGTTACTTCCCAACAGCATGGAAAACGGCCGTCGGAGTAATGCTACCCAAGCCAGACAAAGACCGCTCGATCCCCAACAACTACCGACCCATCAGCCTCCTGCAGTGTACCGGAAAACTCTTCGAGAGAATCATCAGCAACAGACTACGTGAACATCTAGAATCATCCAACTTCTTCAACCCATGGCAGCGCGGTTACCGACAAGGGAAAGAAGGCATGGAACACATCATCCGACTAGCAGAAGACGCACGACTATCCCTAGGCAAGAATTGGACAACAGCCGCAGTATTCATAGACGTAGAAAAAGCCTTCGACTCTGTATGGCACGACGGCCTCCGATACAAAATCAGCCATCTCAACATCGCAAGAAAATACACACGCCTTGTCTCATCATTTCTACAAGACCGTCAACTCAGCGTCCGCATTAACAACGAAACATCAAACCCAGTCTACCTACGCGCCGGAACACCCTAAGGATCAGTACTAAGCCCGCTCCTCTTTCTAATCTACGCCAACGACATACCTATAGACAGACACAACAACGTTGAAATATCACAGTTTGCCGACGACCTAGGACTCTGGACTTCACACACAAACCCCCAAATCCTACAGAAACGACTGCAAAAGACACTCAACGACCTATCAACATGGTGCTCAAAATGGAGAATTAAACTCAACGCGAAGAAGACCCAACTCATCCTATTCCACAGACGAAGGAAAACACAGTCCATCAACATCAAGATCGACAACGAGACAATCAAACCATCCGACCAAGCAATCCTACTAGGAATAACCTTAGACCAAAAGATGACCTTCACCTCACACATCAATAAGATAGCCGACAAAGCCCGAAAAAGAACCAACCTACTAAGATGCCTCCTGGGTACAGACTGGGGAACCGACAGCCAAACACTCATCGACCTCTACCAAATCTTCGTCCGACCAGTCATGGAGTATGGTGCCGCCATCCTCATAGCAGCTCCAAAGACCTACATCGAAAAACTACAGAAAGTCCAGAATAAAGCTCTCCGCATCGCACTCCGGCAACCACCATGGACTCCGATCAACGCCCTCCACGACGCAGCGAATATACCTACAATCAAGCAAAGACTGATGGAACTCAGAAACATGACATTAGCCCGACTAGACAACAGCCCACTCCTCCTGGAACTCCAAGTTAGAAACCACCTACTCACCACGAAAAAGACGAAGTCCATCCTCCAACTAGACGAAACAGACAGACCAACATAACCTCGACAGCACCAGACTCATCCACCACGCTTCCGCCGCCTTGCCTCCAACCACAGTAACTACGACAGCCACAAGATCGATTTCCATCGAAAAGCCAAGAAAGGGTGAAGGGACGTGCAAACTGCAGTCCGAACATCCTACCCGGCCTTCGGCCGGAAACAACTCAACAACATCTCATACCAGGGATTAAGGAAAGGGTCACTCGACCATTTCGACAATCCCGGGCTAGTCCCCCGAACCACTCACTCACATCTCATACCATTTTATTTCCCTTTGCGAGTTTCGTTACAAGCCACATTGATTTCCAATGGTATATACGACAATTTTACTTTAAAAAAATCTGTATTCGATACCTTGAAATGGAATCCGACGTACTCGATATATCGAATAGTCCAAAAATCTATTCGGTTTCTCTCGGTATTCAAATTGATATCGAATAAACGGTATATTATCGAAATACCGTGCAGCCCAAGTCTGAACTGTATACGCTCAATTGTAAATATGTACTACTCGATTCAGGACTGTGTGTGTTGTCATCGTCGATATAAAGTTGTAACAATTACTACTTTGAACAAGATTGTTCTCTATTTCTATTCGATCACCCTGCTGGAGTGTTTCACATCACTTTAACAGTGTGTGTTATTCTTTCAAAAAGCACAGTTGCATACTAACAGCCGCTGTGCACGTGTTTGGCACGATACCAATATTGTTGATTGTAATTGACCGTCCAGGCAACACTCGTTTAGAATTCACCCCTTCTTGCAGTTCTACATCATACTGAATGTGGCGGTTGGTGGTACTGGTGGGTACTGGGAACAGGGGTTGACTGGGATGCCATGGAACAATGTAGGGGAGACGGCGCCTAGCGTTTTGGAATGCGCGGGGGCAGTGGCTTCCAACGTGGAACCAGACAAGAACGACGGAGAAGATGCTGCTCTACAAATCGAATCTATCAAGTACTGGAAACTCAAGCCATAAAAAGAACAAGAACTTTTATCAAGATATCTACATGTAGTTAATACAGCTAAATAGATAAGGAACACACTGGCTTCAACTATTGTAGTTATGTTTAACTCTATTAATTAGATATAACAGTGTTGTCCAGGACGGCCTGTTATCGAACTATGTGAATATCACTTCAATTTTCCCTTAGACCGATTAATATCATTTTACGACAACACCAATCCGAGTAATATCAACTTACGACATCATAAATCCAAGTAATATGGTTTTAAGACTGCTGTGAATCTACTTCATTTTCAAATAACGTGTAGATATTGATTTGTGTGACGTAACTCATATGAAGGGGTTGTCAGTTATTAAGAGGCGATTGATCTAATTAATAAATAGGATATTACTTGGTTGGTTTGTTATTATAGGCTTGATATCAGCCATCGGTAACCTCTTCGACTTCGCTGATTTGAAGTCACATCTGGATGATATCGGGCCTAATATCAACCAACTAAGTAATATCCCCTAAATAAAAAAATACTTGAATGTACATCGACATTGCTATTTGGGAATTCAATAAATAGGGATAATCCAAAATCGTTTGAAGGCATACTTGTGCCATTATTAAATTAAATAAGCTGACGCAAAAGGTTGCAAAACGAATTGTATCTGCACGGAGACTCTTCATTATTATTTTTATTATTATTAAGTGTGTAGCGTGGCTGGGCATCTGAATGCATGCACGCTCCAAATGTGTCCATAGACAACAGGGAAATAGTTTATGTTGGTAATGTCAAGTTCAACTCTACTAGTTAAATATAAATATACAGTTGAATACAGGAGATACATATGTCTGATCTGGTAACACACATGCACACTGAAGTACATGGATATCACGAGAACTCCGCTGCTTCGCCGCCCTATGGAATTCAGCATGTAACCCGTGTAGAGCCTGTGAAAAAATCCAAACAAACAATCTATACGCATGATGACAATAAACTACTGCAATTACATATGTTGTTCCGTGTTGGGTTTTTGATTTAAACACTATATATTCCTTCCCTCCCCAGCGCAATTGACATTAATATACACCTTTCGTATAATGAATAACGACAGATAATTTTTACGAGTAACTGTTTGTAGTGGTAATATTTTCGCATGGTCCAAATACTTTTCCTCAGAATTGACGATTACGTGTCCGTCTGTGAGCCAATCCCGCTTGCCACTCATAGTAAGGGGATTATTGTTCTGCGTGCCGTGATTATGCTGTACTTAATGTTGTTATCAGGTCATAGATTTGCGCTTTGTGTTTCGCAAGGTTCTCGTGTTTCATGACGACGAATGATACTACAATAATTACAATTTAAGAACATAATATCACAGCCATCTCCCATTTGAGAAGCTGAGAAACGACCGCGAACTTATTATGTTTTTATAGTGCCTTGATATACGGTTTTAATAACAATCTATGCCATCAAATAGGATTAAAATACTATTGTTCATGGCCATTTGGAACGTCTGTTTCAGAAGATGCTCATAGAGAAATAGCTAAACTCATAGAAACATTTCCCCGTGTCACTCCCAGAATGTAACATAATTCAAACTAAGATATGCACATAAGACACGTCGGTACCACAACGAAAACAACATGTTCACAATTTATTCAACCGGATACGTTAAAATACAATGTTTTGGGGCTTCCTCTTTCAAATGGTATATAATATTATGATCGGAACAGCGGATAGGGAAAAAACGACAACGAATAGGAAAACGTGACGTAGTACCCTATATTCGTACTAATTATCTGCTGTTATTCATTATGCGAAAGGTGTCTAACAACATATATATTTCACAAAACATGAAGAACAAAAGAACACATGATGTTCACGCCCGCGCCCACCGGTGGACGATCGTCCCGACAACAGTGCTTGGCCGGATTGAGCCGTGTGTATGCTGTATAGAGCCACACGATGTAAGCGCCCGCCAGTGGTCGATCGTCCCGGCAAAAGTGGCTTGGTCGGATTGAGTCGTGTGTGTACTGTATATAGCCACATGCTGTTTCAGGTCTCCGCCAGGTTGTGACCCTTAATTTGGGCATTAAAAATCAACAACCCAGTTTCATGGCGGGAATATAAACAATCAAGGAATAAAGTTAATAACATGCATGAAAAAATATGCCAAAATAAAATTTGATGATAATTTTGGAGACAGAATAAAAGACTCCCCAAACCCCCGTGATTTCTGGCTGCTTGTTAACCATCTCCTAAATAAAAAGAAAGCGAATAATAGCCCTCCTCTATATAGCGCCACTGGAACCATACATGCCAGTGGGAAAACATATGCGTCAGATGATTCTGAAAAATCTAAAACCCCACTACAAACGATTCTGCGCAAACCCCTCCCCTCTTTCACACTCGAAGCAAAAAGCTGATGCCAGAATTGTCTTTTGTGGAATCAGATGTTGAAACAGCTATCAAATCTTTAAAATTGAATAAAGCTCATGGCCTCGACGGAATCAGTGTTAGAATGCTCCACGAAACTTCAAATTCAATATCAAAGCCGTTAGTCCTCCTATTTAAGAAATCGATCAATAGTGCGAAATTCCCAGAAATATGGAAACTAGCTAATGTTATCCCAATTTTCAAAAAAGAATACCCCACTGACCCCAAAAATTACCGCCCGATCTCATTGCTCCCATGCAGATTAACATTAACAGATAAGTGCCTTCTTCTTAGAAAATAAACTCTTGTACTTTCACCAATCCGGATTTGTCTCTGGTCACAATACCACATACCAATTAATATATAGACCTATACCACAATATATGTCAATCTATCGATAAAGGCCTCTTCACATGCGGCATATTTTGTGACATATCCAAAGCATTTGAAAGAGTATGGCACAGGGGGCTGATTTACAAACTTCAACGCTACGGTGTGGAGGGTCAAACATTACAATGGATCGAAGACTATTTATTAAACAGAAAACAAAAAGTCCTGATAAATATTACCTTTTCTGGCTACGAGGTTATCCCCGCAGGAGTCACCTGGTCAAACAAATGGCTCGTGAGCTATAACCCAACCAAACCCGTAGGTATGTCTTTCTCGTTGACCCCACCCTCTCCAGAAATACCAAACCTTATATTTATAAACGACCCTATCAGCTTTGTGGAATCACATAAACACCTTGGTCTTGAACTACAACAAAATCGAAACTGGAACATGCATATAGAAAGTACAGTGAAGAGAATCGCCTCTCGTCTGGCCCAGTTGAGGCGATTTAAATATCAACTCCATAGAAAAACGCTCGAAAAGATATACAAAACTTATATATTACCACTATTCGATTATTCTGATGTTGTATGGGACTGCGCACCGCGTTACCTATTAGACAAGCTCGACCGCCTCCATGCAGAGGCTGGCCGTATAATCTCTGGACTGACACGCTCGGTTTCTAATTTTGTTGTCCTGCAGGAGATAGGTTGGCTTTCTTTGGAAACGAGGCGCCAATTCCACAAGCTTGAAGTGATTTACAAAATAGTAAAAAATGAATCGCCCAATTACTTATCTACCATCCTCCAACCCAGAGCTAGCCAGGTCTCAAATTATAATTTCAGACGCCCGGGAAAATTATATTCTTACCGATGCCACACTGAGCACTACAACAAGTCCTTTCTGCCCTCGACGATAGCTGATTGGAACAAAATCCCAACTGAAATGACCACCAGTGTCCCTTTCTCTGAATTCAAATTCAATTTACGACTCATATTCCAACCCCAAACCCCTTGAGCCCTCACTTCTATTCAGGTCTCAGACGATATAATATGATACATTCCCGAATTCGAACTGGGTGCAGTGATCTTCGTGCTGATATGTATCAAAACTATAATGCCGAATGTCCTGCTTGCAGTTGTGGGAACCCTTTGGAAGATACATACCATTTCTTTTTTATGTGCCTTTATATCAAAATGAACGGTTGGAACTTGACGATAAGTTAAACCGCGAACGCTTCATTATAACCGACATCGATCAGTTTATTTGTCGGGATATGTTACGTCTCAATTCCGGAGAATATAAGGTTTTTCGAAATAGTGCAACAGTATATTGCTGCGACAAAACGCTTCGATTCATGAACGTCTGGCTGCGTTGACATATAGCCACAATCCAATGTCAACCACAAATCGCTCAACATACACCAAACACAAACATTGCTAGACACCCCTCCCTCATTCGGAATGCCACATCCACCATTTGTATACACATCGATAATTTCTTCCAGCGTAACTGTTAAGGGCGTCATCGGGCGAATCACCAATTTCACTACTATACAAATATAGCTTAACCCTACAGTCAAATGTTTGATACATACATAGCCTTGAAATCTATATTTCACATCTTCCTATAATATAACAATAGATTTAGATATGCACAGATTTATGCTCGTTCTAATTGGTAATCTATAAACATACGCTGAAAGATGTTATTCGACATAATGCAAATTCGAATTGTTTTCTCACCATGTACAAACGTTTCTGTTATCGCCTTCTTGTCATTTTATAACAATGTATTGTCAATTGTGTACGGAAGAGGGGCTACCTAAGTTGAAATAACTTATGCCCCGATCCCTTTTGTATATTTATATACGAATAAAATATGTTTAAAGTAAAGGTCACTTGTACTGTGCTCGCGTCGTCGCACCTAGACCAGAAATAGGGACTTGGTTGTTGGTTAGGAGTAAGCCGCTCTAGTGAAGTGCATGTGAAATGGCATTACTCAACAGTTGGGGTAATACGGTGAAGTGCTTAGGGTCTATTGTTGGGGATAGGCGCCATCAAAGCACAATTATTGTTATTGTAATATGGAAGAACAAGATCTGGGATCGAGCGTGGTTTGTTTGGTTATAGTAACCCATCTCATCAGAGTAGCAAAGCATGTACCAAGACATACATATGCATGTTACATACATTGCATACAGAATGAATCTTATGCATGTCACATACATTGCATACAGAATGAATCTTATGCATGTCACATACATTATACAGAATGAATCTTATGCATGTCACATACATTATACAGAATGAATCTTATGAATGTTACATGGTCCATGGCCAAGAGTGTCATCGAGGGCAGGGGTGGTCCAGAGTGTCAGTCGAGGAGGGATTCTGCCCCCTCCTCGTCTGACACTCTGGGACATGAGCCAGAGTGTCGGTCGAGCAAGCGGGTGGACCAGAGTGTCAGCCCTTACTACTAGCATTGTCTATCTGACTTTACCGTGTTTTACCAGGGTAGAGCCATGTAAACCATGGTTTATCTGGTTTTACTAGATTAATATTACACGACTATGAGCGATAACTTTATTTCACAATAGCACATTTCTCAGCTGAGGTGTTTAGTTAAATATCTTTGCGAAATACATGGGAGGGAACATTTTACTAGAGTAAAATACATGGGTGGGTCTACATGTGTGCGTATAATATGATGACCATTCGCTAAATACATGGGTGGGTATAATATGATGACCATTCGCTAAATACATGGGTGGGTATAATATGATGACCATTCGCTAAATACATGGGTGGGTCTACATGTGTGCGTATAATATGATGACCATTCGCTAAATACATGGGTGGGTATAATATGATGACCATTCGCTAAATACATGGGTGGGTATAATATGATGACCATTCGCTAAATACATGGGTGGGTCTACATGTGTGCGTATAATATGATGACCATTCGCTAAATACATGGGTGGGTATAATATGATGACCATTCGCTAAATACATGGGTGGGTATAATATGATGACCATTCGCTAAATACATGGGTGGGTCTACATGTGTGCGTATAATATGATGACCATTCGCTAAATACATGGGTGGGTATAATATGATGACCATTCGCTAAATACATGGGTGGGTATAATATGATGACCATTCGCTAAATACATGGGTGGGTCTACATGTGTGCGTATAATATGATGACCATTCGCTAAATACATGGGTGGGTATAATATGATGACCATTCGCTAAATACATGGGTGGGTATAATATGATGACCATTCGCTAAATACATGGGTGGGTCTACATGTGTGCGTATAATATGATGACCATTCGCTAAATGCATTTTATCAGAGTAAAATTACCTGGTTCCAATCAACATGGTAGAATATCACAGAAAACCAGATTGTTTTATAAGGGCTAGGGCATATGGATATCAATTTATTGAGTTGTATGACCTCAAATATGGTACTTCATCGCACCAGTTATGTGTCAGAAGGCCAATTTGACTAAGTCCATACAATGGAACACACATTTTGTTTACAAATATTTTTGTCTTCTCGATCATAGATGCATAACGTAATCATTTTTTGTGCACAATATAGTGAGGAAAATAAAACATCAGCAATATATTGTAAAATACTAGATAATCAATATGTATTTTAGCTTATTCTTAGAAATTGAGGCTCCGAAATTAGACAAACTCCCAATTTTGGAGACACATAACTTAAAAAATACTCATCTTATCTGGAAAATTTCTCTGTTTTGTAATCAGAATTGTGTATTCAATAAAATGGACATATAAATGGAAGGACTTGTGGAATGGACTTTATTTTATAAACATCCTTGAATAGCCATAAATGGAGTTTTTACCAAATTTTGACACATTTATTTCACAAAATTATCAATTTCGCCTTTCTTGATCCTTTTTTATTTTTGGTATGTATTCATAATGGGTTAATATACTTATTCCTGCTAAGAAACATTGTGTTTCAATTAGTTTGAGGTTTGACACTTTTTTTCTTACAAATGCACTGGACTATAAAGGTGTGGGTGGCCTTCGCGGTGTGTATTGCTGTTAAAATAGTCACATCCGGTAAAACTGCCACACACAGAAAGAATATTGTGACAAGAAAATCATATTTTGTTAGTTGATAAGTGGAAAACAATTGTACCCGGTCTCATACCCAAACGTTAACATAATGGGCAAGAATATTCTTGAAAATAAGTCTGCAAAGTCTAGAAGAACATGACCTCCAATCTGTTGACTCAAAGTTTAAATCTTCAAAAATCGTACTCCGGTAATATCGTGGTAAATTACCCTAATATCGAGGTAAATTGCCCTGGTAGAATTACTACAATAGAACCACCACATGTACATACTTGCATACCGGTAAATATATTGGTGAAATACATGGATTGGTCAATTTCGTTAGAGTATAATATATGGGTGTGTTTACGTTGTGCGTATAATATGGTGATGATTCACTAGACGAGTGTTACCATAGTAACTGGTAAATTTACTTCTTTCTACATGTTGGAATCACCACGGTGAATGCCACGGTGTCTTCACCATGGTTTATTGGAGTGTTTTTTTTTATTTCTAAGGGAGTGGACACACTCGGGACTCGAGCCAGCTCATCTATTGATGGGCGCGTTATGTTGGAATAATATGCTATGCACCTTACATACTGAGCCACGTGTGCCCCTCGTTGCAATAGCAGCAACATGATGCGCCCGGCACATTTGTGCCAATATTCTCATGCTGCATTTATTGAATGTCGAACTCGAGTTCACGCATCGCAACCTCGCCACTGACCATTAGACATTGTTTCCGGATTGCACTTGTATAACTCATGATCTCATGTGCTAACTGAACACGCCCATGCTTATTTCAATTCATTTGAAGACAAGATGGCAGTGAAGATGGTCACACTAGTGTTCGTTTATTCCATCGTTTGCGGAGTGTGGATATATGCAGACACAGGTAACGAAATGTTCTTACACACACCCCTATCAAGCCTATTGGGTGTATTAGAATCCGTGTCTTGATTTGTTTAGATTTAACTCCTTGCTAGAATTGGCGTTTTAAAAACAAATTAATAATTAATATTTTTATTTTTAATTTAATTTAAAAAAAAAACTAAATTAAAGAAAAAATGAAAATGACGCCGTTATAAAATCAACCGGAGTTCGCCTATGCGTCAGTAGTAAGGGCGCCCTTACTACTTGCGTCACAGCAAATTTTGTTGAAATCGATCCAGCGGTCTGGGAGACAAATATCTTGGTCTTTAATATCAGAAATAATTTCCCATTGATAAATTCATTTCCAATGAAAAAATAGCCAAGATAATCATGACATGTCAGTTTCTCTCATGAAAATGATAATCCATCAAATTGCCACTCCATTGTCTCATATAATTAACCGATCAGTTGGTTCGGTATTGTACCGCGTATGATGAAAATAGCCAGGGTCATTCCCATTTATAAATCAGGGGACAAACAGAACTTTGACAACTATAGACCGATAAGCATATTTTCAAAAATATTAGAGAAAACTTTGTTAAGCAGCTATCAAATTATTTGGAACAAAACAAATGTGCTTTACAAACACCAATATGGCTTCAGATCTGGCTACTCAACAATTCACCCGATCCTTCATTTTTTTAATAACAAAGCTACAGAAAACGCTAAAAAAAAACATGAATTGCACTTTGGCATTTGATACAATAAATCATGAAATTCTTTTATGAAAACTCCACCATTACGGAATCAGACGTTTGGCTAATAAATGGTTTCAAAATTATTTATCGAATAGATTGCAATACGTAGATTTCAAGGGCCAGAACTAACAACACTTTTTGATTGTCGTTGACACTCACACTCACTCAATGCAAAGAAGACAAAATATATGATTTTTCAACCCATCCAACAGTTGAAATACTAGGTACAGATTTAACAATCAATGGCGAAGTAATAGAACGTGTATGCAACCAATAAATTCTTAGGCATATCCATCGATGAACATCTCTCCTTCAAACCATGAACATATATCGACCCTGTGCTAAAAAATAGCGCAATCCAACTTTTCATTAAACGAAGCAAAAAAGATTCTCCCATTCTCGGCATTAAAATCATTATATTTGTCGCTGGTCCACAGTCATCTACTTTACGGTATCCACATTTGGGGCGATAGCAAGAATGCACATAGGATTTTCTTGATACAAAAGAAAAGTTTGAGGTTCATTAATAATAAACGATATAATAGTCATACTGAACTACTATTCCACAAAAACAAAATTCTGAAAGTGGATGATCTATATAATCTGCATGTCTTATTCATGCTGGATTGGAAAATGAGAATCTACCGAAGTCTTTCTGACATTTTTCACAGTCATTACAGGGCATTAAACCTAAAACCGGAAGTAATATGACGACTAGACAAGCAGGCTTATTCAAACTTCCAAAATATGGGACAAAATATCTCGACATATTCCCTGTTTTTAAATTCCCCTCATTATGGAACAACCAGAAAGATGATTTACGAGAGATAAGATTGAAATCGCGTCTAAAACGCAAGCTTGAAAGTTATATCGGAAATTATTCTGAACATGTTTTATGCACGAACCCATACTGCCCGGAGTGTTGTTGAACCCAACCAGCATATAGTCTCAACTATAAATCAATCAATTTGCCATGAAGAGTAAATTTCCTTGTATGGGGGAGGGGGCAACTGCTTCCACTTCTGGGTCTCATCAATTCACGCTTGGATAAGATGACTCAAGTACCGGGGACGGGCTGACGGCTTCTGTGGCGGCATGCATATCGGGGTGGGGCGCTTTGTAAATAAAGTGTCTGTTGTCTGTCTGTCACAACATCCCTACACATGGAGAATCGGGCGCGGGCTATCGCGCGTAGAGATCATATCCATCCCGTTCAAAATATGGAACTTTTTAATATTCTGATGGGAACTTTATAGCAGTGAACAAACAACACAGTGACTATATTTATTTATTAATTTATTTGATTCGAGTCGAGGACCCCCACACATCAAAGCTCAGAGTTATCATATATTGATTTTTGAAATATGTTGAATCCGACTATTTATTGTTTTCAAGCATGCTATCACCCAACACGCGCCTTCCGCAATGCCACTCAATGGTGGGTATATAGTTAGAAAGAACTATATACGGCATTGAAGTTCGTCGACCAAACATAAATTATGAATCATGCCATGCTCAACTGCTATTGACTATACAAAATTGTGAGCTGACTCGAAGTATAATTGAAAAAAAATAATGTGTTCCTTAGATCAATGTAAATGAATAAAATGTATGTTGGGATTGTGTAACAAACTGGAGAACCGTTCTATTATTAAATCATTGTCAACGGAGACCGTTGTTCTCGCATGGACAAATAAGATTCAACAGAAACGCCTTATCGCGCACCGCAAATTATAGAGATGCTGGGGAAACTTGGAAAACAAAAACGTCACAAACATTGCAGTATCGAGAATGCACTTATTTCCGAAAACACACGAACGCTGTCGGCATCCCTCGGAAGATAAGCTGATTAGAAAAATGTAACAGGAACATATGAAACGATATCAAATTTACGCAAAAATATAAGAAACAAAACGCCTTTCTATATAGCGCTATATCGACGAATTCGCTCTGGAATAAGTTGCATATGTATGTTTTGAGACCCCTCCTCCCGAATTACGTATACACACATTTTAATGTTCGAGTGAGCCATATCCGTTTAAACTAGATGTTTTTAATATTGACATTGTTCAAGAGTTTACTTTTGGATGCAGCCCACAAGTCGTCCGAAAAACAGAAATTACCCCACAAATATTACCATACGAGGAACTCACTGTCCATACTTGTGCATATCCTCTCATTGAGCTATAAAAGTGTGCGTTGCAATGGCCTATACTTCATTTGTAACAGCTGTATGGTGTACGTATTATCATTAATCCCTACAAATGAATGGATGGGCATCAATACACAACCTATTATCTAGTATCCATCTATTAAAGGGTTAAACTAGATGCTTTTTAATATTGACATTTTTCAAGACTTTACTTGTGGAGTGTATAGCGCACAAGTCGTCCAAACAATATAAATAACCACACAAGTACCCATTCGCGAATCTCGCCGGCCGTACTTGTGAATATCACATCATTCAGTGCTAATGGTATGCATTTGACTGGCCTATTGTTCATTTGTAGGGATGTTGTGACAGAAAACACCCATGATAATTATCCACGATTCCCGTTAATTTATTTGCAGAGATGTTCGGATAATAAGTTCAAGAAACAGCATAGGGCTGTCTGCTGAACTTTTTATCTTAACATCCCTACAATGAATAAATTGGAATCAAGTAGCAATTTGTCAGAAAATATCCAGTTATCAACGGGTTAAACTGTATGGTTTTTAATATTGACTTTTTTTTTATATAGAATTTGCTTGTGCATGGGGTGCAGCGCACAAGTCGTCCGAACAATAGAAATCACCACACACGTACCCATTCGTGAGGTCCGCCATCCGTACGTTGGTCTCGGGGTGCAAACCACTGTATATTCTCACTCAAACACCATGCAAGGTTGTTATTTTATTCGCCAATCATTAATATGTGCTGAAATTAAAAAAAAATGGTGAAGAAACCCACAAGCAGCACACTACTTTTCGGCAGAAAATCTATTTTTAGTTTTTAGTGTTTAATTCAGCCAGTAATATCAACCCTTTGGCATTAGATTCACCTCAATTACTTTCACAACACTTTTCTCTGTGTATCCGGAATATTTATCAAATTAATACGAAACTGTAATGTCGAAATTCTGAGATTAGTAAAGTTGCAGTGAGCATTGTTTACGAAAACCCCATAATTCCAGAATTTACAGGATGGCCCTGGACATGCAAATATCAATATTTAATTTGTAAAGTCATGTGACATTCTCACAATGTCAAAAACACTTATGTTCATGATCTCGGCCAAATTACGGACGAACAACTAAAAATAGACTACTGACCAAAAATTGTGGGGTGTGAACATTTTCGGCTACTTGTGGGTAGCTCTGCCAGAATTTGAATTTTGGGGGCAAAATTGTGAGGTGCAACCCACAAGTGAAATTCGCTCAAGAAGAATTCAATTGTCCGTGCGAATCTACCAACAACTACATGTGGACTCGGGCGTCCTTCCGTCCGTCTGCCCGTCCCCCCGTACGCCCGCCCGTCCGCCCGCCCGCATGTCAACCATATGCAAATAACATCTCAAATGCCCCGTGTGCCTTTTAAACCAGTCACTGGTTACCAAAACCATTTTTTTTAAATGGTAGTGTCCGATAGTACATAATATAGTATAGATATTGTTATATGTGTTCTTTATATGTGTTCCCATGATCTACGATAAACTTCCTTTCCCCAGGACGCATGATACACCATACGTTGGAATAACTACTAGTGCAATATCGAGAAATACCGAGACACTCCAGCCCTGACCGCCGATCCGCCAACTCATCTGTTCATCTATACCGATGCTTGCTGTGTTATCCGACAGAGACTTATACACTATATAAAGATATCAAATCTTAAGGGTGCATTTACATTGCTATAGAAATGTATACAGATATGTATGAAGTCACGTGTCGCGCATTACTGTGATCACAACATGATTACTAATAGTGAACGCGCGCTCATCAGTACTCTGGTAATTGACAATTCACTGCGAGTCGTGTCAGTTTAGGCCAGACATAAAAATGTATCAACTATCAACAGATAACAGCGATTTGGTATGTGCCGCAGGTATTTAAAGTGTATCCTTATACCACTTGATAATGGTTCGAAGAAAGAATGAAAATCATGCAGTTACCCTACAACACCCTATATTTGACCAAATGTAGTAAAATTTTCAACTGATGACAATTCCAATGACAATGTTGACCAGTGTAGGACAATATTGTTTTCTTAAATTACATGCAGTTTTTATATATAGCTGTTAGACAATAAATATGATGATAATGACTGGCCACGGGGAGGGACCAGGTCACAATCTTTCCAAGTGTTGGACATTTCCAACATTACACCCGCCCCTATGATAAGGTTGGAAAATTTCCAGCTGATGGCCATTCCAGCCCAAAATTTTGATAAAAAGTAAGAAATTATGCAAATATTGGTCCGAAAACAATACCCCCCCCCCCCCAAATAAAATGTTTGAAAATCAAACTACAAGATCATTTTCAATCTATTGTTGGTTTGGAAATTACAACTAATGTTGTGTCAGGTATGAAATATCCAACCGTTGAACAAGTTGCCACGTCCCTATCCGTGTTCAATATTCGAAATACACGGGTTGAAATGACAACGAAAACATTCGCCAAGCCCGAGTAACAATTAATCAAAACTGATTTGCCTGTCGCAATGCTTCGGCGTTGACCGTGACGTATAGCGGACACGATTTTTGCTCACACGAACTAATACCATTTTCTTTCTGTGTGCATTTCTATATCAACCCGTTTACACCAGTCTGCGTGTAGATCTATGTACATTTCTATAGCAATGTAAATGCACCCTAAGGATTCTTGATTATTCATTCGTTCCCATACGCGGCCAATCTACCATTCAACACTAGACGCTAAGGGACTGTAGACCACACATAAGCAATCGAACAATAACTGATATACTGCCCACTCAATATATTAGTATGTCATATGAAATGCATTGGCCAACAACAAGCCTGGATAGAGTGTGTCTGTTATTTGCAGAATGAGGGTGAATTTAGTGCCGCTATCCCGCACATCGGGCTAGCATTACCAACTCACTCTCTGGTTATCTCCTTCTGCTTAGACCTCATCTTCTGGGAGGCATCTATTGTCTCAAATTAACATTGTTTTAGTTACTTTTCCCTTCTTTTAAATTTCAATACCCTCCCCCAATATGCATAATATATTTTGCATTATCAAGGTGACAAATGGGTGAACATCACAAACTTCAGTCTAACAAAAATCAGACCGTGTTTCATCTCAATCAACTTAGATGAACGTAATGAGACGGAGTCTGGATATATATCCGACTGCACAAACTTCAGCTGGAAAACCTCAATCTGATCCTAGGTCTCCCATAGCAGTCGAGACCTAAGCAGAACGAGGTTCCAAGAAGATGCGTGTGGTGATCCTAGCCCGTTGTGCAGGATAACGTCACTAAATTCATGCTCTGGGGACCTCATTTTGCAAATGTCAGACACACTACATTCTAGATCATCCCATGAATCTCTACTCTTAGCTACGCACGTAGATATCATACTCCACCAGTACAAAACATTGGAACTTTTTGAAGTTTTGACAGAGACATTATAAAGTTTAACAAATAACTCGGGAATATATTTCTATAGTTATTCTCTGTTCCTTAATAATGTACTTCACTTTAGGTGAAGGACCCAACTCGAAATTGCACAATTTAAGTGACTTTATGAGCGATTTTGCTTTGATTCGCTTACAATTATGGAATTTCTCCTGGGTAATTAAAGGCCAACTTAATTTTCGAACCCCCAGATCATTTTATATAAAATATATGCCATATTATAGACCATTTGAAATAGGAGTCCCCAAAATACTGTATTATAAACTTTCGGTGTAATAAACTGTGAACATGTTGTTTTTGTTGAATTACCGACTTGGTGTTCTTTGCCCAAATTTTCCATTTCCAATGGAAGGGGAATAACTACATCTTACTTTGAACATACATTTTTAGTTTGAATTATGTTGCATTCTGGGAATCTTTCTACGATTTCGGCTGTTTTCTATTTATCTGCTGGCTTCTTCTGAGACACAGACGTTTCAAATTGTGACGAATTATAGCATTTTAATCATATTGTATGGCATAGAATGTTATTAAAACCGTACATCAAGGCACTATACAAATAATAATCGGTGACTCGAAAATAAATGGGCCTTTAATTCAATATTTATTGCGATATCGGCTAAAGAAAGTCACATACAAATCATGCAATTTCGAGCTGGGACCTTCGCCTACAGATGAATACACAATTAAGCAACAGGTATTAACAAAGACATATATTCCCCGCGTTACTTTTCGACTTTATAAGGTTCCCTGTCAACACTTGAACCGCCACCTCCTCTTTTGTTACTAATTTGTTTAAACAAGTTAGTAACAGAAGAGGAGGTGGTGGCTCTACGCTGTCGTAGAAAATGGATAACCGTGATTGATCAGATACCAACTTGTTTACACAGGATAGCTAACTTGTTTAAGTTGTTTAAACAAGTTAATAACACAAGATGAGGTGGCGGTTCTCCGCTGCCGTAAATAATCATACAAGGTATTTTTTTTGTAAATGCTCAAGTAATTTATTATGGATAATTTTTTATAATATTTTACCAAGAATGTGAAACTGGCCTATAATTGTTAGGATCTTTCTGCTCACCTTTTTTGAAAAGAGGTATAACATCCGCCCTTTTCCATTCATTTGGGAACTGACAAAGTTCTATTGATTTCTGAAATAATATACTAAATAATATACAGTAGCATGTGTTTCTTTAAGCATGCGATGACTAATACCATCTGACCCACAAGCTTTTTTCGTTGGTAGATCCTTAATTTTTTTAGACATTTTGTACTCACTAATCGGTATTTCAGTGATAACTTCATCTGTCGTTCAACAAAATTCGGCAAACATTTCGCTTTCATTCCTAATGAACTATTAGCAACAAAGATACTATTTAAAATTTCAGATTTATCTTTGTCATCGCAGAACATTTTGTTTGTATACGAGAGAGGAGGGATTCCTTGGTAATAATTGTTACCCATAAATGTTTTGACAACATGTCAAAACTGTTTTGGATTATTATTCACAATAAGAGATTCACACAAGTGAGCCATATACTAATTTTTTGCGTATTTCTTGGCATTATTCACTTGATTTCGAGCTTTCTTATATTTCGACCACGCGAAACTCGTATTACAGTGTTAGAGATTTTCTTCTAAAGCGGTCGCGTTGGCGGATTAGTCTTCTGACTGTGCTATCAAACCAGGGTTTATCATTTCTGCATACCAGTATATCACGGCGTGGTATGAAAGATTCGGCCATCTGCAGAAACTTATATCTGAAATGCTCAGCGCATTCGTTGATGTCAAAACGGCTTGCTTCATTATTAAGACAAGCTGACCATGCAGTCAGTTTCTTTTATTACTCTATTTAAGCCTATAAATTCGGCAGCAGAATAATTCCATACTACTCTTTTGTAGGCTTGTGTCACTCGGGGTGGTCTTTTTAGTTCTACATACGAAGCATAGTGATCAGAAACTTCAAGGTCAACAATGGAGGCGTTTATCGCTGTTAACGCTTTGAACAGAGATAATTACCTTACTCGTATTTAAATTCGCGCAGTACTATCTTCCGCTCAGTTTTGAATTCGCGCACTTTGAATTCGCGCAACTAGCTGCGCGAATTCAAAACTGACAAAAATATGACAGTTTCAGATCTTAATCGTCAATGAAGATATGTGTGCATATTAAACACCATCACGGTGGCTTTACATCGTGCATAAATTAACATAACTGCATCATCAATGTGTTCTGAAGACTGGTGTTTATACGCCCCAAATAATTATTTTTATATTGAAATAGTTATAAACATAATTAATTTAAATGAACTATAAGAAGTAAAACCGCAACCACGTATAGAACACTTTCATAAGAAAAATTCAAAACTTGGCTGTGGTTTGTGTTGACATATTAACTAACTCAGACTGTTTGGTCACGGTGTATCAATACAGATTTGTGAATAGGGCGACGTGCTTTCGTGCATCATCAGTCTGAAATATGTGTACTTCAAGTATTTCATCATCAATGATGTTACCATGATTTGTTGCTATATAATTATGTCATACGTGTACAGCGCATTAATGGTTCACACGTAGAGGCCCGCATGTAAATTATAGTCCTGCATGCCTAATATTCGGTCCAACCTTCCGCAATGTATATACCATGTATGTAACTCATCGACATTTTGCCTTCTGATTTCCCTGTGGTTTGGTCTAAACTCAGGAGTCGTACTATTTTTCGCTCAGTTTTAAAAATAGTACTGCGCGAATTTAAATACGAGTAAGGTATGGGGTCTAAGTGTACGTTCAGACGACCACGATACAATCGTAAGTGGAGGAATCGGGCCCGACGATATCTTGGATAGTTTGTTCACACTATTGCGATGTCGTCGTACATGATTATACCGTAGGTTGTTCCTAATAGTAGGGCGGCTAATTGTCAAATTATGGTCAAATCGTTCAGTCGGTGATACAAGCATGAAACTTGGTATGCATGATCAATATATATTACTAAAAAAATGTGCTCGACAAACCAATCAAAATGGCCACCGGATCCAAGATGGCAACCATTTAAAAAAATGGCCGCCGCGTTGAACTTCTACCACATATATAACATACACCAACCACTTTTCGGTTCTTTCTTTGTTGCGATATATAAGTAAATCATTGAAGGTTGAGTTATCTTAAGTATGCAAAAATAGTATTATTTTTCGGAATTTATTGATTATTTTTACAGATTTTTTCCTAAAAAAATATCTAGATGACTACTATTTCAGCAACTGCAACCATTATATAGGTCTATATGTGGCATAACATAGATACCTAGTTCATATATCTGTTTAAGACATGAGATTTCTTTGGTAGTTCTCTTTTGTAGTTATTGCATTTTGTTAAATGCTAGGTGTAAATACATGCGAGTTGGTATAGTGTGAGTTAAAATACTTAAGCTATGCTTGGTGTTGATATTATTGACAACACAATTGCTAATATTAATAGTGGAATCAATTGTATGCATTTCATGTTTGAAGTCATTAAATACTGTTGACATGTCATTCCATATTTTGTACAAGTCGGTCTTCCATAATGTATTGATTATTTTCTGAAGCAGATGACAAATTTCTCTGACAAAAACAAGAAAATAACACAAGATTCAAGGTGAGTAAATCATTTCCATACTATGCATAAAGTGAATAAACTGCAGATAATTCATTATACGATAACCAAAGATTGTTTGAGCTACATTTATGCCAAAACAAGTTTTTAAATTCTGTTAAATTAAATGTGTTTCTTTCAACCAATGTGCTGCTTATTTTTTTCTAAAATATATGGAACACCAAAATGACATAAATTAGTAAAATCAGAAAAATTCAGTTTATTTATCTTTTGCATTGCTCTTATTATCTTAGAAGTACATGTATACAAATTAACTAATTAAATTGAGAATAAACTTCACAGATACAGACCCCAACGCTCACTCGTGCACATTCACGTGCATATATTGACCACAAACATCATCACATTTGTAAACGTTTGAATTAATATTTTCGGTTTTATATATAGAATGAAAGTATCATTTTAAACTGTAAAAGTAGAATAATTAAAACATTTGTGTCATCAAGAAATCATAGCAATCGTTAATGATATAAAGCTAAAAATAAACCGCATGCACCAAAACAATCCAAATTGAAATATTTTCGGAAATTTATATGTCTGTGTATTTCATATATTACAGCTACAAGGTAGTAATATTCTGCTTATTCTATATTTCCAGTTTTCGATGATGGTTGACTGTAATAACTCGCAGCAAGCATCGACGGTCATGCCGAACAAATGGATTACAGATCGGAAAAAGTGCTGTCTCTGCCAGCAGACCAAAGATGAACAGCTGACGTCACCAGAAGTCAATCATACACATCGAAGATGGTTATACAAACATTGCAAAAAATGTACCACTCTTTCGTGCCATTAACTCAATGCCGATCATGTTTGATCCATAGCGGCTTGACGAGGGTTGTGTTATAGAAGAAACAATACAAACAAACAAGGCAAAGTTTCATGTAAGCTGTAGATGCATGTCATTAAACAAAAGTTGCAGCGGGCACAGAAACAGCATTTACCTGTCATTGAGGAGGCAGACGATACTCCCAGTAAAACTAAACATCAAAAGATTCAGCCTGCAGCTGTTAAATGCTTTCTGTGTGACATGGAGGCTCTACAATCTGACTTACGAGAAGCATTGACAATGCAGTTGGATAAAAGAGTTAACAAATGTGCAAGAACTCTCAATGATGGTCCTCTTCTCGTGAAGTTAAGTGCTGGTGATGTAGTTGCGCAGGAACTGAAGTACCGCCCAAGTTGCTCGGCTGGATTATATAACCATACGTGAGCTCATGAAGCTGCCATCAAGTTTGAAAAATCTACCACCAAGTTGAAATTCAGTGACAATGATGCAACCGCTTTTTCAGAATTAGTGACAAAAACAGTTCCACAACAGCAGACACAGTTATATTCAAACTTTCTGATTTATCTGCATTATACAAGGATGAACTGGAGCAATTGAGCGGTTAAACTCAAAGTGTGAATTCCACAAGACTGAAGGAAAAACTTCTGATATATATCCCTCTGATCAAGGAGCACAGAGATGGCGTGCTTATGACTTTCTCTGACACAGTTACTATTACTTTACTATCTCAAGCTTGTAAATATAATGAAGCGCTACAAATTGCTGGAGCAGCAGAAATCATTCGTAAACATATGCTTGAACATCGTATCAAATTTGACAACAAGTTTGAAGGATGTATACAAAGTTCTGTACCACAAAGCCTTCTGCAATTTGTATGTATGGTCGAGCATGGTGCTGTCATAAAGTCACAGCTTACAAATGGTGCAGCACAGTTGATTTAGCAATCGCGCAGTTATTACAATTCAACTGTTTTCCTCTGTTTTCCTCTGTTTTCCTTTTATCATCGCCACTGTCAAGACCGCGAAACACCATTCCCTATACACTGGCATCACTCTGTACACAAAAACAAGGAAACGAAACCTGTTCTTTGAAAACGGACTGAGTATATCTTATCATCGTGTCATGGAATCTCAAACCAGAAAGATGATTGTCAACACTTCTCTCGATTGTTAATTTCTTGTTAGACAAGATAATGTGACCTTTATGACTTTTTTGCACATGAAAACCAGATTTCTCCAGCATCAATCACTGGCATCACTCTGTACACAAAAACAAGGAAACGAAACCTGTTCTTTGAAAACGGACTGAGTATATCTTATCATCGTGTCATGGAATCTCAAACCAGAAAGATGATTGTCAACACTTCTCTCGATTGTTAATTTCTTGTTAGACAAGATAATGTGACCTTTATGACTTTTTTGCACATGAAAACCAGATTTCTCCAGCATCAATCACTAACGATGGAAAACTTTGTATGTGCCAGAAATCTCAATTGATGGATATGTTTGAAGCAGAGTTAACACTGCCTGAGGAAGCACCTACTGCAAATGCTGTGATAATAGATGGTTCTGCCATAATAAATGTTCTTAAACCTAATAGTGCGAACACATTTGATGAGTATGGACAAAACGATGTCATTCCTAAAATACAGACATATTGCCATAAATAAAATAGAACTGACATCGTGTTAGACGTGTACAAGACAGGTGGCCGCAAACAGGAAACTTGGCCAAAGCACGGAAAAGGAATCAGGAGAAGGGTATCAGGATCTAGCAAAACTCTAGCAGACTGGCATAGCTTTCTTCGCGATGACAACAACAAAACGAGTTATTTCACTGTCTTGCCGAGAAGATCATAACTGTTAATATGGACAACGACATTGTTGTTACCAAAGATGAACATGTACAAAGTAACCATGAACTTGATTTGAATATTCTAGCACCATGTACACATGATATGTATGCATGCAAAACACGAAGAGCATCATAATCCGAGCCACCGACACGGACATAGTGATTATAGCTGTACGTGTATACTCAAGTTTGAAAGCATTAGACTTGGACAACATGTGGATAGCATTCGATCAAGGAAATACATTCAGATCGATTCCGATACATGAGATTGTTTCATCAATCGGTCCAAAAAAATGTTAAGGAATTCTCTTTTTCCATGCAATTAGTGGATGTGATGTGGTATCTTCATTTCGGGGAAAAGGAAAAAAGTCTGCATGGCAGGCATGGAATGTATTTCCAGAAGCTTCATCAATTTTCTCCAGACTCAGCAATTCTCCAGTGTCCATCGCAGAACATGACATTGCAGTAATCGAGAGATTCGCTACATAGAAAGGGTTAATAAGGTAACTAACTACACGTCAATGATACTTAGTAATAGTATAGAACGGGTTAATAAGGTAACTAACCGCCAATGATACTTAGTATAGAAAGGGTTAATAAGGTAACTACCCGTCAATGATACTTTAATATAGAAAGGGTTAACATGGTAACTACACGTAAATGATGTCTTAATATAGAAAGGGTTAATAAGGTAACTACACGTCAATAATTCTTTAATACAGAAATGGTTAATAAGGTAACTTCATGTCAATGATGCTTTATTGTAGAAAGGGTTAATAATTTAACTAATCACCAATGACACTTATTATAGAAAGGCTTAATAAGGTAACTAGGGCCTACCTGTCAATTATTGCTTCAATGTAGAAAGGGTTAATAAGGTAATTACACGCCAATGTTGCTTCAATACAATAGGGGTGATATGAAGACAGTCAGCCATGACTATATCACCCCAAGCAATATACATGTATAGTCTATCAATATTATATTTATTTGTAATTGTACTTTCCATGTGTGTATATTGTAAATAAAATTATCCTATCCTATCCTATCCTACAAACATGGTTAATAAGGTAACTACCCATCAATGGTGCTTTTATATCGAAAGGGTTAATAAGGTAACTAGACGTCAATGATACTTAGTATAGAACGGGTTAATAAGGTAACTAACCGCCAATGATACATAGTATAGAAAGGGTTAATAAGGTAACTACACGACACTGATGCTTAGGTATATACAGGGTTAATAAGGCAACCACCTGTCAATGATACTTTAATATAGAAAGGATAAACATGGTAACTACACGTAAATGATGTCTTAATATAGAAAGGGTTAATAAGGTAACTACACGTCAATAATTCTTTAATACAGAAATGGTTAATAAGGTAACTTCATATCAATGATGCTTTATTGTAGAAAGGGTTAATAATGTAACTAATCACCAATGACACTTATTATAGAAAGGGTTAATAAGGTAACTAGGGCCTACCTGTCAATTATTGCTTCAATATAGAAAGGGTTAACAAGGTAATTACACGCCAATGGTGCTTTAATATAGAAAGGGTTAATATGGAAACTATCCGTCAATGATGCTTTAATATAGAAAGGGTTATAATATGGTAACTGCACATCAATGATGCTTTGATACAAAAATGGTTAATAAGTTAATTACCCGTCAATGGCGCTTTAGTATAGCAATGGTTAATAATGTAACTACTCACCAATGATACTTAGTATAGAACGGGTTGTTTAAGGTAACTACCTGTCAATTAATGCTTTAATATAGAAAGGGTTAATAAGGTAACTACATGCCAATGATACTTAGTATAGAAAGGGTTAAAAAGGTAACTGCCTGTCAATTAATGCTTTAATATAGAAAGGGTTAATAAGGTAACTACACGTCAATGTATAGGAAGGGTTAATAAGGTAACTACACGACAATGGTACTTTAGTATATACAGGGTTCATAAGGCAACTACCCGTCAATGGTGCTTTAATATTGAAAGGGTAACATGGTAACTACACGTCAATGATGTTTTAATATAGAAAAGGTTAATAAGGTAACTACACGTCAATGATGCTTTAATACAGAAAGGGTTAATAAGGTAACTTCACGTCAATGATGCTTCAATATAGAATGGGTTAATACTGTAACTACTCATCAATGTTACTTACTATAGAAAGGGTTAATAAGGTAACTACCTGTCAATTAATGCTTTAATATAGAATGGTTAATAAGGTAACTACTCGCCAACGATGCTGTAATATAGAACGGGTTAATAAGGTAACTTCAAGTGCAGATTATATAGTTTAAAAAAATACCACAGGTGTACATATCCGGGTGAACAATGTAGTAAATACCTGGGCGAAAACCTGGTGTAAATACCTGGGTGTAAATACTCCGGATAACCTGGGTCTAAATACCCGGGTGTGACAGCGTTTTTCTAAATTATATCCGTAAAAACCCGGGTAAACTGGGGTTTATACCTAACATATATAGAAAACACCAAGGTAAATCTATATAAAGCCCTGATTTACCTGGGTATAACCTGGGTGTGACCTGGGTGGAACCAGGGTAAAACCTATATGTACCGTGGTTTATCAGGGGTATACCTAGGTAAACACCAAGATTTACCCAGGTACATTTTTATATGGGTTATATCTATTTTCGAGGCATTTTTGAATTTTTTTCACAGAAAATTATGTCTCGCCATACTTAAGACGTTGCCATGGTCATTTGCCACATTTCCCCACATTTTCCTGACCGAGCAGAGCGGGAATTTCTATTTGACCCACTTTTTCGGACTCGACCCAAAAACTTTTCGGCCCAAAAAGTTCGTCCCAGGTGGCCATTTTTTAATATGTGACAGTTTGCCACATTTTCCGAAATTTTCCCGACCGATCAGAGCGAAAACTGGGATTCGACCCACTTTTTCGGACTCGACCCAAATTTTTTGTCCGATGTGGCCATTTATGACCCCGCACTTGTTTCGGACTATTTTCGTTTATTTTCGAACTTTGCCTATTTTCGAGGCATTTTTGAAGTTTTTTCCCGAATTTTTTTTCACAGGAAATTTTGTCTCGCCCTACTTAAGACGTTGCCATGGTCATTTGCCACATTTTTCCCAAATTGTTTGAATAAAGAATAAGGAATAAGTAACGAAATTCACGCTGCTTCAATAAAGACCGTTTATTGTCAACATAAAATACAGCGGTAACTTCACCCGGAGAGTATCATGCAACAGGTGACTAATAATTAGAGAGATTCCGCTTCTAGCGATTGCGAGTGTGTCGGTGATTGTAACTCTAACGTCACAAGTCACGTCATTATACACGCTTGTTATCTTCTATATCTATATTTGCGAATGTCTGTCTGTCTGCCTGTCTGTCTGTGTTCTATAGAAATTCACAGGGGACCATCTAGATGATACCAAAGGGGTCTACTAGGGGTAACTTTTTACGAGAAAGATAATGCTGGGGGTTAGAATTTTCTAAAGTGACGCCCTTGTTGTCAGGGGCAGAAAATGGGGAGGGGCAGAAATTTTATTTGTTGCCGATTGCCACGAAACTTACATATAATAATCCCCATGATATGAAGAATCTAATGGTGTGGTTTAAATATGGCAAAAGTGGCGTCGTTCGAGTCAGGGATGCACGGAAGGAGATATGGGCACCAAAATTGATAAAACTAATTTTAGCGCCGATTTCCACCAAATAATATATATTCTTCTTCATGATTCAAGGAATCTAATTGTGCGATTTAACAACGCCAAATTATTGTCGTTTGGATGAGAGATTTTGGGGGGGGGGGGTGGGAACTAAATTTGATAAGAACGGGTTTAGTCGCCGATTGCAACCACACTTATACAAAATCATCCCCATGGTATGAGGAGTCTAATGGTGTGGATTAAATCTGTCAAATGTGGCCCCATTCGAGCCAGGGGTGCACTGACAGGGAGAGGGGCACCAAAATTGATACACAATATTTTTAGCGCCAATTTCCACCAAATTGATACACGTTCTTATCCATGATACGAGGAATCCATGATACGAGGAATATTGGTGCTGTTTGGGTGAGAGATGGGGAGGGGAGAGGTGGGCACCAAATTTATTTAAAAGTTGTTTAGTCGCCGATTAGCACCAAACTTATAAATAATCATCTCCATGATATCATAAGTGTAATTGTGTGGTTTAATGATGTCACAAGTGGGGTCATTTGAGTAAATGGTGTATAGAGGTGAGAGGGACACAAATTATAACAATATGTTTAGCGCCGATTTCCGCCAGATTGATACATATTCTTCTCCGTGATATGAGGAATCTTATCGTGTGGTTTAGATACACCAACTTGGTGCCCTCTGGGTGAGAGATATTGGGACCTTGAATTTGATACGAATTTGTATACTCGTCATTTTTCACCAATTTTATATATATGCACCTCTAATCTCTAATGAGTCTAAGTGTGTGGTTTAACGGTGACAAAAGTGGCACCGCTTGAGTCCAAAATAGGAACGGAAGGGTCACCAAAACTGATAAAAAATATTTTTAGTACCAATTACCATCAAATTCAGACACGTTCTTCTCAAATGATACGAGAAATCAAATCGTGTTGTCTGTCTTTCTGTTTGTCTGCATGCGTTCTGTATATAACTTCATGGTTTTCAATCGAGATGGCACCAAGGCGTTCCAAGAGGGGTAACTTTTTACGAGGAAGATAATGGTGCGGGTTAAAATTTTCTTAAGTGACGCTGTTGGTGTCGGGAAGAAAAGGGGGAGGTCGGCAAAATTTAAAAATATGGTGAAATTGTTTTGTCGCCGATTTCCACCAAAGGCATACATAATCACCTCCGCGATATGGCGCGGTTCGAGTCAGCGTTGCAGGGAGGCATCAACAATTGATTTAATAAACTATTTTTAGCGCAGATTTCCACCAAATTGATATATAATCGTGTGATTTAAAGACGCCAAATTGCTGCAGTTTTGGTGAGAGATGTTGGGGGGGGGGGGGGGGGTCATAACTATTCTAAGAATTTGTTTAGTTGCTGATAACCATCAAACTTATACATAATCATCTCCAGTATATGATGAGGCTAATGGACGTGGTTTAAATATGTCAAAAGTGGCGCCGTTAAAGTCATGCATGAGGATGGCAGTTGCACCAAAGCTGATACAAATATATTTAGCACTAATTTCCACCAAATTCATACACATTCTTCTCTAATGATACGATGCATTAAATCACATTTGGTGTCATTTGGGTCACGGGTGGCGAGAGGATACGCACTATCATTGATAAGATTGCTATTCGCTGATATCCACATATAAGTTATATATAGTCCCCAGGCCATCTCCATATCATTTTAAGGAGTTTTGGGCGTTCAAATTTCACAATCTCGACAAATGGTGACCCAATTAAGTTACTTGAACAATTATATCTTCTCAACTGTCATATTTATATGGGGATGGCAATCAGTGTATTCACATAATGAGCTAGCATAAAGAGTTACATAGAAGAAGAGATACACATATTCTAGCAAACTGAGAGACCTCGAACCGTCAGAGGATTGCATATAGATTATAAAACAATTGAGTCGGTTCCATTCAATACAGTTTCCACACAAAAAGTTACAATTTGTCAAGAGATATGGAAATGTATCGAATACCTGTTCAAAAATAGTGGTCACAATGTGCAGTCAAATATATTTTCTTCTGATATAAAAGAATACGCAGTCAGTAGCACATGACTTTTCAGGATCCTCCAATACTGACACCTGACAAGGGTATATCTGCAGGATACAGCGGAATTTTTAGAACAGACCCATCGACTGACATACACAACTCAAAATATCGCTCTGTGTTTGGCACAGGTTGCTGATATACAAGTCCACAAGATCTTAGTCCAACCCAGTAGATTGATTGATACATCTCTATATGTAAAACCCAATTGTCGTCTTTTATTTTTGCGAACTAATGTGTTTATGATGTTCATGTATCATAGTATAACGTTTGAAGTATATGCAGTTCTAAATAAATAAATACTTCATTATTGGTGGAACGGATTAATCGCGATAAACAAAATGACAATCGACAAGGTGAGCCACTACTTATATTCCATGACTGTAAGATTCGTGTTTTGTGATGCTATTTGAATATACAATTTGTGAGAATACGTGTAGAGTATTCTCTATTCCCAACAAATATCAACAGCATGCAGATGGTTTCACATCACTTTAACATGGGCAACGCCGGGTAACCCTGCTAGTCTATAATATAAGCGACTGACTGACTTGTGCGAGTACGACTTTCTCTACTTGTAAATACGGGGTGTAATTGTATTTTTTAAACATTTTGTTCTAACCCTGAGATTCTGCATAGATGGAGTATTGATCACAACCTCATTTAATAGTTCCACATTACCATTGCATCAGAAAATTGGTTAAATATGTAGGTAAATATTTTACTCTAGGAATCCGCATAGTTTACGCCAAATTTTGACTGTAAAATCGAACTATCGGAACTATGTCAGTCTCTGGTACAGTCTGAAATTTCAAAGTAATCTTGTTTCAGGCATGACATTGGCCAATAATATGATTATTTTACTAGCACAATGTGTTGTGTGAGGTGATAGACACCCGTACCACGTCCGCTTTACTGACACGCACATACATGTACAGCGCCTAATTGTTCGGTGAAATATATGTTTCATTGATTATAACAAATTGTTATAAAATACTTAACGTATATGTCATAGCCTGAATTTTTCAACGGTGTTGCTGTTTCGAGACTGACAATTTTGCTTAGAATTGAGGAGTTTGTTCTTTTAATTGACAGAAACCTTGTAGGTTAATTTGTAGGTAACATCATCAAACTAAGATAGTACTCATATCGACTCATATAGCGTGGACAATCACGTGTTGGTTAGAAGGTCGCATGTAACAACAGTAAACATTTGTGGATCGAGACATACAGAGCGTTTTTATGTTAACAATCTAACAATTATATACGTTTCGTGTTCTACATGTATTACACGTAGTACGCAGTACGCAGTTACCATGGATACACACTCACAGTGCCTACACTCCGTATAAACGCTACAAGCGGAATCTCTCTAAAAAGTTTGGGGGAAATGGCTTCTAAAAACAAAATTTGTCAAATATGAAATGAGTTGACGGCACTACCCTCTAGAAATCAGGTTTTGAAATCGGGATTACAGTTTTTTTTAAATTTGCTTTGCTTTATCATATCGTATGGATATTATTGATGAAGACTAATATCTAAGGAACACACATTTGATATTTTGCATTTTGTTTTTTGAAGTTATATTCCCTAAACTTGGTGTGATTTTCTGAAAAATCCACCTGTGACCCTTCTAAAAATAACTGTAATATAATAGAATTAATAATATAAAAAAAACGTTCGCGGTCCCCAATTGAATTTAATTACTCTTCATCATGTTAGATATTACAGAGTATATGTGCATAATTACAATATAACAATAACAATGACCCCCGATGTCACACTGTACATGTACATCTTAATTCACTTTTCAGGAAATGAACAGATCTTGCATGACACTAAAGCCTCGTGGATCGTTGCCAACAGAACATGTCACGATAAAGGAGGAAGATTGGCCAGCCTTCATTCAGAACATGAGGCGATGCACGCGGCGTTGAAACTGTCTGAAGGAGACTCCGTGTGGCTCGGAGGATTCAACGACGACACCGGATGGCAATGGCTGAGTGGTGAGCATCCGCGGTACTGTGAGCAACATATCCTCATGAAAATATATTCACATGGGACGCAAATATTCAGATATGTTCACAACATTTTGTAGAGTGACACCACTTTGAGTGTATGAACAGAACCCTTAGTTTAGAACTATATGGGTGTTGGAAATGAATTTTAACACTTTCATGATTAAATGTTGGGTAACCACTTGTATCACGCGGTGATAGAAGTGTGTAATTCTGACTATAATCTGTTATTGTATCTGCGGTTAGTCTATTCTCCAGGTAACGCCTGAGTTGGAGTTCAGTTATGCATAGCTGACAGTCTGTGTTTTTAGCGAGCGTCCTTTGACGGGTGATTCCCGCGCTGACTGTTTTTTGCTTATCGATTGTACAATTTGGAATATATGTTTTGGAACTGACACACAACGAACGTTGGAATTGAATTGTTGCTGGATAAGCTGACAATACTACTGAACTTTGTATCCAGTATGTCGCAGTCGCACTGCTCACGTCTAGAATGCCCGCCAACGTGTAAGTTAACATATTGTTCAAAGTGTTTGAATCTGAATCAGTGAATGCGATGATCATGGAACAGTTAGTTCAACTTAGTTGACTCTAGAAATGTGACTTGTCTTTCTAAATCGTGGTTGCAGTGGAACGTGATTATAATGCGGTGTCCTATATTGAACAGTTCTAGAATTGATAGTGATTAATCCATTCAGCTCAACCCATGTGATCGCAGTGTGCGCAATTTATGCTTTATGATTGTCGAGTACATTGTACATGAATCTGCATTCTGAATGAAAGAGAATATGAACATTCTTATGCTGTTATCGACGAGTTACTGTTAAATTACTGTCAACATATTGTATTAATTTGATCACTGTAATCGTGCCTTTGTATTGCTACCTCGCATGTGTATGGTCTAGGTGTATATTTCGTTTATTCTCCATGTCAATTCTCTATGTCGCATCTATATGGTTTTGCTTATTTACCACCTCACATGTATGTGGTTTAGTTGAATATTTCATGTATTGTTGCTATTGGATTACCTATATCGCATGCGTATGGCCTTTATTCTATCAATGTCTTATGATGTTCTTTCTGTATTCACAGGCTGAAACCAATAAATCAGCGTTAAACAGCAGTGGCGTGCATCATTTACTCCATCGCGAAACATTTCAGCACGAGGGATGGATGACCACGACGCAAAGTTGAGACGGAGGGGAATAGCAAAGGAGAAGTTCATAATTGTTTTGAAGCGATTTCGTGATTGCTATGAATCGGAAGAGCGTTCAGTACTGCAGGACATCATTACTGATTTGACTGTGGCATATGGTATTTTGGAATCCAGAAATGATGATGTGCTCGAAGACACTAAAGAAACCGAGAAATCTAAAGTATTAATGATCGACATCGAACGGGTGTATCAACAGCTTTGTGAAGCTAAATCTGAAGTTGCCCGCAAAGTAAGAGAATTTGAAAATGCCGAAAAGGTTCGATCTCCAGTTTTGTCATCTGCTCTCAGAATAAAGAAACTTGACCCACCGAACTTCTCGGGGACCATTCGTGAATATCCGAGTTTTTTGAGAGACTTTCGTCGCCACATGGTCCCTTCATTTGGAGAGGATCCATTTGCCCTGAAGTGTTGTCTTTCTGGTGAAGCGCTAATGACAGTTCTTGGCGTTGATGACGATTACTTGAAGATGGTGGAACGTCTTGATGGTAAATACGGACGACCCGAGAGGTTAACTGAGGCCGTTTTACGAGACATTGACATATTGGACATTATTGAAGATGGCGACAATCTTCGTTTAATAGAATTGGTGAATATAGTTGAAAGGTGTTGGCTGGATTTGAAGCAGGCTAATTTAGAGAATGAGATGAACAATTCAACAGTTTTGGGCCAGATAGAGAGACTATTACCGTCCGTTCAACGTCGTGAATGGACATTGAGAAAGATGAAGTCTAAGTCTGGAAAATCGCGTGTCGATTTTGCTGTGTTTTTAGACTTCCTGTTGGTGGAAAAATCAGCACTAGAAGACATGGTCAGCATGTCAAAGTACAACTTTTCAAATAACGCGAATGACAAACAGAAGGACACTATTCATGACAAGGATTCAAGCGCTGGTGAAGATTACAAACTTCTATCAAAATTTCGTGATCAGATGTCTCAGAATGCTGAACAGTTGGAACGAATTTCTGATGTTCTTGTACATATTTCATAGAAAGACTCAGACAGTTTCTTGAAAATGAATCCAAGAGCTGAAGTTTTCAAACCGGGTTCTGCTACTAGGAGATGTTGGTACCATGGTAGTGCTACCCATGATATAAGTTCCTGTGTAGGTTTCTCTCAATTGGACATCCATTCGAAAATGGATCTTGTTGATAAGTATGGAGTTTGCTCGTGTTGTCTTACACAAAACCATAACAGTGATGTATGTCTGTATCGGAAACCTTGTGGTCTGATGGATGACGGAACTCAGGAGAAGTGTGCAGAGTTTCACCACCCGATGCTCCATGTGAAAAAGGTCGTAGCGTCTACTTCCCACTATATTATAAGAGAAAGTGGTAGTGCATGTGTTTTTGATAAAACAGTACTATTAATGTTGAGCAAGATAACAAGTGGGAACGTTTCTGTCAATACGATGTGGGATCCTGGGTCTGATAGGTCACTAATTACCAATCACCGGGCTAAAGTGTTAGGTTTGAAAGGGAATCCGGTTAAATTGACTCTCAATAAAGTTGGAAATACGAGAGATGTTATATCCAGTAGGCTATATGAAATACCGCTAACGGATTCTAATGGTGCGGTGTGGTGGATACATGCATTTGGCGTTCCAGAAATAACGGATGATATTGCTCACTCAGATATGTCGCGCGCGTGTGGACTGTTCACTGGGATAACTGCCAGTGCCATTGATAGACCGACTGGGAAAATAGATTTGTTGGTTGGAACAGATTATTGTACGCTGTTTCCAAGAGTCGTTCAACAATCGGGCGAATTGCAACTAATGCGGAATCAGTTTGGGTGGTGCATAAGAGGCCACCATGAATCATTGGTGAACCCTCACAAGGGCCGGGATCGAGTAGCTCACACTAATCACGTGTTTGGTGTACACGCGACGTGTGAGGAACAGAACGAATCTATTGAAGCGCAACCGTTTGGGAGTGTAAAAAATACTAATCGGGCCAACAATAGGAAGTTCACGGATATGTTGCATACGACAACCGTGTATGACTGTGTCTCATTTATGAAGAATGCCCGCTATTCGCATGCAAATGGTCTCATTCGAATTGTGGCTTTTGCTTTGATGTGCCTGTTGGTTTTGTGTGGGAAACCTCTGAGTCTCGATCCTGCATCGAATGCAACGAAATTGTTTTCTGCTACCAGGTTAGAATTGTGTGTTAATTTTTCAGGAATTTCTGTGCCAATCGCAATAACGGAGTCAAATAGATTTCACAACCCGGGATGCATATCCAATGGAAGTGACGGGAAGAACACTGGATCTTCAAATTGTTATTTCTGCAATATTCCACTTAAATGCCTGTCTTGCGAAGAACTGAATTCTTTGGAATATCAGCAGTTTTCATTATATGTTGTGATTCATCAGTCAATGCACCACCTGTCGACACAAGAGTTTCTCAATCGATCCGACTTTACCGAAGTCCTCCTTTTTATACCGAGTTCAATATCAATATCCGATGGAGCATTTGTTGAAACATGTCACAATATGCACCGCACTGCCAAGTCTACGATATGTGGTCGGAGCTCTCTGAACACGACACTGTTGTGTGATGCTTGTGGATTACGAACACAACTGGCTGGTCGGGATATACACCTACCCCCATGTTGGAAACTGCAAACATACGTTGTCTATCTTTTGGAGAAGCCATCAGTTACCACCCTTGAATCATCCTCATTCAACGGTCAATTTGAATTGTCCCGCGTATGTTGTGTTGCCAGATCAAATCCGATCTGCATGTACTGGAAATTATGTAATGATGATATACTTTTGAGCCATTCGGATGTGACCTTTATTCAAAACCTAGTTCTTGAAACGAAGTTGTTTGGCGGGGGAGTGTATCACGCGGTGATAGAAGTGTGTAATTCTGACTATAATCTGTTATTGTATCTGCGGTTAGTCTATTCTCCAGGTAACGCCTGAGTTGGAGTTCAGTTATGCATAGCTGACAGTCTGTGTTTTTAGCGAGCGTTCTTTGACGGGTGATTCCCGCGCTGACTGTTTTTTGCTTATCGATTGTACAATTTGGAATATATGTTTTGGAACTGACACACAACGAACGTTGGAATTGAATTGTTGCTGGATAAGCTGACAATACTACTGAACTTTGTATCCAGTATGTCGCAGTCGCACTGCTCACGTCTAGAATGCCCGCCAACGTGTAAGTTAACATATTGTTCAAAGTGTTTGAATCTGAATCAGTGAATGCGATGATCATGGAACAGTTAGTTGACTCTAGAAATGTGACTTGTCTTTCTAAATCGTGGTTGCAGTGGAACGTGATTATAATGCGGTGTCCTATATTGAACAGTTCTAGAATTGATAGTGATTAATCCATTGAGCTCAACCCATGTGATCACAGTGTGCGCAATTTATGCTTTATGATTGTCGAGTACATTGTACATGAATCTGCATTCTGATTGAAAGAGAATATGAACATTCTTATGCTGTTATCGACGAGTTACTGTTAAATTACTGTCAACATATTGTATTAATTTGATCACTGTAATCGTGCCTTTGTATTGCTACCTCGCATGTGTATGGTCTAGGTGTATATTTCGTTTATTCTCCATGTCAATTCTCTATGTCGCATCTATATGGCTTTGCTTATTTACCACCTCACATGTATGTGGTTTAGTTGAATATTTCATGTATTGTTGCTATTGGATTACCTATGTCGCATGCGTATGGCCTTTATTCTATCAATGTCTTATGATGTTCTTTCTGTATTCACAGGCTGAAACCAATAAATCAGCGTTAAACAGCAGTGGCGTGCATCATTTACTCCATCGCGAAACACCACTTGAAGGTGTTGGCTAAACACTTAAAAGTGTGGGCGTGACAGCTTTAAATGTCACTGTTGAATACGCCTAAAACCCACAGGTGACGAAGACTAAACTACTGGATACCACTCCAAGCCGTTTCGCCCTCCAGCGCTGGCGATAAGGGTTCAAATCCACATGTTTCCATCGTGGACTTTGTAACTCGAAATCGTTATCTGGTGGAGTTGCCAGTTACTCGCCGATGGCCGGTGGTTTGCCGCACATGGTTGATGAGTTTATCAGCCATTGAAATCACTGTTAGATTAGTAGCAAGTGTACGGATTTCCTCCAACACTAAAACTGGCAATGTCGTGATATGGCCTTAGTGGCTAAAGAGACAATAAACCCCAATCAATCAATCAATCTAAACTACTGGAATACTTTGTTGGCAACTTACGTTTTTTATCTTCCACATATCCTACACGATTCATTAATCTTGGACAGGGTGGATTTCCAACAGTATTAATAAATTAATCAGCTTGTATCTTGTTTTATCATTTACAACTGTGGAATGTGGACTGTCACTGTCAGTGCTTCGTCAGTCACCACTCAGTGGTCCGAAGTTAAACGACAAATGATCAATATTTGTGGTGATTTCACCCTGAGCAAGAGCTAAGACTCGTGTAGGACATGTATGTGGAAGACATAAAACAAAAACATACTTTGCTAACATGTTTAGAGGCCTGATCAATATTTTAAACAATGACGGACAATAAAAAGTTTTACTCCGCATAGATAATTTCACAACGATAGAGCAATTAAATAGCATGCCAAAGAAACGTCATATACTAATCCGCATGTAAGTGCAATTTCAAGAGTGTCAATGCTATTATTATAGGGTGGTATTCCGATTTCAGAACTCTGCGAAGGTGTTACAATTGGAAATCCTAGAATGAGTTGAAAGCATGGCTTTTAAAGTTTTTTCTGCATTTAGTTTTGGACGAAGTTTTTTTTATAAACAGTGTATATATATATATATATAGTCGTGACTTACAGGCTCTGTGTAATCGGGTGCAATGTCTTCTTTGTTGGTGTAATATATTCGTGTACTTCGGATGCACATGCCATTAATTAAAATACCATATGTCTCCGACAACTCCACGACGGGTCGCGACTCGAGTAATGCAAGCATAATATTGCTTGCTTTGTCGCACCATTTTATATTATGTTCACCGATGATAAGGTCACTTGTGGAGACGGCATATAAGCCATATAGGCTTACAGCCGAATCCACTCCCATACACAAGGAACATGGTAACATGAATTACCAATATATTATATTGTAGCAAATAATTATTGGGAATAAATATAATTAAACCAAATAAAATATGTTTGCCCTCATTCACTCGCTACCCACTCTCTGATTGATGACCGAGAAAAATCCACAAAAATGGCAATGTTCTGCGGAAAGTTACTCGGCAAAATGAAAATTTGTTGGTTGCTTTCACTCGCCCATAACATAATGTTCTGCATGTGCCCACTTAAAAAAAATATAATAGTCTCTATGTAATATCCATGTCCCCATATCCGTTGCAGGATTCTACATGCTTAAATTGCTCATCGCTTATGTCAGTATATTCATCGCTTTTTCAGATAAAAGCAATTTGTATGATCAAGTCGGCTGCTTTACCAAGACGACATTACACCCACTTACAATCCACAACGCGAACTGGGCACAGTGCAAATCAATGTGTCGTAATCACAAATACATAGGCATTAAGGTGAGTGCGCATACACACTGACTTCGACAAAACACCATGTGTAGTTGTCTTCATTGTTTCAGACATGATCAATGACGTGGCGACATATAGATGGGGGGGGGGTCTGACAGTGTCTCTCACGAATTTGTACTGTAATATTTAGTATATTTGATTTATATAGTAAGTGTTGTTGGTTAAACGAATCGTTGCCATGAAGAACACTGCTATTTTCCTCTCATTTAATTACAGGTAGAGTTTCGATTTTGGTTCAAATTTTCAGTAGATGAAACTTTCGTATCTGCCACAACATCAGTTGAAACTTTCCTACCCGAAAATAGATTGATATATTTATAATAGGTCGAATTTCCAACTATGATTCATTGTTAATATATTCCCATGTTAAAATGATGTGAAACACTCCGATAGTTTCGTTTATAATAACGGCGCTGTTTTAAAGATGCAAACTCCGATTTAGCGCCCCTCAATTACTATTTATTGGGATTCGGGGGTAAAAAATATTTGATTCGAGTCGAGGAACCCACCTACCAAAGCTCAGAATTATTATTAATCTATTATTTTTCACCATCCAAAATTATTAGGGGCCCAGTAAACAGTCGACGAGCCGATGGTCTCGGAACAAATTGCGGATGAAGATGGATAACTCTAAAATTAAGATGCTTTCTGTTGTTAATAAGGGAAAATTTCGTAGAACAACATGTTAATAAATAACTCGTTTCGGGCAATTTTATACTATAGTTGACAGTGCATGGTTAGCATTATTTTTGGGCAATTAATCGATTCCGATAACTGAAGCGATATTTCTAAAAAAGTTGTTGTTGTTGGAATCTGATTATATGGGGACCATTGAATGGGATTGAGTACCTTTATGGGAACGACTTGGACTGAAACGGCCATCAGTTAGAACATTTCCAACCACGGAGCAGTATCAGGTTTGAAACATCCATCCATCAGCTTCGAGATATGATGTATCAATTGGAAGAATCCAACTCACGGGGGGGCGGGCGGGTGGCAAATTAATTTAGTCCCAGGTCTGAGAGGAGTTCTGGTTCATGGGGTGCACTGAGTACACGGATACCCCGTCTAGCCATGTCCCTGGACATCGATCGACCGACAGCGGTAGTGATTTACTGATAAAGACAAAGAACTGCACCGTGCCTGTCCTATAAAACTATGTACTGAAATACATGTGATGAGATCTATTCCTTAGACTAGCATGGGTATTTACATGTGATATAACTAATGATGAATATAACTATTAAAATTAATTAAATGACAAAATGGCACATTCGTTTCTTTCTGTCAATGTGTACCGTCTATATGCTATACTACTTACATATTAGGCTAAATCGCAATTTAAATTTTACAGTAAAATACCGACAACAGAGTTGCCAGTAATATACCGTGAAATAAGCAATATAACATATTTCCCTATATCCATACCAGCTGCTATACCGGAGATTTGAAATGTTATACCGAAAAGTTGACATTGCACTATATTAGGACTGTCCTATATATATACTGTAGATTTTACAGGTGTACCTCTACAGTTAGATTCGACCGACACAGAATGGTACCTGCTTTGGGTGCTCTATAGCAGACATTTGAACCACAATTTCACGAATAATATGATGAGTGTCACGTGGTTTAAAGACCAACACTCGGAGTAGTAAGATTCGGCTTCAATTGATGGACAATAGAACTATACATATGCAATTGTACATTGGTAAAAGTGAGGTTACACATAATTAAAACGCACAGTAAAATATATCAAAAATTCAGTTTGGTTATTCTTGATACTTGATCTCTGTTGAATACTGTTTGATTCGTTCAATCCTTCAAATATGTTATTTCATCTGAGGCAGACACACTGAGAAAAATATCGGGTCAATATGACTACCTTTGGGTTAGTCATGGCTATTTGGAGTAATTTTGACTATACCCGTACCGTCCCACGAGTCATCATGACTAATTAATTATGAGGTAGTCAACTTGACAATGAAAAAAATAAATAATTATAAGTAGATCTATAGCTACTGAACATAAGCTACGTTTTAAAACTCACAGCTTATCGTATTTAAAATGTCCTAGAGACTTTTACGTTATCATTTAAGCGGCATAATTATTTTACCCCTGCACTTATGGTACAAGTTTTATAGTACGAAAAATCGAAATATGCTTCCGGTGTACCGTATGAACCATGTGCGTTGTTTTAGATTGTTTTAGCAAACAATTGTACCTAACTAGCTTCTTAATAACCTGGAATATTGTTAGCACTGTCTGGATTATGTTTGTATATAAAAGGGACAAGAGGTTATAACCTCCGAAAACAGCCTGGGCTGAGTCAATAAATTCAGTGCCAGTGCGGCAGTGGGATTAGACTTGACCTGTTGACATGCACGACAACGTTGTGAATTTCAAAAGACAGATACATAAGTTTCACAAAATTATAAACTGTCCAATAACTCACAAGTCTGACAAGTTTAGAGTCTACCACCACTGGTGACTAGAATTACGAGACATACAATTATGTAGAAATTAGTCAGAATTATGATGTCACAGATCAGTCATGACTCATGAGTCAGTCACAAGTTTGTTGGCTACAACGTTCAACTACAAATTACAATTACCCGTACAAAGGAAGATGGATCATATTCTTCAATTTTCATCGAAACGTGATTTGAGAACCATGTCGCCATGACACATCGCACAGTTACGGAGTCTGCTGTTCTTTTGATCGAAACGCCGGTGACGCTGTGATATTGTTGTGATCTATTTATGAAATGTCGGATACTCTCGGAGATACAGATCCAATTCTGGGACACACATTATCACTGAATCCATCACAAGCTTTTAGTACTAGTAACATACTACAGCTATTCTTCAATTTTCATCGAAACGTGATTTGAGAACCATGTTGCCATGACATATCGCCCAGTTACGGAGTCTGCTTTTCGTTTGATTGAAACGCCCGTGACGCTGTGATATTGTTGTGATATATTTACTGAAATGACGGATAATCTCGGAGATACGGATCCAATTCTGGGACACACATTATCACTGAATCTATCACAAGCTTTTACATTTAGTAACGTACTACAGCTATGCTCTAATTAATCTTCCCCTTTAACACCGGTTATACCATATATACCGCCGTTCAACCAATGGTCAAGTGGTTGACATGTGGTAGCCGCAGGTAATCTTTCTACAGTACTATTAATAATATTTTGCGACTACTGTACTCCGCATTAATTTTTCACATTACACCAGTCCAGCTTTTCGTGAGCGCCATGGACCGTGTTTACTACCCTGCTGGACAAAACAAGTGTCCACTTAACCGCGGTGCAGTTAGTGTTGCCACCGCGGCCGAATTGCAACTACACTGCGGCTCCACTGGCTAACATGTACAGTTGGGCCCCAGTGTACTTGCCATTCGACCATGATGTACGGTAGTTGCCGCGGTGTATGTTCATTAAACTGAAAAAAAGATGATACTTGCCGTTCGGCCACAGTGTAGTTCGGCCGCAGTGTACATGTACTTGCCATTCAGCCGCGGTGCTCAACTGCAGTTACAAACTCTGACACGCGGTCGAACGGCAAATACACTTCGGTGCCACTGGACACTGTCTTGTTTTGTCGAGTGGGGTATACACAAAACAATATTTCAATTAATACTTTGTTTACGGTTTTATAACAAACCCAATTTTCAAGTAACAAGAATTTCATATAAATATTTCAAACTAGGGTACATTTAAAGGGGTACTGTACGCCACATGTTGTTGTTGGTTTCTATAGTCTCCGAGTCGGAGAATAAGGTAACAATTTTTCCATTATTTGAAAGTCTGTTGAGTACGAAGTCATGTTACGGATGACAAATTTACCGGAATGCAAAAATACAAATTGTCGTTGTCGAGTAATTTTTGTAAAGTTTTCAACCAAATGAATCAAATAAAAGTTATATTATATGCATACTAGTCCCATATAATCATTTAAGTTATTGTATCGTCGCTAGTCAGTGAGTGGCTTGAGTGTTCTCCCCGTATCATCATAATATTTTAAGCAATCGTGTGTGCGATCGGTTTAAAAATCCAGTATCCCTCAATTACTATTTTTGATTACGGTAATTCGTAATTTAATTGACGCCATTTTATGGCTCCAGTCATAAATTCAATTTATATCAAATTATTAACTTTTAAATTATTAAATTTTAAGATAGCCTATTAACCTGAGCGTTTACAGAATACATCTTCGACTCAAATTACTTATGTTTCTATATATTATCGATATTAGATCGTTGTTGTCACCGGAAATTTAATGAAAATGGCGTACAGTACCCCTTTAATCAAATACATATCAAATTCTAGTTCGTGATAGTTTAATCAACATTCGCAGTTAGTCACTGACCGACAATCGCAACTGCGGTGTCAAGCCATGCCATAAATATACACTCTGTGGTGGTTATAAAGCTGACTTTAAAAATTACGAAGGTCGGCCATGGTAGTATTGATCATGGTTAATAGCATCATCAACAACGTGGTAATATCGGTGGTCAACGTTGTTAGGGGGGGGGGTCAATTAGAGCTTAGCTGTATATATACAGGTACATGAACATGTAGACCAGTCCAATGTCCAGATGCATCATGTTCTTATCAAAACATGTGTGGCTATCATTCAGAACGATTCGGACATTCCCGCTTTGCTAGGAAATAACCTCTTCCATAATTGGAAACCATATTCGCGAAATTCTACATTATATGGCTCTGGTGATCAGGCAATGACATTGACTCGATGACGCATAGCTGCGAATGAAGAATAATTTATTCACTATGGCTGTACCAAAATGGATCATATATTAAATACATTAAACTCTCTTTGTGTGAGGTTTGTTTGTTCATATACATGTACCGATACAGCACATCGGAAGTGTACGATAAGCAGAACACTCGACAATGTGGCAATACTTTTGGGAGAGTGATTCCGGTGACCCATTCAACACCAAAATATTGTGGCGAGGACTAGTGAGCGCTATAACAGTATTTTCCAAACAATATGCTGCCAGTTTTAATTAACCAAAGCTCATTGGTGTGGTCTCCCCATTGTGGATTATTTTGCTTATCGCACGCTATTTACATACTTTACAACAGGTTCTCGAACCGAATTTGGCTTTGTCCACATAATGCAGCGTAGGAACTACAACAATTACATACTATTTACGCGATATTTATTATGGTATGAATAAAGGTCTGAGCGAACCACATATTAACTATAATAGCCTGATCTGGCTACAATAGGCCGATCGGTCTTCCTAACACAGAGCTCACTGTTGTAAGAGAGGGAACTCTAAATTTCTTGACAATTTAGATCTGTTTATTTGAATATCTGTATACATGTACCGGTATGTATATTTTGAATATTCTCAGTAAATAATTATTTGGTGTCTTGCAAAAGATATCAGAATTAATTATGTTTACGTATTGGTTGAGAGATAATAATAAAACAGTATAGAGTGACTCCCCTTAACCCAGATGCATCCTGGCTGTGAAAGAAGGATTGGTTTATTTTAGTCTATTATAGATCGGTAAGTGGTTCACACAGACTTGTTTGAGCAATCTGATTGATAATGGTTATACAGTTTAATCCCATTAGTGCCCACATATAACAATATAATTCAATCATTGCGATTAATCGTAAACCTTTGTGATAAATCGCCAAGTACGGTAGTTGGCGATTTATCAGAAATATGTTTCGATTTATCGCAAAGTTGTTTTAACTTTGAATGTTCTCAGTAAATAATTATATAGTGTCTTGATAAAAAAATCGGAATAAATTTGGATTTGTTTTTGAAGTATTGGTTGATCGATAATAATACAACCGTTTAGAATGACCCCCCTTATCACATATACATGCTGGCTGTCACGGTGAAAGAACGATTAGTCTATTTTAACCTGATCTGGCTATTGTGATAAATCTCGAACATCTTTGTGATAAATCGCAAATTATGATCACCAAGTAGTTAATTGAGAGTTATTGTAAAGATGTTTAAGATTTATCGCAAAGGTTTGGGAGTTATCGTAAAATTGTTTTGATTTTGAATATTCTCAGTAAATAATCTCCAAAAGAGATCAAAATTAATTTTTGTGTTAAGTATTGGTTTGCTCCCCTTGCATGTTGGCTGTGAAAGACCGATCAGTCTATTTTAGCCCGACCGTGCTATTATAGATCGATTTGTGGTTCATCCAGACCTGTTTAAGATGTCTGATTTATCATGTTTATACGGTTCAAGCCCATTAGTGCCAACACATAACAATGAATCACAAACCTTTGTGATAAATCTAAAACATGTTTACGATAAACCGTAAAGTATAATCACCAAGTAGTTTGAGAGTTATCGTAAAGATGCTTGAGATTTATCTCAAAGGTTTGCGAGTTATCGCAAAGGTGTTTGTGATTTTTCACAAAGTCGTTTTGTGATTTATCGCAAAGATTTTTCTCCCCTCATCACACATGCATTCTGGCTGTGAATGACCGATCGGTCTATTTTAGGTTGACCGTGCTATTATAGAGCGGTTGGTGTTCACCCAGACATGTTGAAGATGTCTGATTTATGTTTATACGGTTAAAGACCTGTATTAATTGCAAATTGATTTGATTAATTGCAAACCCTTGTTTAATATACATCGATAACTTTTGTACTACATCCCATACAGTAATGCAAAAAGTAATTGACCACTTAACCACAGCAGAATTATGGGTAATTTTTCAGGATTTAGTCGGAAATATGGCTTGTTGCCATTCATCGGAAAGCTCTCGGCTGTGGTCAAGTTGTCAATTACTTTGTACATTACTGTATATTTATTGTATAGAAGTTTGCCCATTATTTTAGACATTCAAACACATTTTACTCCACATGCAGGGAACAGGCCGGGGATATCCTGACTCAGTTCTAGTCATGCTGACTAAACTTACTTTAGCCATTTGGGCTCAAATAGAATTAGTCATTATGACTCAAATCATAGAAGTCATTGTGACTAATGCAATATTAGTCAATATAACTCAATGGTAGTCATGTTGACTAAGCATATGTTGGTCATGTTGACTACTACTAACCTAGTCATGATGACTAACTTTTCCAGGTAGTCATTTTGACTAACTTAGGGTAGTCATCTCCAGGACAAGCTGTTGACTACCATAATTTAGTCATATTGACAAACCTATTTTTCTCAGTGCATGCGGTACAACCATTGGCATGTCACGGGCGTGAAATTGTCCAGTCATTTACATGTGCACTTCATGTCTCGGTGCATACTATTGGGTGCACATAGCATGCGTATACATGTATCACAGCACTATCAGTCACAGTAACAGATAGTCGATTGGGTTGAAACATTCGAGACAATTACAACAGCCTCTGTAATAACTCGACGATGACCTTTCGACAATGCTCTCATATAGTCACAACTGTTTCGATAACAACATGATGCATCGGTTAGCGTATAGTTGTAGTGAACAAAGTCAAATGTTGATGATGATGATGCTGATTACGACGAGGACGATGATACTTTTGTTGATGAACATGACGATGGTGATGTGGCTGTTGTCATTGACGATGACGGTCAACATGTTGATGTTGGTGCTGCTGTTGGTGGCATCAACGTACTAGCTTTATGTGTGTGATAAGAATTGGCCTACCCTGAATTCGTAGAAATGTGACTGATCAAACATCCGTTTGTTCCCCATGTTTATCTGGGGTACGACAAGGAAAGTAAACATACCAACTCTGTTATTCTAACTTTACCTGAACGATTTGGAAGAGTTTCTCAAATCAGAAGGTGGGGAGGAATAACTAAAATGTCATGGGCTATTGATACTCAATTGAAGATGTACGTCATGCTATTCATTGTTCTATACGCAGATGACAGGTTCTTATGACTGAAAAATCATTACAATTGCAGAAGGCACTTGAAAGTTTTATAAAGTATTGCGAGACGTGGCAATTTAACGTCAACATCGAGAAAACAAAAATTATGTGATAAAACAAATGCTTGCCAAAGAATGGTGATGAAATTGAAGTAATAAAGAATTTTACCTATCTTGGTACTATTCACACCAAACCAGGTTTAAAAAAAACAAAATAACAAATTATTTCTCATCATACAGCAATATATTGCAGCGGCGACTAAGCGTTTCGATCCATAAAAGATCATATTTCTTTTACTTTCGAATCCACTTAATATTACTGCCGGAATAAAAATTTGTCACGTGGCAGTCACCTCACATATGGACAAACCTCACATTCGAACATTTCGTTCTGATTAATTATCTGTATTGCCTTCCAGAGCACAACAGTAACCACAAATCGAATACAAGTGTTTCGTTAATTTTACCTCCATAATACAAATACTAATAATAGCTAATTATATTAGCACTTGCACCAATCGTACCAAACATCAATTATGCAGTGACATTATTAAATACAAATTTTCCTCGACCAGTAGCAAACCTCGTTCTAGCCCGAAAATCTCTGGAAGGCAATACATATTACGTACCTCAAAACTTATCACCATGTAAATACGTTTGTATCGTCATCTTGATGTCATGTATGTTGCTATATTGTATTGGGAGAGGGGCTTCATAAGTTGTAAAAACTTGTCGCCCAATCCCTTGTGTATATTATGCAAATAAAATATGTTTCAAGTCAAGTCAATACGACGCCGCAAAGAAGGCATTGGCCAATAAAGCAACCAAAAGTTTAGAATTCACTGTTTGTCGATTAAAAACATGTTCGAATTGTTTGATGAGGAAGTCTTACCGATTATGTTGTACTATTGTGAAGTATGGGGATCTGTATATAATGAGAGTTTTTGAAGATATATATAGACAATTCCCGAAACACGTTCATACAGCATATAGCGTTATCATACGTCATATCCTTGACATGTGGAACACTGAATGTTAAGGATACGTTCACACACAGGCAAGTTTTCACGGTATGGTTTTTAGGCATTTCGTCGTAGAACTCGATATGATGACATAATATGAATGGAAACATGAACATAAAATGCATCTGAACCACATGTAACTACGTGAGAAGTAATATCTCTATGTCCCACCTGTAGCGATGCTTTAGGAATTTACCTGTAAATAGCATGCAATTATCTCGCAAGAATCAATCATACAGGCATATGGAGGCAAATATCAGTAGCACCGTTACACGTGGAACTACAAAAATGTTACTTCTCTTGTCGTTCGCTTTGGTAAAGATACATGTTATAAGTATATTTCCCTTCATATTCTGGCATCATGTGGTTTTCTATGACGAAATTCCTGCAACACATACCGCGCAAACTTGCTAGCGTATGTACGTACCCTAACAGTAATATGCGGATCTTAATAAGATGTAACACATTCGATATGTATATGAATGTGTATAGCTCAATCAAAGAGCTGTTGTTTTTATTAATGATAACATGCCTGGTGGCAGTTTTTGTAGGCTATCTTTGGGATATTCAACAGTATTTAATCTCATTTTTATAGCATACGGTCATAGACAAAAAGTTATAGATTTTATTTATTACATGATCCAAAAACATACTTAAATCAACAAATGGGACGCGAAACTAACACCGGCTTCTATAAGGCACGAGATGACGTTTCATGTAACTATGGGTTGTTTGCCCACGTAAAAGAATAGTCCTAGATAAATCAAGACTCTGACGTATTTAGTTGCGTATATTTAATGACATATAACTTTCCAACTCTTCATTCGTCATAGCTTGTTGGAAAAATATTGCTAGCCATAGTATTTTGAGACGTAGCGTACGAAATGTAAACAGACGACACACCGGAAGTCAAAGGTCACCTGGCAGTATTTTCTGTTATTAAACGAACGTTTAATGTCACAATTGATAGAATGGGTTTATTGAATGGAATAAGGGTAGGATCATGTAATAAAATATAATTCATACATATGCTATACAGGGTGAACAACAGTTGTGCGTTTGTCCATACTCAACACTGATTACACCTAAGGTCAGGGGAACACGCTGTGATGTTTCAGGCAACAAGGAATACTTTATATATGTGGGGAACAGTGGTGAGTATGTAACCATTTCAATGTAAGTTCCATTCCTCAAACTTCTCCAACAATTGGAACCAAAAATGTATATATTCCACCAGAATACGGAACAGCTGTGGCCTAGGAGTGTCCACCAAGTGATAGATATTATTCTGATTCATTCCAAGACTACCCCCATTGTCAACCCATAATGTATCAGAATTCAAAATAATATAGAGTTATTACCCTTCTATTTAGAATAATGGACTATACAGTACAGTCAGGATCAAAATTAAGAACAGAACACACCACGTTATCTCGACAAAAACAACATGTTACCAGTTTATTTGACCGGACCAGTTGATAAGACAATGTTTTGGAGCCCCCTCTCTCAAATAGTATATAATATGGGATATGTTGTATACAATGTGATCTGGTGATTCGAAAAATGAGTGGGCCTTTAAAAAGGCCTTCGATTCTGTGGACTGCGATCGTCTGGAATATAAACTGTTACAGAATAACATCACGCAAAACATGTAAATAGTGGAGTTGAGATTGACATCACAAACATTAATATTCTTGCGGAGGCTGACATTGTTCTGATCAGTGATAATTAATATACACCGATAACCTGGATACCTAGGTGTTGTATTTAACGGAACCAATAAGTTTAGTGTAAGCCACCGAGACTTGCGAATTCTTGGGGTGGTATACTGGGAGCTGTAATATCAATAATTTTTAAAACTTAACCGTAATGATTGCATTGTAATGCATCGTAATGATATAGTACAAAATCATACGATACGATATTTCCTCGATGTGCACCGATTCGCACCTCTACCATCACACAACGGGCGATTGGGTGGGTAACATCAAGTTCTTCAATCCACGGACGGTTGGTAAGCACGGCGAGACGGTGGAATCGACTAATATTGATGGACAACAGGCAAACTGCGAAAACTGTGTTTCTATGGGAAGATAATCACTTATATGCGACACAATATATTATGACTAAATTAATTGTATGATGTGTGGTTACATGGTTGAATGAACATCAATTAAATACGGAGAGTCAACTTTTCAAACATCACTAGGTTCACTTATAGAAGAAACAGATTCATGTGTGCTGTTCAAATGTCTGAATAAATGGTTAGCGACAAGTGGACCCATCCTTGGTGATTTGGTACCTGGGAACAAATTGATACAGTAAGCATTCTGCAATATAATGACAATAAACGTTAAGACAATACTAGTCACTAGAATTTGTAGCCACTATATTATATCCAGTGTATATTCAGTATTATGAGAAAACGGTGCCTCCACATTTTGCCGTGGCAAATTGTGGCATGCTGTTATGCTTTACAAATGAATGTTTAGTGGGCTATGTTTATTGGATGATACTGCGCTGTGGTTGTTGAGGCAGATTGTGTGAACGGCGAAACGGTTCTCACTAAATGTGCCGTCAACAAACACACCACCGTATCCCCAATAACACACACACACACCACTACATTCATTTCATATATTTATTAGCTTTTTGTTGATTTATTCCCATACAAAGGCTGAGTGTATTTTTATTTATTTTCACAAAAGCTGCCGAGAATTTGAGACTAGTCAACGCAGCATATCAAGTCAGTCCAATATAAAATATCCAATCACGTAGCAACGATAACGTGATAGATATAAATAACTGGCTTCAGATGCAATTCGGCTGAACTTTGAAAAGCACGCCCACTTATTCTGATGACCGATTTTAGTGATTAGGTCAGATTAGGTCAACAATTTGTGACGTCGTGTTCGTGTTACGGTCTGTGTGACATTCAGATTTAACATGGCGTTGCATGCAACAGTAATTTGTTCTTCATATGAGTTTTACACACCATAATGGTCTTGTGACGGTTGAACTGAGCACCCCCTCCACTCAAACGTTCCTCGTACAATCATTCATGGAAGTCAGTATGATCTAAACTCCTTAGTCTTATCATTCATATCATTAATGTAACATTTCCTGACAATCGGTATCAGGATTGAGATACAGTGTGCAATGCAATATGTCTAATGTGGAAATGACTTATTTTTATGAGTTTATATAAACACCTTAGGTAGCAGTACTGTATACACAGTTTCACGGGTTGTAGGGGTCTGCAAAATAAGTTTCTGGGGGGCATAACAGCCAGTTAAAAACTGGGAAAGTTCTCATAATAAGTGGAAAATTTGGATACTCAACAGGATTTTCGTATTCAGTGAAGGCCAACTCTGTGTTATTGGTTACAGGAAAATTGCCCGATTTCTCTGCCCTGAATTCTGTGATTTTTCAAATTGATGCAATAATTGTTTTCTATTTCAAATATTTCTCAGCTCTAAAATAGCTTAATCACGTGAAGAAGCTTATTTACTGACATTCGCTGTCATGGTCTGTTTTTTTGGTTGAAAATGGTCAATTTGAGTAAACAAAATGGGTAAAATTGAGCGTTTTGTGTGTGCAAATTAAGGGACATAACTCAATGCCAAATTTTACAAAGAAGCTAAAGTACAAACATATGAGTACACCTAAAATTTCTGTCGAAAATAAAACATGCTTGATGGGACCTATGCCAAAGATAATGGCTCGGCATTGATTTGAATTATACTACCCCCACCAATTAAGGTTGGCCAAAATTGCTGGAAAACGTGTATTGCTACCTTAACACATTGTTTTGATCTTTCAAATAAACTGACGGCTAAACAGGCGAAAATCAAGGCTGTTATATCATCGACGATGCACACTTTACTATAGAGGACAATTCACTGCAGTCATGCCAGAGGATGTGTGGTTCATATCCCTTCATCGGACTTCAGGTAGGTTCGTCAATGTAATCAAGATACACCAGAAACGTGAATGTCCCAGAATGACATCAGTAAGGGTCCTTAGTCCGCAGGCAATTAGAGTAAATGGCTATCGTTTGCTTGTCTATCCGGGCCGCTATAATACTGTATATCATGCCATGAATATGTACTCAGGCCAAGCCCGTGCACTGGCGTGCAGATCATATTCTACCCGTTCGAAGCTTGGGAACTTTTTGACGTATGAACTGTTCGGACGGGGAAGTTTATAACATTGAATAAACAACACAGGATATAATTTTCGTTGTCAGTGCTTATTACTTAATAATTTATTTCACAGTAGGGGTGGTCCAACTCGAGATTGCATATTTTTTGTGAGTCGATATCGCAAAAACCCTTGAATTATTTCACTGGAGAAAGGCAATGACTGTAAGCGTTGCAAATCAAAATCGGCTCAACTAAGTCAACCAAATCATGCAATCGCAAGTTATGACCTTCACCTACTGTGAAATGCATTATTGAGGAACAGGCATTAACTAAGAAAGAAGTATATTACCTGCCCTACTTTTCCTGTGTAGTCAACGCAGCATATTAAGTCAGTCCAATATAAAATATCCAATCACGTAGCAACGATAACGTGATAGATATAAATAACTGGCTTCAGATGCAATTCTTGCCAGAACAACAATTTCCCAGGGTTTGAATGTATTCAAATGTATACTATGTTTACATCGTTATGTTGGTAAGGAAATGCACGTAGTTGTTACGATTACTATATACTTGTACGTAGCTCTCCATGTACATACGAGTGAATTTTGGTTCGAATCTATATTTTCCAATTAATGTTCAATAAATAGGCCGGGTATTAACACAGTACATATGTGGACACATGGTCTTTGTTACTTTATATGACACGAAATAAGCATGACTATTATTATGATCAAACCATATCATCAGGGAGCCACGTAGGTTTTATTTGCACACTCGCGTACGAAGGTTTTGATGCCTCAGTTATGTTACACCACCTTCTGTTTTTTTCCGAAATGGTGATTATAAGAAAACCATAGCCAGGAATGATAACGCCCTCAAGATCATATTGTTAAGCATTTATAAAATATATTGGTTTCATGAATGCACCACCTCAGAATTCCGATAAAACAACTAATCGTTCAAATTGTTATATTTACATACACCTGATATCTCTTCCGATTTCCCCATAGCGTTACGGTAGACACGCCCCCTTATTCAATGCGTTCATAAACATATGAACGTAACGTGACGTCACTTTCAATGTCGTTCATAGGTTTATGAGCACATTGGTCCCGGAAATCACCGGGGATTGTTGGACATTACCGACTGCTTGAGTATCTAGTCAGCCAATACGCCAAGGATTTGATAGCAAACAGTATGTAATCGAGGTTCACGATTGGATGGCTAGTGGCATCTAATCGCGAGCACGGGTGGCACGAGATGTTCGATTGACTATCAGAATGTTGGTTATCATATAATCCCATATCCCATAATATGTCAAATATAGCGAATTATCGAAATATGAAATACAACGAAAAAGCGAAATATGAAAATACAGCGAAATAGCACGAAAAATCGAAATAGGAAAATACAGCGAAATAGCGAAATAGGGCGAAATATAGAGCGAAATATAGAAATAGGAAATTATTTTTATAAACGAAATAACGAAGATATTTGAAAAGGTGTTTTTGACGAAATAACGGACATACATTGTATTTGGAGAAGTGTTTTAAAGAGCGTAAGTATATAAATATAAATAATACACGGCGGATTCAACGTGGTCATAGGTTTTGACCGCGATCAAAAATCAGCAATCTCCGCATGAACCCCTTCGGGGTTCATGCAGTTTGCTGAATTTTTCTCGCGGTCAAAATCCCATGACCACATTGAAACCGCCGTTCATTTCTTATACAAACACTGCGGCTCATTACTGCAGGTTTCTCATTCGGCACACCAGAAAGCCTCATGGGGACCAAAAATACACTAATCAAGGCTCTTATATGACATAATGCTTCAAGCGAAAGCACACAATAAGCCTGGGTCCTGCTCCTAGTAGATTTCTAAAAAGCATTTGGCTCAGTGTCATGGTCGTTCATACATAAATGCCTAAGTGTTTTTCAAATTTGGTGATTCCATAAAAAAGTGTATGGCAATTCTATATGAAGACGCAAGTTCGTCCATCCTGATTAATGGTTACATATCACAAAGTTTTAAATTAGGGCGTGGCTGTCGACAGGGTGATCCCATATCCCCGTATATTTTTCTTCTCTGCGCTGAGGTGTTAGCATTGTTGGTAAGACAAAATGCTAAAATTAAAGGATCAGTCCACGGTGGTTCAGAGTATAACATATCACAATACACGGACGACACAACGTTTATACTTGATGGCAATGAAAGTTGATACGTGAGGCCTACTCAATACTTGGCCTATATGCTCGGGTTTCGGGACCGCGTATTAACCCGGAGAAATATCAGGCGGCATGGATAGGATCAAGAAAAAACTATGAATCAACCATGTGCCATGATTTAAAATGATCCTACTAAAAAACTTTCAACTTTCTGGGCATTAATTTCGACACTGATCTTCGAAAATTATGTCAAACTACTCCTGTAAATTGGACGAAATAGAACTATACTAACCAAGATATGGAGCCACAGGCTACTAACCCCAATTGGAAGAATAACTGTCATTAAGACATTTATTCTTCCAAAGTTAACCCACATATTCATGTCTCTCCCCAGTCCAGACGATGCTTTCGTTAAGAAGTTAAACACATATTATTATTCCATTTTATCTGGAACTCTAAACGAGACAGAGTACAAAGGAAGCAGTTAAGTCTCGAATACTCCATAGGAGGGCTGAAAATGGTCAACTTGGAACATTTTAACCACGCAATGAAAATCACATGGATGAGACGTCTGAAATGTAAACAATCAAATTGGGCACCTCTCCTAAAAGACAACCCCATTGTCAATGACCCCCTGTACCTAACACATGATGCTAAGTTCCTGTCACAACAAACTTCAAAAGTTTGTAACCCATTTTGGAGGGATGTTCTCAGTTCTTGGTGAAAATTTATAAGTATGTGCTAAAAATGGTAATATCATGTCAGTGACCATATGGAATAATTCTAACATTAGAATGGAAGGAAACCCATTTAACTTTAATTCGTGGAGAAATGCAGGCATAGATTTCATAAGCGATCTGTTCCAAGCAAATGGGGAATTTCACACCCCTGACTCCCTTAAGGCTACAATCAATATTTCTACTAACTTCATTAATATAGCTAGCCTAAAACGCCAAATATACATGTATAGCCTTTGAAACTCTCGAAATCAGCCCCTCCTACGATTACCCTCCCCGGTCTTACCCAAAACTTTGAGCCCGTTATTAAGGGATCAGAAAGAAGGTCATCTATTTCATCGAACCCTGTCAATAGGGAATCGGGTGCCAAACTCATGTAAAAAATGGAATTCGGAGATAAAAGACGACTCCCAATCATGGGACAATATATTTCGCAATCCATTTACTACCACGCCTGACACGAAACTCCAATGGCTCCAATATAGAATTAATACAAGAATCATATCGACGAACAAATTTCTGAAGATCGCAGGCATAAGAGAGAGAGATTGTTTATTCCTCCACACACGGGAGACGTAGTGTACAACGTATATACAATTACATAATAAAAAAACATTAAGTATAATAAGGCGTTACGTATATGTTATCAGAACAGACACGAATGCATCGTGTGAAATTAGAAGCAATTACTGTACTATATATACGTGTATATATAACGTCAATACTATCCCATATACACATGTATATATAATAAATTGCATGGCGATTGCAATTACAGAGGTCATATATCTACAAATTATAATTATACGTCAATGTCTATAATGGCATATAATAAATTAGATATCGATATATGGTGGCATTCCATATAATATACAGAGATGCGATGTTATCATTGATATTGTGATATTCGTATACTTTAGTATACTGTAGATAGTAATAATAAAATTGTATTGTTACATATGCTATTTTGTTTCCCGACAAATTTGGGATATTAAGGATCAGCAGTATACATGATGCATGAATCTATATAGGAGTCGCCACTCGCAAACAATCATATGTAACATAATACACTTATGAACGAGAAGCAGTCTGTGAATAAACTATTTTCATTGGGAATATCTGAGGGATCAAGTCCGCCCAGCGACTGGCATCCAAATGCATACATTAGAAATTCATTGCAAGACAATTGATCCATCGTGACAAAGATTGGGATACCGTTGACATTAATAATTCTATACCAGAAGCAGTTCTTCAGTTGAACTATATGTGGTGAGAAACAATGGAGAAACATGTGTTCAACCTGGTTATGGTACAAATGGCCACAGTGTTTGCAGATAGTATTATTATCATATGTCGTGCGGTTGAGAATGTTAGCCATTTGTACCGCTTTCTGTAGATAATTAGGGTTGTGCCAACAGAGCTTCCATCCCCTCCAGGTAGACATATGGCAAGGTTTTACTCTGCGAAAAAACTCAAGGGAGTCCACTCGTTCAGGTTGATTTGGTTGTGACGTTGTGTGAGACATATTCTGTTTCACAATAGTTTTCCAATGTGATTGAATAGGGAAGAATCCTGTTTCAGCGAATGATGTGAGATACTCATATAGGTTGTGTTTTGTAAGAATAGGAATAATGTCTCCTGTGAAGCCAATTGGAGGGCGTTTAAATATTATATAACCATGTAGATTGAATAGGAAAATGCGGAGAGCGACACGGTGGTTGCATGGTAAATTTATTAAGGTGCCCATGAATAAAAGTTTTTTCTTTTCAATTTCGAGTCTGAGTGGATTGACTCCGAGCAGAGACAATGCGATTTCTGTGCTCGCCCTTGTCGGTAGACCTTGAATTGTTTTGATGCACATGCGGTAAGATCGCTCAAGTTGTAATATGTTGGCTTCTGATAGCCGGTACCACATCTCACAGCCGTAGAGAGCTTTCGGGAGAACCACGTGTGTAAATATGGTCAGCTGTGAGATCGGCGAAAGACATTTCGTGGTAAATGACCTGCATGCACCGAAAAATGTTTTCCGCATTATCTCACATGACCTATCAATGTTCGTTTTACGATCTGATCTGCGGCTTTGTGGTATTCCGAGGTGCACTACACTCTCCACTTCTGCTAAGTTATTCTCACCAAGAATCCACTTTGTGTTGATACATTTATTTTTGTTAGTTCGTTTGTGATCAAAGACTACTACTTGGCTTTTTGTAACCGAATACTCAAATTTCCAGGTGATGCTGTAGTTGTGACATATGGTGAGGAGCTTCTTTAAGCCTCCCTCGGAAAATGACAATAAGCACACATCATCGGCAGTTGTGGGACAGGCACATGATACAGAGTCTACGTGAAGACCTTCTGGTGCTTCAGAAAGCGTATTAAGGAGATCGTCGATGTAGAGCAAGTACAGGACAGGTGACATGATGCTCCCTTGCCTGGTTCCTTGTTCTACACAGAATTGATCAGAGTGAATAATATAGCACCTTATTACACTCTTGATGTCAGTGTACATGCTAGCAATAACTCTCAGTATACGTCCACCGATACCTTTTCCATGTAACTTATATATTAGACCATCGTGCCACACACGATCAAACGCCTTTTGTGAATCTAGAAAGGCGGCGTATACCGTAGAGTTATTGCTGTGTCCGAATTCAACACTTTCCTGTAAAAGAAAAGAGGTAACACTACACCCGATACCCTTCTGGAAGCCATTTTGAAGGTAGTTTGGAAATTTTGAGAATAGTTCAGATTGTAACAACCTTTCCAGAATAACTGATTCAAAGAGCTTATAAATAACTGGTAACAAAGTAACTGCCCTGTAACTATCTGGGTTGTCAATAGGCTTTGGATCGCCTTTATAAATTGGGACTATTACTCCGATCTTCATATCATTGGGTATAAACTCATGGTCTAACATTGAAGAGAATAGTTTCCCGAGTATATAATAAAGTTTGGTCGGACCGTGTATTAGGTGTTCGTTAACTACCCGTGTGAGGCCACCGGCCTTGTGTTTCTTAAGTTTTTGGATGGAAGCACGAACTTCACCATCCGACACAGGGTAGGAAAAATCAACATATGGTCCCCCTACATGCTCATTGGGGACCCGAAGTTTTCTGACAGTATCTTCCACATGAGCTTCGAAAATGGGATCCCGATGAATACCCCTTTTAAAAAGATTTCCGAAGTATACTTTCCAACCATCCACGATGTCCTCTGGGTCTCTGAGTGTGGAATTTCCAAACTTCATTTCAGATCCTGCACTAATGCCACACCTATTACTGGTTTTAATGGCCTTCCAGAAGGATGCCTGGTCATATTGTGCATACAGTTCAATAGTGCGTGTACGTTGTGATTTAAAAGTTGCCACTGATGCACGATGGCGTCGACGGAATTTTCGCTTGAAGTTTTTATAATCACGAAAATATTCATTGTCTAGGCCTGTTGGACGACCGACCGTTATCCAGCGCATCCGATATTTTCTCATGTTCACATGGAGTGTCTTTAAATCGGTGTTCCAGTAAGATTTGATGTTGCGTTTGCATTGTTTTGGAGGACTAGCTCTCTTGGAAGCACCGATGAGAATATCAATCAAATTGGAGTATAAATGGGTTATGTCTGATGTACTCGATAGCGGCATGTCCAACAGACCAAGCGCATGTGTTACTGAGGATTTGTAAACATCCACATCTAGCTTAGACCATTGGATATTTGGTTCGTTTTGACAATTTGGGACACTTTGTGCTTTTGTAATATCAAATGTAATATTGCATAATATTGGTCTGTGGTTAGAGGTATTCAAAGATTCGTCATCGAGGATTTCGATACTGTTGACCAGGTCTGACTTGCAACGGTGCATTATAATGTGGTCGATCATAGACGTTGACACATTATGATTATAAGGTGCATATGTGTGATCTGGCCCTTTACAAATATCGAGAGTGACAAGCGACACTAGCCCTTTTGAATTCAGGAATTGACCGAATTCAGTGGATCTGGAGTCCCGTTTGTGGTTTTCAATGGGTACATGGTGTCTGTCACCTTTAAAATGAGCATTGAAATCACCCATCAGGATGATGCATCCTTGTTAGGAGAATTCAGAAACAAGATCTGCAAGGAGATTTAAACAGTCGGTGAATTCAGACTCAGTATAGTTTGTATTAGGCAGGTGTACCTGAAATATATAAACACACTCACTGAGCCCTATCTGCAGTCTAATCCCAATGATCCTTTCGTGATCAATATCTATAATAGATACTCTGTCGGAATGCTTTTGATTAACGATAAAAGCAACACCATCTCTGGTAAATTGGCCGCCGGATTTTGTGGTAATTGTTCGACCTGGTTTCCCTAAACCGGCATAATTGACATGGATCTGATCGAGAGATGACATGTTCTCCGCACCTAACCAGTGTTCCGATATGCCCACTATGTCGTATTCAGACATGTTCAGAAGGCTGGTCAGGTACAGGGAACTTGAAGTTAGGCCAGTGGCATTCCATGTTGCAATTTTAATACTGCGTTGTGTGCATTGTGATGTGCGACAATTGACATGATTATGGTTATTAGCCATGATTGGTTGATTTTGAAGAGTTTTTAAAGTTTCGCCACCGTCTGCAGTATAGACCTGTGGGCCAGAAATCATCGAGAATTGTTCTGGTGGCACTGCTGGGTATCGTTATTCTAGCTGCGCGACAATCAGGATTCTTGCTGCTGAATACTTTGACGTAGGATGGAGTAATTCCGTTGCTCGTGAGATACTCCCTTATATCCGCTTGTCCTTTATGATTGGGAACGCCCCCGACGTAAAACCTTACATTCCTCTGATATTCTCTGGATTCAGACTGGTTATGTTGATGTCGAGGATGCACGTCATTCTCTGGAAGTGAAAGATCCATTGGTAATGAGTTTCCCATTGAGAATGACGGGATTGACTTGTCCAGATTATGTGCGGACTGAGTTTGTGTGCGACGACGACTCGGTGAATTCGCTGACCTATCACGAGTACTGTTACCTGGATTATTGAGTAACGGGTCAGACTGCACATGTGACTTGATTGAGTCACACCCGCTTACGTGAGCAGACCTAATCGAACTGTTATTCGGCTGGGTGGCTAATTGATCCGTATGCGGCGATGTCGGGTTTCGCTCCACGTCAGAGCGCATAGTACTGTTCACTGGGTGATTGGCCAACGGCACAAAACATTCATTCACATAAGCCACAAGCGAACTGTGCTTGAAATTCATGTCGGCCGCAAACACTTCGAACAAATTGTTAAAGCTGTGTTGCACTGTATTTAGATTGGATAATGTTCCGTCAGCCGACTTTTTCAGATGCACTTCCAAAGCGTCTAGTCGCGCACTTAAAATTTCGTGACTGGCTGTCGTTGCGCTCAAGTCGGTTAGTTGGTTGAGCGTAGATTTGCACATTGCTTCCGCTGAGTCAATGACTTTCTCGATATCGATAAGTGACATAGATTGGTCATTGTGTGGTGTGGAGTGTGCTTTCAAAGCGGAATCGGCTACAGGTTCTGAGTAAACTGTTTTCGCTGCTTTGATGTTGTCGATTTCACTGCGGAGTGATTTGAGTTCAGTTTTAATACAACTCAGATTAGCAGCAATACTTTCAGATGCTGTTGTAGAAGATGCCTTGATGGCCATAATGTCAGATTTCAGTAGGGTCATGTCGGCAGCTATTGAAATTATTTTATCTCTTGTACACTCAGATTCAGGCGCACATATATTGGCTGATTCTGTATTCTGCTGGCTTCCACAGACTGTCTGAGATTCTTCGGTTGGCATGGGCGTAATAAGATCACGCAGGTCATCAAGTGAACCACCATGCAGGTAATGAATTAGCTGGTATATGTCCTTGGCTAGCTTTCGTTGCAATGGAACTCCCCCTGATCGCTGATATCTCTGCTTGATGTCATATCTGTCTAACTCTTTGAAAAGCCGAGCTTCCGCGAAAATGCATTGCCGAATGACTTTTAGTCGAGCAGAATCGGACTTTGTCACCACGTCGTCAAGAAACCTCTCTTTTGGTAGATGTAAGGTACCTTTCAGTTCGGGTATGGTATAAATTGTCTCGTGTGACTGGGTGCCACAAAATGAGTTTCCCGCATATGGAGATCCATTCGGTGGGTGTTGTTCGGGAACGGAGCATGGCGGATTGGCATCATATGTTTCATCATGGGTGAAATGTGTTAAGGGATAACTTGGCGTGATGCATGTGGTCTCCTCGTCATCGAAAACTATTTTGGAATTGTTAGTATGGCTGGGTGTTACTGATTTTAGAATTGTGAAATCTTTTCCGTCTATCGTTGTCACGTTAGGCGATGGCATTTTCAATTATCTCACAGCGAACACACTGGGCGAATATATCTCTTGTCGACGCTGTATGCTGACCACCCAAGCGTGCGATTTCAAAACGATCACAGATTCTCTCCCTTGTCACATGAATCCGAATTGGGCGTGGGTGGTAGTGGTACTCAACCGTGAAATTTTCCCACGCGCAGAGTAGGTGTGCAGTAGACAGATAATGAGCACAATTAATGGCGGACAAATAAATGTAAACAAACAATGGCTGTGGTGTTTGCCGCGAGAAAGTCTCAAAAGTTATTTCAATATTATTGCATCGCACCAATGGGGTTATCTCGGAATTACCGTCATAAGAAAGCACACATCCTAGCGAAGATCCTCTGAATATCAATGTGGAACATAGATATATAGTTTTTGAGAAAAAACATCATATTTGAAGAGCGATTTCTAGAAGCAAATACCAAATTTCAAGTCGATAGCTCCACCCGTTTCCGAGATCTCGTCTGTTCCCGTATATCTCTCTGCAGATGCTAATAACGTTGAATGGTAAACAAACGCTCTTTATAGCGATGCGTCAAAAACAAACGTTCATTAAATTATCACTTGATTAACCATCCAGTGCCGTTTTTTGTGACTGAGAGTGGAGAATGGGTGCTCTGGGCTTCTCCAAAATGCGACGTCGACGATTCCCGTTGAATTTTACCTTTGGATAGGAAGTTTGGTCTCGATCGGTCAACCCGTTTTCGATTCTATAAAGGACATACAGACAGACAGAGGTCTTCAAAATATATAATAGACTAGCAGGTTAGCCCGCCACTGGCGGCAATAGTCAGAAACATGACAATTTTTAAGTTTTAATTAATTTTGTTTTTTAATGAGTTAATTTTTTTTTTTTTTCAATGAGTTAATTGTGCCTTTTTAATTTTTTAATTGAATTTTTGTTTTTAAATTTTACCCGATTTTTTTTGGTTTTTCGAGTTAATTGTGCCTTTTTAATTTTTTAATTGAATTTTTAGTTTTTAAATTTTACCCGATTTTTTTTTGGGTTTTCAATGAGTTAATTGTGCCTTTTTAATTTTTTTATTGAATTTTTTGTTTTTCAATTTTACCCGATTGTTTTTTGTTTTTCAATGAACCCGTCCATGGCACTTCCCGTATTTAGCAAGTTTGAGCTCAATCGGTTCGAGTCTATAAAGGACACACACATATATATGACACTTCCCGTAGGTAGCAAGTTTGAGCTCAATCGGCATTCCCTGGAATTTCCCAGTCAATATTTAGCAAGTTTGAGCTCAATCGGGTCGAGTATGACTTGACTTGAAACATATTTTATTTGTATAATATACAAAAGGGATTGAGGCACAAGTTTTTACAACTTACGAAGCCCCTCTCCCGATACAATAATATTACATACATGTGATCAAGATGACGGTATATAAACGTATTTACATGATGATCAGTTTAGAGATATATAATTTGTATTGCCTTCCAGAGGTTGTGTAGATTTGTGTTTAAAACAATGAGGCTGCATTGTGAAAAAATAATAATAGTAGACAGTCATGAACTAGGTTTTAATTTTTGTAGCGCTCTGGAAGACAGTACCGACAATTGATAAGAACGTGCATGTTTGTGGGGGAGGTTGGTCCGTTTGTGAGATAACTGCCACATAAAAATTGAAATTTCTGAAGCACCTTTAAGTATATTCAGAAGTGATATACTTATGTATGTACATACACCTAAATATACACATGTACACATATATGGATCCGTATGGACACACATATACATACATATAATATAAAATCTTTTAGGGGTCGAAACGTTTAGTCGCGGCAATATATTGTTGTGTGATGTCAAATAGTCTCATATTTTTTTGGGACGAGATATTAGGTATTCCACACATGAGTTCTGCAATGTTGCTTATTATGAGATTTTCACGGGTTAGTTTCTCAGATAATTCTGAGCGCTCTCTTTGGTACAATGGGCACATGAAGAAATAATGATATGCGTCTTCATACCGGTTTCCACACGAACATGCGGGGCTGTCAGCGATATAGTTGTTGAACATATCAGATCGGAGTTCACTACACAAGTTACGTAGGCGACAGTGAAAAATATTGTATTTTCTAAGTCCAACGTAGAAATGTCGAGGGGGACTGGGCGTTGGATCTATATGTTGCAAGTTGGTTTTGAAGGTAGAAAATTGGTCAACGTCAGTGATTAATTTGGGAAGTTTGTTCCATTCCATGGCCATCTTTGGGAAAAATGACTGTTTGAAGTGTTCAGTATTGCAGTAATATGAATAAAATTTACTGGGGCGTCTCCAATTATAGTCTGCAACTTCATGAGATCTGGGGGGAAGTATAGTGGATAGATATGTTGGTGCTAAATTGTTGACGATTTTATAGAGTGCCTGCAATTTATGTGTTTGGCGTCTTTTATTGAGTGAAGGCCCCATCCAACTTCCTGTAATACCGCATCACCCGAGGCAGAACGGGTGATACCGCTGACTATCCGGCCAGCATCGATATGAAGCCGGTCAAGCTTTTCTAACATATAGTTAGAGGCATTGTCCCAAACGGCATCTGAATAATCAAATAGTGGTAAAATGTATGTTTTGTAAATAATTTCGATGGTTTTTCTGTTTAGTTGATATTTGATGCGACGAAGTTGAGATAGGCGCGAGGCAATCTTTTTGACAGAGCCTTCGATGTGGGCGTTCCATTTGAGATTTGATTGGAGTTCCAGACCTAAATGTTTATGCTTGTCCACAAAGTCGATTGAATTTCCCACGAATTTGAGGTTCGGATTCTCTGTAGATGAAGCAACCAATGAGAAGGACATTCCAACTGTTTTAATTGGATTAAAGCTGACCAGCCAGTTTTTGGACCACGCTGTAATTTTGTCTAAGTCGCTGTTCATAGTACCTTCAAGTATATTAATATCAAAGTGGCTATTCGTGAGGCAAGTGTCATCAGCGTACATTCTCGTTACCGATTCAATACCATCGGCTAGATCATTTATATAGACAAGGAACAAGAAAGGTCCCAGGATAGATCCCTGGGGCACTCCTGCTGGGATGACCTCATATTTTGAAAATATGTCATTGACTAGGACTCTTTGCGTCCGGTTATCTAGGTAGTCTTCTATCCAATTTAAAGTCGTTCCTTTTAATCCATAAGCTTTCAATTTATGTATCAGTCCCCTGTGCCAAACCCTTTCAAAAGCTTTGGATATATCACAGAATATGGAACATGTAAATAGTCCTTTATCGAGGGTTTGGCACAAGTTGTGGTATAGGTCTAATAGTTGGTATGTTGTACTGTGACCTGGGAGAAAACCGGATTGATGGAAATACAAGAGCTCATTTTCGATGAAAAACTTACTAATCTGTTTCAGAACAACTTTCTCAAAATTTTTAGATACACATGGTAAAAGGGATATTGGTCGATAATTTTTGGCGTCAGCTGGATCGTCTTTTTTGAAAATCGGGATCACGTTTGCGGATTTCCAGGAGTTTGGGAATTTCTCTGTATTGATAGATTTCCTGAATAGAAGGACCAGTGGGTGAGCTATCGATTTTGCTGTTTCGCGGAGCATTCTAACGCTAATCCCATCGTGCCCGTGGGCTTTGTTAAGTTTAAAAGATTTGATGGCTGTTTCTACCTCGGTTTCTGTGAAGATCAAGTCAGGCATGGTGTTTGCGGTGCGTTTCGGAAAATTAGGCAGGTTATTTTTAGCACCATTGATTGTAGAATTTGCAATGAAGCTGTCGTTTAAGATTTTGGCTTTTTCATTATCATCTATTGCATATGTCTTATTGTTAGCAGAGATAGTACCGGAGGAGCTGTATAGTGGGGGGATATTTTTTGTTCGTTTATTGTTTAGTAGGTAATGCATTATTCGCCAAAAGTCTCGCGGGTTGGACTCTTCTCTTATTCGTTCTTCTAGGTTTTCTTCAAATTTAATTTTTGCGTGCTTCTTCATGTTATTGACTTTGTTTCTTATATTTTTGTATTTTCTCCAGATTTCAGGGTTTTCATTTTTCATGGCTTTTTTCCTAACTCTGTCACGTTTTCGTATCTCAAAACGGATGTCCGAGTTGAACCAGATTTTATCAGAAGTTCTTACTGTAATGTACGACTGTGGAATTGTTTTCGCCATTATGGACAGAAATTCTAATTGAAAGTTATTGGCAGCTGTGTTCACATTCGATGCATGTGTTATGAGGTCATCCCAGTTGACATTAGCAAGTAGGTTATTTGCATGGGAAAAGTTAGCTTTTCTGTAGTTCCACACTTGTCTTAGAAATGACGCTGCGGTCGTGTTTTCAAATGTTATTGTAGCATATACACCTAAGTGGTCTGAAACTCCGAGATCTAGGACATCGGCATCTATTACACGGAGAGAGTTTGAAGTAATAATTGGGTCAAGTAACGTGCTTGAGGTGGAGGTCACTCTCGTGGGGACCATTATTGAATTTTTCATGCTGAAACCATCCGTTATATTTTTCAACTTCTATGAACTATCCATGAAATTGGAGTTAAAATCTCCTGTAATGACAACGTATTCGGAAATGTCGAGAGCGTCTGATATTGAGGATTCCAGGTGTTCCCAATAATTTTGAGAGCAGAATTGTGCAGATCTGTACGATACTCCAAGAACAATACGAGTTTTCTTTGAGTGGATTTCAAACCAGAGACAAGAAGAGTCGAATTCTAATTCGGTTTTACGATTAAATATTAAGTGATCGGCGAACATTACACATATTCCGCCGCCGTCTGAATCTCGGTCTTCGCGAATTGGGGTACAAAATTCATCGATTTCTAATTGATTTGAAGGATAAGATGGGTCAAGATGCGTTTCGGTGAAACATAAAATGTCATATTCGTTTATAAGGTCTGCAATCTTTTCAAGTTTATTACGGATACTCCTTATGTTATAATGGAAAATTGAGATAGAATTCTCAACGTTTATGGTCTGAGACAACGGTCCCGGGTTTGTATGTATATCGCCGGATAATAGTAATAAAAAGAGCGCAATCAGGAATAACGACCTTGCGTTTGGTGGACTGAAGCATTTTCCGAAGTGAAGGGTGCTGTTTTTCACAGTTTTGGGGGCTAGTGGTCGTTTTGCTGAGTCGAAGATACCTATTGCTGCCCTATATTGGCTCAAGTCACACGTCATATTTCAGACGGTGGTTAGAAACCAAGATAGGGAAGCAACTGGACTCCGACTCAACAGATAATAGATATAGTGGAACCTCACAAATGGACTTGGCGGTTGTTCTTAAGTTATGGATATTTTCAATATGGATTGGAAACATGAAGAAAGTAAATGAATCATCAAAAGTGGTCAATGCATAGAATAAAGAGAACATGATCAAGACATGATGAGAAATATTTACATAATGGTGTTTGGTGGTGATTGGCATGAGGGGTTTATCGGATATTTACGGGTAGTTGTGTTGAAATTTAAGGGAAATTTTTCTTGAAATATGACTGCTACAGTAATGTTCCAAGCAATCGACCTCACAACCATAGCAGAATCGCGGGCAACTCCACGGGACCCCGTCGGGAATATGGCCCACCGCCCTTCCTAGGAAAGCTCTCGGGGCGAAAAGCCACCCACAACTCCGCCGCGGCCAAGAAGTCAACTGATTAGAGCATTACTGTAGCATGGGATTTTGTGCGGGTTAATCCAGAATAAGTGAGAAATTTAGCAGTTTCATTATAGGTGAGAACTGTAGACCCTTTATGAATATATGCGGGATAGGCCTACAAGGGGAGATATGTAGTTGTGGGTTTAGGTACTTCGTGCTCAAGATTGCGTGCACTCACCAAAAGGGTCAACATTGGTCACTGAGAAGTGGTAACTTGTATATAACTCTGTTCAGTTGGTCAGGATGCGTTGAAGAAAGGCGAAAATTAGATATATATTTTTTTATCGTTACGGCTTGCCATAGTACATTGCGTCACATTGTTGATATAAATGTTGTGATTGGAATTACTAGCGCGGAAAGTTGAGTCGTGAAAAGTGGACTTCGCATATCGACAAAATTAGGTCGCGGTAACCGAGAATATTGTGATCGTGTTGTATAGCCGTTGACTTCATGCCGTGAAGCGTTTCAACAACCTTGCTTGAGATTATAATGAATCAGTTTTGACCTGGCGCCTGGTGGTCCGAGTCGCGTAGACTTCATGTTAGGGAGCGTGGACTTATTCGTTTGAACTTGGGGAAAAAAGAATGGGTTCCCACATGAGATTGGAAAGGAGCTATCGCGAGAGTCGTAAGTGACTGGGTTCTGTTCACCATTACAGCTATTGGTGAGTTTTATTGAGTTTATATATGCTCGACATTTTAGTTGTCTCCATAGCAGGGTTAATTGGCATCCAGAATGGGGGTGGCAAGTGGTGGTAACACAGAGAGGCTCAAACAATGGGGGGGGGGGGTAAAATAGTTACAATTACATTGAATTCCAGTCATCAGTTGAGTTGAACACTAGTGGAGGAGGTCACACATCCCATTGTTTTAATTAATACGAAATGCTACTTGGTTATAGGACTTAGTGAATTAGTCACTTTACTCTTTTTTTTTTTTTTGGGTGAAACTTCCTTCTATACATGCATCCAGACATCAGTTGAGTTGAACACTAGTGGAGGAGGTCACACATCCCATTGTTTTAATTAATACGAAATGCTACTTGGTTATAGGACTTAGTGAATTAGTCACTTTACTCTTTTTTTTCTTTCTTTTTTTTTTGGGTGAAACTTCCTTCTATACATGCACATATAAAAAGGTACCGGAATATGTTTTTGAACAAAAGTGTCTCTTATGAGGTATTGCCTGCTGGGCATGGAAATCTGTTTGACCTTAGAGGCTTAGACTCAAAGTCAACTCAGGAGCAAATATGCCAGTTGACAGTTATATGTAAACAATGTTCCTTTTTTTTAACGTACTAATAGTTCTATGGAACTCAAACTATATTTATATGTACCTTTGCATAAGGACTGATAGAGCAATCGGAAATATAAACAGGTGAATTATATACCATTTATTATATTGAGAATTAAAATTTTAGGATTAGAATTAAAACTAACTGGCAGTGTGACCTCCCCGGTGTGGTTTACTCGCTTTAACATGCATGTAAATGGAGTATATACACATACACAATAACATGAATACATATACATCCATATAAATACAAATAGATATACATATAATCCACCCCCAGCACAGACCCCCTTCCGCACTATGCATACATGGATTTATGACAGAGATAAACTCAGATTTATCAGAGAGGTTTAGCAATGTCTCATATGGGGGGGGGGAGTGAACATATGATATGCATAAATGTGAATATATATAATATATGGATTTATCATACAATGTGATTCATATCTGATATAAGGCAGCTGTTACCAAGTAAAATGGTGACTTGTATTCAGGCATTAACAAGTTTTTGAGGTTAAATTTCATATGGATATAATTTTGTATTAAAAAAGTAGTGTCATGTGGATACATGTAGGGTGAGCTACTATAGTTATACTGCATAGTAGCAATTAAGTTCATAAAACTAGCGTCATTAAGTTTTGAGGTTTACATTTTATCTACCAGGTATATATGTATCAATTATACTGTGGCAGATGAATACTCTGTAAACATATTTCCTGATATATGCATATAATTATTCTGTGACATTATAATTATTCTGTGACATTAAAGATACACAATCCAATTTGTTGGTCCCCGAGTCATCGGGTTCCAATAATAACAACATTTCTTCAAGAGATACTTGTATTCAAGATTGATTTAATAGCAACATAATACTTATCGCTATCAGCCCTAGTATGAAAATTTTCCAAAAACATGTTATATACATGTATATCAGCATTTTGTTAAATGCAATTTAGTATCAAGAGTATACATGTTGGTCGGCTCGTTTAATAGATGGTTGTCCACCAAATATATTTCAGGTGGTGAAAATACGATTAAGGTTGATTCAAAAATTTATATCTGGGTTTCTTGTCTACGGTTAAATATTTTATTTATTTATATATTTATTTATTTATTTATATATATATATATATATATATTTAATTTTTTTCCCTGAAAACCGAGGAATAGTAATTTAGGAGCATTAATATGGATCATGTATCTTTAACAGCTTTTGGAAGTTAATTTTTCCATGTACCATATATTGGGTATGAGCCTAATTGTGATATAAATTGGGTGTGGGGGGAATATACATGTATCATAATGTATAAATGTGACATTCACTGGTAGATGGACACTGTGCATGGATGAGACATTAACATACATTTGAAGTTGAATTTCGTGAATCACAAATCTGGCTGTTATTTATTGATCACTCTGCTCTTGTCAAGTAAATGCCTGAATGTAGCATTTACCGATAGAAGCATATAAAGGCCATGGTAAGTTATGTCAGTGTCTGAAAGTCAATCTGGTTTCAGCGGTTGACCTCAAACACCCACCCAATTTACCCTTGCCTAAAAGTGGCAGTAACAGTTTTTGGAAGTTAGTTCCATATATCAATAATGTTGTATAGGGGCAAGTTGATATATCGTATGGATAAATAACTATACCACAGTGGACAGATTTTAGAGTTTAATTGCATATATGGGGTGAGGCATATATTATATCATACACTCTGATTTATACTAGTAGTTTCTAACTGATGATAGTTAACAATTACCCAGTACATGTACATGCATAATGGTCACCTTAAAGTTAAATAGCAGTATTTTATGTGAAGATATAAAACCTGTGATATTAAAGATACACAATCCGACTTGATATTCGCCGTGTCAACATGTTCTAACAATAGCATCATTTGTTCAAAAGATGTTTTAGTTTTCAAGATTGATTTATTTCCAAAGGTAATGCTTACCGCGGTCAACCTTGGTATAAAATTTTCCATAACGAGTTATATTATATCGGCATTTTGTTCAATGCAATTTGGTATGAAGAGTATGTTGGTCGGCTCGCTGAGTATATGCTTGGCCGCCAACTATTTAGGTGGTGGATAATAAAACATAATTAGAAAATTTCTATCTGATAACTTTCAGCTTTGATGGGTGGGTTTCTTGACTGATAAAAATGTTTAGTTTTTTTTTTAACCTCTGAAATCGAGGAATACTAATTCAGGGACGTTAATTTAGATTATGTATCTTTAACAAGTTTTGGAAGTTAAATTTAATATCATACACTCTGATTTATACTAGTAGTTTCTAACTGATGATAGTTACCAATTACCAGGCCAGTACATGTACATGCATAATGGTCACCTTAAATAGTAGTATTGTATGTGTAGATAGTCATTTAAGCATAGTTGTTATCAAGTAAATGCTTGTCTGACATTTACTAATCCGTGCATAAAGCCATGGTTAAATTAGTCTGTTTTTAGCATTTTTAGCATAGGTTAAACAAAAAACAAAAACAAAATTATTCGGAATAAGTTTCAAAAATGATTATTGTAATAATATATCATTAATATTAAACCGATCTTGTTTACGTTCCTTGAATGCGAATGAGATCTGTATCATTGACTTTGACAGATTTTGGAAGTAAATTTCATGTCTTATATGGGGGGGGGGAGTGAACATATGATATGCATAGATGGGAATATATATAAGAAATTTATCATAAAATGTGATTCATATTTGATATATGGCAGCTGTTACCAAGATAAGTGTATGCTAGTATGAGACATTAGCAAGTTTTAGAAGTTAGCTTTCATATGGATACAATTTTATTTTGGAAAAGTAGTGTCAAATGAATAGGGTGAGGGCAAAATAGTTATGTTGCATAGTAGCAATTAAATTCACTAGTCTAGCATCAATAAGTTTTGGAACTTAAATTGTATCTACCAGGTACATGTATCAATTATACTGTAGCAAATGAAAACTCTGATTTGCAGTAAACATATTTCCTAGTATATGCATATAATCATTCTGTGACATTAAAGATACACAATCCGACCTGATGGTCCCTGTGTCAACATGTTCTAACAATAGCATCATTTGTTCAAAAGATGCTTTAGTTTTCAAGATTGATTTATTTCCAAAGATAATGCTTACCGCGGTCAACCTTGGTATAAAATTTTCCATAACGAGTTACTAGTATATTATATCGGCATTTTGTTCAATGTAATTTGGTATGAAGAGTATGTTGGTCGGCTCGCTGAATATATGCTTGGCCGCCAACTATTTAGGTGGTGGATAATAAAACATAATTAGAAATTTTCTATCTGATAACTTTCAGCTTTGATGGGTGGGTTTCTCGACTGATAGGAATGCTTTGTTTTGCTTTGTTTTTGTTTTTGTTTGTTTGTTTGTTTGTTTGTTTTTTTTTTTTTTAACCTCTGAAATCGAGGAATACTAATTCAGGGACGTTAATTTAGATTATGTATCTTTAACAAGTTTTGGAAGTTAAATTTAATTAACATACATTTGAAGTTGAATTCATGGATCATATATGGATATAATGAGGGCAAATGGATATATTAGCATACATGTACATGATTTATAGTTCATAATAAGTCGTGGAAATCTGATTGCATATATCATATAAAAATAGTATGGGGGCAAATGAATATCCATAGACTGTGATTCATTTTTATCACATGGTAACAGTTACCAAGTAAATAGATATGATACACTATATGATATATTATATTATATCATACACTCTCATTTATACTAGTAGCTCTAAATGATAGTTGATACCATTTACCAAGAACATGTATAATTGTGACCTTAAATGGTATTTCGTGCATAAATTTCACAACTAAGAAGTTGTGAAAGTCTAAATTCATGTATCATACATGTATATGGATAGGATGAGGGAAAAACAATATATCATAAACCGTGATTCATATTTATCACATGGCAACAGTCACCAAGTAAATAGATATATTATAGTACATAATTGTATCTTATGGGTAAATGTAATATAGGGTTTCGGAAGTCTGATTGGGTAGGGTGGGGCAAATGTATATATGATAACGTGCGATTCATAGTTATCACATGGTAACAGTTACCAAGTTAATGGATATATGTAACATTAGCGAGTTTTGGAACTTAAATTTCAAATGTAGACATACACAGTAGAATTATCTATGATCAGGGGTTTTTAAATTGGAAAATTTAAAATGGCAAGGTGGATACACGTGCCATTTTTTTTTTTTTATTTATGTGTGGATGATTGAGTAATTTGTGATAAAGGTGATAATTTCTCAATGTTCAGTGGTACATTTGGTATGTTCACTTTTCCTTGATTGATTTCACTTCCTCGAGTGAATTTACTTTGAATGGCTTTGATGTCTCTGTTGTCTTGGTGAAGATGTTTCCACGAAATGTCCAATAGGAAGAAATGAGTTTCTCCTTCTTTAATAAGTAAAGTTCTCGCACAATGTCACTTCTAGCCTTGGTAAGGTTCTCGGTTATGAAGATCTTACTTTGACCCTTTAGAAGTTTCTTATTGTCGAACACAGCTTTTCGAGCATACCAATTTCCAAAGCGTACTATTATGTTGCAGGCCTTGGTGGTTGTTTTACGAGTCTGGCTCCCTGGTACCAATATATCTGTCTGCTGATTTGAAGCTGCATGTTTATTTAGATGGGATGATGTTTGTTCTGATTCAAACAGCTTGTCTGCTTTCCTGGCAGGAATTAAAGGACCTTCAGGTACAGTATGAGGCGCACCAAGAGGATGAGCATTTGAAATGTCTCTGGGATGTAATTTAACTTTAAGGAAGTGCTCACAGATATCCCTAACTACACATTTTGCATCAATATTAAAAGGGTTGGAGATGTCATCTGGAATAGGCACATTATGGAATTGTAGACAATTTATACGACTATACTGTTCTCCTTTCTCAACCTCAGTGTCGGTGTGCTTGATTGCTTTCTTGAATTTCTTCTCAATGAGGTTTTCAATCCATTCTTTGTCCAAGGACCCAGTAGGATTTGAATTTGAGTTTTGCAAAGATATCTCAGTCAGTTTCTGATTCTCACCCTTTAGTTCGCGGACTTCAGTTTTGAGAGAATTTATTTCTTGCTGCATGCTCTGCATCCCATTTTTTTACTGTAATCACCTCCTTTTGTGTATTTGATATGCTTGTTTTTACTGACTCTTCAATTGTAGTATGCATAGTTGCAAACATATCTGTTAAAATTTTCATTTGGTTCCCCAATGTCTGAATCTCTTGCTTCATGCATACACTGATTTGGTCTTTAATTGTCTTATTTATGTGTTCATCTAATGAATCTTACTCTGTAGATACCGGTCCTCTACGTCGTTTCTTTCTTTATTTCGCACTGAAAGATTGCATTGACTGGGAAACCGCTTGAAAATTTGATGCGAAGCTGGTTGGGGTGCCTATTGGTGAGTCCTGTGGTGATGCATTTAAACTCGAAACTTGGCTGGAGGGTGGATCAAAAATGGAGTTTGCTAGACAGAGAGTAATTACATCTGATTGAGGTTGGCTTCCAGAAAAATCATAGTTTGTATCAGCCACAGAATTGATGACTTCCATAACTGTGTCAGGTTTTGAAATCTCTGACTGAGACTGGATGTCTCCAACTGGAAGTGTGGTTGTTAATTCAGGATGTTTTTCACCATTTATTAAATTTGAACAGTTAGTTTTATCATCAGCAGCCATGCTATTTGTTAAGTCAGACTTATCTTGTGAGGTATTTACAAGTTCATTTTGAGAGTCTTCTACCACGCCCGCCATTTTTATCGGATATTGGTCGTGGTCAGTCAAATCGTATCCGGCTTCAAACTCGGAAAAACAAATTTCAAAATACCCGATCGGTCCGTATAGTTCTCTGTGTTAAACCCGCCGAAGATCCTTGTATATTGTGTGTCTTTATTACATTCTTTTCCCCGTTAAATAGCCGAAAAAGTAGGAGCGAAAATTAGCTTGTTATGACTCGGCCGCCATCTTGGAATCCGAGTCGAGTATATAAAGGACACACTCATATATATGACACTTCCCGTAGGTAGCAAGTTTGAGCTCAATCGGCATTCCCTGGAATTTCCCAGTCAACAACGCGGCGTAATTTTGGTACATATATAGAGACCAATTGTCCATCGGCTGTCATGTGTAGTAACATAAACTCATTGATGCTAAGTTAGCAATCGTAACTACACATAGTAATCCATGATGTCTTATAAGCCGACATTGTCGTGGGGATGCCGTGGGGGTCTAATCCGATGAATATGTCCCCGTTCCTAGGAAGCGAGTTCCAGATAATGTAAACAAACGCCGTCCCCCGTTCAGTATGCGAAATTTCGAGCGATAACGTACCAAATTTCAAGTCGATAGCTCCACCCGTTTCCGAGATCTGGTCTGCCCATGCGCGTATCTGGCGTCGCACGGGCTCGGCGACCCGATAAAATTCGTATCCGGGGCAAGATACATTCACATACCAAATTTCAAGTCGATAGCTCCACCCGTTTCCGATATCTTGTCTGCGCATGCGCTGCACGGGCGTCGCACGGGCTCGCCAATACGACAGCGACGACCACCTGGTCAAACTACACTCACGTACCAAGTTTCGTCCCGATCGGTCGAGGTGTTGGTATCTGATGCAAAAGACGAAATTGTGAGTGTTGGTCAATAGTCCCCGCCGTGAACCTCATCGTCGCAAAGAGCGGACAGTCAATTAACCCCGTTGTGAACCTCAATCACCAACGCGACGTAAACATGTGTTGCGTTCTAAAAATAGGAAAGCACTTTCTCTCTGCATAATTCTGCAGATGCTAATAACGTTGTTCCCCGTAGGTAGCAATGTCGTTGTTGTTGATATTTACGGCTTGGGGGCTATTTTCTTATTTAGCAAGTTTGAGCTCAATCGGTTAGAGTCTATAAGGGACACACTCATATATATGACACTTCCCGTAGGTAGCAAGTTTGAGCTCAATCGGCATTCCCTGGAATTTCCCGTAGATTGGCAGATTCCAGTAGCTTTATAACGGTATATCTGGGGAGAAATCTGATGCTATATTCGTGATTATCTGGGATGATTTCGGTATATACCGAAGGTATATACTGTAAAAACAGAGCGCGCCATCCGTGCTCGCAGGGAATAAATTTCGAGCGATAACGTTTGCGTTCCCGTATAACTCTGCAGATGCGAATAACGTTGAATGGGAAAAAGACGCTCTTTATAGAGATGCGTCAAAAACAAACGCTCATTAAATAATCACTTGATTAACCCCCGCCGTGCCTATGCGGTGATTTGAGATTGGAGAACGGGTGCTCTGAGCTTCTCTAAACCGCGACCACGTTCGTGTCGGTGGGATTTGACACTTACATAGGAAGTTTGAGCTCAATCTTTACACGCGTTTTGGATTCTATGAAGTACACACACACACACACACACACACATATACGAAGTCTCAAAATATATAGTATAGACTAGCTGGTTAGCCCGCCACTGGCGGCATTCGTCTCATGGCTTTGTTTCAGAAACATGACATGTTTTGAATTTAACCAAATTTCAAGTCGATAGCTCCACCCGTTTCCGAGATATGGTCTGCGCATGCGCGAAGCTTGCGTCGCACGGGCTCGGCGACCCGATCAAATTCGTACCCGGGGCAAGATACATTCACATACCAAATTTCAAGTCGATAGCTCCACCCGTTTCCGAGATCTCGTCTGCGCATGCGCGAAGCTGGCGTCGCACGGGCTCGGCGACCCGATAAAATTTGTATCCGGGGCAAGATACATTCACATAGCAAATTTCAAGTCGATAGCTTCACCCGTTTTTCGAGATAACGCATTCTTTGTTTTTCAATGAGTTAATTCATGATACCCGTCCTCCCCGTCCTAAACTTCAGAGCGGACAGTCAATTAATCCCGTCGTGAAAGTCGAGATAATTGAATTTCGTCCGCATCCGTGTTTCGGACGCATGGGGTCAGTCGTTTAGCCACGTCCATTGGAATCCGCATCCGTATTTCGGACGCATTGGGTCAGTCGTTTAGCCACGTCCATTGCAATAAAGAGCGTTGATTGTTAACACCTCCGTATAAGGTCAATATAAAGATCGTTGATGTCTTAACCACTGCAGTGCCGTTTTTTTGTGACTGAGATTGGAGAACGGGTGCTCTGAGCTTCTCCAAAACGCGACCACGGCGGTGTCGGTGGGATTTTACACTTACATAGGAAGTTTGAGCTCAATCTGTACACGCGTTTTCGATTCCATGAAGTACCCACATACATATACACACACACACACACACACACACATATATATATATATATATATATATATATATATATATATATATATATATATATATATATATATATATATATATATATAGCTATATATATATATATATATATATATATACGGAGTTCTCAAATTATATTTCCAATTTTCAAGCTCCGTTCAGACTTGATAGAAACGAACACGGAGGAGGTCTGGCTGTGTATTTTGCACCCAGAATTGTGTATACATATTTACCCGAATTAGGTTTTGACGACGAAATTTTGTGGTTTGAAATTGGAACCAGGCAGAAATTTCTTTTCTGCGTAACTTACAGGTCTGAGCGTGAATGCTTAGACTCTTACCGGACGAATCTTGACAAATCCATTGCCAAGGCCCTAGCATATAATATGCCATTAGTCATGGTTGGAGATCTAAATTGCAATTTATTAAATCGCGATGGTGAGCTTCAAAAAATCATGAGCAAATGAGAACGTAATTAAAGAGCCAACTCGAATAGGTGTGAACTCAGCAACACTCTTAGATCCGATTTTATTAAGTGATAGTCTAGTTTACCTAAACCCGTTTACTATTGATCTAGGTTTATCAGACCATAGAGCAACATCTGTAGAAATTTCATTTCCAAATCCTAGGAAAAAGTCTTATCAACGGAATGTTTGGAATTATGCCAGAGCAGATTTTGTTGGCATGAACTTCGAAATTAATGCAATCAAATGGTCAGACATTCTCGTGAGCACAGGTCACTCCGATATAAATCAGACTGTAGACGTTTTTACTCACACTTTCCTAACACTTGCTCGCAAATATATCCCATTCCAATCAGTTACTATACGTGAGAATGACAAACCATGGTTTGACAGTTTAATAAGAAAACATATTCGGAAACGCGACCGCCTCAGAAAGAAAGCGCTGCGCACAAATCTTCCTAGTGCCTGGGATAAATATAAAGCAACCCGCAACAGAACAAATAACTTGAAAAAGTCAGCCAAAGATAAATATTTAGCTAGCCCAGATGAAAACTTGAAAGTAAATGAGCCAAAACAATTCTGGCATGTCACTAAACAATTACTTAATAATTTCTCCAATGACCGGGGGGGGGGGGGGGGGTCGGAAAAAAAATCGAGGCACGTATGGCATTTTTTCCCTTTCGATCATTTTTTGTACCCACCCACCCCCACCGCCAATTTTTTTTCCGTTTTCGGCAGTTTTTTCTGACCAATTTTTGACACCCCCCCTTTTAACACTAAAACAGAGATTTGCGGTGGGAAATTCACTGTAAACAGCTGTATATGAATTTCTGTGCATACTATTTATCATGGATGTTAACATGGACATGTAAATAGGAATGAGTCATTTTTATGTCATTCGGCCAAAAAAACATGGCTGCCAGCGGCCATCTTGGATTTCAAAATTTGCAACAAAATACAACACGATAACTGCCTGCAGTCAGTTTACCAGTTAGAATTACATTATTTCTCTCATTCAAAGTGGTTTTGAAGCCCAACTCATTGCCAAAACACTAAAAAACAAGCAGGAATTTTTTTTTTAGTTGCGGAAAAAATTGCTTGTTGGTGGCTTTGACCACCCGCCAACCCCGGCATACGTGCCGGAATTTTTTTTTCACCCCCCCCCTGCAATGACGAGAAAATTCCCCCACTAAACTTTAACAACATAAGTTTTGAGGACGATTATCAAAAGGCACAGGTCTTAAATTCAATTTTCACGCGAAATAGTACACTAGAAAATGAAAAATCGACATTACCGAAATTTGCAGAAAGAACAACCGAAAAAATAGAAGATATCAAAACTACCGAGGAGGACATATCAAAATTTTTGAAAATTTTACACACAAATAAAGCCACGGGCCCCGATGGTATAAGTACCAAAATGCTAAGGGAAACACATGGCTCAGTTTGCAAACCACTTAAAATAATTTTCAATTTATCTTTAAAGAGCTGTTGTTTTCCTACAGCTTGGAAGAAAGCCGATGTGATGCCCCTCTTTAAAAAAGTTGTGTCGGCAAGGTACTAGAGAGATTAGTTTTTAATGAAATTCTAAGCCATTTGAAAACCCACAACCTTTTATATAAGCATCAGTCTGGATTTATACCTGGTCATAGTACCGAATTTCAACTAATTGAAATCATTCATAATATCCACTGTGCAATCGACGAGGGCCAAACGAGTTGTGCAGTATTTTTCGATATTTCCAAAGCGTTTGACAAAGTCTGGCACCGAGGTCTTGTTTTAAAATTAGAGAAATATAGTTTGAAAGGTAATATTCTGAAATGGATGACAAACTATTTACAAGATAGACAGCAAAGAGTTAGAGTCAACTCAAGCTTTTCGCAGTACTCCTCAATATCAGCTGGGGTGCCCCAGGGATCTGTAGTCGGGCCTCTGATGTTTTTAATTTACATTAATGACATAGCCGATGGAATTAAATCTAGCACAAGACTGTATGCTGACGACACATGTTTAATCAACAGCGATAGTGATACGTATAACCTTCAATTGACAGTCAATAGAGACATGAACAAAATCAGAGACTGGGCTGAAAATTGGTGTGTCCAATTTAATAGTAGTAAAACCAATCTAATGTTATTTTCCAAGCCAAGTGTTGTTAAACCTACAATCATTTTCGACGGGGTAGCCCTAGAATACTATAATAGCCACAAACACCTAGGATTGGATATTGACGACAACCTAACTTGGAACACACACATTGGTAATATATGCACAAGGGCATACGCACGCCTGTCACAATTGCGTAAACTAAGAGCAACGCTAAATCGTGAAACACTTCAAACCCTCTATTTATCCCATGTTCGATCCCTTATGCAATACGCTAGTAACGTTTGGTCTGGTGCACCTGATTACTTACTAAAAGATCTAGAAGATGTTCAATACGAAGCAGCTAGAATAGTCACCGGTTGCACCAGATCAGTTCCAAATATTAGACTTCTGACCGAACTAGGTTGGGAGACGTTAGAAACTCGAAGATATTACAAACAGGTTTTGACATTCAACAATATAGTAAACGAAAAAACACCTAACTATTTGACAGACCTTATACCATCCAAATTCAGCGCCCGAAATGACCATGATACCAGAAATGCATCAAATTTTATCCCTATGAAATGCAATTACAAAAGAAAAGAGTCCACCTTCATGCCCAAGTGTATAAATGACTGGAATAAACGCGTTAAAAAAAATAAGAAACATGAATTATGAATGTTTTCGACAATCACTTATTCCCAATCCGGTTAAACCTCCTAAGTATTTTTCTACAGGGAAACGATCATTAAATATCTTACAATGTCGACTCAGGTGCGAATGCAGTGAACTCCAATCAGATACATACTTCAATTATATTGCGGTGTACAAAGCCTGTAGATGCGGCGATGGTGAAGAAAACGCATTTCATTATTTTTTCCAATGTCAATTGCATATTATTCCAAGAGTAGACTTGCTGAACAAGCTACTACGATTCAATATTTATTCAGTAAAAACTTTACTATTTGGAGATCCAAGCTTATCAAATTCCAATAATGAAGACATTTTCAAGGCTGTCCAAATCTTTATTAGAGACACACCCCAGGGTGAGAACACACGAAGTTCAACAGCAGACGACTATTAGGGAAGAAAGAAAAAACTAAATAATAAAAATAATATTTCTGTGTATAGTCTTAAACGCTCTATAAGAACATATTGCACTGTCCTGCCACCTTACCATTAAGGATAGATGAGCACAGTACACTATATAGCAACCAGATACTTTCGAACAAGTTGGGAGAGACTAGCAAAAATCAAACTTTAACTTTATACACTTTAATACCATATATAATTGTTCAATGCCATGCTCATTTTTTTCTTTCACTTGATTGTCTGGTGATCGGGATAGAAGTAGCATATAAGTGGCCCGCACTTGTTCTTCAATCCCGTTGCCAAATGTATGTATTTATAAGCATATATAGCGAATAAATATGTTTAAACCATTGGATATATAGATAGACTAGCAGGTTAGACCGCCACTGGCGGCATTCGTCCCATGGCTTTGTTCGAAAAAGCAATTGCAACAGGTTCCGAGACACTTGTGCTGCATTTGTACAAAATTTCGTCAGAAACATGACATTTTTTAAATTATTTGGTTTTTATTTATTTTTGTTTTTTATTTTTTAATATGAATTTAATGTTTTTTAAATTTAATATATATTTTTTCTGAATTGTTTTTTTATTTTTAAATTTTTTTAATTTTAAATTGTTTTAATTAATTTTTTTGTTTCTGGCGGAAAAATTTACCCGTAGAAATCCCCCATTCCTAGGAACGACAGACAACGCATTCTTTGTTTTCTTTTTTTTAACCTGCCCGTACCCGTCCTGCATAATATTTCGAGCGATAACATTGCATTGAATTGAAAACAAACACTTCCCGTCGTGAACACACACGCTTCCCGTTGGGAAATCTCTCTGCATAATATTTCGAGTCTACCGTACCCGTCCTAATGTCGTGAAATCTCTCTGCATAATATTTGCGACAGGCTACATACTCCCGTCATACAGATAAGTAGATAGCGAAAACGACGCTCTTTATATAGACACTGCGGAAAACGAACGCTCTTTATATATCAACGCTATTAATCCCGAAGTGCCGATTGCGGTGATTTTGATAATTGGGAAGGGAGAAACGGTGCTCTGAGCTTCTCCAAAACGCGATCACGGCGGTGTCCGTGGTATTTTACACTTATATACGAAATTTGAGCTCAATCTGTCCAACCGTTTTCGATTCCATGAAGTACCCACACATACACACACACACATATATATATATATATATATATATACGGAAGTCTCAAAATATATAGTATAGATAGACTAGCCGATGAGCCCGACGTTGTCGGGCTATTCAAAAACCAAATTTCAAGTCGATAGCTCTACCCAGCCCGACGTTGTCCGGGCTATTCAAAAACCAAATTTCAAGTCGATAGCTCTACCCGTTTCCGAGATCTGGTCTGCGCATGCGCGAAGCTGGCGTCACACGGGCTCGGCGACCCGATAAAATTCGTATCCGGGGCAAGATACATTCACATACCAAATTTCAAGTCGATAGCTCCACCCGTTTCCGAGATCTCGTCTGCGCATGCGCGAAGCGGGCGCCGTACGGGCTCGCCAATACGACAACGACGACCGCCTGGTCAAACTACACACACGTACCAAGTTTCGTCCCGATCGGTCGAGAATCGTAGATTTGTTTAAATGACATACATTCATACATACATACAGACAGACAGACATACAGAGGTCTTCAAAATATATATGATATATATATATATATATATATATGCCCAACTTCGTCCGGGCTTTGACCTTGAATTGTCTATTTTGAAGGCCAAGGTCAAGTGGGGTCACGATTTGACCCGTCCAAAACACTGCCCGAACAAAAGTACCCGACAAAAGTACCCGTCTAAATCCATCCGGTTTCACCCGATTTGACCTTGAATTGATCATTTTGAAGGTCAAGGTCAGGTCGGGGTTACGATTTGACCCGTCCAAAACACCCAGTGGACAAAAGTAACCCTATGTATAAAATTTCGTCGAAATACCATCAAAATTGGCGATTTGACCTTGAATTGACCCTATTTCAAGGTCAAGGTCACGTCGCACAGGCAAATGAATATGCTTATGAGACTCCCCATACGAAAGCACCCCCACATACCAAGTTTCATCGAAATCCCGTGATATTCGGGCGTTTGACCTTGAAATGACCCGATTTCAAGGTCAAGGTCACGTCGCACGGACAAATTAATATGCCTATGTTCGTCCCCGGCCGAAAATACCCCCACATACCAAGTTTCATCGAAATCGGCTGGGCCATTTTCGAGTCCATCGATTACACACAGACAGATACACACACACACACACAGATCTTTCAAAATATATAATAGACTAGAAGGTGACCCGACTTCGTCCGGGCTTTGACCTTGAATTGTCCATTTTGAAGGTCAAGTGGGGTAACGATTTGACCAGTCCAAAACACTGCCCGGACAAAAGTACCCGACAAACGTGCCCGTCGAAATCCATCCGGTTTTACCCGATTTGACCTTGAATTGATCATTTTGAAGGTCAAGGTCTGGTCGGGGTCACGATTGGACCCGTCCAAAACAATCGGTGAACCAAAGTAACCCAACGTATCAAATTTCGTCGAAATCCCATCAAAATTGGCGATTTGACCTTGAAGTTACCCGATTTCAAGGTCAAGGTCACGTCGCACGGGCAAATGAATATGCTTATGAGACTCGCCATAAGAAAGTACCCCCACATACCAAGTTTCATCGAAATCCCGTGATATTGGGGCGTTTGACCTTGAAATGACCCGATTTCAACGTCAAGGTGACGTCGCACGGACAAATTAATATGCCTATGTTCGTCCCCGGCCGAAAATACCCCCACATACCAAGTTTCATCGAAATCGGTTGGGACGTTTTCGAGTTCATCGCGAACACACACACAGACACACACACAGACACACAGATCTTCCAAAATATATAATAGATATATATATATATATATATATATATATAGATGCACAGCCTTGCTTAAACAGATCATTATACCTCTATACCCAGGATTAGTCATGTTATTGTTCACTCTGTATGCAGTATCAGTCATGTTATTCTTCACTCTATATGCAGGACCGGTCATGTTATTGCTACAGGGATTTCGAACTCAGATCAGAAGATAAACATGCGTGTAACGTTCCGTGTCCCGGTGATCCTGGGAAATCATGCGGAGGTGAAAATAAAACGCGTACAATCTACAGACGAAACGGTGAGGATATTGGAGAACACTGTGTCATGTTCGTACGACTGATCTGGGGTGACAATTAAGTCTTACATAAACTGTGGTCAACATTTCAAACAGATTGAAATTTCACACAGGAGTTAACATCAGTTGGTAAAACCTATAGTTGAGATTGTTCCGCTTGCTTGACATTCCAACAAATGTGTATACAGGGTAAAACAAGTGGTTTTACTTCAAGATAGAGATATTCAGTCAAATGTTCTGATTTGAATTGTCATCAGTTCGAACTATAGGGGGTGTTAGATTTATATTTTCAATGTTAATAATTTTCAAGAAATTCGACATTCTCGATAATTGATCAAAATATCTTTCATGCCTTATGCATGTTCTCAACAATTATAGAGGGGTATTTCACCAGATGTATCTGAATGTTTTATATTTTGAGTACCATACAAACCGAACCCTGTCAAGCGGGTGGAAAATGCACTCTGTTTTAAAAAAAGTTTATCTTACACTTATAAACCGGTTAACACCCCTCGGCCAATCAAATTGCTCCAATTCATGAACATTATTTCTTGTATGAATCTGTTTTTCGACGGGGCCAAAATATAGACTTGAGCTAAATATCATCGACCACTCCATCCCCCGACGAAATATATGACCCGCCATATTAAATCCAGTCGTAAGTCGAGATTTTTTTTACCCTGTGCCAATGCATTCTCTTATATATGGATTGGCCTAACAATTTTTTACAATATATTTTTTTCTTGTATTCTTTAACAATTTTATAATTTCACCCATACATAGCCCCAGACAAACATGAGCAAACGACACTCTTCTATATGCTTCTATATATGTGTGGGGCTCCCTGCAGGGTAATGGATGTTTTTTATTTTATGTCCTAAAAATTGTAAGAAACATTTATTTAAAAAAAAAATGATAAAAAATTGTTAGGCCAATGCATTCTCTTATATATAAGAGAATGCATTGGCAGAGGGTAAAAGAATCCCGACTTACGACTGGATTTGATATGGCGGGTCACATATATGCACATGGCTGCCAAATTACGCCAACCTTTCTTATGAATACACAAATACCCAGTTTAATTCCCAATATATTCATATATTCATACATATTGTGAATTGCATGCACTAACACATTTCTTCTCAATATGTATTGTTATACGATGAGACTATCTAATAAATTGAATTGAATTGAATCACACATATATTGACATTCTGAATACATTATGACAACAAGGCGAAAAATAACCTTAATAGCCGAAACAGTTTAATATCACAAGGAAGAATCTGTTTTATCAAGAAACACGTTATCAGTATAAAATCGTTCTCAAATTCGGAGACCAAAAGGTTTATCAATGCTGATATATAATGCAGACGCAAGTGATCCGATTGTCAACGATCATTTGACTAATTATTCAACAAGAATATGTAACACCACAAACCATTTAATTAACCTTTGATTGAATGGTAATTGATAGGCAATCATCGTATTGAATGTGTCTCAATTTCTCTTTCCTCGGGGTGTGAACCGGTTTATAAATATGTCAAAACCCGCTTGGGTATCTGTACAAGAAATACAGATCGCGGCGCTAAAGCGCCTTGATATGTATTTCTTGTACATATACCCAAGCGGGTTATAACCTATACTTAAACAACTGAAGTGAAGTTGTCGCCGATTCCCATGTTCGAAACCACTTAACTACGTCCCTGCACCTATAGTTGATCTTGTCTTTTCAGAATCAAAATACGTTAGGTGGAGTCAAGGGGAGCCAAAACCATCTCATAAGTGTGCATGTGTTACTGATTTTGGCTCTGATGGCAGTGAACACTGGCAATCATCCTCGTGTGCCAAAGAACAGAACGCTTTATGTTATAGTAAGGTATGATCAGGATAAAACGGAGGTTAACTCAGTATTTATTACTCGACTTATTTTTGCCTTTTCGAGAAATTGTTAGTGGCAGTGGGCAATGCTAAATGAGGTTACACAATAGGTTATATATTTATAGATGTAGGTTTCATATTTGAACATGCATGTACATGTAATGTATCATCTCCGTATATAGATGGGCCGCATTGTAATTAGAGATACACTGTCCGATATAGCACCACTAAATTAGTAAATTACTATTTCTTCAGCTTCAGGTGGGACACTATTATATTCGGACCAATAATCAACTTTTCATATTATATTATTGTAGACCACACATAAGCAATCAAACAATCACTAACATACTGCCCAGTTAATTAGAACGACACATGGAGTGAATCGACCAACAAACTTGACACTGTATGAGCACATGCATCATTACAATTGTGAGGTGAATGTTATAGACTTCTAGAAGATGAAAAATCCACATTCATAACGCATCTTTATATACTCACTGAGGTTTTCGTTTGTATTACTATACTGGAATATGCTAAATAGTAATTGATGCAAAGAACCAGGCTGATTGAATCGTGTTTCATATTATTCTGTAAAAATGTAAAAACGTGCAAAGGGGGGAAGGGAGTGGTCAGGTAGCGGAAAATATTTTTTTTCAACCTTTGCTAATTTTTTCAAGACCCTCTCCCAGTTATTTTGTTAAAAAGATGAACTTTTAACATGATATTTGAATAATGAAATACACCCTATGCTATTGTATATTGGTAGATATATATTGAATGCTGTTCGGTGGAATTAACATGTTATAAGATGTTGATATTTGAATAATGAAATACACCTATGCTATTGTATATTGATAGGCTGCACGTTATTTCATATTGTGCACGGAATGTTCAATTCAATTCTGAACTAAACCTTTGACAGTTTAGTTTATTCACGCTATTGGCTAATAATGACAGACAACCATACATGCTGCTTTGTTGTGACTAGTTTAATTTAGGTGTGGGTCAGTCTAGTGTCTTACGACACGTGTATTGTGTTTCAGCTTTCTAATGAATTTGACGTTGCTGGTTACCAAAACTGGACGAGCTCTATCAGGGTATGCTCAGATAAGGGATCTGATTGGATAATAGATGAATATGGTATGAAATGGCATCCAAGATCAGAAATCGACTATCCTGACTGTTATTGGATCGGCCTACACAGAAATTACAGCTATATATGGACTGATGGTGAGAATTATTTAAGATATCCCATCCAAAGTTATACACTTAAGGAATAATCTCTGTTTCTAATGTAATAACACAGTTTAAAGACATTACCTAATCACAAACTTATACATCGCGAATGTCTTAAACAATGAAATAAAATTTGGAAACAGAGATTATTCTTTATAACTACAACTCAACAGAATAAATCAACACAAAAGTTCATTTCGAATTGGATATATTGTTAAACATTGGGCACGTTATTGTGACGTAACCGCGATGCCGCGTATCATCGTGACAAAATTCCTACCCTCAAATGTCAATTCGAACTGATCCGTACCTAATTTAATTATCCTATTTAAATACATACCGTTTTAAATATTTTTCTAACCTAACGGCGAAATACTATACAAAATTAAGTGGGTGTAATTATAAGCAGTTGACCATTTTTCAACCACAAGTTCACAGTTGATATGACGAGAAAACATATAAATTCATATACTTTAGAGTGCTTCATAACTACACGTAATACTTACTATTGGGGGAAAATAATGCATGTTGTTTATCATAGATGATTTTTTTCCACTTTGGATTAAATACTCAAAACTAAACTCATTTAAAATTCGACATCTGATCATCGATAGCTACATGTACCACACATGGGTTTATATATCCGATGGCTTATATATCCGATGGCTTATATATCATATGGCTGATATACCCGTTGGCTTATATATCCGATGGCTTATATATCCGACTAGCAGCGTTACCCGGCGTTGCCCAGGTTAAATTGATGTGAAACCCTCTGTGGATATTTGGTGGGAATAGAGAATACTCTTGCTCTCAAGTGTTACATGTATTCTCATAAATTGTATATCCAAATGGCATCACAAAACATGATTCTTACTCATGGAATATAAGTAGTGGCTCACCTAGTCAGGTCGGAGCGATTATCATTTTGTTTATCGCGTTTAATCCGTCCCACCAATAATGAAGTATTTATTTATTTACAACTGCTTATACTTCAGACTTTATAGCATGAAACATGAACATCATAAACACATTAGTTAAAAAAAATACGAAAATTGTGTTTTACATAAAGATGTATCAATCAATCAATCAATCAATCAATCGAGTTGATCATATCTTCATGAAGATACAGATGTTTTAAAGATATGTCCAGGTGCTCCGCTGTTCTGGTGCTATATACTGGCTAATCATTTCCAGTATAAAAGAATTGATGTTATGCACGTATAGCAGCTACATGTGCCCGACACAGCGAAATGAGTTGTTTATGTTAGGCGATGAGTCTGTTCTAACAAATGAAAGAAATCCTCTGTATCGGACAGATATACCCTTGTCAGATGTCAATATTGGAGGATCCTGAAAAGTCATGTGCTACAGGCTGCGTTTTCCTTTATCTCAGAATTAACCATATTTGACTGCACATTGTGACCACAGTTTTTAAACAGGCCTGCTCTACATTTCCATATATCTTGGCAATTGTAACTTTTTTTGTGAAAACTATATTGAATGGGACAGACTCAATCGTGTTATAATATATATACATGAGCCATTCTAATATGCAATCATCTGACGATTCAAGGTTCCTCAGTTTGAATGAATGTATCTCTTAAATAGATTGATATAACTATACTTTTAATACTTTCTTCTATGTATCTGTGTTGCTAGATCATTACAGGAATGCCCTGATTTCCATCCCCATATAAATATGACAGTTGAGAAGATATAATTGTTCAAGTGACTTAATTCGGTCACCATTTGTCGAGATTGTGAAATTGGAATGCCAAAACAGACTATATATAACTTTGTTGGATATCGGCGAATTGAAAATATTATAAATGCTAGTGAATCTCCTCTCGCCATCCATGACCCAAACGATCCCAAATGTGATTTAATTCATCATATCATTAGAGAAGAACGTGCATGAATTTGGTAGAATCAGTGCTAAATATATTTGTATCAACTTTGGTGCAACTCCCCTCATGCATGACTTGAACCGCTCCACTTTTGTCATATTTAAACCACGTCTTTTAGACTCATGCATGCATTATATAATGGAGATGATTATATATAAGTTTGGTGGTAATCGGCAACTAAACAAGTTCTTATCTTAGTTATTACGCCCCCCCCCCCATCTCTCACCCAAACGACACCAACTTCGCGTCTTTAAATCACACGTTTATATTCCTCGTATCACGGAGAAGAAGAATAAATCAATTTGGTCGAAATCTGTGCTAAAAATAGCCCCTCCCCTGCAGGGATGGGGCAATTACTTGTGAATGTAATTAATTACAATTACAATTACTTCAACATTTTTCAATTACAATTACAATTCCCATTACATCTATTTCTTAATGTAATTAATTACAATTACAATTACTTTGAAATGTAATTCAATTACAATTACAATTACATTTCAGTACATAATTGAAGTAGGAACACTATTTATTGATATGGACTTTATTTGATAACAAAACATAACACAAGCAAGATAAAAAATACATGAGTAAGCACAGTAATGGAGCACATTTAGGCTAAATGATTTAGCACATAAGCATCATCAGTTGCTCGAAACGATCATCCCTAAGGCGACACCTGTCCGGACGAAAGATCTTTCCGGCAATGCTGAACAGACGCTCTACAGGAGCAGACGAAGCGGGCACGCACAGGTACTTGGCAGCTAATGCACTCAGTTTTTGCAAACTGGAAGATTCTAGGTTGTTGGTCAACTGCTGATGGTGCTTGTGTTAATGTGGCTTCGTAGATATCTCGATGCTTTCGCTATAAAATTAAAATAAGTTTTTTAGTAATACATGCATGTATCCATATTTTCACTATTAAGGAAATAAGACTGTCTCAGTCAAGTCAGGCCACTGTGAAGGACAATGAGATAATCCACACACTAATTGTTAATTAGAGTCATAAACATCTGTGCCCATAGTTTTGCAGTAAGAATGTAATTAATATAACACCTTGTAAAATAATTAGCTGTTGTGGCCAGTAGATTACTGGTGACACAATGCCTCCACTAGACACTGCTAATTGGGGGATTATTGAGCCTATTGTTCATTTACAAATTAGAAGGGACAAAACACAATGCATACAGCTATACCACCATATGACTGAAGTAATATGCCAATGGAAATAAACAATACTAGTACAAAGAAATGGAAACTTACCTTCAGATGTGTCACAAAATTGGAGGTAACTTTTTGGAACCGGAGATAGTAGTGGGGCAAAGCTTGCACTTTGCTTTCATAGGACCCGATGTGTCTTTTGGCAAATAAAAATGCTGCCAGATTAACGAAGAACTTTTTGTAGACATGTTGATAGCATTAGCAGTGGTTGGTATGAATTTCTCAATGCTACCATAGCTTATATACAATATCAGATGGAGGCAATGAAAACATGACCATAAGAGTGACTATTAGTGATCTATTGTCAATTATCTGAAGTTAGTTTCTTATTGTATTTATCAAAACAAGCCTTCTACATCAAAGACTACCAATGCTTAAGAAAATAAATGCAGGTGGTGTAAAAAAATCACCATTGACACACAGTGAATAGAAACTCAGTGTTGTGACAAACTTCAAAGTGTGACTGGCAATCACTATGTTGTCACAACATAGTGATAGCCAGTCACACTTTAAAGTTTGGCTGAAACCATTTGAAGAAACCATTGGATGAATTATGAAAGAGAACTTTGAGAGAGAAAAAACAAGTACCTGTGATTTTGAAGTAATTGACATTAAACCCTAATTACAATTACAATTACACCCTAACCAATTACAATTGCAATTACATGTAATTGAGAATAAACTCAATTACCAATTACATGCAATTACTTGAAAAAATGTAATTAATTACAGTCAATTACAATTACAAATTACAATTACCCCATCCCTGCTCCCCTGACACAAACGTCACTTTAGAAAATTTTAACCCGCACCATTATCTTACTCGTAAAAAGTTACCCATGTAAGACCGCCTTAATTGGTGCAATCTCGATTGTACCCTTAAAATTATATATAGGACACAGACAGATATTCGCAAATATTTGATTCATTGTATCATTTGAGAAGAACGTGTATGAGTTTGATGGTAATTGGCACTAAACATATTTTTATAAATTGGCACTAAACATATTTTTATAAGTTTTTTCCCCGTCCCTATTTTGGACTCAAGCGGCGCCACTTTTGACATAATTAAACCACACACTTAGACTCATTATAGAGATGAATATATATTACATTTATGAAAATTGGCGAGTATACAAATTCGTATCAAATTTAGGGCCACCATTGCATATCTCTCACCCAAAAGCCACCAATTTGGCGCATTTAAACCGCACGATTAGATTATTCGTATCATGGAGAAGAATATGTAATACGCAGGTGGAAATCGGCGCTAAACATATTGTTTATCAATGTTTGTGTCCCTCTCACCCTCTGGACACCCCTGACTCGAACGACCCCACTTTTGACATCTTTAAACCACACAATTAGACTCCTGATATTATGGAGATTATTATTTGTAAGTTTGGTGCTAATCCGCGACTAAACAATTTTTTATCAAATTTAGTGCCCACCCCACCCCACCCCACCCCCATCTCTCACCAAAGCAGCACCAATATGACGTCTTTAAAATCACACGATTAGATTCCTAATATCATGGATAAGAATGTGTATCAATTTGGTGGAATTTGGCGCTAAAAATATTGTGTATCAATTGTGGTGCCCCTCTCCCTTTCAGTGCACCCCTGACTCAATGACGCCACTTTTGACAGCTTTAAGCCACGCCATTAGACACCTCATACCATGGGGATGAATTTGTATAAGTTTCGTGGCAATCGGCGACTAAACGAATTATTGTCAGATTTAGTACCCACCCACCGCCCCCCCCCCCCCCCAAATCTCTCATCCCAACGACACCAATTTGGCGTCTTCACGCTGGTCATCCGTGTAACGAGGACCCGGATAAGTAACGACGGACGCGACTACCATGTGAAGAAATTGTCTCGGGCTGGTCAAGAAAAATGGTGAGTAAATGCCTTTAAAATTAATCTAAGTGTGCGTAGTGTTTTGGGACAATATTAGTCTAAATGGGTGGGTGCTAAATTGATGTCAACGTGTCCACAATTAATGTATAAAGAGGAAAGTTATTGCAAAATCCTGAAATTGCACGCAAATTGACCCAATATATAATGTTATCACGTGCAAATCTGAACAATTCATGACGTTCAGGTATCGTCGGGATCCCTGTCATTGAAATATAAGCAACAAAACCACCGCCAAGCAACTAGTTTCCAGCAATTCGAATATTTAGCATTACCAACGAGTAACGAGGACCCGTTAACCTGTAACGTTGGACGCGCTTTAGAAATCACATTGAGTAACCGCGGACGCGAATATTCCGATAAACAATTTATTTAGAAACATGAATGTTTTGAATGTATTAGGAATCACATGTTTATGTGTTTTACCATTATTTGTTTCATTGTTAACCATCTGTTTCGCAGCAAATTTTAAACAGACGAAACGTTGTCAGGAGACTTGGGTGCTTCCTCTCACCATTATTCTGTTTCTCGTTGCAGAACTAAGAGTGTATATGAATGTTTTCTATCGATAGACACGTACTGCACGTGGCTGGGTATTATCGGCGAGATATTATCACTCAAGCTAATATGGGACCCTGATGCAAATTACACCTGTGTGGAGATCACTAACCCATGCCAGCAGGCATGTTGTGATACTGAAACAATAAATTTGTTGTTGAACATTTCAGGCCTTATATAATGTCCAAACCATATGACTTGTTAAGTTATCGATTTATTATAACCAGTGTGAGATTTGAGATATTAGATGAAAAATTCCATGGGGTCGCAAATGAAATACAGTCTAACGCTTGCATTCTCTTATTCTACGTGAATGGACGAGATAACAGCTACCCCATTCCGATGTTACACCTGCAAACTGACATTCATCACTTTGGCTGACAGGGTTGACCATGCCACCACATCACACCCGAACACAGAGGAACTCAATCTCAACAATAAAACAGGAAAGTTTGTATATAAAAAAATAAGCCACCCAGGAATAATTCCATCGGAAAACAGCAAAGAAATAATATTATCCAGCCACAATAACCTCATTCTACGACATAAACATGCCATAAAGAAAAGAAAAATTACAACGAACAAACAGGACCTTCAGTATGAACTAAACAACATGTACGTCCATAAGACAGCATCAACAACATCGACAACGTCATTCGTCATGCAACTAGGACAGTGCCGACATCACTAACATCAACAATGGCAACAACACCAGCCCTGATACAGAACCAGAGTCACTGGATTTCGACACCTTCCGTATGCAGCTTGTATCGCCGACTGACTGAGTGTGGACACACAAATATCTTTAAAGTGTTTTGTCAACTAATAGCACGGGGAACATTTCCAACGAACAGCGTAGCATACAATCTTCTACTCGACGTTGTCCGTTGGTCCCAGTGCTCCAATACATTTCAGGTGAGATATCCGGATACATCACTGACATTCTGGCAGACTGGATATCGCCTTTTTCGTGGCAAATTTCTGAGGTTGATGTCTGGGTGTAGGGGGGTCTCTGTGCATTTTAGACAACCCTGACGACAGAGGATCTGTATCACACACTTCTCGCAGAGAACATTATGGTGGTGGCCACATCTGTGAGCCCTGAATTCGTCACTCGATCGGAAACGTTAATGACAAGATAGTTATACACGACATTGGCTTGTCTTTTATATATTTACATACTAAGTGTGATTATCACTAAATACAGCATTCCGATTGGTCGGCGCCCACGTGGCAATTATTTATCGGTGAACGCGCAACATGTCATAACTGCAGCCTCATAATTACATCGACGCGTCATTGGATTTGGAAAGACGAACGCGTAATGCTTTGGGCGCATTTGGACTCGCGCAATATTGACTTAATAAATCATCGGGTTTCAATACAAAGATAAATTGTTCCTGTTAACTTTTGCCAAGGGTGCTATGGGATATTTTGGGCTGGTTTTGTCACGATACACTTTTCGATTTTAATACAGTTACAAAAGTGGCTTTTTCGCTAAATGTATATAAATATAAGGATTAATTGTCATGTGGACTGTTTTTACGGATATGTAACCGCGAGGTGAGTGGTTATAACTTGTGTAAAACCCGAAAGTGAATGTTGCCTTAATGATTGCAAGTTTATATATTTCTTCCACATTCGTGGCACTGCTGGTTACTAGCACCAGAAGGCGGTGTCACCGGGAAGCTAGGCAGCCTAGGCTGTCATCGAATGCTGGCTGTTTCGGCATCTGGACGTTTCGGCACCTGGGGTTGCCGTTCGGCACCTGGACGTTTCGGCACCTGATTTTTCGGCACTTTGGACGTTTCGGCACCTGCTAATTTTCGGACCAACGAAATTAGAGACTACATTTTTTTTTTATTCTTTATTTCAATAAAATGTGATAAACATGTAACATGGTAACAAAAACAAACACTGGGTGGAATTTTTGGTAACGATTGTGAACGCATAATGTGCACAAGTCATACCAGGAACGAATACTGAACGAAATAGCACTGTTAGCACAACATGTTATGAACATGCATGTATGTAGCAATATATCCAGGTGTGGATATACAAGCCGACAGAAGCTTTCATGAAAAGAGCGTTCCATGTTAGTCTATTCCTGATATGGTATAAATAAAGAGTGTTTATTTGAAAACAGTATTTGTCAGAGCGAATAAATGAGTTTTCTTCTCTGTTTTTTTGTATTCTTTGAATAATTATTGTCAATCATCTTGAACACGGCTTGTGACCAGTGGAAAGCACAGCCTTGAATCGGGTTCCCCGGAAAACTCTGTCGAATGGCCTGCCACATTCCAGCCTCGATCGAAGTCTAAGACAATTCTGATGTTCGATGGTACATCGTTTGTCTGTGGCTCGGAACACTCAATAGTAGTCATCTCGTCTGCTTGTCTCGGTGCAGTGAGCGTCGATCTGATAGAATCCATGGGCGTTGGCCTCTAGAAAGGCCGAACCGTCCAAGAACCTGGACCGAAACAACCAAGTGGAGAAAATTCAGATGGCGAAACGTCCAGAAAACCAGGTGCTGAAACGTCCAGGTGCCGAAACGTCCTGCATAATAACAAGACGCGCCGTCTCATTCATGGCTATTGTTTATGTATGGGTGCAGATGTAATTTTGAGAACTTTTAGGAGTGTTTGGTTTGGTTCAAGGGGATACAGTTGGAAAAGTCCAGGTCGACATGCATCACCCGCCCCAAAGGAGACGATAAGGACACACCCTGGTGTGTTATATAGTGTATTTCCCAATATGTTGTGCAAAAAATTATTATTATTATTATTATTATTAATTTGACATATCCTAAATATTTTACCTTTATTGTTTTTCAAACATGACCATATATGCCCATGACATATCATGTGAAGGTAAATATTTCTGAGAGAAAAAACGCGTCCGTCGTTACAAATTTTCGCGTCCAGTTACTTTCCCACAGAAAATTCAACGGGTCCTCGTTACAACCAAAGTTGCTGGAAACGCGAATAAAAGTCCATTTTACTTGCATCTATAGCAATCGTGAAATTTCTACGGTATGTTATATATGTGAACGGTACACACATCATCTGGCATGACAACATATATTAGAGAGGAGGTTTCGTATTTCTGAATTTTCATTAGTTAATTGAACATATTTTCGTCGATAAATCGAAACCTCATAGTTTAGTGTCACAAATGATGCTAAAATATATAATCCAGCATGACATAACAAGTTGTAATTGGAGAACCAACTATTGTTAACGATAATAATAGAAAAACTCGTCTGCTGAAACCGACAAGGTATTATAATAACGATCTGTGTGTACCTACCTGAAGTCATCGCTCATGGAAAGCATGAGGGACTAGTCGCGTCCGTTGTTACTTATACGGGTCCTCGTTACACGGATGACCAGCGTGGTCTTTAAATAACACAATAAGATTCCTTGTATCATGGAGAAGATCTCAGAAGAATGTGCATCAATTTGGTGGAATTCGGCGCTAAAATTATTTTGATCAATTTTGGTGCCCCTCTCCCCTTCCGGGCATCCCTGACGCGAACGGCGCGACTTTTGACATATTTAAACCACACCATTAGATTCCTCATATTATGGGGATGATTATATAAAAGATTGGTGGCAATCGGCGACAATTTTTTTTCTGCCCCTCCCCCTTTTCTGCCCCTGACAACAACGGCGCCACTTTAGAAAATGATATCCCTCGCCATTATCTTTCTGGTAAAAAGTTACCCCTATTAGATACCTTTTGTGCCATCTATGTGGTCCCCTGTGCATTTCTATAAAACAAAGACAGACAGACAGACATTCATTCGCAAATATAGATATAGATGGCATTCTTTTCGAGTATAACATGCAGTATGGTGTAAAATCGGATATTGATTGCAGAAGTTATAAGGAACTGAATACTGACCTATATCTCCTTTCGGCGACATAATAATATATATCGGTGAATTAAAAAGGGCTGAAAATATCGACACAAGGAAACGGTAACAATCATGGTAATACTAAATTGTGTTGATGGTAATTAATAATCCTGATAATAATTATTTGCGAATTTGAGCTTACATTTCTTCGATATTTTCCAACATTGTTTGGCCTAAAACTTAGAGATAATGTAATTTTAACATCAGAATTGTCTTTGGACAGTCAATATATGATATTTATTGTTGTCAAAGTACTAAATATCAGGTATATATCAGTCTATGTCACGCTGAACATAAAATGCATAGATACATTGCATCAGTAATCATTGCCATGTCAAAAAGGGCTAATCATATATACCAAACTATAGTTGATAGGAACATACAGCAAGTGGTTAAAATAGTAGTATTCTTCCGAAAAACAATTATTATGTGTTTCTATGGGATGGGTGTTGAAAATTGTCGGAAAAAAAACTAGCTAAATCGGAAACAATGTGGGTGGATGGGTGGGTGGGTCCCAAAAATGGTCAATATTTATCATACATGTCTGATCATTTTTCGGAACCCCCTAATTGGAGTATAATGAACATTAATGGGCAACCATGACTGTATAATGCTGTCAACCATACCTGATAGTAAAACCTGTATGTGTTGGGAAGGGGGCCCGGTGGCTCAGTCGGTAAGACCGTAAGGGATACAACTCCAAGCCGTTTCGCCCCCCCCCACAGCGCTGGCGGTACGGGTTCAAATCCACATGTTTCCATCGTGGACTTTGTAACTCGAAATCTTTGCCTGTTACTCGCCGATGGCCGGTGGTTTGCCGCACATGCTCGCCGAGTTTATCATCCATTGAAATCACTGTTAGATTAGCCGTAAGTGTGCGGATTTCCTCCACCACTAAAACTGGCAATGTCGTGATGTGACCTTAGTTGCTGAAAGCGACATTAAAACCCAGTCAATCAATCAATCAACATGTATGTGTTATCACTATCGGAGCTAGTTTACTCCACAGGCCTACACGTGACATTGCCAGTAACAGGACAGAAGAACACCGACGTGGAAGCAAACTGTCTCATGCTGCACATAATCCGAATGGGCGTGATCGAAATACGCGAATCTCCATGCACTGAACATTACCCCTTCCTATGTGAACAAGATAATCAAGGTGAGTCCAAATAAGAGAGGACATCCTTCTCATTCGCATGCATCAATTTATGATTGAACATTGTGATTAAACATGATTTCTCTTCCACAATACGAATATGTGCTCCCTGCTTGTGAACATACATACAATAAAAGTTGGCATACAATCGTAACCCTATTTTCAGAAATATACTCGCCCATAGTGCTATGAACATGTATCTAAGAGGAAATATTCATCAAGCATGCCAACTATTATGCACAATAAAATATCCACATATATCGACGTCACTACAACCCCACGTGAGGTATTTCCTCCTCCAGCCATAAAACTGATATAATCGTGATATGAGCTAGTGGCGGGAATGACGACAAACACAAATAAACCACACACTCTCTAAAAAACACTGTGTAGAAACGCTACACACTTTGTACACATATATGTGTAACATCTGCTCTCCAACAATTATGTGTAGAAACTGAAGAGCAATTTTTGGTACACACAATATGTGTAGCTCTATACACACATGTATGTGTAGTCGCTATACACTTGTGTGTAGTAAACAGTTGGTAGACAGTTACTACACAGTTAGTACACATATAATACACAGTTGGTGTGTACTTTATTTATACACATTTGTGTACATAGTACACAGTAGTGTGTACTTTATTTATACACATCTGTGCAACAACTTACACAATTTTCTAGTATATAGTACCCAGTATTGTGCATATTTGGTACACACACTGTGTACCAACTAATCTATACACTTTATGTGTAATAAATTTACATGCATTCTTTTTGCAAATATTGGACATTTTTGGGTGATGTAGCAACTGTAATGTCGAATCAGAATCGCATGGTTGAGGCCACTGAATTTAGGCCATCACAGTAAGAATGTTTGATATTGAAAGCCATAATTATTAGCCAAAACAAATCATGAAAAACATGCTATCATATGTTATATATGCTGAATGGACCTCATATTACATTGGCATTTACATGTACTGGTATAATAAATTTGCAATGACAATGAAATGGGCAAGAAAAGTTTAACTCACTATTTATCTAACTTTTCCGGTTCAATATAATTGTTTAATTGCCAATTTATTTTACAGGCAAATGACAATGCCAACTATGGGTGATGTTCGATCAATTAAGCGTACTGGATGTATATCTAATAGCACATTCCTCGGGATTTTATTCTGGGTAATATTTTTCTGACAATGCCTGACAATGCTGTGTTTTCTCAACAAAATATATCAATATGATACTTTCATTCTCAGTTTTTGAAGCCACTTCTTCAATTGACAGGGCACGAGGATCTTCGGATTGACTCCAAGCCACCTCTCCCATGTCAATGACATGAAGATCTTTCAAAAACTGAGAATGAAAGTATCATATTGATAAATTTTGTTGAGAAAACACAGCATTGTCAGAAAAAATGTACCTTTAACATTTAACGAACCATTTTCAGACACACCTCCCCCCACTTGTTGATGAAAATCCACAAATCAGGTTCCAGCTATCTAGGTCACTTGTACCAATGTTAATCATATTTCCCAAACATGAAATGACACACTCTATGATTTCCAGGCTTCAATTTAAAGATGAATTATCTGTTCACACAACAAGTATATAGTTTCCTCGGTATAACATAAGAGAAATGAATCAAAAACACCTACCTGGGAACACTACTATCAATTAATATTGATTTCATTATATAATGTGACTATCAAGTTGCTCTGTGGGACATATATTTGTCACTATTTTTAGAAACAGTTATTGCTCAGAACAAACACGAGCTGTAAACTGTTTAAATATAATCAATATTAAGTATGCATCATCCGATTAGATGCCCCTCAATAAGGCTCAATTACTATATATTTGGATTCGGGTGGGGGGATATTTGATTTCAGTCGATGAACCCACCCACCAAAGCTAAGAGTTATTACATATTCATTTTTAAATCTTATTATTTTTCACCATCGAGACTTAATAGTGGCCTGGGAAAAAGTCAACGGGCCAATGGTCTTGGACCAAATTGCGGATGAAGATAACTCTAAAATCAAGTAGCTTTGTGTTGATAATGAGGCAAAATTTTCATTGAACAACATGTTGATAAATAACACATTTTGAGCAATTTTATACTATAATTGACATTAATCGATTCTGATAACTGAAGCAGCATTTCAAAATATGTTGTTGTTGGAAGCTGAATATATGGGGTTCATTGAATCAACTTGAGAATTTGCACGCTAAATTATACATGAAATGCTTTATATAATTATTATACAATGAAGTAAAATAAATAATCACTCCAAATATTAAAAAAACATGTGAGTATAGTTAGTATACAGACTGTCAATGCAGTGAACGTTATTGCACCAATTTGTTGGGGCTCAAGTTCCGTGAAATATTACATGAGTGGCCAGTGTCAAATTGCATCTTGCAGCATACCACTTTAACATAACAGATAAGTGGACAATTGTTTGCAGGTGTGGTTTGGTTTTGTATTTACTACACACCAATATTCAATCAAGTAATAATATTTGTCCACTATCTAGGCAAGTTAGTTATATATTGAACATGGCAAGAAATTAAATTAATTCTCTGGTACTGGATAGGCTGTCATGCATGATGTCAAATATGTTGCGAGTCTCAATGACATCAGGATTGCACTATCGTGGACAAGCTGAAAAATTATACCAACAATGTAACTGAATTTACGAAATAGAGCAAAATATTGCAGCTGTGTAATTAGAAGAAAATAAAATAAAGCTTTATTCCACACCTATTGACTATTCAACCAAATCTCACCATTGAATACCTATTATTGTATGCCTCTAGTGGAATAGAAGCCGGAACTATTTTTGTTGATGTTGTCACCAAGAAAGGTGACAAACAGCTATTATAGGTACATTTAGTATGCCAACAATCAGCTTCAGGTGATGTCCCGATCATAACCGGTTATCCATCAGATTTAAATCACAATAAAGGTAGCTGACTCATGGATTGACACAATGGTGTAGAATAAATACAGAACACAACTTGTACCATAATCTCAAATATTTTATCAAAATCATGGTGGACAGTGCATAATTACATTCTGCTCGAGTTTTTGCTGTCGCAAAATATATCCATACACCTTCTGCAACTCATTTGATAAAAGATTCTCGATGACACTAGGGGTAACTTAATTTTAGGATCCTGCAAATATTAAAAAAATCATATTCAATTAAACATGCTGCTGCATGAGTATATGATTCATATTTGATTCAACATCAGCGAAGAATATATCTATATAATATCCCTGTTGAGCTTCGCAGTGCTAAAATGAGTGTTCCGTAAGAAGCACACATCGATGGCATTGCTGTAGAGTCATAAGCACCCCCTCATTATGAGAGTAGTTCATCTGGATGATTGATTTCAGCATCCTGACCGACTGTACATGTGCATGTAGGTTGTGATACATGTGAGTCAGATCATGTAGCCCCAATGCCTCTCAAAATTAAAAGATTAGTTGAAATGCAAAGTAACATAATTATATTTTACTCACAGACACAGACTGCCATTGGAAATGTTTTGTCCTCTCACAAATTCCAGAATTATTGGCAAAGTTGTCTTGCAGCAAATTCAGAGGATCACATCACTCATTCTTACGATAAGCTGAGGTTATCTGCAAAAATTAGTAAACACTTATTACAATATTGTTTTCATTAGAAAAAGCTATTACTCAGACTAGTTATTTAATTGCAATTGTATACATACACATGAAATCTGAAAATTGGCCACAGCAATAACTTCCAGGGCTATAAAATCACATATGTACTTCACCAACATTCATCAGGGACGTGGATGGAGGGTCTCCATTGGGGAGGAACGCACCTTGAATTTGAAATGTATAAAGCCACCCACCTCCTAAAATATCCAACACATGTTGTATTATATCAGACAAGAAGTCAAATTTGTTTTCAAGTTGGAGCAGGGGCCCCCGGTGATCGAATCGGTAGAGTGCCAGTTGCATTACACCGTCACAGGCCGTCCAGCGCTGACGAAGCTGGTTCGAACCCCGTCATAGGAAGGCCAAGGGTGACTGGAATCGTGTATCTGGGCAAGTTTGTCAGTTGCTTTCTGGGGGTCGGTGGTTTCTACACACAGTGGGACGATTTCTTGGTGAAATCAAGCCTCTGCGTGGTCTTTCCTCCACCAGTAAAATTGACAATGTCATGTGTGGCCTAGCGGCTAGAACGACGTTAAACACTAATAAACCAAACCAATCAAGTTGGAGCCGGTTAAAATTGTGAATTGGAACATAAGTACTAGTAGAATGTCTGTCTGCCGAACAGTCTCTTTAACCACAATAATTTATGATGAACTTATCTTGGCCATTTTTGTCGCAAGCATCCATAGCGACTCAACTCAAATGTTGAGTTATGTTCTGCATAAAACGGGAAAAAATAAGATAAAATAAAAAAAAGAGTATTCTCTGTATATGAGCTTTGGTAGTGTTTTTGGAATAATCCCGAAACGCTTCGCCGTGTACTGTGTGTTGCGAATATCATCACTCGATACGCCGCGCAGCAAGACGATCTCGAGGTCCGTGTCCAATCATTGTTTGACAATAATAGCATAGCAATTTATGAGGAATAGATATTCAGCAATGTAAATTCAAAAATTAAGACTGTGGCGAAACGCTTAAAGGTGTCTTGTCTCTTTGTAGAAACACTCCCAACAACAGCATCAACAATAACAATAAAAGGTGAGCGACCACGTATCCCCAGAAAGGTGGATTTTTAGTAACGTATAGTAAGGGTAGATTTTTTTAATTCTATCAAAATTCATTGGACCGTGACCAACTTCAAACTTGGCCTTTGTCTTCTGAAATTTGAACTACGTACCACATATCAAGAGATTCAGTTGAATTTATCAACAAACTATCAGATAACTAAAAGTAAAGTTATCACATGGAAACCAAAATAATCGGCAAATTTTAAGTCGACAAGGTCCATATCTCCTGCAAAATTTGACGGACCACTCAAATTCGAACTTGACCTGTATCGGCATGCGGTTAAGCCACATACCAAATTAAAAAACAATCAGATTACAAAAACTAAAGTTATCACCCGGAAACGAAAATAATCGTTAAATTCCAAGTCGACAAGGACCATAACTCCGATAAAATGGTCGGACCTAACACATATTCCTAACTCACATAGCAAATTTGGTTCAGATCCGATCACACAATCTAAAATTATCATCCGGAAACCTCAAAACGACAAAATTCTAAGTCGAAAAAGGGGCCATACCTCTGGACAGAACTGGACCTCTATTTCGAACTCATAAACCCACATACCAAATTTGGTTTCGATCCCAACTACTCGATGGACGGACGGACGGACATCGGCTATTTTAACAGTCTCACAAAAAAAATCGAGGGACAAAAAGAATACTAAACCCATTAAAAGACGCATTTCCTTCACAAACAAGAGAAACGCACACTATTGCATATAATTCACTTAACCCTTTACCCAACAGAACGGTTCTGTGCCAATGCATTCTCTTATATATGCGAGTCGACCATAGGTCGCCTCGCATATATAAGAGAATGCATTGGCTTAACACATTAAAAATTATAAAATTGTTAAAGAATGTAAGAAAAAATGGTAAAAAGTGTTAAAAAAAGATTTTTTTTTAGGCCAATGCATTCTCTTATATATGCGAGGCGACCTATGGTCGACTCGCATATATAGGAGAATGCATTGGCACAGGGCATAACTGTAACCATCACAATGTGGTCAAGGAGACGGTTCCAATGATATCCATATTTGTATGGTTCTATTGAGACAGACCGAAGATATTTTAGGCTGTTGAAGCTTTATTTGGCCGGTTTTGGCCGGTTTGTTGGGTAAAGGGTTAAAGGTATCATACAATATAATTACTTTCAAAATGTTATACAGTTCTAATAATAGTCAAAATTCCTGTCGCAGTTTATACTAAAAATAAAATAAAACAACTATTGCCCAGTGACATATGCTAAATGTATTATCCCTCTGGCTGAAACTTCTTTTGTTATACCTATCAAACAATACAGAAACTTTAGGTAGTAGATCTGTCAAATGTACGTGTACGCGAAGAGAAATAATATCATCAAGAACAACAATATGATATGTGCCCAGTAATTGTTTGCGTGTCGTAACTTTGTGAGAAAGAGATGTTATAATTGTGAGCAGATAACTCTATTTAGGTAATGTGAACCCAATACAATATCTTGTTTTAGCCTAATAATTGTTCAACATGATTTTGACGTTAGATGTGGACCGGTAAAAACAACTCCGCACATATGTAGAGAACCGGAGCCACCGCGAATAAGTTGCAAAGAATCGGAGCCCGCAACAGAGAACCGGAACCTTCACCATATTTTCATTATAGCTTCTTTTCTCCAAAATAAAATGCGAGTTATAGTTGATTTTTATAGTATTAGTTTGTAAAAATGTTATGGAAATAAAGAATTTTCTCACCAACTGACAAATACCGAGTAATTTCACAATAACATTTGAAATTCTGACGATAAACTGATTTTGGGACATATATTACTAACCTTTACTTGGGCGTCCATTGATCCTTCTGTTGTAATAATCGAGGTAACACGTGGCATAAAACGTGCTGTGAGTATGACGATGTCACGAACATGAGCAAAAATGCAAAGAATCGGAAACTGTGCTCTGTAGAGAATGTAAATATTGCTCGGTAGAGAACAAAATCGCCAGGAGCAGTTCCCCCAACAGTGTTATCACTGCTAGCGTTGATTGTATGCATCATTGGTCATCAAATAAAAAAGATTAATTCCCCCCCCAAACCAGGTATTAAAACACACGATTGTCTTTCTATTACATGAAGATGCATGACTGAAGATGGTAGCAACGGAGAATATCATACGACTACACCAACATTTCCAGGTTTAGATTTGACATATATTCTCGCAAATGTTAATTTTGTCGATAACTTCATATTACTTATCAAATAACATAACTGTAAAGTACATAGTTATCCAAACGTGGTCTAATCCATTTTATTATCATTATAGGTCCGAGTATAGTTGTGACACACAGTTTAAACAGTTTAAACAGATATAGCCTATACATCACTGGCGTGGTTGTCCTCTTATCTGTAGCAGCAATTTGTTCAATGTGCATGTGAGTACCAGACTAATCACATCATAAAACAAATGCCACACCACCACCCCCAAACCTCTGTCTAAGTTGAGGTAATGATGGCAACTGGTCACCAATACATTTACGGTAAAAATCTGGTGATTCGTCCAATCCGAAGGTCATTCTACACACTGCTTTGTATGAATCAGCATTTGTCTATTAGTCCTGGAGCTAATAGTTGTACCGTTGCGCCCCCCCTGGGATTTAAGTTCACCCCACTCATGTTGTTTCTTATTATGTCCTTCAACTTTTAAACAATGTAGAACAAGAAAGAAAAAAGTGACCGTGTAGACTCCAGACAATATGGCGGCAATCATGGCCGCCGTTTTTCAGACTAGGCCCTAGTCAGTTTGATGCAAATTATAGCGGGAAACTGTAGTAAAATGTATACAAATGTATATATTTTCGTGAAGTTAAGACACAATGACACTTTTATAGGGCAAATTTAAACTCCCCATTCATGATGTCCGCCAAAATGGCCGCCGGTAGTTGAAAATATGACGTTTTTTCACTTATATCTTCTAGATCAGTTATGTGGATTTGTTGCTAAAACGACATACGTTAAACCCCAATCAATCAATCAATCAACCAATCTAGATCAGTTTATGCTGTTTAGAACTGGTTGAGAAATGTGACTTTATTTTGTATTTTGTATATTATCTGATCATCGGAGCAATGACATATGCCATTATTGGGGTCCTAGCCCCTTCCGATCCCTCAAAAATTCGATTTTACAGAATGCGGTATAAACTTTCACGAAAAAAATCACAATTGGGATTCTAGCCACATTTCATCAAGAAATGAACAGAACTTTGTATTGCAAGTGAGGCATATCATTACGTATGAATATCCCAACTCATTGGAACGAACATTGTTGCTTTGGCCCAAAATGGCTCCAAAATGGCCGCCAAAAAAATGGAAAATGGTATATATTACACCAGCGTGCCCTGCAATCACTTACAAGATGTGGTTGATGTATACAATAGGCTATTCTGCCTTATATACATTGAATACTAACATGTCTCATGCACCATGGTTAATTGCTACTATCGTCACCACTGACATCAGAAATATTGGATTTTTCTCTCACAAACTTGACATATCGGCAAAAAATCACCTTTCATGTTTGGTTAATTTTTTCAAGTAAAATGTAACTATATTTGATATGAAAGGTAATTATTGTTTTGCTATATCATAAATGTGTCCAACTACGGTGTTTATATACCAAATTCCTCAAGATGGCTTATAAAATGGCAACCAAATTTGGTAAAAAGATCATTTTCCGAAAGGTAGCAAAAATTCTTGCTTATTATACGTGTTTATATGTTCTATTCTGGTTGTCCCAGTTCCGCATGGGGCATGACAAATTCGTTTTTAAATTAAAGTATGGAATTTTGCCGAGAACCCTTGTTATGATTCTGGCCATATTGTTGAAAGGAAATGGGCAGAATTTATGAAGGAACTGAGATGAATCATAATCTATGGCTATTTTGGCCCATTAGGATAATAATTTATCAACTGGATACAGGGTGGATGCCAAGATGGCAGCCAGGGAGTTACTGCATGCTCATATGTGAATAGGTATACAGGGAGTTATTGTATGGTCATGAATTATGTGAACACGTAAACAAGGAGTGACTATATGGTTATGAGTGGAGTGTCCATTGTGAGATGCAGGGTTGGGGTAAACTTAATCAGTAATCAAAGTAATCAATTACAAAATTTTGAGTAATCGTCTGTAATCAGTAATCATGACATTTCGTGATTACAAGTAATCGTTATCTTTGTCGATTACTTTCAAATGTATCTGTGATCATGATTACAGTTTGATTACTTTTACTAAAATATCCATATGTATAGCTCTTTGATACTCATAGTCTCACACTGTAGTTCTGTGGAGCGTGCACAGATACAAACAACATATCCGAAAGTTAGTACTTTTTCATGTGTTGTGTTAGTGGTACACTATGTACATTCTGGCAGTGGACACAGATATAACACAATTGCTGAAATGTTGAATACAGCAAGTATGGCAATAAACTTATGATACAGACAATGAAATATTCTAACATGAATAAAGTAGGCTAGTCAACTTCAATTAGGATTAAATATTATTGGGAATGTTGCAGACAAAGGCTGTAGAGTGACACTGGTCCAAATATGGCTAATTAACTGAACAAAGAAGGTGTGATGTACATCGGTAGACCAAATTATCTGGGTTGTCATTTACTGCACTGGTGGAGTTAAGCCTCAATTAATCCTCATCAGGATATCAACAGAATGGATGATGATCAAATAAATCTTAGTGTTATTTTTATTGTTGGGTATTGAATCTAACAGAACATGCAAATAATTTATAATTGTTTCTAATGATATTTTCACACATAGTATGCATTAGTTTCAATGCATGTAAGAAAATTAAAAAATATATTAAAAATATATTTACAAAAATAAATACACATTAAACATAATGTTATGTAGTGATGTTTTTATTTAATATTTTAATTTGATTTATTTCATTATTTATTCCTATGCGATCAAAATGGTTGGAAACTAACAATTGCACTAAAGTAATTGTAATCGTAATCGATTACATTGAAAAAAATGTAATCAGTAATCGTAATTGTCATCATGTAAATCAAAAGTAATTGTAATCGTGATCGATTACATTGGCATGTAATCGCCCCAACCCTGATGAGATGTACAGGTAGCCAAGGTGTGGCTGTATGGTTTTATGTGAGGTGAATCAGTATACGTGGAGTGAATGTACGGTGTATGATTGTGTGTAGCCAGTACGGGTGTACCCGATGTGGATGTATGGTCATTGATATGGTGTGTGGATACAACGAGAGTAGCTAAATGGTCATATGTGTGTTGTTTATATATATGGAGTGACTGTAAGGTGGTGGATGGTGTGTACATGTGTAACGTGTGTGGCTGTATTGTGACAGGTGTGTGTATATATACATATTCTGTCTGTATGATCATGGATAGGGTGTGTGGATAAATAGGAAGTGATTTTGTGGTTATGTGTATAGGTCTACGTGGAATGACTGTATCATCATGATTGAAGTGTATATGAATACCTGGAGTAAGCTGAATGGTAATTGGCGAGCGTGTACGTATAGAGGGAGTGCCCTTATGTTAACGGGTGGATGTATATTTATATATGTATTACCATTGGTGGGTGTATAGGGATTAACTGTATGATCATGGATGACATATATGAGTATACAGTGAGTGGCTGAATTGTCATGTGTGATATATGGAATACATGGAAGAGCTGGATGGCCATTGGTGTGGTGTATATGTATACCTGGATTGAATCTATGGTTATAGGTGGGCTGTATATGTATATATTGAGTGGTTATATGACTATGCGTGTGGCGAATAGGTATACAAGGAGTGACTGTACGATCCTAAATGTGGTGAGTAAGTATACAGGGAGTGACTATATGGTCATGTGTCAGATGTAGAGGTATATCTGGTGTTTCTGCATTGTGTCTCCTGGTTGTGTGGTCATTCGTGGTGTGTACGGGTATAATCGAGTATGGCTGTATGGTCATGGGGTCAGGTGTACGTGTATAAAGTGGGTGACTATATTGTCATTTGTGTGGTGTTTCTCCAATGTCAGAGAGTTCTCCATATTGATGGTGTTTATGTACAATGGAGGAAAGCGATAGCCACCCATTACCACACAGTCACTCCAAATATACATAACTACCACACACATGACATTATAATTACCACTGTATACACCTACACCTGACCCATGACCATACTTGGTTATACCCGTACACACCACAATGACCATACAGCCACGAGTCATAATACAGGCACGCCTGGTATACTCCTACACATGACCCATACCAATAGTCACTTACTGTATACTCATCCACATCACTGTTGGCCACACGGTCACCTCTGTAATAGTCTGTATACTTATTATCCACACCATGGCCAAATATACATTCAAGATATACATAAACACCACAACAATGACGATATGTCACTCCATGTATACATATGAACATCACCAATGGCCATATAGCCAATCGCTTCATACACATACACTCACCCATGACACATATACTCCTTCACCTGACCTATGACCATATAGTCACACCATGTGTACCTATTCAAAACATTAATACATGATCATGGTTAATCCTTGTATACATAATCACCTCACCATGTGCCATAAGTCACTCCCTGTATATCGATTAGTCACACCATAGCCAAATAGCCACTCAAAATATACTATATACACCATATATACTCCTATGCACCTGGCACATGGCCATATAGTCACCCAATATATACATATTCACCACATGTAGGATCATACGGTCGCTCCTTGTATACATATTCATCTCACCATTGACCACACAGTCACTACATGTAGACCTATTCGCCACACCCATAGTCATATAACTACGCGATATATACATATGAAGCCCACACATGACCGTAGAGTCCTTCCAGATATACCAATACCCGTACACACGACTACTCAAACCTTCCATACTTGCATATACACATCACACATGACAATTCAGCCACTCAGTGTATACTCACATACGGTCACCCATGATTATACAGCTGATACCTATGCACCCACCAATGATAATACATATATAAATATACATCCCACCCGTTCAATCATGATGACACAGACATTACCCATAGTCATAAAATCACTTCCTATTTATCCACACACCCATCCATGATCATACTGACAACACATGTATACATATATACCCGCCTGTCACAATACAGCCCACACACGGTACACGTGTATATCCTACTCATGACATTACAGTCATTCCATATATACATAAAAACGACATACATGTGACCATGTAGCTACTCCCGTTATATCCAAACACCACACCAATGGCCATACAGCCACATCGATACACCCGTAATGGGTACACACAACCATACACCATACAGTCACTCCATCCATACCGATTCACCCCACACATGACCATGACCATTCCTTGTAGACCTATACATCTTACCATGGACATCCCACTCATAACCATATAGTCACTGCTTGGTATACCTATTGGCATCATTCATGACATACAATAAATCCGTGTATACCTATTCACCTCTGCTATGACCATACAGTAACTCCCTGGCTGTCAACTTGGCATCCACCCTGTATCCAGTTGATAAATTGGTATCCTAATGGGCCATAGTAGCCACATATTATGGTTTATCTCAGTTCCGTTTCAAAGTTCTGCCCATTTCTATTCAACAATATGGCCAGAATCACAAAAGAGGTTCTCGCCTAAACTCCATACTGCAACTTCGAAATGAATTTCTATTTACCAGAATAGAAATGTAGTTGTCAGTTAATTAATTTGCACGTATAATATCCAAGTGAGTCACAATTTGCTACCTTTTTCGAAAATGCAGAGAATAATGTACGGGATATATGTGAAAATGAACTTTGTACCAAATTTGGAAGCCATCTTGAGCAATTTAGTCTATGAACACCGTAGTGTGACACATTTAAGTTAGACAAAAACTATAAGAACATTTCAAACCAAAGATAATTACATTTTACTTGAAAAAATTATCCAAACATGAAAAGTGATTTTTTTTGCCGATATTTATGTCGCTTGCGAGAGAAAAATCCAATATTTCTGGTGATGTCAGTGGTGACAATAGTGACAATTAGCCTTGGTGCATCAGATATGTTAGTATTCAATGTATAGAAGGCAGGATAGCCAATTATATACATCAACCAAAACTTGTAAGCGATTGCAGGGCACGATGGGGCAATATCTACAATTTTCCATATTGTTGAGGCCAATTTTGCAGCCATTTTGAACCAAAGTAATAATTTTCATTCCAATGAGTTGGAATATTCATAAATTTCTTGTTCATTTCTTGTTGAAATATGACTACAATCCCAATTGGTATTTTTGTGAAAATTTATACCGTGTTCTGTAAAATCAAATTTTTGAGGGATCGGAAGGGGCTAGGATCCCAATAATTGCATATTTCATTGCTCCAATGATCTATTAATCTACAAAATACAAAATAAAGTCACATTTCTCAACCAGTTCCAAACAGCATGGACTGATTTAGAAGATATAATTGTTAAAACGTCATATTTTCAACTCCGGCAGCCATTTTGACGGCCATCTTGTATGGGGAGTTTCAATTGTGCCCTATAAAAGTGTCATTCATTATGTCTTAGCTTCACGAAAATATATACATTTGAAAACAATTTAGAAGAGTTTTCCGCTATAATTTGCATCAAACTGACTTAGGGCCTAGTCTGAAAAACCGCGGCCATGATGACCGCCATTTTGTCTGGAGTCTACACGGCCACATATTTTTCCTTGTTAACATTGCTTAAAAGTTGAAGGACATAATAAGGAACAAATTGAGTTTGGTAAAGTTAAGTCCCATGGGGGGGGGGGGGGGTGCAAGGGTATCCCTATTAGCTCCCGGACTAGTATCTCTATAATCCCATTCTTAATTAAAATTTTGGTAGCTGACATATGGCTATCTCCTTTCAACTCCATTAAGCGTAAACCACTGATGATGGGTTAAAAATTGATATTCCGGTACCGCATAACAAAGAACATGTACCCAGCTAATCCCACTCACCATTATCCGTACGCTCAATCGTCGTGATCACGGCATAAAAAAAATCAATAATGCAGCCTTTGCAGTTGTAATATAATACTGAACTTTTACGAAACTTGTATTATTGCCGTACTTTCGAACCCGCTTAGCCAGTACTTTGTCAAACTCTAATACGAGTTCTTACATATTACCAAAATATAGCGCTCGAGTACATGTTAAGATGAAAATTTTAAGGCCCCTTTTCTCCAACAAATGCAAAGATTTTCCGGTCAAGTGTATTGTGGTATATAGATGGTTAGCCAAAAAGATCATATAAGTCCTTGCATGTCAAGGTATTTTGCACAAAAAGAGTTATGGTCATATATTGAGTTTCAATCTACAATGAAAGAGATATTACGATATAAATTCAGTCGAATACTATAGAACACAAAAATGTATCGCAAAATTAGTAAATCACAAATTAACGCTGATATTACAACAATTGTATTCTATAGTATAGGGCCCGGGTGTTACGCGGGGTATAACAACACAATATAACCGGAAAGTCGACACGAATATGAAACATTGATTCAGTGAAATTGCAATAGTTTATTAGTTGGAAACAATACGTTGAATTAATATCAATTTAGATAATTATGGGAAAGTCATTAAAATGTAGATATGTTAATTGTGAACAATTCAAATCCTGATAAGGCAAAGAGACATATGTTTCTGCTAGAGGGCTTGGTGTAGGCATGTCCCATTTTGCGAACAGTCTCTAATAGTGAACGAATATCAACGACAACGGACGACGGAACTCTTCGCAAAGTAACCAAATGCAGAACGAACCCAACATCGCATGTCCTCCGCCGGCTATTCAAAATAATCCGCAGAATTTATGATTCGGACTGTGACTCAAAACGTGTTTCTAAATTCCACAGGAAGCGGGAGGGGGGGGGGGGTAGGGAAATTTGTTCAGGCACGTATGCTGATTTTTACTTTTCACCCTTGTTTGGACCCACCCACCCCGCGTCCCAGTTTGTTTCCGTTTTCGGCAGTTTTTTTCCGACCATTTTTGGACACCAACCCCCATTTAACACTAAAACAGAGATTTGCGGGGGGGGGGGGGGAATTCACTGTATATGAATATGAATATGAATATGTATATGAATGTATGTGCATACTATTTGTCATGGATGTTAACATTGACATGTAAATATGAACGAGTCATTTTGGGGTCATTCGGCCAAACAAACAATGGCTGCCAGCGGCCAACTTGGATTTCAAAATTTGCAACAAAATACAACACGATAATTGCCTGCAGTCAGTTTAGCAGTTAGAATTACATTATTTCACTTATTCGAAGGTGTTTTAAGCCAAACTCATTGCAAAAACAGTCACAAAACATGCAGGAAAATATTTTTTGTGATCACCCACCCACCCCGGCATACGTGCCCGGAAAACAATCCCCCCCCCTGTAAATTATTTATTTTTTCTGCTACGTATGAAAATAGAATGTCAATCTTGACCGAAACGAAAACAATACAAAAAAGACTCGTTTAAACTGAAAGAATGTTATTAGTTCGTGATTATAATGTCATCTTATTGTTATTTAGGATATTAAACTGGTATCCGTCCATAATTATTTTTCGCTGTTAGTTATAATTTGTGGGAACTATTTTCTTTAGCGGACGACTAATTTCTCGCCGTTTGAAAGTGGTTCGTTGAGTATCAGCTGACGAACAATACCAATCAATTTTCAAATGAAATTTTGTGTACACTTGTTATTTGGCATTAATTAAGGAATATGAATACATTAAAAATAATTATCGACATGGTTAAAGCTTATAATTAATAGAACACATACGGTGTTTTGAGTTAATCCCATATTATTTCGTTCGTGACTAGCAGTGGAAATATCAATATCAAATTGCTATTTCCGCAGCTAGTCGCTAATGAAATAATTATGGTGGTATTCACTCAAAAACAATAGGTATCCTCTATATATTATTATGTTTTTAAACAAAAAGGTCCTCTCAATGCTAACCATCCATATATCAACTGCCTATATTTTATATTATTATCCATCCCTTAACTAACAGTATTTCTGATTGAGCAAAAGTCGTCACGTGATAATCCGTGAAAAACTCATATTGGACTCCCGAAAGTCATATTGGACTCCCGAGTGTACAATATGACTTTTTTTCCGTATAACAATACTAAAACTAACCCATTAAAGGTACTCAATCCGATTCGATGGTCCCCATATCATCAGACTCCAGCAACAACATTTCTTGTCATGCCACTTGAGTTATCATAATCGATTAAGTACCAAAAAATAATACTAACCACTGTCAACTATAGTATAAAATTGCCCCAAAAGTGTTATTTATCAACATTTTGTTCAACGAAATTTGGCTGGATTGTCAAATATGTAACACCCAAAGTCACATCCATCTTCATCTGCAATTTGGTCCGAGACTGTCAGTTTGACGATTTTTTGCCAGGCCGTCAAAAAGTACATATCTCGGGAAATAACTGATTTCAAAAATCGATATCTGATAACTTTGAGCTTTGATCAGTGGGTTCCTCGACTCGAATCAAGTATTTTGTTTACCACCGAAGCCAAATAAATAGTAATTTGTGAGCGTTAACCCTTTACCCAAAAAAGCGGCCAAAAACGCCCAAATAAAGCTTCAACAGCCTAAAATATCTTCGGTCTGTCTCAATAACACCATACAACTATGGATATCATTGGAACCGGTTCATTGACCACATTGTGATGGTTACAGTTATGCCCTGTGCCAATGCATTCTCTTATATATGCGAGTCGACCATAGGTCGCCTCGCATATATAAGAGAATGCATTGGCCTAAACAAATCTTTTTTACCATTTTTTCTTACATTCTTAAACATTTTTTATAATATTTTTCTACATTCTTTGACAATTTTATCATTTTTAATATGTGTTAAGCCAATGCATTCTCTTATATATGCGAGGCGACATATGGTCGACTCGCATATATAAGAGAATGCATTGGCACAGGGCCGTTCTGTTGGGTAAAGGGTTAATTCGGATTATGCATCTTTAACGATGGTGCTAACCGAACTTTCGTTTATTTCAGATGCATAAAATAATAATTCTGAGACTAGTTAATTCGGATTATGCATTTTAAAAGACATTCTATCTCTTCCTGGCACCACCCCTGGTCAAGTGGTCCTGCTAATATGATATGATGATGGTGGTCCTGCTAAAGTGCTATGATGCGGGTAGGGCAAACTGATGCCGTTACGAAAAAGTAGCGTTATTTTTTTCTAAAGGTGTCATTTTCGCTGTGTTTGGCTAATCCGAGCGATTTTGAGAAGAAAAAAAAACAATTTGTGCATGAAACATTCAAGAACATATATATTTTTGAAAAATATAATAATGCCTGTACTGGTGTTTCTAAAACGACATGGATAACCATCTTAATTATAATCGATGTTCAACAACTAATACAACCAGTATTAAAAATACTTCGCAATATGTTTTTGAATGTTTGATACGATAATGGATTTTCCTGGATATGTTCATATTATCGGAACACCGCGAAAAAGACATATTAAAAAAATATAACGGTACTTTTTGTTAACATCATCGGTTTGCCCCAACAACACCATATAAATTCAGCAGGACCCAACCGCACCATGGGACATTAGCAGGACCACTTGACCAGGGGTGACCACCACTTTCTACAGCAACAACAACATTTCTAAGAAACTCGTTTTGACGTCACATTAGCACTCGGTTCCCAAAAACAAACATATGGCGTTACGCCTACTTTTTCACATAAAAGTGTTTTAAAAGTTAAATTTGTTATCAAAATGCATTATTGTTCTAAAAATATCCATACAAAAAACTGTCCCTACTCACAGAAAGCAATTCACAGCAATATTCATTTCATAGTGTCCCGGACAGAGATTGAACATCTGTAATATCTAAATTATTCGCATTGCCCATATAACGCTCTGGTGATATGTCTTATCCCTTCCATGACTGGAGCCTCCTGATATTGTGCGATAAACATGTGCTAATGCATTCTCGTATATGTGCGAGTCTCCCATTGATGCTCAAGTTGTCGGCAAAATTGTAAACCAAATAACGATATTGGTATCGCATAATCTTGTTATTTACCACTTGTCCGATTTCAGGTATATCATTTGGCGACGTCGTCGTCCTGCAAGGCAAATGCCACTCGGCAATGCAGCTCACTACCATTCCAGCGTAGACGAGTCACAGATACATTATTATTCCTCGCCGGTGGACGAACAACAGGTGCGTGACAGAGTCGAACCGATTGATGGTGGTGGCTACGATTATGCCCGCTGTCTACCGGCGGGGCTAGGAGAAGTCGTATACAACTCAGATGACGTCATACAAGACGATGGTGCTTACCTCGAGCCAGTACCAGGGCAATCAGAATCGGATGACTATGTGGATCTTAACGACACCCCCACAGTAACATCACTACCAGGCACTAACGTTTTCAACATACCACCGCCACAAGTGTCAACAGACACTGCTGTGCACAGCTATAGCAATCTTCCGATGCCACCTGAGATATCTGGCAACAGATACACGCGGCGTTCCATATCAAATGAAATAATCTACGATGACGCCTGTATTCTACCCGTGGCTCAGACAGAAGTCGTATACAACTCAGATGACATCATACAAGACGATGGCGCATACCTCGAGCTAGTACCAGAGCCTTCAGAATCGGATGACTACGTGGATATGACCGACACCCCTATAGTAACACCACTACCATGCAATGATGTTTTAAACATACCACCACCACTAGTGTCAACAGACACTGCTATGCACAGCTATAGCAATATGCCAATGCCCCCTGAGATATCTGATGACAGATACACAAGTCTGTTGCGGCGTTCCATATCAAATGAAATTATCTACACAAGTCTGGTGCCGCCCCCAACGGGGCCACAAACAACTGACTGACCTATACCCGTTTATGCTCACCTCCAATGACGACATCGGGAGATTCTTGTAGCCACACAACTTTATTGACACCGGTAACATTAGCGTGAATTATACCATTATATGGTCACACTCAATGGCGTTACCAGGAGATTCGTGTAGCTTTTCAAATATGCCGACACCATCATCATCATTGGTCACATCCAACGACGTCACCAAGGGCAAGGGATACTTGTAACGATACAACTATGTCGTCACCCACATCATAGTCTGTTCTATACCCGTGTGTGCTCACCTCCAATGACGCCATCAAGGAATGCTTGTAGCTATACAAATATATCGATATCGGTATAATTAGACTGAATATATCCGTCTATGGTCACACCCAATGGCGTTATCGGGAGATTCTTGTAGCTTTTCAACTATGTTGACACCATCATCATTAGCCTGAACTATACCATTTTATGGTCACACAATGGCGTCATCAGGAGATTCGTGTAGTTTTTCAACTATGTCGACACCATTATCATAATTGGTCACATCCAACGACGTCGCCGGGGAATTATTGTAGCCATACAACTACGTCGATTGCTCACCTCCAATGACTACTTCACGAGATGCTTGTGTCTAGTATAGCGCTATGTCGCCACCGGTAGCATTAGTCTGAACTATACATGTTTATGGTCACCTCCAGTGACGTCATCAATGGATGCGTGTAGCTATACGAATATGTCGACACCATCATCACTAGGCTGAACTATATCCGTTTATGGCCATCTATAATGAAGACATCACGAGATTCTTGTATATATTATATAACTATGTCGACAACGGCAGCATTAGTCTGAACTATACATGTTTATGGTCACCTCCAATGACGACATCAAGGGATGCTTGTATCTATTATAGAACTATGTCGAAACCGACAGCATTAGCCTGAACTATATCAGTTTATAGTCACCTCCAATGGCGCCATCAAGGGTCGAAACCGGCATCATTTGCTACATCAGTACATCGATATATCACAGCATCGTCATTACTTCAGCTACATCGATATATCGCAGCATCGTCATTACTTCAGCTACATATTTTGATGTTGTCCTGATTTTTTCCCCGATACTCTCTGTGCCGTGCAAAATAGTTCTGATATGATTCTGACATTAGGTTTGATTTTGTTTCAATGATAACATGTTTTTGTATTATGTGGAAAATAGTTGCATACACTCATCCTTACTTAGACAGAATATGCATCTACTATAGAATGGACTGCATTGACAATGTGAATTATCGTGTTTCCTCTCGCCTTATGCCATTTAGGTTGTGAATTTACATAGACAAAATATTCATTTACTAGAATTGTCTTGTCATTGACAATGTAAATTATCATGTTTTTCCACTCGTCGTCTGCCATTTTTCGACAGTGGGTTGTCATTCAAGCATCACTAATATTCCACTAATGTCTGGTTTTAATCCTTCGTATTACTTGACCACGGACTTCAATACTAATTTTTGATGGCAACAATCGAACCTCAACAAACCACATCCCGTGATTGTGATTTTCGTGCAGAATCTGGTCATGGCGATGGACAACAAGAGTCTGTTTTGTCAGTTTTTTATGGACACACGATCAACATCAATTCCAAATGGCCATACGATGCAAAGGTTCGTACCCGATTCCACCAGTAGGATAAGTATAGTTGTTGCCAGTATGTTGGCTGTTATTGTTTTACATGTCATTATTATAGTCATAAAGATAAAGATGTATTCAGCCCGATTCAACGAAATTGAGAAGGAATCTACACTAAGATAAACCACTGTCTCGAAGTTCTATTTGTATCTATGTCTGATTTGCATTGATATAAGCAACATTACATGGAACTATTTATTATGTAATCGAATGTTAAGCTGTTTGGCATTTCCTGTAAGCAATCAATCAAAATAAAAAAAATCGGAACAGAAACAAATTCTTCTTTTAAAGTAAACTCAGTTAATATATATCAATGTTGGTAAGAGTTACTACTTGAAACTCGCAATCTTCAAGTATAAAGCGTCCAATGGAATCCTGGTTCGTGATTTGGATATGTACGTTAGGATTAGTACAAATTGTAACCTTTTGGCATTATTATTTAGGTGAAATCACCAGAATACCCGCATTCCCCCAAATGATAATATGCATATGGCGTCTTCTATTTCCACAGATGCTAATCGAACTTTACAACGATTTAGACTAGGACTACCAGCCAGAATCAGGTGAACTGTTGAATCCATTATTCCTATGCTTTCTACACTAATGAACTATTAAATCCATTATACCTATGCTTACTACACTGATGAACTATTAAGTTCATTATGTCTATACTTTCTACACTGGTGAACTATTAACTTCATTATACCTACTCTTTATACACCAGTGAACAACTAAATGCATTATGCTTTTGCTCCATACACTGGTGAACTATTAAATTCATTATACATATGCTGCTCTGCACTGATGAACTATTAAGTTCATTATGCCTATACTGTATACACTGGTGAACTATTAACTTCATTATACCTATGCGTATACACCGGTGAACTATTAAATTCATTATTCTTTTGCTGTATACTCTGGTGAACTATTAAATTATTTTGGCTATGCTTTCTGAACTGTTGAACTATTAAACTAATTATGCCTATGGCCCTATGCTTTATAAACTGGCGAACTATTACGTTCAATATACATATGCGTTCAACACTGGTGAACTATTGAATCCGTTATGACTATGCTTTCTACACAGATTAACTCTTAAATTAATTATGTATATGCTTTCCACACTGGTGACATTGGAAATCCATTATGCATATGATTTCTACACCGGTGAACTATTAGACCCATTATGTTTATGCTGTCTACACTGGCGAACTATTAAATCCGTAACGACTATGCATTATACACTGGTGAACTATTAAATTCGTAACGACTATGCATTATACACTGGTGAACTATTAAATTCGCAACGGCTATGATTTATACACTGGTGAACTATTAAATTCGTAACGCCTATGCTTCTTATACTTCTTGTTATTGCATTTCTTGTCTGCATAAGCATATCTGACCATATTCATAGCTTTTATTAAGCAGGGGTACATTTGTCTTACAGCGTTACATCTTCGGGTTAACTTTAATACCATAACTAATATTTCTATTAGTATAATTATGTCTATTGCTGGCCCAGTATTTTCAAGAAGTGCTGTCCTACGACAATCATAAAGGGTTTAAGTAAGGTTAATTTTATTTAGGTTAAACCAAACGTTTCCAATACATGTGAGAAAGCAATTATATTTTGTATATTGCGATATAACCAGTATGGAACAATGTTCCGTTAATTTTAATTACATATGAAACTAAGTATATTGAGCAAAATAATCCCGTATGGAATTGGAACACAATATATTCTGGTTATCTTTATCAAATCAAGTTTTATACATTGCTCTCAAACAAGTAAGTAATATTTGGAAACTGCATATGTTCCGTGAAGCTCATTCACACCATTCTTTATTGGTTGTGTAAATGTGTTAATATTTTTATGTTGCAGTCATCGTTCAGATATTGGGAGCCCAATAGAAGTAAATGAAATTATGTCAAATATTAATTAAAGATTTTATATTACAATATTAATAGGATAGGTTCATGACATGAGAAATTCAAAGTTTCTAAACAATGCTGTTGATATTTTGAGCAACTGAATCTTCTGTGAGATAATGAATAACCGGTTTTTACCATGCTCATGCAGATAGAAATCAGAGATTATATCTGCTAAAAACCAAAATGCATAATACGATGTTTATGATCAGTAGTTTTCATATCCTGCAAAATATAAGTCGGATGACGTTGAATGTTTTCAATGTTCGCATTCTTGTTTCAGATCTTGTTTTTCTGGATGACGACACATGCATAAGCCTTGAAAAGGTGCGTCTGTCACTTGCAGAATGAGGTCACCAGAGGATGAATTTAGTGACGCTACCCCACACAGCGGCCTGGCATAACTAAATTCACACTCTGTGGACCTCATTCCGCTTAGGTCTTATTTTCTAGGAAGTATAGAAGTATACATGCTAAAATTAACATTGCTTTTAGTTACTTTTTTTCTTCTGTTCAGTTCTAGGAAGTTTCTATATCCCCTAATTTGCAGAAGATAAAATGCATAATCGAGGTGACTAATGGGTGAACAACACCAACTTCAACTGGGGAACTTCAATCCGATCATCGGTCTCCCGTAGAATTTTAGGCCTAAACAGAATGATGCTTCCATAGTGTGAATTTGGTGATGCTAGCCCGCTGCATGGGATAGCGTCACAAAATTCACCCTCTGTGGACCTTATTCTGCAAATAACAGACACTATTTCAAGGCTCGCAAAGGCGACGTCCAAGTTGACAGCAAACGATTTGGTCGTAATCGCCAATCAACACAGACCGTATATAAGCTTGGCTTGCGAGTCCTTCAGCTGCTAGGATCGAAGGACGACTGCGACTGCATTAACATTTATGACAACGAGCGGGAAAAGACGACCAAGAATGAAGATAAGAGGCGTGCATTGAGAAGTATGCAAAACACCTAGAACCATATTTAGTCCTTCTATGCAAAATGGATTCTCGTCAGTTAAAAGTTCACGTCGGGATGGTCTATTATTCATTTGGAGGGATGTTGAAGTCACTCAATCCGATCAGACGCTCATAAATTACTATTTCTTTGGCTTCGGGGGTAAAAAATATTTTATTCGAGTCGAGAAACCCACCCATCAAAGCTCAGAGTGATCAGATATCGATTTATGAAGTGTTTTATTTCTCGAGATGTGTAATAATAAGTGGCCCAGAAACACGTGGTCAAACGGAGGGTCTCGGACAATATTACGGATGAAGATGGATAACTCTAAAATCAAGTGGTAATACGGTCAATTTTCGTGATACTTTAGTGATAATACGGCCTTATTATGTTGAAAATGTTGATAAATAACAAGTTTTGGGAAATTTGATACCATAGTTGACAGTGGTTAGCATTATTTTGTTGCAATAAATCGATTCTGATGACTAAAGCGTATTTTAAAGAAATGTTGTATCTTGATGGTATGGGGATCGTCTGATTTGATTGAGTACATTTAATATGATAAAAGCAGATAACAGCTAAATAAAAGTGCAAAAGAAGCCCTGTTTATCGAAATGTTTAGATAATAAGTTCAACAAACGACGTGTCCGCAATTTGAACTTATTATATGAACATTTCCTGTGGGATAACTACTCGTCAATGATTCTTTGGTATAGAAAGGATTAAAGGTGGACTTTCCCTTCCTATCAATTCTGCCAACAAAACAATTATTTAGGAACCTTTTATAAAGTCATATTTGCGCATTATTATTCCAAAATTTGATTTTGCAGATATATGTCTTGTTTTCAACTATATTCAAAGAATTTCACTATACATGCTGCTATGTTCTGAAATGAAATTGTTACGTGGTGTCTTAGTTTAAATCCAAAAGAAAAATCCTAGTTTCAGAATTATTATTTTATACACCTAAATCAAATGAAAGTTCTGGGTACCACCATCAGTAAACTATCAATATTATATCATACGCCGAAAGAAATACAATCACTGATAATCGGGCCTATTGATTAATTGGTGTATCTAATACATGACAGTCATTATATTGTCCTCTTCTTTAGACGAAATAAGAATGTTATGGGCTTTAAAATTATGATACATGCTCATCCATATGTTGTCGAATTATAATATGGAACCAGATGGAACACCGTTTTTTTTCTTTCTGAAGCTGAATACTATAATTATATTACTGTTAAAGGGACGGGCGGCCTTCGTTGTAGGTTATAATTTAGAAATAACATCAAATTATGATAATTTCCTCACGAATATACTAATATTATAGCATAACGATGATAAGGGTGCGATATTATTCACAAAACACTCCGAGAAAACACAGATCTAGTGTTGTTTAATTTCTCGCAAAAAGCTGAAACCTGTCTCGTCTGCAATTTGAACATTTATTACCATACCCTCCCTCATTTATTGGTGAAGGGCATGTAGCCAAATGGGAGGAGACTTCAAATAAGCCTTAGGGTTTTTTATCTGATCCTCGGTTCCATGTTATGCAGTTATGTGCCATTTGTATGTTATGTTATTTGTTTGAATTTGGAAATACAAATATGCTTACACTAACTCTGATTCCATGATCTATCGACATTGTAGGTATGTAATTTTAAGTAGTTTAATGAAACGTGAATTAATTTATAATAAAACCCCATTGCTATGAAAACTGAGATCATTAATATTACAATCCGACCACTTTATATATCAAGGTAGTGATGTTGTACACTCAACATTGTAGTATTCTTTATAAATGTTTACCGTATTTGTATACACTCTGTATTTAAACTCGTACAGTACTATTTTCCGTGCACCCATCGGTGCGCCAATTTAGAACTGAACGAAAATAGTACGACTCCTGAGTTTATACCAAACCACAGGGAAATAAGAGGGCTATGCTAATGAGTTGTATAATTTATGATAATTGGACTGAATATACCATAATATTTACATGTGGGCAGCTCATTTCAAAGGCATGAATATGCAAGTGATCTCTTGTAAAATCTTCGATGTTGCAATGCTTGTAAGAAATATACATATTTCAGACTGACGGTGCACGGCAGCTTGGCTCCATGCATACAACCCTGGAGTGACTTCCGTAGTCGTACAGTCTGAGATAATAGTCAGTGACTTGTAGCGTGTGTTGTCATTACCAACGAAAGTCACCTGTATATGTAGATATTACAGTGCATGAACCAAGTCTGGTTGTAGACCCACTGGTCCAGGTGCTACCACGGTCGAGTATCATTATAACCCTGTTGTAACAGAGGCGTGCACACGGGTCAGCCATTAATGTCCGCGCCAGATCGGACAGCGTGCTGCACCCACGACAACATACCTGAACAATTGTTGTAATGGGGGAAAGTCCGAGTCAGCATTTTGCATTCGGATCTTTATTCAGTGATCTCGAATGAGACTTTTCAGCCTGACAAACATGGTATCTGACCGAGTTCTGATTTTTGTCAGAATACCCTGACCAGCTTGCGATCCCCGGTCCGCTAGCACGAGAGACCAGTACGCTACCTCCCGGCTACCGACTTCTCGGCTACCTGACTCACGTGACCGTGAGCGACGCCTAAACGTACACGGCCAACCGTTCAAAAGTTTTGAGTCAAACGTCTAGATTTACGAAATGTGTAGCGAAGAGGAATATAATTCTAACAGAACGATCGATCATCGCTGTGTAGGCAGGTATTCACTGGCACGGAATGATATTAGTTTGAAGCCAATTGTGGCTGCTTGTTCTCGCATGTTGTGGTTAGAACAGAGCGGAAAACCAAAATGCATACTTATGATTCATATTAGCACAAGTAATATGTAGACCACCAGTAAAAGACCAATAACACAATATAATTCTCTCGCCTTCAGAAATCTTTACATCCGAATATTATCTACATCTAAAAGTTTCGTTGACCGATATCTATACACTGGTAGGTTTGGTTCCGTAATATCACATGACTCTTCCTGCCAAAATCATATTGACAGCATTACCATAGTAACACATGTTACATGTTGCACTTACGTGTAGCTGATCCTGGCTCTATATATAGCGATCATACTATTTAAAATATATGTAGGCGACAAGTGTTTAGTTGTTCTTCACTCATCAGCCGGTACGATGTTGTGGTTGTATTTCTTTCGACTTCATTTCAATGATATCCATAACTATTTAAATATCAGAATGATTATTTGGAGCATGCTTGAAAACGCATCTTTACAACAATATGATGATGCAGTTATGTGCGTACATTTCGCCTTGATTGTTATAGTATGCACGTTTAACTTCAGGAACGATTGAGAACTGAACATGTCATCATATATAAGACTCTGAAGATTCTATATAAGTTGTTTGTGTTGATTTCGCCCAGCGCGGTGCTCAACTGCAAAGAGCACGAATTTAAAACGGTTAAGGACAAGGTTTTTGTTTTGTTTGGAAAATGGCCAAAGAAAATATCATTTGATCAAACTTTTTGGCCGAAACGTTTCAATGCAATACTTAACAATCACCTCTCAAATTATCATCAGAACTCCAAGAAACCCTTAATAGGTTACCAGGTAATCAGTTGCTCGACTGCTTATGAATAATTATTTATATAAAGTCACGCATGCTTACGTATCAAAACAATAATTATTAAATGCTAGAACGGTGTACTTTCTTAATCAAGTGACAACAATTTACTGCTTTGATATGCGATGCCGACTAGACAAATTTCATCTTTTTTGAGGTTCAAATCCGCGCATTTTTATTGTCCAACTCCTAAGTTTTCAGTAATGTTAGGCGTGCTTCTTTACATTTTATCTCAGCCTGTTTTCTCCATGATGCCATATTGTGGTTAATAAATTTGGCCAAACGTTTTTTGAAAATTGGAAAACAAATTCAGAAATGGCCAAACAATTGACAAAAAGACACTTCCGGCCAGCCTGAACCATGGGTAATGTATATGTTGGGTATTATTTGTTTTCATGTACATATTTGGCTTCTATTAGACAGCAGAGCGGGTACAGAAGGAGAGGATTGGAATAATATAATTGTGGAACTGAGAAACAATATTACGGGCATTCAGAACGAAACAGACAGACTGAGATGGCGATTGCGATAGTGTTTGTGTGAACACAGACTGGTATGGCGATTGCGATAGTGTGTGTGTAAACATACAGACTGGGATGGCGATTGCGATATTGTGTGTGTAAACATACAGACTGGGATGGCGATTGCGATTGTGTAAACATGCAGACTGGGATGGCGATTGCGATAGTGTTTGTGTAAACATACAGACTGTGATGGAGATTGCGATAGTGTGTGTGTAAACATACAGACTGGGATGACGATTTCGTTAGTGTTTGTGTAAACATACAGACTGGGATGGCGATTGCGATAGTGTGTGTGTAAACATACAGACTGTGATGTAGATTGCGATAGTGTGTGCGTAAACATACAGACTGGGATGGCGATTTCGGTAGTGTTTGTGTACAAATACAGACTGTGATGGCGATTGCGATAGTGTTTGTGTAAACATACAGGCTGGGATGGCGATTGCGATTGTGTAAACATACAGACTGGGGTGGCGATTTCGTTAGTGTTTGTGTAAATAATGGATGGCGATTGTGATAGTGTTTGTGTAAATAATGCTGTTATCGACTAGTCCCATAGAATGTCAGACCAGCGTTCCTTTGTCTTTGCTAGTCGGCTACTGACATCAAAATAATTTACATATAATATGTATATCCTAAGTTGATCGTATTCACCATCAACACCATCACCATCAACACCATCAACACCATCACCACCACCACCATCATCATCATCATCATCATCGTCGTCGCCGCCCCATCATCATGATGACCATCGCCATCAATATAATATTCAATATGTTCAATGAATATATTTAAGTAATTTTCATCTTAATTGTTAATAAATTAGTTTCACATTTCTCGGTTTCACTTTCCTTTATTTAACAAAATGTGATAGTATCTTCCAGTCAGTTTAGCTAACACCAGTTAGGCTCATTGTCTCTACAAACAGTATTAAATATTTACTGTAAGAGTTCTATGTCGAACATTAAACAAAAGACTTTATTGATGTCGATTACATCAAACCAAGTTTTAGTTCATACACTCGCAAGCTTGCACGGTATCCATTGTGGACATTTCGTCGTAGAAAACGATATGGTGCCAGAATATGAACGGATAAAATATGTATAATATAACATGAATAATGAACTAAATACTACCTGATCAGTTAACACTATGTAGTTCCACCTGCAGCGATGCTACCGAAATTCTCCTGTCAATAGCATGAAATTAACTCTCAAAAATCCATCAAGCATGTATTTTAAAGTGATGTGAAATACTCCGGTGGGGTAATCAAATAGAAATGGAGCACAATCTTGCTCAAGGTAGTTAATTTACAAATAGTATATCCAAATTCACAACACATAACGTCGTCATTCTTTTATATCAGTTAGATGCAGTGACTCTCGATGGCGAAATCGTTTTCGTTTGATCATCTCCATCAGTACTGCTGCGTCCCGAATCGAGAAGTAAATATTTAGAATTGAGCGTAATGCAGACGATGTTTTCTATGGATTGGTACGGTCGTTACACGTGGCACTACCGCAATAAAACTTCTCATGTCGTTGGCGTTGGTACATATGCATTTTATACACATGTTGTCGTGTATATATACCAGCATTGGAACGACAATGCCTGCAAAAATGCCATGACAACTTGCCAGTGTATGCACGTACCCTCAGTCAATGAACGCATGATTAAATGTACTTTTCAGAGGTTTGTAGTTTGTTTGGATTATAAATAATATCGACTGTTATGCGTTCATATGTAACCACGAAAAGTAAGGGATATTTCTCGTATATATGGCAAACTAGAACGGTTATATTTTTTCTTTTCTATACTAAATTGATTCCCCCACCAAGTCAAAAAAGAGTAGGTCTACATCGGAATGGTCTATTGTTGATTTGGAGGGGGATTTACATGTAATATAAGCAGAGGATAGATCATAAAAGTGCAGACGGAGGCCTATTTGTTTAAATGATGGGTTGTTGAACTTATTATCTGAATATTTTTTACGGGATAACAACTCATCAATGAGTGTTCCTCATATTTGTACCTAATGGTATTATACTATACTGTCAAATTTTTAATATAGCCCGTGTCCAATGTGAATGCCAAAAACCACCCAAAGTCCACCATATTTAACCTATTTTCCCCCAAAGTTTTCCCTGGGAACCATATATAGTCCAGGATCCAAATCGTCCTATTTTAAAAAAATGCGACGCGTATCCCAAAACAATAAAATTTTGAGGATGGTGTAATATCTTCCTAAATACTTTGTATAGTTTATGGGGTATAAAATAATAAATATGAGTCCATGACACCTGCCCGGAAAGCTTCTGTCAATTAATATTGATTTTATATCGATATTTTCTTATATAATACGATAATCAAATCGGAATTTGTTTTCGTTACTATTGTTTTTAACAGACAGTCATGAAACTTTCAGGTGATCTGAGATAGATAAAGTTCTCCCCTTGCTATGCTCCGAACATTTTCGCCAACCGTAATGTTCATCAAATTGATTGCATGTATTATACAAGATAATTCCGAATTAAATCAATATTAATTGATAGAGGCGTTTCCATGGTTCTTCGATTCATATGTATTAATTTATACTTAGGAACTATATAACAATTGTTGTAGAAATTATCATCAGAACTCCAAGAAGCCCTTAATAGGTTACCAGGTAATCAGTTGCTCGCCTGCTTATGAATAATTATTTATATAAAGTCACGCATGCTTACTTATCAAAACAATAATTATTAAATGCTAGAACGGTGTATTTTCTTAATCAAGTGACAACAATTTACTGCTTTGATATGCGTTGCCGACTAGACATATTTCATATTTTTTGAGGTTTAAATCCGCGCATTTTCATTGTCCAACTCGCAAGTTTTCAGTAATGTTAGGCGTGCTTCTTTACATTTTATCTCAGACTGTTTTCTCCATGATGCCATATTTTGGTTATTCAATTTGGCCAAACGTTTTTTGAAAATTGGAAAACAAATTCAGAAATGTCAAAAAAATTGACCAAAAGACACTCCCAGCCAGACTGACCATGGGTAATGTATATGTTGTGTATTATTTGTTTTCAGGTACATATATGGCTTCTATTAGACAGCAGAGAGGGTACAGAAGGAGACGATTAGAATAATATAATTGTGGAACTGAGAAACAATAGTACGGGCATTCAGAACGAAACATACAGACTGGGATGGCGTTTACGATAGCGTTCGTGTAAACATACAGACTGGGATGGCGATTACGATAGCGTTCGTGTAAACATACAGACTGGGATGGCGATTACGATAGCGTTCGTGTAAACATACAGACTTGGATGGCGATTGTGATAGTGTTTGTGTAAATAATGGATGGCGATTGGGATAGTGTTTGTGTAAATAAATCTGTTATCGACTAGTCTCATAAAATGTCATACCAGCGTTCCGTTGTCTTTGCTAGTCGGTTGCTGACATCAAAATAATAATATGTATAGCCTAAGTTTATCGTCGTCGTCATCACCATCACCACAATCATCATCATCATCATCATCATCATCAACACAATCGCCGTCGTCATCATCATTACCATCACCGCCACCATCATCATCATCATGATCATCACCGCCACAATCTTCATCATGATCATCGCCATCAACATAATAATATGTTCATTGATTATATTTAAGTAATTTTCATCTTGATTTGTTTCATCCTAATTGTTAATAAATTAGTTTCACTCTTCTCGGTTTCACTTTGCTTTATGTAACAAAATGTGGTAGTATCTTTCAGTCAGTTTAGCTTACACCAAATTCACTTTTGGCTAATTGTCTCTGCTAACATTATTAAATATATACTGTAAGATTTCTAGGTCGCACATTAAACAATCGCTATACATTGGACAAAAGACTTTCTTGATGTCGATTACTTCAACCCAAGTTTTAGTTCATACACTCGCAAGCTAGTACCGTTTCATTTGTCGTAGACAACGATATGGTGCCATAATATGAACGGATAAAATATGTATAATATAGCACGCATAATGAACTACATACTACCTGATCAGTACATGCTATGTGGTTCCACCTGCATCATGCAAATAACTGGCAAAAATCAATCATGCATTTATTTTAAAGTGATGTGAAACACTCTGGTGGGGTACTAAAATAGAAATAGACCATAATCTTGCTCAAGGTAGTTAATTTACAAACAGTATATGCAAATTCACCATAACGTCATTCTTTTATATCAATTAGATGCAGTGACTCTCGATGGCGAAATCGTTTTCGTTTGTTCATCTCCAGCAGTACTTTTGCGTCCTGAATCGAGAAGTAAATATTTACAATTGAGCGTATTTCTATGGAGTGGTACGATCGTTACATGTGGAACTACCGAAATTATACTTCCCATGTCGTTCGCGTTGGTAAATATGCATTTTATACATACATAGTCGTGTATATATTCCGACATATGTAAGAAAATGCCCGCAAAAATACCATGAAAACTTGCCAGTGTATGAACGTACCCTTAGTCAATGGACGCGTGATTGAATGTACATTTGAGGTTTGTAGTTTGTTTGGATTATAAATGATATCGACTGTTATGCGTTCATATATAACCACGAAGGGTAAGGGTTATTTCTCGTATGGCAAACGAGAACAGTTTTATTTTTATTTTCTATACTAAATCGATTCCCTCATCAAGTTAAAAAGAAGTGTAAGTCTACATCGGAATGGTTTTTGTTGATCTGGAGGGATTTACATGTAATTTAAGCGGAGGATAGATAATAAAAGTGCAGACGGAGCCCTATTTATTGAGCGAAATGGTCATATAATAAGTGCAACAAATGATGGTTTGTTGAATGTATTATCTGAACATTTTATACGAGATAACTACTCATCAATGAGTGTGCCTCATAGTTGTACCTAAAGGTATTATAATATACTGTCAAAATTTGAATCTAGTCCGCGTCCAATGTGAATGCCAAAACCACACAAAGTCCACCATAGTTAACCTATTTCTCCCCAAAATTTTTCCTGGGAAGCATATATAGTCCAGGTTCCAAATCGTCCTATTTAAAAAAAATGCGATGCGTATCCCAAGATAATCAAAGTTTTGAGGATGGTATGTATCTTTCTAAATACTTTGGATAGTTTATGGGGCACAAAAACAAATATGAGTCGCTGACACCTGCCCGGAAACGCTTCTGCCAATTAATATTGATTTTATATCGATATTTTATTATATAATGCGATAATCAAATCGGAATTTGTTGTCGTTACTATTTTTTTTTCACAGACAGTCATGAAACTTTCAGGTGATCTGAGATATATAGAGTTCTCCCCTTGCTACGCTCCAAACATTTCCGCGAACCGTAAGGTGCCTCAAATTGATTGCATGTATTATAGCAAAAAATTCCAAATTAAATCAATATTAATTGATAGAAGCGTTTCCATGGTTCTTCGATTCATATGTATTAATTTATACTCAGGAACTATACAACACTTGTTGTAGGAATGGATATACCATTTTAACGGATGTAAATGCGTGGCTGGAAGAGCAACAGTTGGACATTCGTAAAGAAACTATGATTTGGTGATTCTGTTCCTGTAAATAAACAACCAATATTTATTGTAAAGTACGTTGGATATGTTCCTAGTTTTCAATAAATTTCGTTATCGGTCAGGAAATGTCCAATCTTAGGGGGTGATTTGGTTGGAATTAATTATCAGTTGGAAGGTTTCAGGCACCAGGTAAAATATTCTAATATAATATCGATGGGAGTGCAAATGAAAATTAGTCAAGTTGCGAAATCGGATTGGTTCATGTGTGTGATCGAAATATTCTATTCTATGCTGCTCATAAAATATACTTAAATCAATAAATGGGACATGAATCTAACAGCGGCTTCTATAGAAGGCGTGTGATGACGTTTCAGGTAACTGTGCATTGTATGCCCGCTTAAAGAAATAGTCCCTAGATAAATAAGAATATTTGACGCATTTAATGGCGTAAATTTAATGAAATAAATTTTCCAACTATATCAATACCAGTCACAAACCCGGACTCTTCTTCGTTCCCCGTCCTCCGATTCCGAATCACGTTTGCGCAACAATAATACATTTTGGAACACATGACACTATTTCCTTTTATACATGCAGTTATTATAGAATGGGTGTAATGAATGCATACAGTTATTATATAATGGGCGTAATGAATGCAGTTATTATATAATGGGTGTAATGAATGCAGTTATTAAAGAATGGGCGTAATTAATGCAGTTATTATAGAATGGGTGTGATTTCATGCAGTTATTATCCATGCAGTTGTCATAGAATGTGTGTAATAAATGTAGTTATTATTGAATGTGTGTAAGTGATGCAGTTATTATAGAATGGGTGTAAATCATGCAGTTATTATATAATGGGTGTAAATCATGCAGTTATTATATAATGGGTGTAAATCATGCAGTTATTATAGAATGGGGCTAATGACTGCAGTTATTATAGAATGGGTGAAATTCTTGCAGTTATTATAGAATGGGTGCAATGAATGCAGTTATTATAGAATGGGTGTAATGCATACAGTTATTATAGAATGGCTACAATACATTCAGTTATTATAGAATGTGTGTAATGCATGCATTTATTATTTAATGGGTGTAATAAATGCAGTTATTATATAATGGGTGTAATACATGCGTTTTTTATATAATGGGTGTAATGGATGCAGTTATTATAGAACGGGTGTAAACATGCAGTTATTATATAATGGGTGTTAATTATGCAGCTATTATAGAATGGGTGTAATTCATGCAGTTATTATAGAATGGGTGTAATTAATGCAGTTATTATATATTGGGTGTAATGAATGCAGTTAGTATATAATGGGTGTAATTAATGCAGTTATTATAGCATGGGTGTAATTAATGCATTTATTATTGAATGGGTGTAATTCATGCAGTTATTATATAATGGGTGCAATACATGCGGTTATTATAGAATGAGTGTAATTTGTGCAGTTATTATAGAATGGGTGTAATTCATGCAGTTATTATATAATGGGTGTAACGAGTGCAGTTATTATAGAATGGATGTAATGAATGCAGTTATTCTAGAATGGGTGTAATTAATGCAGTTATTATATAATGGGTGTAATGCATGCAGTTATTATATAATGGGTGCAATACATGCGGTTATTATATAATGAGTGTAATTAATGCAGTTATTATAGAATGGGTATAATACATGCGGTTATTATATAAAGGGTGCAATACATGCGGTTATTATAGAATGAGTGTAATTAATGCAGTTATTATATAATGGGTGTAATACATGCGGTTATTATATAATGGGTGTAATGCATGCATTTATTATTTAATGGGTGTAATTCATGCAGTTATTATATAATGGGTGCAACACATGCGGTTATTATAGAATGAGTGTAATTAATGCAGTTATTATATAATGGGTGTAATTAATGCAGTTATTATATAATGGGTGTAACGAGTGCAGTTATTATATAATGGGTGTAATGAATGCAGTTATTATAGAATGGGTGTAATGCTTGAAGTTATTAGAGAATGGGTGTAATTAATGCAGTTATTATAGAATGGGTGTAATTAATGCAGTTATTATAGAATGGGTGTAATTAATGCAGTTATTATAGAATGGGTGTAACGAGTGCAGTTATTATAGAATGGGTGTAATGAATTCATGTAATTATTATAGCATGGGTAAGTAAGTACATGGGGGTGTTTACATGTGTGCGTATAATATGAAGGACGATGCACTAGATGAATTTTACTAGAGTAACTGGTAAACTATTTTACCTGTTCCAATCATACGGTAAATACCACGATGTCTTCACCATGGTTTGCCATAGTCTTTAGCTTTGATAAGGGAGTGGACACAGTAAATACCACGATGTCTTCACCATGGTTTAACATCGTATTTATCTTTGATAAGGGAGTGGACACAGTAAATACCACGATGTCTTCACCATGGTTTACCATAGTCTTGTCTTTGCTAAGGGAGTCCACTCGGGACTCAAACCAGCTCCTCTATTGATGGGCGGCTTAGGTTGAAATAATATGCTATGTACCTTGTCGATTGAGCCACATTGGCTTCTCAGTATAGCAGCAACGACATCAGCAGCATGATGCACCCGGCTTATTTGTGCCTATATTATCGCGCACCCGGCCCACTTGGACCTATATGCTCACGCTACAAAACTATAAGATTATATAATCACACACCGTCTGTATTCACACCATTAGCTTCCGTAAGAATCAGTACGCATCGCGATGTGGTTACAAGAACGTTTCCGACGTTCATCAGACACTAACTGAAGTCGACACTTCATGAACAGCAATGAACTCCTACGCCACCTCTAGCCGACGTGTGCACGCGCTCGCTTCGTGGTGTCCACTTCACTAAAAAGCTAGGAACCAGCTACGTCACTTCAAGCCGCCGTGTACACGCGCTCGCTTCGTGGTGTCCACTTCACTAACAAGCGATGCACCAGCTACGTCACTTCAAGCCACCGTGTGCACGCGCTCGCTGCGTGTTGTTATCGGATGACTGTGTTGTAATTTCAACAATATCTTTTACTGTTACTTACAATAATTGTTCTGGTAGTTTTGAAAAGTTGTTCAAATTATTAATGTTCTATTAAATGTACTGGTATATTATTTTTATTTGATTATAAGAAATGACTTGCATATCGATTGGGGTCATTGGTTTTGACTGGCAGAGTAAGTTTGTGTGAATCCCTTCGCACACTTAGTTTAACCCTTTACCCAACAGAAGGGCCCTGTGCCAATGCATTCTCTTATATATGCGAGTCGACCATAGGTCGCCTCGCATATATAAGAGAATGCATTGGCTTAACACATTAAAAATTATAAAATTGTTAAAGAATGTAAGAAAAAATGGTAACAAGTGTTAAAAAAAGATTTTGTTTAGGCCAATGCATTATCTTATATATGCGAGGCGACCTATGGTAGACTCGCATGTATAAGAGAATGCATTGGCACAGGGCATAACTGTAACTATTACAATGTGGTCAAGGAGCCGGTTCCAATGATATCCATATTTGTATGGTTCTATTGAGACAGACCGAAGATATTTTAGGCTGTTGAAGCTTTATTTGGCCGGTTTTGGCCGTTTTGTTGGGTAAAGGGTTAATTACTATGCTGGTCAAAATCCAATGACCCCAATCGATATGCAAGCCATTTCTTAAATGAATGCAAGTCAAGTGCAAATCTGCATGAGGCCAACTACTTCAATAATATCGGATACGCTAAACCGTTAAATGTATGCTGTTGAGTAGAAAGTCGGTTCTGTGCCCGCTTCTTCCTGGTCTGACCATCTTACAACATCGTATAATATTATAGAACACCATATTTGTCAATAACCACTTGGTATCACAGGGAAGGAGCCATCGTCACCAATTCCACTTACGGGAGCTAATTGTGTAATACATATCTAGGTCAACCGCTGCATTAGCTGCAGATGTCTGAAGCGACTGTTTAGATATTACATCAGTGACGTAGCTTTCTGACCCTATATCCGTTCGCCGAAAAGCACTTGTAACCTTTACTGGTCCTAGGGTCTAAATGAACACGACCGTATCATTATCGCAATTCGTCATATGAAGACAAGATGGCCGGGACTATGACCACAGTAGTGTTCGTTTATTCGATCTTTTGCGGATTATGGATATACGCAGACGACTCAGGTAACGAAGTTTTCTTAAGCGCGCCGGTACAGAACATAGTCAGCTGACCCCCCCCCCCCCCCCCGCCGCAGATACCAAACAGTCGCCCTGATTTAGGTTCTATTCCTGATTCCCCAGTACAACAGGCTTTAAAGGCACGGATGTCCTTCGTTGTAGGTTATAATTTAGAAATAACAGTTACCAAATTATCATTTCCTCAAGAATATAGTAATGGTATAGTATAATAATAGAATGATGTGATATTATCCACAAAACACACTTTGTGTGAGAGAAAATGTAGTTCGATTTTCGTAAATTTTTTCGCGAAAAGCACGTTGGCTTCTTTATCAGCGGAGTCATGAACGAAGTTATCCGTAGGTTTCCGGGAATCGCCGGCTAGTTTCCCGAATCTTCAGCATAAATGACAAACACTTGTTCGCACAACAACATTCGCTGTATGCTGTATACGATTTCACATGTCAGATTTATCATAAACTAAAAGGCAATCGCCACGTAGCGACAAAAATGTATAATAAACATGCAGAAAAAAGAAAGGAATGATACAACGAACACACTCTCTGTGATATTGAGACGACATACTATATTGCGCAATATCTACATTTAGATGCATATTCGCGCGTAAATTCCTTATTTGGTGTGTGGCGAATGTGTGGTCTATATACAATATCCAAGCATGTTAATACTAAACAAATATCCGGTTAGCTGCATGTACGGGAACGACAGTATTCACGTGCGTGTGATCAAGGCATCGCGTTATCATTAATTTACCATTTAGAGATCGCAAATCTAAATGCTGAAATGGATGTTCAATTAATTTCAATTGAAATACATTCATAATATATATGTACACAATATTCCGAATATGTTATGGCTTCATATTTCAGATGACAATCGCAGTCCAATTTATCAGTCTCAGATACACATAAAAACACTCGAAAACTCATCAGAACTCCTTAAGTACTACGCATATTTACTGCACAGATTCTCGGCGTTTGGTGACATCTTCGTCTGCGGCGTTAACATCTTTCTGTGCCGACAGTGATCACTCCATATCGCGCGGATATGGAGAACGACACTGATTTTTTTAATTATGTTCAATCCTATGCTCCATTGACAGATTCAACTATATACCGGCATTTGTTTTGGCAGCGTGGAAGTCCAGGAACTATACTAGTGGGTGGATGTTCTCGAAAATACGAGTGAGCAAAAGCAAAAACACTATTGAAAAAATTCGCCAAAAAATATTAAATGGTTTGATCTGGGAAAACTGATTGACAGCGGGTGCATAAATATTCCTGCTTCATGTGGACATACGTTGTTCGTTGTCTATTTTACGATGAGAAACCAACATATCCCCATATCATATACGTGAAAATGACTTTCCCATTTTCTCGGCTTTGGCGATACCCTCGGGTTTGGCGATACCACGTACAGGGGGGTGTTCTGATGGCGAACATTATAATATTGAACGAACAACGGAGGGAATATATTTCTTTGTTAATACTTTTTACTTAATAATCTATTTCGCAGTCGGTGTGGTCCAAACTCATGATTGCATGGTTTATGTGACTTTTGTGAGTTGATATCGCAATAAACATTGAAATGATTTACCCGGGAGAAATCCTACGCATGACTATAAGCGATTCAAATAAAAACCGACTCATCAAAGTCATTTAAATCGTGCAATTTCAAGATGGGACAACCACCTACTGTGGAACATATAGTAACTAACAAATATATTATCTGCACTGCTGCTTTCGATTTATAAACTTCAGAACATCACAAAGTTCCCAGGTCAGGTTTTGGACTGGCGGAGTGTAGTTTCTGCAGGCGAAGTCACAGTAGAGATGTATTACTTGATCTTGTCATGTTATAATGTTGTAACGCTGATGTCGCCCATCTTTAGGTTCTGTTCCCAATTCGAGTCCCATAGGCGATGAGTCGCCAAACATGATTTTAACAAATCTGAATGTGAGTCACCTAGGGTACATCTACACCAAATATGAACCCATTCGGTATTATGGGTCTGGAGAAGAAGATGTTTAAAGAATTGTTTACGGACGGATGAACGCCCAGAAGGACGGACGGGCGGACGACGGACGAGGAGTGATGATTATAGCTCAACCGGAGACCTAGTCTCAGGTAACTAGTAAGAGAATGCACTGGCTTACAATGAAGTTGTATACACCCTAAAGCTAGTTGGATAAGAAGTTGTCCAACAGTCAATCAACCGTTATGCCCACAGCACCTATCTACGTTGTGTGAAAAGTTGCATGACAATTTTGTTGGATACACTTTTACACAAGGTTGCATATATATTTACTACCAACGGTTGTATGTTAATTATACAACGTGTTGGATGAAATTTCACACAACACTCAATCAACGTTAATTGCCCACAGCACCTATCTACGTTATTGAACTGTTGGTTGTTGGGTAGAGTTGGATAACATTTGTTGATTGGACAGTTTACCCAACGTTGATTAGAAAGTAAAATGGGGCAAGACGTCGTGGATAGCTTTGCCGGTATAGTATACCTTTGTTATAAGTATGCTTTGTACGATACACTGATTACGTAGGCTTTATGTGTTGAGTTTATGACTGTACTACTTTAGTCAAATTAGTGCCGTCAGCAGTTGTGTATATTTGTAAACTTCAAAATTTGGCAAATATAAATAAATATACACTCAATACATAAAGCCTACATAATCAGCGTATCGTACACAGAATAATTATAACAAAGGTATACTATACCGGCAAAGCTATCCACGACGTCTTGTCCCATATTCCAGTCGCTCAGGGGTTTTTTCACGCAGTCGACCATCTTGTTTTGAAATATTTGGAGCCAAAAACTCGCATGCTCGCCAGAACCGGAAACGCGCTGCTATTGGACGTCCCGGTCACGTGGCGGTTTTATCCAATGTGGTATGAACGTAATACGACAGAAGACAGTTCACGCAATCAGTTGTGTACATCGTACTAAACTGTTGGATAATAAGTACACAACAAATTCGCACCCAACGAGTTGTATACAACGTTCATCCAACTAGATTTAGGGTGTAAGAGAATGTATTTTCTTATATATCATGTGCCAGTCCATTCTCTTATATATGAGTCTCCCATATGGAACGTCGCATATATAACAGAATGCATTGGCTCAAACAGTCAAGATAACTATTGTTAGGCAAATGTATTATAGGTTACTGGACGCTTAGTGGTCAGATATGTTGTATTGTGAGGCGAAGTGAGATCAATATTAGGCCATTTATAGACGATACATTTAATTTACCAAATTAAAATAAATTACAGCGACCATTAATTAAAGGGATATGCTTGATTTAGTCCGCTGACATAATAAATACGTTGCGGGACTCTCATTGGTCGTACATGTATATATATCGCCTGTTGAGAGGTGTAGTACTATTGTCTGTGATATAGGTCTGTTTAGCTGGTTCATTTTTCGGAGATGTCTGTGGGGTCGTTGAACCTTTTATCCATATAATATAGCCTTTATGATATCCTCCCATGACATTGAACATTTAGTAATTTTTAGGGAAATTGAACATTTAGCAATGAATATTAAAGCATCATATAAGACGGTGTTCCTTTTAAAGTTATTCTTCTTGTGAATTTGTCACAATGATGTTTTGTTTATATAATTTTTATTGAAACAGTCAGATGATTGTAGATACAAAATGAATGGTTGTACATGTTGGATACAATATACAGATAATATTCATCTGATACATACATTCGGGCATACAGTCATTCACGCGCTCACGCTTGGACTCTTACTTACATCAATGGGCATTCAGTGGCTCTAAACAGGCGATCGGGCAATCTTTTATATTGTAATTGAAATCATGATAAACAACAGAGAATGATTTGAAGTTTTAAATCACGTTAAAATGTTATTTTCATTTTTTGTTTCGGTTTAGCACGACACTCAACTGAAGTGTGACTACAATCACTATAATTGAAGAGTAAGAGGTAGAACGGAAAAATAATTTTTAAAGGAAAATGCGCGATTCTGATAAGTATATATCAAGAAATATATGCCTTAATCTTCCCAATGGAGAACTCTTTCAAATAATAGATTTTTATATATTTATTTGCCTATATATATTGGGGAGCGTAACTACTACCTCCCCAATATAATTATGCATATACATATTGATTATAATAACATTTTACAAATGCTCAATCATCTCGATACTATTATATTTTAGCTAATTTAATTATCAAGAATGAAGATAGTATCAAAAATTCAAAATAGGAGAATACAATAGACGAGAATTCGAAAATTATGACATGTACATTCAATTGATTTTTAAAATTTTGGCTGAACACGCCCCTGTACTATGTGGTAGGAAAAATAAAAATTGGAATAATTTCAAAAATAATGGGATGGGCGGCGAAAAATGATATTGACGATTCGCCGAACTGAGTTAAAATGAATGCAGCGAGACAAACCGGAAGTAAGCTTAAATAGAAAACAAGGAATGTAGCCAATCAAATATCTTGTTACTATTATACAAGCTAGTCCAGTGAAAAGTAAGCGATGCAATGAATTATGACGAAACAAATTTACACCTGTGTAAAGGCAAATATAGGTGATTATTCGTTACTTATTTATTCGAGCGAACTTATTGAGACATTTCTCAATATAAAAAAGGATCGTGAAAATTGTTACGCAATTATACACTGACTCTCACGATATATTTAATGTCCCAACGAAATTTATTATTTAAAGTGAACTGAAAACGAACTGCTGATGCCAGTGATTGACGGCAGACTTTCAAGAACACAGTTAAAATTTAAGTGTTAGTGCCGATCACAAAACCTATCACAGTGAAAGTGTACCCTTCGATTTCGATTCGGCTAGGTTAACGAATTCCGTAATTCCAACTTGTTATATACTCCTCATTCACTGATTCAGTCATTGACCTTCACCTTGGCGGGAGATTGTCGATTTAGATTTTGTTTTGTCAACAACACTTTTTTGTTTCATTTCATCCTCATCTGAGTCATCATTCATCATCGTCTGATATCATTATCGTCGACATAATCAAGCAATGTGATACACGGCATCGTGATGTACGTGACAGAAATGATAAAAATATGCGCAACATGGATGTGTGCAGATAGGAAAATAAATTTACTTGAAAAAGACACACCTTTTAAAAAGTTGTATAACAATTGAGCAACCCATTCAATAGATATGGCCATTTACACATCTGAAAAATACAAAAAAAATTCTGCCGCTACTACCACTGTACCAGTCTGCCAGTATAGGCAGTACCATTTAGTTACCGCAGTGCACCGACACAGTATTAACCTGGGACGACGCCCTGTGGCGATGTCACAATTTAATTTTCTAAGACTTAATAACTAAATTAGTAAATAAGGCCATTAACTTAAGCCTTAAGCCAGGGTTATTTTTATGCGTCTTAAAAAACAGGGGGCTTAAAATTATATGTAGGCAGCCGCATCCATACTGACGCTAATGGACACACCAGTCTCAGTCGCCGCGAGAATGAAATGTTGCCGTAAATAATTGCTGTCTGCTTCAATTCAGACTATATTTTCTTCCGTAGTTTTGATAAAGGCATCACAATGACGAAACCGCAAAAAATTGATCATCGGTCGCATATTGATCTTATAGTACTGGTTACGTATTAAACAGGAACTGAAAGAACTGCATGGTTGTTTGATCGATGAATGGAAGAAAATGACCTTGCAAAAAATATCAACACGTGTGCATTTATGTAGAAAACACTACGAAAATTACACTGTCACGTGACACTACGCGTAACTGGTGCATTTGTGTATATAGAAATTCACACGGTGTGCATATGTATAAAACATTATGACAACGACCCAATCAGCCATACTGGCCATAGAATTTCTTAAAATTTTGCTGATACGGATATATAAAACTTAAGAATATTATCATAGAATTATTATGTATTTGGTGCCAGCAATTTTCTATCGCTCCTTCATATTGAATTTAAAGACTGAAATTGAACTTTGACCCATTTCACTCATATCTCTGGGAATAGGTACTGTTTATCAGTAAAAAAGGCATTAAAGACATGTATACATGCATTATGAACTTGTTCCGGTACTGTACGGTACACGAAACTGATGAGTTAGTAGTCAGGCGCTATGCCAACAGGGGGAATGTAGCATTCTACGAATATTGTTGAACATTTCAAGCAAATCGTCGGTACCACTCTATAGAAAACATCGTCTGAACTACGCTGAATTGTAAATATTTACATCTCGATTCGGGATGCAACTTTCGGCGATACTAGTAAAGTATAAAGGAAAACGAGTTTGCCATCGACAGTCACTGAATTAAATTAATATGTAAGAATGACGATGCGTGTTGTCAAATTGAATATAATATTTGTAAAACTAACTACTTTCAGCAAAATTATTCAACATTTATATTTGATCACCCCACCCAAGCGTTTCACATCACTTTACTATAATTTTCATTTATAGGCATAAACAAATTAAATAAGTCCAACACACAATAACGATTATTCATATTATTCCAGTGTTTTGAATATACAGCACAAATGTTAACCAGCCAAAAGTAGGAACACTTTTATTGACAGAAAATCACAATGTCATGACGTTGTTTTCTCACATCCCTAAATGTACCTTTAAATTGTGTGTCTTATTCACATGTACCGGTACGGCAATTGTTTTTCTAGATTTTTTTCAGAACAATTTATTTTGACAAAAGCTGGATTCAGCCATGCAAAACTGAAATATGTGATGAACATAGCATTGGTGAAATCTTTTTAGGAAAAATTTTGGTCCCCTGATCTCATAAAGTTGCATGATCTGCTGATTTAAACTTTGAATTTCACAATCTCATATAAAAAATGGAGCTCAGATCTCAAAAGATCCTCATGCCATGCAGCGATATGGCGAGGTGACTTGGAATTGATCCAAAAATCCTCATGTCGATCGTTAAATAGGCGAGGTGGCTTTGACGGCTGGCTCTAGATTTCAAGCAATTATATGCTATATATGAGATTGTTTGTTTTGTAATTTGAAATGATCAGTTTTATGTTTCTTTTCCACAACTTGTGAAGGGGTATCCACTGTCCAACTTCGAATTTGGAATATCCTGACCTAGCTTCACTGGTCCCAGGAAAAAATCCAGAATCTCGACATTCTTGTAAATATCAATCACATTTCTTTAAAAAACATTACATAAATTTATGACAGTCTACATTGAGGTTTCCTGAATTATTTTAGACTTCCAGTCATATATAGTTTGTGATATGGCTTTTATGTGTGGGACTTGTGTGATCGGAGTACATAAACTCACCCCTCTGTCATCACATGACTGATTCAATTTGGACTCTAATATACTGTCCAGATCCAGTCGCATCTATTGACACAATAAAATAATTTGCGCGATTCTTTGACGTCATATATGGCGACATGTAAAATTTAGCTTGGCAATATAAAATTGCTTTTGATTCCTTTTGTCGTCATCTACAAACTCTTCTTCACCATCACCACCATATCATCATCTTCATCGTCATCATAAGTTCACAATATGAGAGCAACCAAACTATCGATATAAAATTTACATGTAGTTCAGTTGAACAAATCCCAATTGTTGACCTTTGAATTAGGCCTATACCAGTAGTTTAAGTTTAATACAAAATAGTGATTCTGTTCTCAATTATATCACCCTACTGTACTAGTATACGATTGAAACAATGTAATTCTTCTGCATTTTATGTGTCAAAAGTGATTTAGACAATCAGAACCTCTAGTACTTGTATATAATATTAAATAATCAAAATCAAAACATCTTCATAATAATGAATATCATATTAATTTAAATCATTATTTCAGTCAAGTTCTATGTTGACTGGTAATCACTACTACACACAACTATCTGCATCATCATGGTTGCATGTGCCAGATAAAATATTAATTCAGAGCATCTAGTATTGATATATATGAGCTATGATTCTACAGATAACATGTCGACAATCTGTGCTTTTAGATACAAATCCAGATTCTGTAATCCAAAATGTCAATGTGGAGCAACAGTTAATATTGTTACTTTTGCGAGTGCAGTTATCATTATGATTTTGCTGAATGCCGCCATTTTCGAATCCTCTATTAACAACAACACCAACATTCTACAACCCATTACATGCAGACAACTTTGACTCATTTATGATGTCGATATAATGGATGATCACAGATGTTTCATGGTGACTGGAAAATCAAGGATTGGGGAATCTGGTTGAAATTTTCACAGGTATTTATGAATTATCAATAATAAAATAATTATTATATGCTTTGAAGTTTGCACAAATCTTCAGTCCCACTCACACTCTCAGGTAGCAGTACACAAGGCGAACAAAGGCATAACAGTGCCATAACTCAATGACAAATTGTACGAAGAACCTACAGTACAGATAAATGATTACACCTAAAATTCCTGTCGAAATTGAAACATGCTTGATGGGATCTATGCCAAGGATAATGGCTCAGGATTTATTTGAAGTACAGTACCCCCCTCCAAAGTTGGCAAATATGCTGGAAATCGTGTATTGCTACATTAAAGAGACTTATTGAATTGGATAAATTAGTGAAAATCTACTGAAACATTTTATTTGTCCTATCTTCGTGTGTTACTATTCGCAGTTTCTATTTATGACTGTTGTTCTCGGTAATAGGCGCATTTGCTTGTAGAGTATTTGTTTCAGAGGCTATAAATACTGTGGATTTCAGCTTGACAAGTCACTGAATTATCACACCGACAGGGCAAAAACCAAATTCAAAGTATGTCGATAGCCGAGAGGTCTCTCATGCTAGCGGACAGTGGATCGCAACCTGGTCAGGGTATTCTGACAAAAAAAATCAGAACTCGGTCAGATACCAAGTTTGTAAGGCTGAAAAGTCTCATTCGAGATCACTGAATAAAGATCCGAATGCAAAAGTGCTGACTTCCCCCCATTACAACATTTGTCCAGGTATGTTGTTGTGGTGCAGTACGCTGTCCGATCGGGTGCGGACAAAATGGCTGACCCGTGTACACGCCTCATCAGTGTGTGCACGTTAAAGAACGCTACTGGAGTGACCACAGGGTTATAAAGTTACTTGGCCATGGTAGCACCTGGACCGGCTCATAATTGTCAGTAAATGACAGCGAGCTGTAATGTGAAGAAGAAGATGTCTGCATTGGATAAAACAAGAACATTTCGGTTCACATGATTTGGGGGAGGGGGGTTGGTGATGTGATTATATATACATCAGTTACTCTGTACGATTCGTTTCGAGTGGTGCGATTTTGTGTAATTATACATCAAATTGACATTAATTTCAACAATGGAGTTCCTTGGATACCTGGTGCGAAAAGCCGTATTAATGTTGGTTATTTAGTCTTGGTCGTGTTTCCGAATGACCGAGTAATGTCAATGTGTATATTGGAGTTGGAGAGGGGGTAAAGTCAGCTACTGAGTTATCACGAACAGCGCGTGAGCACCAGCACAATATAAATGGTATATATTCCATAAATAATTAAATAGTGTGATTTCAACTTGACAATTAAGCATTGAGTCAATGAATGTACACCGAGCGGCCAAATAAACATGGTTCACATTTTGGGGGAGGGGGTGATTACACATGCATTAGTTATTCCCTACGATTTGTTTGGAGTTTTGCGTTCTTACATGTTTATGACCAAGTGATTTGCATGTAACGAAATGTTTTGCTAAGGGAACATTCCAACAATGGAATTCCTCGGATACCACCTACGAATAGGCGTATTGATATTGGTTAATCGGTCTTGGTCGTGTTTACAAATAACCAAGTACATTGTCTTAACATAATCGGGGGGTGGGGGGGGGGGGTGGCAAGAACATTCTCTTAACATATGCGGGGAAAGGTGGGGAGGATGGCTAGTAAATAATCACAGTGCATATGCTCTGGTCAGCAGAATACAGATGTAATATGTCTGTTCAGACTGCCTTTTCGACTGGGATATTTAGAATTTAATTTAATTTTTTTTCGCTATAACCAATAATTTGGGTGAAATTGGTTCATTTTTATTGAAATCACACTACTTATATTGATCTTATTTCCCATTCGCACTGAAGAAACATCATATGTGTTATATATCAAAGTTATCGGTGTACGTTGAAGGGGAATAACTCTATTTTTCCTTTAAGGTAGCAGTACACGATTTCACGGGTTGTAGGGGGTCTGAAAAATAGAAATATAAGGGGGGGGGGGGGGCATAAAATTGAGCGTTTTATGTGTGCAAACCAAGGGGCATAACTCAATGACAAATTGTACGAAGAACCTAAAGTACAGATAAAAGATTACACCTAAAATTTCTGTCGAAATTAAAACATGCTTGATGGGATCTATGCCAACAATAATGGCATTTAAAGTACAGGTTGGCAAATTTACTGGAAATCGTGTATCAAATTGCTACCTCACTGTCCAGCACCATTCTGCAAACCTTGTCATATTCCGTATCATTTCAGACTCGGCTTTAATACAATGCCATGATTGGTTCGAACTATTTTTCACATTATTGTTAGCTGAGTCAAGGGCAGGCGCGTATTTTGAATTTAGTTGTAGTACCGGTACATCGATTCGTGGGTACGAAAACTTTCCAATAAATTTGAATTAAGGATGTTTAGCTCAACTTTACTTTGTAAAGTTTGAGATATTGCCATGGCTTTGTCGTCCGTCGTCCGTGTGTGCGTGTGTGTGTGTGTGTGTGTGTGATGTGTCAACAATTTCCTTTAGCACGGGCTACAGGTCGTACCTTTAGTCGGATCATTATCAAATTTGTCATAGCTGTTGATATTGACATGTAGATGAGAACGAGTCATTTTGGGGTCATTCCGGAAAATAACATGGCCGCCAGTGGCCATCTTGGATTTCAATATTCAATCCATTAGCACGGGCTACGGGTCGTACTGTTCGTCTGAGTAATTTTGGGGTTGTTCGGCCAAAAAACATGGCCGCCAACAGCCATCTTAGATTTTACTCTTTCCATGACTAAATTCTTTGGCACGGCCTATAGGTTGTACCTTTTGTCGGATCATCATAACAAATTTCATGGATGTTAACAATGACATGTAGATGGGAAACGAGTCATTTTGGGGTCATTCGGCAAAAAAACATGGCCGCCAGCAGCCATTTTGGATTATACTCTTTGTATGACTAAATCCTTTAGCACGGGCTACAGGTCGTACCTTTAGTCTGATCATCATAAAATTTGTCATGACTGTTGAAATTGGAATGTAAATGGGAACGAGTTAAGAAGTCGATTACTTAGAGCATTACTGTATAAAAAGAATACGTAGGCCTAACAATATTTACCTTGACCTTGTAAACTAGAGCATTCTCTTATATATGCAAGGCTTGCAGTCGCAAATATAATATAAGATAATGCACTGGCACAGACACTTTAATGATGTACCAGCACAGCTCACGACGTGAAAGGGTTAATGATGTTTTTCGATACAATTTTTTAGATAGAATTAAGCCCATGCTATGCTCGGAACAAACACGAGCTATGAAATGTCCCAAATTGATTCATGTATATACATTATACCAGAAAATTCAAAATTAAATCAATAATAACTTATCGAAGCTCTTCCAGACAGGGGTCTTTGGTTCATATTATTTTATACCCAGGAAACTATATAAAACTTGTTATAGGAAGAGAAAGGCTAAGGCTATCTTGGATCATAAACAAAAAGGAAGAAGATTGATTTTGCCTGCTGCGAATTAAAATGGCGTTCATCAATTAACTTATCAGCAAAGTATCCCATTTCCTGCGATGCATATATTTGATTCTTAGCCAATGAAAATGCTGCAGTTGACAAACAGCAACGTATTATGTCATTGGAACAAGAATAATGAAGAGCGTTTCTCTTTTTGTGAGTAGCTGCATTTTAAAGAGCGGAATGTACCTGAATCAATTTACCCAGTGTACTTAAAACTGACAAGACTATTTTTCCAAACAGCTTTAACTTATACCAGGGACAGGGGAGGGGGTGTCTACTTTGATCAACATTTTAAAATCAACAAGTCCTTCCATTATCAAAACTATTTTGGAGATTTTACTATCCTGGATACAGGACTGGAAAATCCTTCATTTCTCTCTAGTATTTAAAATATTAGGAATAGTCTTGTGAAATGAAGTCTCAATTTTAGAGGCATATATGACTAAAAATACTTAACGGATACATGTGGAAAAAGGTTTTCTGTTCTGTAATCAGGATAGCAAAATGTACGTAACAAATATGACAATGGAAGGACTTTTGATATGGAATTTCTTATACATGTATGATAAACAACCTTGAAAGCCATAAATTGAGTATTTTACCACATTTTCACAAATTTATTTCACAATATTCACCAATTTCCCCATTTGTTCGTCCTTTTTATTTTTAATATGTTGTTTATCATGGGTTAATGTACTTATTCTAGCTAAGAAATATCATGCTGCAATTAATTGGAGGTTTGACACTTTTTTCATAACTGCACCAGACTGTACTGGACAAATTAAACACCTCATTATTATATGAAATGTTTTATTGCTATTCACATCAGCTGTTCACATGTGAGAAAATAAGAGTGAGACAATCGCTCATTATTTTTATTTTCAGAATTTCATTGTAACCACAAATGACTATGTATACATATTAAGTTTTAATATACACAGCATTCTGCCCATTCTGGGCATGGCATATGCTAAATGTCAAATGCATAACTGTTATATTACATTTGTGTTCAATATGAAATAAAGATAATGAATCACCAATACAGTTTTCTCGTGGATTGATTATCCTGTTTTCCTATGAAACCCATAGCCTTTGTTAGTTTTCCTATGTGATGAATGGGGCAGATTGTTGCAGAGATTGTATTTGTAATTATAACAGAGTTGAACCGTATGACCATGGCTGTCTTTGTCACTCTTGCCCAATGATTCACATTCCCATGAATGGATTGGATGAGGTACCATGGGGGGGGGGGTGATTTGCATCTACTCATCAAAGTGTACACAATCGTACACAAAAAGGGTACTTTTCTACACTTGAAAGAGTAGTAGTACTCATAAAAGTGTAGATATGGTAAGTACACTTTATGTGTACATAACTACTCTTACAGTGTACATCAATCTCTACACATTTGTGTACCCCATTTCTACACAATATTGTGTGGGAAAGTGTAAAATTATACACCACGAAAGAGTAGCCACACTTACACAAATAGAGTAATTTTTACTCTTACTCTATTTCTACTCTTTAAAGGATTGGATAAACTTTTACCAATAAAGAGTAGCCATTCTCCTCTTTTGTGTAGATTTTCTACACTTATGTTTTTTCAGTGTTGAGGTAGACCTCGCTCAGATACCCAGTCTGACAGTTACACGATTTATAAAACTGCAAAACGTGATTTCCGGAGAGAATATAGAAAAGCATCTGCTACATATATACTTGGCCGAACTAAATGATAAAATCGATGAACGTGCTCAACTTGATCAAAACTATTTATTCCGCGCATTAAACACGAAGCGACAGAGAACTCATATAGATAAGGATGCATTTTTCTCGTATGAAGGACGAACTCTTCGTCATGATAGTGATATCGCAGAAGGATGGGCATCTTATTTTGAGAAACTATATTCACCGTTGTATCGACCTGAATTTGACACTCAAAACTTTATTTACATAAATGAATTTGTTACGCGAGAAATAGGTAGTGGTCAATCTGATGATATCTATAAACGCATAATCTTTTCAGTAACTGCAGACGAATTACTTACTGTGTATCGCAGTCTCAGCTTTGGAAAAGCAACTGGTTGGGATGGGATTTCGAACGAGCATTTGATATATGGAAGTCAGAAGTTGACTCAGACGATTTCGAGTCTCCTAACAATCCTGATTCAAACACAAACGGTCCCATCCCAGCAGGGATGTGGCTAGATGGGGTGTGGGGGTGTCTCACCCCTCCCCCCAGCGGAGACCATCTAGCCACATCCCTGCATCCCAGTTAAAGCGCGGTTCAATAATAACATTATATAAAGGTGGCTCAAAACCCAGAACAGATTTTGACAGTTACAGAGCTATAAAACTAATGCCAACTTTGTACAAGTTACTCGAAAAAGTTTTACAAACTAGAATAGAACTGTACGCGCCAAAATTACTTGATGTACAACACGGATTCCAAAAAAGGCATAAACGCAACAATGACATCATATGTAATGAAAGAATGTATTTACTATGTATCCGAAAGCAAACACAAACTGTATAGTATCTTTTTAGATGGTTGGAAGGCATTCGATACCGTCTGGGTCAATGGATTATTATACAAGTTGCATGGATGTGGGTTCAGAGGAAATATACTTCGATTGATGCCCGAACTTCTAACCAATGTCACATGGTCTATTCGTCACAATAACGTTTTATCCAGGTGGTTTGATGTGAGACAGGGAGTCAGGCAGGGTGTATCCCCCCCCTTTGTACTATATGATCTACGTCGACGAATTATTACATATACTTGCAAACTCACCATTTGGCCTGAACATGCTCGGATATTTCCAACGAATACAGCAACAAATGGCGGTATAAATATAATCCATCCAAATGGACCATAGTATTATTCAATGAAACCAAAGCAGAATTTTCGCGTCAAAGTCGTCTCTGGGACCTAGGTACCTCAGATATCGAAGAAAGTACGAACACCACTCATTTAGGTATCTTACGTGACAAGTACGATTTCAACGGAATTTTCACTGATCACATATGCGATAAGACCCGTAGCACGTGTATGATGTTGAACAATGCTGACCTCTACCCCGGTGGTATGACCCCCAAAAGTTGTTCGTTAATTTATTCGTCAGTTGTTTTACCAAAAGGCCTGTACGGTTCTGAACTCCTCTGGAGCTTAAGGGTCAGACGCACGTTTTGCCAAAATTTCCTGGAATTTCAAAATGTATTTTCTCTAAATCTATCAGAATCTATCAGGAATATCTTTGTGAAATTTTGTACAAGAGATTATTGTGGTACCATATATAAGAACCATTGGACATTTGGTTATTATAATCTCATTTACTTTACTTTTATGGCATGAAAAATCTTTAAAATTTCACTGTGTTCAGGTACCGAGAACTACTGTAAAACAGATTTTTTTCGAAAGTGCATTTCATATATACATGATATCATATCTGAAGATCATGAGAGGAGACTTAATTTTTCTTGATTCATAAAATTAAATGATTATTTTCATTCAGAAAGACAACTACCATAAATAAATTTTTATTATTGAGAATTTTCATGCCATGTTTGTTGGTCATTGCAAAATTGGGCTCAGTTGAGTTCTGGGTCATGGGTTCATAACCAAGTTAAATCTTACCACCATATCTCTTAACACTGTGGCCTAATTTCTGTTGATTGCTCCCTGCTTGAGTGGACAGCACCACATTTGAACATTTGTTTTCATTGGGCTGGCATATTTGTGACTGCTTTATTCTTCATTATAATACTTGGGGTATGATGCTATAATATGCAATTAAAAAGCTAACTCAACATTATGATACAAATGAAGTCTCCTCTCATGGAGTCAAGACAATAAGCTATTTGATGGTTGACATGTTATTTGAATTTATAAATTTTTCTGGCAGTTCTCGGTACCTAAAGGGACAGAAACGAAACAAATATTTTCATCCTCTCAAATGTATTAAAATCCATTATTGTTATTGTCTCTTTATAATTTCTCTGATTCTATATATAATGAAAATAATCATATGTAAAATTCAAGATTGTTCACCAGATAGATCCAGAGAAATTCTTTGTTGAAAATCACTTGCCATTTCTGGCTGGATTTACTGTGATTTATGCAAAACGTGCGTCTCCCCCTTAAATCAAACTCACATTGATCGACTGGAGAGAACACACATATTCTGCTTAAAGTATTACCAGGGTCTTCGTCATCGCACAAAAACAATTATAGATCAAGGATTTGTTGGAACTTCATCTATGGTGTCTCTTATCGATAAATGTAAATTGTCAATTTTCGGCTCGTTGTGCAACCTAAACGTTTCCAAAACGGTAAAGCAAGTATTTCTTACTCGCTTATATTAGTACACCGTAGGTGTTTCAAGCTACCGATCTAGTTACGCGTCTGATATTATCTTCGTCCTTAGCAAATATAAAATGACAGAGTCCCTTGTGAACTACATCGAAAACTCAATATTCCCGAAGAAATCTACTTGGAAATTTGCGATAAATGAGTCATGGTCAAAATTTAATGGAGAATATTGGGAAATGAGCTTAAATGAGGATACTCGACTTGCCAGGTTCTCTGCCGTCCATCCAATATGATGTATGTCCCGGCTATGGGAAAATTGTCGAATATACCCAGCACACAGAAAAGCATATTTGATTATTGCACGTCTTATTTGTATCCTCGAAACAAATGAGGAAACTTGTGTTTTATGTGACAACAAGTATAGAGATATTGTCAAACATGCTTTAATGTTCTTCCATTTGTGATGATCGAAATAATTTTGAATTTGAGTTGCTGAACATATTTCATGTATACATTTATATGCAGTATGACAAACTTGACAGAGAATCCAAAACGCGCGTTCTACTAACAGGTCTACATGAAAACATATACTGTGCTACCGAATGAGAAAATAAACTAATAGACTTTTCGTGAACAAAGTTGCATTCCTCTGGAGAGTATATGTTGATCGATTGACGCCAAGTCCTGACTAGATCTCACAAACCTTCATATAAACTCGACCATAACATGCAGTTATAAGCGTGTTCGTAATTGTTCATATCACATCATATATCTGTGTAGTGTTTTACCAGTAAGTAAATTTGTCTATATGTATGTCTGCCATTTAATTGTTTGTCTCGTACGCCTGCTTGTCTGACGGTCGTCTGTATGTCTGTAAGTACGATATGGCTGTATATATATATATATATGGAGAACTGGTCGGCTCCGAGTCGGTAAGACTGCACAAAGGCATTGGCATTTGTGGGTCTTCCAGAGAGAGAGATCCCTGATTTGGGTCCAACTCCGGCTTGGTCGTCTCGGAGTATACTATTTCTCTGTCTAAGTACGATTTGGCTGTAGAATGGAATGTCTAATTTATGTAGTACATGAGTGTGTGTATATGTGCATGTGTAGTTGGTTCATCATACATATTGAGACATGTGTTGTAGATATGTTTGTAATCTTAAATTTCGTATACACTGTGTTATGTACCAAATTGTGTTTGTTCTCATAATATAAACATTTATATATGAATCTCCATATATGGAGGATAATAAAGATATATATATTTTCCCGTTTGACTCGTTCTTCTCGCTGAAATAGCCCCATGCTGTGTGTACATCGCGCCAAAATGGATTTAATATATTTTTGGAGTAGTTTCGCAAGTACATGCTGTTATAAAACGAAATAGTGAGTCGTCGGCAACAGGGAGATCAGTTTAAGGGATCCATTTCGAGTTCATTGATACAAGACTTCTAACCCAAGTTCATTTCATTGACATTATAAAGTTTCTTATATCTAACATTTTCAAACCGCCATGTTGATAGTCTTGACGTATGAACTTTCTTTTTATTCTGTCCCTATTCGAATTCCAAATAAATTTGTAAAGACGTGATTCGAGTTGTTTAATAAATGCGTTTCCAGGATCTGGTAATGCTCGGAATAGGTGGGTCAATTTAGATAGTATTAGAGATTTTATCACTGTTATTCTTCCGATTGGTGTTAATAGTCTATGTTTCCATGTTTCGATCATATGTTTATGTCCACTATTTTTTATCATAGTTGTGACTCATCTTGCCTGGTCTTTATTGAACTGTATACCCAATAAATCTAAGGTAGGAGAAAAGTTTAGATTTAGATCGGGACATATACAATCCTTCCGACATGCGTATGATCCTATCCACGACGCCTGATATTTGCTAGGGTTGATTAGCAAGCCGGATATGTTTGCAAAGAAGTCTAGTACTTTATAAGCTTCTCGTAAACTGTTTTCACTACCATCTATTATGAGTGTCGTGTCGTCTGCATACTCTGTTATGTTATACTCATGAATGCCGAGGGTTATTCCTGCCATATTTCCATTTTGCTTCACCAAGAGAGATAAAATTTCGGCGCATATACAAAAATATACGGTGAGACAGGGTCACCATGTCGACAGTCTCGAGAAAGACTGAAACTCCTTGAGATGTGGCCATTTATCAGAATTGAGGAATTAATAATGTTGCAACAAATTGTAATCGATTGGTTTCAATTTTGATTAGTTGGAACTTTTATTTATTGAATTTAGTGTCTAGTATGTAGTTTTATACCAAAGGTCGAATATATGACCAGTATTGGCCATCAATATGTTCCATGATATATATCCGTGGGGGGGGGGGGGGGGGGGGCAAACAAATCCAAACATAAGCATTCTGTGTGTTGTTTCAAATAGGGAATAAACATGTGATGCAAATATATCCGGTCAAAATATTTATAAAATATTAATTCGGAATCATAAGATAATTAGAAAAAAGCCGTGTGCACACGGAGCTGCGAGGCACAAAAACCTGTCCCATCATATGACATGAGATGATCCAACAACTCACTTCGTAATTCCGTTTAAGGTTGGTTGTCAGAATCGCTAAAGTATATGTGAATATGTGTGGTCTCCATGCACGTTCCCACCGCCCCACTAACCAAACCAAATCCCCAACTTAATAACACTTCATATGGGGTCTTAATATGTTATGTCACCCACATACATATATGTCCGTTGTTATAGATGTTAAAATAGTAATATCCACTAAATCCGCCATAAACAGTAAGAACAATAGACAGATTTGGTCTTATTCCATTTAATAAATATCAAACATCAACAAATTTACGAAACCTTTTGTTTATAGACAAACACTTGGAACTGACCTGAGTTTTCTCTGACACAATGCGCGTGTTTTGTGAATAATATCGCATTCATATCATCATTCTGCTATACCATTAGTATATTCTTGAGTAAATTATCATAATTTGATCAATGCCATTTCTAAATTATAAAATACAACGAAGGCACCCGTCCCTTTAATATATAAGATATACTCCTCATTTCGCTCGACCGAAATGCCTTTGCATGACACAGGAACGTGGCGACGAGGAGAATTCATTTTGTATGAGAGCTACTCGCCTAGAATGATTTTAAGTAGAGCTCCTCATTCCTCACCAGTGATTTCCCACGTGGAGAGGACTGGAACTGTGTTTAAATTTAATCATATTGATGGTGTTTTTACTTTACACATGCACATATTTTAACCTATTGCTAATAAGGGACACAACTATCCTGTTAAAGTGGGTATATTACCTTTATAACCATAAATATTTGGGGTTTTAAAGGTTTTGTCACTGGTTTTGTTGACATATTTTTCAGCCATGTGCTTTGTTTGTTTATTTTTTGTGGGTGAACTTGATCAGCGTTCTCTCAGTTCCGGCACAGGCACAATGAGAGACCCTTACACTGACAACAACAAATTATTTAGTAGAATTTACAAGATTTTGATCAATTTTTGGGGGGGGGGGTGGGTGTCCTAGACCTGGGTGGGAAAAAAACTTACGGTCCCGGGTGGGTGTCCCAGACCTGGGTGGAAAAATCTTACGCTCCCGGGGTGGTGGGTCCCCAAAACTGAAAAACACAAAATGTCCACCTTGTAACCGTAATTCTGTCCCTGACCCCACTGTCGTCGGTGGTTTATTTGCCCACACGTCCTTTTCTTCGGTTGTTCATTGTTGAAATGAACCAAACGTGTACTGTTACGCGCAGCATGTTTATGTGACCGGTGGTCAATCACATTGATTGGATAATCCTATACCGCGCGGCGATGTCTTCCCATCGATGTCGCCTCGTAAAAGTACCTGTTGATTAAACTTTCTCCATACAATTTGAACGGAAAAGTGTTTATCCATCGCTTTGTAAAGATCGTGGCATAAACAAAATATACGCATAGTGTTTCTGAATAACAAATTTAAAATACAATCGTGGGATTGGCGATTTACACCACTCGTTGAAGCTCGTGGTGTAAATCGCCAATCCCACTCGTGGATTAAATTTGTCATTCAGAAACACTATGCGTATATTCTATATGTATAGAACTCATCTCAGCCCAAAGTTTCATTAATCGACAGGCATGACATGAAATATCTGAAACAGACAAATACAGAAACACCAATTGTAAAATTTCTGGAAGAAATGTTAGGTTCCCTCTCGCGATTTTCATATATTATGTCGTGGATACATAAACTGCACTCGTGAAAATGTTATTTTTGTGTGGATGTTCTGGGAACTGAAAACAATTTAATTGTTAGGATATCCGTCATGAAAATATGAGCTCATAATTTCCAACGGATTCAGGTCGGAAAAAAATTTCAGGCACGTATGGCATTTTTTCCCTTTCGATCATTTTTTGTACCCACCCACCCCCACCGCCAAATTTTTTTCCGTTTTCGGCAGTTTTTTCCGACCATTTTTGGACACCCACCCCCCCCTTTTAACACTAAAACAGAGATTTGCGGGGGGGAAATTCACTGTAATCAGCTGTATATGAATTTCTGTGCATACTATTTATCATGGATGTTAACATGGACATGTAAATAGGAATGAGTAATTTTGAGGTCATTCGGCCAAAAAAACATGGCTGCCAGCGGCCATCTTGGATTTCAAAATTTGCAACAAAATACAACACGATAACTGCCTGCAGTCAGTTTACCAGTTAGAATTACATTATTTCTCTCATTCAAACTGATTCAAAGTGGTTTTGAAGCCCAACTCATTGCCAAAACACTAAAAATAAGCAGGAATTTTTTTTTTTAGTTGCGGAAAAAATTGCTTGTTGGTGGCTTTGACCACCCACCCACCCCGGCATATGTGCCGGAAGAAAATTTTTCACCCCCCCCCCCTGACGGATTGATGGTTTTCACTTCATTCACATATACAAAAGAAAAAAACATTCTAGGCTGATGTTGAGAAACTCCATTTTGAAATATCAGAAAAGTTGAACACGGAGAGCCACGATGTTGTAATTTGGAGAAAAAAATGATTCATCGAAGCAGATATACGGTTCTGAACAAGCCTCATTATAGCTTGTCTGTCATTTGCAGAATGAATTCCCCAGAGGGTAAATTTAGTGACGCTATTCCGCATAGCGGGCTACCATCACCAAATTCACCCTCTGTGAACCTCATTCTGCTTAGGCATCATCTACTCTTGAATTTTACTTTATTATCAAATTTCTATAGAAACTTCTTCACTTACATTCTATTTCTTTTTTTAGTTTAGTTTCCCTATTTTTCCAAATTGGCAGACGACACATTGCATAATCGAGTTTCCCAATTGGTTTACATCACAATATTCACCATTTGGAAACTTCAATCTTAGTCCATGTCTTCCATAGGCATTCATAGCAGAATGAGGTCCCCAGAGGGTGAATTTGCTGATTCTAGCCCGCTATGCGGGATAGCGTCACTAAATTCACCCTCTGGGGATCTCATTCTGCAAATGACATGCACACTAAACTCAGACTTGGTTCTAAATCAAATTTAAATTTTCAGAAATCAAAAAGACATGGCATGACAGTAATAAACTATCATGGGCTAGTGCCAACAGATCATGCAACGATATGGGAGGAAGATTGGCAACTCTTCGTACAGTAGACGAGCGGACGAATGCGGCACAGAAACTCTCCAGCGGAGACTCGGCGTGGCTTGGCGGAATTAAAAACAACACCGGATGGAAATGGCTGAGTGGTGAGCATTAACAATGTTCGGGATAGCGTCACTACAGTCACCCTATGTTTACCTCATTCTACAAATATCAGACAGACTGTTTCCACTATTATACCAATAGAATATCAGCGAGTTTTTGATACCCTTCAGTTTGGTTCGTTATTGTTAGAGTTACCAATATTCACAGTAATATGCATGCAAGATGGGCAGCCCTATCCCATACATGTAGGGATCAATGGTCTTAGCCCAAGGCATGTGTTTTGTTTTCAGATTTTAGCATATAGCTTTTATAACATGCATTACAAGGTATATTATTAGGTGACTTTTGAATCTCAAAAGTGTTTTTTTTTTACATCACTTACAATAAAATACCGTGATCGAAGTTGGATTGTATTATACTCTAATACATCTAATTACTCATAATCTAATAAGTTTACTGATATGTTACATTTATAACATTTAAATTATAACATTAGCTCACATTGCCATGATCGACATTCGCTCAGTGGGTTTAATAGTGTTATGTATATATGCATGTATATTGCAGTATATACAGTACCACTGCATGCTCTTTATTATATGGTCTGTTTTCCAGCACGCTAAATAAACTATTCTGTACCCAAATAACATTATTGTCTTATATTAGTCCAGGATATAGAAGTCGAATGTTGCACCCACAGGACTCAGCTTCTCCCCAATTATTTTCTTCCTTAATGTCTCCTCTAACTGTCTTCGGTTGTTTACAAAATAAAATTGGCAGAAAATATGGCGTCCATCATGGCGGACATTTTGCTTGATATGCGCCAGGTCTATATAATCGCCATTATAGTAAATTTAATATCACATTCGGTTTTATTTTCAACTCGATTCGTTATCCTAATACATGTATATCACACTGAAAAATTAGTAAAAAACGATACCAAATGACAATATGGCGGCCAAGATGGCGGCCGACATTTCTCCACCTATCGCTTAACTCTGTTGAAAAACATGGGCATCTTGTTTTATATATATATATATCTTAAAGAAGAGTCGTTGCACACAATAATATCCATTTATGGCCGGATGTTTTTGCCCGATACCACGTTTTTCCAAATGCCGGTATAATCCGTTCAAAGCCGAATCGACGCTAATCACGTAATGTCTGTTTCGAATAAGTGGGTGTTATTGTTATTATTAATCCACACATTCATATATGTATATAGCAGATACCCGGTCCAGAATTTATATTATACGTGAGATGAAGGATATTCACCCAAATCCAAGATGGTGGCCAAAAATTCGACTTGGAATTGAAAAAATCACCGAAAATAGCTATTATCACGACAATTCCATCCATGCTTACAGTCGTGTATTGGTAATACTGAGGCGAAGTACTTTTCTTATATCTCACCCAACAAAAAGTCCCTCAAATCCAAGATAGCGCCCAAAATGGTGCACATAATTTGAACAGATCACCGAAAATCCCTCATTTCTCATCAGTGGGTATTTTTGTCATGACAGCTCCATCCAGCCTGCCTACAATTGAGTTGGGAATACTGAGGCGAAGTAATCATCTTATATTCCCTCCAACAAACAGCTTCCCCAATTACAAGGTGATGGCTAAAAAGGTGACCTAAACTTGAAAACACGTTGATATTCCATTACTTTCTTACAATGGGAATTATTGTCATTCCGCACACACACATTTACACGCAGTAGGGAACAGTGAGACGAAGTGTTCATTTGAGATGGGCAATTGATACTCACACCAAGATGGCGGCCAAATTGTGGGCACAGATTGAAAAGTCGTCGATATTTTCACATTATAATTTCCACTGTTGTCATAACGTCAATATGTATAGACGTTTCCACAGTGGATCAACGGACACAAACGAAAACCGGAATTCGCAGAGTCCAAGGGGAGGAATTTGTGTTGTCAAAGTTTGCAGACAATTTCTGACACCGTGTTTGATGCTAATAAGCACATTTAGACACCACTTCTAAACAGTTTAAGGTAGGTGAATATTTCGTCACTAATATTCGACACATCAGTTAGAATCAGTTGCCAGTGATCTATCACGGAAAAAATGTAATTTAATCATCGCCGCGCGACGATTTCTTCCACAAAATATCCCCAAAAAATGTAAATTTTTACAATTATCTCAGCCACTTTTCGCCACAACCATTATACCGATCGAAACGCCTGTCCTCCTCCCACAAAATCATATATTGAGTTTTGTCATGGAATGTCTCAGTATTCCAAATTTCAAATTTATATACAGGTACCCGCTTCGAAATTACTGTCCGGTTAGTCCCAAACATTTTAATCATTAGTCGCTAAATATTTGTCCGCTTAGTCGTGATTCGACTGAAGAAAACCCTCAACAATTTATTGTCGAGAAAACACTTTTTCGCAGATTATATAATCTCTTCATTTTATTTTTGCGTGGCAATTGCGGTTATGGTGTCCAGTATCTTTATGTTTCCCCGGCCACAACATGATCTTTAAGCAGTGTCTTACACACGTGAAACTGAAACTGATATCCAATCCTGAAGTTTGACCATGGTCAGTTCTATGTATTTCTTTATCATAATAGACTGATTAGTTTGTCATTTAAACGTAATTAAGGCATAAGTAAAAGTTTACGTCAAAATTACCCAAAGGAAAACAATCAGGAGGGGACTAAAACAGGATATGGGGTGTATATACATGTATTGCCATTTTTATATTGGCCCAATTTTCTGTGCAATAAAATCCAGTATTTTGTAATTCCAGGTGCTATGTACTTCTGACGACATGCCCACATATCTTCAGATGTGAGCATTGTGAGACACAGGCTGACGGTTTTTCTGAGGCAATTGGCTATGGAATTCTATAACATCCAAGTGAACGTTGTAACTAAAGGTTCGCGTAACAAATCAGGAAAATACCACCAAAATTGTATGGACACTTCGTCGTGGAGGATGGTTTATGCAATGATATGAACGATAAACTACTTAATTTACCATTTACCAGTAGCATGCAGGGAGATTATGCAACTTACTATAAATTGCTCTAAATTAGCCTTCAAATATCTGTCAAGAATCAGCCATGTATTTCACAGCTCTAATATTTAAGCGATAACACAATCTTCAATAAACACATATTCTGTAATTCCAAAATTTGTCACCCAAAAAAGATACTAGTAGCCATCTATGAGGAATTTAATGGCAATTTGCCAGACGATTGTTGCCATCTGCGTGAACGTAGAATAACATATGCACGTTTGTACTGACATGCAACTAAACCGATGCGACGATTTTCCTTTCGAAATGGGGGTAAAGGGGATATATGATATCGATTCTATATCCATACGAAACAGGTTTTGCTGTTCATCATAACTATGGAATTATGGAAAGCCATTTAAACTTGTCCTCATTATCTGATTGGATATCAATAAATGGATATTTCTTTCTTCTGGTACCTGGACAGTTTTTAGTTGCGTTGCCCACTTGTGGTATACCAGTTACCATGTATCATCATGTATGCTACTATATGTACAACCTGTCATCACAATGACATGAAACTAGTGGGAAGAGAGACACATTTATGATGTATTACAATGTGGTATGTTCGCGAATTTGTATTGCCATATGCCGATTTATTTACGAATAAAGTGAACAAATTTGATATTCTATTTTCTATGTTATGTATTCGAATCAAATTTTCCGTGGGAAAACAAAAACGAGTTATAAATGCCATATAATTACCGATTTCGGATGGGAGTCGTGTTTTTTATGATTGTTCATTATTATGAATGGTTATTATAACGAAAATATTACAAGGCCATAAACTAAATTACACCCATTTAGCTAATATGGCGTACACTTTTAATGTGAACCCAAACGAGGAAAATCCCTTTGTTTGACTGAAAGTATGATTTGTCCTTGTATTGATTCAAAAATAATCATGTTAATTAATGTAGATAAGGGAATTTCTAATATTTCAAAAACAGTGAAGAATTGAGCTGACATTAAATTTTGTCAACAGTTTATAATAATTTCAACGTACACAATTGGTCGTAAATAAGACCAGTCCTGTCGAGCTTGATACCCCGATCCGCATGTAACCACGTTCATCCCTAGCCCAATAGAATTAGCTATATTTGTTTGGATATGCTTTCCAGGTATTCATTCAGTGTTTCGTACCTACAGAGAGCCTTGGCATATGCCCGATATGCCAATTATCCAAAATATCTTACATTGTTTCTATTCCATTTCATCTTTAGAATATGTGGAAGCATCGATGCCAGAGCCGAGGTTAGATGGTCTATGTTTGAGCAGCTTCAAAAGTACGAGAAATTCCATTTGCACTCCCACCGGTCGGAATTTTCCAACTGCTACCTCGAAGTTTTCAACTGATGGAAAGTTGCAATCTGATACCCGCCCTATGGTGGGAATTTTTCAACTGGTTATATTTGAGTTAGACAATTGACTGGACGTAACTAATTATTCAAATTTTGTTCTAAACGTTCCAAATTTCACAATAAATACTGGTTGAAATATCAAACTATTGAAATATATATCCCGACCCCACCCCAACCAATTTTGTAGCTACAGCCCTAGTTAGTTGGGGATGACATTGTAGCTTCTATAGTACTGAAATTATTTCCTTATAAATACTTTGATCATTGAACTTACATGCGACCTGAGGGAATGTTTAATATACTATTATATTGCCACTTTAATGACATCAAATTCAATACCAACCTTAAAATTCCGTGAACATATTGTTAGTTATATTATATTACTCTAAAATTAAGTGTAGGTATGTACCGGGACTAAGAGTCTATCTGACTCGTTTTGTTTTATTTATTATGATTATTATGATTATGACTATAATGTTTGGACAAAAAATTGAGCAAAATGTTTTCGGTAACAAAACTAAAACAGCCTACGCTTTGCAACAGAGAAAAAGTATGCCAAATGTGTCAATGTTGACAAAAGGCAGCCAACCAAATAACCCAGTTCGACTCTGTGCGAACACCAATAACTGTCCGCCGGGTCTGGTCGATCGCGACTAAATTTCGAGGTGTACAGGTCTAACCGGACAGTAATTTTGAAGCGGGTACCTGTATATTAATAGAAAATTTGGAATACTGAGACATTCAATGACAATATTCAATATATGTATTTGTGTGAGGACATGCGCTTCGATCGGAAAAATGGTTGTGGCGAAAAGTTGCTGAGATGATTGTGAAAATTTACATTTTCTGGGATATTTTGTGGAAGAAATCGTTGCGTGGCGATTATTAAATTGCAATTTTTTCCGTGATAGAGCACTGACAACTGATTCGTCGTGAGCCGAAAGTTAGTGACGAAATATTCACTTACCTTAAATTGTTTAGAAGTGGTGTCTAAATGAGTTTATTAGAAGCAAAAACGGTATCAGAAAGTGTCTGCAAACTTTGACATGACAAATTCCTCACCTCGGACTTTACGGTTTCGTATAAATCATCCATAGGTTCCTGTTTTTAACACCCCTTCAGGCGCATAGCTCAGCTTGTAGCATCTTGGGATGACGAAAACTCGCTATGAATAATTGTCATGTGGCATTTCGAATTCAATTCGCCAGTAAGTGCCGATAATGTCAGTGACCGTAGGTGCGCCGAATAGTAAGGTGAAATGTCGAACATTTAGCAAATATTTCAAATTTCGGCCGCCATATTCGCCGTCATATTGAATTTTTGTTGTCGGATTTTGTATTCATTTGTTTGTAAACCGCATGTGATATTATATTTACTATAATGGCGATCAAAGAGACCTGGTGCATATCAAGCAAATGTCCCCTGAATTATGATAATCTATTCCGGATTCTGCATGCTGAAATTGATATATCGGTTAAACCAGCATATTCATCGATTTTTCTCCAGATAAGAGCAACTTGTACGATCGAGTCGGCTGTTTTACAGAGAAGGTACTCCGACAACTTCCAGTCCGCTTTGTAAAAAACAAGGAACAGTGCAAAGAGCTTTGTCATGAACTCAAACACACGTACATTGGTCTCAGGGTGAGTGCTCATAAACACTGATGCCTTCCACCAATAACATCATGGGTAGTTTTCTTCATGATCAGTGATGTGGTGACATGGGGCTTGGTGTAATGGTGTCTCTTGGAATTAGCCGTGATGTTGGTGAACGAAGCGATGCATGTTATGGAGAAAAGTTACTGCTATGTCCCTTACATTTTCTTTTCATTTGGGGGAGTTTAATTTGGTTTTGACTTTCATCAGATGGAAATTCCAAGTCTGCCTCAACAACAATTGGAAATAAGACTGCGACTGTCTCTTCCGGCCAATTTGACCCCACAGCTTGGTGCATGGCCCGTCTGAATTGACCCATAAAACACCTCACGTTTAGACCCATCCGGGGGAACACCCCGAATGGGTGAAAATAGTATATGGATTCGGATGGTTTCCATTTCGGTAAAATCGGGACTCATGTTTGCCCGCCCCATATACCTTTTTTTGTTGAATTGCTGACTTGGGTAATTCATATGATGTATTATGTTTTATGAAGACATTGGCTGATGATTGTGGTGATTTATCTTTACCTTGCTTTTTAAGAATCGCACGAAAGTAAGTCGTGGAAAATTTAGTTGGTGCTGGCTATATCCCACCAGAAAAGTCCAGATACTCCAGTAAAGAAGCCTTTGATGAACTAAATTGTGAAGTAATTAGTCGTAAATTGGATTATGATAATTTAATTCTTACAGGTGATTTTAACGCACGTACATCCAATACTCAAGATTTTTATGATTTTTCGGAGAATGATTTTCATCAAGTACCTGATCTGATTCAACCTCATTTAAGAACCTTAGCTGATAATGGAATGGCAATATATCGATCGACTAAGGAGAAAATAACTAATATGTTGGGAGATTGTTAATTAGTATATGCAGAAATATGAGATATATGTTAAACGGTAGGACCGATAGTGACATGGACATTGGTAGGTTGACATGCAAGGAATCGTCTGTAGTTGATTACACCATTTGTTCCCCAGAATGTTTGATTTTTAAGAGGGTTTGAAATACGAGACCACCCGTTGCTTCATTCCGATGCTCACTGTAGTTTGTCCCTGCGATTTTAGAAAAGGAAACTGACCCCACTGATTGAAGAAAAAGATCCAAAATGTAATAACGTAACGAACCAATCTAAACCGAATTCGTGGGTCCCTGAGAAAACCGCCAAATTTGTAGGAAACATCGAGGAGGTTGACATTAAACATATAAATGACCAATTGGAAGCTATGCAAAACAACAGTCCCACGTGTAACAGTATATCTGAAATAGTCACATCACTTTCCGGCGTAATGATAGATGCAGCGAAAGACTTCCGGTTCCATGTATGTGAGGAAACATCAGCGACCTGAAACAACATCACAGCGAACTAGTTGCAGAGCGTGGTTTACAGACGAATGTCGAAACGTAAGGAAAGCTTATAAAAAAGCCAAACGCATATATTCCAAAACCCCAAACGAGAAAACAAAACTAGGCCTACGAAAAGCTGAACGTGGATATACAAGAGTCATAAATAGGGCGAAACGTGAATATGAAAGTATTTTGCAAATTGAGATGGAAAGTATACGAAACACATATACAAGGACATTTTGGAAACCCATTAAGGGTAATAGGGGTCATAGTGATACATATCTTGACATTGATACGCTTGTGGAACACTTCAGAAAGCTTAACTCCCAGGTGCCTGATGGTAAAACACTTGTTACCGAAATCAAAGTCGATTTGGATGCCACAGGTGCACGTATGTTGAACATTCCCATAACTAACGAATAAATATTATATTGCATCGGTAAACTTCAAAATAATAAAGTGTCTTCGGAAGATGGAATAATCAATGAATATATTAAAGCATCAGTGCCCACGTTATTACCAGTCTATACACATTTCTTTAATTTTCGACTCAGGATTAATACCTGACTGATGGCGCACGGGCTCAATTATACCGATTTATAAGAATAAAGTGAAGAAAGACGACCCCTTCTATTATAGGGGTATAAACCATATCAGGTTGTCTCGGGTAATAATTCACATCAATATTGAACAGACGGTCAACTATTTGTTCTGATTCTTGCGGAGTCATACATGAAAATCAAAGTGGCTTTAGGAAAGGTTTCTCGACGGTGGTTAATGTGTTTGTGATACACACGCTTACGGATCTATGTACATTTAAGAAAAAGAAACTTTGTTGTGCCTTCATTGATTTTGAAAAGGCATTTGATACTGTCCGTAGAGATTATTTATGGTATAAATTAGCACTAAATACTATAGATGTATAACATCATTGTTGACATGTACACTGATATTAAATATAGGGTAGTTTGTAATGATGGAGAAATATCAGACCCCTTCCCCTCTATGATTGGTTTGAAACAGGTTGATAATTTATACCCTTTTATTTTTTGTCTCTATGTTAACGACCTTACATATTTTTTCACCAGCACTGATATAATGGGAGTGGAGTCGATATCGCGCGAATGCGAGGATAGACTAGACAGATATATAAATTTATTCATAACTTTATATGCAGACGACACTCTATGATTCTCCGATACCGCCGATGATCTGAAGCGTCAGTTGAGTTAGTTCGAGGACTTTGTTCGACTTGGACCCTTAGAGTCAACGTTGCAAAAACAAAAATAATTTGCTTTTCCAAATGTAGATTACCCAGAAATTTACTGTTTAGGTTCAACGGTAAGGAAATCGAAGTGGTGAAAACATTTTCTTACCTGGTTATTTTGTTTAGCCCATCTGGTTCATTCACAATAACTAAGAAAGATTTATCAATGAAAGCTAAGAAAGCCATGTATGAAATTATAAAAATCGCGCATACGCATAAGCTAACAATATCAACACAGTTAAAACTCTTTGACACCTTAGTTGCACAAATCCTATTTTACGTGTGTGCGGTTTGGGGTGTGGGTGAAAATTCTATCATTGAGGGAATACATCTAAAATTTAGCAAAATGGTCTTGGGATTAAAAACATCAAGACCTTCTTATATGGTATATGGGGAACTTGAGAGGTATCCACTGAACGTTGATATCAACTTAAAAATAATGAAATTCTGGACTAAGCTTGTCACTAATTTAGAAAATCAGCTGAGTGGGAAAATGTATAACTTGCCTTATCCATGGCCGATGAAACATCATTTGAGTCCCCATGGTTTAAAGTGGTAACATAAATTCTAAATGAAACAGGCATGTCTTATATTTGGAGCATTCAGAGTCGCGAAATCGACGAGAAATAAAGGATTTGAAAATAAAATGAGGGATCAGTTCGTTCAGAACTGGCATTCATCGATGACATCATCTTGTAAAGGCAATACTTACAAATCTTTCAAAAACGGTTTTTGTGAAAAATCATATATTTTTCATGGATCAGATACTAATATAGTTACTCTAGCTCGATTTAGAACAGCCAATCACGTTTTACCAATCGATGTTGGGCGCTGGAATAAAACACCGTTATCGGAGAGAACGTGCACTTTATGTGAAACAAATATTATTGGTGACGAGTATCACTTTATACTTGAGTGTCCCTCTCTATCCCAAGAACGGAAACTATACATAAAACATGCCTATTGGAAGTATCCCAATCGTCGGAAACGGTCCAATCTTCTCTCAAATAGAAAGCCAAGTATTATACGCAACATTTGCAGATTCATATACTTATACATGAAAGAGCGAGTTGCTTTCCTGGTTCATCTGAACCTTAAATTTATCACAACCGTCGTAATTGCGACCTTGTTTGTTTGTTTATGTATTCCTGTATGTATTATCATGTATGTTCTTAATACGATTGTACTATGGTGAAAGAATTAAATGATACTGATACTAATTTAAAGTCCCCAGTTCGGGGACCGGCCCACGCCGGAGGTGTGAATTTGACCTATGATCCATTGTCGAGAACATTTCGGCTATCGAATATAAACATCTGCAAGGGAATATTTAGGACACAGCACCCAACAATGGGGTCAAGTTTGTCGAATTTCGAACATTCTCGAAATAGTCCATACGCCACTTTCATTCCATTCGGGTATTTGTGGCGAGCCATCCTACTATGGGTCAAATTTGCCTAACTCCGAACCGCTCTCGAAAATGATCCACATGGCAGTTTCATCCTCCGAGGGGATGGGTGGGGGAGGCACCGGTGGGTGACAATTGTGTTGCTTCTAGTGATCATTTGGGGCGGGCCTTTGGGCATATATATTTTAGGCTGCTGCATTTTTTATAGTAATTTATTGGAGCACGTTATATCGAAAAATTAATTCCCCGAGGCTTACCAGTATATTTCATAATTCATCCGCATTCATGTATACACACGATTCACTTAATGTTATGTTTCTGTGAAGCAGGATATGTTTTTCGATGCTTCTTGTTTCTAACACCCCAGTGAGATCGTCAGAAGCTGGACAACTGATTATGTTTGCTTTATAAATGTCGTCCATGTGAGATCATATGCATACATATCGTGATCGCTTCCCACTCACGACCCACGCCGCCCCATGTAATAACTATATATAAATGTGTTGATTTAACCTTCCTCCCCTTCACGTACAACGTAATGCATGCACGCGCAACGTTCTATTGTACTCAAAAATGTTCCTCAATTGTACGACGACTTGAGTGAAATTAAATCTATCTTTCTGTATAATTAAAAATTCAAACCTGCCACAGGCCAAGGAAATAAGCTAATTGGTTATATGCTTATTCTGTGAACTGACCATTTATTTTAGGAGTTCTGACAAATAATAATCACATTTTAACATCTCAAATGTATTACAATCCTTTGCGTTGCATGGTTTTCGCGTAATTGCTGTTCAAATTTGATATGCAATGAAGATGGCAGTATGTGAGATTTCAGAGTTTTCATTGGATAAATCCTGATAATGTCTTAAATTTCGTGCAAAACGTACATAAATGTTTTAATATTTGACACGATATAGGTGAAACATGTTTATCAGCATATTAGCAAAACCAGTGAGATGTACAGTGCGTCCATCGCGGATTAACACGACCCCATCATTCACCACTTCGCGGGGTGTATCAGGTCAATCGCGGCCACTATTGGAGGCATCGCGGGTCGATAAATAGTGGGATTCATCGCGGGCTGGTCCATCGCGGAGCCCGCAAAACTTCAGAATTATGTTAATCGGATGACATAACACTGTCTGGAGCGGATATCCACTAGATCGCGCGCCCGCGATGGAGACTATATTGACTACCAGAACTGTGCAGATATATTTGTACAGTATTGATGAGAGCGAGTGCGTATGGTTATGTTATTTGGACATGTATAGTACCATGAATTGTCATACTATTTAGTGCCAGTTGTATATGGATATCAACGCCAGACAAACGAAGGGATAATTATCATGTCGATGACAACAGACAAATCGCACCATCGTTGTATTGGATAGGCGTACGTACCGGTGGTGGAGACAACAGGACTAACTCATATACTTAATATATAATAATAAAATACAGTTTAAATATGCCAGTTTCTCAAGTTATCATGCCAGTTTCTCAAGTTAATCCATATTAACACATATGTAGAATCGACCATGAGCTATGAGGATAAGAGACACCCTGTAAACATTTTCAATATTGAAACGGGGTCCGTATGCTTAACAGCTAATAGATACGATTTGAGACGAGTTAAAGCCACGTGGCGGTTTGCGCTCCAAGATAGGCAAAATATTATTCGCTTTTGAATTTTTCTCAGTATCGAAATAGGTCGATAGATATCTGAATAACCTTTATATGAACATTATGAAACCCAAAAAGACGCATTGAAGTAATGCAAAATGCACCTGTGAACAATGTGGTTGGGTACCAAACACAAAACTGCCATTTGCACATCATGGAACAGTTCCGTGGTAGTATATTCCTGATATGGCAGCAGTAAATGAATAAAAAGCGTTTTGTGACTTTGGTCAGTGTTTTTCGGAGCACACGGAGCTGGTATACCAATAGTTCGTTTATTTATCGACCTATCTTATCTGTCGTACAAAACAAATTTGGAGGTTCGAATGAGCCATGTCCGTTTAACTACATCAACTGATATATATATAGAATGTACAGTCTCTGAAGTGTCTGAGACACAGATAATCACCCACTATCGCTTTGGGCGATTATTTGGACTCAGACACTCAGCTCAGTCATATCCCTTACATAAAACAGTTATATGGCGACATGTTTTATCAAGCTTACATTGTATCGCGCTGCATATCTGTCGGTATCATATACATATTTTTATAATGCATGTGGAGAAGGTCTGCTCTCCGTTATATAGTCACAATTTGCGTACGTTGATGACAGGCGCCATTGTGTAATATCGGCGTGTTTGATGATGGGGAATGTCAGTGTAAATATTTGCTGAACTGCAATAAAATATCGCCGATTTGAGGAAAAATTTGCTAAACGATTTCTAGCTTGAATTCCAAGAACACCCACTTGGTCATATACAAGGATGTGGTTTCTGTTTTGGTGGGCGTCAAACATGACAAATAAACGATATATTGATATATCGGCTCCATATGCTGGAAAAATACTTCACAGCTATTTTTTAGCTGTTTTCAATGTTACCACCGAAGTGAAACAAACTCTCTATACTTCTACCACCGCAGGACTAGACTAAGGGACGCTCTTTATTGTTCCATGCCGTCCAGAACTTTCTGAATTCGATTACTCAATGACTATCAAAATAATTATATTATTATAAGACAATATATAGGAATAATCATCAGTCATATTTTTTGGATCTGCAGTGTTTGCTGTATATGTGAGCATTCGAATTTGAACCCCGTGCTCTCGAGTTAAAGGCCATACATAAAGGCCATAATGTATATACCAGGTGGAACTCTCTGTGAAAGATAACATGAATTTGAATTTGTTAAACATTTATATATATATATTAATCTCATATATATTTTGAAGACCTCTGTTTGTTTGTCTGTCTGTATGTTTGTCTGTCATTTATACAAATCTACGATTCTCGACCGATCGGGACGAAACTTGGTACTGTCTGCAGTTTGACCAGGCGGTGGACATTGTCGTATTGGCGAGCCCGTGCGGCTCCTGCTTCGCGCATGCGCAGAAGAGATATCGGAAACGGGTGGAGCTATCCACTTGAAATTTGCTATGTGAATGTATCTTGCCCCGGATACGAATTTTATCGGGTCGCCGAGTCCGTGCGATACCAGCTTCGCGCATGCGCAGACGAGATCTCGGAAACGGGCGGAGCTATCGACTTGAAATTTGGTATGTGAATGTATCTTGCCCCGAATACGAATTTTATCGGGTCGCCGAGCCCGTGCGACACCAGCTTCGCGCATGCGCAGACCAGATCTCGGAAACGGGTAGAGCTATCGACTTGAAATCGTCGGGCTTGGTAGAGCTATCGACTTGAAATTTGGTTTTTGAATAGCCCGGACAACGTCGGGCTCATCGGCTAGTTATATATATTTCCAATGAATCAAATGACACATACATAACATATACATGATTTGCTGTAGTATATTTCTAAATTCCCAGAAATTTACAAAATCAATATACATGGTCCCGAATGTACGTCATCAAACTTGTGTCAATTGCAATCATCTTAACATTAGTAATTGTGCTTTATTCGGATATCCACAGTACCTTTACACGTTGGCTTCATGAGTTACATTAATCATAAAGATAAATATATTAATGGCTGGGGGCGTTTCCATATTTTGTGGGTTTCGACATGGAAATGTCTCCATATTGTTTCGAGTTATGGATACTTGTAAACACTACTTTTCATGATGATTCGGAAATTATCATAAATTTATTAATGCAAGCAAATTCTATTATGTAAACGCGTTGGATTAAAGAGTTTTTGATGACGTTCATTCGGAGTCCAGATTTAGTACATGAGGCAAATATAATAGCTAAATTCGGTCGTTTCAAATGCATATGTCTCATATACCAGATTCTTCCAGCAAAGTATATGCATATGCAATGGCGTTTATCATGCTATTGGCAACTTGCGGATTCGAAATGGCTTCTGGAGCATGCTGGTTATTTTAGGTTTTGCATATGTCGCCAGCCTCAACCCTTCGTTAACTGGATTACTGACTTCTTGTTGTTAAGGACACATCGGGACCCCACCATACCCCATATTAAAGCTCGTGGGCTCTTCCCCAATCAACATTCAATTCAATTCAACTCAACCTTTGCCGTGTTCAGACATGACGATTTTCTATGTGCAATATCTCCAATAACAACAAACCGTGGGGTGAAGGAGAAGATCACTCGATCTTTTCGACCATCCCGGGCGCTTCGCGCCCATCTACTCTACTCCCTTGTTGCCAGTTGTTAACGTTGGTGCAGTGCATGACCCATCGCTTGACAATTTCCCATCGATCTGCGTCCAGTGGTCGTTTACTTCTACTCCCGTTGACGTTATACATTGTTATACAGTATACAACGTTATAAAGTTGCATTTAGCAATTAAATTTTGAAGCTACATGCAAGGTAAAATGTTGACATAATCCTGGAAATTGGGACCTCGTAGTTCTAAATATAAGGACAACGTTTTGGCAGTGTATATGCGATAATTTCACTCACCTCTTTTTGTTTCGCCTCGTATGCTCGATTAGTCGCCAGTAGAGATATAGAATCACCGAGCGCAATAATTTCGCAATCGTCTTCGTCGTCTGGACAGAACCCACACTGACCACGAACCACGCCACCTCTAGAAATCACACCATCACAGCGAATGTATCGTATCGACAGTATCGTAACCAATCGGTCTGTGATAAATTGCACTAAGCAATGGCTGCTTCTACGAACACGCTTAGACATCACGGAAACTTTCAAAGATACGAGTACGTTCCTCAACGAAGAAAGTAACGTTTATAGATTGTTCGCCTAGGTTTGGAGTTTGGGATGATTCCCGGGAAGATTTGGTAGGGCAGTATGCCCTCCCCTACAAACCGCTTGTTGGATGTTGTGTTGTTGCTGAAGAGCTTTTGTTCCGTCACATGCACAGGAGCAGGAAGCAACTAGACCTTGATCTTTTTCTTTTTTGGTTTCTTTTTTCCCTATCAGTTGGTTTTGTTGTTATGATTGCTTTTACTGCTTATGCTTGTGCTTTTAATTCTTCTTCCATTTGTGTGGCTTTTCTTCGCATTGTGTTCATAATTTGCTCTTATGTCTTCTGGTCTCAAGAGGCTGGACGCGGCGAGGAGGTTGGTGGTGTTGTTGTTGCTGGTGGTGGAGATGGGGACACCGGTATGTGTTGGTACTCCGGTGTCGCAGGTGTAAGTGTGTCCATCTCTACCTCGATGTCAGCGGCAGGAGTGTCGGGGTGATATCCGCGTCCCTGTCTCCGTTGACCTCGGTGGCGATAGCAGAGACAACCGGGGTGACATCGGCGTCTCTGCTTCTGGTGGTGGTGGTGTCGTCGGGTTGAGGCCGAGTTGGGGAGCTGGGCGTCTCTCAGCTCTCCCATTCGCTTTCCATGCAGCAAGTCTCTCGGAATCTCTTTTTTTCCTTGATGGCGTTTTCTTCTTTTTCTTTTTCATCTTTTGTCGAGGTTTCCGTGCTGATCTGGTGTCTTCTGGTCCGGTAGCGAGCCATGAAGAGGGCTGTGCCGGGCCTGATGGAAAATCCAGAATCAGCTGGTATCCGCCTGTATGAGCATGAAGTGTCTAGCTCAGACAAGGTTTGACATGCATGGCGTCCAGCATATTAGTGACACTAATTGGTATTATCGGTGGCGAGTTCATCCTGAGAGGTAGCGATCCAAGCTCTCTGGAGTTCCGACTGCTAATCAATCAATGTTGGAATGAATATGACCTCGTAGTTCTAAATTTAAGGACAACGTTTTGGCAGTGTATATGCGATAATTTCACTCACCCCTTTTTGTTTCGCCTCGTATGCTCGTTTAGTCGCCAGTAGAGATATAGAATCACCGAGCGCAATAATTTCGCAATCGTCTTCGTCGTCTGGACAGAACCCCCACTGACCACGTCACCTCTAAAAATCACACCATCACAGCGAATGTATCGTATCGACAGTATCGTAACCAATCGGTCTTCTGTGAGAAAGTGCACTAAGCAATGGCTGCTTCTACGAACACGCTTAGACATCACGGAAACTTTCAAAGATACGAGTACGTTCCTCAGTGAAGAAAGTAATGTTTATAGATTGTTCGTGTGTGATATCCACAATATATACTCATCGTATGGGTAGTTGTCTGCCCATCGTATTGCTTCTATTGTGGAAGATTACTAAATCCCGGAAAGTTACTCAGGGTCTTATCACACGTTCACGCATTCACATACGGGTTGCTGAATAGATTCTGAAAATTCAGTTGAGTAACAGATGTATAATTCATGCCAAGCGCACACAGTGTAACACCTTTGGTCAACGAAATTACATTAGCCCCCGGTGGTTTGTAACGGCCTTTAATCTGGGGCGTGAACGGTAACATACGCGAAAGTGTCATGTTGCCCACCGCCTGAAGGTAGCAACTACAGTGCTGGTAATTTTGAAATCAAACCGCGAAATATATGGATTTATAAATACAAACGCAAACAGGAAACCACATGATCGATTTTATACAAGTAAATTTGCAAACATCTGCATCAAAACAATTCTACCATTCATTGCTAAAAGTATACCTTTAATTGTTCTATGATTTATGTGTGTGGTTGTTCTGGTGATATCAGCCAAGGTGAAGATAACAAAAGTAGCTTCATGGGTCTTCACTCATGTCTAGGGGTGTTTATATAATTAGCACAGCCAACATGCAGCATACGGCTGTTTGTTGCAATTATTACCTGAACATTACTACACATGAATGAATGATAATCAATCAACTAACTGCTTGCCAGCGAGATACATTCACAAATGTCTTCAAATGATATTCAACCCCGCGTTAACACGCAGTACCAAATTTATTATAAATGAAATTATGATAACACTCATCAGTTTTGATAGATATATCGTGGCCAATATATGCGATATGAGATACATGTACACCGTCGTATAGCCGCAGGCGTGATGACAAAAATTACCAATTTACTCATCATGCTATTGACCTAATCCTGAACATTTTAAAGTCAACTCTTGACATGTTCACGTAAATAGTTAATGTCCACACTGCATGTAAAGCATATATGATGAAAGCCACACGCTGCACTATTTTGTTAGACGGGCATCACCATATATGCTTTACAAATCTGATATGACATGATTTTGTTGTTAATGAAACTCTGCACGCTCAATTTGTTGTTGATATCGCGGTAACCCGCGATGCTATAATACAGCCCACGCCAGACAGTCACACCACGGGGGTCATCAATATACACAGACAGACCCGCGATCTCTCCCGCGATCAGAATTGAAATGTCGACTTTTCTCAGATAGTGGCAATAAACGGAGAAGCGCGTTTGGTGGACCCCACTTCGCGGCCACGATTGGGCGAATCGCGTTTAATAGCGGGCGCGATTGAAACGTGATGTTTTTATGTGAATTCGTGATAGACGTACTGTATATTAATGAATCATAAGAATATTTAACCATTTCATCTTATAGCACTCGGTTATTTCTTCTCAATGAAAGTGTGTATACATAAATATTTGACATCAGGAAAAGTTTGATATATCAAACCTATACTATACCCAAACTTTGTCGGAAATTACAACACCGACGGGTATTCCGTCAGGGTGTATGCACCAGGGGACTGTCCGCATCCCGTACATATTGTTGAAATATACCGAACCCCCGAATTAAAATCCAATGTATAATCTCACCTATCCGTGTGCATTTCAGTATTTATTGTATGTCATAAGAGAGTACATGCACGATAGGCATTCGGATGGTGTTCTGGGTATCCATGCAATACTCCTATTTGCTCAATGGGTAGTACATGTACGTCTATATAGGACTAGCTGAAAAAGGTTCACTTCGGACTAAGCCGTTATAACCTCTGACAGAGTATTCCGAGTCACCACACCAAATTTGGTTGAAATCGCTACAGGGTCCGGGGGAATCTGGACAGACAGACAGACGGACGGACAGACATATCATACTCTTTTGTATGTATATATATATATATATATAGATTTAGGGGTGACTTTTCTCAACAAGTGCATGTAGATTAGTAATTTGCTGTAAACTAGTCCATGTTTATATTCAACAGTATCTCACTGGACACAAGAGGTGTGTGTGTTTAAGCGCCGAACATATTAAACCGACGTTCCGAGGAACACGCTGCGAGATTTCAGGCAACAAAGAATACGAGATCTATTTGAAGGAAAGTGGTGAGTAATTCAACTTTACACTCCCTGTGATCTAGCTTCCGTCATAACTATATGTGCCTGAAACAAATGATCATCATTATTATCATCAGCATCGTCGTCATCGTCATCGTCATCGTCATCATGATCTTTATTGTATAACATCTACATGTATATATAAGACATTTTAGACAAATTACAAATAATTATATACAAATAATATATACAGTCACGTGTGCATCATCACGCATAATATAATCATAATACATGTACTTAATTCCGTATTCAGTTTAGATCTTTCTAAGATGTATTCAGTTTTTGACATTTAATTCATTTGATTTATATCTATCATATATGTGGTTATTATTAAGCGCGAATTTATATGGACATTTTGGCGTATATTGATGCCCATGCTTCAAAAACACCGCACTTGCCATCTGTGTTAGGTGACAATCCCAAAAGAGGTGTTTTATAGTTTCTGTTTCTTTATTGCAGAAATCACATTTTTTGTAATATTCTTAACAAACTTTGATACAAGAGAATTGGTACCTAATATTTTATGAATAATTTTATATTGAAACCATATTAATTTGACCTCTATTGTTACACATTTAAACGGCGCAGTTGTCAATTTAGGCCATATTGTGTTTGTTATTGAAAATTCTTGCCACTTATTTGAAAGCTTATCTAGCCAATTCGTTGTTTTGCTTGAGCGTTTTAGGTACTGATGTCCCTTAACTCCTGCCATAATACGGAAACTATCAGATATATCAGGTCTATGTGTTTTTGCCATTATTCGACTCGATGTGTTCATGCATTTCATATATTTCATAATACATTTGGTTATAGGATATGAAGTGTAAATAATTCGTTTTCATTGAAAATTTCTTACCGAATTGTGAAATCTGAAGTATGTTACCGTTCGCATAAAAAAAATCTAAAATTGTATGCACTCCTTTCGCTTCCCATTTGTGTATGTATATTGTGCCTCCGTTTATGACAATATCCTTATTGTACCACACTGACTGGAATAACACATTGGGATTGAAATTGTTGACTTTTATATTAAATTTTGTCCATGCAGATAAAACTTTGACCCAGAACTTATATTTTTGAATTTTCTTTGAAATCCGACAAATATATTCTTCATTACATAATTTCTCTGATATGCGTGTTTTTGTTATTTTTTGAAAAAAATCTACAATTATGCTATTTGTAAATAAAATTCTTCGCATCCAAAATACTTTCATTATATTGTTAGTGTAATAGAGATAATTAGGCAGACTTGAGCATTCACGTACCACTTTAATATCACAATTGAGACCGGCTCCACAAACACGCTTCCGTTATTGTCCGACATTCCTTACAGTTTTATCTGACAACGGCGACAAGATTAACTTAGCATGCATCAATAATGTTGACACTATAGCGGTAAATTGATCACTGGACATTTCATTTCACAATAGGCCAGACCATTCATGTCACTATATAGCCATGGTTTTATCCAGCAATGACCCGGTGTGAACTCTTTCATCACACAGGCCATGAGTATCTCATTGTAATTGAACGCCACTCGCATAATATATAATTCAAGGCTTAATAATTTCTGATTTGACAATTATTTTTCTTCATGGACACTGGTTGGCTTATGTATTCACAATAAATGTATTCACAATAAATCACAATCGATAATTAACCCTCCTAGGCAAAGTGCTGATGCTAAGAACTATATGATTTGCTAGTTCTTATTGCCAATATATGTCCATTATATTATATTACATATATTCCCTGTGTCGTAGAACTTACAGACACACCAGGGCAAATGTAATATATTTTATTAGGGCACAACTTTCCACACATCTTTTCATGTGAATAAATAATGACTTTTATGGGTTTATGTGCAACCTTTTTTAACTTGTATAGCACAAACCCACAAATGACGATACATGTACATCGATCTATATCTTTTTAAATCAAAAGTTTAACCTATTTCGAGCGTGTCGTAAAACAAAATACCACTAACCATGCGTGTAGATATACCTGCAAAACATTGGAACTAGTTGGCTAACCTGAACTATTCCCAAACAATAATTTCTAAAATTTCAAACTCTGGGCACAACCAGTCTCTTAACATACCGTCAGAAATAACTATGTTTTTTCAATAGATTATCTGAGCATAGTAACACTAAATTAATTTACTGACAGAACAACTTTAACTAATTTCCAAACCATGATTTGATCACAATCAGAACTCACTAAAATCATACTGATTAACATGACACCATCCTAAAATCAGCAATAAATTTTACTGACCTATGACCGTCATATCGGTGAGACCATTTAATGCATATACCGGTTTAATCCGAATTTTAAAACAAAACAGCTTTGTTCAGTGATCCACGTTATTCAAAACAATTGGTTTAACCCTCAAACAAGCTTAACAAAAGTGTGTCAATACTATATGTAAATGACTTCAACTTACTCGGATCAAAACTACAAGGACACAAAGGATTTATTTTAAAACCAAAACGTCTGTGTCATAAGCTAGACAACATTTGTATTTTGATCAACCAATTCACTATATACCATTATCGGTTTCTATAAACACCGTCGAAATTACACGTACATAACCATAACTTTGTGACATTTTTAATCTGAAATTTTTTAACTGAATCCAACTTGTTTGAAAACTAGCAGACAGACAAACTAGCTGCGTATTTATTGAACAACTTTTGATTACCCCCACATATTGTTCAAATAAAAACTGATATAAACAACTATGTATTTGCTGTGATAATTTTCTTATTCACCACATCTGCATAATGCATAATTTCTCACAATTCACTGGGACTTATTTAGGTGAAGATTGTAACATCAATCTTTTCCGTTGCTTGGATACCATATAACGATGGACACTAATTTTATCCCAGTAATTATGTATACAATGAACCAACCCACATATTGTTAAAAAAAAACCTAATATAATCAACTGATTACTTGCTGTGAGAATTTTCTTATTCACCACATCTGCATAACGCATAATTTCTCACAATTCACTGGGACTCATTTTCGCGAAGATTGTAACATCAAATCTGTTCCGTTTCCTTGGATACCATATAACGATGGACACTAAGTTTATCCCAGTAATTATGTATACAATGAACCAATTACACCTGGTAACATTTGTCAAATTTAAATTATTCACACTGAGCGTACATGTAACTAATAAATACCACATGTACCCATGGTATAAATGACAATCACATAACAGTATATAACCTTATAACAAATGAATATGAAAACCTCGAAAAACCAATCTTTATTTCAACTTGCATTGATAAACTCATATTTTGACAAGTTGTTTTAACTTTCTTCTCAACGGGAACAACTAGACTTTATATATATGGACCGCTTCCTTTCAGCATAACCAGATTACTTCAAAGCTAAGCAAATACCACAGAACAAGTGATAGAATTTCCCGGAAACATTTTCTATTTACTAACCATGGCCAATTTACGCAAAAATTTAGACCAGATATCATTTATTTAAATTACTCCACAAGCAAAACAAAAAGCAGACAGATAGGCACAACGATATTTTCATTAGTTTTCAAACTTTTACACTATACATATGTCTAACTATGTCAAATTGACGCAACGATTTTAAACCAACAAACTCGACATAGACACCAAACAAAAAGTTTCGACATTAATGTCTATGAAGGGGTTGTGAACCAGTCAATAAGCACATTGTCTCCTATCTTTTTTTCCGTGACTGCCCGCGTCCGTATCTAATAATCATACGTAATATCCTGCTCACGGCACCATGTCGAGTATGTAGTACTCCCAGTTTTACTATTCACTCAGTAAGAACTCTTAGACATGATGACATTTATTCAACACAAGTAAAACACGCCAGAATGTCGTTGACCAGCACGTAGGTACTTGATGAGTCAGTGTACACCACGTCGACACAGGTGTATAATATATTCTTAATGGCTCCAATTTTTACCTGAAATATGTTACATTTAACCCTTCCATGCGTGGAGGTTCCTGGAATTTAACATTAACCCTGTGCCAATGCATTCTCTTTTATATGCGAGTCTCCCATAGGGAGCCTCGTATATATAAGAGGATACAGTTGCCTAACAATAATCAAATTGACCTTGTAAGCCAAGTATTAATTTTGTTTAGCGAGGCTCTCTGTGGGAGACATACATATATAAGAGAATGCAGTGGCGCAGTAATTGTTACGCTGCACAAACGCAGCTGCCGCCACGAAAGGGTTAAATACATTTTGACGAATTTATGCTTTTATTTTATTTTGAATCAACCCAAAATTTTGACGAAAAGGTTAATAAAGGTCAGACGCACGTTTTGCCAAAATGCTCTTTAATTTCAAAAGGGATTTTCCCAGGAATTCCTTTGTGAAATTTTGTACAAGCGATTATTGTGACACAATATTTAAGAACCATTGACCAGTTATAGAAATTATAACCTCATTTACTTTTACGACATGAAAAATATTAAAACTTTCACTGTTTGCGGTACCAAGACTTCTGTAAAATAGATTATTTTCAAAAGTGCAGTTAATATATACATGATATGATATTTGAAGATAATGAGAGGAGACTTAATTATTCTTGATTCGTGAAATATAATGATTATTTTCTTTTAGAAAGAAAACTACCCATAATTAATTTTCTATATTTGAGAGGTGGCTCAGTCGGTTAGAGGTACACCATCAAGCCGTCTCGCCCCCAGCGCTGGCGATGGGTGTTCAAATACACACGTTTACATCATGGACTTAGAATCTCGAAATCGTGATCTGGTGGAGTTGTCAGTTACTCGCACATGGCCGGTGGTTTGCCGCACATGGTCGACGAGTTTATCAGCCATTTAAATCACTGTTAGATTAGCCATAAGTGCGGATTTCCTTCACTGCTAAACAGGCAATGTCGTGATATTGCCTTTGTTGTTGAAAGCGATATTAGACCGGTATGATGTTTTATTATGCAATTAAAAAATTGACTCAACATTATGATATAAACGAAGCCCCATCTCATAAAGCCCAGATAATATGCTATTTTGGTGATTAGAGTGCTGTGTGAAATTATTAATTATTCTAGCAGAAAACTATTCTTGTTACCGAAGTAGAAAAAAAGACATACTATTTGTCAACCTCTCAAATTTATTAAAATCAACACCTACAGTTTTATGTTTGAATACCTGAAACATCTCATTAGTGTCTGGAAAGCAATATCGAATATTCGTTATTTCTTTTCAGACACTCATAAGATATTTCGGTATATATTCAATAAAAATTGATGATATTCTCTAGAGCTTCGCACCATATCAAAAGAAGCGGCTAAGGGTTATAACCACTGACTCCATTTGTACCGTTTGTAATCTACTCGTATATAATTTCTATAGTATTGCCTTCTGGTTCCATCCTGACAAGCTGGAAATGGTGACCGAAGCGGATGGACGTGTTTAAGCTGATTAATATACATCAGCCAGTGTGTTAGTTGTTTACTCAGGATCTGTTTATATGCGAATATATAAATATTTCCCAGAAGAAGTGACCACAAATTTATAAAACATTTAGGACACCTGGTTATTTTATCTTCATTAAGATACAGATGTTTTAAGAAATGTTCAGGACCAGGTGCTCCTCTGTTCATTGTCTTATACTGGCTAAGTATAATTAGCTTCAATGTTGGATACATCAGCTACATGTGCCCAATACAGAGTGAGATTTTAAGTTGTTTATCTTGGGCTAAGAATTTGTGCAAAAAAAGAAAGAAATCCTCTGTCAGGAAGATGTACCATTGTCAGATTCCAGAATTGGAGGATCATGAGAAGTCATGTGCTACTGATTCTTTTATCAGAGGAAATTATATTGACTGCACACTGTAACCACTGTCTAGAACAGGCCTTCTATACATCTATATCTCTCTTGACAAATTGTACCATTTTTGGTAGAAAATATCTCAATTGTTTTATAGTACCTGAGCCATTCTAACAGACCATCGTATGAGGGTCAAGGTCCCTCACGTTCTGAATGGAAATAAGATAACCAGGTGGCCAAAATGTTTCGCCAAATGAAATTTTATTTGACCATTTTCTAAACACATTGGCCAATTGGCCATTGAAAGCGTGAATCCTGCCAGTACGCATACCGCAGCAGTCTAACAATTAATGAACAGACGCACGTTTTGCATAAACCCAGCCAAAAGGGCAAGAGATTTTCAACAAAGAATTTAACAATATAATCTGAGCAATAATTAAGAGATGACAAAAACAATGGCGCCTTATTCATGCTCGAAGTTGCTGCATTAACTCTTACTTAATTAAAGTATTATCTCTAATAAATTAAAGAACGCGTGGCATTGTTTACTAACATGTTAGAGTCCGGTATGTATTGGGCATATTGATTCCAGATCGCGTAAACCGCCGACAAGCTACAGTAATAATACGTAAACTATACAGTGCAATAATTAAATTGTATTTCACTGTGGCTTCTAAGAGAAACATACTACGATATATATTTCGGTAATTTACTCTATGTCATAGGTAAGTACATAATAATGTATTACTAATACGAATCCCACCACGACAAAGCATACGCGACGTGCAGTAATGCTGATTTTAGATAGTACACTCGAAAACTTTTCCCTGTCAAATGACATAAAAAGTTGTCCACAGAAAGCGCGTCCGAGGGATGGGAATCACTTTATATTTGCACAGAAACGTTTCATATGACAGATAGCACGGAAAAACGACACGTTCCGTGTGTCGGCAACGATATTGGTAATTTTGTTTAGGAACTTGCGACACATATAGCGTGTCAGATGACGCATATGCACTAATTGGAATTAAATAATGAGCTGCCGTGTAAATATATGAGTCATACGACACAGCTAATTTACTGGATGACACGGGCAAGTTTACCAGTGTATACTTGAAATGTTACCGTCTTGTAAATTACACTTGTAGAATTTTTATAGTATTGGCCCCATGTTGGCCGTCAATGCGTGCCTTGTTGTGTCCTGATTGGCTATTCATATTGCCAACTAAACTCCCCCACGTGTTACTTTATATAGACAACTTAGTACAGTATTTCACTATTTCAAATCTACATACGACAAAAACAGGCGATAACCAAGGCTGTTATATCCTCGAAGATGCACGCTTTACAATAAAGGAAAATTCACCGCAGTCATGCCAGAAGGAGTGTGGATCTTATCCGTATATCGGTCTGCAGGTAAGTCCATTACAATTTTCAACTTACCCTTTTAATGTGGCTGTACTACTAGCGACCACCCCCGTGTTTGTACTACATGACGCTAAATTAGTAGCGGAGGAATGTGATTGTATTACTAATTGAATATATTACAAATTGCTACACATATTCTTACATGCTTGAATATGTCCTACAACATAACGTACTGTACGTTGTGCTCAATAGTAACGACAATTACAGATGTGCTTCTCTTCGTGATAATGGTTGTTTCGGAAGCAACAACTGGACTATAATGTACATGTAAAATGTAGATGTAATAGGGACTCACAACCCCCCACAGAGGCTGTCATTAGTTACCACACATACACGACCGCATGGCCTTGCTAAAGAACATTATAATCTCTAAATTGAGAGAGAGTCATGGTATCTGTTACATGAACTATAAGTTACTACACACACAGTTGAATACACTGATACACACAAAGAACTACGAATAACAACCTGACAATTATAACAAACATGTGTAAAAGGCGTAAGTCATTTAGTCATTTTCATATCCATCATAAATACCATGTTTGTTTACATCATTCATATAGTATAAAATAGAGTGTTTTGCACTCATCCCTGGCTCTAATTCATTCATTTGTTGCACATTTTCTGTTCAATAGAGTAGGAGTGGGGGACAGAGAGGTAATCAAAAAGTTTATTACATTGCCGCCTTAGTTACCATTCCCACACACATAACCTTGTTAAAGAACATTTTCATTTTTGCACGCAGGGAGAGTCATGTTATTGTTACATGTATTTCGATCTGGCATTAGACAACAAGCACGCCTGCAACATTCCGTGTCCCGGGGATCCTAGTCAATCGTGTGGCGGTGAAGATAAAACGCTGGTAATCTACCAACGAAATAGTAAGTATATAATCACTCCAGGTTAAGTGGTTATGCTAATATGATATGATGCTGGTTGGTCCTGTTGAATTTCTATGATGCCAGTAGAGGCAACTGATGCTGTCCAGAAAAAGGGTCGTTATTTTGTCTAAAGTTGTAAATTGCGCAGCAGTTGGGTGATCCGAGCGAATTGAGACAATTCAGATAGTGTCTGTATGAAACATTCAAGAACATCTTAATTGTGGTTGCGCTGCTGTTTACAAAACGAGAAATAATATAACTATAAATTATATAAATATAATTACTAAAGTTTGTTTTGAATCTAGAATCGAAGGACACAACTATTATCTTTACTGCTCACCACATGTTTAACACTCAGTGGCCATCATTGTTGCAAATAGTTCATAACATAGACCTCTGGAAAGGTACACCAATGTACGGAAATGCAAGACACTGTGGGGACCATATCCCATGTTAACTGCATGGTATATTTGGGATTTAATTCCGATTTAGCCAGGGGGTGGCGATTTTTTTTCCGGTCATGTATTAGGGGGGGTGGATGCGTGACCAAGCTGACCGAAAAGCATTTTTGAAAAGCTCAAAACAAAATGGAGATAATGTAATTTTAACATCAAAACTGCAATTAGACGTCAGTATATATATGTTCGTGTTGTGAGATTACCGGCTTATCAGTCTAGGTCACTCCGAAGATAAAATGCATGGACACATTGCATAAGCAATTACTGTCACGTCAAACTGAGAAAATCACATTCACAAATCTGTAATAGGTAGTTGATATGAAACAGAGAGTAAGTGGTGAACATTCTAATATTCTGCCGAAAAATAAATCTAATTTCGTGTTTCTAGGAAGGGGTGTCGAAAAATGGTCATAAAAACTTGGTAAAACGGAAAAAAAATTAGGGTCGACGGGTGGATGGGTCTGAAAATGGCCAAAGGTAAAAAATCATCATACGTATATGAAATATTTTTTCGACATATGCACCCCCAGATTTAACCGATATTGATATATACATATTGACCCCTCCAACAACGGAGTAGAATTCAGGAATGGACCCAACCCGCTTGATTACCTCTCTGCACATCGTGTCTTTACAGAATCTAAATATGTTAGATGGGATGACGAGGAACCCAGAGGATCGGCGAACTGCGCGTGTGTGTCTGATTTTCACATCGACCGCTATGAACATTGGAAGTCACATCCGTGTGCTGAGAAACGACCAGCTTTGTGCTCTTTTCAGGATTTATCAGGAGAAACAAGAGAGGTGAAATATACTATAGATACATGTATACTAATTATTTATTGGCTTCTTTGGTTGTGTATTTTTTGAATTGCAATTTAAAGTGACACTAAGCCTAGATAGATTATGTCGCGATATATACCATCTCCCGGAAAATATAAATAGCTGTCACACGATTCACTGAGCGGGACTGTTACATTTATGCTTCTTAGACGTCGGTTTCGATGCTTCATTGTGTATATCGTTAAAGGGGTTCTGTACGCCATTTTCAATAAATTCCCGGCGATAACAACAATCTAATATCTATATTATATAGAAAACTAAGTAATTTGAGTCGAAGATGTATTCTGTAAATGTTCAATTTAATAGGTTATCTTAAAATCAAAGTTAATAATTTGATATAAATTTAATTTATGGCTGGAGTCATCAATTAAATTACGAATTTCCGTATACAAGACGTAATAAAAAATATTCACGGATAGTGGATTGAACAAAACGTGGCACACATGATCGTGTATAAAATTATGTTGATACTAGGCGTAAACTCAGGCCACTCACTGACTAGTGACTATACAATGACTTAATGAGTTTACGGACTAGCATGCATATAACATAACATTTATTTAATACATTTGCCTGTCCAAAAATTACCCGACAACGACAATTGGTATTTTCGCAATTTGGCTAATCTGCCATTCGTAACATTAATTCGTAATCAACAGACTTTCAAATAATAGAAATCTGGTTACCTTATTCTACAACTCAGAGACTAAAGAAACCAACAACAAAATTTGGGTACAGTATCCCTTTAAAGGTTGGCCAACTAGTTATGTTCGCTTTATAAATTCTGTCCATGTGTTATTGGATTCTGAACATTGCTTAGAAGTTAAGCCTATTTTGTACTCAAATAAAGCATTCGACCAGCCTTTGTTTATCTAAGAAAGTAGTGTCATATCTCGTTTACGATACATTGTAATATAGCAGGGTATGAATCACAATGGTTTGTAATGCCCCATTTCCTGTATACCGTGTTTATTAATGAACCGTTGATTGGCGCGGACCACTCCACAGGATGGGAAGAGAGAATAATCTTGATATTAAGTAGCTGTTCTCATAAATTAAGTGGACAGCTCCCATTGGCAGCATTAATCTTGGAGTAACTGTTTCAACCTGTGCGTACTGCAGACGTTGTGTGTTCTGTATTGGTATCACCATTTTGGTTCAATTTTACGTTGTTCCAGTTTTCATAATGAACGGGCACTCAGTTATCAGTGTATCTGCTAACATAATGACACAATATGTCTTTGTCTTACTCGCTTGATATATCTGCCTACAACGACATAATTATGCTTGTTTGCTTGTTGTGGATTTCCCTCCTTTAAATGAGGAGCACCCCATAATATTGGATATATAAAAGAAAAAGAGTAAGACATCAGTTGAACTATCTTATTGATAGAGGATATGAATTGATAATAACTGTGGAGACAGATGATAAAATATCACTTGTTTGTATTATGATAAAACAAGTCTTATAAAATAAGTCCGGTTATATATATAACTAGCCGATGAGCCCGACGTTGTCCGGGCTATTCAAAAACCAAATGTCAAGTCGATAGCTCTACCCAGCCCGACGTTGTCCGGGATATTCAAAAACCAAAGTTCAAGTCGATAGCTCTACCCGTTTCCGAGATCTGGTCTGCGCATGCGCGAAGCTGGCGTCGCACGAGCTCGGCGACCCGATAAAATTCGTATCCGGGGCAAGATACATTCACATTCCAAATTTCAAGTCGATAGCTCCACCCATTTCCGAGATCTGGTCTGCGCATGCGCGAAGCTGGCGTCGCACGGGCTCGGCGACCCGATAAAATACGTTTCCGGGGCAAGATACATTCACATACTAAATTTCAAGTGGATAGCTCCACCCGTTACCGAGATCTCGTCTGCGCATGCACGAAGCGGGCGCCGCACGGGCTCGCCAATACGACAACGTCGACCGCCTGGTCAAACTACACACACGTACCAAGTTTCGTCCCGATCGGTCGAGAATCGTAGATTTGTATAAATGACATACAGACAGACATACAGACAGACAGACAAACAAACAGAGGTCTTCAAAATATATTTTTGTTTTGTGATTTCTAAAATTATGACGTCACTCTCCATTAGCTGTATATTTGCCCACAACGCCATATGACGTCACTCTCCTTTCTTTGACTTTTGATATTTGTTGCTCGTATAGTCGTAAATGGAGTTTCGCATGTTTCCATGAAAGTAGTCGTGGCCTTTAGAATAGCTCTTATTGGCGGTATAGATTGATCGGGAAATAATTCGTCCCAAATCATTGAGTAAATGTTTCAAACTGTGCCATACTACAGACGTTGTGTGTTCTGTATTGATATCACCGTTGTGGTTCAATTTTACGTTGTTCCAGTTTTCATAATGACCGGGCACTCAGTTATCGGTGCATCCACTAACATAATGACACAATATGTCTTTGTCAAACTCTGATTTGCACATTAGCTGTATATCTGCCTCAACGACATATGACGTCACTCTCCTTTCTTTGACTTTTGATATTTGTTGAATGTATAGTCGTAAATGGAGCTTCGAATTGTTTTTATGAAAGCAAAGTCGTGGCCTTTAAAACTTGTTCTACTAAATGGCTTCTCCCATCAGTTGTTAAATTACACATTGGAATGGTCGATTATTAATCTATGGGGAGTTCACGAATAACGAACATATCACAAATGCAGACAGATTCATTTGCATTGGAGGGAAATGTAAATGTTCAGATAATACGTCGTAGTCGTCATCGTCGTCGTCATTGTCGTCATTGTAATCGTGATCATCATCGACATCATCATATCAACAACGTAAGCATCATCATCATCGTCGTTTGTCGTCGTTGTCGCCATCGTCATCACCATCCTCGTCACCATCATTATCATAATAATCACCATAATCAACATCATCTTCGTCCTCATGATGACCGACGTTGTTTCCTTGTCGAACTTTTTTTGTCCTAATTTAATCAGAGTACCTAAACAGTTTAGCAGTTCGGGGTTTCTCGTTCGACGTTTTGTAACCATCACATTTGAAGTGGCATATCGGTTAGTTGATGTAAACAGTATTTATTCCATATAATTCAAATACAGTGTATGTAACAAAATATATGAATCATGAATATTGTTTTATGGAGTGGATCCGACATCAAGCATAAAGCTTCTGGGGGTCGTTTCCGATTACCTGTGAATAAGCCCACACTGTGAGAATGATAACATAATATTAGGTAATTGTGTTCATACTAATTTTAGAAGATCGTTGTTGGTATATATGTTACTCAGCTACTCTCAGTGTGGGCTGGATCGATAAATATATCAAAATGAGATTTTATTGTCTTATGGAATAATAGAAAGAAACTGATTGAAAATAGATTTAGTATAGGTCGGCATAGACAAGAGTGTGATGTGACATATCAAACGTTTGTGTGAGTCTGATATGCAGTAAAGGGAGGGGAGGTGGGGGTGTAAATGATAAGCTATTGCTTTTAATTTCTGCACTAATTTTGTGTTCTGACCTAGCATGTTTGCATCCGAGCCGACACCACTATCAATTGGATTTGTACGAATATCTAATTACATCAACATTAATATTTCTATTTCTCACGCGATTTTTGACGATATGAGTCGATTTGATAACTGTTATGTGATATATGATATGCATGTGTGTGGTTCAAGAGGAAGTCCTTGGTTTGTGGTCGAGATTTTATTTGAATGTTTTTGTTCGAATAATGTACTTCTGAACTATCTTCCTGAGATAGTTCATTAGAACCATGTAGAAGTATATTTGTGGCGATGTTACATATATCAGATACCTCGTTCATAAATAACAATCGCTGTGCATTGTATAATTGGCATTCAATTAGATAATGTTCTGTGTCCTTTACTTCACTACAGGTAAACATGGTTGGTCGGCAATGAAGTTAGAATATTTGTGGTAATTCAGATTGCTACATTTTAATCTGAGGCGTGCATGCAAAATTTGCGCTTCGCGCGTGTTAGCGTGGTATAACCATTTAGGGGTCATCTTTCATTTTGGTTCCAGAGAATTTGAGAAAGTTGCCAGGGAGTCCATGATTACCTTGTTTGTGTCTAGATTATTCCACAAAATTGTTGTTGATGGGAGAAACGATTTTTTGTAATAGTCATAGTCAAAACTAGGGACCATAAGCTTTCTAGACTGTCTAGTTTCACGTTGTGATATCTGCCCGTGAGTATGAGAAACTAGGTTTCTGAGATAGACAGGTGACTGACCTTTTACCATTTTATAAAATAATTTTAGTTTATGCTTTTTCCGTCTTGATTTAAGGTTTTCCCAACTAGTGTTCTCTAAGAAGAGATACATTACTGACAGACCTAGTCGCGCCTGTCGTCGATGTTGTCAGATTCTTGCTGTCTACAACTATCCCAAACAACACAAGAATATTCTAGGATTGACCTTATCATTGTAAAATAACATTTTTCGAAAGCTGCTCTGTCGAGATAGAATCGATAGTTTCTCAAGAGTGAAATGCGTTTCCATGCGGTTTTCATCACTTGTTCGATATGGGGTCCCCAGCTTCCTATTTTACTCAAAATAACTCCAATATGTTTATGGGTATCTACTTCTTCAATAGGCTGTTGGTTCATGAACAGCATTGGGTGAACAAGCTTCGTACGTTTCCGAGTGCATGTCAATGCTTCTGTTTTTAGAGCATTAAACTTGACAAGCCATTTAGAGGACCACGATTCTAGTCTATTGATATCATGCTGTAAAATAGTCGCTCTTATGTTTGGGTCGTCGATGACAAGTCCGAGTGAAGTCTCGTCGGCGAAAATCCGAATGTCACATGCCATATTTTCAACTATGTCATTGATAAAGACAAGAACGAGTATCGGCTAGTTGTGCTGATCGAAAAATCAGATGAAAATGTGCACTCCCTTCTCAAACCAAACAACTAATTGAAACAAATGCATCTGTTTAGCCTTTATATTGTTTGTGGTACAAGGTAAACATATTCTATATGTAATGTATATTAACATGTATGCCACCACACAACATTATTCAATGTCATTAAAATTTGTTCTGGACTTCATTTTATGTTTTAAAGTTGTTGTAAGCTATATATACAATTCGTGTGCACTCGATACAAAATACAACGCCCGCGCAAATCATGCATGTTTATGATGAATATTATCGAAGTTAGTATTAAGATGTAAATGATATTTCTAGAATTTATTCGCATGACACGAACGATTAAATCACATAATTGAATGTGAGAAAAACAATTTTTGCAAGTTTAACAACACATCCTGAATTTCTGATGCATTCAGTAAAATTGCGAAGCTTAATATCATTGTAAATTAAAACAAAATGTCTGTCAATCCAACTGTTGTTGAATTGTTCGTGTGACGAAAAACCATTCTGGCTGATGCGCCAAAAATCCGATTTGGTAACTTGTCCATTCTTGAGAATGAGAACAAGATATTCGAAAACTGCTTATGTTGTGCTATCGAACCGGGCGATAATAACGCCGAACTGAACTCCAAAAGAGGAATCGCGCGGATTGTATCGATGGCAGCATGTGGTGGTGGGCCCGCGTGTTGTACACAGACAACCCCCGATTCATCTGTGGTAAATGTTCATGGTAACCAATTGTACAATCGTCCTATGCAAGGGTTGATTGGAGGATAATGCTGAACTCCTGTGTGAAGCTGACTTGTATCATCACCTCATGATTTACTCAAAACATGTTCCTTTCCATATCAAGAAATTTGGAAGAGAATTACCAACGAGTCTCCAGTTGCATGTGCATCTTATAGCAAGATAGTGTTTTGATCTTTCCGTTCCTGGTCAAACTAAAATATATCCATAGTGGACGTTGTCACTATTGCGCGTGATGTCTGTTACCAATATGAATACAACAATTGTATATATGGTCAAAACCAAGACAATAATTATCAGTGTACCCATTGTGAGTAAACATTTTCTAATCTTCTCGCAAATTTGCACAGTTTGTCTATCTCAATTTTTGTGTTCAGTAATTGTTGCATATGGCATTCCCACTTAATACGCTCATACATGTATTTAGTCCTTTCATGGCTTGTTGTTGTGGTGGTTAGACACACAGCTCTTCTGGTACGCAAAGAATCTGTTCAGATAACCACTCGCTTTATCTGCTTCCTTTTTTAGGCATCAAACTGTAATTTCTCTGTGCGATATGGCGGTCCATATATGGGCATTGTCAAATGGTCTCGTGTGTGGGTAGTTCACCTCAATGTGTTCACGTACATGTACGACATCACTCTCCATTGCCCATATTGCATACGATCCCTCGTGCATCTCCTTCCAACAACAATATGTGACCCGCCATATCAAATCCAGTCGTGATTCGGGATTTTTTTTACCCTGTGCCAATGCATTCTCTTATATATTCGAGTCGACCATAGGTCGCCTCGCATATATAAGAGAATGCATTGGGCTAACAATTTTTTTTCAATTTTTTTAAATAAATGTTTCTCACAACTTTTAGGACATTTACCCTGCAGGGAGCCCCACACATATATAGAAGCATATAGAAGAGTGTCGTCTGCTCATGTTTGTCTGGGGATCTGTATGGGTGAAATTATAAAATTGTCAAAGAATACAAGAAACAATTATTAAAATTGTAAACAATTGTTAGGCCAATGAATTCTCTTATATATGCGAGGCAACCTATGGTCGACTCGAATATATAAGAGAATGCATTGGCACAGGGTAAAAACAATCCCGACTTACGACTGGATTTGATATGGCGGGTCACATATGTGAACATGTGATCGCCAGTGGGATTACTTTACTTTAAACATATTTTATTGTCAATTCATTAACAATTGGATAGGGGTACAAGTTTTGACAATTTACAATGTCCCCGCGTCGAGATACAATCTATATATGATGACAGAGAATATATACATGATGAGGTTGCATAAATTTGGTCAACAAAACAAAAATAAGAAAGTTTGTGTAAAGAGTGTGTGATAGTCCGGTTTTGTGTTTGTATATAGTTCGAACGTTTTGCCGGTCCCCCCTCTCTCTCCCCCCTCTCTCTCTCTCTCTCTCTCTCTCTCTCCAATGAAGTCAGAACTGATGACAGTGGCCTTCGTTTATTTTTATTTTTTAAAGGGGATTTATATGTTATATTTGTTGCATTTGTTCGGTCCGTAGGTTTAATGTAGTCAGTGGTGGAATTTATGTATTCAATACTGTCTTTTTTGGCATTCTGTATTAAAGACCCGGTAGCCGGATATGATGTGAAAAGGTCTATAATTTTTTGTTGAAAGTTCGTTGAAAGTTAGGCTAGTTCAAAACTCTTTGTTGCAGCTATATATACCTGCTCAATGCGGAACATTTTTTCATTTCTTGATGAAATTTCACTTGGAATTCCCCAAAGTAAATGCTTGAAATCGCTAATTTGAAAGTTGAGATCGTCCAGTTTACGATATAGTTCTAGTCTTTGTACATCATATAGTGGACAATTAAGGAAAAAGTGCATATCATATTCGTATCCACATCTACAGCTTGGGGTATCTGCGATATAATTTTCAAACATATCTAAGCGAAGATCGCTGCAAGAGTTTGTTATCCTACAGTGGAAAATACTATATTTTCGATTGCCTGCTTCAAAATATTTAGGCGCATTTCTGGTGGGTTCTATCATATTAAGGTTATCCTTGAAATCTAGCAGATTCTCAGCATGCGTTATATACTTGGGTAGTCTGTTCCATGAAGTTACAACGAAAGGGAAGAATGATTGCTTAAAACGTTCCGTGCTACTATAATATGAGTGAAATCTTCCTGGGTTTCGCATGTTACAGCTGGAGACTTGGACCGAACGTGGTGGGAGTAAGCAAGATAAATAATATGGTGTATCGTTCTTTATAATTTTGAACATAGTTTGTAACTGATGCTTCATTCTGCCTATGTTCAGAGAAGGCGAGCTGCTTCACATAGAACCGAATTATTGGGAACTGAGCGCGTGAGCCCTGTTATACTATTATAGCGACATCAACGTGAATCCGGTCAAGTTTCTTCAGTAAATATGACGGCGCGTTTTCCCATATTACGTCCGCAATCTAAGTTGTACTTGTATCTTCTGAGAATCGATAGCCGCGGGGCACTTTTTTTGACGATAGATTCAATTAGAATATTCCAATTTAAATTGCTTTGTATTTCGAGACCAAGGTGTTTATGCGACTCAATTATGTCAATTCTTTTATTTTGGAAGGTTAAATCTAGAGACATCACATGGGGTCAAAGAGAACAATATTGCCTTAGTTTTAGTCGGATTGAAGTTTACAGGCCATTTGCTGGCCCAATCTGATATTTTTATTGACGTATTGGCTCATATTTATTTCTAGCAGTTTAATGTCATAGTTTTTCGTCGTGAGAAGTATCATCTGCATACATTCTTGTTTCTGAATTTAAATGATCGGGGAGGTCATTTATATATACCAGGAAAAGGAAAGATCCGAGTACATATCATTGAGGAACTCCGGCTGGAATGGGTTGGAAGTTGGAATATGAGTTGTTTATCAAGACACGTTGTTTCCGATTACTGATGTAGTTTTCCGGCCATTTCAGTAAGGGACTGATATGCCGTATTGTTCTAGCTTATAAATCAGTCCCCTATACCAGACTCTTTCAAATGACTTTGATATATCGCAAAAAGAAATGAACATGTGTATAAGTCATTATCGAGACTTACAATTAGTCGGAATTATGACGTCACAGATCAGTCATGACTCATGAGTCACTCGGAAGTTTGTTGGCTACAACGTAGAAGTACCTGTACAAAGGACGATGGGTCATATTCTTCAATTTTCATCGAAACGTGATTTGAGAACCATGTCGCCATGACATATCGCCCAGTTACGGAGTCTGCTATTTTGATCGAAACGCCGGGTGACGCTGTGATATCGTTGTGATATATTTATGGAATGACGGATAATCTCGGAGATACGGATCCAATTCTGGGACACACATTATCACTGAATCCATCACAAGCTTTTAGTAACGTACTACAGCTATGCTCTAATTAATCGTCCACTTTAACAAGGTTGTTGGGCGTTAATGACAGCGGTTATACCATACCGCCGTTCAACCACGGTCAAGTGGTTGACATGTGACAACCGCATGTAATCTTTCTGCAGTACTTTTAATATTTTGCGACTACTGTACTCCGCATTAATTTTTCACATGGCCACCTTACACCCAGTCCAGCTTTTCGTGAGCGCCATGCACCGTGTTAACTATACACAAAACAATATTTCAATTAATAATTTGTTTACGGTTTAATCAACATTCGAAGTTGGTCACTGACCGACATTCGCAACTACATCATCAATGCAGCGTCAATCCATGCCAGAAATATACACTCCGTGATGGTTATAATGCTGACTTTAAAATGGTACGAAGTTCGGCCATGGTAGGGTTGGTCATGGTTAATAGCATCAACAACGCGGTAATATCGGTGGTTAACGCCGTTAGGGGGTCAATAAGAGCTTAGCTGTATACATACATGTATATGTAGACCACTCCAATGTCCAGATGCATCATGTTCTTATCAAAACATGTGTGGCTATCATTCTGAACGATTCGGACATTTCCGCTTTGATAGGAAATAACGTCTTCCATAATTAGAAACCATATTCGCGAAATTCTACATTATATGGCTCTGGTGATCAGACAATGACATTGACTCGATGACGCATAGCTGCGAATGGAGAATAATTTATTCACTATGGCTGTACCAAACTGGATCATATATAAATACATTAAACTCTCTTTGTGTGAGGTTTGCTTGTTTGTTCATACACCGATACAGCACATCGGAAGTGTACGATAAGCAAAACACTCCACATTGGGGCGATATTTTTTGGGAGAGTGATTCCGGTGGCCCATTCAACACCAAAATATTGTGACGAGGACTAGTGAGCACTATAACAGTATTTAGCAAACAACATGGTGCCAGTTTTAATTAACCAAAGTTCATTGGTATGGTCTCCCCATTGTTGAGTATTTTGCTTATCCCACGCTATTTACATACTTACAACAAGTTATCGAACAGAATATGGCATTGTTCACATAATACAGCATGGGAACTACAACAATTACATACTATTTACGCGATATTTATTATGGTATAAGGTCTGAGCGAACCACAGATTAACTATAATAGCCTGATCGGTGATCGGGCTAAAATAGACCGATCGGTCTTCCTGGTACAGTGCTCACTGTTGTAAGAGAGGGAACCTATCAGTCTATTTTAGCCCGACCGTGCTATCATAGAACGATTTGTGGTTCATCCAGACCTGTTTAAGATGTCTGATTTTTTGTGTTTATACGGTTCAAGACCATTAGTGCCAACACATAACAATATATCTGTAATAAATCACAAACCTTTGTATTAAATCTCAAACATGTTTACGATAAATCGTAAACTATAATCACCAAGTAGTTTGAGAGTTATCGTAAAGATGCTTGTGAATGACCGATCGTCTATTTTAGCCTGACCGTGCTATTATAGAGCGATTGGAGTTCAACCAGACCTGTTGAAGATGTCTTTATACGGTTAAACCCCTGTATTAAATGCAAATTGATTTGATTAATTGCGAACCTTTGTTATAAATTGAAAACCTTTGCACTAAATCGCATATATTTATTGTATAGAAGTTTGCGATTTATCGCAAAGTAGTGTTTTTTATATTATTACACACAAATTAAGAAATACGGCCCATTATTTCAGACATTCAGACTCATTTTACTCCACATGCAGGGAACATGCCGGTGATATGCTGACTCAGTTCTAGTCATGCTGACTAAACTTACTTTAGTTACTTTGACTCAAATAGAATTAGTCATAATGACTCGATCCTGGTCATTTTGACTCAAATCATAGTAGTCATTGTGACTAATGCAATATTATATATTACTCAATGTTAGTCATATGCTGGTCATGTTGACTACTACTAACCTAGTCATGATGAATAACTTTTCCAGATAGTCATTTTGACTACCAAATGGTAGTCATCTCCAGGACAAGCTGTTGACTACCCTAAGTTGGTCATATTGACCATCCTATAATATTTTTCTCAGTGCAGCCGTGCGATGAAGCATCGTACGTTTTACGAAATGCTCTAGTACCCATGTCATTTCCAGAAAGAATAACTGCAGACCACGCCCCATGCGATGATATATCCTGCATATCCCATGCAGACTATTTTTATGCAGACAATAAAGCGTGTGCGGAGCACGTGACCCAAGAAGCGGTTGACACTATCGTAACAAGCGCAGACACTAATAATTCTAATCAATTACCGCTAGAATTGTACACGCCGGAAGACAGGGACGTCGATTCTGGTAAAACACACATCCGAAACGGACTACGAATCTGATTGTCTACAACGCCACGTTTAAATCACCAATCGTGGTGTTGCTCTCGCACACCGTGTTTGAAGTCACCTGACGCCTGGTCCTTAGGTCCGCTACTGAATTATCTTATTGGTGTGAATTAATCGGAGAACCTATGAAAAACACACTTAAATTAAGGAGATAAATAATATTGACCAACCGAACGAATACATTTTTTCTTACAGGTGATCGTAATGCTCGAACTGCATCCGACCTCAATGTTTGTATCGAAGACATTCAAGAAAATCTGTTAGTGGCTAATTTACCACCTGTATTTAAATTGGTGAACATTTTGGTCATATTAGAAATTTCCTTACTGAGTGAGGAACACTCTTCTTTGATAGATAGATAGATAGATAGATAGATAGATGGATATTTTAATCTGTTCTTTACGACAAATGAAAATTAAGAGATATCGAATAACAATCAATAAGGCGATTCCAACTTAACATACGTCATGTTACAAATAAAAATTCGTGAAATAAAAGGTATTAGATGTTAAATAACAACCCATATATGTTGTGCATGCACACCCAGTTAATAGGCAATATATGGAAAAGAACTATATCGTGTCCTATTTAACAGACAAAACACATTACATATATAAAAATTAATAGAGGTAGCTAGTAGCGTTTAATGTAATGCAATGGGACAGAACTCTATCTTATTACTTGTAAAATGACTTATATTAAGTTGGAATGGACTCATTGACTGTTATTCGACATCTACTCATTTTTATTTCAAGTATTTGAACTTGACCTCTGTTAAGTTACGATTGATTTATTGACTGTTATGCGACATCTACTAATTTGTATTTGACTTCTATTAAGTTGGAGTTGGATAGTTAGTTAACGGCTCTTTATAGTTATTTGACATATTTTTAAGACAAATTAGCCGCCCATACTATCTTCTGTAATTATTACCGGGACAAAAGGTCGCGAAGCCTCTTCTGCAGTTTGACGACGATGATGATGTTTAGCGACACGTATATTCCTTTCCAGGGTAAATTTAGTATTACTGAAAAGCAAAACTGGACAAGATCTGTCAATTTATGCTCAGCTACAGGAGGTTGGAAATTAGATGAATCTGGCATGGATTGGTCTCCGTCATCGGAAAAAGAGTATCCTGAATGCTATTGGATCGGCCTACACAGGGATTTCAACTATATATGGACCGATGGTGAGAATTATTCAAGATATGTCCAATCCAATATGTTACCTAATTAGTTTAAAATTTATCAACTAAGTCTCCCGGCATCAGGCAAATACAATAACAATTACTTTCAATCAGCATTCATAGACAGTCCAGATGCGTCTCGCACAGTCTCACACAGTCCAAATTAATTGCATGAGAATACGTATAAATGTTTATTATGTCAGCTCTTGTGATCAGCCAATCAGCGTCGATAAATAGTGACGGTGTATGAACCCATATTAGGTCAGTGACCCCATATGAAATCAAAATTAGGTGCTTAACCACCAAGCAGCAGGAAGGGTTGTCAGACCAAATTATACCAGGCTTTTAGTGCTCAATTTACACCATAAACGGTCCCAAGCTTTTTTTTTTTTACTAACAGAGAGGTGTGAATACACCTTAAATCACCCCAAAAAAGCTCCCAGCAAATATTGTCAAGCCGGTATACTCATTATAAAATTCTGCAAGAATTAATTATAAATAATAAATTTCAACGCAAAAATAAAACAAATACGCTCCTCATTTTAATATTCATTACGACCTGACCTTTCCATGACTGCCAGAGTAGAAACAGCCAATCAGTGCTCAGTATTATAATCGAGATCAGGTCGTAATGAATACTAAAATGAGGAGCTGTGTGAATGGTAAAAAAAAATGACAAAAAAAAATAATTATCGACAGATTTCTCCTCTAGAAAAATTGTTTACTGACGATGTGTTGATTTTTATGAGTAAACAAATTATTAGCCGACAAGAAATCACTGAGCGCTAGATGTTTAGTTGATTGTTTGACCGATTTTTAATTATAGTAAGTGGTATGGGGGTGAATTTAGAAGAACATATCGGCCATTGTTATCTGAGTTGGATCAATCCGAATATTTACGCTCCCCGGAGACAATATTCTGTGGTAAAACAATTATCAAATGATATGGATATATATCGTAACGAGGGGGGCTTGTGGTATTGATTGAAAGAGGAATCCTCCGTGGCTATATCGATAGCATTACTCGGATAAATTGGGCTAAATTTGTCCGATTCCCGAGCGATGGTAAAACGGGAAATAACTACAGTTCCCCTTGTCCTTATTATACTACCATTAACGTGAAGCAGGCGCGTATACAGAAGCGGTGTGTATGGGCAGCGCAAAAGGGGGCATGCAGCGGAGCGCGTTACAGGCACCTGTGCTTCGGGCAAGATATGTTCGCATCGTTGAGAGTCTATCTATAACCAACTAGACCCCGCAACTACAGTTAATGATAGGTGGAAGCTGAGTGGTTGAGCGTTTAAAGAACATCGAGATAGCTTCCAGTATGACCATCCAATAAAAAAAACTTACACTTTGAGTTTTTGTCTTGAATCTGCGTTCTAGCCTTCTTGGGTGTGATACGTCCCATCAAATGCATAAATTTCCTGGGAGATTTATTTTCATATAGATCTAATCAGTACGCATGTGTCTACACCACGTGTGGTGTACTGGATCGGGAAAATATAATATATCGTAACTATGTTATCTATAGTTGAGAATGGGTCCAACTGTGGTGGATATTGTTTCGAAGGTCATATAGCATTATGTAAAATGGCTCTCAAAACCATGTACATGTACATTCATTTTTAATCTTCAAAGTTGCCAGCTGTCTCCTGGTAAATGTGTCTTTTGCATCTATCGCGATCTTTGATAACCGAACGTGCAATAAAATGAAATACCATATCTTAGTCATGAACATGCATATTTCCCGTATATCATGGACATTCATCCATATATGAAAACAACAACAAAAAGTTAATCATCTGCACTTAGAATAAAATAATTAAGTCATAGAAGTGCACTCACCCCAACCCCTAAATTTTCATGCCGGTAATTTGTTCCATATCGTTGAGTATTACAATATACTACCAGAGTTGAGCTAGTCATTTAGTATGCCCGGTGTTGTAACCACAATTGATTTAGCTCACCCCAATTTGGGATGTGCCATGGATGAACAACTAATTCAGAGAAACTGATATCCCAACCTATTCCTGTGTATCTTCAAGTTTGTTCCACCGTGGCCAGATTTCCTCCGCTAATATTGCTTACAAGCAACAATTGTCTTGGGCATACTTCGAAATTTCTCAACCGCGAGCGATTTGGAGTTATCGCCACAGTGTAATTTCTATTTCACCAAATAGCCCAAATTGCACAGTTCCGTGACCAAGGGATAGCCAATATTTAGCAGGTTGAGAATTAACCAGTTCTCAATATTTTGACCATACTCACTTTGGGATCATTATGTGTGGTGCATTTACCTCTTCCAACTGTCACTGAAATATAATTGTATTCACAAGGTATTTAGATTGGTAAATGTGACACTAGGATTCATGACATCCCCTGTAATCGTATTGCGCACGGAACTTATATTGTTTTGTTTTTTTTGTTTTTTATTAATATTTTTATTTAGGTCTAAATACATAGTCATGTTTTACATATCATTTAAGTAATAATCATGTGATTTTGAATGAATATCATTCTTGAATAAATAATATGTCGCGTTTTAGTAAATCATACTATAATATACATATATCTATCAGCTTATATATATAAAGGAGGATTATTCATTAGTCTTCTGACAGCTCATATGGAAAGCATGGTATTGTAAAGATCCACAAATATCCTGATACCACTTATTCTTAATAATAGGAACAGCGTTTATAGTTAATTAATTGGTTGACTAAAGTAGAGTGGTTTTCGATTCTCTGTTTGTGTCACACCCATAACTTTTACTAATAAATGCATCTTGTAAATGGGGTGAAAAAGATTTCTTTGCCATTATCTTATTAAATTATTTACCACATTGTGTAAACTGCAATGCACAGCATTCTGATTCAATTTTATCTATTGTATAAATTCATATACTGTAAATGGGTGAATAATAGATATACTATATTTTGGGTTTCTATCTCAGGAGTCAGCACCGTGATCACTCAATTATGGAATAGTTCTTGAATTGTTTCCCATCTATTTTGAAAGCTCACTTCCTTTTTTGATGCAAAGGACCTTACTGCTACACATTCCATTGTTTTATAACATTTGAGCCATACTAGGAATCCAGCTAAATTTGGGTCTATAGATCTCAGTTTACATGAATATATGTAACTTTTGAAAAGGAGGATACAAATCCCTTTAATGTCTGAGGAATTTCCACATGGAAGTCCAAAAATTACCATTTTTTTGGATAATTCTAATTCAATGTTACATCTGACTTTCATAATTTGTTGGAATTCTAACAATATTGACTTAGTGATTGGACAATCATAGAGTAGATGAGTAATTGTCTCCCTGTTTGTTTGACATAAGCTACACATTTCTGTTTCTGATAATTTACATTTCATGAGTTTTGTGTTTGTGTATAAAATATTGTGAGTTATTTTAAATTGGAAAGATAAGAGACTAGTATCATTTGTAATTTTTTTAGTGTTTGTATATATATTTCTCCATTCTGTAGGGGAGAGCTCTCCATCTAACCTCTCTTCCCATTTACTTTGTGATATGTTTGGAGAGCTGGCTACATATTCCACAAAAAGTGGATAAAACGTTCTACATGCCTTGTCACATTTCTTTAAAATCTCCATATTTTGTGTGGTCACGGTGCGAAGTGCCCGGTTTTCCCTAGCATACGATTTCCACGCATGTGGTAGAGCTGAAAGAAGACCCTGATAGGTGGTGAAAGGAGTACTTATATCATATTGTCTACAGAAGTTTTCATATCCCAAAATACCTGAGTCTTCATTCAGGAGATCATTCACAAAGTAAATACCCTTTTTAATCCAGAGCTTGTTGAAAAATAGTTTATTGTTTATGAGGATGCTTGTGTTGAGATGAAGTGGCTCACATAAAACATCAGGGGTTGTGGTAGATTTCTGATCTAACAAGGCCCAACTATTAAAAATTTCTTTCCAAAAGGAATTGAGAGTTTTGCTCACTCTTATGAGACCTTCTTTGTGAAGGTGCCATATCTTGGGACCACCAAATGGTTCCAAGTCATCAACTAGTAATGTTTTCCAGCTTGTTTCAATTTCAGGATCTAAGATCTTTTTAATACATGTCATTTTCAATGCATTACAAAAAGAAGAGATGTGTGGGAATTTTAGACCCCCTTCTTCCATGTTATTAATCATCACATTTCTTTTTATTTTATCTGGTTTTCCTGACCACAGGAATTGGAAAAGAAATTTTTGTGTTTTATCTATAATTTCTTGAGATGGTGATGGTAAAACTGTCAAGCAATGTGTCAATATGGGCAAGGCTAATGTCTTAATAACAGTAATTTTTCCATAAATACTCAGGTTTCTAAAAGACCAGTCATTTAACAGATTCTCCATTTTCTTTATTTTTGTTCTGTAATTGTTTTCTGTATGGTTCTCATTGAAGAGGTTAAATTCTATTCCTAGGATAGTAACTGAGTTATTATGGTTCCATGATATTGTTTGATCAGTCATTAGTTCTTCACCACAACCCCTTTTTGCTCCAATCCATACAGCCTGTGTTTTATCAAAATTTACTTTTAAGCCAGAGAGTTTTGCAAATGCTTCTAACATATTGAGAGCAGTGTTGAGGGATTTCTGATCATCCTGGAGGAAGAGGTTTAGGTCATCTGCATATTGTGTAAGAATATATTCTGAGTGGTTTATTTTAATACCTTTTATATCAGGGTTGAATTTGAGACTAGCGCTAAGGATTTCTACACATAGAATAAATAAATAGGGTGATAGTGGATCGCCTTGCCTCACACCTCTGTAAATGTCGATTTTATTTGAAAGGATACCATTGTTTATAACATAGCTAAAAATATTTGAATAGAGGGTTTTAACCCATGTTTTTATAGATGGACCAAACTTAAGAAAGTCAAGGCTTTTTTCTATAAACTCCCATTCTAATGAGTCGAAGGCTTTTTCAAAATCTAGAATGGCAAGAATTCCTGGGATATCCTTTTTCTCACTTTTTTCTAATAAATCAAAGACGAGTCGGGTGGATTCACCGATATAACGTCCTGACATAAAACCAAGCTGTGAATTAGAGATCAATTTTGGGAGGTGTTTTTTAATTCTGTTTGCTATGACTGCAGAAGCAATTTTAACATCTACATTTAGGAGGGATATTGGTCTCCAGTTTTTCAAATAATGTTTACACTTGTTCGGTTTTGGAATACATGTAATTATTCCGCATCTTTGAGTGATTGATAATTCTTGAGTGTCATATCCATAGTTTAGTGAGTTTATCAAATACTGACCAAGGTCTTTCCAAAAATATTTATAGAAGCTTGCTGTATAGCCATCACTCCCTGGTGATCGGTCATTTTTCATTCCTTTTAGTGCCATTCCACATTCAAAATTAGTGAGAGATCCTTCCAGAGATTCGGACTCTTGGGTGTCTAAGAAGTTTAGAAAGGGATTGTTACTGTCCCAAAAATTGAAACTATTTTCATTTTCTTCTTCGTTATTTAATTTAGATCTATATAGGTCTTGGTAAAAGATTTCTTGCTCTCGAATAATTTTTGAAAATTCATTTGTTTCGGATCCATCTGATAAAATGAGTTTTGGTATAATTTTTTCTGTGTAGTGGCGTTTTTCAAGATTACAGAAGTACTTTGTAGCTTTTTCCCCTTCAATTTTCCACTTAGCTTTGGTTCTCAGAATAATGCCTTTTATTTTTTGGTTTCTAATTGTCTCAATTTCAGTTTCTAGTTTGTCCATTTCAGGCTTTACCGTACTGTCACCATTATCTAATTTTAAATTAAGTTCGCGAAGTTTATTTTCAATTTCTTTTTCTCTGTTGTCTCTCGTCTTTTTCAGTTTGGACGAATATGCTATTGTTTCTCCTCTTATGCTAAATTTTAATGTTTCCCAAAAAAGTTGATCGTTAATATTAAGAGTATTACTATTGGTATTTTGGGAATATTGCGCGACTTATATTGTTATCCGTGCATGAATTGGCTGTTGAATAAATGTTATCCTATGGTCAACGATACCCAGTACAAACGGACACAAGGTTGGATGCTACCATCTGAACGTGTGTGAGTGTGATTGACTGTCCAGCAGCGTTACATTGTACCGGCAGCCCAATGTATCTTCCTTTGATGACGCTTTTATCAAATTATTTTCTTGATCTAATAGGGCATGACACCATTTTATGTTGTACAGTTGTTGAAACTCTGGAAATATCCATTTCAATTAGTCTGATACTTACTAATATTATTGCCCACAATACCAATATGACAGCATTTCCGTGTACATAGGGTCATGCTTAGCCACGTCAGTATGCACCAATCATATTATCTTCACACATTGAGTGTGGATACTCCTCGTAGCTGAGGTCATGTGACTAAATTATACAAGGTTTTATCTTGAATAGATGAAATATAATGCGGGAGTCTTCTATAATATATATCTCATACCACATGTGCATGTAATTTCCATGTTCATAGTGTTTTCTGTTGTGTCCTATTTAAACTGTTTCTTTTTAATATATCTAATGTAGATTAGCCAACTACAGGCATATATCAGTCACTACATGTAAGAGCATAAGGACGAAATGTATAATTGTATATACAGTTGCTGCCATTTTGACTGCCATCATAAACCACAGTAACCGCTTCAGGCTGCAATAAGATTGCATTCTATATGCAATACGCCCACTCGCTTAATTCCTTCAAATTTGTTCATTTCACATTAAAATATGGACAGGAACCAATACTGAGTTTTCGGGGAAATTTCATACCACGTTCTGTAAGATCAATTTTCTTAGGGATTGGAAGTGGCTGAGACCAAAGGAACAACACGTAGCAAATGGTCATATGATAAAAAACAAGGCACAATTAGCAACCAGTTCAAAACAATATGAACGGATATATGAGATATGAGTGAAAACAATCCTATTTTTTATATTCCGGTCGTAATTTTGGCAGCCATCTTTCTAATGGAGCGCCCATTTTTCCCACAAACGTAGTATAAAGCAATAACATCCAAATAATATATACATTTGTATACACATGATGAGATATGTTTTCCAACAAAACATTAAACTGACTTAGTTCGTATTATGTACTACGACGGCAATGTTGGACGCCATCTTGGAATATAGGACATGCTCAAATGTGAGAAATCCACACCCACCCAGAAATTGATGCATACACCATCCATAATCACAAACCATAGAGAAAAAACTTTAACAGAGAATGTTTACTTCTCCTATTGCTCCCAGACTATTACGTGTGCCGATTTTTCTGCAATACACAGGGAAACCCGGTCAACAAATATATCAGCAGTGATATGTCGAAAGTGATACATGTATGTAATCTTTAGTTTCACAAAACGACAATGCCTTATTTCTGTCTATATAAAACTGTTGTCAACCAGTTAATCGACTTGCAGAAAAATGAGATGTTCTGTACATTTTTATAGTAATTTGTTTGCAATAGGCTCGCAATGTATATTACGTCACTTTTCACGGAACAGCACAAGGTAGTTATAAAATTGTTGTTACAGTTAATAGTCTTCGTATGCATATTACAGCAGACATTGTACACCACGTATTTATGGTAGCAAGGAACAGCGAGTATGAGACAATACGGGCGGCCTCAGCGGTGGGTATAGCTGTTAAAATAGTCACATCCGCTAAAAACGGTCACATAACATAAATACTATTATGTAATAGGCCGATATTGTTCTTATACCAATCATAAAGTTCGCGTACATCGCATGATATTGTCACGTCTGTACGCTTTGGTGTGTATGCAAACATCAAAAACGTTACTGTGAGGGTGTTAGTGGGTTCATTTATATTATTAAATGCCCTTTAGCCTCGACATTAAATTTAGAAAAAGTCCTTAGGCAGTATGGGCTCCGACAATTCTCTTGGTTGGCAGGGTCTATGAAAAGTGCATATTGCCATAGGTCTTCGTGTAGCATTTAATCATTTATTCATTTATCCACAAAATACGAATAACACATATATCGAGTGAACAACACAACTCCACATCAATGCAGACAATCATCACACAACATCACCATCCACAGACAAACATCGTATGGATACATAGTAAAAACACACACTCTACTGGCCCTGCAACCAAATGCAAATATACAACCATTTGTATATATAATAAGCACACATATGTGCATACACAAATATATTAAATGAACTTGAGGAGTTCCTGCAAACACCAGATATGCTAGATGTCTAATCTACAGCTATCTGATTGAGAAATCTACAAACTGGCATCTCAGGCTATCGAGAGTAACCATTTTAAAACATAGATAAAACAGGAAATACACTCCTAACTATCGGGCCATATATACTTTATGTCAAAATAGGACAAACTCTACTGATGTACTTGAAGACATAAGTTATTATAAAAACATGATTATAACGATAACATACAACTGTGAACATACCAGTTCAACGGGACACAGGCCACTATTTTAGGATAATCCGTATGCAACGATGGTCTAAATATCTTGAAGACATCTTGAAAAGATGTGAAGACTTTCTGAAGAAAATTATTACTTTTTTACCACAGGTAAACAGTCAAAAAGCCAAATCTAAAAACCCGTGAAATATAATTAACCTTTGACCATTTGCGCGCGGCTGTGTGTCATCTACTCAGTTGCGAGCTTACCTGTGCTAATTAAAGCGACGTTGCTATATCGTTAGCATTGGGCTGGAGTAACAGAGTAATACGACCGGGACGGAACGAATTACAGCGCAGTGAGGGAATATGTCGTAAATACCGGTGACTTGGATGAATATGTTAGATGCTAGTTGTCAGTATTAACTTGTATTATGTATATATTTACCAGGGCTAAATTACATCGTCACATTACTGAACATTTGTTTAGAGATCAACACTCGGAACAACTGGACCTTCCAATGAAAATGTTCCGTTGTGCTATGGAAGGCGAAGATAAAATGATTAGCGCCATTCAAATCACACCCTGCTAGTATATCAATATTTCTTTTAACCTGAGAATAATTAGCAAATAGAGCACCATGAACAAAGGAGCACCTGCACAATTTTTAAAAACATCTGTATCTTCGTGGAGATGTGATAACCAGGTGTCCTCAACATCTTAGTCTAACCCAATTGACTGATTTATACATCTATACATACAACCTAATTGTCGTCGTTTATAACTAATGCTTATGTTCTGATCCCAATACAAAATATTTAAAAAAAAGAAATAAACATCAATTCCCACCACGTCGACTCAAGGGTTTTTTGAATGGTAACGTCTGAAGTACGTTCAGTTGTAAATAAATAAATAAATACTTCTTTATTGGTGGGACGAATTAATCGCGATAAACAAAATGACAATCATTCCGACAATGTGAGCCACTACTAATCCATGTATAAGAATAAGAAGAGTATTCTCTATTCCCACCAAATGTCCACAGCAGAGCGTTTCGCATCACTTTAACTTGGCAACGCCGGGTAACCCTGCTAGTCATACATAAATTATAATGGTTCTAGTAACCAATAACTGCTGTAAAAGGCAAGATGATATTTACCAATATTTTGTTATGATCTTTTACTGTTGACATTTCTGGCACATTTTTCATTCAAAGTGGGCTTAAATTGTATATATGTATAACACTGCTAGTACATTGACTTGAATACCGACTATCAGAAATGCTGAGAAACAATATGACCATGACAGCCACTGCCTAAAGTATATTAGATTGTATTGAGAGTGGAAAATATGAATTATAATATAATCATGAGTGTCCAACCTGGTGTTGCATATTGTGTTCTCTAGTTTTCTAAGATGGGCATGTCATACTCATAACTGATGCAACAGATAAGCAAAGCTCAATGCCGAGAGATATAATTCCAATATCTTAATGTGTCCTAATTACATGGAATCTTTTATCAATATGTTGATTGGAAACAAATGCATCACACATTTTTTCCGACCTCGAAACACCCCTCCTTGTGTCTGGACAATTTTCTGCAGATCCCGCTTTGGTATGCACTGTTTCAAATCTGATGTTAATATTAGGTCCATCTTCGACTTTTTTTATAATCTTGACAACTCACTCTCATATATCTGTCGGTGAATGTCAAATGGCGTGGATAAATAAACACATTTTGAAGGAAACGGCAACAACATAACTCATATACACTGCCCGAGTGGTGGATGATAATCCCGATACGTGTTGGAATATGAATAGGATAATATCTTAAATATGTAAATTATTTTTAGTAAATGGACCGATCGATACTACAAGCCGAGATCGCGGGCTGAAATAATGAAAAGTTTAGTGTTATCAATTTGGATTTGATAGTCGCAAAAAGTAACAACTCTGAGCACGATTATTCTCATTTTCGATTTGATCACTCTACCGGAGTGTTTCACATCACTGGCATTACCCCATTTCTTTTCCAATCGTCGACTGAACACGACGTACCAACACCGAGTTCCATCGATAGATTTAACCAATATCATCGGAGTTTTGCCTTACATTTCGACAATTGTATTAAATTAGTTATGCGGCGTATTTCGGTTAATAAATTGAATGACTGATTGGTGAGTGCGGTATGCTTAATCGGCCATTATGTGATCTTGCATAGATCGTTACTGAAGATCAAAGAAATACATTTACATTTTAATTACTATATTTAATTATTTAGGATTTATCGTACATGTAAGTGGTGTTACGGAATTATATCCGAGAAACTTTAACAGTTAACATACAATGTCTATGCGAAACAACATGCCTGAAATGCCAGTGACGAGGCTCTATATGTATATCCGGTTTGTCGTGTTTCAACAGTCAGAGCGATATTATACTCGAATGTCGTTGTCTATAGATAGCTACATGCATATATTATGGTATCATAGTATATATATATATAATCATACACGCAAGTCGTATAAAATTATACCGTTCACAGTGAAATAACTATTCATTAAAGTGGTTAATGAGCGTCTTTAAATTTATGACAATAGTGGATCACTCTTTGTAAAAGAATGTACGATCTCGACAATAACCATCCAGTATCCTATATAATGGACGACGAACCGCCATAAACATGTTTTAAGTATAAATCAGCTGCCATCTACGACTGTATAAAGTATAATGTTGTTCCAACAAACTATATCTGATTTTACTCCACAGGGTCAAACGTGACGTTGTCAGTATCAATACGAAAGCGCCTTAACATGGAAGCAAACTGTCTAGTGCTGTACAGGAATGTAATTGGTGTCTTCGGTATCCGTGAAGCACCATGTACAGAATATCACACCTTTTTATGTGAACTAATTCAAGGTGAGTCCAAATTAGATGAACACACACGTCTTATGCATGCGCGTCAATTTATGATTGAATATTATGATTAAACATGCTTTCTCTTCTGCAATACGAGCATGAACTATCTGTATAATAGGTAGCATACACATTTACGTATGGTGTATACATACTACTGCTGAAGGGGTCAATCTTGCCTAAAAAGTGCTGAAATCTACAACAGGGTTTGATATCCGCGCTGACCCAGTTGCTTCAACTTGTTTATGAAAGTCTGTCACCCATCAGCAATTTATATTCAGTTCATTCTAATTTTTATTGGAACATAAACAAATATTCTAGCTTAATCGTGTCATGTGCAAAAACGTCATCTCGAACGAAATTTAAAAACTGGTGTAACATTCAGTATAGTTTCAAAACGTGTTACCCTTCACCACTTTTTAGTAATTACGCTATACTAATGTTTTAGTTCGTCGCTGCTCTTGTAACGACGAATGTGGTGTGTTGTTTTTCTGTAGTAACGTCACATGTTTTGTATCAATAAGCCTACATTTTGTATAATTAGAAAAACCAAAGCCTATATCGTTCTTAAATTATCTTCGAAATCTAGAACATTTGAACTTGTTGATGACAAAACTAACAGAGCAGAGCAGAGCAGGTCAAAAATATAATTAGTTATTTGAAGAGCGGTAAACGTTTGAGTATTTTCGCGGCCATTTTGGTTGCCACATTAAAACAATTGAGCGAATATTCCATGTTTATATACATAGCACACGAAATTATTTTGCATACAGTGAGTCCAAAATCTCTATCAAATCTTTCAAATGAATGCACTACGAATACTTTATTCCATATGATATCCAACATACTGATCTTGATTGATTCAATTCATTCTCAAAACAAATTCATTTGACTTACTGAACTTTGATCGTCTTAAAAATCGATACTGATATCTCGACTTTAGAACCCACTTTATACGGACGTTATTCTTGTTTGAAATGATATAGCATATGTAGAATTTCATTAAGTCCATGTCGCCAAATTTTAGGTTCCACATTCCACCCGTCCGACACCCAAGCATTCCATTTTTTCTCTCAATTCAATGACTATCAGGACTACCCGGAAAAAGACTTGGAATTTTAGTAGATTGTAGCCAATAATTTTTTCTAATGAAAAAGATTTTAATGAATCCACAGGCCCCTCGGGAAAAAATTAATAAAATACCAATATAGACTGTACAAGTGACAAGGTTCAAAACCCTAATAAATTCCGTAAAGCGATCATTGCAGCCAAAATATCCTCAGGTTTGTCTTATTGGCAAATAACATTCCCTTTCGTTTGACATATAACTCGGCGAAGTCGAGATATCGTACCGAAACTACAGAAATCTACCAAAGAAATCGGGTCGTCAACCTCCCTGTCCGCTCAGAGGCCTCCAACTTAGTTATAAAATCACTATTGTTAGCAATTATTTGTCGCGAACGTGTTCTTAAACGCGATGACACGGTCTATAAATGATCATATATGTTCCGCAAGTCAATCTGAAGGCACCCATACCTGTTTTATTTCATCAGCTGTGATTTTTCAAATTTATTCATCAAACGAATTCCAAAAACAAGACGCGTCTGCGACTGGCAGTAAATATTTTGACCGACTTGCTGATTGATTGACAATAATCGAGAGTAAAGTTCACAAATGTTGGCTTGAATTATGAATTTTCTCTGTACCAAGAAGTTTATCTGATTTTAAAACAAAGTTAACTTGAAAGTATGGTTAAATAATTGAAATTTGCTTTGATACACTATTGAAATTCTCGGATTTACTGCCAGTCGCAGACACGTCTTGTTTCCGGAATACGTTTTATGAATAAAGTTGAAAAATTGAGCACAATCACATCGGATGAAATAAAAATGGTTTGGGTGGCTTCGGAGTGACTTGCAGAACATATGTAAGCTTTTATAGGTTATGCGTTTAGTTACACGTTCGCGACAAATTATTGCTAAAAATATTGATTTTATAACTAGGACAAAGGCCTCTGAGCGAACAAGGGAATGTTATTGCCAATAAGTCGCATTGGACGATATTTTGGTTGCAATTATCGATTGGTTTTAGCAAAAAATCGATCATTTGAACCTTGTCACTTGTATAATCTACATGTATATTGGTATTTTAGTAATTTGTCCCAGGGGCCTGTGAATCGGTCCTGTGCTAATTTTGCTTTTGGTGATATCTTGGGTATTTTGACTGGACAAAAGCGCAGACGTTGTGTTCTCTGAAATGGTACAGTCGGTGTGGTTGGAGTTTTCCACAATCTATGTTTCTTACTTAATTCTTCCAGTTCTAGTAGATTCCATGTCGATACTAATATCCAAATTATTTTAGTTATTTCTGGTTTGTTTGAGTTTTCGCGACATCGTGGTAGAGTATGTAACAGTATGTGGCGATTCCGGCAAAATGTCACCTGTCAACTCTGTACAAATATACAAAATGTACAAATATACAAAATTTATTAACATCGTCCACTAAATTCGATTCGAGCCTCACTAAAGTTCGGCGCGAATCGAATTTAGTGCACTGGGTTAATACATTCGTTTATAATTGCGATACTTTATTAAACATACCACGGAAGAATACACTGTTAGATATAATTATGATATTTATAGAGGCACTGACTCTGAATGATTGTTCAATGCTTCACCATCCACGCTTTAAATTACACTCTACTGTCCAGTTGAGAGATGAACTCCAAAATTAGTTAAGCTATGCCGCGCCGGACATGCACACATACATTTATCTCAAATGCCATACTTACTATATATATGAGGTGAACCCCTGTATTTCGGTGTGTTCCTCATCCCCTATTGGTTACGGCCGACGTCAGTTCTAAGTGTTATCAATTTAAACCTCCTCAATATTAATTGCAGCGTCAAGCACGGTAGAATATGTCAGTACCAATGAGGACAGTACCAACACTGTAGCACCCGACACCACCATTGAGGAGAGTACCAACACTGTAGCACCCGACACCACCAGTGAGGACAGTACCAACACTGTGGCACCCGACACCACCAGTGAGAAGAGTACCAACACTGTAGCACCCGACACCACCAGTGAGAAGAGTACCAACACTGTAGCACCCGACACCACCAGTGAGGACAGTACCAACACTATGGCACCCGACACCACCAGTGAGGAGAGTACCAACACTATGGCACCCGACACCACCAGTGAGGAGAGTACCAACACTATGGCACCCGATACCACCAGTGAGGAGAGTACCAACACTATGGCACCCGATACCACCAGTGAGAAGAGTACCAACACTGTAGCACCCGACACCACCAGTGAGAAGAGTACCAACACTGTAGCACCCGACACCACCAGTGAGAAGAGTACCAACACTGTAGCACCCGACACCACCAGTGAGAAGAGTACCAACACTGTAGAATCCGACACCACCAGTGAGAAGAGTACCAACACTGTAGAATCCGACACCACCAGTGAGGAGAGTACCAACACTGTAGAATCCGACACCACCAGTGAGGAGAGTACCAACACTGTAGAATCCGACACCACCAGTGAGGAGAGTACCAACACTGTAGCACCCGACACCACCAGTGAGGAGAGTACCAACACTATGGCACCCGATACCACCAGTGAGGAGAGTACCAACACTATGGCACCCGATACCACCAGTGAGAAGAGTACCAACACTGTAGCACCCGACACCACCAGTGAGGAGAGTACCAACACTATGGCACCCGATACCACCAGTGAGGAGAGTACCAACACTATGGCACCCGATACCACCAGTGAGAAGAGTACCAACACTGTAGCACCCGACACCACCAGTGAGAAGAGTACCAACACTGTAGCACCCGACACCACCAGTGAGAAGAGTACCAACACTGTAGCACCCGACACCACCAGTGAGAAGAGTACCAACACTGTAGAATCCGACACCACCAGTGAGAAGAGTACCAACACTGTAGAATCCGACACCACCAGTGAGGAGAGTACCAACACTGTAGAATCCGACACCACCAGTGAGGAGAGTACCAACACTGTAGAATCCGACACCACCAGTGAGGAGAGTACCAACACTGTAGAATCCGACACCACCAGTGAGGAGAGTACCAACACTGTAGCACCCGACACCACCAGTGAGAAGAGTACCAACACTGTGGCACCCGACACCACCACAATCGTTTACATTGGAGTTTCCATTGGATCAGTGTCTGTGCTGGCCATACTGTGTGCAACGTGCTTGTAAGTTTTGATAATCTCATTAGCAATGCCCAAAATGTCCCTTTTATACATCAGCAACGTCGGGACATTCCGTTTTATGTATCCATGCTGTATTCTGCCTATTTCCATATTGCCTGGTTGAATGCATTTTGAACATTCGGTTAAACAATCATTATAAAGGTTTAATTAAAAAAACTTCGAACTGCAACCTACTGACCTTTGATCGTCTTAAAAATCGATCCAGATATCTCGACTTTAGCACTGTGCTTGTAAGGCATAAAAAACTATATTTTTCTGTCCCGAAATGAGAAAATATAAACCAGTGCCCAGACAGGATTTTCCATGTCCAAATAAAGTGCACGCAGCATAACCTAGCGATTGCGCTATTAATACATTCAGCGTTAGTAAGCTATTTTAATTCCAGGGCCTGGAACCGACGTCACTATTCAAGTATCTAACCCAAAGCGGATATAATTTTAATTTTTTTAAAACAGGAATCGCTGTGCCTCTATTTTGAACATCAAACACACTTCAACCATTTAATAGATGTTCGTACAATGCACATAATCCATTTCACCCGTAAGTGCAGTAACTCCTGCAAGAAATTAATATCTAGCTCATCCACTGCATGAGTTCAAGATGATAGCGGTTTAGACAATACATTATTGACGTGCGTTCCTGGTCCTGGCTATATATACTCAACAATTAAAACCTGGTGTTATGCGGGTTATAGCAACACAATATAACAGGAAAGTCAACATCAACAGGAGAGTGGAGAGACATGGAGAGTCACGTCATCATGCTCGGAGTGAGTGGATATTTTGTTTTCACCCTCTACAAAAACACTCGATAAATTGTGTGTTTGTGTGATCGCCAACGCTGCAAAAGTTTATTTCACATGGCGAATAACTGAAACCATATTGTGACGTCCGTATTGTGATATTAGGCAACCCTAATACAACTAACATTCAAAACATAATTAATGATGTGTGCCAATGGTCAACAAATTGGCAACTTAAATTCAATTCCTCAGAAAGCAACGTGCTGTACTTTGAATTTATCAACCCTCGCCATCAATGCAACGTGACAGATTCGACAGAACGGCCACCAATTCTAGTGAGCGAGTACGAAAAAGATCTGGGAGTGACTATTGATACGCATCTAATTGCCATATTAACAGTGTGTGTAGTCGAGCATATCGAACTCTGGGTATAACAGGAGAACTTTCGTCAGTTTAGAACCAGATACAGTTAGCTACTTGTACAGGTCCATGGTGAGACCAATACTGGAATATTGTAATACGGCTTGGCACCCTCATCACAATAACAGAAGCATAACCATTGAACATGTGCAGAGACGAGCAACAAAAATGATGCCGAAATTTCGAAAATTAAGTTATAGAGACATAATGATAAACCTCGGTTTGATGTCCCTGCAATATCGCCGATTTAGAGGTGATATGCTAGATACATACACATACCATAATTATTTATACAACGTGGACGAGAGTAAACTGTTCAAGCGGGCAGAGTACACCCGAACAAGAGGTAACAGTATGAAATTGGCATATACGAGATCATCGAAGGATATCGGGATGTTCTTCTTCTGCAACCGAATTGTTTCCAGCTGGAATGCCCTGCTTGATTATATTGTGCAATCGAAAACGCTAGCAGATTAAAACAATCTATTGGACAATCACTTCCGCTCAATGCGGTACGAATATGATACAGAAGGGATGGATTGCCATACAGTAAAATAACTTTTGATATAATCCGGAACTAAGAGTCATTCGACTCGTTCTGTGTATCTTGATGTTATGTTATGTTATGTTATGTTATGTGATGCCCCCCAAGAGAACAAATTGACAAGAACAGGGTAAAAAATTATGACGGTAAAACACCGAAAGCTAGCCAGAAAAACGAGTTTGACAGAGAGTGTTAAGGTTACAGTGAAGTACATGGTCACCAGGATTGGCATCTGCGCAAAGTTTCTGCGTGAAAAAAATAATATCGTCGAGCATGGAATGTACCTTTAAATTTGGGATTTATAATTGAGAGTCAAAATTGCATGAAAAAAATATTGACATTTTTTACCTCACACCAAAAAATCTAGGAACCACGTGCTTTACAATGTGCCAATGCTTTGTTTGGAGTTTGAAATTTCAAGAGGAGTGGTTGCATGTATTTTATATGTTTAAATATCGAAACTACTATTAACCAACCAGAGCCCAGAATTTTTTTAATTCTCTCCTGCATCTTGGTCCAAAATCCGTTGGAGGGCGCTACCAATCGAATTACTTCACTGTAACCTAAAGTGAAAACAGCGTCAATGACATGCCATCTGAAAATGACACAAATCGGTTCCTGGACTCTTCACATTTGAAATTAAAATACAAAATCTCTATCCATGACTTTGTTTTCGTCTTATTAACCCTTTTCTGACCCCACCCCTGTTTACAATTGCAACACAAAATATCTTTAAATGAACACGAAAAGTCACCATGTGAGGTCCATGTCGATAAAGAAAACGATGGTAGCATATATACCCATCATTGGTGATATAGCTGACCGATTTCTCTCTGAGAAAATATGGACGATGGTTCGCCTGATAAACATGGACACGCTGGAGCTTGAATTGGGCGCACTTGACATATTCTGAGCCCTGGTAAACGAAATTTTGGCATAAACTGAAGTTTTGAGTGCAGCAGAATTATTCTGTGCCTACATGTATGTGCATGGAAACAGCAACATCACTCAAACACACCACCGTGTTACACTTTTTGTTGACAAGCCACCTCAAGCAGACTAATTGGCTGCCATTTAACCCTGCACTGGTCATGTTTTACATCAAATTTTAGAGACCTGCCACAGCTCTCATGGCTAGTCGAAAAGCCTTTATTTCAGTTGTGTACTGACCCTCGATGTTCAGTACGTGATTTGTTACCATGACATTCATTAAAGGTACACATATGGGCTCATAACGGACAAAAAGGGGAGATTTTCGAAGTGAAAATTTGAAGTAAAAATTGTCCCAGATGGGTTAATATTGGCTTCTCATTGATTACCACCGACTCAAATAATATAATATGCCACGTGCTAGAAGTTCCCTAAATGTTTGTTGATCAATATTGATAGGAAACCCACCACTGGGCCCAAATGAGAAAAATAATAATTTTTGTGCTTTAGGTTACAGTGAAGTAATTATTTCCCATAGGCCTCAGTGTTAATATATAATGGCCTGCAGCCCTGACTATCCACGAATTGTGATAAATAAGTACATGGTCACCAGGATTGGCATATGCGCAAAGTTTCTGCATGAAACAAATCATATCGTCGAGCATGGAATGTACCTTTAAATTTGGGATTTATAATCGAGAGTCAGAATTGCATGAAAAGAATATTGACATTTTTTACCTCACACCAAAAAAATTAAATCTAGGAACCACGTGCTTTACAATGTGCCAATGTTTTGTTTGGAGTCTGAAATTTCAAGAGGAGTGATTGCATGTATTTTATATGTTTAAACATCGAAACTATTATTAACCAACCAGAGCCCAGAAATGTTTTAATTCTCTCCTGCATCTAGGGCCAAAATCCGTTGGAGGGCGCTACCAATCGAATTACTTCACTGTAACCTTAACCACGGGCTCGCACATGCCCCGTGATAACTGGTTCGCATTAAGTTTTGGACACGGTGCGCATTCGTCAATGTCACGGTGCGCTCGTGCAGAAACGGACAAGACATTGCAGAAAATTATAAGAATTTCGGTCGTTATCAGGATTACTATATATGTGTGAGCGTTCATCGATAGTTGTTGGTATTGATAGCAATGTCCGTTGGCCAAACTTCGAAATATCGAACCGATTTGTTGATTATATTCCTAATGTCCATTTTTATGTGCTATGTTCGCAACTGATTTTCGGTAATATTTTATCGAGACGATTCCCGCTTGTCCTAATCCGATATAAAATGTCAGATATTCCAAAGGTATTCGCACCATGTGCGTCTTTTATTTGTAAGTCAAGCATGCCCCAGTGCGCATTTTCGGATGCTAAGGTTTGCATTCTGCAAAAATGAATAAGCTCCTAGCTGTAATGGGGTAACACGTCTTTGAATCATGCGGAATTTTCAAAATTTGTCTTACCTGAGTATATATATATATGTATATATATATATATATATATATATATATATATGTATATACATATATATATATATATATATATATATATATATATATATATATATATATATATATATAGCTATATATATATATATATATAGCTATATATATATATATATTCCGATCAATTGTGGGCATACATGTTACTAAGCGGATACCATGCACATCATGCATTTATTGTTCGTATAATATACTATATCTAGTGTATGTATATTTGTTCGGCGCGTATATTGGCAGTGTGATATCAATCCTCTTTGTGTCCAGAATATAACCGCAAGTATGGCCCGTGGCGTTAGAACATTGTCCCGTAGATTCACTGATAGGAGGTTGACATGAACGGCAATACCAATAAGGGGCAACAACTTGGGGATTCTTGAGTTGTGTGTATTATTCCTATTTCGAGTCGTATAGTTTCATACATTTTAGATATATGTACGTTCCTAAAGATAATGTTAAAATATGTTTAACTGTGTAAAATGGCTCATATCTCACGTATACCAATTCCTGTCTTGCTTATATTTAGAACAAATTCAGTTGTTCCTATGGGCAACATTTATATTTTCATCCGAGTCTGTAGTATATTCAGTATGCTTGACCCTCGTATGAGAGCGCAGACCAGACCTGCATGGTTTTAAATTTGCTGACGCATAGATCACAGAGAAAGAGACACTATCGGCTCCGTGCCTCGTTTTGTGGTTTTAGTTTTAGCTCATATGCTTCACCGAGCTATTTGTCTCTTTGGTCACATGGGTGACTTGGGATTCGTGAGCCTTCTTCTGTCGGTTTAAGTTATTGTTTATTGCATTTTTGTAGTTTCATTCCTCGCATGGCAACTCGGTTTCATATGTTGGTGACCAGGCACATGGGTCCGGTCGGGTGGGAGTGCTGGTAGCCAGAGGAGAGGCGTTTGTTTCAGTTGATTGCCAATGGCATGATAGGTTGAGCAATATTTCTGAATCATCAGAGTAAATTCTGAAAAGAGGATAAATAAAAGTTTAGATCAAATAAACTCTTACATTTAAATGAAATTTATCACGATTAATCAGTGGTATGTGGTGTTGTTGTTACTGTACCACAACTAGCAATAGGGAATGTGTCGAAATGACTGCGAAGAATGTGTTTACTGATGCAAAATATGCGATTATGACAAGGCATCGGCTCGGAACTGGGGCATTTGATTGGATGCGAACAAAAATGACAACATAAGATCAGAGGGGCACCGTAGCATTTTCTACTCATTAAAAGAGGCGACTCTTGTGACTTATGCGTGAACTATGATCAAGACCGGTGGTATGAGAGTGAGGAATTGTAAGAAACTCGCCGTACGCCCAATTATAAACACACGTGGTTGGTGTGTATTAATTGTAATTAGTCGGATAAGTTCCCATTGGAAATGCATTGAGTAATCGTGTTTTGAAAATATGACAACTACAAAGTTTTCAACTAAAATCTCAAATTAACTTTTGGATCGATAGCATTGAGTCATTTTGAAAATAACTGTAGCATCAAATGTAGATTAATCTCACCTTTGTCTGCCCAAAATTTCGCGTCTTCTCTATCCACGGATAAACCCAATTAAAACAAACACAATATGTGCCATCAAGCGAGGTGCGCATTTGTTATAGACGCCGTTTAGTAAAATGCATATACTCACACAATTCTGTTATATGGTGATTTGAACATATTTATTGTGACCCACTATATACAATATATATTACACAGATTAAATATAACAATAATGGTATGAGTGTGGGCACAGAGGATCGGAGCACAAGTTGCCGAACTTATCGGAGCTCCTCTCCCCTGGCATTCAATTGCTAATAAATTCAAATATCGGAGATGGTTTTAATTCAGGTGTATTGTAGAAGTTAATGTTTAAGTGTGGCTGTTGGAGTGGCTGTGGTCTCGCAGAATTGGGGTAAGGGAAACTATAACGAGAAAATTCTGATAATTATTAGATTAAGAGATTAAGAGAAACGGTCTGTAGATGAGATAAATGATTGTACTGTCTCAAACAGGCGCGCATTTAGCTTTCCGCTGTAGTGTTGTACACCAAACAGGAGATCTTTTTCGGAGACAATAGTCACGTTAAGTTCATCCATACGAGCACACATCCGATTTCGCGCTACTGCGTACAGAGGACAACTGAAGAAAAAATGGTTTGCGTCTTCACATGAATTACCACAAGTACAATTTGAATGGGCTGAGATGTAGTTTTCATATTTATCAAAGTTTAGGTCGCTACAGTTATTTCTAAGTCTACAGTGCAAAATATTTAATCTCCTTTGACCTGTATTGAAATATGGTTGGGGTTTCAAAGTCAGTTCTTTATTACAGAATGTTCTATACATGTTACTTATGATTTCGTCTTTACTTGGTTCTGAAGAGGGGTCAACCACTTTTTTGTTATCGGTAGTAGTTTTACATGATAGATTCCATTCAGCTATCATGGATGGGACGAAACTCGATTTGAAATGAGTCGTGTTCGTAAAGTAGTTTATGTATCGCAAGGGGTTTCTGATGGGGTATCGAGATGCTTCAGCGACGGTAGCTGGTAATAGATTGGTGAGGTAGGAAGGGACATGATGAGTAATTATTTTGTTCCAGGTGTGCATTTTATGGAGGTTTCGTCTTTCGCTTAATGGGGGCCATCCAAGTTCAAATAAGACTTTTTCATCTGACACCGAACGCGTGAGACCACTTACTATTCTACCAGCGTCTGTGTATAGGCGGTCGAGTTTCCGGAGGAGGCAATCGCGTGCATTATCCCAAACAACATCTCCGTACTCCATTATAGGAAGTACGTAAGTTTTGAACATTATCTCGAGGGTTTGTCTATTTACAAGAAATTTTATTCTCCTCAGTTGTGACAGTCTGGTTGACACTCGGCTACAAATTTCATTTATATGGGTGTCCCAATGAAGGTTCGATTGTATAGATACTCCAAGATGTGTATGACAGTCAACTTGCTCTATTTCGTTATCACCAAGTTCGAGATCCAAAGAATCTGTCGAGGGAGTAAGTGAGAACACCATTGATTTTGTTTTGTCTGCATTGAAAGTAACCAACCATTGTTTTGACCAACAAGAAACTCTATCCAGATCTTCAAAAAGTTCGCGTGTACAGTCATCAAGTGAAGGTTGGACACTGAAAAAGCAAGTATCATCTGCGTACATGCGAGTTAGGGAATGTATTGTCGTTGCTAGGTCGTTTATATACGTCAAAAATAAAAAAGGTCCAAGTATTGAGCCCTGGGGGACTCCTGCTGGGATACTACGATAATCCGAGAAAGATTTACCAACTAGGACGCGTTGTGATCTGTTACAGAGACAGCTATTCAACCAACTGTGGACATTTCCGGCTACACCGAATTGTTCCAGTTTGAATAACAACCCCCTGTGCCAGACTCTCTCAAATGCTTTGGAAATATCGCAAAAAATTGCCGACGTATATGACTTCTCATCGAGGGCCTGGCACAGGGTGTGGTATATCTCGAGTAACTGGAAAGTTGTGCTATGTCCAGGAACAAACCCAGATTGGTATTGATATAGTATATTATTATTTGAAAAGTGGACCATTAAGTATTTTAGTACAATTTTCTCTAAGATCTTGCTAAGGCACGGGAGTAAGGATATTGGGCGGTAGTTTTTACAGCTTGATTTGTCATTTTTCTTGTATATAGGGATAACATTTGCTAGCTTCCATTGTGTTGGGAATGCACAAAGTTCAAGCGATTTTTCAAATAACGCTTTAAGGGGGGTGGCGATAGCTGGGGTTGTGTATTGGATCATTTTAACAGTAATTCCATCGTGGCCAGATGCTTTATTGGGTTTCAGGGTCCCAATAGCAGAAATAATATCATCGATAGTGATTTCAATGTCTATTACTGTGTTACTACATTTCTGGGTGAATGTCGGTAAACTGCACGACCAATCGTCGAGTTCTGAATTTGAGATGAACGCACCGTTGAGCATTGTCGCTTTAGTGTGATCATCAAATACTAAGTTTCCTTTGTCATTAGTTAGAGGGGGGATAGCGCCCTTATGCTTAGTTTGCATAATATCCTTTATACAGTGCCAGAAATATTTTGAGGAAGGGTGTTCACGGACATTTTTTTGTAGTGTTTGTTCATAACGGGCTCTGGCATATTTTTTCATATTATTGACAGTATTTCGAGCTTTTTTGAATTTGGACAAGTCAGTTTCTTTTTTTGATTTCAAAGCAATTTTACGCAGTCTATCTCTTTTCCGAATCATCGTTCTCAATTCTGAAGTGAACCAATGTTTGTCTTTAGGTCTTATTAAAACTTTTGATTGTGGAACAGTTTGGTCCATAATTTCGAGAAATTTGGTGGTAAAAATATCAGTCGCCAAGTCTATGTCAGGTGCTGTTTCGATAGCGTGCAACCACTCTGGATCATTAATGAGCTTTATAGCTTCATCGAATTTGCCTCTGTCATAATTCCTAACTAGTCGGGGGAAGGGGACATTAGAGTCCGAGTCATATTTTAAGTACCCAATGACCGCGCAGTGGTCTGATATGGATCTTCCAAAGTCAATCACTTCGGATTGACATGTAACATTGTCGTTCACGATGATGGGATCTAGTAGAGTGGAAGTTGTCGATGTCACTCTGGTTGGTGATTCAATGACGTTTCGCAGACTATAAAATGATATGGTTTCTCTGATTTTTGATAAGGGGTCTAGTGCGTTCGAATTGAAGTCGCCAGTTAGTATCATGGGGATGTTAAAGTCAAATGCATTTGATATGGACTGATCCATCAACTCCCAGTACTTATCATTACAAAATTGATCAGAACGGTATGAGACACACAATAGATAGCGGGAGGCCCTGGATGTCAGCTTGAACCACAATATTGAATCATCGAATTCAAGGGAGGGTATACGTTCAAAGACTAGATGGTCAGCAAAATAAACTGCGATACCTCCTCCATGGCTCGAACCGTCATATCTCTCAGGATCAGAGAATCCTCGAAGTTGTATATTATGGCTAGGAAATGCTGCATCAATATGGGTTTCGGTGAAACACAAGATGTCGTAATCTTCGATTTCGTCGACCAGTCGCAGTAGTTTATGCCTGATACTTCTAATATTTAAGTGAAAGATCGAGAGTGTTTGATGTTCGTCGTGGGATCGATCAATATTATTACCATTATTACCAGGGCCAGGATTCAATTCTAAGGAACCACTGCGTACGAGAAGTAATGTCAAAAGTAAAATAAGTCTGATGGCGCTAATTCCAAACGGGAGCTTGATTGCTCGGAATTTTGGAGGCGACTGCGTTCTTTTCGGGAGACCGTTAAGTGAAGAAAACTGGAAAGTCCCTATTGAAGTTCTCCACGTATTTAAATCAACTCCCATGGGGGATTGTGTTCAACGGTTTAATTATAAGAGGTTTCAATAGGGACTTCTGTATGAGTTTTATCCCGCCGCGAGGCCACAGACACATAGCCGCAATTGTGCAATTTGTGCAGATAGAGGAAGAAATGAATAGATGTGCAAAAATAATAGAAAAATTACACACGCTAATTGGTGTGCAGAACATATATATGAATGAGACAACTCAATCGGGATATGCTTATATGAATATCTATATATATAATATATGTTGGGGTGCGTCTCTTTGGCGGGTGGTGTTTCCGTGAGGTGAGAGTACGAACATTTATCGCGGGAATTAGGCTTACATATAAGGAGCTTTATACTAGCATCGTACTTGCCTGGGTAACTTAAACATCCAGGTCAGACAGGATATAATTACATAATATAACGTTCACCGGTCGCTAAAGTGTATAATATTTAAATTTCTAGACCTTCAAACGACATATTATATCGCTGGAGAGTCCTGAACATTAAATGCGTTCAATCTGGACAATCGACACATTCCCCTCCGAACCACCACCCACGACCAAGAAGACGCACCCGAGTGTAGCGAGGATTGAATTAAATATTGTTGAATTTATCGAAATAGCCGCTGGTGTGATATGAAATTTAGAAAAGAATAATTAAGTGTCCGTGCTTAATTAATAATTAATTAATAATCAATAATAATATATATACGCATAGCCATGCACATATATACACACATATATACATGTATACACACATACATATACATACATGCATACATACATACACACATGCATCTGGAGATTTACATACTCTGTATATATTGTGCATGTGCGCAAACATACATGCATACACATATGCGCACACCAGTATATATGTACATTGTAAGTGAGATTGAGAATAGCGGTAGTAAGTATAATCAGAATAAGAAAGTAAGTACTGGTAGTAGCAAGTATTATTTTCACCTTCATATTACAGTCTCGACTCATGATTATTATTTACACACAATATGTTTGAGAGCAAGACTTAATGAAGTAGTTTGAGAAGATGTATTCAAAGCAGTGCCACTGTTGCATGTACCTCAATTAAGTTGATAATAAATAGCATGACCATGGTTATACACATGATGCGTTACTATTATTAAATTAAGTGAATGGTCTTCTTCATCTTTGATAAAAATAAAATTTTCCATGACAGTGACTTATAAGTGTGTGTATAAAAAGGTTTAGACAATCTTCAGATGCTAATGCATTACCAGTGTGTAGGTTAGAAATACATTTAAATAATATACACACATGTATCTCAGATACAGCAATGCTCCAGCCAACCAACCCCACAACCGCAGCAGAATCACGGGCAACTTCTCAGGATCCAGTCGGAAATGCGGCCCGCCGCCGTCCATCGGAATGCTCTCACTGAGAGCCTTCCGATGAATGGCAACAGGCAGCACCCCCGACCATTACCCAAAAGAAAACCCACCCACAACCCGGCCGCGATCAAGAAGTCGATCAACTAGAGAACCTCTGCATCCGGAACACAATGTGCCCATGTATAGGCACATGTACTTATATAGATATATAACCCAAATTAGAAAATGAAAATAGTAAGTAAACTTGAAATGTAACAGCGAATACTGGTAACTATAAAATTCAAGTTATTGTTGTCTCGAATGACATTTTTTTTATCACTTACACATGTGTCAGGTGGATCTGGGATATAATATAATGTGCCTATCAATAGACACATAATAATGATAATATGTATAAATATGTAACTAAATTAGAATATAACAATAATAATTAGGTTATATGGTGCCTATGTCTATACTACAAAAACATGTATATATCAAGATACTTCAAAAAATCTTCTCGTCACCATATAATTTGCTAAACTTAGTTAATATCCAATTCTAAATGCTCCGTAGCCGTACAGGAAAAACCATAGATAAAAAACCCTATTTGTGAAGGGAAAAAACTATGGAAACCGTCTCCCGAAACTGTACACGCTATGTACTGCTACGCAACTCGGATAGTGTCAGGAGTTCACATAAATAAATAAAAAACTCAACGTACTTTTCTATATATAAATAAACAAACAAAATGAATTATTTTTGTAATTTTGTTGTTTACTACTCCGCGCTATGCTTGAAACTGATTTTACCGCCCGATCTATCGATCGATAACACAACTCATTAACACCGCTAACATGTTTCTCATTGGCCATAACAATTAATTGTTTATCCTATCGACCGGTAGAAGACAAGATTTTCCCGCTAAACTCACGTAACGCGGGAAAACAATATTATCGTCGATGACCTATTTACTCGATCTGAAACGAACCGTGACATTCACGAACCGTGACACACTGTGTCCAAAACCAGTTCCACTAGACAGGTGCGAGCCCGTGTGTTAACCCTTTACCCAACAAACCGGCCAAAAACGGCAAAATAAAGCTTCAACAGCCTAAAATATCTTCGGTCTATCTCAATAACACCATACAAATATGGATATCATTGGAACCGGTTCATTGACCACAATATTTATATGTCGTTTTGTGATAACAAATATTGATTTTTTTAAAGCTATATTTTAAATGATAATAGTATTGTATATGATTCATTACACTCTTAGAACAAATGTGTATAAATTATGCACAATATGTTTAAATTTTGAACAAAATTGTGTAGAAATGACACCTGACATTTTTGTCAGTGGAATTTTCTCAATATTGAATATGAGTGAATATGTGAGTATATTATCTTTAGTAGATGAGATTTGTTCTATTTGTGACATAAACCTCGTCAAAGCTACCATATGAAAAATCTCGCAGCAGCTTTAAGACTTTGAGCTACACAATTATGTACTGTTCAGTGTATACACAGTGTATAACAAATGTACAACTGCTGCCAATGTTTTGTTCTGTGGTAGCCGTTACGAGTATTGTGTCTCCATTAGAACACATCCTATATAATAACTATGATACACTCACATATTCACTCATATTCAATATTGACGAAATTCCACCGACACATATGCCATGTGTCATTTCTACACTATTTTGTTTAAGATCAAAATTAAACATATTGTGTAGAATATATACATATTTTTTTCTGAGAGTGTAAGTGTGTTTAGTAAATTATTGAATTAAATTGAATTGAACATTTTATATTATACTGTTTTTTAAACAATACCGTCATCTCAATGGTAACCACCCATATATCAGCTTCCTATATTCTATATTATATTCCATATGGCCGTGTTGGTTTTTCTTATCAGTTGTAATGAATTGAGGCAAGTCACTTAACATGTATATAATGAGTAATTAATCCGAGGAGGAAACATACAAGTAAGTTCAAAGCAAACATTGTAGTACACTAAAAGCTGTTGTTTTTTCTTGGGTCATAAACAGGAACATCTAACATAAAGTTTCCCAAATAGGTCCTTCATTCTATTTTGTAATAGTACAGTAGGTAATGTAAATCACCGGTACTATAAGTGGTAAGTGACCAATGTTTAAAAAAATGGCAGATATTTTTAAGTGTGCAAGAAAAAACTGCCCTTTTTAAATTTACACATTTCAATACAATGTATAGATTTGTGGTCTCGAAATAGGGTCGGTCGTGTTAGGGGAGACAAAGGTATTTTTAGACCAGTTTGACGGGACATAGAGTCACTGACGTCTTCCGGTATTTTGATGTCATCTTATAAATTAAAAAAACTTTGGCAAGTTAAATCCTCATTTTCTAGGCGCTTCACAACTAATAACTAAAATATTTGTTTTAAACTTTATTTGTTACTCAGAATAAAAACATAACTAAAGCAACACAAAAACAACTTTTAAAACAATAGTGTACGAACATAGGTGTGCGTTATATCGCACAGACAGATCAATTCATGTAAAGCTTTAATACAAAATACGGCGGGATTTCACATCCGACCATATGCAAAACGCCCGGTGAAAATCAAAGTCAGAAATTTGTCATCGCAAAGACGATGGACTGTTCTGCTCTGGCTATGGTTGTTACTTGTATTTCCTTCATGTTTTACTCTCCTTCGTCATTTGTTCAGATGCACTATGGGTTGTTACCTGAAGCGAGATTCACAAACATGAAACATTCTATATAATTATAATCACATAAATCCGCTAAACCAATTGTAATAACTCTATGTCGCTGACATCATGACGGTCGCTAACTATTGTTTATTATAGTACTGTTGAATATATATTGTATTCAATCATTTTATGATGTGAAGCCAGGTTGTTATTGGACGGTTTTACGACACATTACGTAACCATTGAGTAAAGAACTGCTCGCCTGTACATACAATTATGGAACAATACATTTAGGTATTTTATCTTACAGACTGACTAATCAATACATAATTACATAACCAGTGTAAAGATTAAGCGTTGTGTCAATTAGGTTGGTTAAATGTTAGAGCTTACCTGTTGCTGTCTCGTGAAGTTTGATTATGTGCAGTGAATGTGAATGGTGGACACTATTTTGATCCGCCAATTTATTGGACATTACAAAAACACTTCATAAAACAACAGCGTCATCACTAGGTATTCACATATTCATTCTGCTCACTCTCTTCAAAGCAGACATGTTTATATTGTCCTGTTGTCGGTGTCATCGACCGCGTATAAACAAAAATCCGCATATTAATTGGACAGTTACGGTACGGTACGAAATACTTTCGTCACCGAATTTCATCTGGACTGTGATCTATTCAGCGCTTTTTAATTAGCTTTCCGGCTCCATGCTTTCCGTCTCCATTTGGGGTAAAAAACATTCGGCCAAAATTTGGCCAAATGAAAATTTTATTAGCCAAATTCGAAAAAGATTGGCCATTGGCCAATTTGGCCACCGACAGCGCGAACACTGGTGTATATGGTTTGCACTGAAGCATACATATATTGATAATCATATAAAGTGGAAACGCATCCCATACAAATGACGGAGATCATATTCAAATAAAGTTTTTAAAGATAGTGTATCTCTTCCGGGCCACAATTACAACAACAACATATCTATATTAAAACAAGACAAATAGCGTTCTTGTGAATAAAATACAGATATAACTGAACAAGTGTGTATAGTATTTGTCTAGAAACCGAGCGTAATTCGCGGTGAAATATCTTAGTTGAATGAAATTTGCCTTGTTTGAGGTGATAACAAAATAGATTTCTCCCTCGCTCCATATACGCTCCGAACGTTTCCGGGAGATCGCCTAAAGTTTCTGTTATAAATATAGCCCATAAAACAGTCCCGAAAGTTTATGTATTATAATAGACAAATTGTACCTGAAATCGATATCCATTGATAGGAGCTTTGCTGGACGTCTGTCTTTGATACATATATATTATTGTATACCCCGGATAGTCCGTGGGGCGATTCTCAGAAAGCCTCTAGTTTAGAAGTTGGCTGCACCCCCCCCCCAACAAAGGTTTTTGTATATCAAATTAAAGGTCATTATATGACGCATCCGATTTTGCTTGTTGCCCGCTTCAGAATGTGTCCCAAAATAAAAATTTCATCGAGTACAAGTGTCAGCGTATACAAATATGACTGTGGTGATAAAGTGAATAAGACGTTTATATTAATTATAGATCGCCATAAAACAACATGAGATACAACACTGGACCAATGTATAAGCTAGTTCGAAAAATTGCGATAAAATATTTTGAAATTGCGAAAACTTACTTGAATTTTGAAAAATAGTGTCACATATAATTGGCTGTAACTTATGAAACACATGGGCTATTGACGCGCAAAAACATATCTAAAAATTTGCACCAAATACCTAGCAGAACAATTTGGACGATGGACTGATAATTATATTTCTGTGAAAATGAGCTGTGGGCATAAACTTGACCCCACCCCCTAAAATAGAATGTTCTCAGAAAAATGAATCGCATAGTTTACACTTAGAATGCCGCATGCAAAGAAGGCTTTTGGGGCATAAAATGAAACAGTGTAGAGATTGATGAAGTGGAATCCCATGCACCCATATATCTCATGCACGGTGACTATGCTTTCTATACCGGTACTTCTGTTGTGGGGTCATTTTAGCCAGACCTATTTTCAACCTTGAGGGAGACAAGCAGAACTTGCATGGCTTGATTATATATTAGCGCTGGGGGACGGACCGGACAACCGGGGCGATCCGATACACTGCATGATAAAAGGTTAAGTATTTCAGAATTTTAGGAAAAATATTTGACTCGGTTTAGCTGTTATGTTTCTGCCCAGCTTGTGGGTATATATTCTGGGTCAACTGAAATCATTTGGGTTTGTTAACAATCAGAAGATCGTAATAGTAGCATGGGTTGATCTTCCAATGACCCGATGGGCATGACAGAGACAATGAGAGTGGACTGGCCGATCATGATCACGCCTGAATCTTGCTTCATCATTGATTCATTATAGATTAGTTTTATGTATGTGCATCTGGGTGCTGACTATTCCCGCTCTGTGTCCAGGGGATAAAATTATTTACATGACACTCAAACGGGCATATAGGTAAAGGGACATACTTTAGGGACACCTCATGCCACAATTCCTAGCGTTGTTATCATATAACAAAAAAACATGTATATTGTGCACTATATCTAGCGCTATGGTTATATATGCCACACAACATAGGACTATATATGGAGCCCAAATTGCATAGGGTTATAAGGACATGGCATTCCAGAATGGGTCGAGTTATTGTGCCAAGTAATTGCCTGATAGTTTGCAAGAAAAAAGTGTTGCTTAAGAAGTCTGCTGTTTTGTTATTGTTCTCGTGTAACAACAGAAGACAAATTATCGTAATTCGTCGACCTGAATACATGTCGGCTTGTCACATAAAGCACATACAAATTCTTGACAGGATGTAAGTAGGTCATCATCGATATTAGTAGATTGTTAAAGATGTTGCATAGTATGATACATTGCAATTCTTTTTCAGAATAAATCATTATGCTACCCTTTTCCTGCAACCCGAGAATACAATCCTGGTATTCGAGCAAGGCTTCACACATCCTGTGTCCATGACACAGTTCCAGACATTGCCAAATATTTATCAGGTGGTGATAACAAAGACTCCTTGACAGGCTTCTATTTTTTTCGCGAATGGTCGAGTGCAGAATCTACATGTGTTTCAAAAACACTGAATTATATGTTTTCCATGGGGTTGAATGTCACGTGATACGGTCCCTGAATGGCAACGTTCGCTTAGAGTTAGTTCATGATCTCGTGCTAGTATGTTACCATGAGGAAGCGTATACAGGTATGTAGTTACATGCAGCCAATACAGCACGCCTCGGTCCGAAGCTAGTTATTATTATTATTCCACTGACGTACGTGTCGAAATACTAGAATGTTATGTTTCTCAATGCATAGGAGCTAGGTTAATTCTTCATACTGAATCAAAAAATAGGTCATGTGTCATTTCCGTGAACGACATAGCGGACAGTATTGACAGGCTGCGCCATTCACAAATATCTAAACAATGAATCCGTTTGACTTATTAGTCAAAAGCAGTAAAATGTGATGTGACTTTAAATTTGCATCAATTTGTGTAATCTATTAATGTTGACGATGACACTATATATCCAACCAAGAGTTTGCATGTGGGCTATATTATGGTGGGCCATAATGTCGTCTATTCGACAAATTAATGCAGACGTTCATATGTTGTGTATAACCGGACACTGCAATACATCTTCTACACACAGCAGCCACATACTCCTTAAGAAATCACACCAACATTTTCGTGCGAACTATATCAGTGATTGGCACATCATACTAACTCCCAAGCCTAGTTTACCACGTCATGACAGCCATGACTGGTCGCTCTTTGATTGAGTCCTACAAACCAGACGGATTATACTTCCTCCCGATCGACTGTGACAACTGAGCTTTGACTGCAAAGATTAATTTGAATCTGACACATGATCTTATTTCAGCGCAGACTAACCATGTGACGATGTATGTGAGAATGTCTACAATAACCGAAATAGTGTAAATTTTGACGACTCATAAGATGAGTAGAGTGAGAGAACATATAAGGACTATAGATACTCAAATTATAGAACAGGAAGTAGTAGCATGTCTTGAAAACTGTTTGGCAACACAATATTATATACTGCAAAAGTCATTTCTCCATTGACAAAAAATCCTCTGTATAACAACTAATTTCTTTAATATAAAATATTTCACCTGAACACATCAGCGATATGCAACTTGAAATTGGAGGCTCGTAATTTGGGCATACAATTTCAATTTCCTTCAGAAACATTATATATATTGATATTACTTATCTAAACTGACCCAAAAGGCACATATTAGTGATGATTGTTTCAATCTGTCTATACACTGACTTGTATCAAGTATTCCCCCAATAAATTAATTGAAACAATAGTAGGGTTCTAAGGTCTGTTTATGGTTACCAGTGCACTCAAGATTAACAATTCCCTTGTCCCCAGATAACGAACTCAGTCACGTTTGTGAAGGAAAATGTGAGAAACTTCGATTTTGTTGGCCGATTTGGATGCCATCCTAAACTTATTGTCAAATATGGAGTGTATGTAATGCCGTATCTATTGTCAGTTTTGAGCACGTGGTTCTGCTAACTTGTGGGACAGATCTCCGAAAATTAATAGATTTCAAAAATCGATATCTAATCACTCTGGGCTCGACTCGAATCAAATATGTTTTACCCCCAAAGAAATAGTAATATATGACCCCCTGGTCGGATTGAGTACCTTTAAATCCAGGCATGTCTTGACATAACCACCGAGTGGCGATTACACTACACGGTCCTTCTGAACGCAGAGCTCATATATTAACTCGAAATATATTTGTGCGTATAACAATAAATAAAACTAACCCATTAAAGGTACTCAATCCGATCAGAGGGTCCCCATATCATCAGACTCCAACAACAATATTTCTTGAAATGCCGCTTGAGTTATCATAATCGATTGATTGCCAAAAAATAATTCTAACTATAGTTTAAAATTGCACCAAAAGTGTTATTTATCAACATTTTGTTGAACGAAATTTGGCTGGATTGTCAAATAATTATGTAACACACAAAGTCACTTGATTTTATAGTTATCCATCTTCATCTGCAATTTGTTCCGAGACTGTCAGTTTGACGAATTTTTGCCAGGCCGTCAAAAAGTACATATCTCGGTAAATAACAGATCTCAAAACTCGATATCTGATAACTCTGAGCTTTGATCAGTGGGTTCCTCGACTTGAACCAAGTATTTGTTTTACAACCGAAGCCAAATAAATAGTAATTTGGGAGCGTTAATTCGGATTATGCACCTTGACGATGGTGCTACTCGAACTTTCGTTTATTTCAGATGTATACAATAGTAATTATGAGACTAGTTAATTCGGATTATGCACTTTTAAAGACATTCTATCTCTTGTTGCTGATGGTCCTATTGATGTGCTATGATGCGGGTAGGGTAAACTGATGCCGTTACGAAAAAGTAGCGTTATGTTTTCTAAAGGTGTCATTTTCGCGGTGTTTGGCTAATCCGAGCGATTTTGGGGGAAAAAAACAATTTGTGCATGAAACATTCAGGAACATATATCTTTTTGAAAAAATATAATTCTAACTACATCGACTGTACCATTTCAGATTACACAATGTTTGAACTCGCCAATGCCTGTGCTGGTGTTTCTAAAACGACAGGAATAACCATCTTAATTATAATCGATTTTCAACAACTAATACAACCAGTATTAAAAATATTTCGCAATATATATGTTTTTTAATGTTTGATACGATAATGCCTTTTCCTGGATATGTTCATATTATCGGAACACCGCGAACAAGACAAATTAAAAAAATATAACCGTACTTTTTGTTAACATCATCACTTTGCCCAAACAGCATCATAGCAATTCAGCAGCACCCAACCGCACCAGAGGGTGGGCACACACTTTCTACAGCAACAACAACATTTCTAAGAAACTCGTTTTGACGTCACGTTAGCACTCTGTTCCCACAAACAAACACATATGGCGTTACGCTTACTTTTTCACATAAAAGTGTTTTAAAAGTAAAATTTCTTATCAAAATGCATTAATGCTCTAAAAATAGCCATACATACTGTCCCAACTCACAGAAAGCAATTCACAGCAATATTAATTTCATAGTGACCCTGACAGAGATTGAACATCTACATGTAATTCTAAATTATTATCATTTCCCATGCTATTGTGACTGATATAACGTTCTGGTGAGATGTCTTATCCCTTCCATGACTGGAGCTTCCTGAAATGTTGCGAAAACCATGTGTCAATGCATTCTCTTATATGTGCGAGTCTCCCATTGGGAGTCGCGCACATATAAGACTAGCAGGTGGACCCGACTTCGTCCGGGTTGTTTCCCCTCTGCTTTTCGGCGAATTGCGCGATTTGACCTTGAATTGTCCATTTTGAAGGTCAAGGTCAGGTGGGTAACGATTTGACCCGTCCAAAACACTTCCCGGACAAAAGTACCCGACAAAAGTACCCGACGAAATCCATCCGGTTTCACCCGATTTGACCTTGAATTGGTCCGGGCTGTTTCCCTCTGCTATTCGGCGAATTGCGCGATTTGACCTTTAATTGTCCATTTTGAAGGTCAAGGTCATGTGGTGTAACGATTTGACCCGTCCAAAACACTGCCCGGACAAAAGTACCGACAAAAGTACCCGTCGAAATCCATCCGGTTTTACTCGATTTGACCTCGAATTTATCATTGTGAAGGTCAAGATCAGGTCGTGGTCACGATTTGACCCGTCCAAAACACTCAGTGGACAAAAGTAACCCCACGTATCAAATTTCGTCGAAATCCCATAAAAATTCGCGATTTGACCTCGAATTGACCCTATTTCAAGGTCAAGGTCACGTCGCACGGGCAAAAGAATAGGCTTAGGAGACTCCCCATACGAAATTATCCCTAGACACTAATTTTCATCGAAAACCCGTGATACTCGGGTGTTTGACCTTGAAATTACCCGATTTCAAGGTCAAGGTCACGTCGCACGGACAAATTAATAGGCCCATGCCACTCCCCGGCCGAAAGTACCCCCACATACCACGTTTCATCGAAATCGGCTCGGCCGTTCTCGAGTCCATCGCGAACAGACACACACACACACATACAGATTTCCCAAAATATATAATAGACTAGCAGGTGGACCCGACTTCGTCCGGGCTGTTTCCCCTCTGCTTTTCGGCGAATTGCGCGATTTGACCTTGAATTGTCCATTTTGAAGGTCAAGGTGAGGTGGGATCACGATTTGACCCGTCCAAAACACTTCCCGGACAAAAGTACCCGACAAAAGTACCCGTCGAAATCCATCCGGTTTTACTCGATTTGACCTCGAATTGATCATTTTGAAGGTCAAGTTCAGGTCGGGGTCACGACTCGACCCGTCCAAAACACCCAGTGGACAAAAGTAACCATAGGTATCAAAGGCAAATACATAGGCTTACGACACTCCCCATACTAAAGTATCCCCAGACACTAATTTTCATCGAAATCCCGTGATACTCGGGCGTTCGACCTTGAAATGACCCAATTTCAAAGTCAAGGTCACGTCGCACGGGAAAATTAATAGGCCCATGCCACTCCCCTGCCGAAAGTACCCCCACATACCAAGTTTCATCGAAATCGGCTCGGCCGTTCTCGAGTCCATCGCGAACAGACACACACACACACATACAGATTTCCCAAAATATATAATAGACTAGCAGGTGGACCCGACTTCGTCCGGGCTGTTTCCCCTCTGCTTTTCGGCGAATTGCGCGATTTGACTTTGAATTCTCCATTTTGAAGGTCAAGGTCAGGTGGTCCAAAACACTGCCCGGACAACAGTACCCGTCGAAATTCATCCGGTTTTACCCGATTTGACCTTGAATTGATCATTTTGAAGGTTAAGGTCAGGTCGGGGTCACGATTTGACCCCTCCAAAACACTCAGTGGACAAAAGTAACCCTACGTATCAAATTTCGTCGAAATCCCGTAAAAATTCGCGATTTGACCTTGAATTGACCCGATTTCAAGTTCAAGGTCACGTCGATTTGACCTTGAATTGTCCATTTGAAGGTCAAGTTCAGGTGGGGTCACGATTTGACCAGTCCAAAACACTGCCCGGACAAACGTACCCGTCGAAATCCATCCGGTTTTACCCGATTTGACCTCGAATTGATCATTTTGAAGGTCAAGGTCAAGTCGGGGTCACGACTCAACCCGTCAAAAACACCCAGTGGACAAAGGTGATCCCACGTATCAAATTTCGTCGAAATCCCATCAAATTCGCGATTTGACATTGAATTGACCCGATTTCAAGATCAATGTCACGTCACACGGGCAAACGAATAGGCTTACAATACTCCCCATACGAAAGTGTCCCCAGACACTAATTTTGATCGAAATCCCGTGATACTCGGGCGTTCGACCTTGAAACGACCCGAATTCAAGGTCAAGGTCACGTCGCACGGGCAAATTAATAGGCCCATGCCACTCCCTGGCCGAAAGTACCCCCACACACCAAGTTTCATCGAAATCGGCTCGGCCGTTTTCGAGTCCATCGCGAACAGACAGACAGACACACACACAGATCTTCCAAAATATATTATAGACTAGAAGATGACCCGACTTCGTCCGGGCTTTGACCTTGAATTGTCCATTTTGAAGGTCAGGTGGGGTCACGATTTGACCCGTCCAAAACACTGCCCGGACAAAAGTACCCGACAAAAGTACACGTCGTAATATATCCGGTTTTACCCGATTTGACATTGAATTGATCATTTTAAAGGTCAAGGTCAGGTCCGGGTTACGATTTGACCCATCCAAAACATTCAGTGGACAAAAGTAACCCTATGTATCAAATTTCGTGGAAATCCCATCAAAAATTTTGACCTTCAATTGACCCGATTTCAAGACACCCCATACGAAAGTATCCCGAGACACTAATTTCATCGAAATCCCGTGATATTCGGGCGTTTGACCTTGAAATGACCCGATTTCAAGGTCAAGGTCACGTCACCCGGGCAAATTAATAGGCCTATGCCACTCTCCAGCCGAAAGTGCCCCCACATACCAAGTTTCATCGAAATCCAGTGATATTCGAGCGTTTGACCTTGAAATGACCCGATTTCAAGGTCAATGTCACGTCGCACGGGCAAGTTAACAGGCCCATGCCAGTACACGGCCGGAAGTACCCCTACATACCAAGTTTCATTGAAATCGGTTCTGTCGTTTTCGAGTCCATCGCGAACAGTCAGACACACAGATTTCCCAAAATATATAATAGACTAGAAGGTGACACGACTTCGTCCGGGCTTTGACCTTGAATTGTCCATTTTGGAAGTCAAGGTCAAGTGGAGTCACGATTTGACCAGTCCAAAACACTGCCCAGACAAAAGTACCCGACAAACGTGCTCGTCGAAATCCACCCAGTTTTACCCGATTTGACCATGTCACTCCCCGGCCGAAAACCTCCCCACATACCAAGTTTCATCGAAATCGGCTCAGCCGTTTTTTAGTCCATCGCGAACAGACAGACACACAGACAAACACACACACACAGACAGATCTTCCAAAAAATATATAATAGATAATACGGTGGCCTAACAATATTAGCGCATTCTCGTGTATATGCGTATATTGGTGTAGCATAATCATGTTATTGACCGTTTGTCCGATTTCAGGTATATCAATTGGCGATTTCGTCGTGCTGGGAGGCAAATGACACCCGGAGACGAAACTCACTACGACTCCACCGTAGAAGAGTTACAACTTGATTATAATTCCTCGCCGGTGGACGAACAACAGGTGCATGACAGCGTCAAACCGAATCATAATGATGGCCACGATGACGCCCTTAGTTTACCGGCGATCCGAGCAGAAGTCGTATACAGCTCAGATGACGTCATACAAGACGATGGTGCTTACCTCGAGCTAGTACCAGAGCCTTCAGAATCGGTGAATACGTGGATATGACCGACACCCCTATGGTAACATCACTACCAGGCACTGATGTTTTCAGCATACCACCGCCACTAGTGTCAACAGACACTGATATGCACAGCTATATCAATCTGCCGATGCCACCTGAGATATCTTATGACAGATACGCAAGTCTGCTGCGCCGTTCCATATCAAATAAAATTATCTACAGAAGTCTGGCGGCGCCACCCCCCCCCCCCCCCCGACGGGGCCACAAACAATGACTGAACTATACCCGTTTATGCTCACCTCCAACGACGATATCAGGAGATTCTTTAGCCATACAATTTTGTCGACACCGGTAGCATTAGTGTGAACTATACCATTATATGGTCACACCCAATGGCGTTATCATCAGATTCGTGTCGATTTTCAACTATGCCGACACCATCATCCTTATTGGTCACATCCAATGACGTCACCAATATATGCTTGTAGCAATACAACAACGTCGACACCCATATCATTAGTCTAATCTATATCGGTATCTGCTCACCTCCAATGACTTCATCAAGGGATACTTGTAGCTATACAAATATATCGATACCGGTATCATTAGACTGAATATATCCGTTTATGGTCACACCCAATGGCGTCATCGGGAGATTCTTGTAGCTTTTCAACTATGTTGACACCATCATCATTAGCCTGGCCTATGCCCATTTATGCTCACCTCCAATGACGTCATCAATGGATGCATGTAGCTAATCAACTGTGACGACATCATCATTAGCCTGAACTCTACCCGTTTATGCTCACCCCAATGATTACTTCACGGTGTGCTAGTATCTATACAACTATGTCGACACATGCAGCATTAGCCTAGCATATGCCTGTTATTAGTCCCACCTAATGACGTCACCAGTGGACCATATAACTATGTCGATACTGACATCATTAGTCTGCACAATAAACACAAGGGGGTCAATCTTGGGGGGTAATAATTTGGAGGGTTGCTTTGTGTCTCACGAGGAACTATTTGTCTCTCTGGGAGTGTTATATGTACGTATCCTACGAGTGTTTGACAGTGGGGGAACTGATCGGCTCGTGTGATTGGCTGAAAACGCCACGTGATCTCTTTTCAACCCGGCCAAATGGTTGAAATGCAAATTTGAACTTTGAAAATGGCGGCTGGATAGAATTTAAATGTTCTTACATGAATTCTCATAAAATGGTCATGCGATTGATTCCAGAATTCAGAGGCACACTTCGATGATTTAACATCGATTCGTAGAGATATTTGGACTACACAGGAAATGAAACACGGGAGTATTTTAAAACAATATTTGTTCATTATTTTGCTGATGTGTAAGCACTAACTGTTGGTGCGGAATACGTACATGTACTCATCATCTGATCATTATATCAAATCAATCAACACATCATCGTTCTATAAGGTTATACTCGTTAGGATCAGGTTATAATTCAACATTTAAAATTTAAAATAAGATCCGTTTCAGTTTCCAAATTTCTGTGAAAACCCAACACTTCCGCTTGCAAGTTGAAGTTGGGACCATGCTTGTTATTTTTTTCAAAATCTGAATCGGTGAATGGTGAGCAATTTATCTATCATTGACTCATGTAACTCTTGTTTAAGCTGCATTACATGTATAGCGTAAGGTTAATTTTCGATTCATGACAAGACAATACTGTAATTTAGTGTAAATTTACTAAATTTAACTTGTAGATCAGAACAGACCAAATATTTACCACGAACTTAGGTAACTTGTTTAATACAATTGCAACTTACAAGAGAAGTCGGACAAAACGAAGTCGCATTTGTTACTAAGTCGGCCCAAACCAAAGTTACCCCCAGAGAACTCTGCCCAAGAGAATTCGTGCCCGTGAATCAACCTAAATCAGTAACGCATTGGAACACGGACGTCAGCCCCACGCGAAGTCAGCCCCAGATATGCCGGCCCCATATATAACAGAACCATTGTTTAAAATCATTCTTTATTTATATTATGAAACTGATAATATTATAAATAAGATAATGACAAATATAAAAATAACAAATTCAATTAACAAATTCAAATGTCATCGTTGGTATCACCATCGCTGTCATTGTTATACATAGTTATGTATTCGATGTCTTTACCTGGGGTGTTTTTGCATTAGTCTACATGTTTTTCGTTTGAGATTAATTAATTCTAATGTTTCCTGTGATATTCTCCATGTATTTTGCTTTATTTGTTGGGCATGCTGTGTCAATGGCATTCTAAATTATGGCGATATTGATTTGACTGCCATTTCGATGTTGTTTGGGGTGTTAATTTCTTTATTGCTATAATGTTTAAGGTTATGTGTTCCCTACATTTGTCCCGTATGGAAATCGGATAGCTGAGCTAACCTTATACTAGTATACATGTACGACTATAAATCCGAAGTGAGAATAAATAATAAACTAATGGCTATTATGGCTTCGTTCGCTAAGCAGCAATCAAACAGTACTTAGCGCTTTCTTTCATTGTAGGTCGGCAACTAATAGTTACTATCATATTTTATAACTGAGCCGCTGTCAGTGACTGCCAATATTAAAGTGACAATCATTTTGTTATTACAACTACCGGGTAAGAAAACATTGCGGACTTCACAAACGCTACAACACAACCAAATTTAAGTTAGCGACCTCACAGTTAGACAAAATAAACATTATCTCAATAAAATTAAGCCGATTTAATCCCTTATAATTAATTGGGCCGACTTCGCATGGGGCCGTCTTCACATGGGGCCGACTTCACGTGGGCCCGACTTCTCCAGATACCACGCTTTGTTTGGTGTGAATCAAAGAATGTTTACATTGAAATTGAATGAAATTAGGTACATCATACATGTATAACTTGTTGAATACAAGAGAAGTCGTCACAAAATGAAGTCGGCCCCAGAGAAGATGGCTTCGGCGCTGTTCAGTCCTTTCAAAGAGGGAAACACAGTTAGGGCACTTATGTGCATTCGCAATTCAGAAGATGGGTGCAATTGCGCCCATAATATAATTGCAAGTTGGGGTTTTTCTCAAAGAAAATTTCACTGTGGGATAGACATGACTGTGTCAAGTTACATGTTCTCATGCCCTTAATTTAACTGAGATAGGAAAGGTTCAAAATATACCTTCAAATCGTTCAATATTGATTCTATGATTACAGTCTCATGATTATGCTTTATTTTCTCTTATCAAATGTCACATGATATTGAGATACATGTATGAGTGTATATACAAAAGATACGTACAATAGCATAGATGGTACTAGTAGTCTATAGAAATGAATTGTATACATTCTGACTCTTCTTAAGTTGTATGGCAGTTGACTATGTCGTGAGTTTACAATGGCCGGATAAATGTGGTGTCAATTTATTGACCGGATCATGGATTGTCTATTGTTTAGAGTTATCTTTCATAATTTTAATGTCGCCTGATTTCGTTTAGGACTTTCTGTCAGGAAATTTGTCAAAGTAAACTTAATTTCAATTATTTATGTAATATTGTTACAGTGATATTATTAGTGATGGGCAGTTAACCGAGAAAACTACTCGGTTTCGGTTTTAAACAATACCGACCGAAACCGAGCGACATGATTCTGCCCTAACCGACGTTCCGTTTTTTTTGTGTATGTTTATTTTTCACTTGAATTGACTTGATAGTTGATACTGTTAGTTGATACTGAACTGTCAAATTATCGGCCCCCGTGTTCAATAATGTTTCGGAATGTGTCAATTTTGACTTGGCCGCCGTGTTGTTATCATTATGATTATTGTAAGCGACTGTTTTGGTTTTTTTCGACAGTCGCGTGAACACTCTGACAAAAAAGGCCCTGTTGGTGCTATTTAGTCTTGATTGACAGCCGTCTTGTTCCTAGTATGCTTGGAGTCAGGTCCATCCTGGTTAGGTGCTATTATGCACTTGTGCCGATCGATGCCCGATTAGCAGTTTAACATACCCAGCAAACATGAACCCATCTATGCATGTTTTATTTGAACTTATGTTTAATCCATTTAGGGAACATATACATGTATATATATTAGCCAGCATCAAGTCGAGTCTTGTGACGTAATTCATATGCTTTCGATCAAACAATCTTCTCTTTCGCACTCATATTTCGTCATCTCTATGAATCCACTGCAAACGACCTATTTTTAGAACGCAACACATGGTACCAAAATTACATCGCGTTGGGGTACGGGGGGATTAATTTAAATATGTCATGTTGGTAACAGTAATCACTCTGTGTTTTAAGTGTTTTTATATGCTTCATTCCCATCTGCAGTTGTTCTCTGCACTTAACTGAGTATATGGATTGGCAGAACCAGTTATTACCCAGAGAGTATTGATAGGGACTGAGTGGAGAGGCCAAGGGCAGATGCAGCAGAGGTCCCAAGGCGAAGGGGCCTCGCTGACCTAATTAGCTGCAACATCGCACGATCCCCTTGATCTCGGTACAATTGACTTCATACTTAAGTAATACCTACCGAATCTTGGCACATTGAACTCTCTTCTCAACACATATACGCAATCTACTAGTACTTTAAAAAACCGAAACGAAAACCGAGAGTCAACTCTTTTAGTCCAAACCGAAACCGTAACCGAGTCAAAATTTCAAACCGCCCATCACTAGATTTAATTTATATTTGTGCTCTGAGTCCCGCTATCAGTCTATGTCTTTTTGTATGCACTAAATGTTATAAATTGTTTTGTTTTTTTGCCCGTGTCGCGAAAGTCGAAAATGGGAGACCCGGAATAGCCACCAGCTGGGCATGTGTGTAGGTTGTTGCCAGCTATGGGTGAGCATAGCATATTTGCGATACAGCTTGTGTTCACCCATAGCTACCAAAAAAACAAAAACAAAATAATAATATTTATCTGTTGTTAAATTATAACTTTTTCAATAAAATATCGATATGGGTTCGCAGCGCGTCGCCGGTCATTGAGTCTCCACACACAGCAGTGGCTTGGCCTCTTTGAGCGACGTGCAATTGTCAGATTGCTCGCGGTTTCAAAACCCGCGCAAAGTTGTTTCGCATCACTCTTGTGTTAAGCGAGTACCAGTCAGCTTATCGTACTGATAAGTATCAGAGCATATGTTCTGATCAAACTATAGGGCAATCTCACACGACTTCCCCGTCGAGTAAATTTTGGGCTGAAGTTTGTTTCAATGTAAGTACTAGAGTAGTGCTCGGATCTCAATAAATTAGGTATGGATGTTCACTACTATGAGAACATTAAATAGAGGTTTCCATCGTTTTGTTCGGATTCTCCATTCTAGAGTTATTCATCTTTGTTTATCTGGAAATGGTCCGTATGGTTTCTGTTCATGTCGTAACTTCAATGGTTGTGATGGGATCTCAATGCAATTGGGTATGGATGTTCACTACTATGAGGACAATAAATAGAGTTCTCCATCGTTTTGTTCTGATTTTCCATTCTAGAATTATTCATCTTTGTTTATCTGGAAATGTTGGATTTTTGGACCGTCTGGTAGTCTGTTCATGTCATAACCTGATCAGTATTGCTCAGATCTCAATGAAATGGATGTTCAATACTATGAGGACATTGAATAGAGTGATCCATTGTTTTGTTCAGATTTTCCATTCTAGACTTATACCGGTACATCTTTGTTTATCTGGAAATGTTAGCTTATTGGTCCGTCTGGTGTCTGTTCATGACGTAACTTCAACAATTGTGCTGAGATTTCAATGAAATTTGGTATGGATGTTCACTACTATGAGGACATTCAATAGGGTTTCATTGTATTGTTTGTCTTTTTAATTCTAGAGTTATTCATCTTTGTTTATCTTGAAATGTTAGCTGTTTGGTCCATCCGATGTCCATTCAGGTCATAACTTGAACAGTAATGCATTTAAAGATATACATGTATGCAGATTTATAAGTTAAAACTTTCATGGCGCATACATGTAGTGGTACTAGTATGTAGTAATTTGTTCTGTACTGCGTGAGTTTTTGTTTTAAATGAACAAACCAGGGTTGTGGCGTGATTGCATAATATTAGTATTATTACAACAATAATAACAAGAGTCTAAGAGCAGTAATCGCCATGAAAGTTTTAGCAAATAAATCCTAATATATTATTAATACTATACCCACAAATCGGAATTCTGAACTTACAATCCTTGTCTAAGATCTCTGTAGATTGCATTCTGAAAACAATTCTCAAACAATATGGCCGAAAAGCAGCAGAAGATATGAATATGAAAGTACCGCAATGCGCATGCTCTACGTTCTTACACAATTGTGTGTAACAAAATTTACTCAATATGTATAGAATGGCCCTTGGTCCATGTAGTTATATGTAAAACTACATATTGACGTGTGTATTAATCGTGTTTACCCATACATGTGTAATCGTTTCTACACATTAGTTATAAGAGTGTCGTTCTGGATTAGAAGGTTTGTTTAGGCTCATACAGGGCGTGTTTGTCATGTGTGGTGATTCTTTTATTTAAATAGTTCCAGTTTCATGGTTGAAGCGAACGTCATGTACTTCATTTTACACCAACGACAAACGTATGGAACGTACGTTCCATACGGATTTGTAAATATGGAACAGCAATAACGCTGTATTTCTAGGAACAAGCGTGTAATAAACTTGAAAATGAGTTTCCCATTTTCTCGGCTTTGGTGATACCCTCAGCTTTGTTGATACCACGTACACAGGGGTGATACTGACATTCACTTGTCATGAAGTGAGCATAATATTGATATAGGTATGGCCACTCAGCCAAGTGATAACAATGCACAGGTGTGTCTCCCTTTGACAACGTGTCAGGCATTTAATTAAGGTGGTGATGCTAGTACTATTATGTTGTTGATTCTCTGTCATGTCTGGGCATACATATGGATAATAAAAATGTCATTATACAATGTGGTGTACATTATGTGTTTGTTGTACTCGTCCAGGTTGTGGTGAAAAAGTCATATTGGACTCGACATTGCGTCCACCCAACCTGGACTCGTACAACAAAAACACATGCTGTACACAACATTGTATAATAACTTTATAATATCTAAGGCCCGATGAGAAGTCCTTATAATTTATCAGCCCTTCCCATATTGAACATGCACCACAAGTTTAGTTCATCACGATTATTATTATTTTAAGATTGGGATCTCCATGGAGATACGGACTCACCACAAAATCAATATGGCCTCTTCTTAAAAATACGAAGTGACCTGGAAAAAAACCTTCAGTAGAGGCCCCAACAAGCTCGTGTTTACTCAAGACCAGCAAGCCCATTTTATTTATTATGCCATCCTCTGTCAGACAAGCCTCCAGATTGAACACATCCCGGTTGCTATTGGTAACACACTCGATGCATTCCAGTGTCATGTTCATCAGGCCACAGTGCTTGGCACCACACTTGATTCTGTCCCTTGATCGTTGCAGATTTTATCCACACAGCCAGCCATTGCCCGGAAATCATGGTCATTGACGCATGGTGGAACATTGTTCTTTAGATTAGTCAAATCGTTTGTACCGGAGCTACAACACATACATTACGAAAGCGCATTAGGTCCATCTGAAACACCCTCGCACCCCAGACATACAAACATTCCATATTTAGTTTCCACATTTGGTTTCAAAACAACTCATTTTAAAATAGTTCGTTTGACAAGTTAGTTTCAAATGTTCACAACAGTGGTACCGACTTTTCTTTCACATACACACTCTTTATCTCTATCGCTCTACCTTTCTCTGTCTCATATTCCTCGTGAATATACCCCTTTCCTTATTACCCTCATAAGCTTACTTTTCCTTTCAACACATATTGTAAACCCGTCTGTACATCATAATATGAATATACCATCATTTCTTAAATCTATTGTTTCTCGAACTCGGTCACTTGCCATTCGCGCTTTCTTGATTTCTACAATCGTTCTACTTGTCTGAGGAGATAGCTCAACAAAAGCAGATATCTGCTTGCTGCTAGATCCTCTTCCACATTTATATTCTACTCATGTTTCCATCATCAAAATGTTGTTGATCATAAATGTAATATGAATTGGGGCAAATAAATATTGTTTAAATCAAACATACAAATACACAACTCGTTATAACGACTTGCAAATCGCCATAACGCGCGACTTCCAACATCTCGTTATATAAAAAGTTGAAACTCGCTATCACGAGTTATGGAAGTCATTACAACGAGTTGTTGGAAGTCGTTATAACGTTAACGACTTTTGCAAGTCTTTATAGAAAGTTGTAAGTCGTTATAACGACTTGGATATATTGTAGCAAAAAAAAGTGGATATCCCTAACATATTGGTTACCCTGCTTTGCTCCTACCTTGGCTGAACAGCTCACACCTGCATGCGGGCGGTGCAAACAATATGCAACATGGCTAAGCATATATTTAAAGGATTACTCCGTTATAATGCACTGAGCACGGTGCGGAAAAGATTTTTGTGATTATTATTATTATTATTATTATTATTATTGTTTATTGACCTCCAAGTATGAAGAGCATATATACATATCAGTTACAGAAAGTATGTGGTAACGATAACATTGTAAGTGGACTATACAACAGCATCTATTTACAAGGAAGTTATGCCGATTTAATGTTCCATTAAACGAAATAATTGTACGTGTAAATGGCAAAATAGAACACGCTATATCAGTTGTACGAACCTGGTGGCATAAACATAGTCATCGGGAACATTATCCAATATAACCCCGAGATCGATCTCAAGCCATACCTCCTGTAGACAGACTACGTCATGAATCAAACCGCGAGCAAACGAAGCCAAATGTCGTCTTCTTTGTAAATACTTGGAAAGAACCGGTAGCATACCAAGGTTGTACGTCAGGACGTCAAGAGCGACCGAGTCCGAACCACCATCGTAACCATTCACGCCTGCTACCATTGCAATAATGGCCGATGTCAGAAAAATTAGTGTGGGCGGGGTGAAATGCATCACTGTGTTGTAGTTATTGGTCATTTACTGAAATTAAAGAGATATATGAAGTTCAAGGCACAAATTATGCCAAATTAACTCGGATGCGGTTATCCGATAACCCGTCTGCCTCGGTTTTTCCATTTTTTGCTGGCTGAATTTATTTTCGTGAATAATCTGGACATAATAGTTCTACATTTACATTTACAATATATAGGCTCGTGTTCCCTGTCCTAAATATGTATGTATTTTGTTCCATTATTGACACAGTTTGTCATGCATGGGGTTCATTAAAGAGATATGAGATATGTTGAAAAATACATGAAATATTGATATACCTGCTTCATATGCTCTGAAAAATATTTTCCATGGTAACATCCATCTTCCAGCTGTTTACAAATTTTCGCGCTGAAGTGTAACGAACGCTCTTTATTTCTATCATATCGGGAACAGACTTGTACAGAAATATCCAAACACCGTGTTAAAAGTTGTATTTTTTTATTACTTCAGTGCGTCTTTCGGTGACATATAATACTCATAGAAAGGTAGTTCAAGTATTTATTGATTAGAAATTAAAAGTGAATATTATTAGGTGTATTTTGGAGCGCATACAAAATAATCCGCTACTCGAAAATTAAGTGGGCCTTTAAAGATGAGGGTAAATTAGGGATACACTTTAAGGTGTCAAACGAAGAGTTTATTATTTTCGTCAAAATGAAGGGAGATGGTGAACCGTCGATTATTCTAAATTAGGTATTATTTGCTGAGTTTGTTTTACCATTCGTCATTAAATTTGTTTCTATAATAAACTTTGGAATGAATGAATGAATAACTTGTTATTTAATTTCCTAAATTAGGTATTATTCGCTGGGTTTGTTATACCACTAATCTTTAAATATGTTTGTTTCTATAATATACTTTTGAATAAATGAATGAATAACTTGTAATTTATTTTCCTAAATTAGGCATTATTCGCTGGGTTTGTTATACCACTAATCTTTAAATATGTTTGTTTCTATAATATACTTTTGAATGAATGAATGAATAATTTGTAATTTATTTTCCTAAATTAGGTATTATTCGCTGGGTTTGTTATACCACTAATCTTTAAATACGTTTGTTTCTATAATATACTTTGGAATAAATGAATGAATAACTTGTAATTGTTTTTCTAAATTAGGTATTATTCGCTGGTTTGTTATACCGCTAATCTTTAAATACGTTTGTTTATATAATATACTTTGGAATAAAATAACTTGTAATTGTGTTTCTAAATTAGGTATTATTCGCTGAGTTTGTTATACCACTAATCTTTAAATCTGTCTGTTTCTATAATAAACTTGTAATTTGTTTTCCTAAATTAGGTATTATTCGCTGGGTTTGTTATACCACTAATCTTTAAATACGTTTGTTTCTATAATATACTTTGGAATAAATGAATGTATAACTTGTAGTTTATTCGCTTAGTATCATGAGTTTTGCCGAATAGTATAGTTTCAATGGTGAATGGAGCATACCCGGTCTAGCTAATATATATATACGTATATGTTGTCTAGGAGTTTTACTATTTCATAAATAAATTAAGGATATTCGAAGAAATAGTTATAAGAAGTTTACACTGATGAACCACAAGAGCATTACGACACAATAGCAATATGGTTAATATGTTTATACAAATGAAGATTTCTACAATTATTTCGCAATTTAGCCTGTAGTACGTTCCATTCTTGGTTTCCAACGATGTAGTAGGGTGCGGGTTTTGGTACAACAGACATCGCGACCAATTTTTTCTTTATAGTGTGTTAGTTTATGTTTTTTCCACCCTTCGTGATGTCATCCAGAATTTTTTTCTACTGGATAATCATTGAAGAAAAGAACTATTTATTGTAATATTCAGCTTTTCTGGATAAAGAATTAATTCGATGTATATGATATCGGGGGGGGGGTAATTATTGTTGTCCCGTATCGCGCAGGCAATATATCAATCAAATATTTCGGAGCGTTTCCAGCTTGAATTAGTTTGGATTATGTTGAACATTTATTAATGTGTTTGGGTGGTGTGGCACAACAGCGAGCGCGTTCCAAGCCCCTGTGTTTCTGAAATGTGCAATTAATACATGTATTTTATCAGTGTTCTTCAATTAATTATTATTGATTAATGGAACGGACTGCAGATGGACCATTATATAATTATTACAGATACTGGGCGACTACATTTAGTCATCTACTGGGGCTAGTCACAACGTGAGAGAATACTCTTCTGTGCACTGTCGCATATATACTGCGGGTAACCTATGGATGTGTATGCTGAACCTTATTTGACAAGTTTAGTTAATGCGTGTTTTGTGATTTTCTGATATTTCTGGTGCTGTTCATAAGCGTACCTGATTGACATTTCATCTGGATTATAATTTAAAACATTTCACACCCTCTGTCTGCCGTGCACTGCTACATGTATATGCTCATCATTTTTCGTCAAACTTTGGGACGCACTGGTCCCCGGGCCAATTGCCCTTGCAAAAACAATTGTGGACGATTTGTGTATATGAGTGTAGAGGACAGCCTTCTCCAAGCATGAGGATATCAAACATGCGTATATCAGACGTCCGTTGAATGTCAAAGAAATGAGAGTTATAAGTAAATAATCACTTTCGATTTGTCGCTCTATCAGAAAATGTATGTAAACAATATGCTAAACGATCGTATCATTACTTTATCTTTTTCTATCACGGTAAATTTTATATCATTTTGAAGAGACTACTAGAAAACTTGTCAGACGATTCACATGTCAATTCTCGGGCTCCATATGCCAATGAATGTTTATTATATCAGAGTAACGGGGTGCATGGACCGGGACTAGCTCCAAAACAGCATCAACCCAACCGATTTGCCAAGCTGTTGTGGACCGAGAGGACTTGGTATAATGGCATGCATGGATGTGTCCGTGATTGTTTTTTTTTAAACTATATTTGTATAATCCAAATAATGAAATTCACCATATTGTTTTGTTTTGTTTAAAGCCACGCCGAGACACGTGAAGGTTTTTGCTCCGAACTATAGTAGTATTCGCTATACCTTTCCACGAGAATCATATGTCACAGAAAGACGCATTGCAGTCATAAAATACAACTTTTAACGAATAAACTTGTTTCATTTGCATTCATTGGAATCGGACATGGAATGTCCGGAATTATAGCCTTTATCTTAACATGAAACTATTTAAATACTTCACTCACAGTGACTGTCTTCTTTTCGTTTTAATCATCGAAATTATTAATTACCACGTTCCACAACCACGACAGCTCTAGATTGTCTTCCCATGCATGGTCTACAGTTGTATTTGTACGCGACCGTTGAATAACAACATTGCACCTTCACAATCTAAACGATCGCAAATTTATCGAATAATATAAGAAATAAAACACGTAATATCAACGCTATATCGACGAATTAACACGTATTTGAGTTCAACGCTATATCGACGAATTTAACAGGTATGTTCAACGCTATATCGACAAATTTGTTCGGAATTCTATCGTGTTTTGAGACACATCTATAATTTTCGGGTTCGAACGAGCCATGTTCTCATAAAACTTGATTGGCGACAAACCAAACAGAGAAATCGGAATTTATTTACCTTATATACGTATATATGCGGGGTGTGTACTTACCTGTATATATACGGGATGTATAGTGTGTATGTCCGACATTATCTGCGCCGGGTGTGTACTACTTATCGAGGACCTGATCTATATGTGGCAGATTTATTCTGAAACCGATTACCGAAATATCAAGTATCTACTTGTATTATGCCCATAATATAAATATACCAACATCGGATGCAATGCCACGTTCATGTGATATGTGATACATCTATCTACATCAATAACGACTGAGCCAAAAAACCTGACGAATCTATATACACGGAATGACCGCTACATGAATTGTTAGAGGGGTTTCGCAACATACCACTGCTTCTGTGGCATCTCAAACTGGAGACGTTCTCATCAGTTGTAGGCTGGACGCACTGGAGACGTTCTCATCAGTTGTAGGCTGGACACACTGGAGACGTTCTCATCAGTTGTAGGCTGGACACACTGGAGACGTTCTCATCAGTTGTAGGCTGGACACACTGGAGACGTTCTCTTCAGTTGTAGGCTGGACACACTGGAAACGTTCTCACCAGTTGTAGGCTGGACACACTGGGCGGTAAAACTGGAGACGTACTCATCAGTTGTAGGCTGGACACACTGGGCGGTAAAACTGGAGACGTACTCATCAGTTGTAGGCTGGACCCACTGGGCGGTAAAACTGGAGACGTACTCATCAGTTGTAGGCTGGACACACTGGGCGGTAAAACTGGAGACGTACTCATCAGTTGTAGGCTGGACACACTGTGCGGTAAAACTGGAGACGTTCTCATCAGTTGTAGGCTGGACACACTGGGCGGTAAAACCAAATTAAAGATACAGATGGCCTTCACGATCGGTATTCCTGTTTAAAAAGACACATCCGTTAAAACCGCCATAAACATAACCACCATTATACTACACTGTTAGTATATTCTTGAGGAAATTTATAAGATAATAACGTTTATTTCTAAATTATAACCTACAATCAAGGCCATCCGTGCCTTTAATGAGTTTATCTCCCACCAATATTCGCTTTAAACTATCGCATTTTTTATGTATTTTCAACTTTTTGCTAAAGGTTTCACTCAGCACCACAAGCGTATTCCTCACTGCAAAGTATACCATATACGGTATGTATATTGTATCTCAAGTATCGCTTGGAATAATTTGTTGAAACTTCTTATATGAATAGACAAAGGTATCGCAAACTCAGAGCCACGCATACCACCACCATAGAGGTCACGTGACCTTAGCAGCCATCTTGGTTTACATTATAATGGCTATATTTGATGCTTATTCATGCTATATTTATTAGTCATCCTCAGCATTTGTTTCTCACTTTACCTTTATTAGTTTACATTTTTCAGAGAGAGCACATACCTGGCCAATATGTGATATACACACCCGCATTTGAAGATTATCATGCACATTCATGTATATGTACGGGTAATACATTAAAATTTCAATATATTGCAAATGTCTTTGTTTTATATTTTGATGAACTTATAACTATGTTTAGACCTGTTGAAAGTCATTAACCCTTTCAGTACCATGGGCCGATATCATCGGCCCTAATTTACGGTCTGTAAAATCGGCCCTAAAATATTTTTTTTGGGTATGCTTAAGCATGCTATGGCGAATTTAAAAACAAACTGGATAAAACCTTAGGGGCATGTTATAACTCAAAACTATCACCAAGTAGTCATAGCAATACGTTTGATGCCCGTGAAAAACGTAAGATTTCCTGGCACTAACCCTACAAAATAAGTCTGTTAAAGAATATAAGAAAAAAATATTAAAATTCTAAAAAATTATAAAAGATAATAACAAATGATTAAAAATTGTTAGGCCAATGCATTCTCTTATATATGCGAGGCGACCTATGGTCGACTCGCATATATAAGAAAATGCATTGGCACAGGGTATATGGGTTGATACAAAAATCGGACTTGGCACTCTACGTGGCTACATATATAAAACATAACACCAATTTGAATGACAATATGTGACATCCGCTTGTCAACAGTAGAAAATATATAAAAATATTTGCAAATCTCATGTTGCACTTTGAGCATTTTACACTAGTCACTGGTTACAAAAATGTTTTATTTTGAACAGGACGGTAGATCATACATAAACAATCACTGACATACCTCTCATGTCAATTTGGATGTCACATGGAGTGCACTTGGCACAATTTGAATTGAGGTGAATGTTACAGGATTAAGATGATATCCCTATGAATACCTTTATATATTCACTCAGAAGTATTTCTATGTTGGCAAAAAGACAGGAAGCAGAAACCTGTGGGAACTGTTCCTTTTTATTATGATTTTGCGTCCGATCATGCTACTACCATTCCACTGTCATGAGTTGTTGGTGTTGTATTAACCCTTTACCCAACAGAACGGCCCTGTGCCAATGCATTATCTTATATATGCGAGTCGACCATAGGTCGCCTCGCATATATAAGAGAATGCATTGGCTTAACGTGTTAAAAATGATAAAAATGTAAGAACAAATTATAAAATTATATATAAGAGAATGCATTGGCACAGGGCATAACTGTAACCATCACAATGTGGTCAATGCACCGGTTCCAATGATATCCATATTTGTATGGTGTTATTGAGACAGACCGAAGATATTTTAGGCTGTTGAAGCTTTATTTGGGCGTTTTTGACCGGTTTGTTGGGTAAAGGGTTAATATGTTGGAAGATGCTGATTAGTAATTTCTAGAAAGAACTAGGTTGATCTATATATTTTTAAATATTATTCTGATTTATTTATTTATTGGGGGGGGGGGGTCCAAAACAATTCACCTGGAAAAAAAAATATATATATGCAGAGAGTGGGTGGTGATGTAGCGGATATTTTTCAACCCCGTGTGTGCAAATTTATTATACACCATAGTATACACCAGCTACTAGAAACATACAAAACCATGTACATGTACACTAGTTTAATAATGGCTGGTTGTTGCAAACCGGCCATCATTGAGATTACTATTCCTGTCATTTTGCCAAAACCGGTGCCACTATTATTAAAATATTTAAAAATATATGTGTTCTTGAATGTTTCATACAGACACCGACTGATCTTTCTTTTAATCGTTAAGATTAGCCAAACACTGAACAAATTACAACTTAAAAAAATAACGGAATATCTTTTCTCAACAGCACCGCTTTGCTCTACCAGCATCAGTGCAATCCAGCAGGACCAGACAACCGCTGCCTAATGGAAATACTAGTCAATAAGGTTTTAGTATAGAAATATTTAGAATAAATAAAAGTGTTACCAGACCCGGTGGTCTCTTTGACACGTGTATATGCATGTCTCGCCCACACCGTCGTGTATGTATGTTGTCTGGTTCCTTATCTGTGATATTATAACGGGACGCGGTGTTCTTCTCAATCGAGTAGCCGACGCATTAGTAAACATACACGCCGACGATAAGCGTAAGTTTATTTATAAGTTTATAACTTATTATCTGGACACAGCTTTAAACACATATATAGTTAAATATCCCGACAAATGGATTCTGAAGGAGTTTCTGCCCACATAGTCCGGTTATAATATTTTAACATCGTAAAATTAAGCATCCAATGAAATGTTTTGAAAACAAATATTTTATGACGTATCGTAATGTTTTCAGTCTAATTAAAACTATACCAAGGTTTCATTACAGTCAAACACTCAGTCTAGAGACTCCGGTACTTAAATTGATTTTATAGATGTGACCCGCCATATCAAATCCAGTCGGAAGTCGCGATTTTTTTACCCTGTGCCAATGCATTATCTTATATATGCGAGTCGACCATAGGTCGCCTCGCATATATATATATATATATATCTTTATTGCCTCCAGTATTGAGAATGCATTGGCCTAACAATTTTTTATCATTTGTTTAAAATAAATGTTTCTGACAATTTTTTAGGACATAAAATAAAAAAACATCCATTACCCTGCAGTGAGCCCCATATATATATATATATATATATATATATATATATATATATATATAAGCATATAGAAGAGTGTCGTCTGCTCATGTTTGTCTGGGGCTCTGTATGGGTGAAATTATAAAATTGTTAAAGAATACAAGACAAAATTATTAAAATTGTAAAAAATTGTTAGGCCAATGCATTCTCTTATATGTGCGAGGCGACTCGCATATATAAGAGAATGCATTGGCACAGGATAAAAAAAATCCCGACTTCCGACTGGATTTGATATGGCGGGTCACAGATGAGCGGGAAATCATCAGCTCGCGACAGTTCATTAATATTCATAGGCACTGTTTACTGTTTTGCTTGACGTGCGACAACCCTTATAAAAAAACACTCTGGTAAACCATGGTAAAAACACTCTAGTAAACCATGGTAAAAACACTCTGATAAATCATGTTAAAAACACTCTGGTAAATCATGGTAAAAACACTCTGGTAAATCATGGTAAAAACGCTCTGGTAAATCATGGTAAAAAACACTGGTGAACCATGGTAAAAAAACTATGGTATGCTGCGGTATTTTACCAGTGTGATTGGAACGAGGTTATTTTACTCTGGTAAACTTCATCTAGTGAATGGTCACCATATTATACGCACACATGTAGACCCACCCATGTATTTTTACTCTGGTAAAATGTTTCCACCCATGTATTTTCACCAAGGTATGGATGTGGGGTTCTACTAAAGTAATTATACCAGAGTAATTCTACCAGGGTAATTTACCTCGATATTATGGTAAAGTTTCCACAATAGTAGCGTGTGGGCTTTCCGAAGCTTTAAAGATACGGGCGGACTTCGTGGTGGTTATGCTGTTTAAGTATTCAACTCCGTCAAAAGCCGCCATAAACAGAAAGAATAGTAAAATATAGACAGACTTTATTCTTATACCAATCAGAAATATGGAATAAACAGTATGTTATTGTCAATTTTTTCCCTTTGTTGTGTAAACAAAAGCAAAACACGCTACGTTATCTGGCTTTTGTTTAGATCCGGATATGCTAAACATAAAGAGCGTTATTTGTTACTGTTTTCCTGATATGGAAATCATAAAGAGCGTTTATATCATTTGTGTGTGATTAACCGATATAATTGCGCTGTGTTATGTAAACAGAAGCACAAGTTCTGCAACACGAGTAGGATCTTGTTTATGTTCACCATCGTACGTCTTGATGACAATATACTATTTAAGCGCTGATTATGTTTGGCATATGAACAAAACTATATATATTTTAATATTCATTCTGTTGATGGCGATTTGAACAAATATGAATATTTCTGCAACGAACACAACTCGTGCCTTTAACAATTGAGTTAACAGGATGGGACAAGAATAGTCCTTATTAATATGTAGGCGAAACCCAGAAGAGTTTAACACCTTGTGTAATCACATATGAACTGAAATCTCTTAACCCTCTAGCCACGTCATTGAGTGTTCTATACCACGTGAACTGAAATCTCTCAACTTACAGGATTTGACGAGATGCGGATCTTTATTTTCACACTCATAGTTATCTTATGTTGCTCGCTCGCACATCAACATTATGATCTTTACTGTAACCTCAAGTAGGAGTGCATATGTGACCCGCCATATCAAATCCAGTCGTAAGTCGGGATTTTTTTTACCCTGTGCCAATGCATTCTCTTATATATGCGAGTCGACCATAGGTCGCCTCGCATATATAAGAGAATGCATTGGCCTAACAATATTTTACAATTTTAATAATTTTTTCTTGTATTCTTTAACAATTTTGTAATTTCACCCATACAGAGCCCCAGACAAACATGAGCAGACGACACTCTTCTATATGCTTCTATATATGTGTGCCCTAAAAATTGTAAGAAACATTTATTTAAAACAAATGATAAAAAATGGTTAGGCCAATGCATTCTCTTATATATGCGAGGCGAACTATGGTCGACTCGCATATATAAGAGCATGCATTGGCACAGGGTACAAAAATCCCGACTTACGACTGGATTTGATATGGCGGGTCACATATTTTACAACTAGTACTATTATACAAGCGAACAGTACATTGTGGAGCTTCGTGATCCAATGCTTATCGTGTTAGGCATGTCATCGCTGTCAACACATCGAAATGAGTTCGCAGCCTGCCGTGGTCTATTGTGAGTTTCCGAATTGAGCGACTTGCAACTGTCTCATCATACGCTTTTCAAATCTCGCTTTTCTGATAAGCCAAGATGTGGCCATTGATAAAGGTGTATTGTAAGTGCTTCGCACCACTCATGTGTTAAAATAGTACTCGGCAGGTGTTCATGGATCTTGTCATCATGAGTATTCCGGATGCGCACGCATATGCGCTGCAGTTCGGATTGCAACCTCCTCAGAGGATGGACCAAATGAATTGGTATTAGTGCGCCTATATCGCCGGTGGTAATAATATGTATAAATCGTCTTAGGGCACGTTGCTGGATTATTTGCTATATAAAACAAAGTATTATTAATCGCTGTATATTTGCTTATATATACCCACGAAACAGCGAAAAGCTTCGCACATGAATATAGTTCATTGTCTCAATACGTCATCATTCCAGCAGTCACGACGTCATAACCTACTTATGTGGGCAGAACTCCATACTGTTTGTTACTGTTTTCCTGATATGTACAGAGAGCTGGGACTCGTAATATTTATGCAGGCTAAACAGATCCACCCGTCAACATACTCGTGTGTTTATTATACACACACACACACACACACACCCATATATATATATATATATATATATATATATGTATATATATACTAGAAGGTGACCCGACTTCGTCCGGGCTTTGACCTTGAATTGGCCATCCGGTTTTACCCTATTTGACCTTGAATTGATCATTTTGAAAGTCAAGGTCAGATCGGGGTCGACCCGTCCAAAACACTCAGTGGAGAAAAGTAACACCACGTATCAAATTTCGTCGAAATCCCATCAAAATTGGCGATTTGACCTTGAATTGACCCGATGTCAAGGTCAAGGTCACGTCGCACGGGCAAATGAATATGCTTATGAGACTCCCCATACGAAGGTACCCACACATGCCAAGTTTCATCGAAATTCACGTGATATTCGGGCGTTTGCCCTTGAAATTACCCGATTTCAAGGTCAAGGTCACGTCGCACGGGCAAATTAATAGGCCTATGTCACCCCCCGGCCGAAAATAACCCAACATACCAAGTTTCATCGAAATCGGGTCGGCCGTTTTCGAGTTCATCGCGAACACACACACAGACACACAGATCTTCCAAAATATATAATAGACTAGCCGATGAGCCCGACGTTGTCCGGGCTATTAAAAAACCAAATTTCAAGTCGATAGCTATTCAAAAACCAAATTTCAAGTCGATAGCTCCACCCGTTTCCGAGATCTCGTCTAGGCATGCGCGAAGCTGGCGTCGCACGGTCTCGTTGACCCGATAAAATTCGTATACGGGGCAAGATACATTCACATAGCAAATTTCAAGTCGATAGCTCCACCCGTTTCCGAGATCTCGTCTGCGCATGCGCGAAGCTGGCGTCCCACGGGCTCGGCGACCCGATAAAATTCGTATCCGGGGCAAGATACATTCACATACCAAATTTCAAGTCGATAGCTCCATCCGTTTCCGAGATCTCGTCTGCGCATGCGCTGCACGGGCGTCGCACGGGCTCGCCAATACGACAACGACGACCGCCTGGTCAACTACACACACGTACCAAGTTTCGTCTCGATCGGTCGAGAATCGTAGATTTGTATTAATGACAGACAGACAAACAAACAGACAGACAGAGGTCTTCAAAATATATATGAGATATACTAGAAGGTGACCCGACTTCGTCCGGGCTTTGACCTTGAATTGACCATTTTGAAGGTCAATGTCAGGTGGGGTCAAAACCAACACCCCAGAAATGGTGGAAATCGGCCCAGCGGATACCGGGAAATCGTCCAGCGGATACCGAGATACCCTATGCATACAATTTCGTCCGTAAAAATCCGCCAGTTTAACCCGATTTGATTTCCACTCAAGTATATAAACGCGCCTCATATACACACGCTCATTAATTATCAAGTTTCAATGTAAAGATAAATTACCATCGGTGCCCGAGATATCGCCAAGACGCCTGAAACAGTCAAATGCATCGGCCGGTTAAGCGTTAACGTGATCTAATGTTATGACCTCTAACGACGTCATAGAAGTTACGCATTGTTTTTATCCTGATGGAAGATAGTACCACTTCTTCTTGATAATTGAGGCAGATAACTAAAACGGATACATACGCATTATATATCGTTGGAAAGAGGAAACACGAAATATTCTCACAGTGTCATTATTGTGACTGGCATTTTATTATTCGCGCTGTTTCGAATCGATTTGTAAGCACCGAACTCAAATGAAAGTCCCGTAATACACCGTAAAAACAGATTTGACCTCGGAACGTGAAAAGTTGACCTCGGATCTGAAAATCAATAGGCCTATGTCACCCCCGGCCGACAATACCCCCCACATACCAAGTTTCATCGAAATCGGGTCGGCCGTTTTCGAGTTCATCGATTACACACACACACACACCCTCACACACAAACACACACACAAACAGATCTTCCAAAATATATAATAGACTAGCCGATGAGCCCGACGTTGTCCGGGCTATTCAAAAACCAAATTTCAAGTCGATAGCTCCACCCGTTTCCGAGATCTGGTCTGCGCATTCGCGAAGCTGGCGTCGCACGGGCTCGGCGACCCGATAAAATTCGTATCCGGGGCAAGATACATTCACATACCAAATTTCAAGTCGATAGCTCCACCCATTTCCGATATCTCGTCTGAGCATGCGCTGCACGGGCGTCGCACGGGCTCGCCAATACGACAACGACGACCACCTGGTCAAACTACACACACGTACCACGTTTCGTCCCGATCGGTCGAGGTGTTGGTATCTGATGCAAAAGACGAAATTGTGAGTGTTGGTTTGTAACCGGGATTTCTGAGAAGCATTATGCCTATATCCACAGTAACTACCCCCCTAAGCCCTGACCTAAGTGTCATACTTACTATAACAATGATTTTGTAAGGTACTATGGCATCCAATAAATCTCCCCGCATAGGAAACCACTCGAAAGTATTGTTCCCGTATATCTCTCTGCAGATGCTAATAACGTTGAATGGTAAACAAACGCTCTTTATAGCGATGCGTCAAAAACAAACGCTCATTAAATTATCACTTGATTAACCACCGCAGTGCCGTTTTTTGTGACTGAGAGTGGAGAACGGGTGGTCTGAGCTTCCCCAAAACGCGACGCCGATGGTGTCTGTGTTATTTTACCTTTGGATAGGAAGTTTGGTCTCGATCGGTCAACCCGTTTTCGATTCTATAAAGGACATACAGACAGACAGAGGTCTTCAAAATATATATGAGATATATATATATCCTGCAAGGAAAATAAGTGCATCTTTAAATAATGTGTATGTCATTTGCAGAATGAGGTCCCCATCCAAGGGGTGAATTTAGTGATGCTACTCCGCATAGTGGGCTAGCATCACCGAATGCACCATCGAGGAACCTCATTCTGCTTAGACCTCATCCTCTGGGAAGTATATGTAGCCTCAAAGTAGCATTGTTTTAGTTACGTTTCCATTCTGTTCAGTTTCTATATTCCCTAATTTGCATAAATTAAATTCATAATCGAGGTGACAAATGTGTGAACATAACCAACTTGGCGTTATCTGCGATTGATGCAAAATTACATATGATCAGTACGATTTACTATTCCCCAATAACTACAGCCGTGATAACCATAGAGTAGTACGCTACGTTATGTACGTGTTCATTGTATTAATATGTTATGTACATATACACTGAATATTGTATTATATAACACATCATCTCTCCTTAAAGATGAGGCACCTAATTTGCATAAATTTAATTCATAATCTATGTGCATGAAAAATGTGTGAGCATAACCAACTTCAACTGGGGAAATTCAATCTGATCATAGGTCTCCCATATAGTAGTTGAGGCCTCAGCAGAATGAGGTCTTCATGGGGAGAACATTGTGATGCTAGCCTGCCGTGAGTGATCACTAAATTGCGTCACTAAATCCACACTCTGGGGACCTCGTTCAGCGTTCTGCATAATGACAGACACAATATTTCACAGCTTGAAAATAAGTGGGTAATAAGATTTTCCATCAAACGCCAATATTACGCAACTAGAAAATCGTAAAGTGAGTTAAGATCCCGTCTCAAATATGTATAAGGAATCAGAAAATAAGCCTGTAAGCAGATTATATGATTATGCGCAAAATGCATTTTCCCCGCAAAGGCAGTGCATGCCGTACGAAAATGCTGGAGAAATCTTCGATGTTCAAAATATTTCCGCATGCCCGGAACGGGATTCCATTGCAAACATAATAATTTTACCGAGGAATGTATACATGTGGAAACGTGGATTATTAAAATCCCTTATTAATTAAATGGGACAACAAACTTGTCATTCTCAATGCAATGGACATTTTTTATAATGCGCATTCCCTGGATGCGTGGCATTAGTCCTTTGACATTCCCGAAGACCGCATAGCATATAGCGGAGTGCATGGTCCACATCACTTGAACTGAAATCTCTCATTTTACAGAATTTAACGAGATGCGAATCTTAATATTTACACTCATGGTTATCGTCTGCGGTACGCTCGCCCACCAGCATGACGCAAAGAGAAACATTTTTGACCAAATAACACACCAGCTCATCAATCTCCCTCGCCAGTTCTCGTCTGCGTTCCATAGTCTCCAGCATCAACTCTCTCTTACTGGTGATCAAATAAAGGACGCACTGAAACATGTGAGCCACGAAACGCAGAAACTCGTGCTCAAACACTGTGAGTATGAGGGACATAATTAGTGATTTAACCATTTCTTTACCAGATGGATTATCTCATGAGCTTTAACCCTTTCTATACTTAATGGATAATCTGTTAACAAACGCTCTTTAATTAAAACAAATTCTGCATATCTCCGTTATTTAATCAATGTAAATTTTCTTCGAAAAAGAAACGATTAAAAACAAAATTTAGTTTTGTTTAATTCCGTTAATTCGTCAATATAATCATCATGCTTCATTTCAGATATCTCCAATTTTACCGAAAATTTACTATTTCCATGATTATCATGTGACGGATTTTGCCCAATCAGAAATCGTGTTAGTTAAGGAATGGATAATAATAAAGCTTTATCAAAACTTGACGGTAAACAGTGAAAAAATATCAAAGCATTGAATAATATTCTGAAATTAATATCATACTGAAATATTTGTACATTTACCCACTGCGAGTGTCATGGGGCCCTTTAACCACGTCACTGTCTATATCTGACATCTTCCTAAATAATTGATTAATAGATTGACTGATTGTTTGATTGACATATACGTCCATCCCTTGATTCAGCTGATGATCTTATGCACTTGGTTACCAAACTAACGAACCACATTGACATAGCTAAAGTTGGGGAGTCGGGGTGCAAAACCGCGTGTCCTGCGCTCGCAGTGGCGTCAGAGGAATTCGCACCCGTCGTAGGGCCCGTATGCAGTGTAGCATGTAAACTGTAAGTATATGTAAAGATGTATGTTCGCTGTGTTGATTATCATGTCCAATGATGTGTAATTAAAGGACATATTAACTGATATGTCCTTACCCAAAACAATGAAGGCTATTGTCGAGTAAAATGTTTACAATGAGCTCCTGCCATTGAGCCAACACGTCAAACGCGTATACTATAAGTTATTGTGGTTGATTGACGGTAACATGGTGTGACATTGACGGCTTGGAGCCTATGTTCAACCGAGTCGCGCTATTGCACTAAATGTCACTGCGATCGTGTTAATACACGCCAGCACTAAATGTCACTGTGATCGTGTTACAAGCCGTCAATGTCACACCATGTTACCGTCAATCAACCACAATAACGTATATGTTCCATTGACAGCCCTTTAATTTTGTGGTGACAGCTAGAATCAGTTTCATACTGGAACCGATGCGTCATATTATAGCATTCTCATGTTTACGCTATAAACCCGTTGCGCCCCCCAGTGAATGACGTCACGAAAAAATCAATAATGTAGTTTTATAAATAGAACAAGAAAATCACAGGAAGTTTTGAATGATCGTAGCACAATTTGTAAGTGGATTTCTCTTGATTTCTCATCAATTATGTGGAGGACTGCCGAAGTGAATGTTGTGAATGGTACATCCACTAAACATTGGAGCTCCCATGTAATGTCCAGTGCTGTCGAGTGAAATTTGGACGTTTTCAATGGATAGGCCTACTTTGTCCAAAACACCACCGCCATTTCCTGCAATTTTTTCAATTTGTTGTGTTGTTGTTGAACATTTTTGCTGTATTTGCCGAGTTATTTGGGTTCCCGACATGACTGGTCGAACTTGAGGAATGTTCATGTCATCATGAGGCGGACACGCAGATCTCGGATTTACGGGCGGATTGTATGGCACAAGTGAGTCACGTGAAACACTACCACCGATGGCGTCACCCATCGCCATTTTCTCCCTGTCAGAAACTCGTTGATACACAGAGAGGGACGAGACTGACTTATGCCCTGTTACAGCCATAATTTGTGATGGGCTGAAATTTACCCTGCCCAGAATTGTAACTCCTGTAACACGGATACTGTGATTGGTGTAACGTTTGGATATGAGGATTTTTTCGCTCAGGTTTGGCATGAAAAGACGGAGTTTATCACGCCCTACTGGCTTATTTTGGTACCATATTTCACCATATATCCTCGAAACTGTCTTTAGGATAGTGCTCATTCAACTTTACAGCATCAAACGTTTCGAAATTAGTGTCCTGCTTTTTTTCTTGCAAATACTCCCTTAGTGTTCTGGCAGCTACCGCATGTGAACTCTGTGTATTTTTAGGAATATTATTCGCACGTTTGGAAATTATTTCATCCATCGAATGATCGGCGAAGCGCTTCATTTTGTCGTATTTTGTTACTAAATGCAGACGACGTAATTTGTTTACATCACCTATACAACAGGTGCGAATACTAACACCCCCCCCAAGAGTGAGTAGAACCACCCAACTTGACAAACGATGAACACTACAATTTGGATTAATCCATTAAAGTTAGGGACCGCTTAGTATAGGAAAAAACGTTCATTTCTATAATCAATGATTTTATAGTGAACCTATTACATAAAACAGATCGATCGCCGTCAATTGTTATCTGAATTGTCAAACAAATTATTTGCAACACGGTCTTACACGTTTACGTGCCGGTAACGTTATTCCCCCAGATGGAGCCTCTTGCTCTATGCAAATTAGATGACGTCACCCGCCAACATAAGAACCTTTGCACGCGCGAAAGCCGTAAACATGGGATATGTTGCGCGAGCGTTAACCAATTGAATGCCGAGGATTTAGCTGGAAATGGAACATAATGTAATATTTACACTCAAACATGCATTCGCGTTGTGGAACATGAATGCAGGACGTTGGTTGATCGAAATTACGTCACATGACGTCGCGCGCTGACCCCAACTTGCATCCATTTAGTGTAGATGCAACTTGCATCACGACACGAGAACAACGTTGGAAATGGGCGCCTAATGCGCTTCTAATCTGCCAGTGGACTCGGTGGAGTGTAAATATAAGTAATGGATGTTGATTTTGTTGCGTTCCATAGAGTATGGATGCAAGTTGGTCTGACATTTGTATGCGTGGAACGCTTTCGCGTTCCGCACAAAATGTCAGACCAACTTGCATCTATACTCTATGGAACGCAAGCAAATCAACATCCATTTCTTAAATAAATCTGATGAAGGCTAACATACTTTATTTAATTATTTTGTCGGTTACAATTTATTCTGAATTGATCTGGTCAATTTTCAGATGAATAATGACCCAGAATAATGCAAAATGAATTATAGCCGAGAAACGTCTTGAATAAAAGTGTCAGATTTCCTAACATTTTGTATATGTAGTGGGAGTGGTCAGACCAGCGGAGCGAGGGACTGGGCTTGCAGTTATGGCCACGATATGCAGGAACATATAAGTACAACAAATTTAAATATTTTAATGTGATATGGAATAATAAAAAAAAATATCGGCACTGTTGTGCATTTGATGGATCTATTTACATACATGTATATACACGGGTCAGTAAGGTGTTCCAGGCCCAATGGGGCTTGATAACATTGGTAGATCATATAATAAAACACTTATTGCATTGTTTCGAGAATGACATGAGGCCTCGATGAATATTAACTTCCTCGGGTTGATAAATCCTCATGTCAACTCGAAACAATGCAATACTGTATGTTTATCAACAAATAATGTTTCCCGAATAAAGGAGTACAGTGTAAATATTCAGGCCACGCGCACGGGTGTAGATACAAAATAATATGTGATCCTCCGTAGGATAGGGTATCATATAATATGTGATCCTCGTCTCAGGAGTCACTCGTGGCCCAATGAACCCCCAAATTACTATTATACCGGTTCCCGAAAAAACAAATAATACATACCAAATTGAGAATCAAATGCAGCGACTTAAATCATGACAAATTTGAAAACCACATAGCTCTTAGCCCATTCTGTGATTGTGGAAACGAAATCGAAGACGCCCACCATTACTTTTTCTTATGTCCCCCTATACCAGACACAACGCGTACGGTTCTTTAATACGCTTAGAACTAAGGTTGTCACTGTATTTAAGAATTTAAGAACAGATCGGCCATGAAACTTCACACGATCTGAGATATATATAGAGATAGAGATCTCCCGCGTGTTGCACTCCGAATGAAGCTCGCGGAAACTCTTGGAGCGTAGAAAATGGGAGAACTCTATCTTTTTAGTACTTTCCACCAAGGCAAAATTTCAGATATTTTGCTCAACAACATCAGGAGTAAACCACTCTATTTTGCTTATAGGGAACTAATATACAAAACCTTCAGTTTTCGGTGTTTTATTCACAGAAATGTTTTTGTTTTTTTTAGTCTTGAACTCAGATTTTATCACACATAATGGTATTGTTGTAATTTTGGAGATATTTCATCTTTAATTGTTACTTTCGGTGGAGATTATGTTTGCCAACTTTTTTTCACTGAAATAAGTCCACAATATGTCTTCAATAATGACTATGGTGTGATTTAAGTAACGAACGTATCCATTATTAACCTATTTCAAACTGTACCTTTCTCAAATCGTTCAGTTTTGCGAAAAAATAATAACAATACCTTATCATAACATTATCATTTTTCCCAACAAGGTCAACGAATTGAACTTAAAACCCAGCCCCATTGCTCTATATCGTCGTTATGTCTTCCATTGGCACGTAACATCGTGTTTATTCCACAAATCAACATAAGACAGTTCATATTTCCAAAGTTATGCACAGCAAATGCTGCTCATTTGCATATATAAGGGGGATATCTGCCACAATGAAGCATGAGACGTCAGCATGGGAGACTCCATGCAGTAATATAGTTATTGTTCTTCTTCTGGACACAACGATATGATTTCTTTGTTCGTGTCAATAATATATCTTAAAATGCATTTGTTCCCAAAATAAAACTAATTGTGTCGATAGTATATATTATGGATCTACACTACGCTGTGTACAGAAATATTGTTTGGTTTCGAACAATGTTGTACCGGAATATATGCCTACAATTGTGATCACGGCAAAGAACAAATGCAACCTCAACTAACACGAATCTTGTCATGGGGCGTTGTTTTGTTCACAGTCGACGAAAATATTAATGTTATTATATGTCTATTTATGGAGATTTATCGGAGTTGTTCATCGGTATGAAAGTAGTTCATCATTGTATATTTCAAAACTGTGTTTTAAGTCGGTTAGTGGACACGCGACTGGACGTTCGGAAACTAGAAGATCTCGACTTTGGGCTCGACTGACTATTTTGCGACAAACGTGGGTAAACATTGCCCTACTGTTGAAATAGATAGTGTATCTTCGATTGATAACTATTATAATTCCTTAGTTTCTGCTCTCAGTAATGCAGCCTCAGAAGTTGTTCCTAAATCAAAATTCCGTAGTCATATTAAACCATATTGGAACAAATCGTTAAAATCCGCCCACTTTAATATGCGCGAGTGTCGCAGATGCTGGTTGGCAGAAGGCAAACCTCATTACGAAGGTTCCAATTCATATCGCCATTATAAAGAAGCAAAACGCTCTTTTCGACGTACACATCGCAAAATTTCAGAACAATTTATGCGGGACCGTGATGCCGAAATCGACAAGTGCGCAGAAATAGATCAGAATACATTCTATCGATTGGTCAATTACAAACGCAGAGAACGTAACACGCTATCGCCGTCACATTTCGTGCACAACGGTGAAACTCTCCGTACTAACCAGTCTATATCTAATGCATGGGCATCATACTATGGAACCTATTCATACCACTACAAAATGAGCAGTTTGACGCTAATCATCTTAAATCGGTTAATTCATATGTATCGTCTATTAAAAAAGACAAATATACCGACCTTGATAAAATTCTCTGCTGTCCAGTTAGTGAATCAGAGTTGACCGATATTATACCTAAACTCAACAGGAATAAAGCAGCGGGACATGACTCGATAACAAATGAACACATTGTTTATAGCGCACCATGCATAGTTTGTAAATTGTGCCACCTTTTCAGTAAGATGTTAGAATTTTCATATGTTCCTAACAATGCCAAGAAAGGAGTGATGATATCTCTATATAAAGGCGGTAAAAAGTCAAAACAAGCATTTGACAGCTACAGACCAATTACAATCATGCCTGCTTTATATAAACTATATGAAAAAGTGATACTCATGCGCTTGCAATCATACACGCCAAACAATATAGCCATCAACCCGCTCCAACATGGTTTTCAGAGCGGAGTAAGCTGTATGGCAACTTCGTACTTATTACAGGAGTGCATTTCCTACACTAAAGAGACGCACAGTAAATTATTCGCCTGTTTTCTAGACGTCTCAAAAGCGTTTGATTCCGTCTGGTTAAATGGTCTTTTGTACAAATTGCATAAAAGAGGATTCAATGGTATTATATGGCACACTTTCAAAGCACTCCTGACGGGTATCGAATGTTGCGTACGGTATAGAAATACTTTCTCAGACTGGTTTGGCATCTTTCAAGGAGCTAGACAAGGCTCTATCCTCTCACCTCTATTTTATATGATGTATGTAGACGACCTCATATACGAGTTGGAAAATTCTTTATGTGGCCTCCACATGCATGATATAAAGTGCACTTCGCCAGTACAGGCGGATGACATGGTACTTCTATCACTTTCAGAGTCAGGCCTACGTACTTTGTATAATATTTGTCTAGAATATAGCTTGAAATGGAGATACCTTTATAACTCATCCAAGACATTCATCATTGTTTTCAACGAAACGCAACGTGAATTCATTAAATCACAGAGATCGTGGCAATTTGGCAACAGTGTAATACATGAAGTCGAATCTGGAACACAATTGGGAATCCCTATTGAGAAATTCAGCTTTAACTCAAAACTTGCAAACAAAATTTGCACAAAACTCAAAGGAACATATCTATCGCTGACCAATGCAGGATTATACGCAGGCGGTATCACCCCATACAGTTGTTTCAGTATCTACAAGTCCATCGTCCTCCCTAAGGCTCTGTACGGTAGTGAACTGCTCTGGAATATATCTAATGTTTCTCGTGCATACACGGAGAGAGCACATAGATTTTGCCTAAAACATATTCAAGGATTCCCACAACAAACCAGAACTTGCATCGTACAGGGGCTTCTGGGGTGCGGTGGGCTTGAATCCTATATTGATAAAAGGAAATTAAGCTTACTAGCAACATTATGTAGACTAAATACAAATAAGACCGCTAAATCCGTGTTCCTAGTGCGGCTTCATAGTCATATTCTTGGAATTTCTCACCCACAATCCTTCATGGCAGATATTTCTACAGTTCTAAAGAGGTATAACTTATATGAGTACCTAGAACGCTATACGCTCGAAAGCACGTTTCCCACCAAATCATACTGGAAGAATATCGTAAAAACTGAGATTAACACTATAAATGCACTTGAGTGGAGAAAGAGTATTGAATCAAATAGTGATCTGGCACAATATGGACTTACACAAACCAAACTCAATTCCTCGTTACTGTGGCAAACATGCAGGCTTTATCCAGATGAAAAATTTACATTTCTTATGATTGCTAGACTTATCGCTCACACCGCATATAAAGATAACGGGCTTTGTCTACTATGTAATACGCAATATCAATGCATTATAGAACATACCATAATAAACTGCACTTCCATATCGAATACAAGGAATAATATTTGGTACGATATCATTAACACGTTCGGAATAGATGCTTTTATGTATATGGACGAGTTGACAGGGGCAAAGCAGTTATCCATATTTCTGGGGAATATACCATCTTCTTTAGTAGAAATGGGAAATTGTTCATTACCATTTGCAGTACACTTTTTCGCCAAATCAAGTCTCAAGCTATGGTATTGCTTGGCCTTGTTAAGAAATTGATTGACAATTACATCTTATTAAACATGAGCAATATATAATAAATATAGCTTCCAAGTGACTGTAATCGACAAGGCATATTGAAATACTTTTAAATATGTTTATATGTTAAAGAGTGTGGATGCGTGTGCGACAGAAACTCGAGAGTGAGTGCGAGAGAGAGAGAGAGAGAGAGAGAGAGAGAGGGATGTTTAAACATGGTTTACGGGGAAACCGCGCCGTCTTTAGACCTGGCCTGTGGGGACTTATGTGTTATGGGGACCTACTCTCCTGGCCTATAAACCGGATGGTGTTTTCTGTGTCTAAAACTACGTAAGTGGATTCATTGTGACTACTGTGATACAAATAATGATATTCCCAGTCAGAAATATTATGAAATTAGTATCAGTTGGGAATAAAATGCATTTTTAAGAATAGTATTGGGTGACAATTTACCAGATTGAGTTATCCCCCTTCGGCCACTGACCAGATTTGACTAATACTGGCATGGGTTCATTTAGGGTCAACACGTTTTATGTGCGTTTTATGTGCGCTATCAATTGGCACCATCTGGGATGTTGGGAACTGAACACGAAGGGTCATCCATTAAAGATTATAGATTTCGACAGCTATATATACAATTAAATTGCTTTCACATATAAATGACCGCACATACTATTATTATCTCGTCATGGTCGTACGAGCTGCATGCATGAGGGTAAGCCAGGCGGCTGCGTGAAGCCCCCCCCCCATCCCCGCCAATCTAAAATTTTCAGAAACAGAACATGAGGGAAATTTTAGATATTGGGGCATAAATCTGTATTAAATTTCACATAAAATAAAGCAGTATGGGGGTGGGTACCTAAATTTTGGTAGTACAAAATTTGCGGATTTGGGTGGGTCCCAAAAGTTCCCGAACGCAGAAAATAAGCATACGTTCCTGGAGTTTTTTCCCCACCCCCCCCCTGGTTTTCCGCGTATAATATAATTATGGAAATACGTCGACATAATGACATCTAAAATTCGGTTTTTATATAAAATTGGATAAATACCAACATCCCATCCGATCTATGGACGGGACATTCTATGTAGCACTCTACACTGCCTTTTAGTGTTTCGACCTATTTTGTCAACCAATTAAGGTCTCATCAGGAGAGAGCGGAATTAAGATTCCTCAAAGTAACTGAGGGATCAACACATATAGGTATGTGTGCATGGTAGATACAGACTGTCTCAAGACAGCTGAATTGAGCGATGGCCTTCAAGGCTTCGCATGTTGTTCATAGTAACATGCCTATTATAATAGGCGTGAGTTATTGTGTCATTCGTTGTGAAATAGCAATAAGTCGGAAGCAACATTATGTGCAAGTTATCACAGACCCGAAGTTGTGTGGTCTGCACTTACTAGTAATATCGCTGGTCAATATAACACGTGCTCTGGTCGGCACGTGTTGCAACCGGTTCCCGAGCGTCACGTGGTGGACTCTACACCAATCCCGAGTTTAAATTCGCGTTCCATAGCCACTGACATATTGGAGTGTAAATATTGACCGATGAATTGAATGGTTATAGCATGCAAATTTGTAAATTTTACATTGGTTTGTATGGAGGAACAGTTACTGTTAGGGTCCTGTGAATATCGGAAATTCCGAAACGTCGAATCGAAAATTGCTCCCTTGAATTCAATTGATTCAATTTGGAACCCAGACTATAACAACGGGTGAAGTTATTAACTAACGAGCCCAAACTGAACCTATTTCATTTTGGAATTAGTGAACCAAGAACTTAAACAACAATAAAGCGATAGATGTGCACTTATGAAGAATATTAGTCGATTCGTTTTTCATCGAATCTCGATTATTCACAGGACCCTAAATCACAGTGGTGCAATATCGGTGGCGAAAACGGTGGCGATGTAAGAAATGTTAATAAATTTAGTCGCCGCCGGCATAAATTCGTCGCCACCGCAATAGTCGTCACCGGCATAAAAAAAAAAATTAATATCTATATAGGCAATACAGATCTCCCGATTGACTTCCCTTATGTCAAATTTAATAATATAAGTACCCACGCGTCATTACATATTAATTTAGAATGCATAAACTAAGAGAAATCACGAAAATACCCATGGCTTTCACATCAAATTAGGTCGATTGAACAAGTTCACTATTCGAACCTTCAATCATGTACCATATAGATATACGCCGGCCCGTCCTTCCCGTTGTAAAGGCTTAATGTATTGTTTAATTGTAATGGATATTGGGGTCGGGCGGGTTGGTGGCTTCATGTATGCTCGAATACCACAGTATAAGTGGTGAAATGGGTTAATAAATATAAACAATCACGCGTAATAACAAATTCAATCACCACATATCGTATGTCCCAGCGTACATTATTATATTCCAAAGCAATCGGATGAAATATCAGTAAACACAAACGTAACACATGTGATGTAAAACGTGATTTCTGACATACATACTCATCAAAACATCGCCCGTCGCCATCTTCAAAATCACCACCGTTTTCGCCACCGTTGCGCCACCGATCTTGCACCACCGTGTAAATAATTGAAATGCGTAAGATTTGGGTATTATTTATAGAATTCCCCCTGATATACCACCATTCAATTTGGCCGAAAATTACACGAAAAAGTCCCTATTATTGCAATAAGCCCGTATTGGATTTATAATTCAGAACACCATAATCAGACTTTTCCGTTACTTAGTAAAAGATGGTTTCAAGCTTAAATTGAATGTTTATTTTCAGCGTTATGTGGGACAATTTCATATTGATATAATCGCATATAGTGCTGAAAACGATGACCCCAAATACTCTCGTATATAAGAATGAAAAGAAAAAAAAAATTAGCTCTATATATGGGCTGAAAGCGAAAAACAAATATTATATATATTCCATATGAACTTATTTTCACGAAACAGGCTAGGATACTGCGTGTGTATTTTCAACATATTCTCCTGAAATAATATCATATATACCATATTGTTGCGATGAGCCCGTATTCGGCGTAATTCATAACATCAAAACATTCCGTTAATTCACTAGATTCGTGCTTAATTTTAATTATATATTTTCAGCTCTATATCACTATATGGTACTAATTCATTTTGAAATATTCCATAATGGTGCTGAAAACGATGACACCAAAAAGTCTCGTATAGCGTGTAGAGATGAACACGAGACACAAATAAGCTTTATGGGCTGAAAAGGAAAAATCATTGAGGCCACTATGTGCTGATTTCATGGGGCCAGGCTGGTATTTCTTATACAAGCGAAAGTGTGTCTGGTACAAACATGTAACTACACTTTTTTGGGAATAAATTTTACCAGAACAGGTTCTTTTAAAAATGCAATGTCTGACCTAAATGCGAAAGGAAGGAAAGCTATGTATTCCTTGTTTGACGCGTTCAAAACAACCTCATTACCACCAATTAAAATAATGTTGAAGTTATATGATAAACTAATCAAACCAATTCAGCTCTACGGTAGCGAACTATGGGGATCTTATATGTTAAAAAGTAATGCGGACAAATCAGAGTTGGAACAGTTACATATTAAATTCTGCAAACAAGTACTAGGTGTCGGAAAATTCGCCTCAAACCAAGCCGTTCGCGCGGAGCTTGGGAGATTCCCTTTAACACATGATGCCATCTTAAGAACAGCGTCTTACGCAACGAAATTACTCTCACCAGATAAGATAACTTTATTGCAATATAGACATCCAAATGTGGACAGGTTGCAGAAATACATGTACATAATGACATTGAAACATGAAATAAGAGAACACAAAAATACATATACACAAGATAGATACAACAATATGTTATGATATGACACCCTTGGTAGCAGATCGGGTGATAATTTCGCGGGTGTGAGCCTTTATGTATTCATGGCTGATAACATTGATCTTTGTTTAAAACATAAGTTAATCTTACGGCATATTAACGAACAGACATTCGGGTCATTGTTACTCATAAAAAATATAAATTTGTCAGTTTCTTTCCATTGTAAAAATCCCGGCTTATATAATTCTAACTGTGAGTAGAGATCATTTCTTATGGACTTATATGCGTTACATTCGGTAATAAAGTGAATCTCATTTTCTATAGACTTTCCTTCTTTGCAAAATAAGCATATTCTAGCTGCTTCGGATTTAACAGGATATATATGTCTTAGTTTTTCAATAGCAAGGTTATGATTACTGATTCGCAAACGTGTAAACATACTTCTTGCCTCATTGTTGATTGTATATTTGAGATAGGGTTCTATATAATATCCATGTTTGACAAGCGCATAGGTTCTCAATTTATTACCACCATCTCCTCTGATTGCGGTAGTTGCCGTAAGCACTTTGGTGAATTCCGATCGGTATGCCTCTTTCAGTTGGCTACATAAGTTTATCGCCGCGGGCCGAATCTTCGCATCTTTTGGGCATTTCTTCCGTATTATGTCATCTAATTGTACGTTCCCTTTGATAAGTTTATTATCGGTGTACGCATCATTAAGTAACGTGTGACGCTCGTGCCGTTGTAATTTGACATTGAATGCGAAGAATTTGATGGTGGCATCTATTGTAATAGGATATCTGCCCAGCTCCGCCATCGCTGCGTAATTTGACGCCTTGTTGCCTATTCCAAGAGCCATTTTACAATATTCAACGTGCAGCTTCTCTCCGTCCAAATCTTTTCTATTGAATATATGATGTTCATTTATCCACAGTTCCGAGCCATATAATAGAATAGGCTTTATTAACTGATCGAAAAGTTTAACGAGAATCTGTGGTGATGGCGCATGTTTGCTTTGAAGTGATCGCTTGAGGCTATGCATTGCTCTACATGCTTTATTAATCATTTCCGCTTGTGCCATAGCAAATTTGCCTTTCTTGTGAAATACGATACCTAGGTATGAGTAATGATCCACGGGTGAAATTATATATAATTATATATCATGAGCCAAGTTAAACGTGGGAGTTGTTACTGTTCGTTTATTTGTGAATAAGATAGATTTGGTTTTGTCGGTATTTATTTGAAGTGCGTTCGATTCTGCGAAGTGTTGTAAATTATCAAGACATCTTTGCATGCCTCTGGGGGATGTGGATAGCAATACCAGATCGTCCGCGAATAACAGGTGATTAATTGGGTTTTCATTTATAAAAGCTGGTTTGCATTCTGTATCGAAGATGGATGATATACCGTCTATGTATATTTTGAATAACGTAGGTGAAATTGAACACCCCTGTCTGACTCCAATTGTAGAAAGTAGCGGCGGGCCCACACCATTGCTAGTTTTCAGTTGATATGTACTTTTATGATAAATAGATTTAATTACTCGGAGAATCTGGCCATCTATACCAAGCCGCCTCATTTTATTGAAAAGCGTGCATCTGTCTACTGTATCAAATGCTTTCCTGAAATCGACGAAAACTGCATATAGTGGTTTTTTAACCCTCTTTACCTATTTATCAACGATAGTTTTTAAAACAAAGGCACTATCAACCGTGCTTCTACCCTCGCGAAATCCAAATTGATTGTCACTTATCAGATTATGGTCCTCAAGAAATGAATTAATCCGGGAGTTTATTACCTTGTTGAAAAGTTTGCCAACGGCCGAACTCAAAGCAATAGGCCGGTAATTATTTGGGTCAAAACGGTTCCCTTTCTTGTATAAAAGTGTGAGTACAGATTTGCTCCAATCCGTTGGGTAATGTCCCGATGACAGGATGCGGTTAAATAATTTTGCGAAGCAGCCTACCATGTTAGGAAACAGTACCTTTAATAGTTCATTAGAAACGTTATCTGGTCCTGGTGCTTTGTTGCGTTTCAAATTCTTAGTTGCTGTCAAAATTTCTTGTGCCGAGATTATTGTATTACTTATAAGTTGTTTTGGTGGTGGTAAATTATAATTTGTTATTTCTGCATTTGTCTGACTTTGTGGTCTGCAAAGTAGCGTGTTAACAAAATTAACTGCTACATCCGGGTCTAGTGAAGTTCCCTCTTTTGGGCCATCGGTAAATTGTTTCACTAATTTCCAATATTCCGATGGGTTGCCTGTAGATAGTTTGTCCAATTTTTCACATAAATTCTGATAGTAAGTTCTTGTTTTCTGTTTTAATTGCCGCTTGTATTGTTTCTTTAGTGTGAAAAATTTGACGTATATTAACTTATCATGTGGGTTCTTCCTCATAGTTGTTATGGCTTTATCTAAGTCCTGTTTAAGTGTTCGACAACGATCGTCGAACCATGGATGCTTTTTCGGGGTTCCATTTTTGCGTCTATAAACTACCTTTGAAGCAGCTGATTCGTTTATTTCAGTTATAACTGTCATAAGATCATCCGTAGACTGTTCTATGTCCGCCATAGTGGGGGCATAATTATGATTCATAAAGTTATTTAGTTTCCATTTGATGTATGGTTGATTTATCTTTTGGTATGCCAATTGGTCACTTTCAGGGGTCCATTTCAATTTATATGTTGGTCTGATATATTTGTATTTTGGTTCTATGTCCGATGGGTTTCGGATTGGTACTTTATATTCAATATGAGCTGAAAGTTGGCAGTGATCAGAAAGTACATTAGGTGATTGAACACATAGATAATCTACATCCGCCAAGTATCTATCTGATATTATTATGTAATCGACTACACTAGCACCGTTGTATTGGTAAGATGTGAGGCTCCCAAGGCGATCTCCACTACATCGTCCGTTCACAATTCGTAACTCGGCGGTGCGACATAGAGATAGAAGTTGTTCACCAAAGGAGTTCACTACCTTGTCAATACTATTTCGGGGCTCCCTATCGGATCGATCATTTTCCGAAATAACGAAATCAGGTCGCTCCGCGGTGCGAGCATTAAAGTCACCGCCTAATATAACCATGTCCGAGTCGTTTACTTCAATAAGCTTTGTCTCTAGACATGAGAAAATAGAGTCTAGGTCAGTTGTCTTGGCTCGTTCGGATGACCAGTAGGTCAGATGTTGGCGGTCTTTTATCGCAAGCTATTAAAGATCAACACCTACTTCCCGCTGATATGTCTATCTTTTCATTTCCGCAAATTATTGATATGTCCAATATCACAAACCAGACAAACCCATTGACATTTATGATTAATTTGAAAAAACAAACTGAAGGAAATGCATGTATGTAAGTTTATAGACAGTATGGCCGATAATACCGAAAAAGATAAGAAAAACAAATTAAGGACTTATCGGGTTGTGAAACGAAATATTAGTTTAGAATTATATTTGGAATGCACGCACTCTGCTAAGGATCGAAATATGTTCACTAGACTACGCATAAGTAATCACAATCTTGCAATTGAAAAAGGAAGACATTGTCAACCTCAAATACCTCTTGAAAACGAGTATGCAAATGTAGTACATCAACGATCGAGGATGAATTTCACTTTTTAATGGAATGTCAAATATATAGTACCTTGCGATCAGAGATCAATAAAATAATGACAAAGCATTCAAAGGCATATAATAACTTGGATGATATACATAAGTTTAAGATGATATTGAGGAACGATAACAGATCAAATTGTGCGAAAGTCTGCAGCTTGATCCGACAGTACTTTCAGTTAAGATCAGAATGTCAAATTGGATGCAACAATTGATCTATTTAATTTTTTATGTTGTTATATTTTCCTTGAAATAACTATACTTCAATAATCACAATGAATGTATACATTATATAATATGATGTATGTGAAATGAAAATGTACTATTATGTTCATTGTAAAAGCATTCTGCCCGGAAGGGTGTTCATTGCTAATAAATCTATTCTATTCTATTCTATCGATTCCATACCATACCTAGACACATTTATTGTTGTTATACCGGCGTTCAAATGCATGATATTGGACTACGACCTATAATTGGTTCAAGGTGTAATCCATATAACTGCATTGCCAACGGATCAACAACGCATCTACAACGTCCACAGTTGACTTATTCAGCGTGTATTAAATAGCATGATGTCAGGGACGTAGCTACAGGTGGATGTAGGGGTGTGACACCCCCAATATTTGGCAAAATTTCAACTTTTGGCAATTCCGAGGAAAACAATCTAAATTTTGGAATTTTTAGACTGTGAACAAGATGAATTTGGCAAGAGATCACTAAGTTCTTACCTGTACATTTTATTTTAGTTGGTAAATCGGAATCCTAGATGGTTTAGGAAGTTCCGTCGAAAAATGTGGTCCGAATCAGGGAATTTCTGAAATTTCCCGAATTTTCGGTACAGGGCGGTATTAATTAATGGTCCAAAATAGCATGTTTAATTAATTTAATGGAAATAATTTTGGTGATTAACGGACGAAATGAATGACGGACGAACTCCACCCTGTTACAAATTAAAAACATACAGACAATTTAAGACTGAGACGAAATTAGAAGACTACTTAAATGAATGTAAAATAACAAAACCTTGGGAATCACTTACACGGCTACGAATCGGTTCCCATGCAGTCGTTGGGAATTGAACGAGGTCGTCATCAAAATGTTGACGAACAATATCGCATTTGCGAACTGTGCAATGAGAAGGATGACGAATTACATCTTATTACGAGCTGTTCATTACTCGCACAAGAACGAACCCATCACTTTAACAAACTACCATATAATATACAACAACTATCGGGGTTAGATCAATTCAATCGCATACTGCAATGTACTGATCCGCTTTTCATAAATGCCCTTGCCCGTTTTATTCATCACGGATTAGAAAAAAAAGGGAATATGGCAACCTAGTCCAGAACTACTACAAAGAATAGGAAACCATACGAGAGTAAGCACCCCTTAATTAATTACCTAAAATACTACCAGTCATCACCATAAACTAATTATGTACCTGCTTATCTCATGTATTATATTTAAGTATGCTCTGTTGTTACCTATTGTCTTTTATTACCTATTATTTCATGTATGTGTACGCTTGATCGTTTGATGCAAAAGTACAAATAAATTGATTAATTGAGTAAATTACTGGAGTGTTGGTCGATTGATTGATTTAATAAAACATCTTAAATCACATGTGTTAGCTAGATGTGAATAGTTATCAATAATAATGCTGGATATGCCCAAAATAACTTTTTACATGCGAAGATATCTAATTCGTGAAAAGTGTCAAATCTGAGAATGAATTATATCACTTTAAGAAATGATATATTTTCGTTTTCGTGAAGTGGCAATCCAAGTGTGGCCTTAAATGACTTAGTGACATAGTACATATCCCTACTCTAATGAGCCGACCTTACATGTGTGCTACAAAGAGTAACCAACTAACTGTAACACGCTGTTAGGGCATACAGCAATTACTTAATATGACCGGTAAAAAATACCCCCTCCTATTACCAGTTTTACCACGTGGTGTCCATGATCTCGCGAGACCTATAGGTTACAAACAACTAATTATTTTACATATGCCTCGATACACCTTCACGACCACGCCCACACCAATCTATGGCTCCAATGAAAATCTTACATCACGTATAATATCTATTAGCCAGGGAACAAGGCAGGGAAGTACCCTCGCTCCGATTTTCTACGCCATCTACATAGACAGTTTGCTCAGTGAGCTCGAACACTCGAACTTTGGTTTCAGGCTGCTAAATATCAACTGCTCGTCTCCCACACAGGCAGATGATATGACCATCCTCTCGCTTTCATCATATGGAATACAAAAAATGTGTAATATATGTGGCAATTACAGTAAAAAATGGCGATTTATGTATAACCAACAGAAATGTCAGGTAATTATCTTCAATGAGAAATCTAAATACGCCTCTATCAATCGCACATGGATGCTAAATGGCATAGCAGTTAATAAAACGGATTCAGTCACGCACCTGGGCATACCATTACACAAAAGTGACTTTCCAAACACTCTTACAGAAAGTGTCAGCTCAAAAATTCGGTCGACATATCTTATGTTAAGCACTGCCGGTATGTACGCAGGAGGCATAACACCTCAGAGTTCAATGGTAATGTATAAATCAGTGGTACTTTCTCGTGGACTTTACGGTTCAGAATTTCTCTGTGGCTTATCAGCCTCTAACTTGATCAAGCTCGAAAGAGTTCACAGATTTTGCTTGAAGCGTATTCAGGGCCTACCTGCCCGATGCAGGACCGATGTCGTTACTGCCCTGCTAGGAACATATCCACTTCAAGTTAGTATTGATGCCAGAAAAATTTCACTCTTTGGAGCCCTTTGTCGACTAACGCTTGGAAAGGCTTGTAAAACAATCTTTGAAACTAGGCTGTTTGATTACGTTTACTCACAGAACCCGACAACAACTTTTATTGGCGAAGTATTTTCATTACTCGTGAAATACAACTTGACTGATGGAGTATATGAGTACATCAGGTATGGCGTATTTCTCTCGAAAGAGTCGTGGAAGGCGCTAACGAGAAATAATATTCGAAACACAACCGAGTCAGATTGGAAAATTAGAACGGAAATTGACCCATCATTCAATCGGTTTCGGAATGTACATGACAACCTAAACATGTCTGATCTTTGGCGACTCTGTCGAAAATTTTCACATAATAAACATTCCTATCTAACCACAGCTCTTGTGATCGATGCAACAACGTACTTAAACGAAGCACTTATCCAGTGTCCTAACTGCTATAAAATGTACCTTGATAAAGTACAGCACGTTCTCATTGAATGCAGTTCCCTGACATCACTACGGAATAATATGTTTTTTTGATATTATTGATCGTTATGGCGTAGAATGTTTTATCAAGATTGATGATCTTTCATTGGACGAAATGATCTTGCTTCATTTGACTCACATTACTGGTGATATGTGTACAGCAGTTGATGATGTATACGTCTTTCTGGACTTCATGGTAACGATTACTGCCAAATTATGGATGTGCTACAATGCACTCTTGCAGGGAAATATTTCCTAGTCCATCATTGAATAATACAAATCAGTCAGCCCATCATCATCATCGTCATCATCATCATTATCATCATCATCGTCGTCACCACCATCGACATAATCATCGTAATCATCATCGCCGTCGTCCATGTCATCATCATAATCTTCATCGTCGTCATCGCCACCGTCATCATTGACGTCATCGTCATAATCTAATTTCCTCATCTTCAACATCATTTTCATCATCATGTACATCATCATCATCGTCATCATTATCATTATCATCATCATCAATATAGTCATCTTCTTCCTCACGTTCAACATTAACATCGTCATCATCGATCAACGTCGTCGTTCTCAACATCATCCCAATCATCATCATCATCGTCAGTATATCCACCATTGTAGAAATGTAAATACGTCTTGCTTATCATATTTATTTGTGTTGTTTCTATAAAATTTAATTATGATATCTATTCATTGTGTTGTGCATAACAATGTTATATTCTTTGTAAAATCTTCAATATCTGGAGGAGAAAAAAATATAATAATAACAGGTTACAAACAACTAATTATTTTACATATGCCTCGATACACCTTCACGACCACACCCACACCAATATATGGCTCCAATGAAAACGTTAAATTTGGGGCCGTGATCGGTACTCATTCGCGACTTGTTCGACCCAAAACAAATCACGGGTAAACGACTCAGCTTGCAAGTTACATAGCCAAACTAGCGAATATACAATATATACACACACAAATATAACAAAAGTGTCCAAATTAGCCTCAAATAAGAATAATTCGGGCAGAAATGTGGAAACTATTGTAATGTGCAACAATTTTCCCTGAAATATCATTCAATTTGCCAGAAAATTGCCCGAATAGGCTGGAATAGGACCATAAAAAATCTCCAGTTTGCCCGAATGTTGAACTTTCTACCCGATTTGGGGGGGGGCTGCAGCCTCCAGCCCCCCCCCCCCCGGCCCATGATTGTGACAGAGCGGTATAAATACAACAATTAACAGAGAACATAAATATATCAAATTGAAATTTCACATAATATTGTCAGGTAAATTGTTAATCCGATTTCCCCTCGGACTATATGCCTATACTGATTGCACATATAGTCAGATATAGTTAAAGAATTCACTTATTTAGGGGTTAAATTATTTTATAATGGTCGCTTCTGCCAGAACATAAAGAAAACAGTTAACTCTGCAACGAGAGCCATGTACGGACTGCTTAATAAGGTCCGAAAACTAAACTTACCCATTGATATTATGCTTGATTTATTCGATAAGATGATTTTACCTATTTTACTGTATGGGAGTGAGATATGGTGTTTTGAACGTATTCAAAGTGTAGAGACACTACATCTAAAATTTTGTAAGATGGTTGCGTCCATCAAAATGAGTACCCCCAATTACATAGTTTATGCAGAATTCGCACGACACCCCGTCTCTATAGAAATAACATGCCGAGCTCTGACATATTGGTCAAAGCTCGTATCGAGTAACGGCTCTGAGCTAGCTAAGAATATTTATACCTTAATTTATCAGACTCATGAGATGAACTCACAGACAGCAGACAAAAATAACTCCAAATGGTTATGTTTTGTCAAAAATGCTCTTTATGATTTGAAATTGCAATCAAAGTGGATCACACAGACGGGCCTGACCGCTATTGAACTGAGAAATGCAAAAACTGTTCTCAAACAACGTCATTGGGACGCACTACTCGTTGACATAAACACATCTGCTTCATCGAGGGCCCAATTTTATAGTTTTATTAAAACTGACTACGGTTACCCAAATTACTTGAAGATTTTGCCGTCTAATCTATCGATATACCTCTTGAAGCTCAGAACTGCAAATCATAAACTGCCTATAGAGTGCTCAAGATGGAAGAAATCTCAGAATGATAATGACAATAGGATATGCACCATATGTGGAAAATATTTAGGAGACGAATACCATTTAGTTATTATATGCAGTCATTTGGATGAAATCAGAAAACAATATATCCCTGAGTACTTTTGGAAGAACCCTACGAGAGAGAAATTCCATGGTCTCCTATCTCTTCAAAATATAAGCCTCATAAAAAGACTATGCATATTCCTAAGGTGTGCCTTTAAGAAGGTGTCTTATACTATATAATCGAAATCATTTATTGTTATGGGTGAACACATGTAGTTATCATACTTGTTAAGTTTATCGCCTATTATTGTGTAATCTAATTTAATTACTGCTGTGTATATGAAATGAACAATGATTAATGTGAAATTCAAAGTTGTGTACATAGTGTATATATATATATGTTTTGCTTGTTTCACAGTTATGTGACTTATGCAATAAATCAATCAATCAATCAATCAAACCCTTAGCGTAAACTAATTATCACGCTCATATGTCGGTCGTTTTAGTCGATGTAACTAATAGCACGGCTTTGCCATCATAGTTACGTTTGGTGATACGGATAGAATAATCATTTCTGCTTAATTTGAAACAAACCTCCAGATCTGATGTGACCATTTCACGAAGTTTGAACTTTTTAAATCGGATAACGCTGTTTTCGCGCGACATCGATCACTGGGCAAACTGAGTTTTATATATCATTTGGAGGAGATATCCTTTATTGTATCGACCACATTTGTTCATTGTTACGTTGTGAATTTTGACTATAATAAAATTGGTTCCTTTTCTCATTCATCGGCGAGAAAACTAGACCCAAAGTTGCAGAGTAGTTACGTATTTCTGTATAAATGCGACATAAATTTTGGTCACCTGCTTCACAAAATTATATTTAGATCATATCTCTACATGTTTCAACATTTAAATATTATACTTACCTGCGTTAAATCAGAAAAACACACATTTTCCGGAGCATGAGTTCAACTGTTTATGAAAAATTAGCGAAACTCGACCAAGGTCGGGAAGTTTGCTCGACGAGGGGTCATTTCTGGCGCACAGGTGGTACCCACACAATTTAGGCTTGTTTTTGTTTTATGACAGGTTAGCCCATAGGTAATTTTGTACACACTCACCGCATCTATATTTCACCACATAAACCGATTTTGCAGACCACAGGGTTTTCGCTTTACATGATAGGATCAAGATAGCTTTTGGTTAGTCCGGGGAGATTTTATTATGGAATGTGGGATATATATATATGTGTATATAGTGTACATATATTCAATATTTTGTATCACATTAATTTAGTGACAAAAATAAAGCATACAACAACAAAATTATATGATATAGCACGAACAAAGCTATTTGAAAAATTAGAAACTGTAAATCCGGGGTTCATCAAACTATCAAACAAGGAAACATTTATTAGTATTATGAAAAATAACAATCCCACAGTGTGCGATATGATTTGCAATAACATAATATTATATGGATTCTTCATAATACGGGAAAATGTTGTTCACAACAAATGAAAAAGGGAAGCTGGAAGGGAAACATTCGTACGTAATTTTAATTATCTGTGTTCAAAATATGTGTTGATACAATGAATATTCTTATATATGTGTTTTTATATACTACTTTGCAACATGTCTGTAATATATATTTCTTGCAATAAATGTTATCTATCTATCTACCGCTCATCGCCGTGGTGGACATGTGTGTCAATCTTTGTATGATGTAAAAGTACAATAAAATTGATTGATTGATTGTATCAAAGGCATTACATAACAGACATGGGATTTCTAACTGGTCTGGTCTGACATCACAGCAGGATATCAGGAAATGTATAAGGTTGTGTTGGCAATAAATGCTTTCGTTTCCTTGAGCCAAGGTTTTTTAATTTTTGCTATACAAGTCCTTGCTTGAGCGAAAACATTGGCTCCCGCCAATGTGGCCCGTGGATAGTAAGATTAGATTTATTAGCATCTGGACTCATTATTGTAGAAACTACGGACATTCTCTATTATCCGGGTTTGGTGAACTCCATATATTATTCAGAGTTTGCACATGGGCCAAGTTTGCCACTTAAATACAAATTCTGGGTCTGATGTTAAGCCGCTCTGACATGGGCGTATATATGTAAGGGCAGTGGTGTAGTAGCTGGACGGTTTTGGTCGTACCAATATCAGGGTCCACACAATTTAATCTTTTTCATTACACACATAGCAGCTAGCCGTTTTATTAGTATTTGGAACATAAAACAGAAGAAAGTCAAGCATTTAATGATCCCAGGCTGTTAGTTTACCAAGAAGACACATGCTAATAGGGCCCTGTACCATGCCATCTAACTGTATCAGCTTATTATATGTAGTAAACGGAGTGCACCATAAAATACCCAGTCAGATTTGGTTAACAACTAATATATATTAAAGATACAAAGATTTATGGACAATCCTGGAGAGCTAGCCCCAGAGTGGGGGAATGTTACCCATTTCTTTCAAGCCATTGCTGGCACCAATTAATGGACATAACAGTATCATGTACATGGCACATGGTATTTGAAATGATCTAGTTGTTGTGGAAAGTTGGGAAATGTGGAAGGGTTGTATAGAAATCCAAAGACATTAATGGGACCGTCATTAAATGCTTGGCATTTATGGACTTTAATCGCATCCATCCTAGTCCGTGGGCCAATTCCAAAAAGACGCCTAGTTTTCGCTTTCGTTGCACCCCCCTCCGAACAAATGTTTGTTATACCAAATTATAGGTAATTATATAGCCGTCAGGGTGGTGTAAATTTCCACTTCAGAAATGTGTCCAAAAGTTTCGAAAAATGAGGATGATTAACCCTACCCCAGTTGAAAACATTACATGTAGCTGTTCTGAATCATTAAGCCCCTACGCGAATCTTAAAAACTTCAGAAGAACCATTTATAGTTGATAACATGCCTCATATATACCGTCAATGGACACAATTGTCATTTTTTGAAAATATTGAAAATAAATTGAGTTATAGTGAAAAGTGTGATAAAAAGAGTGATTGTTTGGGTACTTTTTCCAAAATGTTGTCTAATATAAAATGATATAAGTTCCGGATTTCAGTGAAACATGCGGATATTAAGGTTTTAAAAACTTCGCAAGGGTATATTCCACATGTTCGAAAAACTAGAATGTGATTCATTCCGTATTTTCGACTTACTATGAAAAAGCTACCCCTACCCCCTATTTTTTAATAATTTAATCCAATTTTTTAAATTTTCAATAGTGTACCCATTCAACACATATGCTCCTTCAAAATTGATTTTAAACAATATAATGATTTGATAATCCGACATTTGTCATTCATAATTTTAAAAATCTCGAAATTTGCCAAAAATTTACTGAAATATTTATAAAAAAAAATAAATAAATAAAAAGAGACTTTTTTCAATATTTTTCAACAAAAAGTAAAATTGAGTTGTGCAGATCATTTAATAGTGCTATATATAACAAAATATGACTGATATGTCCGTATCACAAGAAAATGTCATAATATTTTACTAAAATGACAGGCAAAATGGGAGGTTGTATGATCATCCCATGCATGATGTACCATACAGGGATGTACTATGATCGCCCCAGGGATCATTGGGGTGTCGGAGGGTCGTCCCATGGGCCATCTGAAGGTCGTACCTTCGACCACGTGACCACATTGAGGTCGTAACGTCGTCACAGTGACCATATAGAGGTCGTATGACAATCCCAGGGACCAGATGGATGTCGTCATCAGGCATCACAAGGTCTTCCCATGGACCATACGGAGATCGGACGGTCATCCCAGATAACATAGGGAGGTCGTATGACCGATATCCGAAATGGGATAGGAATGGGTTATTTATTTAAGGCCTTATCCCAGCGCTGATTTATTCAGTATTGTCAGGAATTCCATTTAGTTTTTTGTTTATTCAGACTTCTCGGAGAAAGATGATTTCCATTAGTTTGTCTTTTAATTAGATTTTTGATTTGGCCATCACACAATATGTCAACCAGATAATTAAATGTTAATCGGTCATATTTTTAGTGACGTCTATTTGTGCGACCATTTTTGTGATAAAATTTTCACAAAATTACTAAACCTTGTGATATAATGATATTGCTGGTTTTTGAACCCAAATAGTCAGATTGTGCTGTAAAAATACAAGATTTAACACATAAAACTATTTTCAGTCGCCAGAAAAATGGCATGTCCTGTCCCGCTCGCCCCTTGGCCAAGGGCAGGGGGTCAGCTGCCCCCCCCGCTCTGGTATATACGTCATGTTACACGCATGTGGGCCCCTGTGACACAGCGTTCCCGATAAACCTACTCCCCGATACGGTGTCCTCATAAAACTACTCTCTCACCTATATTTTGTGCCCCCATATACCTACTCTCCCACACGGTGTGCCCGATAAACCTCTGATATGGCGTCCCCATAAAACTACACTCTCACACAGGGGCCACATAAACCTGCTCTCCGACACATACTATAATTATGAAAATCCATCCATCGTTTGCTCAGCTATAGAGATTGCTAAACACAAAATGCCCTCCCCAAAATCTGGTCGACATCTGTGATGGCCAAATCACAAGTCTAATTAAAAGAAAAACTTATGGAATTTCTGACAATGCTGAATATAGGTCGCTTGCAGAAATTGTCAACGATTATTTTGATAAATAAGATAATAAATTGAAAATTGAAACAACGGTCGCGCTGATTTATTCAGTATTGTCAGGAATTCCATTTAGTTTTTTGTTTATTCAGACTTCTCGGAGAAAGATGATTTCCATTAGTTTTTCTTTTAATTAAATTTTTGATTTGGCCATCACACAATATGTCAACCAGATAATTAAATGTTAATCGGTCATATTTTTAGTGACGTCTATTTGTGCGACCATTTTTGTGATAAAATTTTCACAAAATTACTAAACCTTGTGATATAATGATATTGCTGGTTTTTGAACCCAAATAGTCAGATTGTGCTGTAAAAATACAAGATTTAATACATAAAACTATTTTCAATCGCCAGAAAAATGGCATGTCCTGTCCCGCTCGCCCCTTGGCCAAGGGCAGGGGGTCAGCTGCCCCCCCCTGGTATATACGTCATGTTACACGCATGTGGCCCCCTGTGACACAGCGTTCCCGATAAACCTACTTCCCGATACGGTGTCCTCATAAAACTACTCTCTCACCTATATTTTGGGCCCCCATATACCTACTCTCCCACACGGTGTGCCCGATAAACCTCTGATATGGCGTCCCCATAAAACTACACTCTCACTCAGGGGCCACATAAACCTGCTCTCCGACACATACTATAATTATGAAAATCCATCCATCGTTTGCTCAGCTAGAGATTGCTAAACACAAAATCTGGTCGACATCTGTGATGGCCAAATCACAAGTCTAATTAAAAGAAAAACTTATGGAATTTCTGACAATGCTGAATATAGGTCGCTTGCAGAAATTGTCAACGATTATTTTGATAAATAAGATAATAAAATTGAAACAACGGTCGCGCTGATTTATTCAGTATTGTCAGGAATTCCATTTAGTTTTTTGTTTATTCAGACTTCTCGGAGAAAGATGATTTCCATTAGTTTTTCTTTTAATTAGATTTTTGATTTGGCCATCACACAATATGTCAACCAGATAATTAAATCTTAATCGGTCATATTTTTAGTGACGTCTATTTGTGCGACCATTTTTGTGATAAAATTTTCACAAAATTACTAAACCTTGTGATATAATGATATTGCTGGTTTTTGAACCCAAATAGTCAGATTGTGCTGTAAAAATACAAGATATAACACATAAAACTATTTTCAGTCGCCAGAAAAATGGCATGTCCTGTCCCGCTCGCCCCTTGGCCAAGGGCACGGGGTCAGCTGCCCCCCTCCCCCGCTCTGGTATATACGTCATGTTACACGCATGTGGGCCCCTGTGACACAGCGTTCCCGATAAACCTACTCCCCGATACGGTGTCCTCATAAAACTACTCTCTCACCTATATTTTGGGCCCCCATATACCTACTCTCCCACACGGTGTGTCCGATAAACCTCTGATATGGCGTCCCCATAAAACTACACTCTCACCCAGGGACCACATAAACCTGCTCTCCGACACATACTATAATTATGAAAATCCATCCAACGTTTGCTCAGCTAGAGATTGCTAAACACAAAATCTGGTCGACATCTGTGATGGCCAAATCACAAGTCTAATTAAAAGAAAAACTTATGGAATTTCTGACAATGCTGAAAATAGGTTGCTTGCAGAAATTGTCAACGATTATTTTGATAAATAAGATAATAAAATTGAAACAACGGTCGCGCTGATTTATTCAGTATTGTCAGGAATTCCATTTAGTTTTTTGTTTATTCAGACTTCACGGAGAAAGATTATTTCCATTTGTTTGTCTTTTAATTATATTTTTGATTTGGCCATCACACAATATGTCAACCAGATAATTAAATTTTAATCGGTCATATTTTTAGTGACGTCTATTTGTGCGATCATTTTTGTGATAAAATTTTCACAAAATTACTAAACCTTGTGATATAATGATATTGCTGGTTTTTGAACCCAAATAGTCAGATTGTGCTGTAAAAATACAAGATTTTACACATAAAACTATTTTCAGTCGGCAGAAAAATGGCATGTCCTGTCCCGCTCGCCCCATGGCCAAAGGCAGGGGGTCAGCTGCCCCCCCCCCCGCTCTGGTATATACGTCATGTTACACGCATGTGGCCCCCTGTGACACAGCGTTCCCGATAAACCTACTTCCCGATACGGTGTCCTCATAAAACTACTCTCTCACCTATATTTTGGGCCCCCATATACCTACTCTCCCACACGGTGTGCCCGATAAACCTCTGATATGGCGTCCCCATAAAACTACACTCTCACCCAGGGGCCACATAAACCTGCTCTCCGACACATACTATAATTATGAAAATCCATCCATCGTTTGCTCAGCTAGACATTGCTAAACACAAAATCTGGTCGACATCTGTGATGGCCAAATCACAAGTCTAATTAAAAGAAAAACTTATGGAATTTCTGACAATGCTGAAAATAGGTCGCTTGCAGAAATTGTCAACGATTATTTTGATAAATAAGATAATAAAATTGAAACAACGGTCGCGCTGATTTATTCAGTATTGTCAGGAATTCCATTTAGTTTTTTGTTTATTCAGACTTATGGGAGAAAGATGATTTCCATTAGTTTTTCTTTTAATTAGATTTTTGATTTGGCCATCACACAATATGTCAACCAGATAATTAAATGTTAATCGGTCATATTTTTAGTGACGTCTATTTGTGCGACCATTTTTGTGATAAAATTTTCACAAAATTACTAAACCTTGTGATATAATGATATTGCTGGTTTTTGAACCCAAATAGTCAGAGTGTGCTGTAAAAATACAAGATATAACACATAAAACTATTTTCAGTCGCCAGAAAAATGGCATGTCCTGTCCCGCTCGCCCCTTGGCCAAGGGCACGGGGTCAGCTGCCCCCCTCCCCCGCTCTGGTATATACGTCATGTTACACGCATGCGGGCCACTGTGACACAGCGTTCCCGATAAACCTACTCCCCGATACGGTGTCCTCATAAAACTACTCTCTCACCTATATTTTGGGCCCCCATATACCTACTCTCCCACACGGTGTGCCCGATAAACCTCTGATATGGCGTCCCCATAAAACTAGACTCGCACCCAGGGGCCACATAAACCTGCTCTCCGACACATACTATAATTATGAAAATCCATCCATCGTTTGCTCAGCTAGAGATTGCTAAACACAAAATCTGGTCGACATCTGTGATGGCCAAATCACAAGTCTAATTAAAAGAAAAACTTATGGAATTTCTGACAATGCTGAATATAGGTCGCTTGCAGAAATTGTCAACGATTATTTTGATAAATAAGATAATAAAATTGAAACAACGGTCGCGCTGATTTATTCAGTATTGTCAGGAATTCCATTTAGTTTTTTGTTTATTCAGACTTCTCGGAGAAAGATGATTTCCATTAGTTTTTCTTTTAATTAGATTTTTGATTTGGCCATCACACAATATGTCAACCAGATAATTAAATGTTAATCGGTCATATTTTTAGTGACGTCTATTTGTGCGACCATTTTTGTGATAAAATTTTCACAAAATTACTAAACCTTGTGATATAATGATATTGCTGGTTTTTGAACCCAAATAGTCAGATTGTGCTGTAAAAATACAAGATATAACACATAAAACTATTTTCATTCGCCAGAAAAATGGCATGTCCTGTCCCGCTCGCCCCTTGGCCAAGGGCACGGGGTCAGTTGCCCCCCCCCCCCCGCTCTGGTATATACGTCATGTTACACGCATGTGGGCCCCTGTGACACAGCGTTCCCGATAAACCTACTCCCCGATACGGTGTCCTCATAAAACTACTCTCTCACCTATATTTTGGGCCCCCATATATCTACTCTCCCACACGGTGTGTCCGATAAACCTCTGATATGGCGTCCCCATAAAACTACACTCTCACCCAGGGACCACATAAACCTGCTCTCCGACACATACTATAATTATGAAAATCCATCCATCGTTTGCTCAGCTAGAGATTGCTAAACACAAAATCTGGTCGACATCTGTGATGGCCAAATCACAAGTCTAATTAAAAGAAAAACTTATGGAATTTCTGACAATGCTGAAAATAGGTCGCTTGCAGAAATTGTCAACGATTATTTTGATAAATAAGATAATGAAATTGAAACAACGGTCGCGCTGATTTATTCAGTATTGTCAGGAATTCCATTTAGTTTTTTGTTTATTCAGACTTCTCGGAGAAAGATGATTTCCATTAGTTTTTCTTTTAATTAGATTTTTGATTTGGCCATATCACAATATGTCAACCAGATAATTAAATGTTAATCGGTCATATTTTTAGTGACGTCTATTTGTGCGACCATTTTTGTGATAAACTTTTCACAAAATTACTAAGCCTTGTGATATAATGATATTGCTGGTTTTTGAACCCAAATAGTCAGATTGTGCTGTAAAAATACAAGATTTAACACACAAAACTATTTTCAGTCGCCAGAAAAATGGCATGTCCTGTCCCGCTCACCCCTTGGCCAAGGGCAGGGGGTCAGCTGCCCCCCCCCACTCTGGTATATACGTCATGTTACACGCATGTGGGCCCCTGTGACACAGCGTTACCGATAAACCCACTCCCGGATACGGTGTCCCCATAAAACTACTCTCTCACCTATATTTTGGGTCCACATAAACCTGCTCTTCGACACATACTATAATTATGAAAATCCATCCATCGTTTGCTCAGCTAGAAATTGCTAAGCACAAAATCTGGTCGACATCTGTGATGGCCAAATCACAAGTCTAATTAAAAGAAAAACTTATGGAATTTCTGACAATGCTGAATATAGGTCGCTTGCAGAAATTGTCAACGATTATTTTGATAAATAAGATAATAAAATTGAAACAACGGTCGCGCTGATTTATTCCGTATTGTCGGGAATTCCATTTAGTTTTTTGTTTATTCAGACTTCTCGGAGAAAGATGATTTCCATTAGTTTGTCTTTTAAATAGATTTTTGATTTGGCCATCACACAATATGTCAACCAGATAATTAAATCATAATCGGTCATATTTTTAGTGACGTCTATTTGTGCGACCATTTTTATGATAAAATTTTCACAAAATTACTAAACCTTGTGATATAATGATATTGCTGGTTTTTGAACCCAAATAGTCAGATTGTGCTGTAAAAATACAAGATTTAACACATAAAACTACTTTCAGTCGCCAGAAAAATGGCATGTCCTGTCCCGCTCGCCCCTTGGCCAAGGGCAGAGGGTCAGCTGCCCCCCCCCGCTCTGGTATATACGTCATGTTACACGCATGTGGGCCCCTGTGACACAGCGTTCCCGATAAACCTATACCCCCCGATACGGTGTCCTCATAAAACTACTCTCTCACCTATATTTTGGGTCCCCATATACCTACTCTCCCACACGGTGTGTCCGATAAACCTCTGATATGGCGTCCCCATAAAACTACACTCTCACTCAGGGGCCACATAAACCTGCTCTCCGACACATATACTATAATTATGAAAGTCCATCCATCGTTTGATCAGCTAGAGATTGCTAAACACAAAATCTGGTCGACATCTGTGATGGCCAAATCACAAGTCTAATTAAAAGAAAAACTTATGGAATTTCTGCCAATGCTGAATATAGGTCGCTTGCAGAAATTGTCAACGATTATTTTGATAAATAAGATAATAAATTGAAAATTGAAACAACGGTCTCGCTGATTTATTCCATATTGTCAGGAATTCCATTTAGTTTTTTGTTTATTCAGACTTCTCGGAGAAAGATGATTTCTATTGGTTTTTCTTTTAATTAGATTTTTGATTTGGCCATCACACAATATGTCAACCAGATAATTAAATCTTAATCGGTCATATTTTTAGTGAAGTCTATTTGTGCGACCATTTTTGTGATAAAATTTTCACAAAATTACTAAACCTTGTGATATAATGATATTGCTGGTTTTTGAACCCAAATAGTCATATTGTGCTGTAAAAATACAAGATTTAACACATAAAACTATTTTCAGTCGCCAGAAAAATGGCATGTCCTGTCCCGCTCGCCCCTTGGCCAAGGGCAGCTGCCCCCCACTCCGGTATATACGTCATGTTACACGCATGTGGGCCCCTGTGACACAGCGTTACCGACAAACCCACTCCCCGATACGGTGTCCTCATAAAACTACTCTCTCACCTATATTTTGGGTCCCCATATACCTACTCTCCCACATGGTGTGCCCGATAAACCTCTGATATGGCGTCCCCATAAAACTACACTCTCACTCAGGGGCCACATACACCTGCTCTCCGACACATACTATAATTATGAAAATCGATCCATCCATCGTTTGCTCAGCTGGAGATTGCTAAACACAAAATTCCCTCCCCAAAATCTGGTCGACATCTGTGATGGCCAAATCACAAGTCTAATTAAAAGAAAAACTTATGGAATTTCTGCCAATGCTGAATATAGGTCGCTTGCAGAAATTGTCAACGATTATTTTGATAAATAAGATAATAAATTGAAAATTGAAACAATGGTCGCGCTGATTTATTCCGTATTGTCAGGAATTCCATATAGTTTTTTGTTTATTCAGACTTCTTGGAGAAAGATGATTTCCTTTGGTTTTTCTTTTAATTAGATTTTTGATTTGGCCATCACACAATATATGTCAACCAGATAATTAAATCTTAATCGGTCATATTTTTTGTGACGTCTATTTGTGCGACCATTTGTGTTATAAAATTTTCACAAAATTACTAAACCTTGTGATATAATGATATTGCTGGTTTTTGAACCCAAATAGTCAGATTGTGCTGTAAAAATACAAGATTTAACACATAAAACTATTTTCAGTCGCCAGAAAAATGGCATGTCCTGTCCCGCTCGCCCCTTGGCCAAGGGCAGGGGGGTCGGTTGCCCCCCCCCGCTCTGGTATATACGTCATGTTAATCGCATGTGGGCCCATGTGACACAGCGTTCCCGATAAACCTACTCCCCGATACGGTGTCCTCATAAAACTACTGCCTTACCTATATTTTGGGCCCCCATATACCTACTCTCCCACACGGTGTGCCCGATAAACCTCTGATATGGCGTCCCCATAAAACTACACTCTCACCCAGGGGCCACATAAACCTGCTCTCCGACACATACTATAATTATGAAAATCCATCCATCGTTTGCTCAGCTAGAGATTGCTAAACACAAAATCTGGTCGACATCTGTGATGGTCAAATCACAAGTCTAATTAAAAGAAAAACTTATGGAATTTCTGAAAATGCTGAATATAGGTCGCTTGCAGAAATTGTCAACGATTATTTTGATAAATAAGATAATAAAATTGAAACAACGGTCGCGCTGATTTATTCAGTATTGTCAGGAATTCCATTTCGTTTTTTGTTTATTCAGACTTCTCGGAGAAAGATGATTTCCATTAGTTTGTCTTTTAATTAGATTTTTGATTTGGCCATCACACAACTAGTCAAAAATACAAGATTTAACACATAAAACTATTTTCAGTCACCAGAAAAATGGCGTGTCCTGTCCCGCTCGCCCCTTGACCAAGGGCAGGGGGTCAGCTGCCCCCCGCTCTGCCCCCATTCTTCCGGCGCCTCAGAACCTACTGGCCCTCACATGGCCCGATAAACCTGCTAAACACGCTTAACACGACGGACAGCATATATTATATAGACAGAGTGTACAGAGTGTACTAGGCCTATCACAATCAGTGATCAGTCCCATAAAACGATTATCTTCTGGCCCATAAACCCTACTCTCATAATCACGTCCCCATATATATAGTTTTCCAGTCCCACAAACCTGCTCTCTGAAAATCAGGTCCCCATATAAGGAATGTCTCTCTGGCCCATAAACCATATCTTCCCCGAATGTTGTTCCCATAAACCTGTATCTCATTCGTGGATATGATTCAAGATTATTCTGGTTGCGTGGAGAGAGTTCATATTCTGAAAAGGGCTACCGATAGACAGTGCGTCGGGGCATTACTATTAATTTGGCACGTGCTTCTAACGCCACTGGAAAGTAGTGTCCCCACATCACTGTTTCAGGACCGGTTGGCACATAAACCACCAAACACTCTCCAGAGAGAGAGAGAGAGAGAGAGAGAGAGAGAGAGCAAAAGAAAGAGGGAGAGATATCACAGAGATAGAGATAGAGAGAGAGAGAGATCGAATGAGAAGGGAGAAACTGAGAGAGAGGGTGCATATGTTGGTATGGGTGGACTTGTGTACGTGTGCCTAAATACATAATACACGAATGAGTAGCGACTGTATGTTATTCCATTCCTTGTGATGTAACTTTGTTTTGTATAAACTTGTACTTGTATATATGTTGACATATTTGTGTCCATGTTTCTGTGTGTATATGTTCTGTATTCAATAACTCTTCACATATGGAGGACAATTAAAGATATATATATATATATTTCAAAACTGTGTTTTAAGTCGGTTAGTGGACACGCGACTGGACGTTCGGAAACTAGAAGATCTCGACTTTGGGCTCGACTGACTATTTTCCGAAAGTTCAATTTATCATCCATTAACCTTGACAAAATATACCATCATCTTTGCTCGACCACATCATTAAGTGATATCTTTTCGTTTTTCAGGGCGGTGGATTCGTTGGCGAAACAGCTACATCATCAGTCTTAAAACGTGCAGTCAAAATGACTCGACATGTGGTACAAGCATACAACTAATCTCTTCAAACAATACTTTGATAATATATTATTTTACAAACGCATACTCTGATGATATATTATTTCGAATTACTCACAAACCTCACGACTAGAAGCCAATTTGATTTTTGAGACAGTGCACATTTGTTTGGGATGGGGTGGGATTAGAACCCCGGCCCATGACGACGAGCGCGCCTTGCGACTCATACGTCAATACGGCCACCGAAGCGACCCCAAAAAAGGAAGCTCAAATGGCCGCTGTATTCTGACGTCGCACTTAGGACACTATATGCACATTTTCAGGTCTCTATAGTATATATATGTATTTATATATAGGAGATATAGCACAGTAGCACCGTCATAGGCCGGGGTTCGAATCCCACCCAATCCCAAAAATTTGCATTTTCTCAAAAATCAAATTTGTTTCTAAAAATAATAGGCGACTGGTATTTTGTCTAGTCCCAAGCATGTTCAAAGATCAATGCTCGGCATGTTTCGGAGGCATAAAATATAACATTGCTACTATACTCACGACTAGAGTTACGACGACTTTTATGGTTCTACGTCATCAAATTATGCGCACTTTCTAATCGGAGCATTTTCTGTTGAGTGCATGTAACAGAAGCTTTTAAGATACATGCATTCGATCAATTACTTTTGTATTATTGAATTCAGAACATCCCCGATTGGTCGATTGAATAGAGGATTAGTGAACGAGCTGTGATTAATCTTGTGGATCACACACGGCGAATATATCAATGTGATCTGTCATACATGCATTGCCGGGATCACAGACCCTAATTGTTGTAACGAATGTGTTGGTCCTACATGAATTTTGCGACTACGAATAGCTAAAGGTGGTCGTAACTCTATCCGCGAGTTGCGACATATGCATTTTGTATCAACACTTGACTGGAACGAACATATAAATACACTGTCCAACCGATTCGTAGCCTCTTAGTGAAATCTGGATTTTTTCACGAAATATTAACACCAATAAACCATTACTTTTAACAATAGCATTATACGGGAATGCATTACTGGACACTATTCATCAGTTAAAGGGTCGTAATTATTCTGTTCATGAGTTGTGAAAACCTCCCGATTTGACATAATTTACATAGTGAACTACTACTGATAAGAATACGAATAGGGTACAACGTCACTAGATTTTATGTTCTTTCTATATCAGTTGTCGTTTTTCACTATCCGTAGTATAGTTACGAAATCAAATATAACGCTTTCGTGTTTTCAGCAAAAATATAGTGATACGTTCGAGATCGTTTCTCTGGTCCCCAAAGGGTGAGTTGACTCTGATATTGTGTCATTATATTGTAATCCCTATGTAGCCTTAATGTCTATCTCTTGGTGGTGGCAATCAATCATTTGTCGCAATGAAACACGAGAATCTTGTGAAACATGAAGTGCTAAGCGTAACGACGGATATATATCATATTCACAGACATGTCTCCATCAATGAAGCAAACAACCACAATAAATACACTGCCAAATAAATACACTGCCAAATAAATACACTGGCCAATTGGATATCGTGCTCATGAAGGAAGATTTGACAGAAGCACCACATCTTCTCTGAACGAGAGATATTCATGTGTACCATATACCCGTACCTCGTCCACTTCCACGTCGCCATTGTAATCATCATAACCTTTGTTTTTTGTTATGTCGTTAAATACAATATAATCACGACAAACACAAACATATAATATGGTAATTCTTATCAGAAGTAGATCGTTGTGCCAATGATGTTCAGTACAGAAAGAGATCAATTACATATACAGTAAAATGTTCCATTACTGCACTTCGTGAGTTTCATTATTACCAATTTCTTTACTGAATCCATTATTTTCTACCATTCGTCAATAAGATATACATTGTAATGGTATATTACTCATATGGAGGGATAGTGAGGAAGTATAATCAGGTATAAGTACAATGAAGTATAAGACAGACGAACAAACACAGCACAAGGGGTGATGCGTATTTATTGGTCAGCAAGGGTCAGATAATAATTGTTGGAAAATTACACCTGCACACAATGACTTAATTTCATATCAATCAGTTTAATTTTTATTATCGCACTCAAACAATGTAAACATGGCCAAAAGTGCATGCGGCTGTGTAGACACCAGACAAGATTACATTAACATGGTCGCCGGTCTCCGGAAGAGGTATAAATGATCAGATAGCATGAATAATAAAGAGTCTGACTTACAGTTATCCCATCAGTTAACAAACTGGATCTAAATTATATCCATTTTCCACTTCCGGTGGCCATTTTGACATATGGTTCCAGTTTTTAAAGACACGGTTGGCCTTGGCGGTGGGTATCCTGTGAAAATATTTATACCCGTCAAAAACCGCCACAAACAGAAAGAACATCAAAATGTAGACATACTTTGTCCGTATATATATAAGAAATATCGCATAAACAGTATGTTATTCTCATATGTTTAACCATTGTTATGTAAACAAACGCATAAAAAGTTACTTTTCTGGTGTTTGTTTATATTATGATGATAAACATAAAGAGCGTTCTTTGTTGGTGAATTCCTGATATGGAACTAATAAAGAGCGTTTATGACATTTGTGTGTGATTAGCCAGTAGCATTGTGCTGTCCTCTGTAACCCAATCAGGCTCTTGCTTAGGTAAAATATAGTATACATTTATGATAACATGCTGTTACGCGATGGTCATGGTATATATGATCGAAACTGTATGCGTTTTAATGTTTTCCTGTTTACGGTGTTTGGAACAAATATGAATATTTTCGACAATTATGGCCTCACGTACCTTTAAAGTTATGATTCGATTACTTATGATCTAACTTCCATTTGGTAATATAATAACATGAAGTTAGTGACAAACGTAACATTTGCGAGAAGATATGTCAAATCTAAACCTGGAAATATTGGTGTAGTCGTCCGGTATTATCCGTTGCTACCATCTTCAGACATGTATCTTCCTGTGATAGAAAGACAATCGTGTGTTTTATACTTGGTTAGGGGATAATGATTCTTTTTATTCAATGATCAATAACGCATGCAATAAACACTCTCAGTGATATACGAGTTTAGATGTTTTATTTAGATGTTTTATTTACACAATAAATATTGTTACAATGATGCCAAATACATTACAAATGACTTCCTATCACCCCACATTAAATCATTAATTTTACGGAATTTTTCAATGGCGTAAGGCAAAAATAATCAAAATGTCTTCATCACGTGTACACGGTAAATAATAAATACATATTGTGGAATTTTGGAGGAGTTAGAATTAGCTTTTGTGTTTAAATTGGCATATCCTTACTCGTATTTAAATTGGTACAGTAAATTTTGCGGGCGGAAATAACGGGGTTTGTCTGGTAACCATTGGAATACCATCATTATTATTGCAACACATTGAGTAGAACTATCTTCACAAATATTATTTACAGTTATTATGATTCGGCACACAGTTATATCATGGTTTAATTCGGCACACAGTTATATCATGGTTTAATTCGGCCAATATACGCCATACTAAAATTTCAGATCGGGGGGGGGGGTGGGTATTCGGACAAGTTACATGGGCATTTGCTTTGTCGACAAACGCCTGCAGTTACTATCCCCCACCAACACACTGAACAAATGTAATCAAAGACAGATCGTCGTGCAGCGCAGACAACAACTAACCGATATTTTACAGTAACTGAAGGTCAGTAACTGGACCCCATTGAATAACTTACATGTAAAGTGCTGTCTGTGATATTATAAATCCGGCTTGGAATGTATGGAATAAATAAATCCGATAATTAGGAATAATGCACAATAGAGTAGTTCTAAGTGTAGTGTGCTCTCTATGAGTCGATGGTTAATCCACGATTAACACAAAAGTAAATTGAAATACCGACCATGGGGTATTGATTGGTATTCACCGAACCATGTTTGTAAGACTGACCACACATTTAATTGGTAACAGAAACTCATCACTGATTGTACGTTTCTCGGGATGATTGGGTGTCATACATATGTTATAAGCACGGCGTCCGATTTATAAGTGACATAAACACTACGCGCGCCCAACGGGCGCTTGTGATCTTTATTACATATCGATCAACGTAAATCACATGATCGCACGAGTTTTCAGGCGTGTGGTAATTCTCAGAATCTCACTAGTGCAATCTGTCGACGGAACTATTTCATTCAGTGTTGTTAGACTGGTTCTCGCCGTTACTATTTTTAGTCGAGTTTTTTTTCCAAAACTCGACTTATAGTTTGATGAGGGACGGTGGGCGGGCGGGCGGGCGGGCGGGCGGCGTGTTTTGCTTATAACTCAACCGTTTATTGACGGATTAAAATTGTGAGTACATATCCATGCACGTAAGCTGCGGACAAAATATCGGGTTCCTCCGCACATTTATTACAGAGTTATGGACCTTTGAATTTTCAGCTCGTTAGCGCGATAACTTCAACAAACGTTATCCGATTTGATTGAAATTTGGTATATAGGTGTCTCCCAAGAATATCTCAGATGAGTTCGAAAACCGGTCTGGTCCGAAAAAATTTGATAGAGGTATGGCCATATACATTTTTCACGAATTTTCAGCTCGTTAGCGCGATAACTTCAATAAACGTTATCCGATTTGATTGAAATTTGGTAGATAGGTGTCTCCCAAGAATATCTCGGATGAGTTCGAAAACCGGCCTCGTCCGATAAAATTTGATATAGTTATGGCCCTTAATTAGTCATTTTTCACGAATTTTCAGCTCGTTAGCGCAATAACTTCAACAAACGTTATCCGATTTGATTGAAATTTGGTGTATAGGTGTCTCCCAAGAATATCTCGGATGAGTTCGATAACCGGCCTCGTCCGATAAAATTTGATAGAGTTATGGCCCTTAATTAGTCATTTTTCATGAATTTTCAGCTCGTTAGCGTGATAACTTCAACAAACGTTATCTGATTTGATTGAAATTTGGTTTATAGGTGTCTCCTAAGAATATCTCGGTCGAGTTCGAAAACCAGCCTGGCCCAATAAAATTTGATATAGTTATGGCCTTTAATTAGTAATTTTTCGTGAATTTTTAGCTCGTTACTTTTTCAATCACGACAACGAAGAAACAATAAGCGATCAATCCATGAGATGATTCATTCAAGTAGTTTCATTTCAAGAATATGTTTGTCGAGGCACATAATTTAATTTCAAGCGCAACATTAAAGATGGGTCAAGGTCACTCGCAGATAGATGGGCTCCCTGTCTGATTGTTGTGTTAACCCTATAATGCCGTTAAAACTCAATTAAATTCACATTTTCTGTACCGGAGATGTACGAATGTGAGTCAACTTACTATGATACGGAGATATGTCATAAAAATAGAACCGCATGAGTGTCTGGATTTTGCACTCGAGGTATCGCTCCGCCAACAAATCGAGTGCGATAATTTCGTCAAAATTCAGACACTCATGCGGTTCTATCTATTTATTTCACTTATAAATCGGACGCCGTGCTTATAACGTATATATCTAATGACTATCCTTATTCATTCTCATGTCCGTATAAAACATACTACAAAATACTATAGACCTCTATTTATATGTGCCATGACATATCCTATTCAGCTTTATGTCTAAATTGTATTAATTTTCCTCACGCAATTTTCTGTATGTCACTATACGACGATGGGTTATACACTACAATTAATTTAATTCAATTATTAAGTGGATTAGTGTGCATGTTATTTTATGCGCAGGTTATAAATGGCGTTGATGGGAAATACTGTCATATGTGTTCTTGGTCTGATAAGCGGGATATCGGTTCAGGGAATTTTAAACAATTTAATCTCAAACAGAACGTGGAAATGTGTCAAGAATCAGGAAGTTTTTATCATAACTGAGCTATATAATCGTTGATCTATGCAATATCACTGACAACGTTAACTAACATAGGCTATTGTTAATTGAGTTAAACGCATGGTTACGAGAGTGTGCCTTCATCGCATGGTGAAATATATTTGCCCTGGAGCATCCAGTCCATTGGAAAACAAGATACTGAGCTTAAAGGTACGGTTGGCCTTGGCGGTGGGTATCCTGTGAAAATATTTCCACCCGTCAAAAACCGCCACAAACAGAAAGAACATCAAAATGTAGACAGACTTTGTCCGTATACAAACAAGAAATATCGCATAAACAGTATGTTATTGTCATATTTTTTACCATTGTTATGTAAACAAAAGCATAGAAAGTTACTTTTCTGGTGTTTGTTTATATTATGATGGTAAACATAAAGAGCGTTCTTTGTTGGTGAATTCCTGATATGGCACTAATAAAGAGCGTTTATGCTATTTGTGTGTGATTAGCCAGTAGCATTGTGCTGTTTTCTCTAACACAATCAGGCTCTTGCTTAGGTAAGATATAGTAGGTCTTTATGATAACATGCTGTTTACGCGATAGTCATGGTATATATATGAACGAAACTGTATGCATTTTAATGTTTTTCTGTTTACGGTGATTGGAACAAATATGAATATTTTCGACAACTAAGGCCTCACGTGCCTTTAACCGTTTATATACTACATACTCATTGATGAGTAGTTACATTATTAACCGTTTCTATACTGATCCTCATTGATGACTAATTACATTATCAACCGTTTCTATACTAAATATTCATCGATGAGTAGTTACATTATTAACAGTTTATATACTAAATACTCATTGATGAGTAGTTACATTATTAACCGTTTCTATACTAAATACTCATTGATGAGTAGTTACAGTATTAACCGTTTATATACTAAATAATCATTGATGAGTAACCACATTATTAACCGTTTCTATTCTAAATACTCATTGATGAGCAGTTACATTATTAACCGTTTCTATACCAAATACTCATGGACGAGTAGTTACCTTATTAAATGTTTATATACTAAATACTCATGGACGAGTAGTTACCTTTTTAATAATTTATGTACTAAATATTCATTAACGAGTAGTTACCTTATTAACCGTTTATATAATAAATACTCATTAGTGAGTAGTTACCTTATTAACCGTTTCTATATTGATCATCATTGATGAGTAATTACATTATTAAACTTTCCATACTAAATACTCATTGATAAATAGTTACTATTAACCGTTTTTATACTAAATACTCATTGATGATTAGTTACATTATTAACCGTTGCTATACTAAATACTCATGGCCGAGTAGTTACCTTATTAACCATTTATATACTAAATACTCATTAATGAGTAGTTATCTTATTCACCGTTTATATACCAAATACTCACTGGTGAGTAGTTACCTTATTAACCGTTTCTATATTGATCCTCATGATGAGTAATTACATTATTAACCTTACTTACTAAATACTGATTGATGAGTAGTTACAGTATTAACCGTTTCTATACTAAATGCTCGTTGAACTTATTATCTGAACATTTCCAATCAATGAATATGAACATTTGTACTATTGTATTGTTTTTCTTTCCCGTACACCCCTCTAAATGTTTAACGGACCACCCCCATTATCTATATATTATATGCGTATCTGTGTGTATGTGTGTGTATAACTCGGGACACGCTTTTTGGCGCGTTTATAACTCTTCAACCATAAGTCCAATCTAGCTCAAATTTGGAACACGCCCTACAGTGTGTTACAGAAGACGACCCCCCAACTATCACGCCTATTGGCAAATCAAACATGATATCAAAGATAGTTCCAACTGCCGTATTTGCACTCAAGTAGACACTATCTCTTGTGACTTTTGTGCAAATGACGTCCTGTGACGTCACACACAAATCCACACTTGCGAAAATTCCATGAGTTTTACCAAAGCATTGTTGGAAATTGATATGTCAGTTCAGGTTGATTGTGAATATAAGTAATATATGTTGAGTTTGACGTGCATAGGCTGTAGAGTCTAACGCTCTACCAAAGTTGGAAATGGGTGCTAAATGGTCTTTAGCGCTGTTTTCCAGTGCTAAAATGGGCCTCAGTGCAGGTCTTCGTGCATGGCGCCTGTGCTGACGAACAAAGGCCCCAGAAGGGATTTGAGACCAAAATGTCCGCAAAGCTCACAATGCGACCACAGTCTTCTACAATCAATGGGACCGCAGGCCCATCCGCCGCTTAATAAAGGCTCCCGATCAAAATATTCGCGAAGCGCAAAGAGGGACCACATACCATATACCCGTATGTGTATGTACAGGATACAACGGGGCCTCGTCGTCTGGTTTCAGTTAGTACAGTAATAATGAAATATAAGTTGATTTTGTTGCGTTCCATGCGTGCATGCATAGGCCTATATCATTATGTTGGGGCGGGGATAAAAATATAGTCCTTAGTGAAATAAAGTATGCCGACCCTCGATGCAGTGACAAGAGAACCAAAACCATTACATTTCTAATATAAATGATAATGTATTCATGGACGAGAACCCCAGAAAGTAACAAAATACATTTATTTACCCGTCATTGTTGACGGGCAATCCCCTAGTACTGCTATAACGAATGCATGCGGTTAATGACTGCTACACATTTAAAAAGATAGTCAAAGCGATGAATGTCTTGTTAGTCATTCGTCAAGGACGAGGGTTATTAATAAATCATTTTCAAAACACGAGACTGTCTGGGCTCAACAATAACCATAACAACAAGGCCATAAACCGAACCAAGGTATATACCGCGTACCCGGAAGATTCGACATTTCGGTGTACTCAAGAGTCAGTCTGTACACTGCACAAAAATGATCGTCTATCTAGGGACCATCATCCTTTTCGGATTCACATTACTTTGTGTTGTACAGGCTGCGTATAAAGGTATATATGTTTGGCATAATGATAATTCATGCTACAATGTACATGTATGTGGAACTAATCATTTGGAAATGGCCGCTCCATTTGTCACTGCGTACAATATTGGTCATGGTGATATTCAATCGAATTGAACGTATGCATGCATGTTGGTGCGACTGTGGTATCTAGGTGTACCAGGACCATCAAATTCCACACAAAGGCAGATTAGATTGTAACATTGTCTCTCTACCTTTGATTTAAAACACATAGTGAAAATTCAGTGATTGTATTTCTTGTTATACGGACTGACCCGTCACCAGATAATGATGGACGCTGACAAAATATGACCATACTCTCTATTTGCTACATGGTTAGATATATTTTTGCGCATTTGCTTCAAAGCCAGAGTGAGGAAGCTCGTGACTTAAGACAAGTTCATATTCTGTTGAAAATAACGGACCTGTGTGTGACTGAATTTATCGATTTTATTTTCCGATTAAACTAATTTATTTTCATTTCCTTAACAAAGGCATAGCGATATATATTTTAAGTATATACACATATGTGCATATTGTCATGTGGTCAACATGGCGAATAAACATATACATTTAGTCAGCATGCTGTCAATTAAATCAACAATGTGCCTTTGTTTAGGAGTTATACATACCATACAATTTGGATATCACACATGTACATATACTTCAATGGATTTAACAGACAGTTTTATAGCATGGTATATTCTAATGCATGGACTTTCATGTACGTTATATGATATATAAACATACGAAAATTATTTGACTATTTGTCTTATCAGAATAAATAGCTATCGAAATAGTGGTTTTTCTTTAGTGTTGAGTAGTTGGCTCGTAACTATTACATGTAGTTTTGCTGTGAATTTTATTGGCAAGAGACGGGTTCTTGATTCTTTAAATTTCTCGCATTTAGACAGGTAATGAAATGCATAGCTCTGTACAAACTCTATATACGGATAGACGTATTCAAGATTACACTATCTATGTAACTAATTCAGCATAAAACACAAAAGGACGTTGTATAATCATCCACTGATGAGATTCCACATGCTGACATAATAATTATTGTTTATAAACATGTAACTGTTACAGCGCAAAGAATTATAACTCTAAAATACAGACGACGTTGATTATGATCACATATTCAAACGCTGCGCATTTCCTGATGAACAATTGGCACAGCTCAAAATTTGGAATTTAATTTCATTTAAACGTCACCTATTTTCCATTAAATGTCTATATAAACGGCATATACGTATCACGTAAATTTCCACAGATTTGACATATAAATAAATAAATATATATATATATATATACGAGAAAATATACGTGGAATTTACGGACACTTGTTCGTCGTGGAATATACGTGCTGCATTCGATTTCAATATTAGGTGCATTCTATGGATGTTTTAATTTGGAAACATTAATGACACATTTCTGAGTGCTTTGATTTTCAAATATTCGTGAAATTTACCTACCATATATATTTGAAATAAAACAATTATGGATGCTTCAAATTTCAAATATACGTGCAATTTACCTACCATATATATTTGAAATAAAACAATTATTGATGCTTCAATTTTCAAATATACGTGCAATTTACGCCTAATTTATATTCGAAATGAAATGTTTGTGGATAATTATGAGCTAGATTTTGTAACATGCAATATTTTACTGTTCCTTTCTTTAAGAATGACTTTTAGGGTGCATTTACATTGCTATAGAACTGTACACAGATCTACACGCAGACTAGTGTAAACGGGTTGATATAGAAATGCACACAGAAAGAAAACGGTATTAGTTCGTGTGAGCAAAAATTGTGTCCGCTATACGTCACGGTCAACGCCGAAGCATTGTGACAGGCAAATCGGTTTTGATTAAGTGTTACTCGGGCTTGGCGAATGTGTTTTAGCGTTCGTTGTCATTTCAACCCGTGTATTTCGAATATTGAACACGGACAGGGACGTGGCAACTTTGGTCAAAATTTTCAACAGTTTGAAATTTCATACCTGACACAACATTAGTTGTAATTTCCAAACTAACAATAGGTTGAACATGAGCTGGTAGTTTGATTTTCAAACATTATATTGGGGGGGGGGGGGTATTGTTCTCGGACCAATATTTGCATAAATTTTGGGCTGGAATGGCCATCAGCTGGAAGTTTTCCAAACCTTATTGGGACGGGTGTCAGGTTGGAATTTCCAACACTTGAAAAGATTGTGTCCTGGTCCCTCCCCGTGGCCAGTCAAAAACTGCTAGTTAATTTAAGAAAAAAATATTGTCCTACATTTGGTCAACATTGCCATTGGAATTGTCATCAGTTGGAATTGTTACTACATTTGTTCAAATAAAGGGTGTTGTAGGGTGGATACCCATTCCATACAGATCCAAAATGGCCACCGCCCAGATGGTGTCAAACAGGAGACCTATAGATATATAGATGATCACCTGAAATCCTAAATATTGGTGGAATCGCCATCTAAAGCTATATGGGTGCTCTCTAACCTCTCTATTTGTGCACACGGTTGTTTGTTGTGTATTCCTATGCGATTTTCATTCTTTCTTCGAACCATTATCAAGTGGTATAAGGATACACTTTAAAAACATGCGGCACATACCAAATCGCTGTTGTCTGCTGATAGTTGATCCATTTTTATGTCTGGCCTAAATTGACACGACTCGTAATGAATTGTCAATTGCCAGAGTACTGATCAGCGCGCGTTCACTATTATTAATCATATTGTGATCACAGTAATGCGCGACACGTGACTTCATACAGATCTGTATACAGTTCTATATCAGTGTAAATGCACCCTTACATCATGAATATTAGTCTATGAGCCACTTGGGTAAATATGAGCTTGATGGTACCAAACTTGTGGGCAAAATGCCATTCTGATTTTTCGCAAGCTTGGTACCTCTTGCCTTAGAAAACACATGATACCAAGCTAGATCCTATACCTTGATGCCACAAAAATTGGCGGAAGTACCACTACGAGAATAAGAAGTGTTTAAATATTGGGGTAGGGTTAACAAAGTTAACAGATGTCCCAACACACGTTGTACGGAATGTGATACGTAATACATGCATGTTCAAGAGAGATACTTCTTTCAGCTGGTTATAACATTTTGGCGTGAGGTCAAGGTCAAGTTAACTGTATGATCGAAAATACTAATTTGTCCTCATGTCATTTCTTTAAGAATGACTTTTGCAGTAAATGATTTTGTGTCACCAGTTTTCAAGGCGTGCAACTACTTCCTGCTCCATAATTTGAGTAGCTATAGTCCTAGGCAACTGTCAAAAGTATTCAAAATAGCCAACTCTTTCGATTAAAGGCACGTGAGGCCTTAGTTGTCGAAAATATTCATATTTGTTCCAATCACCGTAAACAGAAAAACATTAAAACGCATACAGTTTCGTTCATATATACCATGACCATCGCGTAAACAGCATGTTATCATAAAGAGTACTATATTTTACCTAAGCAAGAGCCTGATTGTGTTACAGAAGACAGCACAATGATGCTGGCTAATCACACATAAATGGCATAAATGCTCTTTATTCGTTCCATATCAGGAATTCACCAACAAAGAACGCTCTTTATGTTTACCATCATAGTATAAACAAACACCAGAAAAGTAACTTTTTATGCTTTTGTTTACATAACAATGGTAAAAGATATAACAATAACATACTGTGTATGCGATATTTCTTATTTGTATACGGACAAAGTCCGTCTACATTTTGTTGTTCTTTCTGTTTGTGGCGGTTTTTGACGGGTGGAAATATTTTCACAGGATACCCACCGCCAAGGCCAACCGTACCTTGAAGGTTATGAGTCATAACTGAAAAGTTTGAAGATAATTTGCTATAATAATTTGTCTTCATGCTTTTCGGTTATAAGTGCATAACCTTAATCTAAACAAGAGATATTTCTTAAATAATTGAAAAATGTATTCCCCGCGTCATTGTTTTGATTTTATAATAATCCCTGTCAGAACTTCAAAAAGTTCCAAGGTTTGCACTGGAGGAATATGATCTCTACAGGCGTTATAGCCAGAGTAAAGATTCATGGCATGATCTACGATAGCAATAGATTAACACGTTGGGATAGGGAATAATGACCGTATATAAGTTATACTGAGATTATTGCGACGCCGTCGCTATTAATTTAGCGACAACATTGCTGAATGTCGTTGCTAATTCCAGGGACTGGTCATGGTCAAAAGATTTCTTGGGTAAAACCCAAGATATATCCACGCCCATAATTTTGGGGATGTCAACAGAAACCCGTTATTTCATTGAATGGCGCGGGGCGCAGTAAACGCATCGTAAAGAGTGTTCATCTAGTACGTGCCGATGAAAACAAGTAGATTAAATAGTGTCAATATGAGCTTATTTTTCGAATTGAAATAAGTTCATATACGACTTTTTGTATAGTGTCCCATTTAGGTTCACATGGTGTTTAATTCAGATTGTAATCCTATACGGGCTTGTATCGTGTGTTTTAAATAAGTTTATAGGAGAACAGGCTATATGTATTACAGCCTGTTCGCTTGAAAATACATTCAAATTGAACGTATTCCAAAACCCCAAATACACTCGTATAGACCTTATTTGAAACTGAATTATGCTCTATGTGAACATAAATGGGGCACGAAAATAGCCGTATAATTATATGGGTTTATTCATATTATAAATGCGTCCGTGTCGGGCGTATATGATGCATACCATACAAAACAGTCTCGTATTGACATTATTTAATAATAACTTTTTAATCGACACGATATAACAGATCACGCCCTTTATAATGTGGTTTCACTGCGACACGCGCTCACTATGGACTTATTTCAGAATCGACTGTGTTCGTGCCCAATTTACGTTCATATAGAGCTTTCAGATTAAAATAATGCCAATATAGGCGTTTTGGGGTTGTTTTTGATATACGTTCAATATGAATGTATTTGAATGAGGACATGTTGCATATTGATATGTGTGCCATCCACCGGTTCTTGCAGTTAATACTAGGAGACCATGCCCACATTATTGAAAACGTTGTCGAATAAAATGTATGTTGTTTTATGTTTTTTTGGTCCTTCACGCGATAACAAAATAGTTCTGCAAATTGCTGCTAAAAAAATATGCAATGAAAAATGCTTGATATAATTTCACGCAGACAGTCATGATTTCAGATGGTAGACTGAGTGCATACCCTAGTTGAGTTCATAGTTTAGATAATTATTTGTGGTTTTTGTTTAAATATTTCCTCTCTTATCGACCCACCACACACATCTGGTTTTTTTTAAAACCAACCTGTTTACATAATTTGAACATATATATATATATATCATATTGTGAGGATGAATAGGTGTTGCTATAGTACTATACCATACATTAGTTATACAGGATATTGATTTGCCCTTCAAATTGATTGTTTGAAATTGATATTTTTTGAAAATTCACGAATGGTGCGCCTTCTTATGGGACTAATAGATTCACACAATCACACAATTATGGATTGAACATTTCAAGTCATGACATAATAACATAATAACATGACATAATAATATTGAGAATATTGTCAGATATCAATGTATCAAAAAATGGTGGTACGACATCGATAACTCTTCACGTAGTCATGTTTATCGGAACTTTAAAAGGGAATTTGGCTATGATACTTACCTGTATTTTTAAATGTACCTCGTGATCTATCTCATAATATCATGCTATTTAGAAGTGCCAATCATAGACTATATGTTGTAACTAGTTGATGGGGTAAGGCTCACAAACGTGGCAATGAATTCACTATATGTAGAAAGGTAGACGCGAATGGTGAATATCACCTTGTACCCATTTGTAAGTCATTGGAGGGGGCGAGATAGGAATATATACCAAGATACTATCTAGATGGAAATTATACGGACTATTAGCCACGAGAAACACAGAAAGTGTTAAGGTATTCCGATTATGTAGGACTGAAAAGGATGGACAAATAGCGACTGGTGATGACGATGATAATGGTTATGACGCCATGGCGATACTAACGACAATGACAAAGCTGATTCTGATAACGAAGATAATGGTGATGATGATGATGATGGCGATGATGATGATGATGGTGATGACGATCATGGTAAACATACTAATGATTACAGCGGTGATGATGGTGAGGATGATGACGACGACGACGATGATGATGATGATGATAGATGAGGATGCTGACGATATCCGAGACGAGGACGATGATGATGGCGACGACGACGGTGGTGACGATGATGATAAACATACTAATGATGACAACAAAGTATGAGAAGAAGAAGAAGAAGAAGAAGAAGAAAACAATGATGATGATTATGACAATGCACGATGATGATGATGATGATTATGATGCTGATGATCATAATAAAGATGACGGTTGTAATTACGACGAAGTCTGCGTAATGATGATGATGATGATGACGATGCAGACAAACTGAAGACGATGATGACTTTGTTGTAAATACTGTATAAATGTTTCTTCCTCATCTCCTATTTCATGTTATTTCATTATTGAGTTATTAAAGGGGTACTGTACGCCACATGTTGTTGTTGGTTTCTATAGTCTCCGAGTCGGAGAATAAGGTAACAATTTTTCCATTATTTGAAAGTCTGTTGAGTACGAAGTCATGTTACGGATGACAAATTTACCGGAATGCAAAAATACAAATTGTCGTTGTCGAGTAATTTTTGTAAAGTTTTCAACCAAATGAATCAAATAAAAGTTATATTATATGCATACTAGTCCCATATAATCATTTAAGTTATTGTATCGTCGCTAGTCAGTGAGTGGCTTGAGTGTTCTCCCCGTATCATCATAATATTTTAAGCAATCGTGTGTGCGATCGGTTTAAAAATCCAGTAACCCTCAATTACTATTTTTGATTACGGTAATTCGTAATTTAATTGACGCCATTTTATGGCTCCAGTCATAAATTCAATTTATATCAAATTATTAACTATTAAATTATTAAAATTTTAAGATAGCCATTAACCTGAGCGTTTACAGAATACATCTTCGACTCAAATTACTTATGTTTCTATATATTATCGATATTAGATCGTTGTTGTCACCGGAAATTTAATGAAAATGGCGTACAGTACCCCTTTAAAGCATTCGCATTCGTATTACATCAAATTCAAAATAATAAATATCATTGGGTTGGAATGCTGGCAATTCACAGCTGGTGGTATCAGTGATATATAAAAAGGACATCAAATTAATTTGTTGCCATTTACGTTCTAGTCAAAACCCTATTGTCTTATAGTAGCTGGTCATAAAACACCGACCATCATAAATCCATGGACATGTATACTACATAGAACACATCGACTTAAACTTTGACAATTACTTTAACTATATACAACCACCACTCAATGCACATTTGGATATCCACTAGAAGATGAGTTCCATTGCTTTTTGTACTGTCCGAAATATAATAACATTATATCTACAATGGCCGACCGCCTTAGATGTGTAACCATTACCATACTTTCAATTCAGAACATTCTCTTTGGATATCATACTCTAGACTCTTCGAAATAGTTCAATCATACATTTCACAATCGGAACGGTTTTCATGACCCCGAGTTGATACAAATATTCAAGTGTACCGACAAAGTACCGCGATTTATCCTGTACCAATACATTACCATCACCCATGTTTAATAAATTACCCCACCCATCCCACATGAAATTATAAGGACTGTCCAACGTGGCACCATCTACACATTGATTTACAAACTTATACGTATATGCGATATAATATGGGGAGAGGAACTTTATAATCTATGTTGCATAACTTGTGCTCAAGTCCCCAGTGGTTACTCCCTCATCATTCATTACCTCCACATCATCATTTAATTCTCAATACTGTATATATATATAGATATATATATATATATATATATTGGGAGACACAATAAATGTTACAAAAAAAAAAAAAAACAAACAAACAAACAGCGTCGCCATGAACAAGCAGTGCTGTAATATTAATCATTTAAAGTGTCTATGCAAAGCGAATAACTTTGTCAGTTGGTGTGTTAATTGCATGTCCATCAACGTTGTCAGAACACAAATCAATCTATTATATAAATAAATTATAGTGACTCTCGATAGCAAAATCATTCTCGTTTGTCTATGGGCGACTTGTTCTGGTGGATTGTTTGTTTACATGTTTGTATAGTTTACGTGCCCTGTTTTGCGAATGGTATGTCCATTGTTGTTAATTGTTTCGACAATATCATTTTGATGTTACATTCGTCAAATGTGTGCAGTGGCTTTGTCATAAAATCATAAAATCTAATTTTGAAGTTGTTAAGTGGGTACATGCTATACTTAGTATGTATTTTATTAAAGACAATATAATAAGCGTGCAGCATCATTAAACAGTTCACGGGAGTCGTTTAGATATCCATAACAACATTGCTAATTCAAAGTTAAGCACGCACGCCATGATATCGTATATGAAGTTCATGAGAAAAGACTTCATTATTCTTTATTTGTGAAATTTAATGACTATTTTCCATTAGAAAGGCAACTACCCACTACTAATTTTCTGTATTTTGATCATTTGATCAATGAAAACTTGGGCTGAGATTTGTTTTGTGTCATGGATTCATAACCAAGTTAAAGCTGACCACCATATCTCTGTGGCCTAATTCCAGATGATTGATTTGTGTTCATTGGGCTGGAATAGTTGTGACTGCTTTATTCTTCATTATAATATATGGGGTATGATGCTATTATGCAATTAAAAGTCTAACTCAACATTATGATACACATGAAGCCTCCTGTCATGGAGCCAATACAATAAGCCATTTAGTGATTGGAGTGTTGTGTGAAATAATTAATTATTCTAGCAGGTCTTGCTGCCGTACGGGACAAGCAACACAATAACAATTTCAACCTCTCCAATGTATTAAAATCCATTGTTTTGTCCTCTCTTAGTAATTGCTCAGATTCCATATACAGTGAAATTCAAGATATTTCGGCAGATAAATCCAGATAAATTCTTTGTTGAAATTCTCTTGCCATTGTTTTGGCTGGATTTTTGCAAAACGTGCGTCTCCTTAATAAAACTAGTGTCTCGACAACGATTGCCTTTGTTTTTATTTATTACTAGCAGGGTTACCCGGCGTTGCCCAGGTAAATGCGATGAGAAACCTTCTGTATGCTGTGGATATTTGTTGGGGATAGAGAATGCTCTTGCTTAAAAGTGTTATACGTTTTCTCATAAATTGTATATTCAAAGAGCATCATAAAACATTATTATTACAGTCATGGGATATAAGTAGTGGCTCACCTTGTCAATTGTCATTCTGTTTGTCGTGATTAATCCGTTCCAACAATAATGAAGTATGTATTTATTTACAACTGCGTTTACATTAGACGTTATAATATCATACATGAACATCATAAACACATCAGTTCGATACAAGATGATAATTGGGTTTCAAATATTGAGATGTATCAATCAATTTAGTGGGTTGGACTAAGTTCTCGAGGACACCTGGCTATCTCCATGAAGATACAGATGTTTCAAACAAATGTCCAGTTGCTCCTCTGTTCATGGTGCTATATATTGGCTAAATATTCTCAGTTTAAACGAAATGTTGATGCGCACAAATATTAGCTACATGTGCCAGGCACAGAGCGAGATTTTGAGTTGTTTATGTCAGTCGAGGAGTCTGTTATAAAACCTTGTCAGATGTGCAGTATTGGGAGGATCCTGAAAAGTCTTATGCTACTAACTGCATTTTCTTGTATATCAGAAGAAACTATATTTGACTGCACGCTGTGGCGACTATTTTTGAACAGGCCTTCCATATCTCTTGACAAATTGTAACTTTTTTATGGAAACTGTATTGAATGGAACAGACTCAATTTTGTTATAATATATATGTAATCCTCTGACGGTACGGGGTCTCTCAGTTTGCATAGAATGATAAATATACGCTTAATGCTTATTCTATTTATCTCTTTTTGCTAGCTCATTTTGTGAATGCCCTGATTGCTATTCCCATATAAATATGACAGTTAAGAAGATATAATTGTTCAAGTGACTTAAGTGGGTCACCATATGTCGGGATTGTGAAATGTGAACGTCCAAAACTACTTAAAATGATATGGAGATGGCATGGGTGACTGTATATAACTTATATGTAGATAAAGGCGAATAGCAATCTTATCAATGATAGTGCATATCCGCTCGCCGTCCGCGACGCAAACGACACCAAATGTGATTTAATTCATGGTATATCATTAGAGAAAAACGTGTATGAATTCGGTGGAAATTGGTGCCAAATAAATTTGTACCAGCGTTTGCCTCTTTTGACATATTTAAACCACTCCCATTAGACTCAAGGATGCATGATATACTGGCGATGATTATATTTATGTTTGGTGGTAATCAGCAACTAAACAAATTCTGAGAATAGTTATGACCCATATCTCTCGCCAATTTGACGTCTTTAAATCACACGATGATGTTCCTTGTATCATAGAGAAGAATAATATATCAATTTGGTGGAAATCTGGGCTAAAGATAGCTTATTAAATCAATTGTTGACTCGAACAACGCCATATTGCGAAGGTGATTATGTATTCGTTTTGTGGAAATCGGCGACAAAACTATTTCACGATATATTTTTAAATTTGCCGACCTCCCCCTTTTCTTCCCCTGACACCAACAGCGTCATTTTAGAAACTTTTTACCCGCACCGTTATCTTCCTTGTAAACAGTTACCCCTCTTAGAACGCCTTCGTGCCATCTCGTTGTACCTCGTGAAGTTATATATAGAACGCACACAGACAGACAGAAAGACAGACAGACAGACAAACAGACAGCACGTTTTGATGTCTTGTATCATTTGAGAAGAACGTGTCTGAATTTGATGGTAATTAGTACTACAAATATTTTGTATATGTCTTGGTGACCCTCCCGTCCCTATTTCAGTCTCAAGCTGCACACACTAAGACTCATTAGATATTACAGATGCATATATATGAAATTGGTGAAAATTGGCGAGTATACAAATTCATATCAAATTTAAGGTCCCCATATCTCTCACCCATAGGGCACAAATTTGGTGTATCTAAACGACACGATAAGATTCCTCGTTACACAGAGAAGAATATGTATCAATCTGGTGGAAATCGGCACTAAACATATCGATATAATTTGTTGTGTCCCTCTCATCTCTATACACCACTGACTCGAATGGCCCAACTTATGACATCCTTAAACCACATGATTATACTCCTGATATCATGGAGATGATTGTTTATAAGTTTGGTGATAATCGGCGACTAAACAATTTGTTTATCAAATTTGGTGCCAGTCCACAACCCCATCTATGGCGTCTTTAAATCACACGATTAGATTCCTCGTATCTTGGATAAGAACGTGTATCAATTTGGTGGAAATTGGCGCAAAACAATTGTGCATCAATTTTGGTGCCACTGTCCCTTTCAATGCAACTCTGACTCGAATGAGGCCACATTTGACAGATACAAGCAACACCATTATACTCCTCATACCATGGGGATGATTTTGTATAAGTGTGGTGGCAATCGGCGACTAAACCAATTATTATCAAATTTAGTGCCCACCCCCTCCCAATCTCTCAACCAAAAGACAACAATTTGGCGTTGTTAAGGCGCACAATTTGATTCCTTGTATAATGAAGAAGAATATATATCAATTTGGTGGAGATCGGCGCTAAAATTAGTTTATCAATTTTGGTGCCCCTCTCCCCTTCCGTGCATCCCTGACTCGAACGACGCCACTTTTAAACCACACCGTTGTTGTTTTCATATCATGGGTTTGGCGTTGTTAAATCGCACAATTAGATTCCTTATATCATGAAGAAGAATATATATCAATTTGGTGGAGATCGGCGCTAAAATTAGTTTTTCAATTTTGGTGCCGCTCTCCCCTTCCGTGCATCCCTGACTCGAACGACGCCACTTTTAAACCACACCGTTGGTTTTTTCATATCATGGGGATGATTATATATAAGTTTGGTGGAAATCGGCGACAGAAAAAAAATCTCCCCCCTCCCTTCCGGGCACCCTGACGCGAACGGTGCGACTTTTGCCATATTTAAACCACACCATTAGATTCCTCATATCATGGGGATTATTATGTATAAGTTTGGTGGCAATCGGCGGCATTTTTTTGTTCTGCCCCTCCCCATTTTCTGCCCCTGACAACAACGGCGTCACTTTAGAAAATTCTAACCCTGACCATTATCTTTCTCGTAAAAAGTTACTCCTAGTAGATCCCTTTGGCATCATCTAGATGGTCCCCTGTGAATTTCTATAGAACACAGACAGACAGACAGACAGACAGACAGACAGACAGACATTCGCAAATATAGATATAGATGGTTTAATCTTTGATACAAGTACATTCAATGCCACCACTTCCTATGTCAAGTCGACGTTTGTATAACTATCACTGCCGATATACAATATTACTCTCACACCTAGGCTCCATTGGTCTCTACTTTATTGTATCAAATAGCCTTTTTGTAAGTCAATCAGCCTTAGTCATCAATAGTTTAGTTATGGTATGCTTAATTTTCTGATCCATTTTTAAACATGATATTGAGACAAAAGACATACTTATACAAAAGATATAATAGAAAATAGATATAACCCGGATGGCATACATACATCGTCATCATAATCATCATCATTATGAGTGTCGTCAGCGTCATCGTTTTCGTCGTCGTCAATCATCATTTCCGCCGTTGTAATCATCGTCGTCGTCCTTTCTTCCGGTGTCAATTTAGTCATCGCCATAACCGTCGTCGTCGTCATCATCAGTATCATCATCCGGCACATCTTCGTCGTTTTGATAACATTGACGTCGTCCCTATCATCGTCCTTGATCTCGTTACCATGGCTCTCATCGTCAAAAGCCTTGTCAATATCATCATCGCCATCATCATCATTCGTCGTAATCTTAATCGTCTTTTCATCATCATCATCATCATCACCATAATCATCATCTCAATCGTCGAAGTTGTCATCACCATCATTCTCACCATCGTAATCATCATTATCATCGTCATTATCGCCGTCAATATCATTATCACCATCATCACTCCACAATCTTAATCACAATCATACTTAACATCATCGTCGACATCATTGGCTCATCAACATTTGTCTACCGATAGGTGATGTTTTCCTGTGTCATTTTTCACAACTGCCTTCTCTTTCTGTCATCTAAAACATCAAACAAAAAGTACGAAGTTTAGTAAGTAAATCATTAATAATATGCAGACAACTGGTAATAATAGAGGATGGTCATTAACCGTTACAAATAATCATGCACTCGATACGGTACGAAGTGATGTTGTAATGTTCAATACTAACAATAATATTAATATATCGTGATAGTCTTGAATGTGCACTCCTCCTTAACATGTCCTTTTGAATTTCCACCAACATTTTCAGAGAGCCTTGCAACAGATTTGGCCAAATGAAACATTAAATAACAGAATCACTTTATGTTGTTCTATGCAGTAACGAAAAAAAAATGACATACATTTTGAAATCCAGCAAATAAGATATCTAATCGATCTCTGTTTTGGGAAAGTGGGATACGAGTCCACGAGCAATCAAAGTTCATATATTATAGTAACTACCTATTAACGTTATACGGAATTCATCATTGATACATAGGTGTTAGTGCGATAATCTCCACTGGACATGCACGTTGGTGTTGCATTTAGAATGCGACTAAAACAAGTTGTTTTGTCCACGGTTCTTTTGAGTCAGGTGGCATTTTAAATTGATAAAATGGTAAGTAATGAAAAACTATATGCTAGTAGCAAATATAAATACAATTGAAATGGCAACAGGCATAAGGCAATTCACAATAAACACTAGTCATTAGTCTTGATATATAGATATTCAAATTGTGTTCATGGTTTGGTCTATGGCGACTAGGCCATATCACGACATACATTGTATTATTATGGGTGGCGGAAAGACAGCGCCGATCTTACCGCGGAATCAATATACTCAGTCCACACATAAACCACCTACCCCCAAACTGGCACAGATATTCGAAAGTTATTTTCAGTTAACACGGACCTCATATCAGTGTTGCTGATCGGGATTCATAACACGTTCGTCGTTGATATAGTGTGTTAGGGGGATACAAGTAACTGATTGTAAGTGAGAGTGATGTCATCAACTCAAAATCACTTTGCGTTTCTCATGAAAACATGGACATGCCATGTGGTATATTGTATATAATTGAAGTGACTACATAGACGATATTTCATATGGAACGGTAGTTTCACCATTAGTCCATCTTATCAGTTGGAGAATTAGTAAACTTACTTAACCACCACCCAGTCACAAACGTCCACATAATAGTCCAGAATGCAAAGACTTGTTGTGTTCTTGTTCACCCAGTAGAGTCCTTTGCGTTTTTCAAGAAAACCTGGACATGACATGCTTAAGTGCCCATTGCTGTAAATGCATAGATTCACATTGTATGACTCATATTAAATGAAAATGTGGGAATTATAAATGTATTTCTCAGATCCATCTGTCTCTATGTCTCTATAAACAGGGACACACTAATAGTTGTAGTCCGAGCCCGAGCCCGAGCCCAGTAAAATGTGTAGTTGGGATTTTCAATTTCGTTTATTGTCGTTAATATAATTCCAATAGTGATGAATTTTGGTTTGTGGTAAGTTATGCCAATTACAAATAAAAAAAACTAAAAAGATAATTTGTAAGTCTTATATTTCAACTTTTATCGACATTTTTCGTTCTCCAGCACACTAAAAGTTGTAGTTGGAATCAGCCGAGCCGGCCGCCGAGTCGCTAATTAGCTGTTAATTGCTATTGTTGGGCGGCTGATTGGATTAAGTCAGTGGTGGGTCACATGAAGATCACATGAAGGGCAAGTAGTGGGGAATAAAAACAAACAATGACTTTTTATTAAGCAATATATGAAGGTTTAGCAATTTTAAAGATTACTCTTTAGGAGAAAGTGTGTGGCCCTGAAAAGGGCCGTTTTTTTTATCTTGACTTCCATCTTCTTCGCCATGAACTGCACCTGAAATTATAAACTTGAAAAACATTAATAACACCTGAAATAAAACGTGATATTAGTACATTATTAATATATTATTTACATAATGACACTATAATAATACGACTGATGTCTACCTCGTTTTCTGATACGCTTACCAAGGAGCTACACGTTCAGCGCGCGTCACTATAATGGTGACTGGCCTCAAGGTGAGTTAGGCATCAGTTGAATTATAATATATAGGCTGTCAACATTTAAATAATCATGATTAGAATCCTACTTATGTCCTCGTTTTTCGATACCAAGGAACTCCACGTTCAGCGTGTGCCACTAACGGTGACTGATCCCAAGGTTAGGTGGGCATAAGTAGGATTCATCATATATAGCAATAAACCTAATTTATAATTTTGATCAAACTGAACAACTGTTGCATATATAACTCTGGGGTTCACCTGTACACATATGGTGTACCCATGTCTCACAATCCTCCTTAGAGCATTCGTCCATGTCATCAAATAAATTTGGCAAACGGCATTGATCACAATCTAGTTCCAATTCATACGTTAATACATGCTTCTTATTGAGTTTCATTTGCTTCTTCCTTGAAGGAAATGTGGAGAAGCATTTCTGTTCCAAACAATCTAAAAGGTGTTGGCGTAATTTAACATTTATAAAAGAAGTGTTACCAGTTTTCTGGGTTGTACAAAATTCTACCAAAAACGCTAAAGAGAATATACCACAGTCGACGGAGTTCGTTTGCTGCTGGACGCTGGGTATGATGATGTTGTTGATGTTGTACAGTTGCCCTAGCTGGGTTGTCTTTGGCGCTGACAATTACAAATGGAACCTCCTTTTGGCAGTTTTGGTGGCACTGTCGATACGTTGTCTACGTCGGGTTTCTCGAATATCGAGAGCACTTCTCGATAATCAAGAACAGATTCTTTGTTCATGTAGATTGTAGCTGACATTGTGTACGATGAAGAAGCTAGGATATACTGACCACATTACTACGTGCAGATAATATATGTTCACGAGCGCTGTAACTCACCCAAAAATATCGCCCATGCATGTGTGTTTGCATATAACACGCATAGGTCTACGTGTAAACAACTCTGTGGTAAGTATTCAGTTATAAGTATTCATCTTTAAAAAAAACACATTCCTGTGCGTGATATGATCTCACTTGTAACAACAAGTAACTGTATAAACAGTACTTTGATTATATTTCACTATAAGTTGCAAACACTCTTGTCTTAACTCATAAATCCATTGATTTGAGCCGCCAACATATTCCTAACAATAACAATTAACAGCTAATTAGCGACTCGGCGGCCGGCTCGGCTGATTCCAACTAAAACTTTTAGTGTGCTGGAGAACGAAAAATGTCGATAAAAGTTGAAATATAAGGCTTACAAATTATCTTTTTAGTTTTTTTTATTTGTAATTGGCATAACTTACCACAAACCAAAATTCATCACTATTGTAATTATATTAACGACAATAAACGAAATTGAAAATCCCAACTACACATTTTACTAGGCTCGGGCTCGGGCTCGGACTACAACTATTAGTGTGTCCCCTATAAACATGTCGTCACTGGAGTCACGTTTAACCTTTAGTCGCTGAGTGTTAAATGAATGGTTGGCTATGTAGTTTTTATGATTGGTAAAAGCAAATGTTGCTCATCTTTATGAAGATAACATGTATGTTGATGTTATTCCATTTCAAAGTATTATTATTGAAAAGTTAATTTATCGCGTGATACCTGCAATCAACTACCGGCATTAGTGCGAACAAACAAATCATTTGAACGGTTGTTGAAAACATCTGGCACTTCAACAACAAATCCAGCGCAAGGCATCACAAAAGGACGTCTCTTCTATGGATGTTGTACTTCTTCGCAAGAATGAAATGACATCCATATTATGTGATGCCATCTTGTATTTTGAGATCCCTCTGATAGCGAGTGTGGTTCTCACATAATTATGTCGCACAAAATTACATCTACAACTGCGCATTTGTTGTTTTATTCTTGGTTACGATTTTCCGGGGTACCTTTGTGCGCAATGTTATAACTTTAGAGATGAGGAATGTTGAGTGTTGTGTTTATTATTTCGAAAATTAAAAGATATGTTAATGACAGAACTACTATTTCATATGACTAATGTAATGAAATGACTAATGAATCGCCACAAAATATACCACTGGAGACGTCATTTGTCCTGTTTTCCCGTATTTGTTTTCACGAAGTGTTATAAATTCGAGACATGACAAAGCCCATGTGATTTTTTGTTTATATACTTGATCACCATATTTTGGTCTCCGTCATCTCGCAGACAATAAATTGCTATTTAATAATGGAAACACACATTCTAGCTAATACATAGCATAAGTAATACCATATGAGACGTTCTTTGCCCGCATATCGTATTAGTTGTTCACAAAGTGCTGACATTAAACTTAACTGCCATGTTGGCGCCATTATAGCGTAATAGTGTGTGTGACTTCAAACGTTTGTTTCTTTATCGTATTCAGCACAAATGAAATCCAAAATGTATGCTCATTTCTGTTTGGCCTGTACTACAATCCCCAGTGGCTCATTCGTGTGGAAGTTTGTGACTGTAGGGGTGGTTACGTTTTTTGTCTAATTATTTCATCAATTGATAATATGGATTAATGCTGAATCCAATGCTTGATATGAAATATTCCATGCTATCAGTACAGTGATATATAATATACCACCGGGGATGTTCCTTTTCTGTATTTGTCGTATGCCCGTTCACTAAATTTTAAAATTAAAATTGGCCGCCAGATTGAACGCCATCTTGGATTATGATACTCTTCTATTAACAAATCTGGGTGGCAATTTGGTAAATGTGCATGTGTATTCTACATTAAATAACACAAAATACTGCGCATTATGCGATTATTCGTGGTTCCAATCCCAGCCGACAACCTTAGTTCGAAATTTATGACATTGAACGGCGGAATAAATGTTTGACTATTATTTTACCAATTGATAAGATGTATTATTGGTGAAACTAATGTTTCATAAGAAATGTTATTCTATATGATCATCAAAATAATTTACATTATACCACTGGGGACGTTCCTTTTCTGGATGTTTCGTATGTCGTAACATAAAAACTGAATGCCATATTGGACGTCATCTTGGATTTTGATACTCTTCTAATAGTGAGTATGGTTGGAAATTCGCATTTTACAACGCACTATTCTATCATTCTGGGATCAAGTCGCCGGTGATGGCTATACCTAGCATTTTATGATATTGGGGGAGGGTTAAGTTTTTACCTATTATTGCAATATTTGTAAGATCAAGAAAATAAAATTAATACCTCCGGTAGAAAATACTCCAGTCTTTCCAAACGTATATAGCAAGATAAGCCCATGCCAGCGTGCTAGTTTTGTACAGAGTTGACGGGCGACAGTTTCTCTGAATTGCCATGATGTTTTGACGCAGAATGTTACATTCTCCACCATGACGTCGTGAAATCTCAAACAAACCAGAAAAAATTAGAACGTTCTGATCTAGTATCACCATGTACCCCAAAACAACAAATAGAACGTTCTGTTTTTGGTGATGTGATTAACTTTTAACCAATGGTGTATAGCTGGTCAACCGCTGAAAACAGGCTAATATTCTGTAGGGTACCTTCACAAATGCCACCAATTCCGGTAAGGCCAAGAATCAGTTTTTTTAAATGATATATATTTACCTTCCAGAAAAAAGTTTTTTCAACTTGTTCTACCGAGGGTAGGTGTATCTCTAAAACTAAGGCCCTTTTTAGATTTGGCCGCTCCTCTAATGGTTGAGAACATGGTTGAGAATTGCACACATCGTCACATGTTTCTGTAACTTGACATATCGATATTTTACAGAATATGTGGAGGTAGAGATCGTGTCGCCATTGCGGGTTGAGAGGTCGGTCGGACCCAACAAAGATGTGATCGATATCAGGTTCCCACTGAAAAATGACCAGATTGATCTGCATCTAAAGCCGAACGAACACATTAGTAATGTACCCGTTCGTGTCACCAACGGAGAGCGGAGTGAGCGAGTAACTAGTCGTGTAAGTTTTTAGAAAAACATATGTCCCAAGGAATAGCTGTAACACGAAGTATACCTCCATATAAGACAGTGTGCTTTAAAGATTCACTTTAGGATTTGAATTTAGAATTCCATAAGCCAATGTTTCTCTTACCATATTGAGATCAAGAGGAAATCAAAAATCGAGGAAAACCATGCATAAAATCATCGTTATATATATATAAGAAGAGAGAGTTTATTCGGCAATACATATTGTTTTGAAGCCCAAATGCCAAATAACAATTTATTTGTGAATAATATGCAAATATTTGGTATATTTGGCATAAACATAAAACAATTATAGTTAGAATATGGTATCGGTGCTAGTGTAATGTATTGGCACAGCAATGGCAACATCTTCGAGAACCTAACCACCATGAGAGGAACGGGGAAGGAATCCTTTACGTGGATACAATGTTTCTGGTTGTCTAAGGCCTTTCACTCGAAAATTTGATAAATATATTTCTGTCCTTAGTATGCAAATTTGGCACGTACCATTTTACCTTGCCATTTGACATTGACAGAGGCGACTAGAACATTGTCAACAATGATTCAATGTATTGGTGTACCGCATAGCACATTATTAGCATTGTTGGCATATTGTACTAACACTGTTCAGCAAAAAGTGTTCTAGCCACCTTCTCGCTGACCTGCCTCCTGACTATATATGTAATACGTCGAAAACCAACACAAACGCTCAAAATTGCAAACGGTCTTAATTGTCTACCACTTTGGGCACACGGAAGTATGGACACTCTGTATAGGAGGCGATCAAAATCAAAACTTGTTAAAACTTCCTCTTTGGAAAAAAACAAAACCTCATATTAAAGAGCTGATGGGTATATAAATTATAATGATAATTATTTATTACATGCTTGTTCCTACAAGTAAAGTGCTATTGCTGCTCCATATTTACAAAGCAAATCCGTATGCATCTCATTGCATAAAATGACACACAAGACGTTCATCTCAACCATGAAACCTGGACTGTAAAATAAAAGCGTCATCACACAGGACAAAACAACCAATGTGTGTGCCTAAATAAACCGTGTAAGTCTGTATTGTTTAATGCACATATTCTAGGACGGGTGACGGTAATTAACACGGAACGACGCGTATGTTTGTTTATACGGCACTTGTGCCATCGCGAAAGGTCAAAACTCAAGGCTGCCCTCTCGTTTTATTCTTCCGCGTAGCACTCATGACGTATAAATTAACACATAAACACACTCCTTTCGTTCCGAGTATTTATTGGGAGATACAGCAGGTGGTCGTTGTGTGGTTCAGATCTTATTTCAAATGTCCCAAATAAACCATAGGTTCCTGGTGGAAAATACCAGACATATCAATATACCAGTAGTATAGTATTGATATAGCTGTTATTTTCCCCAGTGGTATGCGAAATAGAAGTGAGCAGAATGACATGCACTAACGTTATACAATATAACGATAAAATTATCATATGCATGCAGATACGTGGCGACAGGGGGGGGGGGGGGGGTTGGGGGGGGTGTCTCACCCACAACTTTGGTCAAATTTTTCAACAGTTGGAAAGTTCATACCTGATACAACATTAGTTGGAAATTTCACACCAACAATAGGTTGAAAATGTTCTTGTAGTTTGATTTTCAAACAATTTATTGGGGGGAATTTATTGTTTTTGGACCAATATTTGCATACTTTCCTTCTTTTGGTAAAATGTTTGGACTGAAACGGGGGGGGGGGGGGGGCAATTTTTTTTTAAGAAACATGAGGTGGGGGTCGGTGGGTGGGTACACGAGACCGGAAACAGTTTTTGACCGCCTTTTTTGCATTTTTTTTTCATTGACATATTTTCAACTGTTTTAAACATATTTGTTTATATGTTGTGGCTTGTTGCAATATGAGAAGCACTACTACATTCAATGTTGTTATAATTACCCCCATAAGTTGATATCAAATGGAAAAATAGTGAATATTGTGGGGGTGGGTCCCAAAAATGTCATTGATTTTTTTAGCGCGCAATTGTTTTTTATTGTGTCTGTTTCAGCTTGCTTGGCAGTTGTTATATTGATAATTGTCTAGTTCACGGTGTAGATCAATAAAAAAATACTTCAGATAGCTCTAGGGTAGGTGAACTTAATGCAGTCTGACAATATCAGCTAACAACTCATGACAGAATATTACAATAATTCTTATACTTCATCATTAATGACAGTCTCTTTACTCATACAGTTAGTTGATGCATTAGTGTAATGTATGAACTAAATATTTGTATCAATGTTTGTATACTAAATTGATTTTTAAATATACTTTTGTCAAATAATTTTTTGAATTGTCAAATTATTTGTTTCAATGTTGTTGACAACTATTAATAAGTAAATAAGTAGACATTAAATAAAGTTTTAATAACATTTATTGAAAGAAACAAAAATATAACATTCCTTGGATAGTCTTCTGAAAAGTATAAAAATATTATTTAAATAGATGTGAAGAGGGGCCAGGACACATTACAGTTTTGTTCACATTGTAATTATTATATCCCATAATTACCTGCATATACTAGTATGTAAATTACACTTAACCCTTTAAGTGCCAGGGGGCCGATCTCATCGGCCCTAATTTATGGTCTGTAAAATCGACCCTAAAAAAATGTAAAAATAAAAAAAATTAAAAACTGGATAAAACCTTAGGGGCATGTTATAACTCAAAACTATCACCAAGTATTCATAGTAATTATTTTGATGCCCATGAAAAACGTAAGATTCCCTGGCACTAAACCTACAAAATAAGTCTGTTAAAGAATATAAGACAAAATTATTAAAATTGTAGAAAATTATAAAAAGTAAATAACAAATAATGAAAAATTGATAGGCCAATGTATTCTCTTATATATGCGAGGCGACCTATGGTCGACTCGCATATATAAGAGAGTGCATTGGCACAGGGTATATGGGTTGACACAAAAATCGGACCTGGCACTCAAAGGGTTAATGTCTAATTCAGGCTAATTTGAAAATTATCAAAGAAGAAAATTAATTTACTTAATTATTGTATATTTATAAGATGATGTGCATGCAAGGTGGTCTAGTTTGAAGGCACACATACCGGTCATGTACAGAATGTGTGTGAATTTCTTAGTGCACATGAACTCCATCCAGTACATGACCGAAGTTCAGCTCTGATTGTTCAAATGAATCTCAGTAATATACATCCGTGTATATGGATTTGGCACTAAATTGACCATCAACGTTCAAACTCAAAGGTTTCAGCATTATTTTAGGCCTAGTTCTAAGTCGTAATGCGAGGTCGGGTCGTTGGTCATGCAGGCATACATAAAAGTTAATTCGTACACTGGTTCATATGCATATTTTCCTTTTTGGTATTACTGTAGGCTCTAAGCCTACTAGTTGATGCTGGTTGATGTCTGAAAAAAGATAAATTTAAGTTTGTGTAATTGTTTATTCTACTGTTGGCCCTAACACTGGCCCTAGTTATTTTTTGTTGTCATTCCAGGGGATCCAACATATTTTTCATCTACTCACCAGCTGTACTCACACAGATGAATAGGCTGGGTTATATATTTACCAATATAATCACATAATATTCTACCTTTGTTGATTGCTTAGAGTTCAATTTGCACATGTTTGTTAACAGGAAGTAACATTTAATTTGGTCTTTCAAAGAAGGGACCAATATAGAGCGGTTGGTCGTTTTTACAGAAGGGACCAACATAAAGCTTTGATGTTTTGGGGTGGGTGTCTAAAATTTTATGAAAACAAAAATGCAAGAAAGGGTGGGTCGGTGTAAAAAAATGGAAATGTAAACAAAAGACCCCCACGTCTCGCAACTCTGACTGAAATGGCATAAGTTTGAAATGTTCCAACCTTAGGGGGTGTCAGGTTGGAAATTTCCAACACTTGGAAAGCTGAAAACCATATTGTCCAACATTTGGTCAAAATTGTCACTGGAATTGTCATCAGTTGGAAATTTTCCAACCTATAAGTCGGGGTGTCAGGTTTGAAATTTCCAACTCTATGAATGCTTGATGCTAGTCTAGATGCTAGGATTTTTCGATTTTCTTGTTCAGATTTCAAAATTTTCGCACACCGGACCAAACCATGGTCGACTCGGTGTGTCCTGGTCCCTCCCCGTGGCCAATAAAAAACTGCTAATGAGTTTAAGAAAACAATATTTTACTACATTTGGTTAAAATTGTTGACTGAAATGGTCCTCAGTTGGAAAATTTCCAAAATAAGGGAGAGTATGAGGTTTGAAATTTCCAACACTAGGAATGCTTGAGGTCAGTTTAGATGCTAGGATTTTGCGATTTTCTCACGCGGGGCCGAACAACCATGGTCGGCCCGGTGTGCCCTGGTCTATTGCCCATAGTCGTGTGCATTTGTCTGGAGTTAGACCACTAGATGTTTGGATTTGTGCAATTTTCAGGTTCAAAATATATGAATATTATCATACCGGGTAGATAGAACCACGGGTTTATAAATAGGCCATTAGGTTAGTGAACACTTAGGTGCAAGGAGGGAATGAAATTATGCAAAACCTTTGGTCTGATTCAAGGGGTGTTTTGGTTTGATTCAAGGGGGGGGGGTGCAAATGGAATTATGCAAAACATTGTCTGGTCTGATTCAGGGGGGGGGGGGTGCAGTTGGAATTATCAAGATCAAGGTGGACACCCCCAACGGAGACTCTCTAGCCATGTCCCTGAGTATGAGGTTTGAAATTTCCAACACTATAGGAAAGCTTAAGTTGAGGCGGGTATAGATGCTAGGATTTGGGATTTTATAGTATGGTTTTCAAAATGTTCTCACACGGGACCGAACAACCGTGGTCGCTAGATGTTAGGATTTATGCAATTTTAATGTTAAAATATCTTAATGGTCTCATACCGGGAATATATAGCCATGGTTTATGAATATATAGGATGTTAGGCCTGAGCACTACTGAGGTGCAAAGCGGGGGTGTGCAAATGGAATTATGCAAAACTTGTGTTTGGTTTCATTCTGATTCAAGGGGGGGTTGGAATTTATCAAGGTGGACACCCCCAACGGAGACCCTCTAGCCACGTTCATGTATGCATGACATAATAACCTCCAATTTGACGTATGGTTCAAGCATTTAAAACTATCGACAGTGCATGGCGATTATCCATTCCCAGATGGAGACCCTTGTGACAATGACATGTGCTTGCACATAGTACACGAGCAAGAAGTGGGCTGTATTTCAGTAAGTTTGTCCCGCGTGATGTGGACGAACTTGTGTTCTATAATTCGTGGTACTCTATCTAAATTAATCTATGTATCCAACATTACCAAACCGTCGTGCTAATGTCAACTTAGCCATGTATAGATAGGCTAGATATAAACATTTGCCTTTAGTTATGATTTCCTATATTATAGTCAACATCTTGTGTGTATATATATTACTAGCAGGGTTACCCGGCGTTGCCCAGGTTAATGCGATGTGAAACCATCTGTATGCTGTGGATATTTGTTGGGAATAGAGAACACTCTTGTTCAAAGTGTTATACGTTTTCTCATAAAGTGTATATTCCAATAGCATCACAAAACATGATTATTACAGTCATGGAATATAAGTAGTGGCACACCTTGTCAATTGTCATTCTGTTTATCGCGATTAACCCGTTCCACCAATAATGAAGTATTTATTTATTTACAACTGCGTATACGTCAGACGTTATAATATGATACATGGACATCATAAAGACATTAGTTCGCATAAATAAAAGATGACAATTGGGTTTTACATATTGAGATGTATCTATCAATCTAGTGGGTTGGACTAAGATCTCGAGAATACCTGGCTATCATATCTCCATGAAGATACAGACGTTTCAAAGAAATGTCCAGGTGCTCGTCTGTTCATGGTGTTATATATTGGCTAAATATTCTCAGTTTCAACGAAATGTTGCTGCGCGTGCATATCAGCTACATTTACCAGACACAGAGCGAGATTTTGAGTTGTTTATGTCAGTCGATGAGTCTGTTCTAAACCCCTTGTCAGATGTCAGTATTGGGAGGATCCTGAAAAGTCATGTGCTACTAACTGCATTGTATTGTATATCAGAAGAAACTATATATGACTGCACACTGTGACCACTATTTTTGAACAGGCCTTCCATATATCCTGACAAATTGTAACTTTTTGTGTGGAAACTGTATTGAATGGAACATACTCAATTTTGTTATAATATATATGCAATCCTCTGACGGTTAGAGGTCTCTCAGTTTGCCCGAATATATGAATCTCTTCAATAGAATGATAAATATACGCTTAATGCTTCTTCTATGTATCTCTTTTTGCTAGATCATTGTGTGAATGTCCTGATTGCCATCCCCATATAAATATGACAATTAGGAAGATATAATTGTTCAAGTGACTTATAAGTGTGTTACCATTTGTCGGGATTGTGAAATGTGAACGCCCAAATCTCCTTAAAATGATATGGAGATGGCCTGGGTGACTATATATAACTTATATATGGATATCGGCGAATAGCAATCTTATCTATGATAGTGCATATACGCTCGCCATCCGTGACGCAAACGACACCAAATGTGATTTAGTTCATGGTATATCATTAGATAAAATATTTTGTATCAGTTTTTGGTGAACCTCCCGTCCCTATTTCGGACTCAAGCTGCACACACTAAGACTCATTAGAGATGCATATATATGAAATTGGTGAAAATTGGCGAGTATACAAATTCGTATCAAATTGAAGATCCCCATATCTCTCACCCATAGGGCACCAATTTGTTGTGTCTAAACCACACGATAATATTCCTCGTATCAGGGAGAAGAATATGTATCAATCTGGTGGAAATCGGCACTAAATATATAGATAAAATGTCCCTCTCATTTCTATACACCACTGACTCGAATGGCCCCACTTATGACATCCCTAAACCACACAATTACACTCCTGATATCATGGAGATGATTGTTTATAAGTTTGGTGATAATCGGCGACTAAACAATGCTTTTTTTGTCAAATTTGGTACCAATCCCTCCCTTCCCATCTCTCAAATAATCTATATATCTCTTTTTGCTAGCTCATTGTGTGAATGTCCTGATTGCCATCCCCATATAAATATGACAATTAAGAAGATATAGTTGTTCAAGTGACCTATAAGTGGGTTACCATTTGTCGGGATTGTGAAATGTGAACGCCCAAATCTCCTTAAAATGATATGGAGATGGCCTGGGTGACTATATATAACTTATATGTGGATATCGGCGAATAGCAATCTTATCTATGATAGTGCATATCCGCTCGCCATCCGTGACGCAAACGACACCATATGTGATTTAATTCATGGTATATCATTAGATAAAAACATGTATGAATTTGTTGGAAATTAGTGCCAAATATATTTGTATCAGCTTTTGCCTCTTCGATTGTACCGCGTGAAGTTATATATAGAACACACAGACAGACAGAAAGACAGACAGAGAGCACACTTTGATTTCTTGTATCATTTGAGAAGAATGTTTCTGAATTTGAAGGTTATTGGTACTAACAATATCTTGTATCAGTTTTTGGTGACCCTCCCGTCCCTATTTCGGACTCAAGCTGCACACACTAAGACTCATTAGAGATTAGAGATGCATATATATGAAATTGATGAAAATTGGCGAGTATACAAATTCGTATCAAATTGAAGGTCCCCATATCTCTCACCCATAGGGCACCAATTTGTTGTGTCTAAACCACACGATAAGATTCTCGTATCACGGAGAAGAATATGTATCAATCTGGTGGAAATCGGCACTAAACATATAGATATAATGTCCTTCTCATATCTATACACCACTGACTCGAATGGCCCCACTTGTGACATCCTTAAACCACACAATTACACTCCTGATATCACGGAGATGATTGTTTATAAGTTTGGTGATAATCGGCGACTAAACAATGTTTTTTTATATCAAATTTGGTGCCAATCCCTCCCTCCCCATCTCTCACATAAACAGCACCAATATGGCGTCTTTAAATCACACGATCAGATTCCTCGGATAAGAAAGTGTATCAATTTTGTGGAAATTGGCGCCAAAAAAATTGTGCATCAATTTTGGTGCCCCTGTCCCTTTCAATACACCCCTGACTCGAATGAGGCCACACTTGACAGATATAAGGCACACCATTAGACTCCTCATACCATGAGGATGCTTTTGTATAAGTGTGGTGGCAATCGGCGACTAAACTAATTATTATCAAATTTAGTGCCCACCCCCTCCCAATCTCTCATCCAAACGACAACAATTTGGCGTTGCTAAATCGCACAATTAGATTCCTTGTATCCTTGAAGAAGAATATATATCAATTTGGTGGAAATCGGCGCTGAAATTAGCTTTTATCAATTTTGGTGCCCCTCTCCCCTTTCGTGCAAATCTGACTCGAACGACGCCACTTTTGACATATTTAAACCACACCGTTGGATTCTTCATATCATGGGGATGATTATATGTAAGTTTCGTGACAATCGGCGACAGAAAAAAAATCTGCCCCTCCCTCTTCCGGGCACCCCTGACGCGAACGGCGCGACTTTTGCCATATTTAAAACACACCATTAGATTCCTCATATTATGGGGATGATTATATATAAGTTTCGTGGCAATCGACGACAAATTGTTTTCCTGCCCCTCCCCCTTTTCTGCCCCTGACAACAACGGCGTCACTTTAGAAAATTTTAACCCCGACCATTATCTTTCTCGTAAATAGTTACTCCTAGTAGACCCTTTGGCATCATATTGATGGTCCCCTGTGAATTTCTATAGAACACAGACAGACAGACAGTCAGACATTCGCAAATATAGATATAGATGTTTGTGTATTTGTTTTGACATGATCGACATTGGATATTCCTCAGAAACCTATCCGAGCCTATCAGGACATAAATAAAGGTGCAGCCATAACTGTTGTCACGACCGACCAGCTGGGATCCACAGAGATGGAATTCGTAAGTAGGACATTTTGTTTGTTTTTATTGAAGAAATACATATAACAAGAAGATGAGACAGACAGATAAGAAAAGAACAAACAGAGCAACGATGCATTGAGACATACACTATTCTTGCACTCACTTTTGCACGCGTCCAAGTTAATCATTCAGTTGTTGTGGTATAGTTATTTTGAAGAGATACTCGATTGTTAATTCCGCTGGCCATCGAGGGATACCACAACGTTGGTGTTCTTAATGAAGAATGTCATGTTGTACAGGTATATTAAGAGTTAAGTTTGGTGCAGATAAATTCATAATCTGCTTTTTGATGATCGAGTAAAGAAACCTTTAGTGTAAATTTGATAGATTGCTCGGGTTCCGAGCTTTATGCTCATCATTGTGCCATGATTATTATTATTATTATTATTATTAGTAGTAGTAGTAGTAGGACAGTATATATATATATAGATTGATTGTTTAGTATAGAAGTAATAACATTCAAGAGATAGTAAAGAGATGGGTCATGTCATGCATCTCTACGGCAGCTAAGCACGTATATATCATACTCCACCAGTACAAAACTACAGCTACGCCCGTATATATCATACTCCACCAGTACAAAACTGCAGCTACGCCCGTATAGATTATATTCCACCAGTACAAAACTACAGCTACACCCGTATACGTGTAGATCATACTCCACCAGTACAAAACTACAGCTACGCCCGTATAGATCATATTCCACCAGTACAAAACTACAGCTACGCCCGTATAGATCATATTCCACTAGTAAAAGACTACAGCTACGCCAGTATAGATCACATTCCACCTGTACAAAACTACAGCTACGCCCGTATAGATCATATTCCACCAGTACAAAACTACAGCTACGCCCGTATAGATCACATTCCACCAGTACAAAACTACAGCTACGCCCGTGTAGATCATATTCCACCAGTACAAAACTACAGCTACGCCCGTATAGATCATATACCACCTGTACAAGACTACAGCTACGCCCGTATAGATCATATTCCACCAGTACAAAACTACAGCTACGCCCGTATAGATCATATTCCACCTGTACAAGACTACAGCTACGCCCGTATAGATCATATTCCACCTGTACAAAACTACAGCTATACGCCCGTATAGATCATATTCCACCAGTACAAAACTACAGCTACGCCCGTATAGATCATATTCCACCAGTACAAAACTACAGCTATTCCCGTACATATCATATTTCACATGCACAAAACTAGAGCTACGCCCGTATAGATCATATTCCACCTGTACAAAACTACAGCTACGCCCGTATAGATCATATTCCACCTGTACAAAACTACAGCTACTCCCGTATATTTCATATTTCACATGCACAAAACTACAACTACGCCCGTATATATCATACTAGCCGATGAACCCGACGTTGTCCGGGCTATTCAAAAACCAAATTTCAAGTCGATAGCTCTACCCGTTTCCGATATCTGGTCTGCGCATGCGCGAAGCTGGCGTCGCACGGGCTCGGCGACCCGATAAAATTCGTATCCGGGGCAAGATACATTCACATACCAAATTTCAAGTCGATAGCTCCACCCGTTTTCGAGATCTGGTCTGCGCATGCGCGAAGCTGGCGTCGCACGGGCTCGGCGACCCGATAAAATTCGTATCCGGGGCAAGATAGAGTCACATACCAAATTTCAAGTCGATATCTCCACCCGTTTCCAAGATATCGTCTGCGCATGCGCGAAGCTGGCGTCGCACGGGCTCGGCGACCCGATAAAATTCGTAACCGGGGCAAGATACATTCACATAGCAAATTTCAAGTCGATAGCTCCACCCGTTTCCGAGATCTCGTCTGCGCATGCGCGAAGCGGGCGCCGCACGGGCTCGCCAATACGACAACGTCCACCGCCTGGTCAAACTACAAACACGTACCAAGTTTCGTCCCGATCGGCCGAGAATCGTAGATTTGTATCAATGACAGACAAACAGAGGTCTTCAAAAATATATATGAGATTCCACCAGTACATAACTAGGGAACTTTTTCCTGTTCAAACCCCTATTGACAGGGAACTTTATAAAATTGAACAAACATGATAGGGAATATATTTCTTTGTTAATACAAGTTCCTCGATATTCTATTTCAGTGTAAGGGGTGGTTCCAGTTCGAGGTTGCATGTTTTTTTTACTTTGGTGAGCCGATATAGTAAGATACATTGAATTAATTGCCCGGGATAATTTCCATGATTGTAAGTGACGCACAGCAAAATCGCCCACAGTCAGATCAATAATTAGATGTCGAGTTTGGACCTTCACCCACATAACTGTGATATTTATTATCAAGGAACAGGTATTAACAAAGATATATATTTCCTGCACTCTTTTTGCAATTTTATAAACGTCCCTGTCAAAACACCACAAAGCTCACAGGTTTTGAACTGATATATATATATATATATATGGGCGTAGCAAGAATAGAAATTCATGGCATGATCTAGCAAAGACATTGGTAACAATTGTTCATTTGTTTGTATATTAACGGTTATTGATGTTTAAATTATCTGTATCTTTATCTTTATCACTGCTAGATTCATTGCAACGTTGTATAAATCATCATTGGGGTGAAGGAGAAGATCACTCGATCTTTTCGACCATCCTGGGCGCTTCGCGCCCATCTACTCTCTTGCGAAATCATCATCTATCTCCTACTCTAGCACAAACATGCCCACAATCACTACGTGGAGAGCCCGCGCCACTGTCACGTGCCGGATGCTCGCGTTTGTTACACTCCTGTCCGGATATCAAATAGGTCCGCACATACGTTAAATACTCTTATACGGAATGTATACGCCACAGAAAGGCTTATTAAAGACATAACATGTAGAAGAAAAAAACTGGCCATAAGCATGAAATAGAAACAAATAAGAGAGCGCTCCCGGTTAGTCGATTCATGATGCGGTCAAGTTAAAGTGCTTTTAGTCTCATTTTGTGAAATATTGAGAACAGCCGGAAATAGCTATGACTTTTGTGAGCTTTTCAATACCTTATGTTGCATGTATACACAGCGTTTATTCACCGACCTATATTATTCCCTTTCCAAGTAACGCAGAAGGAGGTTTACATTTGTCGTTCTTTTCAGATTGGCACATTTGTGTCTAACGAAACAGAATTTTCTATCGTTAAGTCGACTCCCGGACGGAGATATGTTGTCGAAGAACTTGAGAGGGAGATCGGTTTCGATGGCGCAATTGAAGATAATCCCACTGATGTAGGCGTAGGCGTGAAACTCCCAGGTACATGACACAGTATACATGATATAACGCGAATAGAACGAGTAAATTACGTGTGTTGATCTTGTCGATACAGATACACTACTGTATAAATATGGTTTGACTGGACCAGGTTCAAACCGGAGACGGGCACTGAGTTTGAATGAGAATCATGACTGGTCGGAGTGCCGCGAAAGTTATGCTATTTGTACTTGTTCGTTAGGGTTAACATCTCAAGACATTTACTGATTTGCATCATGATTCTGACGATGTATACACGTGTGTATAACCGGTTGGAAGTTCAAGGCAAATACAAATATATACATGTACCAGGAACTTGAGTTTGTCTCCATATAACGTAAGCTACAAAAATAAATATAAAGATTATCATCAGCCCCCCTCCCAGATATTTCGCCCCGCCTGAGCTTTACGTATATATTTGTTCTTAAATCAAGATCATCCACAACCTGATCACATATCTCATAAAAAGTTGATAAATGTCAAAAGAGGGTAATCCAATTAGCATAGTATCAGTTATATAGCTAACAACACAAGTTCATGGGTCTCACCAGTGGACATAAATTTGGAAAATATCAGTGATGACTGTGTTATACGAAGCGGCTTCACGTGTTTAACCTGTATATAACTTTCTCTTAATTTAAATGCATTTTATTTGTATAGAAATATACCCAAAGGGATCGGGGCACTAGTTATTTCAACTTAGGTAGCCCCCCCCCACCAGTAAATAAAATTGACAATACCGTGTTATAAAATGACAAGAAGGTGAAAACAGAAACGTTTTTACATAGTGAGAACAAGTTTTGAGTTGCATTATGTCGAATAACAACTGTGAGCGTATGTGCCTGTGGATTACCAATTAAGACGAGCATACAACCAAGCCTATCTTTATCTGTTAGGACATTTAAGGAAGATATAAAATATAGATTTCAAGGCTATATGACTCAAACAATTGGCTGTAAGGTTAAACGTAATTGATATAGTAGATAATCTGGCGACTGGCCCGACAACGGCCTTGACGGTTACGCTGGAAGCAAGCAGCCAGACAGTCGTGAATCGAAGAGTTTTGTCGCAGCAATATACTATTGCACTATTTGGAAAAACCTTATATTCTCCGGTGTATAACTTTCTTCATATATACATATATATACAGGCGCGCACGTACATATAATGAGAAAATAGTAATATTTAAATTGACTAATATTTTTACATTATAATACACCTTATTGACTTTATGTGTGTAATTATCAGTACAATGTATGCATTTATGCATATAGAGCGGGACTTATCTTGGTCGCTGAATGGTGAACAGAAAATAAATAAAAATGAATAAAATCCTTCCGCGCCCCAAGCTGATGATAACCTAGGCATGTTATGGCATTAATATCAAATGTAAAGTAACTAACTGCGTTTGGAAGAAGCATTGGATTATTTTCGGGATAACCCGTTTCAAGGCCGTGGTGGTTTTCAATTTCAAAATATACATAATGTTCGAATTTGCCAGAAGCCGTTTCCGTTGATCTAAACATATAAATAAATACACGGAAATTATTTTTGTATTTTATATGCCACAATGCTGAAAGAATTAATCAAGTCAAAGAATCTATCAACTCCCGAAGAAAATAACAATTTCTTCAACATGAACATGTGATCCGATTCCTAACATTTCAACACCAATCGTGCCATTGAAATCTATATTTTAAAACAAACCAAATGGATCTCAATCCTCAGTTATGAGGGCCGGGAACCTATACGTCATAATTTTCTCGAAAATCGCGGCGAGATATTACGTCAGACGAATTCAACATTCGTATGTTATATGGATGAGCTAACATATAATGACCAAACGCGGATACTTAAAAACAGGAATTCCACCATTTATTATTAAGGACATTTTGGCGTTGTTGAAATTTCACAACGTCGATATTATAGTGAACCAAATGATTTGAACACGTATATCTTCGCAACAATCATATTTACATGGGGACGGATTCATAGTTAGCTAGCAAACAAACAAACATTATCCAAGTCGCAATTTTTTCTTGAGGTATTTATATACCTGTACAAGTTGGGGAAAATACCGAATATGCAATAAGGTAATACAGTGATCTTGCTGTGATAAAAGCACTGCGTAAAAATGTAGGTCTCGCTAAGTGGGGTGGCAGTCTTGCGCGACCATCTTCACCATTTCAACCACATTAATATCGGCGTCAGTGAAAAGGGGGTTATTTAGTAGATCACACTCTGATATATATCTAATTATTTCAGCTATCAGGTTGGCTGATTAGCTCTGATAAACAGCAACACACATTTACTTCTCCATTCGCAGCCTTGATAAATAAAGGCCCCCCGGCGACTTAAAAATTTATATTCAAGTTCGTGGAAAACCCAACCCGCGACACAATTAGCATTACCCGGTTTGATATATCACTCGGATAAACACCATATTGATCCCACTTCCAGGAAAATGTGGCTACCGAGAAATTAAGTTTAAAACTATTTGTGTCGCCATGCTCGAGAAAATCACCCTTTAAAATATCTCGGCATGTCGTGATGGAGAGGTATGTGCAAGTCCAAATTAATAGAAGACTGATGACAGATATCAGTCAGAAGCCGAATGGTGTGCGGACTATAGATATTGTTGGCAGTTTTGTTGCATTTCTAGTCCCAGGCTTCATTGAAATAAATTATAAAATAGAGTTATCAGATTACTTGCATTGAATAACTGCACTTCAGTGCATATTTTTCCAATTCTATTGACGAGCTGGCATGTATTCAACAGAAAAACAAAAACAAACACATATGTTAATATGGTTACCCTTAATTTATAACAATAATAATTGCGGGCGTATCCTTAACCCTATTGCATGGGAAAGTATCACCCATAGTTATATATGTTGCAGATATCAATCTACCCATGCGTGAGAAACGAGCTGCCTCTACAACCAATGTCATTGAGCTGCTCGTGGTTCTGGACAATACCATATATGAACAGTAAGTTATTATGTTTCAACCCTGTCTATACTAAATGGATTCATCTAGTTCTAAAAGTATATTTTAGAATGGTATACTATACAATATGAAGGGTGAGAAGACGACAGCCAAACGACAAGCTGTATAATACAGTTATGAAGGATTCATATTCATTGTAGGGTAATTTTCAGATAATAAGTTAAACAGATTATCTGAACATTTCCCAAGAGAAATGCTTATCAATACCAACTAGTATATAAAGGGTTAATCTAGGTGCAGCACATTTGAAAATACTTTGAAAATCACAAACATGTCAGCCTTGTCAGGGCTGTTTATATTATTATAAACCGAACTTGGAGCAGTCAATCGAAACAGAATCGAGGAAGTTCCTACAGTATGAATTACTTCGTTGAATGTCCACAGCCAATCAGTGAGATAAGTGGTCGTATAAACAGTTCATGCATGCAGATTTACAGTTATATGTGTCAACTGGTGGTACGCGGCAGATGTTTATATACTATGTCTTGGGATGGAGTAAAGAACGGGGTCACTGTGTGTATGTAAGAAGAGTCACGATATTATCATAGCTGTTAAAAGTGACATTAAACTCCAATTAACTGCCAAACCGTGCTTCACTAAAATTTGTTTATTGAAACATATGCGCATTGATTTTAACGGATTGTGTTTCGTTGACGAATTTATAATTTTCTACGAAGATAGAGCCTGCTCTGCCCATTGAGAAAATCCCAGCAATCACTGCTCCGCGCTCGGGTTTTCTATAAACCTCAGATACTTAGATAGTGGAAATTCGTTGTAAGCTCTGTCAATTTGCAGCTGTGGTAAACATTTCTACTTACACAATTGACAGAGAGGTGTACAGTAAAGACATATAACTTTCCCTGTCAAGAAATAGACTACATTGCGTACTATTCGTCACAGTGTGGTGAAAATCGTGCCCAATAGTACAGCAACTACTTGATAAATTCGGCACAACATGTAGTGCAGACACCAACGTCCAGCAGTGTTATGTAATACTGTCGTTAGTATGCTAAGTTGTCACTTAATACGCACAGGTTTGACTACCAAAAGATAGTCAATCGGGTTTCACGATTAGATGGTTATTGGCATATAATCGTGACCACGGGAGGCACGCGTGATTTCGATTGAATATCATATTTAATCTGAAGGGAAGAACTCTATAAAGAATGTACTTTGACGAAATAACGGCGATTTGTATGAGAAATTGCAATACCACAATAGCTCAACTCTGGTAAAATATATGTCAAATTCTTCTATTGGTGCATTGGTGTGTTTGGGGGAGGTTTGGGTTACGCTCTTTAAACACTTCTTCAAATATGTCCGTTATTTCGTCAAAAATAAATTCTCCAAATATCTCCGTTATTTCGTTTATAAAAATAATTTCCTATTTCTATATTTCGCTCTATATTTCGCTGTATTTTACTATTTCGCTTTTTCGCTCTATTTCGCTATTTCTCTGTATTTTACTATTTCGCTTTTTCGTTGTATTTCATATTTCGATAATTCGCTATATTTGACATATTATGGGATATGGGATTATATGATTTCCAACATTCTGATAGTCGATCTAACATCACATGCCACATGTGCTCGCGATTAGATGCCACTAGCCATCCAACCGTGCACCCCGATTACATATAGTTTGCTTTATATTCCTTGGCGTATTGCTCAGGCTGAAGTTGTGTGTCTGTTTGACAACTAACTAAAACGCTGTGTTATGCTGCACGGACAATATCGAACACAGATGGCTGACTTCATATAACTGGATAATACTTTTCTGCCTCGGGGACATATACTTATTCTATGTTCGATTGCCGGGCGAAGTTAGAAGTGTTATAAATCGAAAACTCTCTAATACGGTTGGAGTTATCTAATGAGACTGTTGTGCGATTTCAGTTGGAGAGAACAGGCAACAGGAGAAACAGAAACAGAGATTCATCAGCAAACGATTGACTGGATAATGAAGTATTACGTCACTGTCATCAATGGCGTAAGTGGCATTCACGTTTTGTTATCCAATAACAATGGCTATGGGTTAAGTTTAACTGTGTTAAATTTTCAAAAAAATCAAGGGTATTATCGTAATAATGATTCCCATTAGGGTGGAGTTTGAATTCCGAGACATCTCCAAGGTGGATTCGCAGCTAACTGCCAAACATTCGCACACGAATTAATATATAGTATGTGCTGTAATATCACTGATAAGGTAACAGAGTGCAAAATTTTACTAAAGGATGCAATTTGGCATACACATATATATACTCCATAGTATGGCGGTCAATATAAGAGGGAGATCCATCATGAATACGCTGTGTACGACATTCACGTTTAACACATTTACCAACCCCACTAAAGGCCATCATAGTCTACATTGTATGTGCTGATATATCGATCGTGGGCCAATACAAGAATAAGGCACCAGCGTCAAGGTCAACTTCCAGATACATAGATGAACCGCATGAGTGTCTGGATTTTTGTCGAAATTATCGCACGAGATTTGTTGGCGGAGCGATACCTCGAGTGCGGGACGCAGTCCCGCACGAGAGGTATCGCGTTCCGCCAACAAATCGAGTGCGATAATTCGTCAACATCCAGACACTCATGCGGTTCTATTTTTATTACATATCTCCGTATCATAGTAAGTTGACACACTATCGTACATCTCCGGTACAGAAATGTGAATTTAATTGAGTTTTAACACTGAATGAAATAGTTCCGTCGACAGATTGCACTAGTGCGATTCTGATAATTATCACACGCCTGGAAACTAGTCGGATCATGCGAATTACGTTGATAGATATGTAATAAATATTATGAACAAATACAAATAGCGTTCAATACGTGAGGTACGATGTAATTGTTCTGCAAAAATTATGTTATTTATTAAGTTCACTAAAATCTACCGAAAAGATGTTCACTTCCAATATATAGCCTATGCATGCTGTTGGGATTTTAGTCCCGATGCGCCAATTCCCAAAGCCCAAAGCTGTACTGCGAATTCATTTTGACGACTTTTGGCTCAATGCGTACTTAAATATGGTATATCTATTCCTATAACAGGTTTGATAAAGTTTCCTGGAATTGACATACAATCAATTGGGGACAATTTACCGCCCGCGTTCGTTCGGATCGTACCATGCGGGATAACTCTATCTAAAAAGCTAAAAATATTAACGAAAAATTGCTCACTTGATTATAGCAATAAATAAGAAAATATCGACATAAAACCAATATTAATTGATAGCAGCGTTTTATAATATAGGACACATTATTTTATACCACGGAAACTATGTCAAACATGTTTAGGACGAGATACACCATCATTAAGAATAGTGAAGCTTATGTTCTGCCATATTACAGATCGACATGCGATACCGAGGCATCACAACAGTTTCCATTAGTGTCAAGCCAGTCGAGATCTTAATTAATACGGTAAGATTACATATGTGTCACGCCAGTCGGGACCTTAGTGAACATGGTACGTATCCATATGTGTCAGGTCTTAATGAATACGGTAATTATCCATATGTGTCAAGCCAGTCGATACAATAGTTAATACGATAAGAGTCCATATGTGTCAAGCCAGTCGCGACCTTAGTGAATATATGGTACGTATCCATATGTGTCAAGTCAGTCGAAATATTAATGAATACGATAAGTCCATATGTATCAAGCCAGGCAAGATTATCAAGCCAGGCAAGATAATAGCTAATACGGTAAGTGGCCAATTGTGTCAATCCAGTCGAAATCTTAATTAATACGGTGAGTGTCCATAGGTGTAAAGCCATTCGAGATCTTAATTAATACGGTAACTGTATATATGTGTTAAGCCATTCGAGATCTCAGTTAATACGGTAATAGTACATATGTGTCAAGCCAGTCGAGATCTTAGGTAATACGGTAAGTATCCATAGGTCGATATCGTATTTAATATGGTAGGTGTACATATGTGTTAAACCTGTCGACATTTTAGTTAGTGCGGTAAGTGTCAAGCCATTTGAGATCTTAGTTAATACGGTAAGTGTACATAGGTGTCAAACCAGTCGAGATCTAAATTAATACGGTAATCGTACATATGTATCAAGCCATTTGATAGCTGAGTTAACACGGTAAGTGTCCATATGTTTAGGGCCATTCGAGATCTTAATTAACACGGGAAGTGTCCATAGGTATCAAGCCAGTCGAGATCTTAGTTAATGTGGTAAGCGTACACATGTGTCAGGCTAGTCTAGATCTTAGTTAATACGGTAATATATATACTAGTGTCAAGGTAGTCGACCCCAAAGTTAATACGGTAACTGTGTGTACATGTGTCTAACCATTCAAGAGCTTAGTTAATACGGTAAGTGTACATAGGTGTCAGGCCAATCGAGATCTTAGTTACTACGGCAATATATATCACTACTACTACCATTGTTCTCCCAGGTTGGTAAGTAACTTACCAACATGCGGTGAGGAGTTGGTTAGCTGCATGCCAACCTGTGCTGATCGCTCGTGCAGAACAATGGCGATTAGTCAAAGTGAGTGAGATAATCCACAGCCAGAGCTAATCACGCTACTTTATATGTAGGACACATTTTGCAATACGAATTTCACCCAGTAGGACAATATATCTGTCCGGGGCCTTGTGCCGGGGGGTTTGGGTATTCAAATTCGAATTTCCAGCTATACTCGCAGGATCCAAGTCCCACAGTGTATAAACCTTACAAACAACTGATCGGAAGTTGCTGTAGCCGAGGCGAGACAGTTCTATTTTTAGATAAAAAACACATTGCAGCATAACAAGAATAACAACATAAAACAAGTCTTCTGACCGAATAGACGGATTGGCAACAACTATAAACGTAAATATATATTTACATACGCATTTGGTGATCGCACGCGTGCTCCATTTGAGCAGACGACACTTTTTTATAGATAAAAACGGCCTTTTATCGCATCTGAAAATAGTTTTCTCGCAAAGATATCCTCTTCAAATGTCACGTTGACACATACGCAGCATCTGTCGGAAATCCCACTATATTGCAACGGAAAGGCCTTATGTTTGCTGCATTAATTTACATTAACTTAGCTCAGCCTTTTTCACAATATGAAAATAGAGACTATTTACTATGTCACCCCACTCGTCAGTCACTGTACGTCTAGTTGCTTAAGTTTCTGACATCTAGTTGTCGAAAATATGTACGCCAAGTTGTGAAGATGGGATTTGAGTACACAGACGAAAGCATGAACTCGGTTTCCATATTAGACACGTTCCACATCCCGATGGTTATTATCAACCATCATGAATCATACAATGAAGGCATGCATTCACTGTTCCGTTCTTCATCCGTTTTCCGATTTCCAAACAAAAGATGTTCTTATTCAAGAACTTAACGTAACTGTGTTAAATCAATATTTACCGTGTTGAAATCTTTAATTATATTTCAGGTCTATGTTAAAATATATTATGACATTAGAAAAGAAGTACATGATGTAGATCATCGAAAAGCAAGGTACGCAATTGAAAACTTCTGGTCTACATACATACATGTCATACATATTATTTCTCAAGATTTCCGGTGACTCATGAGATGAGACTCAAACTTTTCAAAAGTAACAAAAGAATTTCAAATAATATAATAATGTAGAATTAAACTTAATGCAAAACATAAAACATAAAGGCTCGAATGGTGGTTCTCGGTGAAACGATTTGTTGAATTGAGCGATATGAAACTGAAATATACATGCACAACCAAAATCGACCTCTCGTGACATCTCTCAAGTAGCACTGGTCTGGTGCTAGATTGTTGGGTATATTCCACAACTAAAAATTCAAACCAGAACTGTGTTCTGTGTGACCCTACTTGTTTGGATAGTCACTATATTATACAAGTTAATACTGTTTAATATATATAATATATATTATACAAAATTAAGAACGAAATGTATTAAACATACACGGAAAATAAATATAGTTTACATGTATATGTGACATTTCAAGGACCCGCTTACCACCGGGTTTGCGCCAGCATTGGTGTTTGGATAATCTAAATGAATAAATTTACAGCAATTAGAAGATTGATATCGCACGTGATCAGACACGATAAATTGTATCAAAACTAATTGTACATGTTAATTTACTGTAACATTATTGTCTCGACGAATAAACTCTTCATGCACGAACATGAAAATTCAAACTCAAATGGCTTGTAAAATTGGGCTACTCTAGCTATAAAATTCCAACTATAGCAATGCATGTTCTCTGTACATGGGGGCCTACTGATATTCAAATTGAATTCATCCATTTATTTCGGAATTTCAATGGGAATCATGCTCCGACATACCTGTAAGACACATATGGCCTACTGATTTCATATGATATGCTCTGTCTTGTTTTGGTATACACATATGCGAGCCAACTAGCATGCACCATTATCTCAACAATACATTTGGGAAGAGAGGTGTGTACTATATATGCTCTATCACTCTATCATGGAATGAACATATATCACCAGATGCCAACAAATTTGGCGGCCCATACACATTGATCTAACAGTATTCACTATATATACACTGTAGATATAATCGATGTGTCAAAACGTCTACAAAAACAATACAATTGAAATGTTGGGTCTATTCCCATAACCTACAAACTAAAAACTTCGCCTGGCGACATATTCTCCACAAAGGAGGGCGAATTATTCCCACAACACAGTGGAAGATTATGCAATTGAAAACATCATTAATTCTTTCAATTTCCAAGCTATGCGCCTCTCGTAAAGGAGAGGCACCATAACATATTACGTAATGTAACTGGATGGCACCCATAGGAAACAGATTCCGTCTTACTCATGCAGGAATTTGAAATTCCATAATTGCAACATTGACGGGCGTTAAATTAGAACAAACGCTGAAATCTATACTGACACAACAGTATACAGAGATTTCACTATTGAAAGCAAATCACGAATAGTGATTAATTACCGACTCCAGCAGGAGCTATGATATCAAATATCGCATTATTAAAGCTACCGACAACACCATGTCGCGCCACATGTGTGAATTGACCTTTAACAAGCCGGATTAAACTGGTTCTTTCCAGATTACAGGTCGCATTCAATGATATATAAATCCTGAAGTAAACCTATAGAATTAACACTAAAAGTGTCTACCTTAGAAGGCGCTGTCCTATAGAAACAGGTCATGCCGATCAAGGTTGCATATAATATGCAAATACAAAATAATTCCGCATATAACATGCACAAAATAGGCATGTACTATGCTGGATCAAATTATGACTGCTTACATCACTAATTCAAAGCGCAAAACGTGGGCGTAATTCGACCGACTGTTCTAATAAAATAAGCAGCACAAGTCACCAGATCTAAATTCGATGGAACCTATAAATTCCGTGCTCAAAATACTCACTAAAGTGGCATATAAATTAGGCCAATCACATTTAAAATAGGCATATATTATGCCAATCTATTTATCACGCCGTTCCCTGGTGAAATTCCGAGTTATCACTATCATGCTATAGTGGAAAAGTGAATCGAAACATTTGCTCAAATTAAATTATTACAATCCGAGCGATGTAGGAACATGGAACATGGACCACTGGTCTGGTGCTAGATTGTTGGGTATATTCCACAACCAACAATTCAATCTACTGTAGATCATCGGAAAGCTTGGTACGCAATTGGAAACTTCTGATCTACATACATACATGTCATACATATTATTTCTCAAGATTTCCGGTGACTCACGAGATGAGACTCAAACTTTTCAAAAATACCAAAAGCATTTCAAATAATATAATAATGTAGAATTAAACTTAATGAAATACATAAAACCTCAAGGCTCGAATGGTGGTTCTCGGTGAAACGATTTGTTGAATTGAACGATAGGAAACTGAAATATACATGCAGAACCAAAATCGACCTCTCACGCCATCTCTCCAGTGGGTACTCCCCGCACGTAACAATCTTTTTCAGATCGATATTATGATCAGAAGACATATTTAGGCATAGAGAACCATAACGCACAGTCTATCGAGCTATCTTTGTGTCTCCAGTTAACGAACAGTGCCAATTGCAATGTTGTCGGCCCCAATTGTGACACAGTACGTGTCCAGACATATCTTATCCAAGTCTACTTATGTGGCCATATGTGGGTTTATCGGAGACACTGTCAAAACTCGTTACAGACGGACACACATGTGGCTTTATATAGTATGAGTAACGAAGCTATCCATTTAATTTGGTATTTTGTAAACAATGTTATTATGCTGGCAGTTTTACTGGAAATGTTGTTTGGTAAATTAACATTTCGAGTTAAAATGCAATCAAATTTTTGTTACAAAAATATTAATTTAAACATATCAAATTCACCGGTGGACCTGGACAAAATACGCCGATATTTTGTCTAAAATGTGGGCATAAATAAATAGTGATGCACCAGGGACTTGGCAATATGGGAGCGCTATCTGCCACCCCCAATTTCTTGGGTCTAAAAGTTGCTAAGTTAAAAAATATGGAGACTCTGGTTTCATATTCCATACTTGACACTATAGTATAATGCAGTTGAAAGCGGATTTTTCCGACTGAAATTTAGACCACATTTGGCAATTTTCAATATGAAATTACTATATAGATTTACCAATGGAGAGTGGTGGTAAATGATTTTCTACTATCGTTTGCCAGTGAGTCCCTGTCGGAAAATTCCAACCCAAGAGGGGCAACTCGGAGCTCACACTTATTGGACTTTTTGGGACTGCCTATCCAGAATGGTGATACCCAAGGAGGCACGACCTCTTCGCCACATCACTGCACATATAAGGCGATGGTGCACATAAACGTAATGTAGTTTGTGTTAGTAAATCCACATGTATACACAATTTCATCATAGAATATAACATACAACCACCCAATACCTTTTAGTTACAAGCGAAATCGAATAAAAAAACACTAAATGTTAATAAGAATGCCTTCCTTGATTCAGAGAGAGTTTGAGTTTAAATAGTTATGTCTAAATGGGTTGACGTGAACATATGATTACTTTACGAGTCATGTAATACGTCGCGACTGGTGATTGTCGTCATACACGACTTGGCGTACTGTGATTGACGAATGGGATATCCAAATAGATAGTCTTTCAGATTGTGAACACACCCGACCACAGCTAATGTCAATATAAGCTGCAAACATAACGGCCTTTCCGTTGCAATTGAGTGAGATTTCCGACAGATGCTGTAAATGTGGTAAAACTACCTTTGAAGAGGGCGTTTTCGCGAGAAAATTAATTTCTGTAATCCGTTTATTCAGTCTGAAAACTTGTTTTATGTTGCTATTCTTGTTATTCTGCAATATTTTGATCTAAATATAGAATTGTCTCGCCTGGGCGACAGCATCTTCCGATCAGTTGTTTGTACGGTTTATACACTGAGAGTCAGAGACATGGTATTGAAGACCAGACGTGTCTGGATTGTAACCGAACACGTGCAACTTAATTTATTGAACCCGATAGACACCGTCTATACTTTTTAAATTTTAAATTGATTGCCTTCTTGGATTGGGAGTTCTAATTTATTTTCCGAAACATCAAAATGTTAGATCACCACAAAGATAGATATATATGTATACATTACATAAACGTTTTTCTCTAAAAGCGAATGAAACTCAGTTGATGCATTCTAAAAATCGGCGGCCATGTTGGACGCCACCTTGGATCCTGAATTTTTCCCAAAGCCGTATTTGCGGATTTTGGATATGATGTTCCTGTGGTCGTCTCGATTAGAATGCCATCAAAATCGCTTGCCAACCCATTTCAACCCGTACCACGACCATACTACAAGTGTAGATGATTTCCTTATAATATGGCCGTTTGTTGAACTTATTATTGGAGCATTTCCTTAGAGAACTACCCGCGAATGGGTGTTTTAGTAAAACAACAGGCAGTTGATAAACGTTAACTAAAATAAATGTTTGTAGAACTATCGTCAATAAACAGACCACAATCAATAGATCGACGTTGTTTATATTTGTATTTGATAATTATTTAATCATGAGACATTGCATGTAAAAATAGTTGTTAACTAAACACTACTGTTACAGTGCCAGTTATTTTATCAACAAACAGTTGAACAAATGCTGATCAAATTGATTGATTGCTGTTTAATGACGATTTAAACAATTAAGGCCATATCACGACATTGCCAGTGTTAGTGGTGGAGGAAATCCACACATCTACGTCTAATCCAATATTGATTTCAATGGCTGATAATATCGTCGACCATGTGCGACAAACCACCGGCCATCGTCGAGTAACTGACAACTCCACCAGATAACGATTTCGAGTTACAAAGTCCCTGATAGAAATGTTTGGATTTGAACCATCATCGTCAGCGCTGGAAGACGAGACGTCTTGGAATTATACCCCTAATCAACTGAGTCACCGAGTTACCCATTCTGAGCAAATCCGGAAGGTTTACATCACAAACGGTCGGAGCAATACAACATATTGCAGAACACACACTAAACATTTGATTTCAATGATCTGCAACTGCATTTGGCGATGTTTGTTAGTAAAATGACTTTCACTGTAACAGTAATGTTTACATACACTGTATCAATGGTTTCAACTTGGGAAATAACGTCACTGGAGAATTATCAATAATAACAATATGAACAAAGTTGAACTACTTTCCATGTCATCCTTAATGGTGATGATTTAAAAAAAAGCGATTTTATTTATTCTATTTACCCACTGTACATTCCTTACATGTGTGTTCCTTTAATGCCAAAAGCCCACACACATTATAGGGGTACGGTACGCCATTTCCAATGCATTCCTGGTAATAAAAACGATCTAATATCGAAGATATATTCTGTAAACGTTCAGGTTAATATGTTATCTTAAGACCAAAGTTAATAATTTGATATGAATTTAATTTATGGCTGGATCCATAAATTAAATTACAAATTTTCGTGTACAGGACGTAATCAAATTAATTGACGGATAGTGGATTAGTGGATTGATCAACGCGTGGCACACATGGTCGTGCAAACAGATATGTTGATACGGGACGTAAACTGAAGCCACCCACTGACTAGTTACTATACAATGACTTAAATGAGTATAGTGGACTAGTATGTATATAATTTTGCATTTATTTGATACAATAGCTTGAAAACTAGAAAAAATACTCAACGACCATTTGTATTTTCGCATTCCGGCTGATCTGCCATCCGTAAGATTACATCGTGCTCAACAGACTTTCCAATCATGGGATATGGCCATCATATTCCACGACTCGGAGCCTATAGAAGCCAACAACAACACTTGATTGCAGTATCCCATTAACCATTGACTATAATATGGAATTTTCAGGCACCACTGACCACCCAATGGACGACAAAACACGTTGTGCCCGGTTCACCGATGGCTTCATTAGAAGGGTCGACAGCTATCAGCGATTTCCAGAATTGGGTCAAGTTGACACGAACAATAGCTCACGACCATGCTATGATGTTCACAAGGTGATAATCGTGATAATATATAGGCAGGTTGCGAACCCCAAGTTTCCTTTCAAACGACAAACGGCGAGTTGTAATTTTTATACATGTATGCAACTCACAAGAATCAAGAATATGGTATATATGAGTCATATATATATATATATGCTCGGGGTTCGCTATCCTACACGCATCATTATAATCATAATCATCGTCCTCATCACAATTATTATCATGATCATCATCGTCATCATCATCTTCATGATCGCCACAACCATCAGCTTCATTATCACCACCAGCTGCATCATCAGTTTCATCATCAGCATCATCATCGTCATCAACATCACCATCATCGACCTTATCATAATCATTATCTTTATCGTCCTCATTATCGTTGACATCATCATCATCATCATCATCCTCGTCCTCATCTTCGTCATCAGCATAATCAGCATTAAGATGATCACCATGATGTTCATCATCACCATTATCGCGCTCATCAGCATCGCCGTCATCATCAGCATCGTCACCATTATCGTAGTCATCGTCCTCGTCAGCATCAACATCGTCACCACCATCGTCATCTTTATCTTAATCGTCACCACCACCACCACCACCACCTCCACCATCATCGTTGTCGTTCGTCGTGGCCATCATCATCATCATCATCATCATCATCGTCATCATCGTCCCCATAATAATAATCGTCCGCGTCATCATCATAATCATAGATCATAATACCTGGTTATTCGGTATATACCAGATCGCAGAGACTGAGACAAATATGGCGGGGGTGTCCAGTATATTTAGGCAACTGTATTTCATTTAGATATGTCCCTGAATTATAATTTGATGGCGACATTTTGTGGTTTTAATAAGACCACCGCTGAAGTTTTTTCTATGCGTTACGTACCGTTCTGAACTGAAATGTCATCCGAATTATTGGACTCTCCTAGAGGACAAAATTCATGACGCCCTTGATATCATTTTAACTGCGACCTCAACGAAGCAACGAATCCTCTCAAGGATGTCATTAGTAGGTTTATTCCCATTAATGTAATCAAGAATAAACTCGCAACTTTATTTCACTAACAACTGTAATGTTCTACCACCACCCACATATATGCATGCACATATGGATTGCAACAAAATCAACATATAATACTTTATTACTATATATAGTACAGTAGCTGAAACAAAGCCTTTATTCAACGGCGGAGTGGCCTGCAGCCCATCTGTGCGCTTCGCGCACATAAAGTATGATCTGGAACCTTCCGGAGCTTATATTTTATTCAGCGGCGTATATATAGGGCCACGAGCCCTTGTCATTTGCGCACTTCGCGCCCATTTTGATAGTGTATAAACATTATTTTAAACATCAATCTGCCGTCATCCGGATTTATACTCCTTCGACTCTACACTCAATGCATAACTTTCATAACAAGACAACATCCATTACTTATATTCTCACTGAAGTGGCAAATTGAAAGACAAATAGTACCCACTTCCAACGATGGTATAGAACGTTCGCGTCTCGACTCAACACCCCATGTACTTCCACGACAAAATCAACATGCAGTATTTCTATTAACACTCAAGCTGAACTGACAAATTAATTTATAGCGCCCATTTTGGAAATTTCGTCAAAATTCTACCACCACCCACATATATGCATGCACATATGGATTGCAACAAAATCAACATATAATACTTTATTACTATATATAGTACAGTAGCTGAAACAAAGCCTTTATTCAACGGCGGAGTGGCCTGCAGCCCATTGGAAATTTCGTCAAAACCATTGCAACGCAAGTGTGGGTTTGTGTACGACGTCACATGACGTCATTTGGACAGACGTCATAAGAAATGGTGTTTACTTGAGTGCAAATACAGCATTTGCGGACCATCTTCGATCTCAGGTTTTCTATGCTCAATCGGCGTGAAATTTGGTATGTAATCTTTTACAACACATTTTTGGCCGTGGTTCAAATGTTGGCGACATTGGACTAATTGTTAAAGAGTTATAAACGCGCCAAAAGCGTGACTGAATTATACAAACACAGACAGTTGCACACAGATACACTGACGACGGATGTTATATATACCAATGACGGGTAAATAGATTTATTGTGTTCGCGTGCATGAACAGATAGTCATTTCTATTATAAATGGGATGGCTAATATTATGCTTCCCTAATTGTCATTGTGTCGAGGCGTGGGAACACTTTATTTCTCTAAGAACTGTATTTACCCCCCCCCCCCCCCGCTTCAACATATATATGAATGCATATCTTGAACGCGCAACAAAATCAACATCTATTACTGTATTACTATACTAACTGAAACCTATATAGGAGCCCGTGTCCTGTAGCACATCTGTGCGCTTCGCGAAAATGTTTATCTTACAAAGTCTCCTTTATTAAGCGGTGGAGGGGCCTGTGATCCCTTTGAGCATTGTACATACATATGGCTTGTGGCACCATTGTGCTCTTCACGTATATTTTAATCTCAAGTAGATTCGCTTCGGGAGCCTTTAAGAGTAAGGGACACTGTATTCGATTCCACACCCAATGCACAATGTTCATAAAAAATATTCACAATCAACTGGAAAACTGAAAGACCATCTGGCACCCATTTACAACGATGGTAGAACGTTCGACTCTACATCCCATTAAATTATACAACAAAATTAACATCCTTTACTAATTATATGCAAACTCAACCTGATCGAACACATTTATTTAGCACCCATTTCCAACAATGCGTTGGTAGAGCGCATGGCAATTTAGTCAATACAATAGCAACGCAAGTGTGGGTTTGAGTACGTCACATGACGTCATTTCTACGTCATAATAAATAGTCCACTTGAGTGAAAATACGACGTTTGGGGACAGTGTTGGATCTTTTGTTTTATTTTACCAATCGGCGTTAAAGTTGGTGAGTCATCTTCTACGACACATTGACGATCCATTAACCATTTCATTATGCAAATCATATATGAACTGGTTGACTAGTATTCAAAGAAACATTCGATTTGATGTGGTCTCTGGTTCTAATTCAAACGCTATAGCAGTGAGTGCCATATGAACGTCGGTTTAATTTTGCCACTGTGTTGCTACTAATTTATTTTTAATTCTTTATACCACAGCACTGGCGCTCAACAGCTCAATTGAACACTATTTGATTCCGATAAATAATAAATAGAATATAATAATATAATATAATGTTGTGGTCATACAACAGTGCCGACCCCAAAATCAAAATATTCCAACTGAATCAATTGTAAAATATGTTTTTCAAATAGTAGCTACACATAGCAGCTTTGACTAAATTTAAATCAATCGAAATAGCAGAATATTCATTAGTCAAAAGCATAATCTGCAGATAAAGATGCCCAAAATGACATTTTAAACGTCTAAACATAATTATGCTGCATAACTTACATTTATTATCACGTATTGACCACTGGAAAGACCATACTAAAACAGTCCAATGCAGCGGGACAAACGCCGAACAATTGCAAAAAATACAACGTAATAAGTTTTATCGGCTTAGAATTGGTGCATAAGTATCGAATAGAATATACATTGTAACGCGTTATCGGACGCGAAAAGAAGCATTTGGATGTTGCTTTCAAATGTATTGTTTTTACCAATACAACCGCTCAAACTGTTATAATTTCGATGTTACTCATTCACAACAGTGGTGTCATCACTATTTGCACGACAATTATATAATAAGATTTGTTTTTAGATCAGATTAGATACTTTATTCGCACAAAACATTTACATTACAACATGCAGTGAGAACAAGTGGAGAATTTGATATATGAAGATTTAAATGTTAACACTTTCATGGCGTACAATGGTGTGTAATATTTTGCTCTATAATGTGTGAGTTTTTGTTTTAAACGAACAAACCATGGTCGTGGCGTGGTTGCAACATATTAGTATTATCGTACGTATTACAATAATCATACAAAAGAGCATAAGGGCAGTATTCGCCATGAAAGTTTTAACAAACAAATCCTCATATATCATTAATGCTATACCCACAAGTCGGAATTCTGAACATTCATTCCTTGTCTACGATCGCTGTATATTGTATTCCGAAAACAATTCTCAAACAATATGGCCGTCGTGCAGCAGGCTCAATGAAACTGAAGGCACCGCAATGCGCTATTGTATGTAACAAAATATACACAATATGTGTATAACGGCCCTTGGTCCATGTATTTATTTGTAAAACTACACATTGCTATGTGTATTAACCCGATTAAGGGTGGATACACACATGCATGTAATGTCTGTATGTAAAATACATGTATTTTACATGGCCACACCAATAATTGATAAAATTAATCACCTGCGCGCGAGAGGTCAATTTCACCAGTGAGTAGTTATAAGCCAATATCAAACAAACTGCCATCAAGAAATTTAAGGCCAGTCATAAACATGTCTTCTTTCATGGATGCCGAAATGAGTAATTCTTGTCTGATATCTGTTGCTGTTTTTCACGAGTTATAATTCATTTCTAAAAGTGGATTAGAGCCTATCGATTTTATACTTGATTTGTTTCTGTCATTTCTTGGAAACAGGGTCATCCAAAAGAAAAAAAGAAAATATGCAGAATTCTTTTATAGGATGATACCGGCTTGTTGAGATTTCTCTGATAATTTGAGAGCGAGCTCATGTGATAACATTGATTCAATTGGGATTGCAAATATTCATTATAGCGCCAAAAAATAATGCAGGTACAGCGTTGAAATTAAAAAGAGTGACACCCCCCCCCCCCCCATTTATATCTATGTTTCTCAAGCCAAAGGTTGAACAAGCTCCTAACTGTTACAAGCTTGAATTATAACATTTTCGACCATAATCCATGATTGGGGGAGGGGCTGGTTCTCGAAAGCTTCCAATAACTAAGGGGGTTAATTGAATGTACCAGCCGGGATTATCTGGGCAAGAATTACAATATAATGTTTTAATTAAATATTCCATAGTTGTAAATTTTGCGTATACATGTATAACTGTATAACACAAGAGAGGAAAGGTGACTTAGTTGGGAACTCGTAGCTAGGCAACCCTTTCGCCGAATGAAGACAAACAGCAACACCATGCATTCAAATTTAAAGCTGTATAATATGTTCATAATTATATGAATAGCATAAATTGCTGCATATTAGATTAATCACTCGTAGAAAACAGACACGACAGACATGACTACGATATTTATAAAGCAGTGTGTTAGGACTCAGGGTGCTGCATGCACACTCCCGTCGAGGAAATATGCAATGGTGAATTCGGTAGCTTCTGGGATAATATAGCTCCCCGTGCATGTTGGGGGTTATAGCCCCCTACGTTGGGGAAGAGGCCATCACTGGTATTAACATCAATAGAAGACTGGCAATTATTTAAACAGAACGTCGACCATTTGAGTTATCGCGCGAATAATTATTTTAAGCGGCCTGACGACTTCGTCCCAGTCAACGGCTCTTCAGCGGGTCAGAGTTTAACTCACTATGGTCAAACACAGTCGCAATGATTGGGTTGTCAGCGGAAACATATTACACGGTGTATATGATCCATGTAAAACAACAAATACACGATATTTACAGAGATTACATGCATGTGTGTATCCACCCTTACACATTTGATGTGTAATCGTTTCTACACATTAGTTATAAGAGAGTACATGTAAACAATTAGTGAGAGATTAGCAACTGCACAGATTCCAGTTTAATAAATAATAGGAATGATAAGATACATATTCATACAATCATCATACAATCCTAAATGTTAAACGGACATGGCTCATTCGAACCTCCAATTTTTTTCTATGTAATTCGGAGCGACGAATACGATAGGTCGATAAATACACGAACTATCGCTATACCGGCGTCATATGATCTGAGAAACACTTGTCAAAGTCACAGACATTTTCCAGCCGTTTTCAACTTTTCGCATAAATCATATAAACGCTTTTCATTGCTAGCATAGCAGGAACAGACTACTACTGAAGCTCTTTTCTGTCCCATGTCGTGCAAATGGTTATTTTTGTTTTGTTTGGGACCCTATTAAACACCGTATTCACAGCTATAATTTTCATTACTTCAATGCGTCTTTTTGGCTTACATAATGCTCGTATAAAGGTAGTACAGGTATTTATCGACCTATATCGATGATGGGAACAATTAAAACACCAATACTATTACGTGTATTGTAGAACGCAAACCACCATCTGGCTTTAATGCATACAAGTATATACATATAAGTAATGGACGCGGATTCAACATGGTCATGAGTTTTAATCGCGATAACTATTCAGCAAATTCCACATGATTCGGGGTTCATGCAGTTTGATAATTGCTTCTCGCGATCAAAATCCCATGACAATGTTGAATCCGCCGTGCATTTCTTAAACGATCATGCATCACCCTGCAAATGATTAGGGGAAGGAAATTCGATTGATTCATTAAGCCAATTGTATAAAAAAAACACATATTTTTATGCAACCAAATTACATACTTATCCTTTTGCAGATACCAAATGGTGCTATTTGGTGTTCGTAGCTTTGGTAAGTTGTCATAACCATTGAAATACCTACCCCAACCAAATACCAGACACGGATGTATTAGCATTTGCTACCGTAATTGGCTTTATGACTAGTCTATATATTGTATCACCACATACAGGTATGTGTTTCTAAGAAGTAGAACTTGCATACATACAACTCAGAATGTGTAAACATCGTGACCATTAAATGTACATTATAATGCACACATTTTGCTCCATGATCAAGTCAATCTGCAAATGATAACACCGATGCTGATTGGTTCGACGACCCGGTGAGAACAAGTTTTTGGGGTTATCAGGACCAACACATTATAACAAGAATTTAAACTTCTTTCTTGTCTGAACATTCCAACTGATGTGTCAGATATGAAGTCGTCAGCTTGAGCATGTAACGTTGGTGTGACATCAGATTGAGCATGTACCGTTGGTGTGACGTCCCTGTCCCAGACACCACGTATCTGTCTTTGATCAAATCCTTGTCACAATTAATTCGTGTTTGGTAGAAGAGTCAATTATTGGATGGTGTTGTAGCTATTGAATTTCACCGTTCACTGTTGGCGGTTTTCCACAGGCCAAGCCATGTGGAACACACCGATACAATCACGAAACAATATGTTTGAATATATAGCTTGACGAGATCAAAAGCCAAGCAATTCACTAATAGTAAAACATGAGACAGACAAAGGATGCTATGGGTAAATGTAAGTACCAAAAGTGTCAACAAAGTATGTTCATTAGACTGTGATATATCTTCTTCTCAAATGTAAAGAAGTCATACAAAATAACATTAAATTGTGTTGAAAATAGCCCAAGCTGTCATCTGGTCATTTGGGTCACTTCTGTTTATATATTGAAAACAGCTGGTTATGTGGTTGAAATGTTGGTAATATTTATAGTTGATTGTGACTTTTCACTTGGGCAATTCATTTGGCAAAGTGCCTTGTATTAAATAACCAATTGGAATCCCTGAAATAAACTCACAATATTTCTTTTGTTATAAGGTGAAATGCTTTTTAAAAGAACATTCAATTGATTGGGCATTATATGAAAATACGTTGAAGTATTGTTTGCATGTAGTCGAGTTATATGCGGATTTTTTTTATTCGCAGACATCGCCTTTGTCGCAGGGATGTGTTCTTTTAACAGTCAGTCTTTGGTTGAAGAGCGCCGTGGCTTCTTGCCAGAAACGTATGGTGCACATGCTCTGGGAGTCAAGTAAATATATATTTAACCTGTTGTATTTCCTAATTCTAATTTGAAAAATCCATTATTTTTTTAAACCACTTTAAATTATCGATCGAGGATTCACAGTCAACCATAACACATAACCACAAATCTCAAACTTTATTAAGGTTTGCATCCATAATTTTTTATATTGAGCCCCCCTCCCCGAATGATCAAGACTATTATCCGTATACAGACGGAGGGGGCAGTCACTTGTGATCTTATCAAGTGGCTTCACAGTGGAGATAAATGTATTATCTTTGGAAATTATACAGTCGCAATACGGGAAGAGCGCTTGTAGCCACGTTTTTGGTATAAATACTTGTTGTCGCTCTCCTAAAGGTGCATTCATGGTTCTTTGATAAGTTTTACCAGACCTTGTTGTGTCGATTCGAGTGTATTTAAAATAATATATCTGGTACACAGATTTAAACTTTAAAGACGCTATTTTGTCAGTCCCATTGATATAAAACTGACATAATCTTATCAGATTTACGTCTTTGAAACTGCGATTCACATCCGATTTCTGTACTGATGGGAACCCCAATTCCATTGTTCATGTCTCTGACTGGGCGCTATTTCATTCGTTAGTGACGTAACAGCTCATTGTAAAGGTTAATTATGCAGTATCTTTAAAACTGATGACAAACACCGCAAAATCATTGGTATATTACAATTGTGAGATCGAAGATCACTGCATGACGACACTTCTTATACTGCAGAATACAGTCGATATGTTCACAGATGAATGCGACGAAATTACTCATCACATATTTGGATACATTATCCAAGTGTTTTTATCAGCCAGTGCGTTTTTATTACTGATTATTTGCTTGTAGCATGTTGTTTTATAACTACCAGTGAATACTACGACTACATCTACTACACCAGGCATGCGCTCCAAATTTGTAAACAATATTTTTCACCATCTTGCGATAACCCCGGCGTCCTCGAAATATGATGTAGATATCAACTGTATCAGAATTCAGAATTTTTTATTCTCAAATCTCCGGACGTTTCCGATATAACAGAGTATAGTTATATAATATTATACACATCAATATATACATATAGATAATAGTGCAAATGAAAACAATATATAGGTCAATAATCGTGTACACGTGCGGAGAGTGTGGGGATGGGTGTTGGATTAGGTGTGTGTATAGGGACTAACATCGGGTCTGGCATAGATCACTGGGGTAAGGTGACAATCGTGTTGATCATATTTGCCTCCCGTATAATTTCGCTGTATATGGACGTACGTGAAGTGATTTAAGTGGGGGTGCTTCAAGGTTCGCGTGGTATATCGACGTAAATCTGACAAGATTACCGTCTGTTTTATTAAGAGACTGCTATTTTGTTTGATGTTGAATTTTCTATCCTTTAACCCTTTAACCCTTTAGCTTCCAGAGAGCCCTAGAGCGCCGCATAGCATACAGTAAGCCATAGAGAGCCCTGCCGCATAAAATCCACAGAGCCTAGAGTTTTGCGATTTTCCCCATCACAGTTTACAACACAAATATTGCGTTATAACACAACACATTGCTTTTATTTGTAATGTAAATAAAAACTTACCTTTTGATTGTTTATTACATTTATTGTTATAAAATATAAATATAAAACCTAATAAATATTCACCATACTATCATACTAGGGGAGGGAGATTCACAACTCTGAAAAAAATTACTCTCATCCATGCAGATAAACATAATTTCATAAAACAAGAGCCACCATAAAAATTTAGTAATAATACAATTTCGTTCCAATAACATTGACGTCACCAGAAAGTTATGTTGGCTGAGGTGGCGACGTTCTCTCATATCAGTATTTGGTGGAGGTAATGACGATAGTCATGTTACTGTTGGGTAAAGGGTTAATTCATATATGTTATGTTGCTATGTTTTAGAGGGACACCAAACAATTATTTTTTCAGCAAAATTATGGTGTTTGGCGTATATATGTCTAGTTTATGTCATAATCGGCGTCCAACATTTTGTCAACAAAACAAAGCTAAAAGTGATTAAATTGTCCCGACTGTGCTGATCAGGTAGTGAGCTCTACTCTTCTTCATAACACGTATGCATACACTAGCGCAAACACACCCCAAATTAACCCCCCACCTGGCAGAGAAGATGTTTATCAAAAGATCCATTACAATTAGCAGTTACAAACATGTTGAGCTCAATGGGCCCATTCATTCACATGGCTTCAGGGAAATGACCGTTCTGATTTTGATATCCGCACATCATTTCAGTGAAAATTACCTATAGTCAAACAACTTGTTTTTGTCATATCATAATATACTGAACTTTCTATTTATGTCAATATGTTGAAAATTCATCGATGATTATCACACTGGTTTTCATTTTGCGTGACACTTATCATAATTTTCGCAATTAAAGGCAAACACAATGTAAGTTCCACTGTGTTTCACATCATCATGCTAAGCAGTGTTAAAGTAATTAAACCATTTCCACAGACACCATGTCTTCCAGAAACCGTAGGCTTTTCCCACTAGTGAATATGTGTGGAAACCCCCGTTGCTCAATAACCTCACAATCGATATGCACCAAATTCTAAAACCACCTCACGTTTTTGTAATGGAGTAAGAAGAGCAACAATTTATTATACAAGATCCGCAACAACTGTAGTTAATTAAAGGGTGACAAATTTCTTATTAGTCTAAATTGTGCATGCAGCTTCCAATACAAGAAAGCAGATGACTAGTCCTTATAGTGTGGTCGATAAGAGGTTCGATCTAGAAACATTTTTGTCCATCTAAGTTGGTTGTTATTCAGTTGAAGTGGCACATGTCCTCTATACAGTATCCCAAAATATGGTACAATCGGCTTTGAGAATTTTCCGGCCTTGGGAAATAATACAGTCGCGGCCATGAAATTGCTGTCAAAATGGCCGCAACTCCAAGCCATGCTGTCAAGAAAGCAAATATCTGATAACCACCGAGAAGTGAAAATACGTATTATTTATTTACATGTATGTTGTTAAATATCTTAAAGGTACATAATTATATCATTAAACAGATCCATCTGCATTTATAGGTCACTACATCGCAAGATAAACCCAATGATTTATGTCTTTAAAGTTTGGGTTTTCTGCTTAGAATTCACCCAACAGTCGGACCAAAACAATAATTTTGGGCATGCAGCACATTTATGTAATGTTTTCCACACAGTGCGTGGTAGTTTCATTTTGAATGATGATTAATTATTGAATGTAATGCAGAAACTGAAGTGCACACCCTTGCAGTGTAAATACTAGTTACATTTGCGGATGCTTCAACACTTTCCGTAATAATAAATCATACACATAACTATGTCGTAATGCTGATTATACTGTAACGAAACATTCATCTCTTCAATAGATTAGCACTCCGTCTCACCACACCAAAGAGACATTACATCGCACAATTAATTTAAGATCAATGTTCATGATGTTACCAAACTGGTTTCTTAGATAATTTTGTTAACATTACTTGATTCACCACTTTTCAACGGGAAATTGTTAGACCGCAATGCACAATATTAGTTTTCAGTATCTTGTTGTTTGAAAATATCTTATCATTGTCACCCACATACATGGGCTAAATGTCAGGTTATCGGCGTTTATCGCTATTGTTTCCGCGTTGATCATTCACTCATTGTTGCTATTTATGCTGCAGATATGTGTAATATTAGGGAGAAGAGACAAACACGGTGATGCGGTTGCATAAAACGTAGTACGTTTTGAGTAAATGTGGCCTTAGTGAATATCAGTCTGGAGTAAACTATACATACCCACATATAAAAAATAGTGGGTCTGACGACCTTTCGTTCAGTTTTCGTTTCCCAAACCCGGGATTCCTTGTAATTACCACCAATCAAAACTTAGCTCCAAGAAATGTGTGCCCCAATAAAAAAACTAGTAACATGTCACGTGCTCTCGGTGTGGAAATTCCGAAGGTGTGGCTAAATGTTGTTAAAATAGTATCCATGACGTCATGTTATACCGGAAGAGAAATTCACAAATCGACAAATAAAGTAGATTGTTGCCGAGCGGTCGAAAGTTTAAAATCAAGAATCACCGGAATTTGGATTGCAGGCAACTGTAATTAGGGTACAACTGGCCAATCATTGGAGCTAATAATACGGCTGTGTAAGGTCGTGAGGGTTTCGATGGGGTTGGTGGTAGAATTGTGTTGCTCTTCGCTCGTTTTGGCTGCGGTGGTACTACTGCCGGTACTGGGGAACTGATAAATCGTTTTGTTGTGTCAAGGAACATTTTTTTTAGTTCTGTAGTTGTTTTAGCAGATAGTCCCGACATTCATGTATTTTTGATTCGTGGCCGTTGATTTGTGTTATTTTTTGACAACACGGGCGACAAATCGCCTGGCCAAGAGATGCACATAAATTGACATTTTTTATAATTTCAAAAAGATCTGTCTTAGTTATTGTACATATTATTTTGGATCCCGGAAGCTAGCTGTTTCCCTTTATTGTCAGTAAAACAACCGCCGAACGAAAAGTCACAAACCCTGCAACTATTAATTCCGATTCTTAGAATCGGCTTCACCATGTTCACAGAGTTGAAGCGGCCATGACGGCACTGGCACGTGACCATGTTTACACCTGTCAATCACAACTAATTTCAGACTTATATTTAGTGCGGTGTGACGTAATTTGGGGGAAGCCCGCAACCGTTCAGAAATGAAAAGTCGATGGGAATGCAATAGACTCAGTATCAGTATGAATCTGAGTGTATGTTTACATAGACTGAGTGAATATCAGCTAATATAATTTCACATATATAAAGGCAGTCTCTTCCACAGAGCATATAGGCAATTTTAGTAGAGAATTTATTGAAGACTATTTTAAGACACAAATAATAGGAGCTACACATTTTAACTAGTACTCTATGAATAGTTCTCATACTGTTCTATACTAGATACAGTTTACATATATGATGTTGTAGATATACAAATAAATGAAGATCGGTCACATTCGTAAGACTGATCTGAGTACAAATATTTATGTTTCTATAAAATGTCACATATTCTATACATCCACAATAGATCCAATTTAACTGTATAATTACTCATATATGATACATTTCAAGATAAACAGACCAGTCAAAACTGAGTTATTGTTTTGTTTCTGGGCACTCAAACAGTCCATATCGTTGTAGGTGACCCAGCTTTCGCTTGCTCATACATCTCAGTTACAAGTCAATGATCAAGTATTTTATCCATATACTATATTTCTATAAAGCCCCGGCTCCAAATATAGTTATATAGTTTCGGGGACACTGCATGCGGCCGAGCGGACGTTTGCTATCTTTAGTGTTTATTTTAAATTATACCTCAGTTATAAACCGTATTAGTTAACTGATCATATGCAGAAGAGCATTTCCTAAGTTGAAGTAACTTGTGCTTCCATCACATTGTCTGTCTTTCAATTGTGTCTAAATTTTGTGTTTATCATTGATTGGGATTTACAATAGAATATTTCATCACCCAATGACAGCAAAAAGTTTCCCAATGCTTCCACCAAATCTGAAAATGATTAGGTTCGTCTCTCATATGTTCACCAACGTTCGATGTTCTTGAATATATGTCTCGAACACTTGTGATCATTCGAGAAGCAAACGTAATCAATTTCAGATGTAATGGAATTAGCAACAAACATCTGTTAGCTGCTTGCTTGCTGTGTGCGAAACCTCTCTAGTATTTCAGTAACCTCGACACCTATTTGATCGATAGTTTTTTATTAATTTTAATCAGTAACACATGAATGAATAATGGAGACAATGGAGCGTGTTTTCAAGTAAAACATCACTAACCTGTTAACTCTCCAGCACTTGTGAGTTGAACAGATTTGCTTTTTTTTTAATTCAGTTTTATCGTTTTGTGTACAAGCATTGGAGTATTGGCTTTACGATCACTTAACACAGAATGTATTCCCAAATGTATTCTCCTGCATGAGTATATATCCTCGCATGCAAAGGGGAACCTACTGTGTAGGCGTGTTTACTGTATTCCTAATCATTTTCGCAATGCCAACTTGAGATGTATACAGATGAACATTTGGATTATTGCGGTTTAGCAGAGAAACAAATTGCGAACAGAAGCAGGTTTCAAATATATTACAACATTTCAGATTGACTGACACATGACTCATGCGGTTGTGCATGTGCAATATATAATTACGTTATTTCTATAAATCTCTTCTCTGACTAAGCCCGTCGATATCTAATTCCACCATCTGAGTACACCAGGACTGTTTCATATTTAGACCTGCTCTATTGGGAACTTTATAACATTGAACAGATAACGCAGGTAATATATTTTGTCAAAATAGTTTCCACAATAATGTATTTCACAGTATGCGGATGCCCAAGTTCCATATTAGGGTATTTGTTTGTGACCTGGTTCCGCTCTGCTTCGATTCAATCATGCCATTGTCATAGTATTCAATCAATACAATGGTTATCGCCTCAGCAAAATCGCATAAACCATGCAATCTCCAGCTGGGACCTTCGCATTTGATGAAATCTATTATTAAGGAACAGATAATGGTAGAACAATATATTAATTGCGTTACTGTTCAAATGTTATAATGCTTCAAAAAGTTTCCAGATTTTGAACTGGTGGAGCACGATCTGTACTGGCGTAGTTGGAGTAGAGATTCATTGCATGATCTTCGTTATTTTCAGCTTGAATTTAACCCAGGATGGAATCAGAAATTCATGCAATGATACCAGTGGATACGTCATGGGGGAAAACTACTTAACTTATGAAGAAATGCATCTTATGTGGAAGTTCTCATCCTGTTCTCAGAATGAACTGGTGACATTCATCAACGGACTTGCACCGTAAGTCACGAGTAAAAATGCTATATATTGTATATAGGCATGTGACGATATGGGGGGGTCAACCTTTGGTCAAATTATAATTGACATGGGGAAAACATGCACATGTTTAAACAATTTCATTCGTCATGGACCCAATTCGATGGGCTGATCTCTTTTGTAATATCCTACACCACAATGAGGGAACGAAATGTCATCCGAGTGCAACTCTGTTAGACATGCCTATTTCTATATACAGTTTAATGCAAACTAAAGATCAACCCACTTTATATTCGACTACGCGACTCGATTACACAATCATACCTATATATAGACGAGTTGTACAATAATTACACTGTAGCAGGGCTGAGGATCATAATATATTGTGTGCATGGTATTATCCATGTTCAAGCTATAACGCCAGTGCAAGTATGTGGAATTGGGCAACATGTTAAAGGATAAACAATGTTTCATCGGGTTCGCATTGTTGGAATCTATTTTGAGAGCACATGATTGGGAGCACATTATTGGGAGCGCTTTGTTGGCAGCGCATTATTGGGACTCCAGTATTGGTAGGGACACGAGAGGGACCAGCAGTTAGAATATACAATGGTTAGGCAGCAAATACATAAGTGCTTAAATGTGGGATGATACAACTAACATATATACACCGAATACAGCCAAATCGTAACCTTTATGAGTTTTTGAAACGTTCTGCATATAAGTGGTACAAACGCTCTGTTTTAAAATTTCACAGACAAATAGCAGTGCTAAAAATAAAACAAATATATAAACCGAAATAAATGTTATTGATATATATGGAACTGGGGTGGGGGAGTTTGTTGTATTAATTGAAAGAGGAATCGTATGATCCATCGGTGGCGACATCTTTGCCAATGCTCGTTAAATGGGCTAACATCGGGGAACAACTTATTTGGAACAACGTTTTGCCCTCCTGTCTCTTCTATACTACCTGACGTAAAGCAAGCGCATATTTAGACGTGCATATGGGCAATGCGACTGTGAGCCAACAGAACGTGCCGCAGCACCCCGTGAGTGGTATTCAACAACAAATATGCGTATTGTGAAACTGTGAACACTAGCGTATTTTCTCTACAGAAACTGTCTTGCTGTTGTAAACAACATTTTCCCAATGGATTTGGATAAGTATAGCACCCCGTTTGGTGAGGAATTCAGTCCAGAAAGACAATGTCAGATACTGGTGGCTAATGACTCTACACCATGCATGGTTAGTATAACCCACACAGGTATGCAAAGACCTCATCTAAGTGTAAATACCATAATATAGTCAGATTTACGCACAATCTTCAACTTGAGCTTTTAGGTTAATATTATTTATAGATGGAATTTATGTTGGAATGTCGTTAGATGTTGCTTATTTACAACTACTGGCACTGGAAATAACCAGTTTACACAATAAAGTGAGTTTTACAATTTGAAACTAATTAAAACAGTTATAGCTACGTTGTCATTAAAAGTCAGTATTTGTTAAAACAATTATAGTATGATATCCCCACACGCGAAACTTCATATATACGTTGCATTGGCTGTATAATAATCATTCTCTGAACACCACATCCATTACACAGCACATTATGCTGGTGCACGCCTTTATAACTGATATAATAACTCGTTCGATAATTTACCAATGCCTTCCCATTCAGCACACCGACAAGCATGTCCTCCCGCATGCGCCTTTCGATGTATATATATATTGTCGAAATATGGTTAATTAATTTATATATCAAGTGCGCATACAAAAACCCCTCCCTGGAAAGTGACAAACATGGAATATGTACGAATAAGGTAATCTCCCGTTGCGTTGGCCACACAATATGGGATATAACTTGCTTCGCCATCGCCACCTAGTATGGCACTGTCCAGATTGTATTTTACTGCTGGTTAATATGAGGGTGCCACCTCCTACCCCATGAAACATGAATACCAGTTAACAGAGAGGGGTTAATCCTGTGAACCTGTATATACTATAGTGTTCACACGTTTGCTGAAGTAAAGTCCATAAAGATGATATGAAACTAATACAAGCTGGACACCAGCCTTTTTGTAGAGTCCGCCTGCCAGTAGCCTGAATCCTGCATACCATACGGGGTGACACCTTCTAATATGCATCATATCTGGTATGTTAAACAGGCTTTCTACAATCGAGACACAGAACAACTATGCAATGTACTGCACTGCAAGATGACAGGACGAACGGATGAGTGTACGTGGATCAATCCAGCAGATGGGACCCTCTGTGCAGACCACAAGGTAGGAACCCTAGTCGAATGGAGACATATCAGTACAGTAAAAATATAATAGATATTCAACAGCCATCACCTCACGACAATAAGCAACATTTGTTTTATCTCGGCGAAAATAGCGATGATAACTAACACAGCTCATTACTTTGTAAGTTAGCGACATAACGCATACCTATATGTTCGCATAGTAAGTTGTTTTTGTATTGTTTTAATTGTGTGTTTATTCTGAGTAACAAATAAAGTTTAGTCATCAATTGTGAACCGCCTAGAAATGAGGATTTAATTAAGTATTTTTTAATTTGGCCGAAATATTTTTTTAATTTGACCAATCAAATTTTCATTTGGCCAAACTTTTGGCCACAATATTTATCGGTCCAGTGCGAACACAGCATTTTACTCATAATTTATTGTATGATAAACATAGTAAAGGGATTGAGACATAATTTCTTCATCTTACAGAATGTCTCGCTCCCGACACACAAAATTAACATAAAATAACAATAAAGCGTATCCACCAGATAGATAGAAAACTGTATTTTGCAAAACAATTCTAAATATAGAGAAAACATCAGCCTACATGGGTAATAAAATACGTATTTCCCAGATAGAATACCATAGTTTGCGAGTTAACATTTCGTATTAGTCGGCAATACTATTCTTTCTTATATAGAACAAGCACTACTTTACAAGTGTAATAGAAAGCGCACCAACATGATGAAAAACATTATTTTATCAAGTTAAAATTTCAATGGTTCATATATAGAGGAAACATAATTTTACAGGGTTAATCAGAGGGTCTTGAACAAATTTGCTGACACAGGGTTGACAAAATATGTTCCGCTACATGTGTGGATTGTTTTTATTTTTTCCAGGCCAACATTTTGGGAATTACCCTCAAAAAATTAAATAAACCAAAAATAATATGAAAAAAATTATGTCAGCCTGGTTCGTTTTAGAAATTACTATTTAGCATATTCCAACATATTAATACAACACAAATCATGGGTGAATATAAAAGAAATGCTTTATGCATATGGATTTCATCTTCTGAAGGCCTATAACATTCACCTCACAATTCTAATTGTGAATGTGCACATTCAGTGTTCAAGCCGATGAACTCCAAGTGGCACCCTAATGGACAGGGCAGTATGTCAGTGTTTGACTGCGTATGTCCACAATATGGTCCACAATAATATGAAAAATAGAATGGTGTTGGTAATCAGTGACTGCTGTAAACGTATCAGAGGGCAAGACCATATTTGCAAACATATTGCAACAATGTTATACTGTTGACATGCAGATGTCACATTTTGTCATCAAAACTGGGTTTATGTTTTATGTAGCCATGTATATGACTACTGGCACATGCTGATTGGTTTGAATATCGACTAGCAAAAATACTAAGAAAGAATAAGACCATGATGGCCACTGCCATGCATGTACTAGGGTTGAAAGTGAATCATATCATTTGTAACTCCAGGAACCATTATCTCTCCTTATTAAATTGTCCAAAAGGAGACTGTATTTCAGTTGTAAACCGATTGATCATCCTTGACTCATTGTTCTATAGCAAGTGCATGGTAATAGTATTCTAACTGGGGACAATGACTGATGAAATTGTGTAGATTGAGTTTGTCCTGATGTGTGGCATTCTTAATCACCGGACATCTGGACATTGACATTTGTCTCATAGTTGGCCAATCAGAATGAACCACGTTAAGAAATTGGATTCATTTTCTGGATAATTGCTTGTCCCCATTTAAGATATTCTCTTCTATTCACACATAGAGAGAAGTTTTAATTCACTTTTAGCTCCGTAAAATCGCGTGTACATCCAATCAATCAGTTTATTTCTCATAACCCTATACATACATATAGGTATGGAGATAATAACAGTTAAATATATACAATATGTACATAGGCATGTGAACTTCCGGGTGACAAATGTTGTATACCAGGATTACATTACATAACCTTCGTCGCTCCATATAAGGATTAACTGTCATGTGGACTGTTTTTATGGAGATGTAACCGTGAGGTAAGTTGTCATAACTTGTGTAAAACCCGAAGGTTTTTTTTTACATACAAGTTATGACCACTTACCTCACGGTTACATCTCCATAAAAACAGACCACATGACAGTTAATCCTTATATTTATATACATTTAGCGAAAAAGCCACTTTTGTAAATGTATTTAAATCGAACCAGTCCAAAATATCCCATAGCACCATTGGCAAAATTTAAGAGGAACAATTTCTTTATATTGAAGCCTGATGATTTATTAAGTCAATCCTGCGTGAGTCCAAATGCGCCCAAAACATTACGCGTTTTTCTTTCCGGCATCGGTGACGCGTCGATGTAATTATGGGGTTGCAGTTATGAGCTGTTGCGCGTTCACCGATAAATAATTGCAACTAGTCACGTGGGCGGCGACCAATCGAAATGCTGGATTTAGTGATAATCACACTTAGTATGTAAATATATATGTATAACACTGTAACATGTATATGCATATTGCGAATATATATAAGCATATACAACTAAATAGATTTATTGTATATGCTTACATATACATATTTATAATTATATATTAATAACTTTGTGTATGCGTATATCGGTACTCTTCTTGCACAAACTATGATATTGCTTGTTCGAGCTATTGTCTAGCTGAGTTATTTGGTCATTTCTCGATTTACAAGCTTTATAAATTGGCACAACTTGCGGAGATGTGTTACGTTGTCGTCATTGAGTAAATAATTCATCAATATTGTATTAGGACGTCGGCCAGTTAACATTGGTAACAATCTGCGCCGGGCGTTGTTCGTTGTTGGCTAGGGTTGGGACTAGAACCCTCCACTATCGCAAATTCGCAATATCACTGAGTTCTTGCATCGTTGAATATATTATATAATGGTAGACGCTTTAAAATAGTGTTTCAGAGGCATATGCGAATTTGTCAAAATCACTTTAAAAGTTACCTATAGTCATATTAATTCGTTTTTGTTTATAAGCGTAATGGCCTGTTCGACACTAAATTCGATTCATGAGGAGTAGCGCTTGTACGCATTGAGCTCATGGGTACGTCACGAATAATGATATCATATGCTAAAAATAGATTTTCGGTCAAACTTTACCACGTGCTGGAAAACGCATGCATTTACTATGTATGTAAAATTTAGAGTGGGTCATTAAAACTAATTATAACTTTGTTATCTTTCATAGTTTTTACGTGAAATTTCAAGCATATATCAGGGACATTTAATTCTTCCAGAATGTTAAAAAACATTTTCAGTTGCCCATTGTAATTTTGTTTATTGTATGCGACAAACTAGTCGGGAAATTCATAAAACTTCGCCAACTTCCGAAAGTTTTGCGGTGTTAGAAAATGCCCCATAAAAATGTTATTTTGGAATTGTGTTTACCAATATTTTTCAAAGAATATAGAGAAAACATAGTCCTCTCGGAATATCGAAAGAATTATAGTGTGTTGGGATTAATTACCCCCCCCCCCACACAGACAGCCGATACCACCGACAATTAATTCCTTATTCACACCAGGACTTTGTCAGCGTGTGCGACGAAAATGAAACTTATCTGTTTAAATGTCCCATGTTCATGTCGAATGGTGATATTAACCCATTTTCAGGTGCATGGATACATAATAATTAGTATATACCATATATGGATTTTAAAACGGTCTTTAATAATTTCATATATGAGCTGTCATGAACAAACTCTAAATTTCTATTCTAAATTGCCCCGTTTTGTTTATTTTTTGTTTATTTGTGACTGAATGCCTCGTTCCAAATACGCTATTTTATTATATAAAACAGCATGAGATCGCTGAAAGTATGAGGCAATCAATATACAAAGCTATAGCCTGTATACGATATACATGTACACCGGGTCTTGCACCTCGCGCAACTGCATTAGCAACGATTTGACGATAACATTAGCATAATGATGTTCCCGAACCCGAGGCATGCATGTTGACATTTCTGAAGTTAACAAATATATTCTTTTGAAGGAAAATTGTTCAAAAATAGATAACGAATTATAAATGGTGTGACAACATATTTGGTAACTCGGAATGACAACAACACACGCTCTTTATTTGTTCCGTTTTAGAGTATCAACGGACCTCACTAAATATTTTGAAAGGGATCCATTTTTCTTCAGGATGTTTACTGGACATCACATTTAGTACCCTGGTTGCATAATTATATTGTGTATCCTGTATATACATGTACGTTTTATACTGTTGCGACATCAAATATTTTTATGACACTCATTGGTGGTGATTATACGGACAATTTGTTACTATCATGGGCAAAACAACAAAAACATGTCGCTGTGAAAATTAATATTGAATTTCAAATTATTCACGGCCAGAAATAAAGTTTGTCACGTCGACACTGGTGGTATGGGGGATTTCAACATAAACTGCATTTAATCTCATATATATGTTGCATATACTGTCTGCTTTTACTAATTTAACTTTTTTGTTACCTGTTTGATATGTACCTACCCATCAGAAGGCGCAACAATTATCCCCTTTACTGGGGGCGATAATTAGCCTGGAGTGACCATGTACACACGTGGAAGCTTGTTTGCAGCAATGTCGTCACACAAAAATTGGCTCAGTGGCAGCGTTTTTATCGGTTTAACGGCTTTATTACGGAATATTATTCAACTACGAATGGTGTACTTTACAACATCAGGAAGCATATACATCGGCATTTCTATGTTGACCAATAGTCCAAGAAAATTTACACTCAAGAAAAAAGTCATTTACAGTAGTATTGTATATCCATGACACCATTTATTTATTTATTTATTTATCTATGGCCATGACAAAATCCGGCTTTGATTAATTGCACATTTCTTTTTGACAAACCACTGTAATACTACTGTATTTAATAGTGTATACCGAACATGTATATTTTTGTCAAATAAAATGTAATAAATCATCCTTCATTAGGCACATCCACACACATTCGTACACTGAGTAGCACACCACGTGGCAATGTTTTTTCGAAACTCCGGCGACTCGCTGTGGAATTAATTATTTTTAGAACATCTGGTCAATGCGTACAAACGCTATTGTGATAAAACAACACATGAATATAATTAATATGACTAATAATAGGCCTTAGTCATATAGTGATTACGTTACCCGAACAATAAGTGTAACTGAAAAAACAAAATCATGTGGGGAGATAATAGCAAATATATCAAAAATTCACCCCACACCAATCGCAACACAAATATTGGATAAAAGGTTGACATTTCATATATTAAAGGTACTTAATCTGATTCGATGTTCCCCATATCATCAGATTCCAACAACAAGAACAACATTATTTGAAATGCAGCTTCAGTTATCAGAATCGATGAATTGCCCAAAAATAATGCTAACCACAGTCAAATATAATATAACATTGCCCAAAACGTGTTATTTAACTTAATTATTTATCAACATCTTCATCTGCAATTTGGTCCAAGACCGCCGCCTTGATGAATTTTTGCCAGGCCGTCCAAATTACATATCTCGAGATTTAAAAACAATCTGTATCTGATTACTCTGAGCTTTGATGGGTGGGTTGAACTGGGTTCATCGACTCGAATATTTGTAAACCCCGCCCCCCAGCCAAAGATATATTAATTTGTGAGCGTTAATTCGGATTATGCATCTTTAACTGTTAACATCAACAGCAATCTCTAAAATGAAGCAACTAAACAGACATATTTCGCAAACTATTGATATACATCTGAACGTATACCTTGATTGCATCCATGTTTTGGATAATTGATTGAACGATTGGCCTTTCAATTGGTCTCTGTTTTTGGATACTAGTATATCATCTGCTTCGGTATTGGAATTATTTGCATAAAAGTTCCACCAAATTACCATTTCACCTTCTCGATCACTAACAGTAGTTAATCATTATGACTTACTCGGACTTAGTCCTAGTAATTTCGACTAAGTTACTCTTAGTCGTTATTGATAACAATATCATAGTCATTATGATTAACTCTCAGACTAATCATGACTAACCCAAGTTCCTAAACTGGAAGTTAGTCATATCACTAAACAAAGTATAGTTGCAAAAAGTGGTTGCTAGGTAAGAAATTTCCAGCATGGAGTTGCAAAGCTTGAGTCAAGTTATTGGAATATCTGGGTCCAAGATCGACACTGACACAATCCTATTGACTAAAATGCCTGGGTGTCCAATTATTTAAAAAAAAATTAGGTTCATTGCACTCTTATGATACATTTGAAAACCTCCTAATAAAGGTGACAATACAACTATAATTATGCTTTAAAGGTACCCAATCCGATTCTAATGTCCCCATATCGTCAGATTCCAACAACAGCAACATTTTTTGAAATGGCGCTTCAGTTATCAGAATCGATTAATTGACCATAAATATGCTGATCACAGTCAACTATAGTATAAAATTGCTCAAAACCTGTTATTTATCAACATGTTGTTAAACGAAATGTTGTCAAATATCTGACACAAAAGCCACTTGATTTTTGAGTTATCCATCTCCATCTGCAATTTGGTCTGATACCGTCTTCTCGTCGACTATTTAATGGGCCACTGAAAATTATGGGTGGTGAAAATATTAGATTTCAAAAATTGATATCTGATCACTCTGAGCATCGATGGGTCGGTTGCTCGACTCGACTAAAATATTCTTTAACTCTGAAGCAAAGTAAATAGTAATTTGCGAACGTTAATTCGGATTATGGGTCTTTAAATAGGGCCATTTGTTCTTATTATATTTTAATTATTATAGTATCAGAATCAGGACTGTACATTTGTGCCATTCTTGTGGTTACAACAGGCGTCAAGTTCAATCTACGATTTGGTGTGCGGTGCAGAGAGTTTTCAGCTATATAAATGTATTTCTGAATGTTTCAGCACACATATTGATAAATACAATTTATGTAAGAACACCTTAATTCCTTAAATCAACCCCTTGACTGAAACAAGTTTCCATTGCGACTAATTGCCATTATTATCATTTTCTTCAATGCAACGAAGGGGGCATTTGTTTTTGTTGTACATACATGTAATGTACAGGCGAGGGGTTGCGTGTGGTCCATCAGCCGCGAAACACATTTTGTTATCAAAATATTTTTTCGTTTGACCCATAAAATTGTATAAAGTATTAAACAATATAACATATAGGATCACATAGTTCCTTAGTTTGGTTCGAGATCAGCTATTGGACGCTTCAACTTGAGTCATATAATGCATGAAATGTACCTCAAGTATAGAATAGGGTAAAATCCATTCGTTTGATTCGTCACAACTGGAACTTAGAATGGAATGATCTACAATGGGGTCTCGAGCAGTTTACCCCTTCGCATATTGAAAAATCAATGCCATTAAAATGGCACAAGCAGCTCGAGGACGGGAGCGACCCGTCAGATTGTAGTCACCCAACCAAGCCCAGTTCACAAATTAAAGATCGAATGCATTATAAATTTAACACTCCTAAATTACAATTTCTTTGGCTTTGGAGGGGCGGGAGGGGGGGGGGGGGGGGGTAAAACAAATTTTGTTTCGAGTTGAGAAACCAGCTCAAAGCTCAGAGTTATCAGACATCGATTTTTGAAGTTTTTTTTATTTCTGGAGATGTTCAATTATTTGTGGCCAAGAAACATGCCGTCAAACGGACGTTCTCAGTCAAAATTGCGGATGAAGATGGATAACTCTAACGATCGGCAAATGTTTAACCCATACCTTGGCGATAGCAATTAGTTATAACTGATAATTTGTCAAAGGTATGACCACAGGAATCCATATATCAGTACCCAACTTGTATTCAAAAGCTAAAATAATTTGTCTTAAGAAGGGGTTAAAGTATTTGGGGTGGGGGAGGAGTAGGTTTAGATCACATAACTATGTCCCTATTCACTTTAGGACCTCTCATTGTGTGATCCAACGGTTTAGTGATTTCGGAGAATATGTTTATGAGTTTAAGTAAACCCTTATCTCTGCCACTTTTGACTTGTTAGAAATTAAACATTCATTCACTTCTAAAGAGAAATAAAAGGTCAACCGACCACAGTGTACCTCGAAAACATGGCAAGTCGACGCCGCTTTGTTAAAGAAATTAAAAAAATGTTGAAATGTTCCAAGTCGAAAGGATTAATAATTCCGTAAAGAAATATGTTTTCCGCCATGATCATCTATATACTTGTTGCACATCTCCAATATGTGGGTACCAATACTCTGAAGTTTCAAATATCTACGATCAAAACTGTAGGAGGAGTTGATTACACTATGCAGTTACCCTCATACAGAAATTATAAAAAACAAATTTCGAAAGGCACATAACTCGGGGAAAAATCATTGGATCAAACTCAAATTCGAAACTGACCTGTATTTTGATATGAACGACCCACAAAATGAACAGAATTTCAAATTAAACAATCCAAACTTGAGTTATCATCCGGAAACCAAAGAAAATAAAAGAAAAATTGAATTTTCTAAGACGAAAATCCCATAACTCTGAGAAAAATCATCGGATTAAACTATAATGCGAAATTGACATGTATTTTGATACCAATTACTCACAAAAAAAACGAATTTTCAATTGAACAGTCCAAACTTGAGTTATCACCCGGAAACCAAAGAAAAAAGGAGAAAGATTGATTATCTAAGTCGAAAAATGTCCATAACTCTAGGAAAAATCATCGGATCAAATTAAAATTCGAACTGAACCTGTATCTTGATATGACTGATCCACTTAAAACAGTATTTGCAATTAAAGGATCCAAACTTGAGACATCATCCAGAACCATAAACGAGAGAAAATTTCTAAGTAACAAAAAGTTGAAACAAGGGATATAACTCCTTAAAATAACATCGGATCAAAGCCGGAATTGCAGAGCACCTGTGTTCTTGGTTGAGACACCTACATACCAAGTTTCAATACAATCGGATGATCATTACTGGAGTTATAACTCCAGACGGATGGACGGACGGACGCACGGGACGCACGCCCGGACGGACTGATTACAATAGTCCTCCGAAAATTTCGGGGGACAATTATAATATGTTGACAAGCCAGACTGCTTAAAACATACATATATGTGATTCCATCTCATATTTAAATTGTACTTTAATTACCCCCCCCCCCATTATCATCAGTTGTTATTTGTTTATCAAACATGGACAGATCAGATCAGATCTGACATGTGTATTAAATAAGGAATGATTATATTGTCAGGTACATGCAAGATTAAGTCTTTCATAACAAGATACCCAATCAGATTATGAGACAATAAGTCATAATGTATTCACAGCAAGAGTAAAGTACATGTGATGGCTGGAACAAGCACCAATACTACAATATGAGCATACATGTGACCAGTACTAGCATGAAAAACAATATTCTTTTGATACTGGTACTGGTTTCAAGAGTGCAGACAACTCTACCTTGAAAGTTTATTCATGACATACAATACCATTTGTTACTCTTTTAACAAATCCCTATTAGCATGGAGGCCATCGTGCAAGCTCTGGTAATTAAATTCACAATTTCTCCCTCCCCGTGCGTACGGGGCCATCCTTTACACCTGTCAACACCACACAGTCTAAATGATGCTAGCACATACAATCTTATGGAACTTTTATATGAAAAAAAAATCTACATGTACTGGAATTTGGAGAAAAAAATATTTGTTAAACAGGAAAAAAAAACATTACTAAATTACTCAAATTTTAATAGTTAATGCTTTAAAATAATCAATTTATAACACTAATAAAGTAATATGAATTTAAGAGAAAAACGGTCTGCACTACCTCCTAAACTAGTACACGAAATAACAATTTGCCTGGCCTGAACTGCCGAAGTTGCCAATCAGAAAGATCGATAAAACGTGGCAATTACCTTTTGATATACTCAAATTGGTCATTTGAAATGGATATAGACTAATTAGCATATATAATCAAGTTTGGTCACTCATCGCAGACAGGTGAATGGGTCACGTGGCCAAAATGTCAGCTGAGTGGAATTGTCAAGTGTGCTTCGATCAGCACCACCTGACGATGGCTAGAACACAACAAAAACGCTCCCAAATCAATATATGGCAACCAAGCAGTATTCTAATTATTACAGTTTAAGAATACACTGAACTCACCTCAATTCGTATAAAGATGATTAATTTCCATCCAAACAGAAAGATAGTACGAAGTTGAAATCCAAAATCCAATGGTTTGACAAGCCGAATCACCCACTTTCCACTTCACGAATTAGCATGTTCGATGAAACATAGGGCGGTGGTTACCGCTTATTTCACAAATATAGTGACACAGTACAAATATAAAACGAATGATACGAATGATAAGTGGTTATTACGATCGAATATTAATTCGAATGCACGAACAATTCAATGAGACTACAAGTATATATGACAAATCTATCCGCATGTGAAATCGCTGTCTGTGTAAACTGTAAACATTCACTGTCTGCTGTCGAGTGTCGTGTTGACATAAATCAATAACTGTCAAGGCGCTCATGATAACACAATTATTGCGATCCCGAAACACATTCCTTCCCTCACATGTCCATGAATGAACAAGAAAATGTCTCACAATTAAAGTGACATACATAATTAATAATTAGAACTAAAGGAAGTCAGGAAATTTGCAATGTTTTTTCCGACCCGACTCCAATTTTCTTTGAAAGTCGTTCGTTGTCACATGACCATGATTTATTCAAAATGGCGTCGCCATAGTAACGATTTCTTCCAACTTGCATGTGAAAATTAAAATCATTTTTCTACGATAATAGCACCTTGTAAATATACCACAATACGTATAATTGATCTATGATGTCGGGATGACAATACGTCTGGATGATTTGGCCAAAATAATGAAAATTAAAGGATTTGTGATATTGTCATCAAAATTTTTCAAATAGCATTTTCTCCACCAAAAACACCGTTAATGTTTTTTAGTCGCAGCTATGACTGTATAATACCGATTTATACAATATCTGAGCTTGGGACCTCTCCATGTCCTCTATTTCAATATGTGGTCATTATTTTTTCATGGCATAATTTAGGGAAATCAACCCTTAACATATGACATATGTCTATTATATTTTCATCAACTGTCTACGTCAAAATATAAATCGTATCTCACTCACCGAAGACCGATAGTAAATAGTTCTGAGTAGCTTATGCTTTTTCTCCTCAAGTAGGAAACGGATTATTATTTGTACACGGCGCTAGCCGAGTGAAAAGAATCCTCGCATCTCAAGAGAGGAGAAAACCTGTACCCGACTCAAAAACAGTTGAATGTTGTGATTATTATATTTCCTATACAAGTTTGTTACGACCAGACCACAATGAAACATACGTTAATCCTGATACGTTCTAATGATACATCACCATCCATTTCTGTTAAAATAACGCACAAGAATACCGAATGAAGCAAAAATTTACGCCATGACGCAGTTCTGAGAGTAGGATAAAATCTTGAGAGTAGGATAACACGTTCGGTCTTCTGGGACTGGGCATATGATTTATACGTTGACGTAAACAGTTTGTGAAAATGTACTAAAACGTGTTATTCCACTCTCAAGATATTCCACTTTTAGCACTACGTCATGACGTCATATTTGTCCGCCATTCGGTATCATTGCGCGTCATTTTACCAGAAGATGCTGGATATATGTTGTAGCTTTAAGAACTTGTTATGTCTAGCCATGTGTTTCAGTGTGGTCTGGGCGGTAACAAACTCGTATATTAAATATAAACAACAGTTCGGTGTTCTCTCGTGAGATGCCAGGATTATTTCACTCGGTTAACGCACCATAAACCTCAATTCTCTACACCGCACTCGTGAAGAAAACCGTCCGCTACTCAGAACAGTTGACTATTGTCTTTATCTTGTACTACATGTCAATCAAACTATATCAGACCAATTAATCTCATCTTTCAGTCTCAAATATCGAACTATTGTTGTTACTCTCTCGTCGTTTCACGTCAATTAACTGTTGTGTCACCATTGTACTGATGATAGGTATATGAGAACAAACTACATCAACCATAAATAGAAACATATTTACCAATTACCCAAAAGCTATTGATAGAAAACTGACCACTTTGAAAACGATTTTTTGCTTTGCTAGAAATATCCACCTCAGTTTATCAGACAACACGTTCTAAAGCTAAATTCCCAGTCTTTTGCTAAGCCTTAATGGCATATTCAAGGAGAAGTAAATTTATTAAATTACTAGCACAACTTTAGAGGGATAAATTAGCATTGTATTGCAAGTATGTTTCTTTTCAAACTATTGCGTTTAATATAACAAACACAACAAACAAGTAACAACAGATAACAATGCGACGCTTGAAATGTGTTACAAACACCGAAATCATTTCCCATACGCTGTAATGTTAGTTCTAGGTCCCGATGTCGATGGGTCAACTGTCGATTACAACGTCACCCGAGGCACCAGTATTCGAAATCAACAGGCAATCATCCTGCAGTGTATAGGTTAGCTAAATTCTGGCATATTCACAACTACCCCACTTTTAGCAAACAAATTCGATTGCCTAGAATTACTTACACCCTTCTGCAACATCGGGTCTTTGGTAGATTCTTCCTGTCATTCATAAAACGATTATCTCAATTTTCGTAGATGGTATGATTTTCATTTCCAGATAAGATGTTTTTTCCACCAGGGTTCATAGACGTCTGGCTGTACATTCAGAACAATATTGGTGGGGGGCTATCATACTTTGTAATGCAGCATATCCGGTCGCGAGTTCATTAACTGACTTAAAACTCAGTTTTAAAATATACACAAATGAATTACTTGATTTAACTAAATTCCGATAAATGAGAGATATACGGTCGTGTTAGTGCATACAACTATTGACAAGAATGCCACGACCAATTGACGCCGGTAGTGCAGTGAGCACACATTGTTAGCAAAATGCCCGTCCTTTTAACGGTGTCATACCTTGCAACACCGCTGCCAACCTTGACCTTGGACTGTTAAACATATGGTCAGGCTGTAGCATGTTCTTCGGTACAAAACCGTTTAAGTAACTGACAGACTGTAACCAGTAACTGTCAGACCGATGTATCAAGACCGTAACTATTAACGGTCATACCAATTGTATTTTTCAAGTGTCAACACAATTGTTTGCTGTTAATTTGCTAATTTACCGTAGAATTAGCCAAGTTCCCGTGGTGGCAATATGATTTCCCGGTAGGCATTGCGAATCATGTGTTAGAATGGTCGAAATTAGTATTACTCGTAACTGAAAATTACATCTTAGTTCTTCTATTACGATCATATTGTTGATGAATCTTAAATCCCCAATGCATAAAGTGACAGAAAATACTTTGAAAAGAATCAAACATGTTATCTGGCTCGTGAAATTTAATCCGGAAAAAACTGCGCACGCGTGATGTGTTCACGTTTCACAGTAACTGTATAAGTATGGCTGTAAATAAAAAATCGATAATAGCTGAAAAGCCCACCCTTCATTTACGAGTAATACTAATTGCGACCACTCTAAAACATATGAATCGGGCATGCCCTGTTAAGACATGAAGGAAGAAAGCTCCATGTATCTAGTTAAAACTCAATTGTATGTACATATAAAAGTAAAACATCTTAATGGCATACGTTTTGGTAACATGTAAGGCATGAAATTGTCCAGTCACTTGTAAATTCAGTTTTTGTTTTAACAGGTGAATGCGTACATCACAACAGTATGTCAGTAACAGCTACCTGGGATTAAAACCCTCAAGACAACCGCAAGGGCGGCAATAATTGTGCGCGATGACTTGGCGACAACGTTCTTCTATTAATATAGTCGCACATTTTTCGATGAAATTTGATAGCGTGATGCATCAAATTGTGTCTATTAGTATCACAACACTTAGTATCAATGTCAGTGTCAGCCAAAGGTAGTTTGATAAGAATATCCAACCAATAGTGGACTACCGGTCCGTAAATCGTCGTAATAACTGGGCGATAGCATGCAGTGTTCGCGATTGACCGAAAAAAATCTTTTGGCCAAATGGAAATGCCTTTGGCAAAATTAAAATAAATTTTGCCAAATTAAATCCGCAAACACGAAACTAAAATTTTATATAATTATAATCACATAACTCCGCTTAATCAAGTGCAATAACGTTTTTGTCGCTGACACCGTGGTCGCCAACTAATAGAGTAGTGAGATGTGTTTTAATATTTGTCATCGCTATTTGTGACAAGATACAAAACAATGTTGCTTATTATTGAGATGATAACTGTTGAATATCTATGGTATTGAAACCTTTCAGGATGCGAGGCAAGGTTGTTGTTAGTAGACTGGAGGCAGTTTATGACACATCACGTAACTGACATGCCATTGAGTTAAAGTACTGCTTGCTTGTTCATCCAATTATGTGACAATGCATTTACGTATTTTATCTTACAGACTGCATAATCAACATTAAATTACATAACCAGTGTACACATTAAGCATCTTGATGATTTGTGTTTTAAATCCAATATTACTTGAAGTGGTTGGTTAAATGTTAGGGTTTACCTTGTCCATTTTCACAATTCAATCGACGCTCCCGTTACAAAATATATTTTGGTTATCATGTACAAGATTTCCGAAGTAAGAAACCCGTGTGTTCAAGGACGGCGATACCTAGTTTCACGTTTCATGTGATCGGTTGTCCGTAACAATTGACAATCATCGCCTGATATACATGCACACCGTGACAGTAAGTGTGATATAACACAGGGCCGTTGACGGTATGTGATGTGTATGTACATGCAAATATACCAGAAAACAAAATACCGACAGGGAAAAATAAAGAGCAAACTCTATGAAAATATGAGCCAACAGCAACATCGACTGGACAATATAAACGGTTAATCTCAATACCAACACCCTGTGTTAGTTAAAAGTATAAACGGTTAATCTCAATACAACACCATGTGTTAGTTGAAAATATAAACGGTTAATATCAATACCAACACCCTGTGTTAGAAAAAATATAAACGGTTTATATCAATACCAACACCCTGTGTTAGTTAAACATATAAACGGTTAATCTCAATATCAACACCCTGTGTTAGGTAAAAATATAAGCGGTTAATCTCAATATCAACACTCTGTGTTAGGTAAAAATATAAACGGTTAATCTCAATACCAACACCCTGTATTAGTTAAAATATAAACGGTTAATCTCAATACCAACACCCTGTGTTAGTTAAAAATCAAACGGTTAATCTCAATACAACACCCTGTGTTAGGTAAAAATATAAATGGTTAATCTCAATAAAACACCATGTGTTAGTTAAAAATATAAACGGTTAACCTCGATACAACACCCTGTGTTAGTTAAAAATATAAATGGTTAATCTCAATACCAACACCCTGTATTAGTTAAAATATAAACGGTTGATCTCAATACAACACCCTGTATTAGTTCAAATATAAACGGTTAATCTCAATACCAACACCCTGTATTAGTTAAGATATAAACGGTTAATCTCAATACAAACACCCTGTATTAGTTAAAATATAAACGGTTAGTCTCAATAACAACACCCTGTGTTAGTAAAAAATTAAACGGTTAATCTCAATAACAACACCATGTGTTAGTTAAAAAATTAAACGGTTAGTCTCAATAACAACACCCTGTGTTAGTTAAAAATCAAACGGTTAGTCTCAATAACAACACCCTCTGTTAGTAAAAAATATATACGGTTAATCTCAATAACAACACCCTGTGTTAGTTAAAAATATAAACGGTTAATCTCAATATCAACACTCTGTGTTAGTTAAACATATAAACGGTTAATCTCGATACAACACCCTGTGTTAGTTAAAAATATAAACAGTTAATCTCAATAACAACACCCTGTGTTAGTTAAAAATATAAACGGTTAATCTCAATACAACACCCTGTGTTAGTTAAAAATATAAACGGTTAATCTCGATACAACACACTGTGTTAGTTAAAAATATAAACGGTTAATCTCAATACCAACACCCTGTGTTAGTTAAAAATATAAAGGGTTAGTCTCAATACCAACACCCTGTGTTAGTTAAAAATATAAACGGTTAATCTTAATACAAACAACCTGTGTTAGTAAACATTGATCCTATACAATCACGCTATAACATATAGTGAGCGGCATTGAAGCAATAGAGACGGAACATTTAATTTTCGATCATGTATATCATTTTCATGTATAATTATGCATTTTCCATCTAACTGTATTCACATTGTATGGTCGATGTCGACAATAAATTATCAGTTCGTATTCAGTAACAGAGACTTCCAGAATGTGCGTCTAATACAGACATATCCTCTTAATTACAGCGATGTTCTGGAGGTGTGTGCACGGACTCGCCTGGCGCTCCTCTCGCAGGTATGATGCACATCCCCCTGGTTAATGGTCCTGCTAATCTGATATGATGCTGGTTGTTCCAACTGAATTGATATGATGCTGGTAGAACAAAGTGATGACTTTAATAAAATGTAACGTCATTATATTTTAACTTGAACTTGAGATGACTCTGCTGGGCGATTTGCGAACATCTTCGTCCCGTTATTAATATACTTTATAGTACGTTCTTGAAAGTTTTGTGTAGCCAAACACTAAATAATTTGAAGAAAATAACGGTACTTTTTCTTAACATCATCGATTTGGCCTACCAGCATCACGACAATTCAGCAGGACCGACGAACATAATAGCATACTCACAGGACCACTTAATAAGGGGAGACGTCCCTTAGTCGTCTATTAACGAGACAGATGAATATAGTATGTTACCAACAGCTCATCCAATATTATCCCCACAAACAAAACTTCGCATAGCATATCAAAACAGATTGATTGTCAAACATGTTATGTGCGAAGGAACAACATAATTATGTTGTCATCCATTTGTACTGATTCAGATTTCACCAATTCGATATAACAAAATAATATCAGGAATATATGTGATTTAGATGGAGATTCGCTCGCCCCGAAACTGTACCTACGGAAACAGTTATTTATCAGTCGTGCCCGTTTCCAATGTGAACATTGTGTAAACTTTATCCAACCACCACCATCACCCCCGCCACTCGGAACGATCTCCCAACCACCACCATCACCCCGCCACTCGGAACGATATCCCAACCACCACCATCACCCCGCCACTCGGAACGATCTCCCAACCACCACCATCACCCCGCCACTCGGAACGATCTCCCAACCACCACCATCACCCCGCCACTCGGAACGATCTCCCAACCACCACCATCACCCCGCCACTCGGAACGATCTCCCAACCACCACCATCACCGAGCCACTCGAAACGATAACCCAACCACCACCATCACCGAGCCACTCGAAACGATAACCCAACCACCACCATCACCGAGCCACTCGGAACGATATCCCAACCACCACCATCACAGAGCCACTCGAAAGGAATCGAATCGGTCATTCGACGCATTATTGCAGATTAATATACCAATTGCAATCAAGCATTGTCTATGTCCGCATAAAGGTTAAAGATTCCGGTATTTGTTATCTTAAAACTATTTGTATCTGTTGAGTACCAGGAAATAACCAGCCATTCATGATATGTTTAGATGGACGAAAATCGACTTTCGAAAGAAGCAGTTGCATCAGGTTTTGAAATGTGATCGGGAGCCAAACACATGTAGAAGAGTACTTGTCCATTAACGGGGATTATTAAAGGGTGTTCGTAATCTTTGATTTTATGCTAATTTTCACATATCATTTTGGTATATTTTTGTAAAGTCTTCTTGGTCTTACAAATTACGGTGGTTTATACTCAGTTCAATTGTTTTTATTCGCCTACTTAGACGCGAAGTTTGGCTAAGATAGGTTTGGTAATTTGGTATCAAATCGAATGGGCCGACTTTAGAACTGCTTCAATATTTTGGTGATTATCGGTTGAGGAATCTGTAACTACAACGCTCTCACGAACAACCGACCTTCAAGTTGATAAATATGTTGATAATTTGAACTGAATTCAACTGGAGGGTACCAAATCATTTACATAGTCTCGGTATTAACAAATCGCGATGGCCTGTAAATTGAAGGAACACGTTGAGCCTGTACATGAATCAAAAATTAAAGAACGTCCTTTTAAATAATTTCGTTTCTCGTCAGATTGCCTTGGAGACTGGTATCCCAACGATTGTGCAAATATCTTCAGCGGCAGATGTTACGAATCGAATGTACAGGAGCTATGCTGCAGAACGTGCAATTCTAGAAGGAAACTTGGATTGCCAGCAGGTAAAATAAGACGTACATATACAGATAACACACTCACATTGTAGTCGTATTTACCACCAGCTATAATCTCTCCAGGCTAAGTGGTCCTACTTATATGTTATGATGCTGGAGGGTCCTGCTGAATTTATATGATTGTGGTATGGCACAGCGATGCTGTTAAGAAAAAGTATACCGTTGTTTTCAAAAGTTGTCATTGCTTGGCTAATCCGAGCGATTTGAGCAAAATAAACATTCAAGAACAGCTATGTTTTTAATATTGCAACAATGTTGATGCTAATTTTTGGCAAAATGACATGTATATCCTTATCAATTGTGGCTGACTGATTTGCGACAAGCAACCAACACAGCCATAATTAAAATATTTCACAATATGAAATACTGTTTTATATATACACAGTCAATTTTTCTCGATTTGTACAGATCAACAAAGCTCTGCGAAAATGATAACATGAATGCAATAAAATACCGGTACTTTCTTAACGGCATCGCTTTGCCCTACCAGCATCATATCAATTCAACGGGACCACTCAAGCAGGGGTGATTATTTCTGACAGTAAATATCTGATCGCTTTCTGTTGTTCGAGTCTAAATTCCACAGGTCCAAGACCAGCAAACCTATTTAAATGTGCGTGGCTGTGTGTCGCCAGTCTTACTCATATATACCGTTCAAATATGAGTATGGTCCTTGAGATCATCGCAACGCGATCAAACACTTGGCTAGTCAGTTTCAGTCTTGCAAGTGAGGATCGTGCATGTTCTATGACTGAAACATCTGGTGATACTCATAATTTATACATTTTATACAGAAGCATCATTGATGAGTAGTTATCCCCCGCAGGCAATATTCAACAAACGACCAATACTTTGGTTGAACTTATATCTAAATATTTCCCTCAATAAATATGGCTATTGATGCACTTTTATATATCTGCCGTCTGATTGTATCAGCCGAACGTCTCTGGAGCTGAATAATAGATCGTTCTAACGTATACTTATATAACTGAGTGGGAGAATCCATTCAGTATAGAATGGGTTCTATTTGATAATGATACCACATTTTTCGTGGAGACACATAACCACATCGGTCTTGGGCTCCAATCAAGTTTATCGTCGAACAATCATAGCATTGAAACTATGCAACATATCCTCGCATAAATAGGGTCATAATCGACATATAATATCCACATAGGTTCCGATTGGGTTATTTGAATATGGAATAAGCCAGTAGTTGACTTATATCCGTTATTCAGTTTTATAGCGTGCATGGGTCACAGTGAAACACATTTTAAAGAGTGTACGTCTGCATGGTACGAAGTGAGTTGCATGGTATATTCGTGTTATTATTCGCCCATAATTAACCTACGATAAGGCAATATGAATAAAATAAAAATAAAACATTTCACATTTCAGTTCGTTATAGACTAAACAGGCGATTGTACCGATATATCAAACGGATACATTTGATCGAGTATATATTGATGCAGTAAAAACAATCATTGTCGTCACGGGCCTAGTCTAAGATATCAATATCACGACAGAAGCAGGCTGCGCCCAGCCCACCCCGCTAACTGACTCGGTGGTATAATCACATACACCGCTCTTTATTCGGCCGACATAAAACAAAATACATGCCAAACCCAAATGTCCCAGTTCGGGAAGTTCCATTTGCACCCCTTACGGCATAAATTTCCCGCCTGGCACCCCAATGTATAGAAATAAGTTTTAATTGGGGCCCGAACGTTTCAAAAAATATGGTTGAACCACATACTGTGTTCATGGCCCTAAATAAGACATTGACCCATGTTATAAAACTAGAATGGACAGGACCAATGGAAAAGTAAAGTACCTCCGAATCAGTATCAAACATACACTGGTCTATCGACTAATACTAGCTCAATGGCAATATTCGGAATGCTGGGGATGTGATTTTGCGTACAATCCGAGTCTAACTATCTATATTGCTTGAAAATGCTAACCGAGAAACGAGAAGCGGTGGGAGACAATTCGACTTTGTCCGGGATTTGTCCATTTGTGGAATTCACAACCAATAAACCAGACTAAATCCTCAACTCTCGGAAAGTGTCAACTCCATCCTGAAATCCACACTTCCCCAAAATTGAAATGTTTCAAGAGATGACAATTCCGGTAATCTGTAGTCCCTGACTTTTTTATTGACGAGGACAATGGCTTCTTAATGGACAATCACATCCTAATATGCTATAGGAAATACTATACATGATGTATGTGCGTGCGTATACCATGGAAATATATTAAAATACGTTTTAATTAGGGGCCAACATTTCACCAAATATGTTACCCCCCCCCCCCCAACATTGGGTGAAGACCCATAAAATATGAGCTCTTAACCTCGTGGGCAGGACCAATGCATTTCTAATCAAAGAGTACCTCCGATGCAGTACCAGACATAAACTGAGCATGACTTTGAGTTGACCACGTTGGCAGAGTTTGTGGACTGAGACTGGAAATAATATCATTACATGGCTAGAAATGTTGAAAAATATGCGCCATCTCGAACCATCCCACCACCCCTCCCCGTGCAACAATAAAGAGCGTTCCTGGTTTGTCCAACATGATACAATTTAATCTTAAACTGTCAATTCGCGGACAACGGTAATACAATTGATTTCGCTTAATTAGCCATTACGTTTATTTAAGAAATAACTCAGTTGTTTCAACGAAATTTATGAAGTTATGACCGAAAAGTTCTGTACCGCGTTACAATCAATTTGTCTTCAAACTGTTGGGCTATGACTCATAAACATAATGTATAATTTAATCCCAGAATAATGATTTTTCTATATATTATATGAGTTCGTTGCGAACAAACACCTGTCAATCACGCATTAAGTTGTAGAGAAACTTCTTATTCATTGGTCAGTAAATTTAAATCAACAACTCTGGTAGATTTCCGAACACGTGTGCAGCTGGTAAATGTATATTTTGCATGCGCTTATGCTTTCTGGAAAAGTGACTCACATCGATTAAGGTTATCGAGAAATAAAAGTAATGGGTATTTAAGTGACAACCGATTGTTTCGCAAATAGTCCTTGTTTTGACAGCGTATAGTCCCTTTCCCAGAAAACACAGTTACACGAACTAGTGTCTGAAGTTGCGTAACTTACACGCTAAACCATTAAGGCGAAGACGAAATGTGACTGATTAACACTTACTATACCAACGCGTCATTGACGAGAGTATATCTCATTTGAAATGCTCAAATAAGAAGTTCAACAAACTACCATACACAGAGAGAACATTTCGTTCCCCGGGGAACCGAAATTGGTTCCCGTGTTTTGGTTCTTCGCGAAGAACCAAAATGAAGAATCAAGATACAGAACCAAACGAAGAACCACATTAGAATACCAAATAATCAAGTACGCAGCAGACATTCCGGTTCGACATGGAACCAAACTGGTTTCTATTTTTTGTCCTGAGGGGAGAACCAATGTGAGCTTCTTTCTCTATCTGGTTCCCCGAACAGAACCAGAAAATGTTAGCAAATAGTTACTTTGAGTCCTCATCTGGTTCAATAAATGTCTATTAAGAAAAAAGTTATTGTGGAAACAATGTCCCGTCAAACTATGTGTAGTTTATATGAGGTGTCTTTTTTCTGAATGTTCTATCAGTTCGTAAATATGTTATACCATTTACAATTTATATCACACGATGTTAGTTCACCGAATAGACCCCGAAAATGTTCTGATGTCAGAAGGAAATATCGGATTATGTTAAAAACGTTTGTTTTCCATTCTTGTGTCTCATAATGAGATATGAGCAATAGAGTTATCCCTCGTCAACAACAATCAAATGATCAGAGTCTAAATATCACCCATATGTTCAGTGGTATTCCAAAGGAATCCCACTCGATGTATTGTTCCTCGTATCATCTTAACCCACAACGCGTGGACATATTGCTAATTTTTAGACTAAGACATTTAAGCTAGGCCGTGTTTACCACACACACACACACCTTCTATGAAAAACCAAACTTAGGATTTGGTTCCAGATTCAAATAAAACAGTGTGAAACCAAACTGTTTGGATCTATGTTGATATTTGGTTATCTGTGGTACCAAAATTGGAGCTGTTTTCTTAGAGTGTATGTCCATTGTTGAACCTATTATTTAAGCATTGCCCCCAATAAATAGGACTCCTTCTAGATACTATTATTTATCTGTCATTATATTACATGTACACTCCTGCACATCAATCATAGACCATTCTACACTCTTACAATTACATCAGAGTACCTACTTAGGTGCTGAACTTGTCCCGTGGGAGTACCAAATTGTTGGTACTCTGGTTTTCCAAATTGTTGGTACGGTATGGCTAAAATAGACCGATCGGTCCGTCACAGGCATCATGCACGTGGTATAAGGGGAGCAAATCTTTGCGATAAACCACAAAACAACTTTGCGATAAATCTCAAACATTTTACGATAACTCTCAAACTACTTGGTGATTATACATATATTATGCGATTTATTGCAAACATGTTTGAGATTTATCGCAAAGGTTTGTGATTTATTGCAGATATATTTTTATGCGTTGGCACTAATGGGCTTGAAGCCTTGAACCGTATACACATTATAAATCAGACATCGTAAACAGGTCTGAGTGAACCGCCAATCGATCTATAATAGCACGGTCGGGATAAAATAGACCAATCGGTCTTTCACAGCCAGCATGCATGTGGTATAAGGGGAGCAAACCTTTGTGATAAATTTCAAAATAACTTATTTCAATAGTTAAGACATTTAGAGTTCCCTCTCTTACAACAGTGAGCACTGTGCCTGGAAAACTGATTAGTCTAGTTTAGGTTGTTAGCCCTCTTAGCTGTTATATATCAATTTGTGGTTCACTCAGACATTTCTTTATACCCATCATAAATAGCACGTCAATAGTATGCCATTGTCAAGTTTGTACGTTTTGTGTAAACAAAGCCCAATTATGTTACATAACCTTTAGCACACACGTAAATGGTGTGCGATAAGCAAAATACTCGATCAACAATGGGAAGACCCCACTAATGAACTTTGGTTAATTAAAACTAACAACATGTTGATTGCAACATACCGTTAAAGCGCTCACTAATCCTCGCCACACGATTTGGTGTTGAATTGGTCACCGCGAATCACCCCCCCCCCAAAGTGCCACGGAGTTCAGTGTTTTGCTAATCGTACACTCTCTATGTGCTGTACCGTTATATCAACAAACGCTGAGCTCACACACATAGGGTTTTGTGGATAATATCGCGTTCATATTGTCATTATACCGGTATTATACTGTTATTTCATGCGAGCTTTTCAAGTACGAGTTATAGCAATTTCGACCAATGTGAATCATACGAATCGGGCCTCTCATTTTAAGACAGAAGAACAAAGGAACACATTTACCGGTGTTACTCATATTTTGGTAAAAGTAAAACATTTTAATCGACATACTTGTTTTGGTCTGAAATTGTCCAGTCACTCACATGTGACATGTGCACTTCATTTCTTGATTCACACTAGTGGGTGCACATCACATCCGGACACATGCACATGTATGACAACGATAACAGTCACATATAGTTCGTTTGAAACATTCAAGACAGTTATATAGCAAACTCCGTAACAACATGATCCATCGGTGCATGTATACAGCTGTTCTCTAATTAATGAGTTTGACCACCGATTGTGGTACCACCTCGTGTTCGCGGTTAGACCTCATTATTCATTTGATGTTTATATTTGTTTTTAATTGATATTGCAATCGCGAATGTCGGTCAGTGAAAAACTTGTTGTATAAACCGTAAACAATTTATTAATTGAAATGCCGGTATTGTTTTGAGTATAGTAAACTCAGCCCTCGAAATAAGCTACGGCAAAATGCGATGCCATAGAAAAAGCCATATAAGCCAATATTGAATGTACGGTCAGTGGAATACTACTCGGGCCACTTCCTGGTGGCGCTTCTGTCACCTACCGAAAGCGACAAAACATGCGACATTAGTTGTGCACCAACAACGACATAATATCGCAGGTTTTGTCTCTTTTCGCGAGCACTTTAATGCGACATTTTGATGTTAAATTTTGGAGTGCAACAAATGTCGCCCATTTGATCACTTCCGGTGAGTGCCAAACGTGCCATTAGGTGAGAAAGAAGAATGTCATGCATTTATAAAGCAATGCCGTATACAAAATGTCAATCGCGATCATACCACTCAACCGTGGTTGAATGGCGGTACAACCGCGGTCATTAACGGCCAACAACCTTACAACCAGTCCATGCATACATCACAACATTATAAATCAGTAGGCATATCAGTTCGTAGCAGACCCCGTAGAAACATTCAAAACAATGTTCAGCAGACTCCGTAACTGGACAATGATTTTGCGACACATTTCTCAACTCGTAGACATGCCCACACATATGTTTCGATGTACATAGATGAATATGGTTTAAACAATATTTATTTCTTCCAAAAAAACATATACTTATGAAATATAACACTTGTATGTAAATAATAGAAGGGAGGAAGAGGATTTGACGACAAGCATCAAATGTTTATATCGAGCCATCTCCTCCGAAAAGAACAGGTTACACATAGTGGTCAGTGAGAAGTGGAAGACAAGATTAAGTAAGAGAAAGAGATACAGAGCATGATGTGAGGATTAATGAACTCATACATTACAGTTGGGTGAAAACAAAGGGAAAAAAGCAATTAACACATATATTTACAATGATCACTTCTCTTATGCACAATATTGTTTTACATGGGAAAAATGTAAACTATGCGTTGAGTGGAGTCACTGGTAAAATACCATTGTATGACTCTAATACAAAAAGCCTTGGCACTGAGACGCAATTTGGTACTCGTCAGAAGCTAAACGGATCTTTGCATTTAGCAGTGTATTCCGTTTTCGGCAGTTTTTCCGACCATTTTGGACACCTACCCCCCTTTTAACACTAAAACAGATTGGGGGGGGAATTCACTGTAAACAGCTGTATATGAATTTATGTGCATACTATTAGTCATGGATGTTAACATTGACATGTAAAGAGGAACAATTATTTTGGGGTCATTCGGTCAAAAAAAACAGCAGCCATCTTGGATTTCAAAATGCAATCCATTAGCATGGGCTACATGCTATACTGTTTGTCTGATCATCATGAAATTGGTCATTTATGTTAATATTCACATTGCAAAAACAGCCAAAAAGACTTGAAGGGAAAATATTTTTGAGTTGCGGAAAAAATTGTTTGTTGGTCCTATCGACCACCCACCCACACCGGCATACGTGCCCGGAAAACTGTTTTTCACCCCCCCCCCCCTGATGTATCTACACTTTTTAACTGACTGAGAAACTATTTAGTATAGACAGGTTTAATTGGATATTTTTTTAATTCAACGGATAGAATTGGCTATTTAAAAGAGGATTAAGGTTGTTCTATTTACATCATTTGATTCACTCTGTAAAATGATAAACCGCTGAATTTTACCACAACTTGACTAGAGAACACATGGAACAACGACATTTTTCACCCACTGACCAACGCGCGAAGCGCGTTGAGTGGGTGTACTATAATCGTAGGACTTATGCGTTTCTGCTGAATTGAACTAGTGCCTATGCGTTTCTGCTGGGCTGCACTGACGTTTGATCGCAAAATAAAATTATAACCATTATCAAAGCGCACGTTTGGATAACACCGCCATAAACAGTGACATATTATGATGTTGAGCTCGTATCGTCAATAAAATTAGAGTTATGACTTATAAAACTAAGAATTACTGCTAAAGTATTTCTACCAATTAGGTCACTAGATTCGTGTTGAGCTGGAACTTGAGAAATTTTAATTTCAACCAATTGAAATGCCGTTGAAAACTGAAGGGTTAAGCGATTATCGCAATAGGATATTGGAACACGTGTGCGTAACGTAACTATCACAAGTATAACGTACTCTGATAAGTTATCGCCAAATTCCTGCTTCAAACAGTTTAAACATGTCATCTTCGGCTTTTTTTTTTTATTTTTATGAAAATGAATAATAAATGGTGTGATAAATATGTATAATATGTATATAACGACAAATAGAGTAAAATTAGACATTTCCCCTTGAAACTTAGGATTGGAAAGCCAGGTACAAAAATTGGTGAAATATGAGTACGAACGTCAAAGTGTTCCCTGTGTATCGTGATAATTGCCAACCATGCGAACCGAAGCCTCCATTGGCGATTATTTTACGCTGGATTTTTATCATCGAAACAAATCAATTTCTTCCATCTAAAAGATAATTACGTGCTTAACCCTGCCGTTTTCGGAATATGATTACGTCAGTACGTATGGACAACCCAAAAACACGTACGTCCATCTATAAAATGAAAAATGTGTTTCATAGGAATGCCTGTATTTCTGACCAACTTGGGATATAGATGATCACGCCAGTACGTATGGACCGTAGGACGGCGACATGCATGTCACTCTGTGTCCAAAGGTTCGCTAATCCCAAGGTTCATTAAACCGAAGTTTCGCCATTCCCAAGGTTCTCTATATTCCTCGATATTCAGAAGGTTTTTATAACTTTTATTTTGAAGTTTCATTCTATATTCTAAAGTTTTGAGACGTTTCTTTAAAAGAAACCTAATATCATAAGACTCTTTTTATGAAGGAAATAACTTAAAGGTACTCAATCCGATAAGATGCTGCTAAATTACTCCTTCCTTGGTTTCGGTGGGGAAAAAATATTTGATCAGTGTCGAGGAACCCACACATCAAAGCTCAGAGTAATTAGATATCGATCTTTGCAGTTTGCTATTTTTATTGTTTCTGGGCCTGATCGTGTCAGAAGGACGAGGTCAAATGGGCGGTCATCCAGATAAAGATGGATAACTGTAAAATCGTGGTAATAATAACTACTTGGTATTAGAGTTGTCCATCTTTTCTGGTTAAATACGCCCAGAATAGCAAACCTTCAGAATAGCGAACCTTCGATGTCTGAATAAGAACCTTTGGAATAGCGAATATGGAACCTTCGAGGAACCCACAACATCAAAGCTCATAGTGATCAGATACCGATTTTTTAAATCTATCATTTAAATTATTTAGTGGCCCAGCAAACAGCAGACGAGAATACTTTTTCTGACCAAATTGCAGATGAAGATGGATAATTCTCAAATCAACTGTTTTTTTGTGTGTGGGTCAAATGTTTGACAAATCAGCAATATTCGTTAAGCAAAAAGTTGATAAATTACAAGTTTTTGTCAATTTTATGTAATAATTGACAGCAGTTTTTTTTTGAGCAATTAATCGATTCTGTCAACTGAAGCGGCATTTCAAAAAATCTTCTTGTTGTTGGAATCTGATGATATTGGGACTATTGATTCGGATTGAGGACCTTTAAGGGAAAAATATCTTTATTTAATAAATTTACATATAATACCGTACTGAATACATTTTTATGAAACGGGTTACGTGGATGGGGCACAATGACTCAATGAGACATAATTTATGGCCTGTGGTAGGATCCAACTTCAGTAGATGATAGGCACTTCAAAAATGAATGAGATAATTTGCCAAATGACTATTGATTTTGGGCTGGAGTGGATAAATATTTTAGATCAAACAAACTGATGTCATTGTGCAATAGTGATATGTTTGGTGCATTTCCTATATGGTTACTACTTAGGGTTGACCCCTTCTGTGAAGTAGATGATAAGAAACAAGTATTAAGGGTGGTCCCAGCTCGAGATTGCATGCTTGTTCGTGACTTTTGTGAGCTTTTATCGTACTCTTAGATGTCTAATCATTGTGATGGTCAACAATAGTGATAGCGGAGACCTAGACTGAAATTAACAATATTGATGGAAATTTAATTCTATTTAATTCTATTTCAATTTAATTCTATATATGTCTCTTTGCCAAAAAACTTAATGATCGTTGAGAATTTTATCTAAAATTACTAATCGTGCTGACACTATTGGTTAATAGGCATCTGATAGTATATGAACATTTTAATAATTGCCCGGGAGGAATGGCATTATTCTTGACAGGCATAGATACATAGATATTCATGGCATGGTCTGAGAAAATGCTACTAGATTAAACATTTATATGATTGCCTCATTACTACATTAGTCATGTACATGTATAACTAGAAGGTCGTGACAGTTCAACTGAGTTGGCCTGGAATTATTATGTTTAGCATACATATTATTCCAATCCTAATGTGTCAAGTCGACAATTGCAAATACGCTGGGCTATATTTAATATTTTTTCCACAAATAGCCACTAGTTAATATATATATGCTAGCCATGCTGAGCAAGCTCCCGCTTTATGCTTAAGGTTTAAATCGAGAACACAGTGTTAAAATCATGAATTATTTAATATGTGAGAATGCTAAAACTAATCACCGTGCAATATAATTATTAAATTTAACTTGATGTGTCCATCACAGGAAATAGAATTCATACACACAGATGGCAAGTTGGCCCGGAAGCATATCCTCTCACCAGTCACTGCATGAACTATGCATTGTGCCGAGACCAAGTGGGATTGGGAGATGTTCTTCTTTTCCTTCACTCAACAAGAAGATAAATGACTCACTTTGTTAGTCACCAATCCACTGGGCTTCACATGTTTGTTACATCTGTGTGTCGAGTCTGTCGACTGTAGATGGCTAGAATTGTATTTTGACCTGAGTCACATTCACAGTGAGTGGGTGAGGCTGAAGTCGTTGATAACTAAATTTAGTAATCTGTAATCACTAAATTGACTAATACAATCCTAATATTATTAGATTAGTAAGCCACATGAACGCTTTCACCGATTACTGCGTCCACAAGTTCCAGCTACGCGCTACATTCAACGGCTCATGACTGAACTATACTGTGTATAGTAAATCAGTCAGCTCTAAAATGTCCATTTTCTGATTTCCTTGACCCAAGTTGAGGTTTGACATGACAGTGTTAGATATTAACAATTAAATTTACTATTTAGAGAAGTAGTTAGTAGATTGAACGATTTGCCGCTTGCAGTTGAAACTCTAAGTCTAACCACTAAACCAGTCAAGGTGAAAACAGACTTAAAATTGAACTAATAAGTGAATAACAGAACAAGTCAAATCGCCGTGGTGAGCAGTCTGCACAGACCAGTCCACATTCCATTCCAGTGACCTTCATTTTCATATTTTTTTCAGTCACAGATTCGTCATTGAGTTTCTTTCCGACTGACTGATTTTCACTTTGAACACAGTTCACTTCAAGTTCAACTTCAAAACAACTTAACAAGTTGTTGTTGTTGACATGTTCATGATGTTGTTGTTATTCTTCTTCTTCTTTTGACTGCTTTGACTCTAAAGTCATTCCAGTAATTGGCTCGTAGTGCTATCTTCGCTTGTGCTTTCTCGTTTGTTCTCAACGCTTACGAAGTTACGTGCTGTGATACCGTTGTACATTTAAAATACGAGCGATAACAATAACAAGCAATTCCATTTCAAATTTCGCAAACAAGAGAGCGCCACCATTTTGTAACGAAATTACGTCATCATTTCCAACATTGCTATGGCCTGCCAGGGGACGTAAAAATTCCTTCCTTCATCTATGGTAATATTCTAACTGTAACGGTACGGAATCTGGCGAGGTTTGCCGAATGCTATGCGCCCGCGTCAGCTAAATCCACATTAAGCATTTAATTTTGAATAAGGTTGATTTTGTTTTTTCAAATTTAATAGTGTTGCTATAGGGAGGCTGATCGAAGAAGAAAAATAAATTCGTTTTATTAATTTGACAATTCTATTCCAACATGGCGGCCACCATAGGGCCCCATAGGTCTGAATCGCCCGGATGTAAAAACAATTTTTTCATGTTGATAGGGTATATAAATTACTGACGTCACAACTATACTTGCGTCGCTTATGCTACTGTAAAACAACCCTTTGGGTTGTGAATATATAGGTATTCCACGCAGAAACACCGAGTCTCAGCTTAAATTTTTGAAAAATAACAGTTTTATCGACATAAATAGATTTGAATGGGACAATTCCATGTTAAAATTTATCATCGAACAAAATTCAATTTCTTCCATCTAAAACATAATTACGCGATGGACTCTGTCATTTTAGGAACATATATGTATCCCACGCACATGCACCAAGTCTCAGCCTAAAGGTTTGAAAAAAGACAGTTTTATCGACATAAATCGATGTTAATGGTAAATTCCATGTTAAATTTTATCATTGAAAAAAATTCATTTCTTCCATCTAAAACATAATTACGTGCTGTACTCTGTCATTTTGGGAATATGTAGGTATCCCACCCACACACTCCAAGTCTCAGCTTAAAATTTTGAAAAATGACAGTTTTATCGATATAAATCAATTTTAATGGCAAATGCGGTGTTAAATAAATTTTAGGGCCCTGCGAATGTTTTCTGATCTGTTCTATATTGTTCACTAGAGTCCATATTTGACCGGTTACACCTGATAATTATCCGACAGTACAGTCGCGTTACTTTATAGGTCAACATTGGTCATTATCACCCGACAAATTTATTTCGGTCTATCGTATCAACCCCTATTTTCTCCCGCGTAGCCTGACTAAATGTCAACATTGGTCTTTATCGCTCCACTAATTTGTATCGATTCATCGGTATGAATTCCATATCCAATTATCAACATATAACCAACCCAACCTCTAATCCCGCGGTCCAATTTATTTCTTTCTTTCATCGGTATAGTCACGTTACGTAATATTTGATCATGTGATACTTGTACTTATTTGTATATGGTATTACTATAGTATACCGTATACGTATATCAATTGCTATTCCTTTCTATATAATCCTGGTGCCATCTATAGAGATAGATAATTTCAGACCCCCCCCCCAATTTGATATCATTGCTGCTTTAGTACAGTCGCGATACACCATCGCTCCACTAATTTATGTCAGTTCATCGGTACAAACCACTTTTTCTCCGAGTCCATATAACCAACCCAACATCTTATAGAAGTCCATAAATGACTATTCTGGCACTATATAGAGATGACTAAGATTCTGACACCCCCTATTTTAAAGCCTTGTTGCAACAGTAGAGTTGATCTCTGAGTTCAGATGCATAATGTGTCAACATTGGTCGTTATTGCTCTACAAATTTATATCGGTTCAACCCTTAGTTCCCTGTATCGCCCACCCCTCCCTCAATTTATTTTTTCAGTTGTATTATAGTCTCGTTACATACACATTTTATCTTTTGTAACTTTTGCTTCAACGCGTTGAGTTCCGCTGCAGACAATATAAAACTGACGACATTTTGAAATGTAAGCAGGCTTCAAACTCATCTTATCCAAGAAAAACTCTGGTTACATAAGAAATTTGTGTATAAGGTGTATGCGCATTTGTCGCGTTAAAAACAAAAGGTCCCAAGTCAAGGTCCAAATCCCCAACACACTCATGTGAGGTTTAACTCCATCCTCATACAGTAATGTCCAAAGTAATTGACCACTTAACCACAGCATAATTATTGGTAATTTGTCAGGATTTTAAATGCTGAAAAAATACCCATAATTCTGCTGTGGTTAAGTGGTCAATTACTTTGGGCATTACTGTAACCAATATAAGGATTTGAGGTGTAATGATATCTCAATCCTCGTACAGTAATGTCCAAAGTAATTGACCACTTAACCACAGCATAATTATTGGTAATTTTTCAGGATTTTAAATCCTGAAAAATTACCAATAATTCTGATGATGTTAAGTGGTCAATTACTTTGGGCATTACTGTAACCAAAATAAGGATGTGAGGTTTAATGAGAACTCCATCCACATAACTAATAAATATGTGTGAAAATTAAACCAAAAAAAATAAATTCCATGATGGCGTCCAATATGGACTGCCTAATTCTGCTCCAAAACATGTATATTGAATATATGGTTGTTTATTGGGGAAAACCGATTATTTCAATAATATTTTCATTAACTGGGATCCAAAACCCGACTTACGGGAGCGCGCTTCATGCGCGACTGTATCTTAAGCATATGTGCATATTTATTGAGCCAACAATTGGAATCCCAATAGAGAAGATTGGCACGTCGCCCTTGCGCATAGACATCATTGATGATCTCTATGGGAATCAAAATTGACATTTAATAGACAATTTCGATTAACCGCAATAACTTAAGGAATCTCTAATTGCGCTTAAGCCCAATGAGAATGCAATAAGACATTCCTTATTTTGCTTAACCGCAATTACTTCCCATTCCACTTTTCCCAAACACAATTAATATATCTCTCATTAGATCACCCTTCTGCAAATAGTAGAATAATCCTATATTTGATCCACCCATTGTGCCATGGAGAATGGAGATGGACTACACCATCTGTATTATAAGGAGTTTATGTACTATATATAATATATAAGAGATTCATTATTAGGCTTTATCAGCGAAATTTGAATATTCTTCATTGCGCTTAAGCGCAATTAAATATTCCCTTATTGCGCTTAAGCACAATATAGATTCCCTTATGGAGCTTATAAGCGCAATAAGGAATATCCCTTATTGTGCTTAAGCACAATTAGCTCTTCTTGCTCTTAATTAAAAAAAACAGTTATAATTGTATTGTAACTATTGGTTTGTCCTTTAAAGGTACTCAATCCGAAAAGAGGTTCCCCATCTCAACAGATTCCAACAACAATCCGATCAGAGGGTCCTATATTACTATTTCTTTGGCTTTGGGGGTAAAATATATTTGATTCGAGTCGAGGAAACCATCAAACAAAGCTCAGAGTTATTAGATATTGATTTTTGAAATTTGTTAATTGCTCGAGATGAGTACTAATAACTGCCGTCAATTTGGTAACCTGCTCGAGATTTTACGCCAAAACTCTATTCAAACAGACAAGGATGGATAACTCTATAATCAGGGTACGCAATTTTGAATGTCTTCTGGGCCAGAAAGAATTCCCGATAATGAAAAATAATAGATTTCTAAAATCGATATCTAACAAATCTGAGCTCTGATGGGTGACTTCCTCGACTCGAATCAAATATTTTTGACCCCCGAAGCCATTGAAATAGTAATTGAGATGAGTTTTATCGGATTGAGTACCTTTAATATTTCCATACATCATGCCCACATATATTATAAAAGAATAGTACTATTATTAAGCTCGTAGTAGTTAATACCACCTTACCGTCAATATTCTAGCATGGTTAATTTCAAAATCACAACGTTAATTGTTATTACTATTTGTGTGTACTGTATATGTACATCAGTCACCAATTGAGAAACTTAAGCACAGTCTGGTTGAATATCTACCATATATGGTGGATTATTCTCACATCCAAGCTGTTGGTGTCATTCGTGTTATTTTGCATGCGAAGTGGTAGACCCCCCCCCCAATAGCTTATCAATAACACTCAGGACAGTGGGTGTTTTTCCTCAATTAATTGAATTTCTTGTTTGGGGAAGAATTATAAGAAAAAGTCAATTTTCAGAGAAATGTAGATGTAAGTAATATTCATTGAACCACCAATTGCTAGTGGGACTAACCATGTATGACAAAATAACAAAATAAATCAGTGGTGACTACATGCAATATATTGCATGACAGTAACGAAACTGAGTTTAATGGGAACAGTCACAAATTAATGTGGAACATGCATGCAAACATATATACACTATGTGCATTGGTGTGACTAAATATACTCATATATATATATATACTCGTAACAAATTCTTTTGCATATAAAATAACATATTAATTTAATACTAATATATACTATTTATACCCTATACATATATGCACACATGTATAACTATGTACACATGACAATGCGCATATACAGTCACACGTGTCTCTCTATAGTTTAGTATGCTATATTAGTTGTATTATTAAAACACCTGTTTCATATAAATGCTAATGTCCGTCAATATTGATATAGTTAGAATAGAACAGATGCCATACGTGTTATCTATCAACATGTTGTTCAACGAAATATGGCCGTATCACCACTTGAGTATCACCAAATTTGGCCGAATTACCACTCGATTTTAGAGTTATCCATCTTCATCCCAAATTTTGTCCGAGACCGTCGGTTTGACGACTCTTGTCTGGGCCACAATAATTACACATTTCGAGAAATAATAATTTTAAAAAATCGATATCTGATCACTCTGAGCTTTGATGTGTGGGTTCCTCGACTCGAATCAAATATGATGTACCCCGAAACCCAAGAAATAGTAATTTGTGAGCGTTATTTCGGATTATGCATCTTTAACAATCATAGTTATCTTGCCGTTAAATGTACTGGCGGCGTTGGCGGTGGGTATGCTGTTAAAATATTATCCTCAGTCAAAAACCGCCATAAACAGAAAGAATATTAAAATATAGACATACTTTGTTCTTATACCAATCAGAAATATGGCATAAATAGTATGTTATTGTCAAATGTTTTTCCTTTGTTATGTAAACAAATGCAAAACACGTTACATAACCTGGCTTTTGTTTAGATCCGGATATGGTAAACATAAAGAGCGTTATTAGTTACTGTTTTTTCCTGATATGGAAATAATAAAGAGCGTTTATATCATTTGTGTGTGATTAACCAATATAATTTCGCTGTGTTGTGTAAACAGAAGCAAAACTTCCGTAACACGAGCAGGCTCTTGTTTACGTACACCATCGTACGTCTTGACGACACTATACTATTTACGAGCTGATTATGTTTGGCATATTAACAAAACTATATATATTTTAACATTCCTTCTGTTGATGGCGATTTGAGCAAATATGAATATTTCTGCAACGAACGCCGCCCGTGCCTTTAATTCCACAAAGTAACATCTTCAAACATAACGCGCCTGTCCACACTGTCAAGTGACAAATGCCTTAAAGGCACCCGCATACTTGAGCAATCAAGCTAAGCAATCGGACTCGCGAGTATGATTCCTGGTGATTAGGGTTCCCCGCAGACTTGAGCAAATCGGCTAAGCACTCTACGACTTGAATTGATTCCAGACCACTATGACGTGACTTGCTATAACCAGAAACTTAAAAGGAAATAAACAGAAGCATGTACAATACTGTTTCTTTCCATTTTATAAATATAAATTGACAATGCTTTGCAGTATAAAGATATTGTCAATTGTGGAGTGCGCTTTCCTGAAACAAGTTTGATATGTGCTTATGATATATTTATCCACATAATAGGAGGCGAACCTTGTATTAAAAATAGACGTGGACACTTTAGACAGACAGCTCAAAAGCTTTATGCCTGTATAAGAATCGGGCTGATGAACAATTTAGAGTGGCTGCATCATCCCAATTGCCCACCCAATCACATGAATATTATTAGGTCATTTTTAAAGACATATTATGGACTTGTTCGGGTACGCGAAACTAACATGTTAGTATTCAGTTGTTATGCGACTGGAGGAGTGTAGCTATCTACGTTATTGGGTGATGTCAGGTCCTTATATGTGCACATTTTTTTTCACCGTAGGGTGCGAGTACGGCGACAAAGAAACCTCTTGTAATGCAGATAGTTGTACCACTAATTCTGACGCATGTTGCGCTACTTGCACCATAACTACTACTTATACTACTACTACGACGACGCCGACGACAACAACAACGCCGACGACAACAACAACACAGACGACCACGTCAACAACGACATCAACGACAACAACGCCGACGACAACACCTACGCCAACAACGACGACGACAACAGCGACAACAATGACGCCAACAATGACAACAACGACGCCAACAATGACGACACCGACGACAGCGACGCCCACGAGAACGACAACAGCGACGCCAACGTTCACTACCATCACGACAACAACAGCGACCACGGCAAGGAAGATAACCGCCACTACTACAGCCAAAATAACGACTCCGTTAGGCCAGGGTGCTGATGAAAGCGACGAGTTAGGTAATACATGTACTAAGATTATAAAACGAAAACGCGTTATTTTGTACGCAAACCTCAAATTACATAATAATTTATAATAGAGAATATGGAGTATTATTAAATTGCCACCCGCACAGGATATGAGATTACATAACAACCATACACAGACACAATACGCACATATATAACTAATACAATAATTGTACTATCCTTTAACAAGAACGGTGATACAAAATGATAACGAATACTAACACAAATATACTTTGTGATCGAAGTTATTGATTATAGTTAATAATTAATAAGAACAGTTGCAATTACTTTATAATTAATTTATAATGTATCTCAAGATATATTCACAACAATTCATTTGACATTATCAATGACATTTGGCCGAGTGAAATAATATTTAACATATGGTCTCAGTTCTAACGATCCTGACTGACGAACGGCATTGCCGATTTTGGCCAACCACGCGCCGATCAGAAAATAATATGTAACACTCACTTAAACTAGTTTCAATTTTCAATCCGATTCTGTGGATACAATAGTTCGCAAAAATAATGTATATTAATGTAGTTCATACAGGTGTGAAATCCATCGTCTCATAAAGAAAACATGGCTAATAAAGAGCGTCTACCCTCATTTATTTTAGGGGAATGTAACAGCTGATTATTCTCTCTACTCATTTGCATATACTCTAATAATTAGTGGTCACGTAACTATGTACATTTGACGAAAATTATATACTTTGCCAACATACGACGCTCCAGTTGCTCTCCTATTTGCAATACCCCGACAAAAGCAATGACAACCACATATAGATCAAACCTTTGTTGAGATCGCCGACCGTAGCATATTAGAAGAACGCAAACAGCATTCCCGAATAATAAAATCCATTACTGCCAATCTGAAAATCATAAATGCCCAGTTAACACTATGTACTTTTAACATCACATTAATTTAACATGTATTTCCCCAATCAACATCTTGCTCTGAAAATAATTTGACAGCTCAAGATTATGAGGCACTATCATGAAATTGTCGTAGCAATAACAAATCGCAGTTTAACTCTCGGGGAAAAAACCTAATGTTAAGATGTCCCGGTGGATGATGCCGTTAGGTCGCAGACACCATCATCGCAATCGCATCTGGATAATAATAATAATTTTATTTTGTATACCGTAAAACCACACATGTGCTCTAAAACGGCTTACAAAGTGCAATAAAATATATACATACAAGTTATCTAAAACAACACATAACACTTCAGACTATCTGCATTTAAGTGCATGTTAACAGTTTAAACATATGTGATAAAGGAAACAGTTTGCTGATGCGAGAAAAAGATACAATTTAGTGAAAACATTTTGAAAAGGTGTGAAACAATATATATGAGGCGTGCGAGTTTGAGAAAGCTGAGCCGTATGAAACGGAATAAGTTAAGATCATATGTATTTGAAGCGGATATTAAAATGTATGAGAACTGAGAAACTGGTTCGAAATAAGAAAATGGTTAAAAAAAAGAAATCACAGCGATATGGACATTAAAATCAAATAAAGAACAATACTCGCTACTCATAAAAACCGGGCATAAAAACCTGGCAATAAGACCACGCGGGTGTTGCGTATTACTAAAATCTAATTAAAGACTTACAACATGTAAGTAAGCCGTGTGCATGAGAATAATGAGCCATGTATCACCAAAAAGAAAAGTATTTGACCACGTGGATCAATGTAAAAATCAGTAAGTCACCACACATTAATATAACACTTACCTTTTACAAGAATATAATTATGGATCATATAAATATGGATGGGACGGTGGGAGGGTTAGAACCCCAGGCGATAATCTGGACCCGAGCATGGGCGATAATCTGGACCCCAGGCGATAATCTATCATTTTCAAACTTGTTCTGAGTTGAGGCACATCTCAGTTTGCCATTCTGATTGAAACATGACAATTTCGATTATACATGAAACAATATACGATACGATAATATAATTTTTATTTAAACTCTGAATAAACATATATATAAACACAACCTATGAAGAGCTTCTGGTCGAATAATACAATTATACTAATACTGAGCCAGTGCCTCCATTCATTCTGATATACACACCTTTCATTATTTATAGTGTTCAAGATGATTCCATATCTGGTAGCGATTCCAATTGGATTATTCGCCATGGCTGTCCTAGGCATGTGTGGTTATAGGAGGTATCGGAAAAAAACAGAACCAACACCACGTGCAGAGCCGAACAATGGCATATATGCAGAAGTTGTCGACAAGAGGATTTACGCCGAAATAAGAGAGTCTGCAATGTACAAAACTGGATTTCAGGCGGTCAGGGCTAAAAAACCCTATCTCGTGCCGACAGATCTAGCGCGTATGAACATTCCATCTCATGAGTACTTGGAGCTTGATGATGTGTATAATAAGGGAACACGACCAGGTCGCGCACATTCGTCCAAATTCTGCATTAAATTGAAATGCGTGAAAATAAAAGCAACCAACATCTTTTTGTTGCATATATGTGACCCGCCATATCAAATCCAGTTGAAAGTCGGGATTTTTTTACCCTGATGCATTGGCCTAACAATTGTTTTACAATTTTAATAATTTTTTCTTGTATTCTTTAACAATTTTATAATTTCACCCATACAGAGCCCCAGACAAATATGTGCAGACGACACTCTTCTATGTGCTTCTATATATGTGAGGGGCTCCCTGCAGGGTAATGGATTTTTTTTTATTTTATGTCCTAAAAATTGTAAGAAACATTTATTTAAAAAAAATGATAACAAATTGTTAGGCCAATGCATTATCTTATATATGCGAGGCGACCTATGGTCGACTCGCATATATAAGAGATTACATTTTGCATAGGGTAAACAAAATCCCGACTTACGACTGGATTTGATATGGCGGGTCATATATTGGCGTATACAATTGTAAGTGGTCACACAGTATACTGTATAAGTTCACGCAATTTTACAGCCTGTTGTTCAACAACTTACAATTTGATACGTTCATGAATGAAAAATAAAAACAACATGCTGTTTACTTATAAAATACGTCCCCGGAACATTAAGTTCAACATACTTGAAAGAATTATCTCAATTCTATTTGTTGCAAAACATCACAAATTCCATTAGACGGGTATATATCATTTATAACAGTTGGACGAAATATTATTGGCCGATTTAGTCTACCAAGAAAAGGTTCGATACAAGAAATTTAAGTCTGCTCAATTCAAGACCAACTTGAACGTAAAGGAAGTTTAAAATCACTTTCGGGACTGGAATATACAATGCGTTAGAATTCTGCAATTTGACGTTATCTCTAAGTTGAAATGACGCCTTTGGAAATTTAATTTGAAGTAACCATCTGATAATAACACAAGAAGATAGAATCTGTTGTTACCATATGACTGTTATTGCGGCAACAATATTGAGAAAATTATTGTTTAGCATCTACAGATATGACAAAATGCAACAAAGCGACCACTTTTTACTTTGAAACGAAAACTTCTAACTCACAGAGAAAGGATCTTTAACGCTTTATATACTGAACGATAATTGATGAGTAGTTCACTTAGTTAATGTTCCGATAATAAGTTCAACAAACTAAGTTCTCTGAACATTTCACAGCAATGAACATGCATTATTGTGCTCTTGTATTATATGTTGCTCTACCTGGTTTGTTACCCGAACACACCTCCCATAGAATAATATATCATTCCAGTGTATACTTGTTTAACTGAGTGGGATAATCCATCAAGTATGAGAATAGTTAATCAACGTCACACAGTGAATAAGTGATATTGTTAATGATATAGGGTGCTGAATACGTACGTTATACGGGTAATCTTAGTGAACTTGCCATAAACTTAGGTCAGTGCATATTAACTCAGCCCATAGTCATTGTCCACGTAATGTTGTCAAAAGCATTTCGAAAGTTGACAAAACAACAACATAGCTCTCTTTTGTTTTTAAATATATGCATGTGATGCCGAACAAGGAAACTATATTATCACTGGTCAACTGATCTTTGTTGGGCCCATATTGGCTATCATGCAATGTATACATGCCTGTTTCATAAACTTAGTGAGTGTTTTATTGATGACACCAGCGAATAACTTTCAAACACAACTGAGCAAAGTAACACCACCATGCTTCCATTTTATGCTGCCCAACCAGTTGTAGCATACCATTTAAATGCAACATTTTAACTTTAAAATAAGAAGCAGATAATATATTTTGGCCCACATGTGTTGCAAGTGACAATATACATGAAAACCAATCGAAACTTTATGATTTGCTTCTACATGTACTACAATGTGTCAGTGGTGGATGTATGCGGAGAAACGCCACCATTTATTTAACGATATAAATCAGTTTTATTGGTGACTGGTTTCAAGCAGAGACACACATACTATTCACAAATACCATGGACACAATTAGCTACCTCTAGCCTATATCGGGTCCTAATAAAACAGTTCCATTTTAGCACGTTGAACTGAACATTAAATTTACCTACCCTATCATAATATTACGATCTACCCTTTAATGTTTAAATTTGTATAGGCAACATAAGCACTTTCAACACATACTTTAAATTGCATGGAAAACTGGTGTATATGACCTGCTCAATTACAATAACGTGCATACACATTCAATTTAAATTACACGACGAAGATGCTTAACATTAATTATGTTAAATAACACCGTTGTATCATTACTCATTTGAACTGATGTTATTATGATTTTTGTTGTGAACTAAGAGCCAACAAATGTGTTACGTGTACATAGTACCGTACTTGTATATTGACATGTATATACTTACATTCATTTAAGAAATATCTTTGTTTCGATTAAGGTTATGCAGTTATAACCGACAAGTTTGAAGATCAATTATATAACGCGCGTTTAATCCGTCATTTCACAAGAAAACCACCTAAGTAAAAGTATGGAAGTATAATGAGCACACAACATTGAGACTATTGGCTTGTCGCAACTGACCACGCATCGCGTGGCACTTACAGCTGCTGAAGTTGCAAGTGGGATTGATATTCCACCGCGGTGGCACAAACCCTAGTTTTCATTTGCGTGTTTCATTTCTTTGCACATTTTCTATATTGTTGATTTGTCTGGTTACTTGTGCAGTGGATATTAGCATCTAGAACGGTTACCTCAATACAGTTATACCTGAAGGAATTATGATGCCGAAATTTCATGTTTTTATCTTATTACCTGAACGTTTCATAAGGCAAATACTTAATAGCTATGGTTCTAATTTGTAATACACAATATCTGCAATATGAGTGATCCTTATTAATTAACTAATTTTGTAATATAATAGTTGTGGTTTATGTTGTTTGACTGACTTTCATTGTTGATTGGCCACGCCTTGCCGCGAAATTATTTAAGATCATTTGTGATATCCATCCATGTATTTACATCATGCATCGCCGAGAAATGATTTGTAAGATCATTTGTAATATACATCCATTTATTTACACCATGCATCACCGGGAAATGAATTATAAGATATCCATCCATGTATTTACTGATATTCACTTGACAATGATATCTTTGCATTTTGGGGGGAATTGAGGGCCTGAATGTTACATCATTTGAGGTCGGTATTACTCAATATTCCTAGTCTGGTGATTTACAAGAGTCGCTTACGCCATTATATTATCGAGGTTTATATAACACGGCACATATGCGCTCAAACCACCGGATGTGTTAATGTTATAGTATACGACACAGGCCATCATGTATACTATTTTGTTTATAAACAATCATCACCTTTTAGGATAATATTTAGTTTTTTTGTTCATATCAGCTTGATATAATATTGGGAGTGTGTTTTAATTTCATTGAGTAACTGTTACATTATCTAAAGATTGCGATAAGATAAGATAAGAAAACAACTCCAACACCGGGGGAGTCACTGTGTATCACCAGGTTTCATGGTGATTTGTATCGCGGTGATTCACGGAAATCTTTCATGGAGCGGATTAATATGAATCGACATAAATCCCTGATGATCACCGAGAACTATCGAGAATCTCCGGAAAACAACGAGAACTATCGAGAATCTCCGGAAAACACCGAGAACTATTGAGAATCTCCGGAAAACACCGACCATTACTCAGACTATTTTAGGCCATTCCGATTTATTTTAGAACATTCTTAACTGGGATTTCTGTCGGACATCTAACAGGTTCACGATGAGTCATGGTCGCATTATACTCGCATATATAATGAGGTTTGGATATACTGCCACCATGATGTTATTTCACCATATAGCGCTCGCTAATCTGCGTCACTCAAGCTTTCAGTGTTAAATTGGTCACGTCGAATCACTTATTGGGTGTTTTGATTATTGCACACTTTACATAATGTAACTTGGTCTCTTGTAAACGCCGACGATATTCTTATCATATTTGAGACTCTCAGACTGTACTGGACATTTCAGTTCTGTATTGATGGGATTCCCTCCATCATATTGGACGCTATTTCATTGGTTGTGTCATTTCAAGGCGGAATGTAGTCTCTATAAAAACAACCAAAAATATTACAAACACTGCTTTGTGGTTGGTTGTATTTAAAATTGCTAGATCTATCTGGAACTGTAATGCACAGTTCAGTTCTGTATTGATTGGTTTCACTCCCTTCCGTTGGGCATGTCTCAGACTGGGTGCTAGTCCATTGGCACAGGTCATCATGTACATATTATTTTGTATGCAAAAATCATCTACCTGTACATATATATATATATATATAATTGTTGGCTAATATTTCATGATTATTTTCATATCAGTTTGATCAAATATTGGAAGTTCACATCTATTCAGTGGAGTATCATTTAATTAAACAACTGCGATAGTATGTTACGAGTGTTATAATCAAAACATTCTTGATCGGGGAGGCTCCGGGGATGAACTGTGAATCACCAGGTTTCATGGAGATTCGTATCGCGGTGATCCATGGTGAACTTTCGTTGAGAGGATTTATATAATTCAACTGAAATCCTGAAAAATCACTGCGAACAATTGCGAATCGCCAGAAAACACCGATAATGACTTATACTATTTTACTCCATTTCGATTTGTGTTGGTTCAGTATTAACTAAATATTGATAAGTGTCTTGTCTTGCATTGTTAACACTTTTGATGAACGCGAACATGACGATCTGAGACATGTAGACCTGTAACCCTGATAATTGTAGACCTGTGAAATGCGATTCCCGATGTATATATTGAATGTTCTCGGTGATTACAATGATCCATGGGGTGCATGTCGCGGTGATTCATGGTGTGTCGCGGTGATTCATGGTGTGTTGGGGTGATTCATGGTGTGTTGGGGTGATTCGTGGTGTGTCGCGGTGATTCATGGCGTGTCGCGGTGATTCATGGTGTGTCGCGTCGCCTATAAACCAAATTTGAATCAAATTCCAGAGATGTGATAAGGCGGTCGTCCGGTCTTAAAATAGACTGAACTCGTGAAAACTAGTAAATAATGAGTATGGCTATCAGAGTGGTCTTTTCCGAAATGCTCCGCCTGGGCAGTTGGTCAAATGAACACAATCAACGATGCTAATAAGGTGGGCACATACATTTTAATCTGGACATATTGTTTTGTAAACTAAAAAGATTCTGTATTGCCTCTCCAGGGATAAATGTCTGTATGTGTTACAGTTAAAATGTATAGTCTGTTGTTATGTATATTAACTACAATTTTCAGTTATTATGTATAGTTCCTGCTTTCATCAGTTATTATAGGTGTAATGACATGTCCAGTTATTATATATAATAACGGACACTGTAAGCAGTTATTCAGATATGTTAACTGGAATTTGCATTTGATGAGAACAATTTGAATAAATGTCTTTATTATCTATGTCAAATTGAGGCAAATGTCTCCCTGTTAATCTCAAATGAGTGATATTTCTATCTGCGACTGTACATTTTCCGATGTGTAATAATAATAACTAGCTATTGTTTCGGTTAATATCTATAATGCGCATACTAGCTGAATATTTTAGGTATTTTAGGTAACACAATACTTGAAGAAAAACATGATTATAGATACGAACTGAAATGGTCAGTAATGGTCAGTTTGGCTGTAACACATATATATATGTATATATGTAAATGGTATTACACTATTGTATTCAGAAATATTCTGAATATAAGAGTGGAATACCATTTACATAAATTGTCGGTTAAATATTACATTCGAATAGTAGTAGATAAGCAGGCAATACAACTATAATAACGAAATACAACACCTCAATGTAAAATGGCCAATATCACACCCGTATGGATGAGATTGTTGTTTGCAGAATGTTGTGTCGGTGTGCAATTGTGGTCGGAATAAAGATAAAGATCTGTATGTTTCAATAAGATATACTGTGGACACAGGGATTAGGCGACAGGTATTTTGGGGAGGGGTCTTCCAACGAGTGTCAATTCCATGTCCAAATCGACTGTATTTCGACTGAAAATAGATATAGTCAAGTTCCTGTAAGAGCATAATTTTGGTAGCAATTTGAGCATCACTCTGCTGTCGACATTTCTGAGGGACGACAGTCGGATGCACGGTTAGACATGATTGTTCTAGATACAAAGATCTAGTAAGACACAAACGCATACAACATATGACTGGGCGTGCTGATAATTGAGATACAACATAAATATTGTTATCCACCTCCTACCCCTCTCTACTATACATATAAAGCCCATCAGATAAACCACGCCTCCATCCGTCTACTAGACAGATAAAGCCATCAGATAAACCACGCCTCTATCCGTCTACAAGACAGATAAAGCATCCTCTACTAGATAGATAAACTTAATGATATGCAAGGGAGAAAGGTTACAAGAACTTGGACCAGTTAACCTCCAGCAGTTCGTTAGTGGCGTCACAGGGTCGTAACAACGTTATGGATCATCATTAAAACGGACCAAGCTGGTTTCAGTTGTTAGCGACAGCGTCCTTAGAAATGTTAACATCCATGCAACGTATTTTCGTGCAATCGGTGGCGACCCATTCTAAAAGATCAAACAATGTGCACCAAAGCGCACTTAAATACAATTTTTCAATGTTTAGTTGGTGAAGTCTATAACTTGATTTTAAGCAATTGGCAGTTTGTTACTATAAAGTGTACGATATTCTAACATGAGCTGGTGCATTCGCACTGTCGATCTTGGTGCAAGTGCTACTGCTAAAGTTCAGGCAATCAATTCATTAATAAGTTTCAAGCAAAAACATCCAAATTCACATTACTGCTATACTCGTGCACCTCAGTTTTAGATTTGAACATTATGCGAATCATTTAGATTTTTTTTAAATTACACCATGCATTGATATTTTTCCGACATAAATTAGAAACTATAAAGCGGACTATTTCGCGGTGCAGTCGCATGAATATAAACTGTTTCATAATTAATTAGTCTCTACTATACAGATAAAATCGCTAAGTAGGTCATCGCTTCTCTATAAGGAGCCTGTGAATTTTGCGACGTTTTATGACCAAAATGATGCGATAAAATACATTTAAATTTGTTCCGTGGATAAACATAATTTATTTGTGCTCGCCAAATAGATGCCCACATACTCGCAAACATGAATTCTTTATTCAGCTACACTATGCGGATATTCTCTATTTAATTGTGTTAGGTGCGTTATTTTGGGACTTTCACTTCATTTTAAATATTGGTTGGAAAAATAACACATTAGACCAATATCTATCTCATTTGCTGTCTAAATGTCCAACCATGGGGCATGGGTTGACTAAGACATGACAATTCCGAATTCAAAATTGAGGTGTCATACATCCCCGATCCACGCTGTCGCCCCGTCCTTTACACTTGCACAGTTTTAGCTAATCTTTACTAATTATCATGCCAGACATATACTGTGAATATGAATATCAATATGATTGCTTAATACTATGTATATATTTATAATATATAATATTAATAAGATATTAATAAACGTATAATGCCCGACGAGTTGATATATTCTTATGAGACCTAACTACAAGGAGAGCAATAAGCAACATGATGTACTAAACGATTTCACCCTTTGGAATGTGTTCAGCGGAGAAAGTCATTTGGTACCCAGTCGATGTACGGACGTTTACATGTGTATGTATTATGGTTAACATGTGCGGGTATTATGGATAACATGTGTAGGTATTATTGTTAACATGTGTATTTATTATTGCTAAGATGTGTAGGTATTATGGTTAACATGTGTAGGTATTGTGGTTAGCATGTGTATGTATAACATACATATACCATACGTACAATGTAGGTACTAGGTAGTATGGTTTACTTGCGGGCGTTAACATGATTGTGTGTATTATGGTTTACTTTCTCTAGAGACATGGGCGTTCTCAAACGGATTGGGCATATTATATCTGAAGGCTCATTTTAACATTATACCAGTTGGACATTTTGTCAGCGGTGTTTGTGTGTATACGGTCATAACGCATACTAATCGCTGAACATGACACACATGGTGTTGACGGCATCATTCTGTTCTACAAGCCGAACATCTAACATCTATATTGACATTATTGTTGGTGTCTGTCTTTACTGTTGATATTGCGCCGTATTTATCACACCAAAACAATTAAGCCAATGACAATACGGCAAGCCGATTCGAAACTATGCAAATTAGCGGACCGATTATCCATTTCTTTACGAAATGGATTATCATATTCAGTTATAGAAGTATACATTGGAATTGTCTATTTTTCAACTGAAGGTATATGTTCGGGGAATATAAGCAGATGTCAGATATTGCAAGTACAGAAAGATTCATGTCCATTGGTGGGATATGTTAGATAAATAGTTCAACTTGGCCGTTTGTTGCACTTACTATCTGAACGTTTAGTCTGGCTGTCGGGCTGAACAATAAAGGTATACCGGGAAAAATTCTTAACAAGCTAAGTTTGGTATCATTGGAAAGCGAAGATTTCCGTGTATAACATATCCAAAATCCGCTAAAATCTAATTTGGGGAAAATGTTCTACAGCGCCCTGAATAGGTGTGGAGCCTGACGTAAATTATTAAGGTAATTATATGGTATATTGTGGCATAGGAATTACGCTGTTAAACAAGTATGTGTGAAATTATAGCACGGGAGCGAATATAGTGACATGGACATAAATTAATACCATCGCGGCCATGAAATGGCTGTCAAAATGGCCGCAACTCCAAGACATGCCACGACGAAAGCAACATATTGGATAACGACATAGGAGTGAAAATACTAGTAATAATGTACAAGTATGTTATTTAGTATCTTTAAAGCTACACATATCATTAAAACAGATCCATCTGAAAGATGTATTGGTCATCCAATGGTCTACGTCTTTAAATTTCGGGTTTTCTGCTTGTCCAACATTCAACTGTCCGGCCAAAATAAAATAATTTTGGTAATACAACACACAAAGTAATGTTTCGCCACGCAGTACATGGCAGTTTCATTTGGCATTGTGATTAATTATTAAATGTAACACATTAACAGATGTGCTCACCCTTGTGGTATAAAGAGTAGTTATATTTAAGGAATTTGCTATAGTCTCCGTGATATTATACCATACACATTTGTCCCAAATGCTTATCATACCGCAAAGAAACACTCATCTCCTCAATAGATTAGCGCCATATCTCACCAGATCAAAGCGATGGTACATCTTACAGTTTATGTCAGACTAATTTTTACGCTGCTGCCAAACCAGTTTATTAGAAGATAAGTTTGTTCAAATTACTTCAGTCCCCACTTTACAACTGGAATATACTACCACGCGATGCACAATATTAGTTCTCAGTATCGTTTTGTATGAAAATATCTTACGAATACCACCCACATAATTGTGCTAAATAGCAGGCGACCACCCTTTAAAGTTGTTATATCAGCGTTGAACATTCGCTTATTGTTGCTATTTGTGGTTTTGTGTACACCAACTATATGTAACGTGAGGGATAAGGGGTAAACCCGGCGACGCGGTTGCATAAATCGTAGTACTTTTCGCATATATGTGGTTTTGGTGAATATAACCAAATATAATTTCGAGCTATAAACACAGCCTCAGCCACAGAATATGTAAACCATATCGTCATGTTTAGAATGTATTGAAGATAGGATATGGTACTACTTTGTTTTTTGATTAATTGTGTTCATAATATACCACCATGCATTCTTGTGATAAAAGCGAAATATTCGTGTTTTGACACCTGATCGGGGGTAACCATGATTGCTATTATGAAGTATAGACAATATGATCTTCACATTTTACCCAGTACTATATGCATATCTCTTGTATTGTTTTATAGCAGTGCATTTTAACAGGTTTGATGTTGTAGAAATCAAAATAAATGATGATTGGTCACATCCAGGTGACTTCTCTGACTACATATATATCTGCTTCTAGAAAAGAACACAGAATCAATACATCCATATAAAATTGCATTTAACTGTTTAATTACACATATAATACAATAATCACATAATCAAAGTACATATAAAACTGCGTTAATGTTTAGTTTCTGGATGCCCAAAAGTCCAGACTTAACCGTTGCATGAGACCCTGCTTTCGATTGCTCTCTCGTGAGAATCATTTGGGATAATTTTTACACCTCTGATCAAACGTTTCTCTTGTACTCTGCAATGAATGTCCTCGAATAATTCGAGCGTGTGTTAACTCTTATAGGACTAGCTATTAAATTTTGCACAAAGTTATAAATTTCATTCCGTTTTATCCATTTTGGCTGCCATTTTGGGAAAGAAATTCAACAAATATTGTTTACGACTAATCATTGTCAATATTTAAATTTATTACGAATTCGGCATTAATTGTTGCACCTACTGTAGAAATTCAAGAATTTACGTTACTAACAATCATATTGGAATCCATCTAGAATAGATAATTTTCCCCAAAGCGGATTTTAGAGGATTTTGAATATGTTGTTGGTCAGATTCTGCCTAACAAAATGATACCAAAAATAGCTTGTTAAGAATTTTTTTTAGGTCCAATGCTTCAACGGCCAGACTATCTCTGTCGGCGCATCATGAACACACTGTTGTTGTACTTTGCATCATTACCTCGTGTCAGTTGTCAAGTGATATCATGCTATCCTATATCCGGGGCTCACGTTGTCCAGTCGATCCTCAGAACATTACTCCGTCATATGCCGTCAGGCGCTGACGAAGCTTGTTATAGCATCGACAGACGCGGATTCGCGATGGATGCAAAAGTGAGGGCAATCTGATTGTGTACCTGTGAAAGTTTGTCAATTTCTTTCAGGGGTTCGGCGGTTTCTTCATGCAGCGATGCGATTTCCCTATTAAATTTGTTTTATTGTGAACAAACAATAACAAAAGAGAAAAGACATAATACACGCACTCACTCATGCTCTCGACCCAGGACATGGAAGAGCGGACTCTGCCATGACATGGCCTACTTTCGTACCAGTGACTTTCGGAAATATTTAAAGGCACATATTGTGTTGGAACAATCTATTTTTAGGCACCGTTCAACTTAACAACAAGACGAAGCAGTGATATTAGTTTCTACCTTGACATATCTTTGACCGAAAATGAGCTTTCTTTAGCTAAAATATTGGTGATAAAAACAAGACTATTTTGTTTCCTTCATAATAACTTTGAATGTCCCGTATTCAAACAGCTAAAGTGGTTGATGGTGTGTAATAAGTATTTCAAGTTTACATAATCAAAGTTCCAAACTATAAGTGCAACTTTAATTATTTTACGTTCAGAGTTTACCATAAACAGTATAATTAGTAAATTATCCATATTGAAACTGTATTGTAAATATTGGTTCGACAGCTATCTGGAAAAACACAACGCTCGCTGTTTTTGTTTTCGGACAGTGTTGTGGTGTGTTTAAGTAAACAGGTGTATCTATTGCAGTTATCGTAGAATATGATTGGTCAAAATAAAATGATCAGTGTAACTAAATTGGATAGATATCTTTCGCTCGGGTATCGGGTAATTCAGTTTGTTGTGTGTGATATTCAGGGTCACTGTTAAAGGTCGGGTATATTTTTGAGTCTGCATATATCGGGGTTTCAGTCTATTATTTTATTTTTAAGGCATTTCGAAGTGTCATCCATTTCCCTATTAAATTACCCCTCTGTGTGGTATTTCCGCCACCCGTAAAACTGATACCGTCGTGATATGGCATAGCTGCTGAAACGATGATAAACCTTAATCAACCAAACATCTATCATATACCCTTCTTTTTTCGCAATAATCACTAGCGGATAGCTGGCTACATACATGCATTTGGAATTGTATGTGTTATATCCTGAAGCTATAATAGTCAGGAACTATGTATAATATAGATACAAACAAGGTGTCCTGTGTTAAAAGAGCATGTTCATCAATTCATAAATTATATGATAACTGCATTCCATGCATCTGATATCGTTGGTGGGGTTCCAAAATGTCGTAAATGCCAAATATCTTATTTTACAGGAGATCAAAAATAGGTATTTCTGGAAATAGAATAGTTATCTGACAATACATTTGCACAATAGTATTGTATCACTGCTGCTATAAAGATAATATCTCATATTCATATATCTCCCAGAGTAACCCAATGGAATTGGGTTATAACTAAATATTTAGTAGACTTTAACTAAAATTGAGTTATGTATGAACATATAAATTGGGTCAAAGGTGACTGAATATTGGGTAAAAAGTTACTAAAACCATAGCCTTTCGTAACGAAAACAAAAGTGTGAAAACGACAAAATAGCGAAATCTAACTGATTTGGTCTTCCAGCAATGAAATCAGTGTTTAGTAAAGATAGAAAACAACACACCTAAAAGGCTTTTGTTGTTGCTATAATACTGTACATGTAAATGCCCTTGTGATATATAAAAAGACAGATTTTGGGTCAATAAGCGAGATCACTGAGTCGCGGCCATGTTGTATTCATCCAGCCCCCCCCCCCCGTGTGCTACATGTAAAAGATGTGGAGGTGCATTCCATATATGGAACTTTTGAATATTCATGGTTCTATTAATATATGGAGCTTTTCAGTATTCATGAAATCCATATATGGAATCACGAATATTCAAAAGTTTCATCTCCAGAAATGTGACCTGTAGCACCTAAACTGCGGAAACAATATGGCGGTGACTCAGTGATCTCGCTTATAATCCAACATCCAAAGAGGGGTGGGAATTATTACCATCTTGTGGGGACTCATTTCTATTGTGACTTACCTGTATGCTGATTTAGCCACTTCCGCTGGGCAGATGCGCGACATTCCAGGAGGTTAAATTCGCAGAATATGACGGCCAGCTCAATCCATGTAGGGGTTGGTAGTTCACCACTCTGATTTGATATAACTGTTAGTGTTATGTAAACATAACTGTTACAGTGATTTGTCAATCAACCTTTCTAATCACGAAGTCAGTTCAAATAAGTTTGTCTAAATATTATTATTATAATATTTTTCAATACTTTGACATTTTCTAAACAAATTGGTATCTTATTGGATTAATTAGACATTGATCAACAATACCACTATGACTGTAACAGTAACGTTTACATAAAATTGTTTCGATCTGTGAAATCTTATCATCGGAGAGTTATTAATAATAAATATAAAAACATTGTAGATAGTGCATAGTGAAAATCTCACTGCAAACGATTATCCATGAATTTATTGTTTACAGTAGTTAAAATAGTTGTCGTTATTGCGATGCAATTGTTTGCTCCCACATGAATTTACAAAACGAATAGCTAAATGTAGTCGCAACTCTATCCGCGAGTTTCAAAACAGCTCTCACGTCTAAAAAAAATAGTGATATTTCCGGTAACAAAAGGAAATTAAGTACGGCAGGTGAGCGAAAATTAATTAAATTTGTTTTTAATGTTTTGAGTTGGCACAAGAGATGACACAGTACATGTATAAAAGAAAACAATAAGCACATTACTGTGGGTATTTATTCGCAGCATTTGTAATAAAAACGTGGTTGTTGAAGTGGCCCGTATACACAAAGGTGCCGCCAAACCCCAAATTCCAGTGTAAATAATGCAGACCGGTGACCGTTGAGCACAGTTTGACTACAATCAGATATCGATAACTGTGATTTTTTGGGGGGTTATTGCGTTACAATTTGTCACGGTATCAATAAAACTAGTATGGGCGGATGTCTGGACTAGTGGTGGGCGGGTTACCGGAAATATCACTATTTAATCAGGCCTAATGTATACTAATTGCGACCAACTGAAATATCTATCAACGGCGGTCAAGTATTACGAGGGCTGTAACAATTCATCGTGAATTCAATGTATCGCGATACAATATCGAACGATATTAAGCGTATCGTATCGTGACATGTGTATCGCGAATTCGCGATGATACCGCCAGTCAACTGCGGCCAAGTGGTAATTTAGGTCAACATCTGCGAAGATTGCTGACTATAGAATGATACGCCCTACGTTCACGATCGAAGTGTATGTAGGTTGTATTATATTGTCGGTGTTGACACATCTTTAATATCGGCATAAAGACATAAAGCCAATCACAGATTCATGGTCGCAACATATATACCAGCATAGAATGTTACATTTTGGCTCCGCACGTGCTGGATTCAGACTTACTCTCATAACTTTCTGGTCTTTCTTATCCAGGCAGCTGGTGAATAAATCGACGTCACATACATAAAACGTCATTAATGGATGGTTGTACTCAATTTGCACAGCTCCGGCAATCTTCGGAGCCGATCACATGACAACCAATACTGAAAATAGTCTCCAAGTAACGTCCTTTCCATAGAAATGTCAGTCGACAACCACTCACTCACTCGATTCACTGTACTATCCACAGTGGAAGCGTGTTAGGTGTTATCATGGCCGCGTATGTTTCTTATCCAGATAGCTGGCATATGATCGACGTAACGACCTACCGTAACAGTAACGTTTCTGCATGCAACGTCATTAATAGACAATTGGTGTACACTAAATCAATGGAGTTTGCTAGCAACGTTCATTCCATTGAAATGAGTCAGAGTAATTGGCTCATCAAATCTATTCAGTTTATATTCCACCTTGAAGTTGAAGTTGAATAGACTGAAGTAACACACTGTCAACAGAATTGTCACACTCCAACACTCCTCAATATTATGTTTTGAATGATGATCAAATCGGTTGGACGATGCTCCGGTTTGGTTACATGCATCGCTTAACTTATTTATCAGTATCCTGTTACGTTATAGCATGTTATTCTCTAACTATTTACATATATATTCAAGATTGCACGTATGGAGACAGGGCCCCGAATTGTGTGGCAGACAGTTGCGCATCATATATAAATCCAGAAGTGTGCTGCGTTACATGTTCATGGATGTTCACACCCACGACAGAACAACGGAAACTAACTAGTACTACTGCAGCATCAACACATACGTTTACGACTGATGACACTACCACTGCAATAACAACAGACGCCGACATTACCACATTGTCCCAATTTCCCACTCGAAAGACTACGGAAACGACCACTACGATGACACAATCAATACCCAATATTACCAAAACGACCACAACAGTGACGTCTACTTCCACTCCAACTACAGAAGTCACTACTGTCGCTACTACCACCACTATTACTACTACGACAATTACTAGTAGTACACATACTGCTGCAACGACACCAGGAACAGCCACAGACACAACGACGATAACATCCACGACCCAAACATCCATGAAAACCACAACTGCAACTGACAGTTCTGAGACTGCTTCTACGACAACTAGTATATCGACTACCACAACAACGGCAACAGCGACAATAACAACTGCTACTATTGAAGTAACTACCCCACCGACCATTTCAACAATGTCAACAACAACTCACATAACAACAACGAACACAAGAACAACCACAGAAACAATGACGATAGCAACCACGACACAAACAACATTGGGAACCACTACCGCAACAGCCAGTTCGACTATTGCGTCCACGCCAACTATTATATCGACAACTACAACATCAACAACAACAGTGACAACCACAACAGCCACGACGACAGCGCAACAAGTCACAACAACTACAACCGAAGCAACGTCAGCAGCATGGACGACGCCAACTAGAACTACCACGTTAACGACCACCACAACGATAACAACGGAAATATCACCGTCATTACCAACTACTACTACTGCTACAGTAATGACTACACCAGATACTACTACAACAATGTCAACAACATCCACAACATTATCGGCAACAAGAACAACCAGCGAAACAATGAAGATAACAGCTTCGACACAAACAACCATGGAAACTACTACAACAACAGTAACATCTACTACTGCTTCTACGATAAATGTTACATCGACTACAACAACGGTGACAACCACAACAGCAACGACGACAGCTCAACAAGCCACTTCGACAACAACCAAAACAACGTCAACATCAGGGACGACAACGAAAACAACCCCGTTAACGACAACAACGAGAACAACCACGTTAACGACCACAATAATGAAAACAACCACGTTAACGACCACAGCAACGAGACCAACAACGTTAACGACCACAACAATGAGAACAACCACGTTGACGACCACAACAATGAGAACAACAACGCTAACGACCACAACAATGAGAACAACCACGTTGACGACCACAACAACAAGAACAACCACGTTAACGACCACAACAACAAGAACAACCACGTTAACGACCACAACATCGAAAACAACCACAACAACGATAACAACAACGTTAACGACCACACCAATGAGCACAACCACTTTCACGACAACAACAACGAGAAGAACCACGTTAACGACCACACCAATGAGAACAACCACGTTAACGACCACAAGACAGAGAACAACCACGTTAACGACCACAACAATGAGAACAACCACGTTAACGATCACAACAACGAGAACAACCACGTTAACGACCACAACAACGAGAACAACAACGTTAACGATCACAACAACGAGAACAACCCCGTTAACGACCACAATTACTACCACCACCACAGCAACATTAGCTATCAGTACTACCCCGTTAACTACTGCAACAACACCAACAACAATGCCAACAGCAACAGTAATAACTACTACGACTGCTGCTACAACCACCACCAGTTCTACCATCACCACCACCACCACCATTACTACCACCTCCACCACAGCAACAATAGCTATCATTACTACCCCGTCAACTACTGCAACAACACCAACAACAATGACAACAGCAACACTAATAACTACTACGGCTGCTGCTACCACAACTATTACCACCACCACCACTACCACCATTACTAGTACTACTACAACCACAAATATTAATACTACCCCAGCTACGACCAGCCCTACAACTACAACAACTATCACCACGACGAATAGCGCGACCACTACCACAACTATTGATACTACTAGTACTACGACCACCACAATGACAATGTCGAGCCCGGATACTACTAACGATGACCCTAACCAAGGGAAGAAGTCAACGGATATCGAAAACGCAGAAGCCCGTGCTCGGTCAGGTCAGTAGAACAGTATCAGAAACTTGTATTGAATAACACCCCGATACGCATCTAATCAGCAATGTAATGTGACGGACATATGCACTATTTGGTAAGTGTTGATGGAGTTCATGTCGATTATTCTCAACATAAATGTTATGCATTGACCTAATTGATATAAACATTGCAATATAAAATATGATATATGAATATATTGTATAGAGGTGCTCCGATATCAAGCACAACGCTTATGGTGTCGCTTCCTGACACCTGTGAATAAACCAAAATTACATGCATTAAGGTATGATGTTCACGAACAATTAGAATGTCATATAATTGTCTATCTGTTGATCACCTGCTTACAGTGTGGACTGGATCGATAGATATACAAACCAAGAGGTGGTGAAAGTAAATGATAGGCTACTACTTTGGATTATACAGTGCTTTTGTGTTCTAACATAAAATGTTTGCATCCGAACCGACATCACAATCTATTGGATTTGTATGAATATATATGATCGCTTTTGGTATAACATAATTATGTGGCAACGAAGAGCGTTCATTGGTGGGACTCTTTTCAATATGATCAAATTGAAGAGCCTCTGTGTGAAACGGCTGATAACTTTCCGTCACTCCGATCACTTTTAGAGTATACGGAATGCGAATCTAAATATGCTAATTAGTTTTAACATATTTTCATCTTCAACGTGTCAAAAGGAAGCAATCACTATGAATAATTTAAAACCTGAAATATGAACTACTGGAAGAGTCTTCACTACTCTATGTCGATCTTGATTGCAATACACACGTGTAGTAACCGGGCTAAAGGGTCTATTATTGATGATGTTCACATTGGAATTTCAAACAGCAACTTTTGAATCCAGACTGAAATTTTGAGAAATTCCATTTGTTTTGATGGGAATTTTCCAACTGTCACCTCAAACTACCCAACGACAGAAGGTTGGAAATATTTGATTTTTCACAATAAATGTACTAAACACCGATTGGCTGTTGGAATGCTAATATAACAGAACAAATTCGCTTACTTTTGGTCTAGCGTTTCCAAATATTGCTGCGACACACATGGTAATTCCAAGTAAATACCAAATTAAATTACTGCTGTATATTATTCATATGTTACTCCAGATGCCCGTTTTATTTAATAACTGTGTTCATGTCGTCTTATTTTTTTGCAGAACGTGATTTTGTTACGATCATGTCAACTATTGGTGGAATAAAAGGAGTCCTTGTCGTTGGAATGAGTGCAATCATAGCCAAGTTGCTTCTAAAAGGCAAACTAGCAACATCGACAGCGCATACCACAGAAAACCGAATGGTAAGCCAGACACTGGGTGTCATTACTAATGACAGTTTAACCTGTTTTAGCATCTATGTTTTAGTGAAACATGATAAGACAGCGAACTAGATCTTGACGTTCGAGTCAAACACTGTTGACATTTTGTAGACATGGCCATGACATATCATTGTTAATCGCCAAAAGCTAACTAGTATTGATATAGTTTTGCAATTATATACACAGCGAGGAGATTTACCAGGATGCAGTTAGAAATAGTATGTGATCAATTGCTGATATATGTAAGCAGAATATACACAATTCCACATTGTCTAAATATGTCCTGATTAGTCTGCCAATCAACTCAGCGTTATTGCAAACCACATTTGTTAGTCTACTTGAACAACTATATATACTATTGCACTAATTGGACAGCAGTTACTATACCATGCTTGGATACTTTAAGTATTGTGGAAGTAACAAATATAGTCATCTCAGTAGATAGATATTTCGCAGATTAACTCGGTTCATCGAAGGCAGGTATTGTCTTGTCATTAGTAGTCACATTAATGATTGAGAGAGTTTCCCGATCTTTTTCCATGCAGCTACTTCAGGAAAAGTATATCTATTTCAGTTTTACATTTTTCGACTTTTGAAGTATCCAGTCTCTTTTATTTATCAGTGGTTGTATTATAATACCAAGTTAAAGGCACGGGAGGCCATAGTTGTCGAAAATATTCATATTTGTTCCAATCACCGTAAACAGAATAACATTAACACGCATACAGTTTCGTTCATATATACCATGACCATCGCGTAAACAGCATGCTATCATAAAGACCTACTTTATTTTACCTAAGCAAGAGCCTGATTGTGTTACAGAGACAGCACATTGTTACTGGCTAATCACACACAAATGATACAAACGCTCTTTAATAGTTCCATATCAGGAATTCAGCAACAAATAACGCTCTTTATATTTACCATCATAATATAAACAAACACCAGGAAAGTAACTTGTTATGCTTTTGTTTACATAACAATGGTAAAAAATATGACAATAACATACTGTTTATGCGATATTTCTTATTTGTATACGGACAAAGTCTGTCTACATTTTAATATCCTTTCTGTTTGTGGCGGTTTTTGACCGGTGGAAATATGTTCACAGCATACCCACCGCCAAGGCCTTCCGTACCTTTAAGTGTTATAAAAAGAGATTTAGTGTATTTATTTTTATTTCTACAATACTGTTGAAGTTTTATGTTCTTTCATAGGTTCATCTTGGAAAAACCTAAATTATTTTAGTTAAACATTTTCTAAACTGTTTTATTAACAAGATTGTTGAAGTTGGCACACTGGTTGCCAGTCAATTTTTACTTACACTTTTGATGAAAATATATGATTCTATGATTCCGTGCTGAGTTCTTTCCGAATGGTATCGGGAAGGAAGTATATCACATTATTGTCCAAAATGAAATAGCTGAACGAAAGATATCGCCACGAAGATCTGTATGAGGTGCTTATAACAAAAGTATGATGTTTTTTTGCAGTTAAGATATATGTTGAATCCTTCACAGCCTATATCTGGAATTTTAAAGTCTACAGTATAATATTTACGAGTGGGTGTAACAAATGTGGTTTGACAGTTTCTAACTTGGTTGCATCAGCACATACGGCGTTAGGACATAACATAAAATAGATAAACTTATTGAATATTATATTCATTATTGGAAGTTCTCCAAAAACGAACTTTCTTGTGTTGAGACAAGTGACATATAGTCATTTACCAACCAAGATCGCTAAACGTGTAATACGTTAAAACAACTTAGTCTGAATATGATTTTCAGAATATTTTCAATGCTTTGACCATTTCCAATGTTTACCGTCATGTTTTTATTAAACTTTGGAATCTTGGCCCCGGACTTTCTGGAATATTATATGTAATCCAACTGTGACAGTAATGTTTATATGGCTTTGGCATGCGAAATCTCATTATTTGAGAGTTAGTAATAATTCAAATAAGAACAAATTAGATCTAATTTTACATGCAGCTGTGGATGGTAATTGGTGGAATAACGCGAAACATTAATGTCAACAGACGTGGTAAGTTGTTTTCCATGAATAATTTATTACGCGCTTATCTTTGTTCTTCAGAACGGACACAGGCGGACACCAGAACGCACCGGACAAAACAGTGATCTCCCACCTGAGTCGCATGGTGGACACGGAGGAAATGCATATACCGGGGGCATAGTGAGTGAAGTCTAGAAGCATGGCTGCATTACTGTGTTAGATACCATATGCATGCCAACGACTGGGTGTGCTAGGCCTGGTCCATTTGTATGGCGACGATGAAACGGGAGATAGGATACATCATATGTTGTTGACATTCACAAAATGTGGAAATGGTTACATTCGAGATCAAGTCCTATATTTTACGCTCTTAATGTATGCTGTTTTATGATTATAGCATGGTTTTGAATTGAACACGCCAATTTCGCGCCTCGATGGAATGATGATGTTCCTGACTTGAAACGGAGGAAACTCGATCACCTCGATGAGCACTAGCTGCACTACACTGGCCTGTAGTGTAGTAATGGAGTGTCTTGTAGATTGTGGTCATTATATTTTATCAAACATCGTCTATTTTACTTTTTTGGGTCTCAATTTTTGGATTTCCCCATACCAAGTAATAATGAAATTTGATTTGCAACGTTTCCTGTATGAAATTGACAAGTTCCACAGTGTTCAGACACCCAATCTGGTTTTTAAACTAGCGTATTATTGGGAGCAATCACGACCATAAATAAAATTTGATTAATTACCATTGACCACAAGAAGGATTTAAAAAAAAACAAATACGTGTAATTCTAGGAAATTACTTAAATGGAAGCGACTACCTGAGATAAATAAAACTGTTGGAAGCGACCTTGTGGAACATTTGGTGTGGGGTTGGCCGGAATTACTGATTTACTTTGGATATCACAATTTCGAACGCATGGACCGCGATAGCGACAGCAAAACTACATGCATGTAATATCCGAATGCAGTGCCCCCGTTCCGACTGGATGCACTGAGCTAGAAATGGGGATATAGCTATCAGAAGTATTGTATATCGCGCTCAGATGCCCCCACCCGCAATGCCCGCATGTGTCGTTTCTACATACGAATCATGGTTATATACTAGCATGACTTAAAGCAGGCACATATTGGGGGCAGCGGGACGGGTTACAAACCCAGGATATTCGTATCTGATTTTAACTCATAAAATAAACCCAGTACAGTACTATGTTCCACTAAAGCGTGTAATGTTCGTTTTGGATGAAGATTTGTTTTGTCTGTTGAGTGCTGATTCAATATTGAGTCATTGTGGAATTTGAATACAATGAAGAGACCGAACTACTAACTGGATAATTGTTGTACATCAATTTTGTGACACAGTCAGTAAAACAAAACAACTCAAGCGCCTAGATTATGGAACATACACATCGATATCATATGAAGTCGGCTGTATATATCACGAAACATACATCGGGTTATCCAATGTAGCTGCATACATGTATATGTATATACTAATAAAACTGAATTTTGTTTGTTTGTGTATGTGTTTGTCTGCCTGTCTATCGGGTTACGAGCGACCAAGCGGCTTAACCATCGGAGTTGAACAGTTGTACACATGGTTAAATCACCCGGGGAGTGTCATGGGATAGGTACCGTTTACGGCAGACATCTTAGCTGGGCACCAATATTTAATTTAATTAAATAATTAATTATATTCTCATCAATGGTTGGAATATTGTCGTTGAAAAACTGATTTCCACTGGTAAATTTACCCGAGGAGTGTCATGCAATAGGTATCGTTGATCTCAGTCGATATAAATTGGTTGGACCCTGATAGCTGGAAATTCGTATATATGGGTAAAATTGGCCCGATGAGTACCGTTGGGTAGGTGCTGTTGAGCCTGAAGTGGAACTTATTATATTGTCATTTATGAGCAATACAGATCGTACCTTATCATCTTAGACGATATATAGGAACTGACACACATGGGTCACCTGACCAGGAGGATAACATTGGATAGAGCGCTGTTGACATCAGATGACATAGGTGGGGGGCTAATAAATTATGTTTACAAAGTTGATCAATGAAGAGCGTTTAATATCCGCTCAGAAGAAATGTCAAACAAATGGCAGACGTAAGTAATTTTCACGGGTAGTATCATGGCATAGCTGCCATTGACCTCAGATGATTTAAATAGACACTTATAATTAGGAATAAAGTGCATCTATTATAAACGATATGAAGAAAATTGGTACTTAGGCGTAACACGACCAGGTGAATTGCACGAAATAGAGCGCCGTTGACTTAGACGAGCTAATAATATATATTAACATATATGATCAATTTATTATCAGCTCACAATATCATGAGAAAGGTGGCTTTGACCTCGCGACTTAAAGAGGCAATACTAATTAGCCGTAAAGAGCGTTTATTATCAACTTAAAATACAGAGGTAACGTAATCCTGAGTGTCATGGATGCAAGATGTGATGTTTACCCCAGGTGGCTAATAATAAATTTAAAAGACTTCAAATGGCACTAATTATTTATTCATTCTTTACCCGAGCAACACCACCGGTACCCAGGTACTATATAATAAACTTCCGTGACGTTTTGTATTTCGAATTTTGAAAATTACCGAATATGTATACTAACGCCGAAATGTTTTCATTTGCTAAATAGCCAACTTAATTTCTTATCTGATTAACTAAATTGCACCTTGGAGCAACAATTTAGTGGTTTGTGATAATTATACAATGTGCAAAGATTCTATCACTATACTGCACTTAATAATATATATATAGCGCGTTGACTAAATATATCGAAATGCACGAAAACACATAGATTGATGTTTTGATATAACAATTTAGTTATTAATCTAACAACAAACTAACTTACGCGACATAATTATACAACTAAAAATCGATGCGTAAAAATGCATGTTAAATCTAATAACAATATTGTGTTATCTCCTTCATGTGTGTGTCCCACCAACTCTTTAATTTGTTCATCCGAATCGTCACAGCGACAGTGGGAGGTGGAAGAGGGGGCCACAATAAGGCTACCCAGTGATGTGCACATTGCGTTTTCTGACAACATAGTCGTCACGAGAGGATAAAGTTTGCCAACAGTTTCAACCAACACTAAATTATTTCACTGAATTCCATTCTGGACAGCCAATTTGGACTTGTCCCTACAATTGTGCGCGATTGGTATATACATCTATGACTGGTGATTACAACAGGGTTCATATTCACAAGGTGGTGTCAATATAGACCAGGGCTCGTCTTCACCCACTGGGTTTATATATGTGACCCGCCATATCAAATCCAGTCGTAAGTCGGGATTTTTTTTACCATGTGCCAATGCATTCTCTTATATATGCGAGTCGACCATAGGTCGCCTTGCATAATAAAGAGAATGCATTGGCCTAACAATTTTTTAAAATTTTAATAATTTTTTCTTGTATTCTTTAACAATTTTATAATTTCACCCATACAGAGCCCCAGACAAATATGAGCAGACGACACTCTTCTATATGCTTCTATATATGTGTGGGGCTCCCTGCAGGGTAATGGATGTTTTTTATTTTATGTCCTAAAAATTGTAAGAAACATTTATTTAAAAAACATGATACAAAATTGTTAGGCCAATGCATTCTATTATATAAGCGAGATGACCTATGGTCGACTCGCATATATAAGAGAATGCATTGGCACAGGGTAAAAAAAATCCCGACTTACGACTGGATTTGATATGGCGGGTCATATATAGTCCAGGGGCCTGTTTCATGAAGCAATGTCATAAGATTATCTCAAGATGGACGTAATCTAAGATCTAAGGTGGATCTTATGATGTAACTTTTCCGTTTCAAGAACGCGTTTCACAAAACAAGATTAAGTCCTACTTAAGTAGTAAGTTAAGTTCCCGCTCATTTAGACTGGTTATCGACAATTTTCAACAGTCCGGAACAAAAAAATGTGGCCTTGTGCAATCTTTATGTACGGCATTGAGAGGTTAGCGAGAAAGATCCGAGTCCGAGTGGATGCTGGATAACGGCTGGGGTGGGGTGGGCGAATCAGCGCATGTATCTTAGTGTCTATAGTCAGTTGCCTTATATTCGCATAGGGATCTTAGACTTGTATGAGTTCCACGATGTGAATTCGAACATGAGTACATCGCAGGCTCTTAAAATAACGAGCTTTGCGTTTACTGACGAGTGGCGGTGTCAGCAATAAGACAATATAATTATATGGATCGATGCATGACTGCGACCATGCATTCACGCCGAGTTAATCAACTGAGAGCAATTTTGAGCGGCGATTTTTTTATGTGAATCGACATAACTCGTATATTATCGACCACCACCCTCTACGTGTAGCAATAATCAAAATAAATCGGCGATGTCAAAAGGACACACATAGGTCATTTTTCGATTCAAAGGGAAATGAAAAATATTTGTTAGAGTAACTTTTTTATTATTTTTATGCAGATGTTTTATGCGGTTGTCATACCATGGATATATATAACTACGTTTTCATTATCACACTCGTATTAAGGGGTGTCATCGTTACGGGTGTGTATATCATATTTACAGTATGCTGTACAACGGTCATCCCACCCCTGCAAAAAAAAAAACATGACAAAAATTTGGACAGCCTTGAAAATCACGACATATGGGCGTAGGCATAAACTCAATAAAAATAATATTCTCTATATAAAATTGTCACTATTTCTAAAACATATTTTGATAAAGAGCGTTTGTGTTACCTTTCCTATATGACATATCTGCTTTGTAAACAGCCGACGGAAAGAGGAAAGAATCAACACATTAATTGATCTTATTTTACCCCATCTCCACACACACATATGGAATAACATAGAGGATATTGTGAGCTTTGAGTTGGGCCATAATTCTTATCAAAAGTTTAATTCGTGGGTAATACAATTTTATAATATATATTATCTATAGGTTACATACACAGCTGATAATTGACTATATCCTACATTCGACGAGGCTCGGGGGTGGCTAGTTGGTCTATGTGGGGGTACACATCGTGCAATTTCCAACTGCACCCGCCCCTCAATTGAACCGGGCCAAACTTCCATGTTCGAAATTTCTAACCTGACGCCCCTAAAGTTGGTTATTTTCGGTTGCTATTGTTTGTCTAAAACAACACATTCCTTTACTAGTTAGAAATTCAAACAATTGAAACCTATATATAGTGTACGATTAATGTTGTTGTCAGGCATGAAATTTCCAATGGCTAAACATTTTGACCAAAGTGTGTGTGTGTGTGGTTGAGGGGGGGGGGGGGGTAGACAACACACAAACCCCATTCGCCACGTCCCTGATGATAAGCCTGTGCTCTGAATTGTTTTTTACCAAACTAACCCTATGGTTACACGGTGGGGGGGGGGGGTTGTTACCCTCTCCAAACTTTTGTTTTGGACAGTTTGAGGTACCAGTTGGAATGTTTAAACCCAAAGAGAAATTGGTGTTGTTTAAGGGGGTGTTGTTGGACATTTCGAGGCGAACACCCCCTCTCACTCTGTGGCCAGGACCCTGTATACCAGACGACGTATTGCCCACCCAGACAATGTACTGATATATCCGTAATTGCAAAATAACATAGGCCGCCATGATATGCCAATTATCACGTGGGTCTTAACTTTAAGATTATCTTATGACACCTCACAGCAGTCTTAAAGTTAAGACCAAAGTTAAGACCATCTTAAGTTAAGACCTTGTTCGTGAAACGCACTTATGACTGAAGTTTGAACTTATGACCATCTTAAGTCCCAACTATGTCATAAGTTGCTTTCATGAAACAGGGCCCAGGTAGATTATACCGAGTGGGACTCAACTGGAAGCTATCTGTGGTCATAGCTCCGATAGACATGGCGGCGTTATAGGATTATTATCCAGTCAATGGGTATTTGGTGGCTATCACAGATTGGACACAGCTTATTGATCGTCACGGTACATGTATGTACTAAGTTTGATGATTAAAGGGAGATAAACATTGCGTGAAGTTTTTAATTGTATGTTCATGTTAGTGTAACGAAATAGACCTTTTTTAGTTGGTCTGTATATTTAGTTGGTTTGTATATTTTTTAGTTGGTCTGTATATTTTTTAGTTGGTCTGTATATTTTTTAGTTGGTTTGTATATTTTCTTCGCAATTGTATGACTTTAATTATATGACATACATGTTGCTCGTACCCATTAGTTTACTTTTTACGAAATACATAAAAATAAAGAAGATTTCAACACGTAAAATGTTATACCTCATTCTTGAGCAATACAAACCGATAACATTCACATCGGTAATGACGACGTCAACTTTAACATAAACTATTTTGATTAGTTATGAGGTTTAGACTACACAAATCACGCGTTTTTTTAATTAAAAAAAAAAATATCGACGTTTGTCGATCTATTTCGGTACCTAGAAAAATTGGAAAGCGAATATTATTAAGTGTACTTTGATACTTTTGGTTGTTATAAACCAACCGTAATCAAAATGACTATTCGAGTCGTTTTACAAACACCTGAGCAGCCATGATTAGAATATTTTAAAATAAATATTTTCATAAATGTTTCATTCATACATGCATTTTTGACATCCTTTGAGAGATAATACTCGGTATTCAAAAATAAATTAAATGATATAGATAGAAACGGAATTAAGGAGCGTTTGTCGTATTAGTTGAAAGAGGGATCCTTCGCCGATCCATCCGTGGCAACATCGATGCCATTGCTCCGATTAATGTGCTAAATTAGGTACTTTTCCGAGCGATGGTGAACCGGGGGGATTCTATTGTTCCCCTTGTCACTACTATATTACCATAACATAAAATGGACGCGTGTATAAGGATGAGCCGTGCATTGCGGTGGGGCGGGGGTGGATGTCCCCACTTGTTGCATAAGTCAAATGAATACAAGTATGTAAAAATAGCAAGGAAGCGGGTAGCTCGGAATTCCGTATTAATGCGGAATAGTTTTCCTCACCAAGCAATGGCGCCTTCTGATTGGTCGGGAGTTCTTTCCCGTATTGCACATTGTGTTAAATTTACACAATACACACTATACCAATCTCGCATACGAAAAGTATGAGAAACAGACCGGTATCTCGAGAAAATATTTATCGAAATGTATCCACCAATTTACTAAAGCGATTCCAAGTAAAAACACAACGTCACTATGGAAACTTGTTTTAACAGGAACGACGTCAACTTGCGAAGATCAACATGTTTATCAGTTACAAATTTTATACCTTCAAATAGTTCAATATTGAATCAACGATCAGTGACCATAAACATTTTGACAAGAGGGATGACAAGAGGGATGACAAGAGGGATGACAAGAGGGACGAGGGACGAGTGCAAATGCGAATCTTAGCACCGGTGAATTAAAAATTGTGTGTGCATACAGCTGCGAGAGTAATCACTCCCATCTACTGGGAAGGACTGTTGGAACTGTGAATAGAATTGTTATTTTTCTTGCAAACATACTAAAAAATATCGACCTATTTCGGTACCTAGAAAAATTGGAAAGTGAATATTATTAAGTGTACTTTGATACTTTTGGTTGTTATAAACCAACCGTAATCAAAATGACTATTCGAGTCGTTTTACAAACACCTCATCAGCCATGATTAAAATATTTAAAAAATAAATATTTTCATAAATGTTTCATTCATACAAGCCTTTTTGACACCTTTGAGAGATAATTCTCGGTATTCAAAAAATAAATTAAATGATGTGGATAGAAACAGAATTAATGAGCTTTGTGGTATTAGTTGAAAGAGAGATACTTCGACGATCCATCCGTGGCAACACCGATGCCATTGCTCCGACAAATGGGATACCTTAGGTAGTTTTCCGAGCGATGGTGAACCGGGGAAAATTCTATTGTTCCCCTTGTCATTATTACCATAAAATAAAACATACGCGTATATAAGGATGACGCCGTGCAGTACGGTGTGTGGGTGGGTGGTTTTCACCACTTGTTGCACAAGTGAAATGAATACACGTATGTCAAAATAGCAAGGAAGCGGGTAGCTCGGAATTATGCTGCAGCCAGTTCCGTATTAATGCGGAATATTTCTCCTCAATGGTGCCGTATGATTGGTCGGGAGTTGTTTCCGGTATTGCGGAGCGTTATATTTAGCACAATACACACTATACCAATCTCACATGCGAAAAGCAACAGAAACAGAGACCCATATCTCGAGAAAATATTTATCGAAATGTATCCTCCAATTTACTAAATCTATTCCAAGTGAAAACACAACGTCACTATGGACACTTGTTTTAACAGGAAAGACGTCAACTTGCCAAGATCAACATTTTCATCAGTTACAAATTTCATGTCGGACACAATACTAGTTGCAAATTGCAGACCAACATTATCTTGAAGTCGTTTTAATAATGAGCTTCCCGATTGGTATCAACCTTTTCTACTTTCGGTCGACTGTTTGAACTAAAATTGTCACCAGATTGAAATGTTGTATCCATACTTAGGTGTGAATAGTCCCTGTACTGGCTGATGGGATTGAACTAATTTAATTGAACAGCAGGTGTGTACATACAGCCAACAACTTTCTAAACGTATTATTTTTCTTTTAGAAAGCTATTGTCGAGAGAAAATAGAGCATGTAGCCAACACACGCCATCCGCGTTTACTTTCTCATATATACATATATTACACGCAAAAGCGAGAGCTGGGAGGTACTTGTGTCCGAACCTTAGTTTGAATTAGCCAATCAGAACTACGTGCATGTCTGTTATTATCAGTAAAGTTACCAATCTAACAACCATCAAAAAGCTGGAGCACTTGTCAAGTGAAAATATTGTTCTAATTTACAGGCAGGTATAGTATTAAAGCAATTTTGGACACTTCTTTAAAAACAACAATGTCTGGGTTTTAAAAAGAAAATCCATATTCTATGCCGATGTAACTGTGCATGAGCCAATACAACATTAGTTTGTTAGCTTCCTGTTTTGTGGTTTTAATAAAGATTCAACTACATTTTGATTTAATTTAGTTTTGAGAAATCGTTGTTCGGTTCACCTAATTCTGAGGCATGAATTATCTTCCTTTAAATATAGAGTTCATACAAAAACGACCAGTTTGCAGTGAATGTATCTCAGTGGCATCAAGTCTTTTAAATTTACATCTATGAGAAACTGTGATTTATCTGAGTGTGGCGCCACCTTAAAGTTATGTGATTAACTCAGGTAGGCTGACAATACAAATGGAAAATAATTTTGATAAAAGTAGTTATTTTTACGAAATATAAATCCACACACATTGGCAACACACCCCATCATTCATACATATTAAATCAATGAAATGACGCTGGCACGTCATAAGTAATATTCACTTTGCATCGGGTTTTGTACATATTAATTTTGGATTCTTTTCGGATCCTAATTATAAAGAGGTCGGGAAACTAGGACTCCATTGTGCGATTACTATTAGCTACTCGTAATTATTATCAGTGGTATAGTTCATTATGCGAAATAGTATATTATCCTGTTACCCATGCATTGTCAGCCGTATTACGTAATCCTAATTGTCGTCGTTAGTTTTGCGAAATAAATTCATTGGCCCACACGAATATTACGACTATGACTATAGCTAAACGTAGTCGTAAGTATATATATTTGAGTTACGAAACATCCATAAATCTGTTAATTTGAGGCTTGAACACCAAGCGTTGCTTTAATTAGGAACATACTAACATATGCACATCACACGATCATATATTATTGACACCTTATCTGAGAGGGATTGACCCGTAGAGTTGCATCGGTGTGATGTGATACGTTGTTCTGTTCGTGCTATTTTGTTTGTGTTAAGTATGGAGGCTGTCACCCCTATCCACATGCATCCTGACTTAATACCAGTTAACAAAGAAGGGTAACTCATGCGTACCGTTTAAGAAAATATACATTAGTCATGGTTATTTGACAGTAATATCAAAGTGTTTACACAATTGCGGAAGTATATAATTATAAAATGTCAAGAGTAAATAACATACAAATATGTGACTTGGCTGAAAAATAATAAAATGTCTATAAATTTTTCTATAAAATTACTATAAAAGCTGCGTACCAGCCTTTGTGTTGAATCCCGAATACCAGTTAAATTGGGCATATGCATCCGGACTACCATTAACTTAAGAGATGTGTATACAGTATATATCCCGTGTACCGCCTGGAAACGGTCCGCGTGCTAAAAGAGGGGGCGAGACATTCGCTGTGGCGTTGGGTATCCCGTGGTACAGTGGTAAGACTTAGTGTGAAGATAGCCGTGTTCCGGAACAATGAAGAGTCCAGAGGATTAAAACTTTTATGTTGTATTGTCGTTAGCTGAACGGAGGTATTGGTGGTCCAATGGTTTAAGCGGGAGTGAATCTATATATCTTAGACACGAGTAGTTATTTCAAGAGAGGGGTATCATGTGGTCCAATAAGATATCATGATATCCTTATCTATGGCGTGTAACATACGACTGTTTACTATAGCATGACCGACTTTACCATCCATCGACTATAATTCATAATCAACTAAGAATGTGAGCATGTTAATTCTGCTTGTATGTTGTAATACTGTTATTTAGATCAACCACGCATTGTGCTTACTCATATACATTAACCCTGGCAGTTACAATCACATTGTTTGCTTTGCATCTGGTTTTGTATATATTAATTTTGGATTCTTATCGGATCCTAATTATAAAGAGGCCGGGGAAACTAGGACTCAATTGTGCGATTACTATTAGCTACTCGTAATTATTATCAGTGGTAGTTCATTATGCGAAATAGTATATTATCCTGTTACCCATGCATTGTCAGCCGTATTACGTAATCCTAATTGTCGTCGTTAGTTTTGCGAAATAAATTCATTGGCCCACACGAATAGTACGACTATGACTATAGCTAAACGTAGTCGTAAGTATATATATGTGAGTTACGAAACCTCCATACATCTGTTAATGTGATGGTTGAACTCCAAGCGTCGCTTTAATTAGGATCAAACTAACACATGAACATCATACGGATCATATATTATTGACACCTTATCTGAGAGGGATTGACCCGTAGAGTTTCATCGGTGATACATTGTTCTGTTCGTGCTATTTTGTTTGTGTTAAGTATGGAGGCTGTCACCCCTATCCACATGCATCCTGACTAATACCAGTTAACAAAGAGGGGTAACTAATGCGTACCGGTTAAGAAAATATACATTAGTCATGGTTGTTTGACAGTAATATCATAGTGTTTATATCATTATTCCATTGTCTATGACGTGCATCATAGTATAGTTTACTATATATAGTACTAGCAGGGTTACCCGGCGTTGCTCAGGTTAAATTGATGTGAAACCCTCTGTGGATATTTGGTGGAAATAGAGAATACTCTTGCTCTCAAAGTGTTACACGTATTCTCATAAATTGTATATCCAAAGGCATCACAAAACATGACACTTACACATGGAATATAAGTAGTGGCTCAACTTGTCAGGTCGGAGCGATTATCATTTTGTTTATCGCGTTTAATCCGTCCCACCAATAAAGAAGTATTTATTTATTTACAACTGCGTATACCTCAGACGTTATAGCATGAAACATGAACATCATAAAAACATTAGTTCGAAAAAATAAAAGACGACAATTGTGTTTTACATAGAGATGTATCAATCAATCAATCAATCAATCTAGTTTATCATATCTGCATGAAGATACAGATGTTTTAAAGATATGTCCAGATTTTGGCGAATTTTGGCGAATTTAAAAAAAATCTTATAAATGCGAGTGAATCTCCTCTCGTCATCCATGACCCAAACGACCTCAAATGTGAATTAATTCAACATATCATTAGAGAAGAACGTGCATGAACTTGGTGGAATCAGTGCTAAATATATTTGTATCAACTTTGGTGCAACTCCCCTCATGCATGACTTGAACCGCGCCACTTTTGTCACATTTAAACCACTTCTATTAGACTCATGCATTATATAATGGAGATGATTATATATAAGTTTGGTGGTAATCGGCAACGAAACAAATTCCTATCAAAGTTATTACCCCCACCCCCCCCATCTCTCACCCAAACGGCACAAATTTCCCGTCTTTAAATCACACGTTTATATTCCTTGTATCACGGATAAGAATAATACATCAATTTGGTCGAAATCTGGTCATTTGGTCAAAAATAGCCCCTCACATGACACCAACAACGTCACTTTAGAAAATTTTAACCCGCACCATTATCTTACTCGTAAAAAGTTACCCCTGTTAAACCGACATCTCGATCGTACCCTTAAAGTTATATATAGAACACAGACAAATACTTCTCAAATATTTGATTCATTGTATCATTTGAGAAGAACGTGTATGAGTTTGATGGTAATTGGCACTAAACATATTTATATAAGTTTTTGGTGACCCTCTCGTCCCTATTTCGGACTCTAGCGGTGCCACTTTTGACATCATTAAACCACACACTTAGACTCATTATAGAGATGAATATATATATAATTTATGAAAATTGGCGAGTATACAAATTCGTATCAAATCTAGGGCCACCATTGTATATCTCTCACCCAAAAGGCACCAATGTGGCGCATTTAAACTACACGATTAGATTAATCGTATCACGGAGAAGTATTTGTATCAATCGGGTGGAACATATTGTTTATCAATGTTTGTGTCCCTCTCACCATCTAGGCATCCCTGACTCGAATGGCCCCACTTTTGACATCTTTAAACCACACAATTAGCCTGCTGATATCATGGAGATTATTATTTGTAAGTTTGGTGCTAATCCGATTTATATATAGTGCCCACCCACCCCACCCCATCTCTCACCAAAGCAGCACCAATATGACGTATTTAAAATCACACGATTAGTTTCCTCATATCATGGATAAGAATGTGTATCAATTTGGTGGAAATTGGCGCTAAAATAGTGTGTATCAATTTTGGTGCCCCTGTCCCTTCCAGTGCACCCCTGACTCGAATGACGCCACTTTTGACAGCTTTAAGCCACGCCATTAGACACCTCATACCATGGGGATGAATTTGTATAAGTTTCGTGGCAATCGGCGACTAAACCAATTCTGATTAGATTTAGTACCCACCGCCCCCGCCCCCAATCTCTCACCCCAACGACACCAATTTGGCGTCTTTAAATCACACAATAAGATTCCTTGTATCATGGCGAAGAATGTGCATCCATTTGGTGGAATTCGGCGCTAAAATTATTTTTGATCAATTTTTGTGCCCCTCTCCCCTTCTGGGCATCCCTGACGCGAACGGCGCGACTTTTGCCATATTTAAACCACACCATTAGATTCCATATATTAGGGGGATGATTATATATAAGTTTGGTGGCAATCGGCGACAATTTTTTTTCTGCCCCTCCCCCTTTTCTGCACCTGACAACAACGGCGTCACTTTAGAAAATTCTAACCCTCGCCATTATCTTTCTCGTAAACAGTTACCCCTATTAGACCCCTTTTGTGCCATCTAGGTGGTCCCCTGTGGATTTCCATAGAACACAGACAGACAGACAGACATTCGCAAATATAGATATAGATGATACCGATCTGACCATCCATCGACTGTACAACGGTTACTACCAGACATAACACATTAAGAATGTGATCATGTTAATTCTGCTAGTATGTTGTAATACTGTTATTTACATCAACCACGCATTGTGATCATTCATATACATTAACCCTGGCAGGTACAATAACTGGGGAAAGGACGTTTATCCTAGAATCTGGAACACATCAATCAAACTAAAACTATACTATCTTATGTTCTTTCGGACATTGAGATTTGGGAACAACATGTAAAACTATATACTATATATATCTGTGCATCTATGTTGGATCTCTTGACATAATTATGTGGGTGATAAATAATTCTCATATCAAGCCATAGCACATCATATTACAGTTTCTTCGTCGTCTCCACATAAATTATATTACAAACCATTATGGCTTCGTTGTCAGATGATATTGGAAGATTATTATTCTAAAGTGAAATAACATTTTTCGCCAGAATAAAGTTGGTCATTTGAATCAGCGAACACAAATACTGAGTTAGTTTTCAGTTTACCAGGCAACGGATTCATATGACAAAAGTATCGCGTAAATCCGCAAAAGCATCCACAAGTATTACTTCGAAAACGATCACAAAAGCTCATAACTCCGAACACTCTTCATGATGCACCACGGTTCGGCGACAGAATATGTTTCAGGCTGAGACAAATTTAAAAAGTGTTTAAACTTCCTCATTTGGAAGCCGATATCTGGCGATCAAAACCTCATATTAATTATTTCACTTATGTTCTTGTTGATAAAACGTATAGGTGGAAGTTCCATGGGTCAAATCGGAGAGGACTTCTTTAATTGAGCGGCTGACTGACCTCTTGTTTTTTTGTCTCCGTTCGGATGATTATTATGTCGATAAGTAATAGATAAATGCATAAAATACTTATAAACGGACTGCATACTTATGTATATACTAGCTGATGTGCCCGACTTCGTCCGGGCTATTAAGGGATTTCTTTGTGATCGCCTCCGCCTCGGCAGATAAACATGCCTACACGAGCGTATAATGGCCATGGTCAAGGTCAATGACACGGTCGCACGTTTAATTGGACCCCCCTTATTGTTCCAAATAAATTTGAGTCGGGTCAGTTGAGGTCCAGAAACATGCATATATGAGCGCATATGAGCGAGGTGAAGGTGAAGGACACGGTCGTACGTGAAATTGGACCCGCCCATATTGTTCCAGGGATCAAATTAGGCCTACATATCAAATTTGAGTCGGATCGGTCGAACAGTTTTCGAGTCTATCACACACATACATACGCATACAGAAGTTCCAAAATACATAATTGATTACATTACAACAAAGAGAAAAAGAGGGGCCCTTCGCTCTATAAAGCATGCATCAATATATAGAATGTCCGTTGTTACTTTTCTTGGTGGAATGATACGGTCGGAGATTGACCAGATGTTTTCAATTCTGACTCGGAATTAAAGATATCTGGGAAATTTGAAACTTTGGTGAGCCTTTACAGAGAACATATACAGTCCGAATACAACTAGTATACCCGGTATGCTGTATTAATTGTGTTATGATCGTCAGTGATACATTATTATACATGTATATATACAACTGTTATGTTCATATTACATGTTTAGAAACCTTGTAACTGACAAGATATACGATACCGGTATAATGCGACATCCGCAGCGCACACATACATTCTGCACTCCGACATCAACAGAAGGAACACCTAAATATAAACAGTTCCACTCATATGCCAAACATACTCAGCCAGTAAATAGGATATGGTCGTTAAGACGTACGATGGTGTACGTAAACAAGAGACTGCTCTTGTTACAAAAGTTTCAGTTTACATAACACAGCGCAATTCTGTTGGTTAGTGATAAAACACAAAGATGATATAAACGCTCTTTATTATTTCCATATTAGGAAAACAGTAACAAATAACGCTCTTTATGTTTACCATATCCGGATCTACACAAAAGCCAGGAACGTAACGTTTTTTGCTTTTGTTTACATAACAAAGGGGAACAATTGACAATAACATACTGTTTATGCCATTTTCCTGATTGGCATAAGAACAAAGTATGTCTATATCTTACTATTCCTTCTGTTTATGGCGGTTTTTGGCGGAGATGAATATTTTGACAGCATACTCACCGCCAACACCGCCCGTATCTTTAAAGTAAAGGCACGAGAAGTAAAATTGTTGTTATAATAGCTGTTTGTCTTCGCTGAATATGTATGGTTGATTCTTTCGAGATAATTGTTATATATTTTCAGGCCAGTATCGCTGAAAGTGGAACTAAAGGGTTTTTACTTCGCTCATACTTATCCATGGAATATATGCATTTAATACGCATTCGTTTTTGGCACATATATAATAGTCAGGAAACTTTGCGAGTTTGTGAACGTAACATAAAGTGCATTCAACACAGACATGCTCGCTCATTCGACACAAATCAGTTAAGGGTTGATACACACATGCATGTAATCTCTGTATGTAAAATACATGTATTTTACATGGACACACCAATAATTGACAACTTTAATCACCTGAGCGCGAGCGGTTCATTGTTAACAGGCCAGACAAGTGAGTAGTGATAACCGAAGTCAAACTCTCTACTATCAGGCCATTTAAGGCCAGTCCAAAACAAGTCTTCTCTTACGGATGTGGAAATTAGTTAAGTCTGTGGGATATCTGGCATTTTTTTAATGCACGAACACCAGAAGCGACACATCTGGTGTATACAGGCTTGATATAGAACATTTTCGACAATGAAGCTTGCTTGGCGTGGGGTTTCGAAAGCTTCAAATCGCGAAGGGACTTAGTTGAATGTATCAGTCGGAATAATCTTGGCAAGAAGGTACAATATAATATGTTTTACTTAAATAGCTCAGAGTTAGCCACCCCGCCTGGTAGCTTTCGGGATCATGTATAGCCCCAAGTCGGTGATCATATAGCCCCTGCATGCGTAAGGAAATCCTGATAATATCGCCCCCATGTTGTGACAATAGCCCCTGCGTTGGGGAAATCCTGGGGTCATCACCAGTATAACAATCAAGAGAAGGCTGACAATGATTTAAACAGAAAGTCCAACATTTGGATTATCGCGCGAACAATTATTTTAAGCGGCCTAACGACTTTGTTCAGTCAACGGCTATCTGCACGATCAGAGCTTGGCTCACTGTGGTCAAACATTGCCGCAATGATTGGATTGTCAACCGACACATATTACATGGTCTGTATGATCAATGTAAAACGCCAAATACACGATAATTACAGAGATTACATGCATGTGTGTATCCACCCTAAGATATATGTGTATACACGAAATTATATTACGTACACAAGATCAGTTTTAATCGATGAACGTCACGTTATGATAAAAGTTACACAGCCCTTTCAGAGTCGTGATACAATTTACTCTGCCACAAAACCCAGTTCATTTAACTATGAAATTCCATTGTGTGCAACTTGAGTCTCGTAACAATAAACCGACACTCCCATCGAACAATTACTGGAAACTAACAAACGAAGCGCAATGAATGGTTTTATTATTATATATCGACGGGCCCAGCACGAGCGTGTCGAAACATACTGTTACAAGGCAGTGGGCCATTTGATCACATGATTGTGAGATAAACTGTTTATCCCGGAAGTACATGAACGCCCATATCAAAATTAGTGTTTCAAAAGATTTATTTACTGGGCAGGATGAAATATGTTTGGATGTTTTCATCTCTGGCTGATTCTCGTAGGATATTTCGTTCCTGTGGCTTTACTCGCACTATATGAAGGTACAAACTTACACCACACGCGTATTTCATGTGGTAAATATACATCACTACTAATAGTTAGCTCACCTCTCGATTAAATGTTTTTTTTAGATAGAGCTCATTGCTCAATTTAGCAACTATTTTGTTTGTGTGTTTAACTAAATGTTTTTAAATCAAAATTTAAATGTTTATAAATCAAAATTGTGAAACACTGATGCGGTTTTAACATACGCCATATTACCCCGAGTCACCACACAAATTGAAACAGGACAAGGGGTCTGGAAGAAAATCGGGACAGACAGACATACAGACATACATATTATACTATTTGTTCATGTAAATAGCTGATATGCGTTGAAAACACTTTAGGAAAAATACGGTATACGTTTTCTCAATAGCACCGCTTTGCCATACCAACATAATGGCAATTCACCGGGATCCACCAGCAGCATAGTAAATTAGCAGGACCAACTAAATTAACGGTGTTACCATGAGTAATATATCTTATTTTGTATTTTATTGGGTGTTCTGTTTCATGCTTAAAGGGACCCAAGGCACTTGTTTTAAAACATGCACCAACAAGAAGGACATGTAAAAATATACAAACAATTCTTATATGCATTACTGATTATTTTTTCAATAAAGAAATGTACCGTTCTGAATCCATTATTATGTGAAGAAAACGGTTACAGAGATTTGTCAACAAACATGACTAATCGCGTACCTGTTCCAATATTTACCATCAAGTTTTGATTACACTGGTATATTACTGAACTTATATATCGGTAATTGCACTGTTGCTAAAAAAATGTTTGCATAACAAAATTGTCTCGAAATGCGAAATCTCGTTATTGGAGAGTTATTGGTAATTAAAACAAGAGAAAATTAAATCTATTTGTTCATGTACTTGCTGATGGTAGTTGTTTTAGACTTGTATTTATCCGGCACATAATTAACCCATAAAACCAGCTTCATAATTATTGGTAAGACACACGTGTAATATTATTTAAATGACTTGCGATTGCTGAAGTTTATGATTGTTGTTTTCGATGAATACTTCGCGTTGCTTCGCGTTTATTTGATCATGTGATAAAAGGTATATCATACTCGTAATTTGTCAACCTCGTCCACTAAATTCTTTTTGAGCCTCGGTAAAGCTCGGCTCAAATCGAATTTTGTGAACTCGGTTGATAAATTCCGTATAAACTAGAAACGTATATGAGATCTTCTATATATACAATATATCTTTTTTATCATGAACCCACTTCGAATGCCTTTAGTTCCTTTAACAGGAGATTGTAAAAAGTAAAGCCACATGGTGATTTGCAATCCAAAATATACCTAAAAGTATTCGATTTTGAATGTTTCTCGGTATCGAAATAGGTCGATAAATACTTGATCGACCTTTCTAGGGCCATAATAAGTCCCAGAAAGACGCAATGATGTCATATAAAATACAACTTTGAACACGGTGTTTGGGTCCCAAACACGCAACAGCCATGTGCCCGGCATGAAACAGAAAATAAGAGCGTTCCATGCTAGTCTATTCCTGATATGGTATACGCATTTTGTTTCACATTAGCGCGGAACATTGAAAACAGCTGGAAATAGCCGTGACCAAGTCTTTTTCAGAGCATATGGAGTCGTTATGTCAATAGTTCGTGTATTTTTCAGTCTATCCTATATATCTTTCCAAATTACGTAGACAGGATATGTAACATCGGATGAACCATGTCCGTTTAAAGCTTTTTTCTTCTTAATGCGGCCAATGCAATTCATACGAAATATGAAGACAACAATATAACGTGGGTACGGTTCGAGGTTACGGATGTTTATTGACTGAACAATTGCACTCATATTGTAAAGACATGAAGTCAGCCACAAATGATATGCCATTGTATCTGAATTTCTTAAGTCATAAAAATCCGTTTATGTCCGGAAACTATATTTCAAATACGGAATCATCGAGCATATATGAGCCTAAATGTTTAAGTATTTCGAAATAAGGCATTAACGCGATATATATAATAGTTTAACGTATTCCAGTTTACATCCCGCAAGTTTCTCTGTCAAAAGTTTAACTAAAATTGTACGTGTACACATTATGTAGAATTTACACTTCTCTCAATAAGATCCTTTTGCGATTTGAACAGCTACAAACCGCATGTTTACAAATCAGTCTTCTTGCGTGAACAAAACATCTTTACAAAATTACAAATCGAACTGTGTGTATCTAAACAAAAGCGACCACCCAGTGTAATTTAATAGGCAGTCTCATACATATGTATGTAAATTCCAATTCGCAAAACTCTGTTTTTATCTTAGAACCTCCTCAGTTTTCTGCGGACTAGAATCTGAACTGAATATCATATCACTGATGACATTGTGGAATACATTTACATTACCTTCGAAGAATAGACTGAAATTGTATATGCACGAATTACTGATCACAAGAAAATACAGCTCTCTTCAAGCTGAAATATGAATTATGCTGAATATTTCTGGGCGTTACTGAATTTCTGATATAACGATATCCAGCGAATACAACATGTATGAACACCCAACATAAAGAAGAAACAATTGGTATGCGCGGACAGCTTGTCCCAAACGAGCAAAAACAAACAGCAACTCCATTCATCTTGGACTCTGATTATGCTAAACATCTTGACAAAATTCGCACCGGTACTGAACTGTGATATATACGAACTCCTTTTCAAGCTCTATACAAGCTCAAATTGAATATGATGAACACTTATGACGATAACAATTATTCTGATAATCTTGCTTTGCAACCTCTTTGCAAACTGAAAGGCGGGTAATTGTGCTAATCATCTCTGAATATTCTGATATGTTGATATATCGCCATATAACATGAACTCCATGAATGCTGAAACCACTTCTTCTTAGAAGTAAAAATCAGCTCTATACAAACTGAAATCTCAATGTGCTAAACATCTCTGAATATAATTTCTACACAGTTCAGTTTGTATAGAGCTAGTGTTTTTTCTCAGAAGAAATTTCTGCTTGGAAATGTAAAGGTCTCATAATTTCTAACTGCCTGATGGGTAGCACATTTTATGTGACATTAATCACATGTACCAAATGTTAACAAATACTTCCAGACACATTTTGATAAAAAAGAATCATTTTGAAATATTAAGAATCTTAGGCAAAACGTGCGTGCCCTAAAAGGTCACTTTTTGGAAACCGATATCTGGTATTTATGGCCTGTCATTTTTGGTACAGGAAACGTACTGATGTCAGATTTGTGGTGTCAAATCAGATGGAACGCCCTTAAAGAAAGTCTATTGGACATCTGGATAACGATACTGATTATTATTTCAGACAGTCTGATTGTCAGAGTCCGAGAGCTTATAAGTTTAGTTTTCGATTCACCATCATCGGTCGTTGAAGCGTGCCCAGATTTTGAATGGAGCACGGTGTCATTGACAACGCGAGTAAAATAAGTCACCGCACTGCTAGCCGTCGCATAATCGAGTCAAACGGAACGTTGTTTTCTATAGACGCGATTAACAGTAAGTTGTTATCGTGTTGTTAGATTTGATCACCGCAAAAATTATATATCAATTCAAAGCGTGTAATGTCGATAACCAAATGTTTTTCGTGTTGTTTCTTTTAAATTTCTTGATGGATTGAATTACAATGGAGATTACCATACCCCGTTTCATTGGACGTTCGGGGATTCGAACATGAAAACAGTTGAAACTGTGACTCGTCTTGCAAACGTCGGCAAGGTTCACAAAGTTCATTCATGATCGAATCCCCGAATAGTCAAAGAAGGGCGAGGTTATCTCCTAAATGTGCCCGGTTTTCATTGTTTTGTACGTATTCCATTTCCAGAAAACATTTTTGTTGAAATCTCATTACATTCGAGGGTGAAGCGGACTGCGCATGTCAACCACAACGACGCAGATGTCAGCTTCGCCTTCAGTAAGGGCAAAGTTCAACTGCATTTAACTCTGAATGAACACATCAGTGGAGATGTGCCGATCAGGATACTCGACAGTTATGGTACGATGGAAGAAGCAAGCCTGCTGCGCACTCAGGTAAGCAAAACCCGAAAATCTTATCACTTTAATATCCCTCTAACGGATTTGGATTTTGGAAGTTAATGGGAATATTTAATGGAGTGTTGTGGATGTCATGTATTTGTGGTGCAGGTTTATTCACTACTGGGAGGTGCTACTTACTCATGTATTCGTTGCAAATTGTAAACTGTTAGTGGTTTCAAAGAATCTCATCGGAAGATATCATTGAAACCGATCCATATTTAAGAGCGTCCAACTTTGATTTCGTTTTGCCAGACCGACACCGAGATGACGAACCACTTCTTTGTCAGTCGTGGGTTTGAATTTGTATTCAACAACTTTAGTATTAGAAGCTGCACATGTCAATTGAATGCGTGTCTATATTGTGCGTGTCGGGTTACGTTCTGTCCTCTCCATCTCCGGGTCCATTGATTATCAATCTCACTGAAATATAAACTACTGAACAAGCTACGCGTTCCAGATCTGAAACATTTGCGGCGGCTATAAATGGCTGTCTCTGGAAATTTCCGCAGTATGACGTCACCACGCACATTTCGCATTCCAAATAGTTTTACGATTGACATATATCTGTTTTCGGCTTCGTTTTCACGAATAACACATACGGTGCGACTGATTAAATTATTGGAAACAAAATTCTCCTTGCTCGATATTATTGTTCAATTCTGGATTTTTCATACACGCGTTTAGAGTTTAAATAGTTGTCGTATTTTCTGAACGATTGCTGTGTGAAATTAGTAACGTGAAGGAAATGTTATTACGCTATTTTTAGTTATGTGGCGATGTTTACTGGAATCGCGGTCGCTGTACAAGAATTCCGATAATCTTGTTATTGGCTTCATCGCTTTATTATGGAATGTTGTGATTGGCTGACACTGACATATTTCTTCTTAGAAGTAATGGGATTCCCTGCTCTTTGTTTCAGACTCTGTTCAATATTCTTTCCAATCAGTCTGTTTTAATGTATGCTCTCATCTCGTTAAACATAATTATCAATTAATTAAACACCAAACGACTGCACCACTTAGATTCGTTTCCTACTGGAAGATTTTAACTGGAGATGAAGAGTCGGACTGTATAGAAATATCTTTGTTGTTAACTTCATGATGACAAAAGCATGTCACGTGAGGCCCTTTTAGCTCCGATGCGATAACTTCGACAAGCGTATGGTCCCACTGGGAACTCCGATCGTGGCAACACCTATTCGCAGTTCGCAGTCGCAGGATTCTCCCAGATGCATGGTATGAATACACAAACATTCGACTGGCAACTTGGTCAGAATTGTATCACAACTGAGTATTTCGGAACAAATGAACTATAAATTTTGTTTTTTAAAATAAACTAGCATATGCTCATAACAGTCAAACTGTTATGTTTTTTGTCAGTTCCTCATCCATTAGTGTTTGGGCGTATACGCTCGCCCAGGCCATTTTGAGTGCGTGCATGGTACTCACCAACCTCGAAATCACGTGTTTCCCCACCGTGTTAACTGTATTTGTCTTTGTATCAAGGGATCTGTTCGAGCATACCAAGACGAGGTTCATGGAGCCGCCATCACCATCGTGACGTCAGATGACGCAGACCAATCGGATGTGGAGATCGTGAGTATATGATTGTATATGTCAAGAACCAGCTAGTACACATGTGCCTTTCAATGAGGCTATTCGCATAAGTTGTGCTCTTAGATCGGTTACGTTCACCGCGCACAAAGTCACACTATCTGGCCATGAACACGTGAATCCGGTTCACCTAGACGTCTAGATCAGTTACAACGTAGCATACATTAACTTCGTGACGATACCTTCGACTTCAGACATATTTTATTTGCATAATAACACAAAAGGGATGGCGGCACACGTGTTGTAGACTTCTGGAACCCATTCCCCGATACTAATATTTAAAGATGCATAATCAGAATTAACGATTCCAAATGACTATTTCTTTGGCTTCGGGTGTGAAAAATATTTGATTCGAGTCGAGGAACCCACCCATCAAAGCTCAGAGTGATCAGATACAAATATTTGTTATTGTTTTTAAATTATTTGTGGCCCCTTATAAGTGCCGTCAAATCGAGGCTCTCGGACAAAAGTGCGGATGAAGTTGGATAACTCTAAAATCAAGTGGTAATACGGCATGTCGTGATATGCAAGTGATAATACGGCCATATCTCGTTGAATAACATGTTGATAAATAAAACTTTTTGGGAAATTTTATACCATAGTTGACAGCGGGTATCATTATGTTGTTGTTTAATCGATTCTGATAACAAAAGCGTATTTTAAAGTATTGTTGTTGTTGCTGTTGTAACTTGATAATATGGGGACCGTCTGATCGGATGAGTACCTTTAAGCACACACATTTTAACAAGATAATAGCTGAACATATCTACATGTACATGCATAACCAATGATATTATGGTATTTTGTGTAGGACTGTGTAATGCCTCCTATAGCTCATTGCTATGGTTTATGGTTGACTTTCTAGTCATGAGATTGTGGAATGTGTGTGCTATTTCGTTTTATTTCAACTCCATGATACCAGAGCATGGTTCGAACGATTTCAACTTGTTGAGCAGAGGGGTACTTTCGTCGAATTTGTTATGCATGTGTTTTTCCGCTGTTCTGGAAGGCAATACACACGGTTGATCAATGATAATTAACTGGTGGTTGGGCGGGAAAGTATGTCCATATGTGGGGAGTCGACAGATTACTAAACTGAGTAGATCATGCACTAAATGTTGTGCAGTCCTTACTTGTGAGCTAGATTTGATCGAGTCGGTTACTAAAAAATGAAAGTAACAAATGTAACATCAACTAATCAGGTAAAGTAACCAGAAGTAACCATGTGCACCCCGTGTACCTATGTGCCTGAAAGTAGATCAGGAAATGTTTTCTAATGTGTACCCAAATGTAACCAGGTACCTTGGGATTTCTAAGAAAACAAATGAAAGTAACAAATGTAACATTAACTAATAGTAAAGTAACCAGAAGTAACCAAGTGTACCCATGGGTATGAAAGTAGTTCCGGGAATATGTTTTCTAATTTGTACCTAATGTAACCAGGTACCTTGGGATTTATAAAGCAAAATAAACGTACCAAGGTACCGAATGTAGCATTAACTAATAAGTAAAGTAACCAGATGTACCCATTGGCCTGAAAGTATTTCAGGGAATATGTTTTCTAATTTGCACCCAATGTACCCGACGTAACAACAGGGTGCAAAAGTTGTGATATTTTTGAGCGTACCAAAATTTGCCACATATGTCTACGTGTATAAAGATACTATTAATATCGACATATCTATTTCAATTATCCCTATTAACTGTGGGTGTTAAATATGGACATAAAGCAATCTTCGCAATCCCTTATATTTACTGCCAATATAGTGAGAAAGTGGCAATTCACTAAGTATGCATCTTGTTAAAAATTCGTATAATCCAACCATTGTACAGCGCCGCCTGAAAACTATAATTGAGGAATAATATGTGTTTCACAAAGAAGCGATTTCCAAATGTTTTTGGTTAGGCAGATATCTTTACACTGTGTAAATATATTTGGAAACAGAGATTAGTCCTAATATTTACAGTTCAACAGAATAAATCAACAACAAAGTGCATTTTGAGTTGGATATATCATTTAAAAAAATGGGCACTTTATTGTGACGTCGCATATCGCCGTGACAAAATACCTGAACTCAACTGTCACTTCGTAGTGATCCGCCCCTAATGTAATTATTATATTTAAATACATTTGCTCTTTCTAAGCTGATGGTTAAAATACTATAGACATTAAATGGGTGTAATTATTGTCCCATAAACGCAATTAACTTTCAAAACGAGCGAGTATTTGGAATCCTCAGGGCATGAATTTTATTATGTGTGCGAATGCTGTACAGTTGGGCCAAATGCGGAGTGTCTATAGACTATTATACATAATAATACGTAACGCACCTGAACCAATATATGAGGCTCATGATGTTACAGATCCAGTACTAAACACTTGCACCGGCAGTCCATTGTTCAGTATCACATTGTTACAAGTACCCACATATAACAGGAATCGCAGGTCCGGGAGTCCATTGTTCAGTATCACATTGTTACAGGTACCCACATATAGCCCGATCTGCATGTACTGGATGCGTCTATCTCCATCACGATTGTGAATTTAACACATGTGACATGACACTGTTCTATCCAGTGATGAGCCAAGCATTTCCATAATACTGCACTGTTGACCCCAATATTTAAGTGCGTTATGTCCAAAAACTTTAAAACGATCGACCAAACCGCTTAGAAAACTGTTGTATCTCCACCGCTAAAATCGTGATATTAACAAATTATAATAACGTGCCCAGAGACTCTCCGTTTGGGATGTCCACCTTAGAATTTTCAACAGGAACCTCCTCAACCAGTTCCGAAATGCTGTTGTACTGCCCCTAGGATTGAATTTTCCAACTGGTACCTCAAGGTATCCAGTGGTTGGATACACTAGGAAATTGTGCAACTGATGACATTTTCTGTCAAAACTTGTGGTTGCGAGTAGAGAAATGTTAAATTTTGTGTCTAAAAAAAAATGACATAAAAAATTGGTTGGAATATTAAAAAAATATATCTCTGATGTGAAATTTCCAACTTATACTGTGTGAACTTGATTTCAGCTCGGGACATTTATAACAGACGGGATCGAATACTCAATCACAAAGGCCGAAGACCCATCGAAAAACCCCTATGTCGTCCAAGAGATAGATCATGCGATCGGATTTGATGACGTATTTACAGGTTGGTTGAACTAAATGAACGAGCACAAACGGCCGAATTCTGGTCCCTGGTCTAGACCAGAGTTTCATGTAAACTATAGTCTAGACCAGGCCGAAACCACGGTGATCGCGATGTGTTACCCAGCTTCGAGGCGAGTAAGCTGGGATTATTGGTCAGCACTGGTCCGTATTCTCGTCTTTTTGAAACTCAGGTTTACGTAAACCAAGGTTTGCCTTCTTATTGTCATTCAAGCCTTTGTCGGTCTGTTCATAATTCGAACCATGTGGTAACGTACAAGTTCTGGTAACAGAAACATAAGTATTTTTTGGAAGCATTTATCTTTATGTTAACCAAATTGTAATTGTGTTATATTTGTATGTCGTGTAGAGTAAAGATTATAATTATATATGAACTGGACAAGATTTAATATAATCCATAATTATGTGTGTTATAGGTAATAGTCTGCAACTGAGACCTAGTCCCCCCCTGGTCTGAGATTTGTGTATAAACCGAGACTTGATCCTGAGACGAGAATAGCGAAGTCTGGTTTCGAGAATATATTTATGGTGCAGAACTCTAATGCGGATTATTAGTTTGATTGTAAGCCAGTCATTCGCACGATGGTGAATAGTTTGAGCAATCACAAGCTGGCTTTTAACTGGACATTAGAAATGATCTAGTGTAACTGTGTTTTATATAATGTCACCTATCATAACTGTAACAATCACGCGTGCGTGTACCCCGGTGATTTGCTGTGGATGAGCATGGGCGACCCGGCATAACAGTGAATGGCACATCGGATTTTCATTTTCGTCTTTCATCTCATGGGCGGGATGGAGGGCTTTCCCGGCGTATTCATAAAATTGACGTTGCATGGAATGCTTCTTAATGGGGATTACTCTTACCGCCCATTCACGTAGATTATTCCAGTATTTTGAACAAGAATAATACGGATGTTTTAAGTAATTTTATTTTAAACGTAAAGCGAACAAAAAAACAGTAAAGACGAAAAAAAAAATTACAAACAAAAAACAGAACCAGAAAAAAAAATTACAAAAACAAAACAAAACAAACAAAAAAACAAAAGAATTTTTTTTTTTCAAAACATTAAAATAAAATAAAAACAAAACAAAAATAGAAGAAAAAAAATCTAAATATATAGAGGATCTCACATGAGTTTCTATTTTATACGGAATTTATCAACCGAGTTCACTAAATTCGATTTGAAATAGAATTTAGAGGACGAGGTTGATAAATTACGTATAAAATAGGACGAGTGTGAGATACCTTTTATCACATGATCAAATAAACCCGAAGCAACGCGAAATATTCATCGAAAACAACAATCATAAACTACAGCGATCGCAAGTTATTTGAAGAACGCCGTGACGTCATCGCACGCGCTGATATTAAACGTGTCTATTACCGATAATTATGAAACTGCTTTTATGGCCAAATTATGTGATAAATAAATTTATGATTCTTTTATTTAAACGCATTTGCTGAAAAATAAATACAAGAATGGAGTTTACTATCTTGTGTCCCTAGAAATCGCGGGGGCCCCGGTGGTTCAGTCGGTAGAGTGCCAGGTGAATTACACCGTCACAGGCCGTCCAGCGCTGACGAAGCTGGTTCGAACCCCGTCATAGGTACATGTAGGATGACCGTAATCGTGTATCTGGGAAAGTTTGTCAGTTGCTTTCTGGGGATCGGTGGTTTCTACACGCAGTGGGACGATTTCTCGGTGAAATTAAGCCTCTGCGTGATCTTTCCTCCACCCGTAAAATTGACAACGTCGTGTGTGGCCTAGCGGCTATATCGACGATAAACCCTAACAAACCAAACCAAACCCTAGAATCTCTGAGAAATTCTTATTTTAACGTACATTTTGTTAATCGTCCTTGTTCCAATAATGTCTTACCATTTGGATTCTTGGAAATTGGAATGATGGCAACTGAAATGATGGGCGCAATTGTTTTTAGCCCATTATATGTTTGGGTCGAGATTTAAGGGCGGTCTCTGAGACTGATTATTCGGTGCATCGGGAGGTGGTAATGGTATAAACAATGTATAGCCACGTTTAGGCCATGGGTGGTTCCATCGGCCGTGAAACAAGTGTTTTTTTTACTCAACTAAAACATTTACTCAAACCGCTGACATCAAAATAGGTTATCATAATAAATAAACATAAAGGTAGGATCGTGGCGACATGGGAACTTGGGGTGTCTCACCCCCCCCCCAAATTAGGATGGAGCGGATTGGAAATATGGACAACACCCCCACCATCCACATGGAGACACTCCAATCACATGCCTGTAAAGACGACACACCGCACGTGTTCGGTGATAACCCGTTACATTAATGCTCAACTATTCGCGACGTGAACGCAATCATATTGTTCGAGCACCAAGCGTGCCTTTGTCCGTCGATACACCGATCGTCGTTGATTGAACAATAATCCGCCTAATCTAAATCGAGACCAGGTGGTTTCGCGAGACCAGGTTCAGACATGGAACACCGTGATTAGTAGGGTGGTCTAGACCAGGGACCAGAATTCGGCCGAATGGGTTCAAGTCGAATGACAATGTACGTGTAGCAGCAATGGTCACGACGGTCACGTGGCTTTCATTGCAAAAACAAAACGCTTTAAAATATTAACCGAATCTTGGCAATGGCAATATAGATAGACCAATACACGAACTCCATATACTGACTTAACTCACTTAATATGCTCTAAAGTTACTTATCGATGTTTAGCTAATTGCCGCATTGACGTGAGATAAGGTTTTTAAATATGACCATGAATATTACCAATGTACTGAGCATGAACGATTATTATTGTTTCATGCTGAAGATATATATTGATCATTTAAAGCCACATGGCGGTTTGCGCTCCAAAATATATATAATATTATTCGCCTTTGAATTTTTCCCGGTATCGAAATAGGTAGATACATATCTGAATTACCTTTCTACGAACATTATGTAACCCCAAAAGAAGCATTGAAGTAATGAAAAATACAACTGTGAATCCGTTGTTTTGGGTCCCAAACACAAAACAGCCATCTGCATGCCATGGGACAGAAAAGAGTGTTTCGTGGTATTCTATTCCTGATATGGTAGCATTAAAGACCGTTTGTCTGACTTCTGACGAAAAGTTGAAAACGGCTGAAAATTGGCTTAACTGTGGCAAGTGTTTTTTCAGAGCATATGAAGCCGGATTATCATTAGTTCGTTTATTTATCGACATATCGTATCCGTCATTCCAAAATACGTAGGCAAAATTTGAAGGTTCGAATGAGCCATGTCCGCTTAACTCATTTTTAGGCGATCATTTCTCTGAATGGAATACATATTTCCGCCTGCAAAACTATAGTATATGTATGTAACCCGATTGTCGACTTAATTTGTGTTCAAACTATTCGGTTATAACTCACAACCTTGATCGAAATAAGAGTTAAATCATATAACTTAATCCCAATATTACAGTGAAAAACGTCTAGTTTTCACTACACGTCTAAAACAAATAAAAAATAATGTGTGTGAACAATAACGCATCCACTTCTTCTCATTATCTCATCATCGGGCACTTTCCGGAAGAGTGACCGCTACCGATTAAAGGGGTACTGTACACTAAATCCGGCCATTCATTGGACAATCTCCTTTATATTCAACATCATATATGCAACAAATTAATGAATTTGAGCCACGGATAAGTGCACAATACACTCATTTATTTTATGAAAGATGCAAACAACATTATAATGACAATGAATGTATGACCGTAGTCCATCGTTCATGGAGCACACGAATGTATTTGTTGCATATATTTTGTTATATAAGGAGATGGTCCCATAAATTACCGGATTTAGTGTAAGTACCCATTCAAGGTTATTGGGAACTAACCTTATAATGCATGGCTAATTCAGTGACAAGTTTATGATTAAATTATTTATATCCGGAAGGGATTGGTGGATTGAATTACAATGTTCATTGGATATTCGGAAACAGTGTGCGAACTCGTCGGCTATTTTTTTGTTCTTGTTCCAATCCCCGACTCAATATAGTCAGCCTGTTCTCCCTAAGACCCGCATATTATCTGCTTCGAATAGAACTTGCTTTGGCTATAGATAATCTGCTTAGAATCGCCTAATGTTGAGTCGACAATATGCTAACAACGAAAGCATTTAGTCACATTATCGACTCGTAATGAGGCGATTCTAAGCAGATTATGAGTGGACAATGACAATAACACAAGTACGCCAACTCACCACTTTCCAGGTGTGCGCTTATATCTGCTTATATCAGAATCAAATAATCACATTATGTACCTATTTCAAATTATATGTCGATTACGTGCGTATTTGCGCGGGTATATGTTGCTAGAGTACGTTTATCTTCTAAATGTACTCCATGTCGAATTTACGACGACGATATAATTTGTAATGAGTCATTATGAGTGCGACTGTTCACGCTACTATCCCATAGTTAGGAACGTTTCATGGTTACATTAACATTTAAGTGATGGCTCGATTGTTATATATATATCGTTCGTGGAAAACATGTGCACAATCCAGATAAACCAATTAATTTGTACACGACTCAGTGAGCCAATTGCACCCGAATTTCTTCAAGTAATATATAACAATGATCACACCCGTAAAGACATGTGAAGTAAGGTGTCATTGTATTCACACTATAGTATTGGCGTAGCTATTTAATTACGTATTCGGAACTGGCGACCCGAGAAGGGTAAAGGGACCTCCACAATACAGTCCGACCATCCTACCCGGAAACGACTAATCTATTACAATATAGTGACAATTGATTTTTGACAAACATTACGCGTATATGGCAGGGACTTACACTGGGCAGGGGTGGGGCAGCCACTATGCTCAAGTATATCTCGAATACCGTATATAAGGAATCTTATATGGTAATACATAAAAGACATCCCGTTCTCGGTGTGCATTTTTCTACACTGTTGAACTTGAGGCAGAAATTGCGTTTGGAGAATGAATCTGGTGAGATTCATCAACAAGAAGGAAACTCGAGTTTTCTACAGCATCCTCGGCCAGTTTGAAGCCGCAGAATAAACGCATAGATTAAGAAGAGAGAGGGGTCATACACCATTTATAGACATGTAGGCTATGTTTTCCATTTTGGACACATTCGGATCCCCACCACAGTTATCTAATATTACTATTATGTAAATTGTTTATTACATGTTTTTGGGTACCCCTTTTGTTTTCTTGAGAAACACATATTTACATCAATATTTTGAGCTTACTATATAATCAGGGTTCTGGCAAGTATGATCACAAGTCACACAGTTGTATAGTTACATTCCTTATAAAAGTCAATTATATATGAGACGGGGTCGGTGACCTGAAACTCACAGCTCAAACAAATGTGTATTTAATGATAATTCGAATGTTTGTAAAGTCAAGGTAGCTGCTAACGGACTACACTAATATAACTGCAGTAGCATTATATATATAATGTTGCCATGTATTCAATGATTGTAGGCAGCACTATGTTTTACAAAACTCCTAGAAGTTTTGAGAACTCATTTGCGAAATTGCTGACTGTTCTCGATTTGGGATTGTGACAATCTCTCATACCGGTAGTGGTGCAACATATGACTCAATTTGAAGGGTCCAATATTGCATTTTGAAGCAAAAAATAACCACTAAATGCCGATATATGCTGTGTACATAGTTGCTAACCCGTTGTATTGTTTTATAGATCAAATTTGATAAGATAATTTAATGTAAAAATGTAAAAAGCTTTCGTAAAAATATTGTTAAGAGGATTAAAGCACTTGGTTTTATGGCTGATGGACAACCCGCCACATATGCGTCTGTAAAATAGATTTGACCCTACCCTGTATTGAAGGAACGTGAGGACTTAGTTGTCGAAAATATTCATATTTGTTCTAATCACCGTAAACAGAAAAATATTAAAACGCAGACAGTTTCGTTCATATATACCATGACCATCGCGTAAACAGCATGTTATCATAACGATCTACTATATTTTACCTAAGCAAGAGCCTGATTGTGTTACAGAAGACAGCACAATGCTACTGGCTAATCACACACAAATTTCATAAACGCTCTTTATTAGTTCCATATCAGGAATTCACTAACAAAGAACGCTCTTTATGTTTACTATCATAATATAAACAAACACCAGAAAAGTAAAAGTAACTTTGTATGCTTTTGTTTACATAACAATGGTCAAACATTTGACAATAATCTACTGTTTATGCGCTATTTCTCATTTGTATACGGACAAAGTCTGTCTACATTTTGATGTTCTTTCTGTTTGTGGCGGTTTTTGACGGTTGGAAATATTTTCACAGGATACCCACCGCCAAGGCCAACCGTACCTTTAATATTCACTTTTGTCATAATACTCTCCGGTTCCGTGGAACAACAATAGTCGCTAAATAATGTTATACGAACTTTTACCCCCCCCCCCCCCCCTCATAAAATCTCGAATATAAGCACGAATCTGTATGGACGACCATGTTTAGTATATTTCTGATGTGGTAAAATGTGAAGGGCGCGAGTCTCACTGATGTGATAATTATAAACAGCTGATCAATCTCAATCCCTTGAACAATATCATTATGTGACGCCTTAATACACTCAATATATAGCCGTAGCAGTGTGTGTGTTGGCGTTACTATACGAATATATTCAAGATGTTGTATTCGTCAACCGCATATATACATTAATGCAGAGTGCATATGCACATGCTTCGGAGTGAAACGGTCATATACTGAGAACAATCTCAAACTATATTTCGTGTAAAAGTTCCAACAAATGTGTGAGGCATGACGTTTCCAACTATTGAATTTTGTTAACCAAGCTTGTCGGTTTGACATCAACAGGCCTGCAAGTAGCGTGTCTGTCATTTGCAGAGTGAGGTCCCATGAGGGTGAATTTAGTGACGCTATCCCGTATCCCGGGCTTGCATAACCAAAGTCACCCTCAGATAACCTCATTATGCTTAAGTCTCAACTGCTATGGGAGACCTAGGATCAGTTGAAGTTCCCCAGTTGAAGTTGGTTTACCCAATAGTCACATCGATTATGCTTTTTATCTTCTGCAAATTAGGGGACATAAAAACTTCCCAGAAGGTAAAAGGTAACTAAAGCAACGTTAATTTGAAACTTTTGATACTTCCCAGAAAATGAGGCCTATAAACATAATGAGGTTCTCAGAGGGTGATTTTTGTGATGATAGCCCGATGTCTCATTCTGCAAATGACAGACTCACTATTTGCAGACTTGGTGCTACCAAACCCTGTCGTCACACCCTGCGTCGACAGTATATAGTCAGATACAACCACGGCCTATAAATATTATTTATGTATATTTATGATATTAATGTTATTTACGAGACCCACTATAATATTTTACTGGCTATGATCGAGTTAGCAGCAGAATCCGTGACAAAGAAAATAACATAGACTCGGCTGCATTCGCGTCTCAGGTAACTCGACGATGCCGTGATACCATCGAATGTTTGACGTGGCAATTATTAACTTGATACGGTGATAACATTAAACTCTAAACTATCAACTATGTCACTGTTAGGTCGTAACCTCGCAATCACTTAAAATAATGATACGTTGTATCCTGGTCGCGTTTATTTTATTTTACAATAGAGTATTCAGTGACAATATAATTTGTACAGAAACATTTCTAGACAATAAAACCATAGTCAGAAATGTAACGCCCTCGAGATCATATTATTAGGCATTATTATTTAAAATATATTGGAGGTTTAATGTAGTGATTGTGAAAAATGTGTATATATGTAAGGGCCATGTAGTTGATTATATGTAATATTGTTTGTATGTGTGTATAGTGTGCACTTCCTGAGAGAACATGTGCAATATTTAAAAAATCGAACTTATGAAATATGTACACACCTAATGTCACGTATGATATGTGTTCACACAGGTGCATACGTTCCAAATGGTTGAAATGTTCATCGCCAAAGTTGCAACGGCCATTGAATTGATACACCAATAACCAATACACCAATAATGCATTGCCAAAAAGTGACGAATGACGAATCAATGACAAGTTATTATGTTGAAACATAAACATGGAACGGCCATTGCATTGATACACCAATATATTACTGGTTATATTCTTTACACTCACTGCCAACAACATGACAAACGCCTTGACGATTGACATATTCCCAAATGTATTAGCATTATTTGTATTTATTATCAATATCATATAATATGATGAACTCATTTATTGATGTATATGTATGTTGTGTATTGTTTGTATAATGTTGTGTAAATAAGTTGTATGGCATGTTGCAACTTAGATGTTGACTTTGCTAATAAACAATTCAATTCAATATTACGGTTGCCAGCTCGCGGCAAATGCACTAAATTGTTTGTTTTTCGGTTCACTTATACGACATTTGAATTGTTTTTCGGCTGGCATATATCTTTGCATTGTTATTTATTCTAATGTATATTGAAATAGAGGCTTGAATAGTGCATGAAATAGCATGCGGAATAGTAATCAGGCCAACATTGTTGAGCTTCGTTACATGGTTCAAGTCTTGACGTGAGGCATTTAAATGTATTCAGCATTCAACATTTAGTGTATACCGCAATTGGAATACAAGCCGGAACTACAGTACAGTAATGCCTTAAATAATGCACTGCTTAACCACAGCAGAATTATGGGTAAATTTTCAGGATTTAGTCGGAAATATGACTTGTTGCCATTCATCGGAAAGTTCTCAGTCAGAGCTTTCCGATGAATGGCAACAAGCCATATTTCCGACTAAGTCCTGAAAAATTACCCATATTATGCTGTGGTTAAGGAGTCGATTATTTAGGTCATTACTGTAGTTTAGTAAATGAAGATTTACACTGAAGACCTATTTTAGCTTCTGAAGACTTGTTTTGAAGACTTGGTCTAGTCTCTGAAGACATTCTTTAAAGACTTATTTGGAAGACTACTAAATAATCATGATGACTTATGAGCTGTCGTTGTTGCCAAGGGCAATGACGTACACAACGATCAGCTCCGGGTGATGTACAGATAATTACCTGCTTAACTCACAATAACAGTAGTTACAGTATCATTCGTAGTCACAATCATGGATAATCTTATCCGACACAAGAGGGTTGAATAAATACAGAACACACATTACATCGCGATCCGCGTTCGTGAAATATATCATTGCGCCGTCCGCAACGTACATGTATTATATAAACATTCGCGATTAGATGCCCGTTGTGTGTCTACATTTATTAGTCGCCCTATAATATTTTCATTTCTTCCTAATAGCCCGGACATAATTTCGAGGATGGAACAAAACCCTTTAAACACTCTACTACAATTATTCAACATTATTCGAGCGACACACATTTATAACATAACGACTCCCACTATTACATAATATATACAAGAGTAGGATGTGTAGGTCCGTCTATCTGTCCGCCTCTGTTCGGATTTTTATCATAGACCCCCTAGACCGATTTCAACCAAATTTGGTGTGCTGACTCGGGGTACCGTGGCGGAGGTTACAACAGCGATAGTGTTTCAAAAAATTTGATTAAAAACATTTTAGTTAAAAAAAAAAAACACAAATTAAAATAAGCTCATTGTGCGCCTAATTGGGTATAAAATAAATGAATATTTAGGTTCAATATGAACCTATTTTCAGACCAGATGTACGCTCTTTATATATGTTTCCATTGTGGCCCACGCCATCCAACATAATACGGGTATAAGTCCACTATGGGCGTGGCATATTTTAGAATCAAATAATTCGAATACGAACGTATGTCAATATTTTGATTTAAATGTGCGCACATGCCCCTAACGCACAGGTGGGCCCCAGTTCCCCCGACGCTGCGTAAAGGCTCTCGAGCCTATTTCAGCTAGTATACATTAAAGCTATCAATTTCATAGTTTATAGTCGACGTCATCGATTTGAGACTTGATTAAAGATACAAGATATCTGATTCGAGTCGAGAAATCCATCCATCAAAGCTCAGAGTTATCAGACATCGATTTTAAAGTTTTTATTTTTCACCACCTGGATTACTTGGCGGCCTAGCACATATTCGACAAGCTGACAGACATACTCTCGATACAAACTTGCGTTCAACAAAATGTTGATATATAACACGTTTTGGAAAATGTTATACTAGAGTTGAAAATGGTTAGCATTTTTTTTTGGTTCTTAATTGATTCTGATAACTAACGTTTTTTTTTAAGAAATGTTGTTGTTGTTGGAAACTGATGATACGGGGACCATCGAATCGGATTATGTACCTTTAAGAGTCGCTTCAATCCCGAATTTGCTTGCTTTCAAATCTGCGTTTCGGGGATAGACATTAGATCGACACTATAAATGGGTATAAAGTGGACTTCCTATATGTTGGCAATTCATTATCGGATTCTTATTTCAGAGGCGACCAAAGATTCGAGAAGGAAGAGGAGTACTACACCGACGAACATCGTGGAAGTGCTGGCAGTTCTAGACTACACTATATATCAATTGTATGTACATCAGTGCTCGACTACACTATATATCAATTGTATGTACATCAGTGCTCGACTACACTATATATCAATTGTATGTACATCAGTGCTCGACTACACTATATATCAATTGTATGTACATCTTTGTTTCTTTTCTCGATGTTAATTGTTGACAATGGGTTGCAAGACACAAGGCAGAAATGCGCATATAATCGACCTATAATGTGAAATAGGTACCAAATGTGATTATCTTATTCTAAAATAAGCAGATAATCAACTCTTATCCGTTAGTTCGTTTCATGGCGCGGGCCATAGTGAATATACCTGTTAAATAGCGTACACCTGAGCAGTCGCGAGTTGGCTTATTTGAGTCATTGTCCGCACATAATTGGCTTAGAATCGCCTCATTGTGAGTCGATAATGTGACTAAAATATTCCTATTTTCAGCACATAATCGTATTCTATACAACTTACTGTTTCCTATGGTCACCGAGCATTTGTTGTGTATTTTTTTTTCTTGCCACCTGTTGTCACTTCATCACATAGACCTTAATATATCGACTGGATGTGCAACAACAAATTATTTACTTGAATCAATTATAATTAAGAATGTAAGAACAAAATGATAAAAATGATAAAATTGTTAAAGAATATAAGAAAAAATGATAAAAATTGTTATAATATATAAGAACAAATATTTAAAAAAAATTATAAATATTATTAAAGAACGTAAGAAAAATGATGAACAATTGTTAGGCCAATGCATTCTCTTATATATGCGAGGCGACCTATGGTCGACTCGCACACATAAGAGAATGCGTTGGCACAGGGTCTTTAATAAAATACCTATAATGTGAGATAGTACTTAATGTGATTATCGTATTCTGAAATAAGTAGATAATGGATTTTTACCTGTTATTTCGTTTTATGGCGCGGACCACAGTGAAAACATCTGTTAAAGAGCGTACACCGGAAAAGTAGTGAGCTGGCTTATTTTTGTCATTGTCAGCACATAATCTGCTTAGAATGGCCTCATAATGAGTCCATAATGTGAATAAAACTCTCTCGTTTTCAGCACATTATCGACTGAAAATGAAGCGATTCTAAGCAGATTTTCAACCTAATACAAGTTATATTATAATCAAATAATGTGCTGGTTGTCGGGAGAACATGCTGATTTCTTATACACGGCAATGGTTAGACTGGTTATTAAGTATCGTAGCACAGACTGGTGCCCTCATTTGATATATCGATGCGCTGTACTTGTAAACTGTCCAGATAATGTAAACTACTTTGTATTCGCTGACTACACACGGGCCACAGGATATGAACTGACCCTGCAAGAGGTACATTTCAATAAGTGATGTTGGAATTGTTTTCACCAAATGAACATTTTACCTGATTTTGTCGCACCAGGATCAATGGAAGATTTCAAGAAGAAACCTGGAATATACTCACATATCGATGACACAAAATACAGAATCGAGTCTGAAGTGCCGTTACAGTCAAATGTTTGATATATTGCATGTTAAAACTATCAACAAATTCGATTACAAAAATGCAACCATAATTTGTTTTGATACAAACAAATTAACTAAAACGTCCTGACAAGGATATTGCGCTAGTCATGAAACCCAATGGGCAAATATCCTCGTGGAAATACGCATATATTCGACCTATAATATGAACTAGGTACGGGCCGGAGTGACAAAATATGTTAAAGAGAATACGCCCGAGAAGTCGTGAGATGGCTTATTTTTGCTTAGAATCGCCTCATTGTAAGTCGATAATGTGACTAAAATGTTCTCATTTTCAAAACATTATCGACTCAACAAGAGGCGATTCTGAGCATATTATCAACCTAAATCATGTTCCATTATAAGCAGATAATGGGCTTTTCGGGAGAACAATGGTGCAATGTGGGCAAGTGGGTGTAACGGAAATATTACGGAAATCCTGCTATCGTCCTTTTATATTTCAGTTGGAGAGAGCGCAGTACAGGCGGAACGGAAGCCGAACTACATGCGCAGGCGCTTGACTCAATCATGAAGTATTATGTCACCGTCTTCAATGGGGTGAGCAACCGATCGTGCGATAGTCATGCTATCTCATTAGAAGCGATCTTTATTGTTCTGTATTTGCATCAATTGGGGTGACCTGTAGTCATTTGACATAACATTGGGGCCGGATTCGTCATCTCCGGTTTAAACCTCCGAGTTTAAACCTGGTTTAAACCTACATTGGCGGTCCAGCCAAACCAGGTCTAAGGGGGCGTTTTTTTCGTTCAGTTTCCAGCTAATTGACAACTCAATTTGGTGATATGAGCGCACAGTCAAACTACCCTCTTACCTATCGGACCAAAAGACAAGCCGATATAATGGTTATTGACATGTCATAAATTATCGCGCACGCTCATTGGATTTATTCATTAAATATCGCTCATGGACCATTAATCCGATCTCTTTGTGGGTTTAACTTAATCTGACAAAGGGCATGTCTCTCCACACGGGTGTCACGCGCTGTTTATCACTTTGTTTGTGATAAATTTTCTGCAAGATGCTTTACCCGCAAAGACAAAATTTGTCGTATTTACATGTATATATTAAAGGGTATAGGAGTGTATATATATGTCCGTTTGTCTGTTCGCAACTGTTCTTAAAACTGATTTAAAAATTAGAATTTTTTTTTTTTTTTTTAAATGAAAAAATTGTGTTGTTAAATTGAGTAAGGAGTTGTATCTAACAAGAAACAATATTTAAAATTTATATTAATATTAGTTTGTTTTAAATTTAATTAAATTTGTTTTAAGTTAAAATGTTCAAATGATCAAAATGTCCGCAAATGTGACGCAGGCTCCTGTCGCACGAAGGGGCCGCAGTCCCCTCTGACGCTGAATAAAGGCTCCATAATCGAGTCAATTCTGGACCAAGATGTCAGTCAAGTAGAAGCTATATGCTTACTAGTGCACACCACAAACGGCATCTGAACTGTTTGAAGTGAACAACCATACAGAGGCACAGCTTTTAATAAAGAAATATATTACATGCGTTGTTTTTTTTTCAATGTAATAAATTTTCCGTCATGCAGAAAATCAAAAAGTTCCCAGATCTTGAACTGGTATAATTTATGGGCGGAGCCAGAGTAGAGCTTTGTTGCATGATCTACATCAATATAAGTAATCACATTTGACTCATATAGCAATATAAGTTTAGGATGGCAAACTATGTGTATAGCATATCTGGTCATGCAGTATCATCGTTGTGGTGTCAAAATTAGAACGTTGAACCATTCAAAAGAATTCGTAGAAAACACCAGTATTTGTGATTGCCACAAGCAAAAAAAAACAAGATAGTTGTAAAAATCATATTGAAGGAACATGTCCATATCTGAGCAAAGCTCGCGTGCGAATGAATCAACTGTGACATGATAACACCAGTCGGCAGCCGCCACTTATAGACACGCCCTCACTCGAGATAATTTACAGCTCCACCCTTTGATTGATTGTTTGGCAATTCTAAACCGCGATGAAGAAAAGACGGATTCGTCATTTCAGGTTTAGCCTCCGTAAAGCTGGTTTAGCTGGACCACCGAATTAGATGGTTTAGTTGTCGGTTTAAGCTTATAAAACGCAAACAAAATATCGAAATTGACAAAAACTTACCCCCACACGCTTTATAGGTGTGAGTGCTTCTCGCTTATAAATTTCCAATCAAAATATGGTCGCTGTCGTAATTATTGATTTTCACAATCAATAAAACGAGGCGGTCCGCATTAGGCAAGTACGATTAATTATCTCGACGATACAGAGACACTACTGCTAAACCATTGGTCTGGCTGGACCAGGTTTAAACCAGAGATGAAGAATGCGTCACTTAGACCTGCGATCGTGGGTTTAAACCACGGATTTTGCTGACTCACGGCGGTTTAAACCTAGAGGTTTACGTAAACCAGGTTTAAACCTGAGATGACGAATCGGGCCTGGATGTCTGAAACTTAATCGGGTACTTGTTGTCAGCATAGCATTTGATTAATAAATAGATCATGAATTGGAGTTGACTACGCCCGAATAGTGTCCAGTGGTGTGGGTACAGTTCACGACGGGAAGTGGGTGTGGGATGGACAAATCTCACCCTCGGGGCCAGATATTTGTGCCGAGTGTCCGGCCCAAATATCTGGCCCCGAGGGTAAGCTTTTTCCATTCCCACACCACGGGTCATGATGGATCATTTTTCTCCCACACCAGGAGCCTCATTGTGATGTTTTCGTTTTAGAGCCGTTCAACACAAGTTAAACCGTACATCTGGGATAAAATCTAATGCGATACTTGTGATCAGCGGGTATGACATCGGTATATACGTATATACTGAATAAACAAAGCGTTTCACTCGGGCGAGCAGGGTTAACGAGTTTGAGTCTGTCAGTCATGAAATCGACATCCTGAAATCAACTTTCTAAATTGGAACTATTTCTTTCGCATGTTGTGGCGTGCAGTGTCATCTTTGTTTTGATTTTACACTTGAAAGGTTCATTCACTGTCTGATTGAATTTGAAGAATTCGCCTTCTCTTCGGTTGAGCATAGTCACACGTATATATGTTTATTGCGCATTTGTTCAACTCCGCGCCAGCGAATACACTTTTGTTGGAGGTTTCTTGTGTGCCAATAGTTGAATGTGTGTTTCCAATGATCTGTGGAACTGGATAAATGTTCGAAGAAGCAGGAAGAGGAAATGTTGGCACCAAACTGTTGCTTTGATTCTTATTGCTGGATAATATACCAGATATCGCTCTTTTCTGTGTTGTGTTAAGTTGCCTGTAGTTATTCAGGGAATCTGTGTTTTTATGCCCTGTCACGTAGACTTTCAGAGAATCAGGGACATTGTTGTCGGACATTTTCTGGTCGAGGGTTTTTCTGACACTGGAATTACTGATATTTCGTTCATCCGTTTTCGCACCAGGTAAGTCAGCTTTTATTGCCATCTTGTTCATTATTCCCTCGATTTTGTTTTTTCCTACTGGACCTTTCAAGAACCATCTATCCTTTTCAGCGGGGAATTGATTATTTGTAACCACTGCCACGTAGAACGGGTCATCATTTTGACTGTAGTTTGTTGGTCTCTTTGATTCAAAGAAAAGATACATTGCTATGGGACACCGATCCTTGTTTCCTGGTGTTTCATACATCCTAGGTGGACAAATCCGGGTATCATTTATGTCGTCACCCGTCCTGGCTTTTGTTGTTCTTTCTCGATATTCCAGATATCGTAAATTTCCTCACTATCCATTTTAAGGGAAATGTCACCCCAACATATACGCCGGTGTTCTTCGGAGCCCCCTCGGATACCAAAATGCAATGTGTTCTGAAACCACATCATATTCAGAATAGAGGTTGGAGAAGATTTTCCCAGCTGCCCACTTGAATACAACATGTCTGTATCATCATCTGTAAGCGGATCTGTTTTTTGTTTGTTTTGATCCTTTTCCTTGCGATCTTAGATCTCTCTGCTTCATACGGAGGGCTTCTCTGGTATCGAACAAGGAATAACTTTCCGGTGACATAATTTGTGATCCATACATGTGGCGTTTTAATTCACGATCGAAGCTTCCGATCATTCCACGCGAGTAGCTTGACTCATATTCCGTGTCGTCAGCTTTCCGGACATTTATTACGAACTCTGCGAGATATTTGTTCAATTCTACCTGGAGAATATCCTGAATTTTGCTATCTTCATCGTGTCTTTCAATCAAAACTGATGAGATGAGAATTTCAGATGAGAAGATGTCTTCCTCAGCGTGTTTTTATTTTCATTCGCTTCTACGAATTCTTCTGTGTTTATTGATTCGAAACGAGAATTGTTTTGGTTTGTCGCCATTCTGTTGTTGACATATGCAGACGGCTCATATAAAAATAGTTCCGGCTATTAATTATATAGGTGAAGTAGTCACGTGGGTAGTGTGAGATAGCAGGTCACGTGTTATGTGAGACAGGGAAATCTCACCCAGCTATCTCACACAGGGCTGCCTGTGCTAAAGTATGTAGGGGTGGGAGAAATACCCATCCCATTGGGGACTACTCTCGCGTAGTTATCGACAATACATGCTATATTTATTATGTTTCACCGAACAATTCATTTTTTGTTGAAAGCACGAAGACTCGAAACTACACAACACGTGAATTCAATGTAATGTTGCCACTTCGTACGTTAACGGCATTCCTGAGCGAACAGTATTCACAGTAGCGTTTTAATTGCATTTGAAGACGCCTCGGTAAATTTGTGGATACATTTCCGTATCCATTTTCTCTAAACGTACATGTGGCTCATTATATATTCCAGGTTGATCTGAGATACAGAGGAATTACTACACTATCCATTGGTCTGACGCCAGTGCAGTTCGTTATCGTTACGGTATGGTCCCACTTTTACATAAAAAGGGCACAAACTATTGTGCTCTCGAATTAAGCCGACATAACTAGTTTAGTTTAAACATGCACATGTTACATGAAATGCATTTAGCATGTCGAGAATACATAACGTAATTGTAGGTATAGTGATTTGTTATATATCTGGTAGACAGGGAGAACGACAGTTAAGCACACCCATCGCTTTTAGAGTGTCTGTAGATATTATCTGTATATATTACAGTGCAGGAACCAATTCTTGTTGTAGACGCACTGGTCCAGGTGCTACCATGGCCGAGTAACTTTGTAACTCTGTAGTGATTCCAGTAGCGTCCTTTAACGTGCACATACCGAGGCGTGTACACGGGTCAGCCATTAATGTCCGCGCCCGATCGGACAGCACCCACGACAACATACCTGGACAAGTGTTGTAATGGGGGAAAGTCGGCATTTTGCATTCGGATCTTTATACAGTGATCTCTAATGAGACTTTTCAGTCTGACAAACTTGGTATCTGACCGAGTTCTGATTTTTGTCGGAATACCCTGACCAGGTTGCGATCCCCGGTCCGCTAGCACGAGATACCAGTACGCTACACTCGGTTACCGACTTCTTATTTCCACTATGAGACACGAAACGGGCCTGTAAAATGCATAAATAAGTGTTCCTGTAGTTTTTGCGTTAACATCGCCTTTAATAGTAGATATATAATATGGTTACTACTTGTATGGGCTCTGGAATATATATATATGCACTGACGAAAATATGTCGAAACTTTTTAGGTCTTTACTTCTATTCCGGATTGTAACTAGTACTGATGATTCTTTCAATTGTATTTTATTATGTACATGTAATAACTAAGTTTCAATATTCGGAACAAACCACCAGAACGTTCTCATTTGTATGTATAGTGTATATCTGTTTTCTGATGTCCCATGACTAATGGCTGAGAATAAAGCGTTACTTACTTAGTTACGTGCCCAGCTTGTTCAGTGTTATGCGTTTGCGCGACAAATTTAACGAACCGAGTTAATATTTTGCATCTGGATTTTCCAGAACAATATCTCGATCGCGTTCGAAAACCAGGTTTGTCAGATTGATTTACCCGCGTTAAGGTCCTTATTGTTAGGCTATTTTTATTAGCCCATTAATGCGATAACACGAACACATGTCAACCGATTATATTCATATTTGTTGAATGGATATTCCACCGCAATATTTCGATACGAATGTCAAGCAAATACTTCACTCGTTTCGGGAGGGAAACTCGACCACGTGTCACTCCGATTGAAATAAATCGCTATCTGATTGTGAACCCCGAGTGAGTATATTTCGCTATATAATCGTAAATTTGCGTATTATGTTCACTGCCATATATTGTGTATATACTTCTATATATCAATATCCTTATGTTATTCATCTATTAACTTGAATGAGAGAATAAAGCATATGACCGTAATGGGGTGACATATGACCGCAATGGGGTGACATATGGCCGTAATGGGGTGCATATGACCGTAATGGGGTGACATATGACCGCAATGGTGTGACATATGACCGTAATCGGGTGACATATGACCGTAATGGGGTGACATAGCATGTAAGTGTTCTATATTTTCATGTAAATTTTATTTGTTCCACTCAGAATCCCATCAACTCAAACTGGACGGTCAGCAATAGTGAGGCTGGGACACCACGTGATTTGGTAGACTCGCTTGTGGCGCTGACTGATTTTCGTACCTGGATTCAATCTGATGTAACAATACCTAACGACCATGCTATGCTATTCACCAAGTGAGTAAAACATAGTCTCGCTGCTTATCTGAAATAAGGTAAAAGTTGTTTAAACGGACATGGCTTATTCGAACCACCAAATATTTGTCTACGTAATTCGGAGCGCGAATACGATAGGTCGATAAATACACGAACTATTGATATACCGGCTTCATATGCTTTTAGAACCACTTGCCAAAGTCACAGACATTTTCCGGCCGTTTTCAACTTTTCGCCAGAATTAAGACGAACACTATTTATTGCTACCATAGCACGAATAGACTACCACGGAACGCTCTTTTCTGTCCCATGTCGTGCAAATGGTTGTTTTTTGTTTGGCTCACTTAGTGCTCGTAGAAAGGTAGTTCAGATATGTATCGACCTATTTCGATACTGGAAAAAATTCAAAAGCGATAATCGTATGTTTATTTTGGAGCGCAAACCGCCATGTGGCTTTAAGATTCCCGGTTCGATTTTTCGCCAACTAGTTACAGATTTCCCCCTTGTCAGGCATATGAAATGAATAAAAATAATTGCCATCAGCATCCTATTTATCAACGGACATGGCATAAATCCACAACATCGTCCATAAGTAATCCACCGAAAACGACCACAAAACATCATAACTGAGAATCACGTTTGGACGACGGAAGAACGAACGCTCTTTATCTGAGACAATCATTAAATTTTCTTCGGCTGAAACAATAATCCAAAAGGTGGAAACTTGCTCTTGTAATAGTTGATACTTGATCATGAAAACTTCAGATAAATTGGCTCATGTATCCGATCTAATGTTCTGGTATAGAACACGTGCATATGTTTTTTGGGGGGGGGGGTCAAAGTTGACAGGGTATCTTTAATCGCTTCCTACTGTATGCAATATACATGTTCAGTGTTGTACATTATGTCGGTTCCTTTATTTAACACACCCATACATATATCTTCGAACAAATTAAAATTTCATTATGCATAATGGATCACCAAGATCACCAATCATTTGAATTTAAGAAGCACAATTTCTAGTGTTCGTGATTTGCCTTTTGTTAGATTAGATAGAAGTTGCGACATTAAATCGTCGCGTCAGAACTAGAAGTGTTCTATATCTATATTTTCATTTTTGTGGGAAATCGAGTTTAAATTTTTGACCCGGGGTTCACATGTTCTCATTCTATTTTTTGGAAGATAGTACACAGCGGGTATGATAGCTGGCGTAAAAATACTATTATATGACGAGTTTCGAGACAAAACATAATACATTGGGTGTAATCACGAAAAAAACACTTTGGAGATAGAACAAGCTGTGTAAAATGTTCCGTTTTGTTCCGTGAAATAGTGGTTTTCGTACTAATATAAACGTGCAATAATCCCATATGACGCCATTTTCTGTGTTACTTTAACCAAATAATTATCCTAGATATAAGATGTGCATACCTATCATTATTTCCAACTAGACACTTCGCTGGCACTCTGCCAAGTTCCGGTTCCATTGATTTATATTGAATGTCAGAGATACAACATTTTAGCACTGAAATTTATTTAATCACGTGGTACAAAATAAATAGAATCATTGGTCCACAGTGGAGATAAAACAATATAGCACTGTCAACAAAGTGAGTTTTTGAGATGGAACAGATTTACACAGCCTCTCATTCAAATTTGTTATACGTTAGACACGATATATGGCGATTTTCGGACAGCAAAGATACAAATATCTCATTTTCCTGCCAAAATGGAGATAGAACAGTTCAGTTCCGACGCGACGGAAATGAGTTAGCGATTAAAATATGTCGACAGTCGTGATAGTGCTTTGTTTATAACTGATTAGTCTAACATCACTTGAGGGTTCCTTGCCACTTAAAGTCGTTTCATTGTTGGTATATTCGAAATACTTAAAGACTCAATTGTATTGAAAGGTCCCATCCAGTCGCTCCCAGATATGGGTGATACACATAGACCAGCCCCCAGATATGGGGGATACATATAGACCAGCCCCCAGATATGGGGGATACATGTGCGATATACTGTATCATATCACGAAGACGCCCACCTCTCAAGTGCTACGTTACATACATTGTTTGATTTATTTTCAGATACAACCTAGTTCGGGGTGGATCAACTTCGAATGTAGGTGAGTTTTCTACCATCGTCGTGACATACCTTATACACCGCAAACATCGCCAGCTTGAATATACCAATAACATGATTTTAGGGCGTTATGGTTTATTAACGGCCCTCCAGGAATGATTAACAGCCCGATGGCATATTAGGCTAATAGGCCCGATGGCTTTTAATCATTCCTGTGGGGGGGGGGGGGGCGTTAATAAGCCATGGCGCCCGACAAAATCATGTTATTACTATTATTATCACTCCGTCCACATGATCGGTGACAACCGGAAGGGCGGCGGGCGTTAACGAAAACAAAGCTTCGATAACGCCCGCCGCCCGCTTCCGGTCAACTTAGCCTTAAAATGATGTAATCATATCGTGGTGATAAAATATTGTTAATCTACTAGAGAACGCCAACTAAAGTGGTAATAATGTGTGCTGAGCACTAGCTAAATATGATATCATAATAAATATTGTCGCGTGGCGTTAAATAACTTGTTCCTGTTACTGTCGAATGTATAGATTTGGTTACCCGGTATATCAAATAACTTGTTCCTGTTACTGTCGAATGTATAGATTTGGTTACCCGGTATATCAAATAACTTGTTCATGTTACTGCCGAATGTATAGATTTGGTTACCCGGTATATCAGATAACTTGTTCCTGTTACTGCCGAATGTATAGATTTGGTTACCCGGTATATCAGATCAGCAAATGCTGACAGGATCCTACGTATAAATACGAATTATTCCGGGGCAGATCCTCTCGATAACATACGTAAGATCTTCAGCTGGAATGGCTATCGATGTGGGGTCTATCGATAACACTTATTAGAGGATCTTCAGTTGAAGCAGAATAAGGGCGATAACTCTAAATATAAAGTACTTTAATAAGTAATTAATTAATATTAAAATAACGGAGATATTTGAAGAAGTTTTTACCGTAATAACCGTGATATTTGAAAACAATTGGTTTGTTAACGATTATTGCTGACTAAATAACGGATATATTTGCAGACGTCTTTCTATTTTTATTGTGTTTCGCGTTTGTCATACCGATCGCGATAAAGGTTTCACAAATAAGACACAACTCACCTGTACCAAAGTGAGTCTGATAATTACGTATTTCAGCGTTTTATGTAATTACTATATTAATTTTGCTCACGCTTATCTCATTAAGCGATGCAATATAACTATATCTCTTTTATACATGTATGTCTCTATTGGTGAACACTGTGCAACGAGCGTATCACAAGACGGAAACACAGTTATTTCGATACATTGTTTTTACTCAAATGAGAGGGCATTGTCGTTTAAAAGGAACATATATTCTTTTTTCTTGTTCAGGCCTGGCATATGTTGGTACCACATGCACATCTTCCAGTCAGTCGATCATCGAGGAAGAAATAGACTTCATGGTGGAAACGACTGTTGCTCATGAACTCGGACACAGGTCAGTGATACGACTGGTATTGACGTAAAATTTGTTATGCGAGATTTTGGCTGACCTGGGCCCGGTAAGCATGGTTCACGATGTACGTGGACAAGTTGGCCAATGGCCTTTTTCGACACTTACCAAAAAACTTTTCATTTTGGCCAAAAGCGGTTTAAAGGCTACTGTCAGCAATAACTTCTCAGATTATCAGATATCCGCGAACACTCATACATGTATATGGCAGATGTTTGTACGCCGAATAAATCGTAACAATGTTGTACCCTGTTGTTACGTCGGGTACATTGGGTACAAATTAGAAACCATTTTTCCTCAACTACTTTCAGGCCCATTGGTACATGATGTCTTCCGGTTACTTTACCTGTCACATTTGGGTACTTTTTTTTTTTTTTTGAGATATTTCAAGGTGGTTACTTTACCTATCAGATTATGTTACGTTTTGGTACTTTAATTTGTTTTCTTAGAAATCACAGGGTACAAGGGTACATTGGGTACAGTTTAGAAGACATTTCCTGAACTAATTTACAATCCATCAGTACATTGGGTACATGCGGGTACTGCAGATTACTTTACATTTCAGTTAAAGGGGAAGAAAACTATCGCATAATGAAAAGGCATGTACATTAAGCAAGCTGTTCTCTGTTCGTGTGTACAATTTCAGCGCAAATCTCCACAGAAGATCGGAGATATGGCGCCTCAAACTAATCCGAGGTAGCAATTACGCCAGTCTTAAGGACGCAATTTTGGACGAACAATTTTCCTTTCTAGTTTGTGACGTGACGGCCTCACTTGGCTGTTTAATGCTAAACTGTTTCGCGTACGATAATCTGAGTTAAGATATGAACATAAATAAAACATCAGATTGAATGTTTGCTATGCGCAATATCACACTCAAATGTTATGCGACCATTATAACTGGCCGTAAATTTATAGTTTAAATTTATAACGTAAATCATTTTTTGTTTTCGCTTATAATACATGTATGTAGTCTTCAATAGGCAGTGTTTATTATATTTTGCGCAGAATAACAAACAAACACGCCAAAATTAGTTTTGTTTGATAGCCTTTATACACATATCTGCACATAGGATGAGTAACGCGAAGTGAGGCCGTCGTCACGTCATGATCTTATAAATATTGACGCGGGGTAATTAACGGGAGTTTTCTATTGCGCGATGTGATATCGTCGTGTTTGAGTATAACTGAGAAATTAGATGTGTTTTATCACACCATGGTTGATATACTGAATACATTGACGACCTGGCTGATTTGTTGATGGTTTCCTTCCCCTTTAATGTTACATTGGGTACTTTTTTTTCTTAGAAATATCAAGGGTCCATTTGGTACAAATTAGAAAAAAATATATCCCTGAACTAATTTACAACCCATTGGGGTCACATGGTACATGGTTACTTCAGGTTACTTTACCTATCGGTTAATGTTACACTTGGTACAAATTAGAAAACAGCGGCACACCTTAGGATTTAAAAAAATGAACAGACAAGAGTATTTATTGCAATTGCTTTCAGCAGATGGGTGGGATGACCTTTGGGTGGCTAGGAGACAAGGCGTCTGCATAAATAGTTTAATTATTTCAGTGCCTGCATATAAGCTACGTGTATAATACATCCGTCTTTAAATTTGAAATGTAAGATTAGTGTCACGCAAACTGAAAAAATAGTGTTACAATCGTGGTTGGCCGTCCAACATCATTCTCAGTTGTGTGCGAACAATTTAAACTAAACGTAAACTTGCTACGATGCCTTCGTTCCCTATGTTCTGTCTGTATATGGAAATCCGTATATTTATCGACCCATGTTATTCCTCCCGCTATGTGACGTATGTATAGTCTGGATTTTCAAATGAACCGCACTTAATATTTTGGACTGTGGAATAGCGTCGAGATTGCAGTTCGCGTTATATGCATGCCTCAGATTTAACATAGTAATTGCTAGTTTGTGTCTGATGCAGTAATCTCTACCAATTCACACCCACACACACACACCGACCAGCGTCGATACATTCATACTCAGCCATACATTCAAAAATATGAATCCACGCCGGATGAGAATTAGATGGGATGATAGACATTGGCGAGGCAAACTATTTATTAGCTTTTATATTTTAGTTTGAGTTTGAAACACGATGGTACAGATACAAATGCGTGCAGTGCGGCTGATAAATACATAATGGCGGCTTCATCAAGTGCCGCTCCCAGTGACAAGATACTCAATCTCTGGAAGTTTTCAACATGTTCCCAAACTGAGATGCTAACATACGTCGATGGCCTCGGATCGTAAGTACTGTACTAGAGTTATATGAAAGCAAGTGTTTGTTCATTCTCCTGACTCACAGCATATGTCGATTGCTTTATCAAGGAATACACACACATGCATATTCCCTACAAAAATTACTTAGATATATAGTTCCAAATGATAATAATCCAGTTTTTCAAATTTACTCCCCGCATTTATTTGTTATATTTTAATGAGTTAAATTGTTAATGTTGATATGTGTTTTGTTTGGAGGAAACTCCGCTTAATTGTATCTACTCTTCGGGGTTCTTGATCGGTAACAAACGTTCTGATTCTGATTCATATATACATTTACATAAAATAGGAACAAACAATCTTGTCTACGAAGGAATTTAAATGTTTGATTTAGCTAATTTCCACAGCAGTGTGCAGATATACGAGTTGGGATGTCTCCCTTTTTGTGTAAATCATGAACCTTATGGCGGCGTAGCGGTCGGTGTATTTTAACGACACGGTCCACTGGTGTTTCCACCCTTAAAGTGATGTGAAACACTCCAGTAGTGTGATCAATTAGGAATTGAGAATAATCTTGCTCAATGTAGTTTCTTTCTTACAAATATTATATCAAAATTGAAAACGCACACCGTCATTCGTATATATGAATTACATGTTAGTTTATCGCAGGTATAGGCGTCCCGATTCGAGCAGTAAATATTTACAATTGCGCTCAGTTCAGATATGTTTTCTATGGAGTGGTAAGATCGATCTTCTAGAGATTTCCGGCGTTGTTAGTAGAATGGTACATTCATCCATTAGTAGAATGGTACATTCATCCATTAGTAGAATGGTACATTCATTCATTAGTAGAATGGTACATTCACACATTAGTAGAATGGTACATTCATCCATTAGTAGAATGGTACATTCATCCATTAGTAGAATGGTACATTCATCCATTAGTAGAATGGTACATTCACCCATTAGTAGAATGGTACATTCATCCATTAGTAGAATGGTACATTCATCCAATAGTAGCATTGTACATTCATCCATTAGTAGAATGGTACATTCACCCATTAGTAGAATGGTACATTCACCCATTAGTAGAATGGTACATTCATCCATTAGTAGAATGGTACATTCATCCATTAGTAGAATGGTACATTCACCCATTAGTAGAATGGTACATTCATCCATTAGTAGAATGGTACATTCACCCATTAGTAGAATGGTACATTCACCCATTAGTAGAATGGTACATTCATCCATTAGTAGAATGGTACATTCACCCATTAGTAGAATGGTACATTCATCCATTAGTAGAATGGTACATTCACCCATTAGTAGAATGGTACATTCATCCATTAGTAGAATGGTACATTCACCCATTAGTAGAATGGTACATTCATCCATTAGTAGAATGGTACATTCACCCATTAGTAGAATGGTACATTCATCCATTAGTATAATGGTACATTCATCCATTAGTAGAATGGTACATTCATCCATTAGTATAATGGTACATTCATCCATTAGTAGAATGGTACATTCATCCATTAGTAGAATGGTACATTCATCCATTAGTAGAATGGTACATTCATCCATTAGTAGAATGGTACATTCACCCATTAGTAGAATGGTACATTCATCCATTAGTAGAATGGTACATTCACCCATTAGTAGAATGGTACATTCACCCATTAGTAGAATGGTACATTCACCCATTAGTAGAATGGTACATTAATCCATTAGTAGAATGGTACATTCACCCATTAGTAGAATGGTACATTCACCCATTAGTAGAATGGTACATTCACCCATTAGTAGAATGGTACATTCATCCATTAGTAGAATGGTACATTCACCCATTAGTAGAAAGGTACATTCATCCATTAGTAGAATGGTACATTCACCCATTAGTAGAATGGTACATTCATCCATTAGTAGAATGGTACATTCACCCATTAGTAGAATGGTACATTCATCCATTAGTAGAATGGTACATTCATCCATTAGTAGAATGGTACATTCACCCATTAGTAGAATGGTACATTCATCCATTAGTAGAATGGTACATTCATCCATTAGTAGAATGGTACATTCACCCATTAGTAGAATGGTACATTCACCCATTAGTAGAATGGTACATTCATCCATTAGTAGAATGGTACATTCATCCATTAGTAGAATGGTACATTCACCCATTAGTAGAATGGTACATTCACCCATTAGTAGAATGGTACATTCATCCATTAGTAGAATGGTACATTCATCCATTAGTAGAATGGTACATTCATCCATTAGTAGAATGGTACATTCACCCATTAGTAGAATGGTACATTCACCCATTAGTAGAATGGTACATTCACCCATTAGTATAATGGTACATCCACCCATTAGTAGAATGGTACATTCACCCATTAGTAGAATGGTACATTCATCCATTAGTAGAATGGTACATTCACCCATTAGTAGAATGGTACATTCATCCATTAGTAGAATGGTACATTCATCCATTAGTAGAATGGTACATTCACCCATTAGTAGAATGGTACATTCATCCATTAGTAGAATGGTACATTCACCCATTAGTAGAATGGTACATTCATCCATTAGTAGAATGGTACATTCACCCATTAGTAGAATGGTACATTCATCCATTAGTAGAATGGTACATTCACCCATTAGTAGAATGGTACATTCATCCATTAGTAGAATGGTACATTCATCCATTAGTAGAATGGTACATTCATCCATTAGTAGAATGGTACATTCATCCATTAGTAGAATGGTACATTCATCCATTAGTAGAATGGTACATTCATCCATTAGTAGAATGGTACATTCATCCATTAGTAGAATGGTACATTCATCCATTAGTAGAATGGTACATTCATCCATTAGTAGAATGGTACATTCACCCATTAGTAGAATGGTACATTCATCCATTAGTAGAATGGTACATTCATCCATTAGTAGAATGGTCCATTCACCCATTAGTAGAATGGTACATTCATCCATTAGTAGAATGGTACATTCATCCATTAGTAGAATGGTACATTCATCCATTAGTAGAATGGTACATTCATCCATTAGTAGAATTGTACATTCATCCATTAGTAGAATGGTACATTCACCCATTAGTAGAATGGTACATTCATCCATTAGTAGAATGGTACATTCATCCATTAGTAGAATGGTACATTCATCCATTAGTAGAATGGTACATTCACCCATTAGTAGAATGGTACATTCATCCATTAGTAGAATGGTACATTCACCCATTAGTAGAATGGTACATACACCCATTAGTAGAATGGTACATTCACCCATTAGTAGAATGGTACATTCACCCATTAGTAGAATGGTACATTCATCCATTAGTAGAATGGTACATTCATCCATTAGTAGAATGGTACATTCACCCATTAGTAGAATGGTACATTCATCCATTAGTAGAATGGTACATTCATCCATTAGTAGAATGGTACATTCACCCATTAGTAGAATGGTACATTCACCCATTAGTAGAATGGTACATTCACCCATTAGTAGAATGGTACATTCATCCATTAGTAGAATGGTACATTCATCCATTAGTAGAATGGTACATTCACCCATTAGTAGAATGGTACATTCACCCATTAGTAGAATGGTACATTCATCCATTAGTAGAATGGTACATTCATCCATTAGTAGAATGGTACATTCATCCATTAGTAGAATGGTACATTCACCCATTAGTAGAATGGTACATTCACCCATTAGTAGAATGGTACATTCACCCATTAGTATAATGGTACATCCACCCATTAGTAGAATGGTACATTCACCCATTAGTAGAATGGTACATTCATCCATTAGTAGAATGGTACATTCACCCATTAGTAGAATGGTACATTCATCCATTAGTAGAATGGTACATTCATCCATTAGTAGAATGGTACATTCACCCATTAGTAGAATGGTACATTCATCCATTAGTAGAATGGTACATTCACCCATTAGTAGAATGGTACATTCACCCATTAGTAGAATGGTACATTCACCCATTAGTAGAATGGTACATTCACACATTAGTAGAATGGTACATTCATCCATTAGTAGAATGGTACATTCACCCATTAGTAGAATGGTACATTCATCTATTAGTAGAATGGTACATTCATCCATTAGTAGAATGGTACATTCATCCATTAGTAGAATGGTACATTCACCCATTAGTAGAATGGTACATTCACCCATTAGTAGAATGGTACATTCACCCATTAGTAGAATGGTACATTCATCCATTTGTAGAATGGTACATTCATCCATTAGTAGAATGGAACATTCACCCATTAGTAGAATGGTACATTCATTCATTAGTAGAATGGTACATTCATCCATTAGTAGAATGGTACATTCATCCATTAGTAGAATGGTACATTCATCCATTAGTAGAATGGTACATTCACCCATTAGTAGAATGGTACATTCATCCATTAGTAGAATGGTACATTCATCCATTAGTAGAATGGTACATTCATCCATTAGTAGAATGGTACATTCATCCATTAGTAGAATGGTACATTCATCCATTAGTAGAATGGTAAATTCATCCATTAGTAGAATGGTACATTCACCCATTAGTAGAATGGTACATTCTCCCATTAGTAGAATGGTACATTCACCCATTAGTAGAATGGTACATTCACCCATTAGTAGAATGGTACATTCATCCATTAGTAGAATGGTACATGCATCCATTAGTAGAATGGTACATTCATCCATTAGTAGAATGGTACATTCATCCATTAGTAGAATGGTACATTCACCCATTAGTAGAATGGTACATTCACCCATTAGTAGAATGGTACATTCACCCATTAGTAGAATGGTACATTCACCCATTAGTAGAATGGTACATTCATCCATTAGTAGAATGGTACATTCATCCATTAGTAGAATGGTACATTCACCCATTAGTAGAATGGTACATTCATCCATTAGTAGAATGGTACATTCATCCATTAGTAGAATGGTACATTCAACCATTAGTAGAATGGTACATTCACCCATTAGTAGAATGGTACATTCACCCATTAGTAGAATGGTACATTCACCCATTAGTATAATGGTACATTCACCCATTAGTAGAATGGTACATTCATCCATTAGTAGAATGGTACATTCACCCATTAGTAGAATGGTACATTCACCCATTAGTAGAATGGTACATTCACCCATTAGTAGAATGGTACATTCACCCATTAGTAGAATGGTACATTCATCCATTAGTAGAATGGTACATTCACCCATTAGTAGAATGGTACATTCACCCATTAGTAAATGGTACATTCATCCATTAGTAGAATGGTACATTCATCCATTAGTAGAATGGTACATTCATCCATTAGTAGAATGGTACATTCATCCATTAGTAGAATGGTACATTCATCCATTAGTAGAATGGTACATTCATCCATTAGTAGAATGGTACATTCATCCATTAGTAGAATGGTACATTCATCCATTAGTAGAATGGTACATTCATCCATTAGTAGAATGGTACATTCATCCATTAGTAGAATGGTACATTCATCCATTAGTAGAATGGTACATTCACCCATTAGTAGAATGGTACATTCATCCATTAGTAGAATGGTACATTCGTCCATTAGTAGAATGGTACATTCTTCCATTAGTAGAATGGTACATTCACCCATTAGTAGAATGGTACATTCACCCATTAGTAGAATGGTACATTCACCCATTAGTAGAATGGTACATTCACCCATTAGTAGAATGGTACATTCACCCATTAGTAGAATGGTACATTCACCCAATAGTAGAATGGTACATTCATCCATTAGTAGAATGGTACATTCATTCATTAGTATAATGGTACATTCACACATTAGTAGAATGGTACATTCATCCATTAGTAGAATGGTACATTCATCCATTAGTAGAATGGTACATTCATCCATTAGTAGAATGGTACATTCATCCATTAGTAGAATGGTACATTCATCCATTAGTAGAATGGTACATTCATCCATTAGTAGAATGGTACATTCACCCATTAGTAGAATGGTACATTCATCCATTAGTAGAATGGTACATTCATCCATTAGTAGAATGGTACATTCATCCATTAGTAGAATGGTACATTCATCCATTAGTAGAATGGTACATTCATCCATTAGTAGAATGGTACATTCATCCATTAGTAGAATGGTACATTCATCCATTAGTAGAATGGTACATTCATCCATTAGTAGAATGGTACATTCATCCATTAGTAGAATGGTGCATTCATCCATTAGTAGAATGGTGCATTCACCCATTAGTAGAATGGTACATTCACCCATTAGTAGAATGGTACATTCATCCATTAGTAGAATGGTACATTCATCCATTAGTAGAATGGTACATTCATCCATTAGTAGAATGGTACATTCATCCATTAGTAGAATGGTACATTCATCCATTAGTAGAATGGTACATTCATCCATTAGTAGAATGGTGCATTCATCCATTAGTAGAATGGTGCATTCACCCATTAGTAGAATGGTACATTCACCCATTAGTAGAATGGTACATTCATCCATTAGTAGAATGGTACATTCATCCATTAGTAGAATTGTACATTCACCCATTAGTAGAATGGTACATTCATCCATTAGTAGAATGGTACATTCATCCATTAGTAGAATGGTACATTCATCCATTAGTAGAATGGTACATTCATCCATTAGTAGAATGGTACATTTACCCATTAGTAGAATGGTACATTCACCCATTAGTAGAATGGTACATTCACCCATTAGTAGAATGGTACATTCATCCATTAGTAGAATGGTACATTCATCCATTAGTAGAATGGTACATTCACCTATTAGTAGAATGGTACATTCATCCATTAGTAGAATGGTACATTCACCCATTAGTAGAATGGTACATTCACCCATTAGTAGAATGGTACATTCACCCATTAGTAGAATGGTACATTCACCCATTAGTAGAATGGTACATTCACCCATTAGTAGAATGGTACATTCACCCATTAGTAGAATGGTACATTCATCCATTAGTAGAATGGTACATTCATCCATTAGTAGAATGGTACATTCACCCATTAGTAGAATGGTACATTCACCCATTAGTAGAATGGTACATTCATCCATTAGTAGAATGGTACATTCATCCATTAGTAGAATGGTACATTCATCCATTAGTAGAATGGTACATTCACCCATTAGTAGAATGGTACATTCACCCATTAGTAGAATGGTACTTTCATACATTTGTAGAATGGTACATTCATACATTTGTAGAATGGTACATTCATCCATTAGTAGAATGGTACATTCACCCATTAGTAGAATGGTACATTCATCCATTAGTAGAATGGTACATTCATCCATTAGTAGAATGGTACATTCATCCATTAGTAGAATGGTACATTCATCCATTAGTAGAATGGTACATTCACCCATTAGTAGAATGGTACATTCATCCATTAGTAGAATGGTAGATTCATCCATTAGTAGAATGGTACATTCATCCATTAGTAGAATGGTACATTCATCCATTAGTAGAATGGTACATTCATCCATTAGTAGAATGGTACATTCATCCATTAGTAGAATGGTACATTCACCCATTAGTAGAATGGTACATTCACCCATTAGTAGAATGGTACATTCATCCATTAGTAGAATGGTACATTCATCCATTAGTAGAATGGTACATTCATCCATTAGTAGAATGGTACATTCATCCATTAGTAGAATGGTACATTCATCCATTAGTAGAATGGTACATTCATCCATTAGTAGAATGGTACATTCATCCATTAGTAGAATGGTACATTCATCCATTAGTAGAATGGTACATTCACCCATTAGTAGAATGGTACATTCACCCATTAGTAGAATGGTACATTCATCCATTAGTAGAATGGTACATTCATCCATTAGTAGAATGGTACATTCACCCATTAGTAGAATGGTACATTCATCCATTAGTAGAATGGTACATTCATCCATTAGTAGAATGGTACATTCATCCATTAGTAGAATGGTACATTCACCCATTAGTAGAATGGTACATTCACCCATTAGTAGAATGGTACATTCACCCATTAGTAGAATGGTACATTCACCCATTAGTAGAATGGTACATTCACCCATTAGTAGAATGGTACATTCATCCATTAGTAGAATGGTACATTCATCCATTAGTAGAATGGTACATTCATCCATTAGTAGAATGGTACATTCACCCATTAGTAGAATGGTACATTCACCCATTAGTAGAATGGTACATTCATCCATTAGTAGAATGGTACATTCATCCATTAGTAGAATGGTACATTCATCCATTAGTAGAATGGTACATTCATCCATTAGTAGAATGGTACATTCATCCATTAGTAGAATGGTACATTCACCCATTAGTAGAATGGTACATTCATCCATTAGTAGAATGGTACATTCATCCATTAGTAGAATGGTACATTCATCCATTAGTAGAATGGTACATTCATCCATTAGTAGAATGGTACATTCATCCATTAGTAGAATGGTACATTCATCCATTAGTAGAATGGTACATTCACCCATTAGTAGAATGGTACATTCACCCATTAGTAGAATGGTACATTCATCCATTAGTAGAATGGTACATTCATCCATTAGTAGAATGGTACATTCATCCATTAGTAGAAAGGTACATTCACCCATTATTATAATGGTACATTCATCCATTAGTAGAATGGTACATTCACCCATTAGTAGAATGGTACATTCACCCATTAGTAGAATGGTACATTCAACCATTAGTAGAATGGTGCATGCATCCATTAGTAGAATTGTACATTCATCCATTAGTAGAATGGTACATTCACCCATTAGTAGAATGGTACATTCACCCATTAGTAGAATGGTACATTCACCCATTAGTAGAATGGTACATTCATCCATTGGTAAAATGGTACATTCATCCATTAATAGAATGGTACATTCACCCATTAGTAGAATGGTACATTCATCCATTAGTAGAATGGTACATTCATCCATTAGTAGAATGGTACATTCACCCATTTGTAGAATGGTACATTCACCCATTAGTAGAATGGTACATCCATTAGTAGAATGGTACATTCTCCCATTAGTAGAATGGTACATTCACCCATTAGTAGAATGGTACATTCATCCATTAGTAGAATGGTACATTCACCCATTAGTAGAATGGTACATTCACCCATTAGTAGAATGGTACATTCATCCATTAGTAGAATGGTACATTCACCCATTAGTAGAATGGTACATTCATCCATTAGTAGAATGGTACATTCACCCATTAGTAGAATGGTACATTCACCCATTAGTAGAATGGTACATTCATCCATTAGTAGAATGGTACATTCATCCATAAGTAGAATGGTACATTCACCCATTAGTAGAATGGTACATTCATCCATTAGTAGAATGGTACATTCACCCATTAGTAGAATGGTACATTCATCCATTAGTAGAATGGTACATTCACCCATTAGTAGAATGGTACATTCATCCATTAGTAGAATGGTACATTCATCCATTAGTAGAATGGTACATTCATCCATTAGTAGAATGGTACATTCATCCATTAGTAGAATGGTACATTCATCCATTAGTAGAATGGTACATTCATCCATTAGTAGAATGGTACATTCATCCATTAGTAGAATGGTACATTCATCCATTAGTAGAATGGTACATTCATCCATTAGTAGAATGGTACATTCATCCATTAGTAGAATGGTACATTCATCCATTGGTAGAATGGTACATTCATCCATTAGTAGAATGGTACATTCATCCATTAGTAGAATGGTACATTCACCCAATAGTAGAATGGTACATTCATCCATTAGTAGAATGGTACATTCACCCATTAGTAGAATGGTACATTCACCCATTAGTAGAATGGTACATTCATCCATTAGTAGAATGGTACATTCATCCATTAGTAGAATGGTACATTCATCCATTAGTAGAATGGTACATTCATCCATTAGTAGAATGGTACATTCACCCATTAGTAGAATGGTACATTCATCCATTGGTAGAATGGTACATTCACACATTAGTAGAATGGTACATTCACCCATTAGTAGAATGGTACATTCACCCATTAGTAGAATGGTACATTCATCCATTAGTAGAATGGTACATTCATCCATTAGTAGAATGGTACATTCATCCATTAGTAGAATGGTACATTCATCCATTAGTAGAATGGTACATTCATCCATTAGTAGAATGGTACATTCATCCATTAGTAGAATGGTACATTCATCCATTAGTAGAATGGTACATTCACCCATTAGTAGAATGGTACATTCATCCATTAGTAGAATGGTACATTCATCCATTAGTAGAATGGTACATTCATCCATTAGTAGAATGGTACATTCACCCATTAGTAGAATGGTACATTCATCCATTAGTAGAATGGTACATTCATCCATTAGTAGAATGGTACATTCATCCATTAGTAGAATGGTACATTCATCCATTAGTAGAATGGTGCATTCATCCATTAGTAGAATGGAACATTCATCCATTAGTAGAATGGTACATTCATCCATTAGTAGAATGGTACATTCATCCATTAGTAGAATGGTACATTCATCCATTAGTAGCATTGTACATTCATCCATTAGTAGAATGCTACATTCACCCATTAGTAGAATGCTACATTCACCCGTTATCAGGATGCTACATTCATCCATTAGTAGAATTCATTCAAATTAGCATAGCGCCTGAATAGTAACGTATCAGTTTCAAGCACCGAACAGGTTCCTAATATGTCCTTAACTGGAATACACCATGTTCACTGTGATATTAACTAAGTCCTGGATATATCTAAATGTAACGTAATTGTGATACTGAGGCACACTCCCAATGAACCACTAACATATTTATTGATGCCCGCCAAATATTGCAGGGCCGGCAAGGAGTTAACGAAGTTGTCCAGTTTGTGTTGGTCATTCAAATTGGGTCACTATTGCGACTCTGAACGATGCTCATGGTAATTGTAACTATAAGCTCGTGTGAGCTCATTCAACCGAATTAATTTGCGTTGTTTTAACACGCTTGATACTGTGGTCATGCTTCACTCTACTAATGAAGTTCAGCGTTGTATCACCCCACCCCACCCATGATTCATAAATGATTCATAAATGACATAGGAGACAATCTGAAGTCAAACGTTCGCCTATTTGCAGATGACACCTGTATATTCTATTCACTACCGTCTTATGAAGATCTGGTGGTTCATATAAATAACGACCTTACATCACTTGATAGTTGGACTAGCAAATGGCTAGTTTCCCTTAACTCATCAATAACGAAAGCAATATTATTTCAGGGCCAACAATCAACATGGAGTCACACACAAAACACAAATAGAACCAGGTAACATGTGCGTCCATGTGATTGGCAATGTATACTCGTCCTTAGTCAGAAAACATTCAATATCTCGGAAATCTTCAGCACAGTCGTCCTAGTTTGCGCATTGAATACGCAGTTTTTGCAGGTGAAGAAGTCTGACTTTAATTTGTTAAAAAGCGCCAGTTTCATTGATAAGTGAAACATGTACTGATTTCAGGAAACGAACCAGTTCCGTGTTCGTGATGCTACATTCTCGATTGTATATCTGATCCCAAGAGCAAGTTTACGTATACACAGCAGATAACAGATTGTCGGAAGCTCCAGTGATGGAAAAATATTACATTCTATCCAAGGAGAACACTGTCGACATACGAAGCGTGATACACTGGATGCCAGTGGTGGACAGACAATTTTATGAAACAATTTTCAGAAAATAGTTTTCCTTGTTTGGTATAATGTTTGTTTTGCGGTGATAGTTCAACTATGATTTTTGGTCACAAATGAAACTAACTCTTTATTATTTGCACAATGACTGTTGTCTTTAATTTAAAGTTTCATATCTTTGTTGTGATTTTAAGCTGAATGTTCTAGAACATAATTCGCGTTGTGGTTCACTATATTCCGTACATAATTGCATTTGTTACAGTCATTTATTTTCAATGTATACCTATCGAGTTTAGCATACTTGTGCATAATTAGTCCATCGTTTCAACTTTATGAGCCCAATGTTACAGGAAGTATTATACTGTTGCCGATTTTGAACCACATTTTCGTTAATATAACTGGGCTTCGAGCTCAAGAAGCTTGTCCCGATCTCATTGTTTATCGTGATTACCAGTTCAAATGTCCTTGTGTTTCTGTTCGACAGGTGCTTTTGAGAGTCCAAGTTTGATAAATAATTGTGTTAAATTTTCCCTGTTTGGTGAAGTTATTATAACAGTATTCAGTTTTTAAATAATATTGTATTAATAATCCATTTACCGCATATATTTCTTCGAGGAACTGTATAATAATCAGCTTCCACAACACATCGATGTTATTGATTTGTTGATTTTCAACTTTCTGGTCGGTGTTTGTGCTGAACTATTAACTTTTGATTCTCAATCGGGGATAAATTTGGTTCTTCACCGTAGAAACAACCAATGCATTTACGTCTTTCTTGAGATCGAAAAGAACAAAGAGAACGACACATACGCGTAGTGATACTGTATACAACGTTCAATGTATATTTAGTCCTTTTGTTCATTTGATAACTGTATTACAAATGCCATAAAATATTTTTGAGTTATATACTTTAAAAATCACAAATCAAAGCGACTTGAGGCTTTAATTCGCGATTGGTCTAAGGTTTAAAGTTTGTACTTGTACTTTGTGGAAAGAACACGACGATATAGGCATATCTTGTTCTTATATTGATTATTTGTATTGTTCCAGTTACGATTCCAGATCTGATTCTGGCATTTTATAATGATTGCTTGTGAGTAAACGACATCCAATTTCAATAAAAATCCAGGGATTTTTTTTATAAACAATGACTAGAATCGCAAAAATCTCCTAATTGTGACAATGAAGATAACAACAAAATACGTCTAGTGTTTTTTTCATTTTCTCTCTGCGGCTTGACTGCACCTTTAACATATTTAACCATCAGACCATCGCGAAGGTACCAAGTCGCTTTAAGTGCACTAAATATTACATGTGTGTTCACAACTATGACATGATTATACTGAATAATTTCACGATTGATTCTCACCGGATCGATATGTGGAAGCTAACTTCGGACAATTTCCAGGTATTCAATCATTGATAACATTATAAAGCTCTAGTTCACATATCCAACAATAAGCACACATTATATTCTTACACAATTATATATTATGTATATAGTATAGTTCCGATGTGTGCACGCCCTTGCATGTGGGACTTTTATGCCATTTATTGATATACTATTCTGATAGAAGAGATTGTTCCATCAACGTTCTTCGGAGAGCACAGATGGGCGGCGTTTTATTACATAAAACGGATCTATACCCCGAGGGGATTCATACAAAGTTTTTGACATTGTTGGCAGTCAAAACCCATAACAATGTTAGATCCGTTGTGTATTACTTATATGTATATGATTCTTTTTTTTATGTTAGCAAGGAAACCAAGACCCGAAAGACGGCAACTTTTATGCCTCTGTAGGTTTCGTAATCGCTTATTTCATGTTTCGACGATTTAGTTAGATTGGCCGCATTAATTATCGCATTGTTTCCGAACAAAATGACATCGGTATCATTGGCCCAATGTTAAAATAGTTCACATTTAGGGTTCTTTCAGCGGAACTAAGCCAATAACGATAATAAATTACGTCTTGCATGTTTTTGTTGTAACCTGAGGTCTGGAAACCTGAATGAAACACGAAAAGCCAACATTATTATAACAGGCAATATTTCATACATACAAATATAATCATATTATTCAACAGGAGCAACTGTCTAATAGTGCAAGACAACACAGCTCCTGAAAATTTGACAGCGTATAATACTCCGTTCGGAGAGAACTTGGACATCGAGGGACAATGTCAGCTGGCGGTTGCCAACGATTCCAGAGCTTGCTTGGTAAGCGACTTTATCGTACAGAAAGACAGCGACATCACTAACAGCGTGTCTCTATATATTCGTTAAATATGGAAACATAGTCACAATAATAAAAATTATTCGAATTGAACAAACACTGCATACAGTTTAAACAATATTTATACCACGAATAGTACAACACTCATAGTGCAACAACTAAGTATGTTACTGCACCGGTATCGACACCAAACAAGTATGCTAATGTGGGTCGTTTCCGGATTGGGGAATCAATGTATCTCCACACGCCTATCGAACATGTGGCACTACAAGCTTTCATTCCCGGCAGCAACAATATTCTAATGACAAGTGTTATTGCGCTACACAGAGACGCAATTGTTATTGACACTGATGTTTTTTCTATTCCCGATGTGTACTATGGTTAAAGGGACAATCACACCGACTTGAGTTTGAATAATAGCATAATACTGTATTGTAATATATGTAGAGTTTGTATAGTATGTAACACTAAACTGTAATATATTCACTAATGCTTTCCGACAAGGGAGGCCAATAAAGTATATTGCCAGCAATGCTCGCAATTGTAGTTAGTCGACTATTAGTGACAATATTAATGTGATATAGATGCGCGGAAATCAATATTTATTCTGTGTGTATTCGAGGTAATATCCGAATTGGAGAACAATTTCCAAAATAATAATTGATGAGTTGTGATATGGCAATAGCAGGTTCTTGTAAAAGTTGAAAACATAGTTACAACCATTAAGTAATAGGAATGGTGAAGAGTTGTATAGGGCGGCAAAAATCGTTCCCAACGACCTCAAATTTCTCAACACACCACTGCCACACTAGATATATAGATCGATAGCTGCATATTGCAACTTAGTGGCGGCGGCAGTGTTCAACAGCATATATCGTGCGACGAACGCGACATTTCAAGAGCGTATTCAACGAGAACCAGTTTGGAAATTTGGAATTCTTAGCTTCTATTGCTCAATTAGTTCGCCATTGCAATTTAAAAAATAATAAATTATACACGGTTTCTTTTCCTGAATCAGAGCCAAGTGTTTCAAAACCCAAGTTCCCAAACTCGACAAATCACTAAACCCCCAAATAGACCGCCCCCCAGATGAGGTAGTGTCACACGAAAGAGTAGAAATTTTGACGCTATCTCCAATTATCCTTGCCCCATGGGGGTTCCAAAAGACTGAGGTATCCAGGGCGGTGCAGGTGTGAAAATATAATTTTTGGACCTTTTTGGTGTTTTTGACTTGCAAATTTCATTATAATCTGGAAAACCAATAACATAAGACAAATGTTGAATAAAATATACTTGAATATCAGATATTTATTCTATCTGTTTTACTTAACTTTTATGATGTGCAAACAGTTATATTATCCAACAATTTTGTGAAAATGTCCAAAAAATTATAAATTGCAGTGCTTTTTCAAAAATGTTTTCCCGAAGATTTCCTATAAAATTTTAATTTTTTGATATAAAGCTCTGAAAATACCTGTCAGCTCAGAATAACCCGTTTTCGTTCCGTTTTGTTAACCAATTCAGAGTCTTATCATCAAAACATATATTTTCCACCTGCTCCGCCCTGGATACCTCAGTGTTTTGAAACCCCCACGGGGTAAGGATAATTGGAGATAGCGTCAAAATTTCTACCCTTACGTGTGACACTACCCTCATCTGGGGGCCGGTCTAAAAAGAAAAGAGGAATAGAATATAAGCGGCAAACGATTGAACTAAGGGATTATTGACACCTCGCGAAAGTACCACTCGAAAAAATAGCTGTCGACAGATCGAAATGTTCCCAATTTTTACACTACCCGTACAAACACGGCGATGCACATTTAGCTCTTCGGCTGCAATATGACACACGATATCCCTCTGCATAGAGTTGCCTAATGTGTTGATAATCGCGAGCGGATTTCTCGTAGTCTATACGAGCTAATCCGTATTGGCTTTCCTGAATCAATTCAACCAGAAGTTACCAAAACACACTCCATATCTTGATATTGCGAAATTTGACCACTGCTTATCCATGTATATCCATACGCATGTAATTTTGAAATAGCTAAAGTGTGTATGTAGCCATTATTGAAAGAATTCTGCCACAGTCGGTGGTGATGAGAAGACGGATGTCACTGACCGCGTACTGTAACTCCTCACAAGACATTTATGACTACCAATCCGATCATTTTGTCATGCTATGTAAAATACCATATCCTCCATTTCTGTCTTATAGAGCTTCTATAACGGGACGACGGACGGACTATGTTCAGGGCTGTATTGTAAGCAGGCTGGAAGGACAGATTTTTGCAATATAATTATCCCTGCGGACGGAACCCTGTGTGCCGACCACAAGGTAACCTATTTAACAGATACATGCTCTATAATTATCCCTGCTGACCGAACCCTGTTATTATTGTTTATTGACCTCCAAGTATGAAGAGCATATATACATATCAGTTACAGAAAGTATGTGGTAACGAGACCATTGTAACTGGACTATACACGAGCATCTATTTACAAGGAAGAACATTGTATACATAAATTGGAAAGAGGTGAACATTGTACGAAGAGCAAGGTAAATACGAGAATATGAGGAAACATTGTAAATGTGGGTGGCAAGGAGGCCAGATCATAGTTGAATATTGTCCCGACCACAAGGTAACCTATTTAACAGATACATGCTCTATAATTATCCCTGCGGACGGAACCCTGTGTGCCGACCACAAGGTAACCTATTTAACAGATACATGCTCTATAATTATCCCTGCCGACGGAACCCTGTGTGCCGACCACAAGGTAACCTATTTAACAGATACATGGTCTATAATTATCCATGCCAACGGAACCCTGTTATTATTGTTTATTGACCTCCAAGTATGAAGAGCATAATTATATACATATCAGTTACAGAAAGTATGTGGTAACGAGACCATTGTAACTGGACTATACACGAGCATCTATTTACAAGGAATAACATTGTACACATAAATTGGAAAGAGGTGTACATTGTACGAAGAGCAAGGTAAATACGAGAATATGAGGAAACAGTTAACCTATTTAACAGATACATGCTCTATAATTATCCCTGCGGACGGAATCCTGTGTGCCGACCACAAAATAACCTATTTAACAGATACACGCTCTGTAATGTCCCTGCCGACGAAACCTTCTATGCCGACTACAAGGTAACATATTTAACAAATACATGCTCTATAATTATCCCTGCGGACGGAACCCTGCGTGCCGACCACAAGGTAACCTATTTAACAAATACATGCTCTATAATTATCCCTGCGGACGGAACCCTTTCGCCGACCACAAGGTAACATATTTAGTTTTATTCAGATAACAAGACGTTGTTGAACTTATTACATGCACATGTTGCACCAATGAATAAGAATAATAATTTACTTTTACTATATGTGTCTGTATGTCGTCTGTTTATACTTCCTGCATATTCCTCCAGTTAAATAATATATTGTATATTGAAATGTGCACGGTTGTTGGCAGTTGGAGACTGAGTTTAGCAACGAGAGTGTTAAACCCACTCACCAACCTATAGTGTACAACACTGAGTGTACATTAAATCACAACGCTAAGTTTTCGCGGAACATGTTTGGGTCTGGTATGTACATTGTATGAATCATGTCTGTAATCGAAATGAAACAGTATGGAACAGCGAGTGTTAAAAAGATCATTCTAACTTGAACTGTGATACCATAGGTATGAACTGCATCAGATTGAGCTAAAGCAACATAACGTACTGGTTAAAGACATATTATGTCCTTGTTCGAGTTCGTGAAACTGGTGAGTTAGTGTTCAGACTCAATGTCAACTGGAGGAATGTAACATTCTACTAACATTCTACTAACATCGCCGAAAATCTGAAGCAAATAAACCGTACAACTTCATACAAAACATCGTCTGAACTACGCTCAATTGTAAATATTTACAACTCGATTCGGGACGCATATATCGGCGATAAACTAAAGAAACCATTTTTGCCATCGTCAGTTGCTGCATTTAATTAATATGTAAGAATGACGGCGTGTGTTGTCAATTTGGAAATAACCCATTGGTGTGTTTCATGTCACTTTAAGCAGGACCCATTATGCACAGTATTTGGATTATAATTTACATTGGACCCGTACTTGCAAACATATTTTTATTTCCAATTCCAAACAAATAAAATAATATATACGGATGACGCAGACATTCAAAATATAAGTTAATAGCTGGTGGACCCGACTTCGTCCGGGCTGGTTCCCTCTGCTTCTCGGCGAATTGGGCGATTTGACCTTGAATTGACCATTTTGAAGGTCAAGGTCAGATCGGGGTTACGATTTGAACCGTCCAAAAGACTCTCATGACAAAAGTATATATGGGTATCAAATTTCGTCGAAATATCTCCTGTTTTACCCGATTTGACCTTGAATTGACCTTTTTGAAGGTCAAGGTCAGGTCGGGGTAACGATTTAACCCGTCCAAAACACTCTCTGGACAAAATTATCCCTAGTTATCAAATTTCGTCAAAATACGTCTGTGACCCAACTTCGTCCGGGCTTTGACCATGAATTGACCGTTTGAAGGTCAAGGTCAGGTCGGAGTCACGATTTGACCCATCCAAAACACTCCCCGAACAAAACACCCGTAGGTATAAAATTTCGTCGAAATCCGTCCAGCAGTTTTCCCGGCCATAGCTAACAGACAAACAAACAGACAGAAGTCCCAAAATATATATTAGATCATTTGTGGGTACCCGTTTCAAGGTGAAGGTCACCTCGGGCGGAAAAACTGATCCATTGAAAATCTCCCCCATTCCCAGGAACCCCTAAGTACGAACACAGAATCACACAACACGATCATGTCTGTACACCGACACAACACGCTCATGTCTGGACACACAGACGCTCTTTATCAACGACACTGCGGATATGAACGCTCTTTAACTATCACGCGATTAACCCATGAACTATCCATTGCGGTGGCGGATGATTGGAGAATGAGTGCTCTGACGTTCTCAGAAGCGGTGCGATGACATTCCATCTTGGATTTTACCCTTAGATAGGAAGTTTGGGCTCAATCCGTCCGACAGTTTTCCAGGCCATAGCTAACAAACAAACAAACAAACAGAAGTCCCAAATTATATATTAGAATAACATATTGTTACGGAGGTCAGACAACAAGCCCGATGGCTAAAATTAAGTATATGCCCCGTCCCCAATAATTGAGGGAGGGGTTAGTTCAGACTGGAACGAATGGAAATAATGGTTTTCGAGGAATGGGAGATATATAACAAAATCTGAGTTAGTCATGGAAGAAGAAGGAATAAGGAGAAAGGATAGCAGGAGGACAGGAACGAATAAAAAGAGATACACGTAGAGAGGGGAACTCAGAGAAGATAGGAGGGGACAATCGAAGTTGTGATAATATGAACGTGGCATTCTACGTACCGGTTAAAATCATACATGTGTTCTACTTAGGCCGCATTATGGAAATAAAGTCTTGAAAAGTATGGTTTACATTCGCGACATGCATATAGCTTCAATTTCAGCTTTGTTTTTTTAAGTTATCAAGCATAATATTCCTTCGGTATGTTTCAGAGATGTGCCGCTGGTGTCTGTACGGACTCGCCGGGTGCCCCTGCTGCAGGCAAGTGTGTATAACCCAAACGTTAGTGAACATTACTTTAACGTGCATGTGAAATTGCGTGCGCGCAATACGTTACACATGAAAAAGACATATCAACAATATGAACCTATATAGAACTGTGCGGCGGCTAGTGTGGATTGAGGTGGCATTACGTTACTTGTATGAACCTTAGACCCTCAATTCAATTTAGTTTATTCTGATCGTCAAGATTATATATTACAGATGGATATGTATATGGATATACGATATATATTAATACAAGGAATGTTATCACAACGAGCATAATAATAAAATGATTGATTTATTCAACGTATTTATTCGGCGTTGAATAAATAAATCATTTTACATATTCTCGTTGTGATAAAAATCACAACAGTTATTATATGAATCTACACATGGTTACCTACAATAATAATATATATATAGAAATGGCGATGTTAACACCCTGAGGACCTTTTAACTATATAATAATACTTAAGGTCTCAAAGGTGTTAATACAATCCATCGCCATTTCTACAATCATGCACATATATACATTTACGGCTATAAGAAGAATAATTATATATATGGCATAACCATATCAAATGTAAAAGGGGTAGTTGATATGCGGTAGTTGCACTGTTTTAGTTCGCCAGGCGGGATGGTATTAAGTCCGACCTCAATATTTAAAGGATCTTCATAATAAACACCGGCATGTTTCCAACACTGAGTTTTCCGAGTTCGGGAGTTAAAAAGAACGGTTAATTTATAAGCGTTATGTCTCTGGTAGTAGTAGAGTTTAGGTATTTTATTCTAAATTCGTTACGTTCTAATGAAGTACCCTAAGGCATTCACAGTGTATTTATTGGAATTTCGCCATTCAACTGACAAATAACTTGTATAAATGATCGGTATAATAAGATTTCACATAAAATCGTATCTTTTTCTTGAGGTGTCAAACTTTTACTCATTATGGTATTTCCTTTAGCGTTTATGAAAAGTGCTACAACTAACGTGCTATGTGTATTAATGACAATAGATTAATGTAAGGATAGTTGAGTACCACTTTCGCTGTTAATCATTTGAGGGTTATTTATAATGACAATCAGTACATATTACTTCCATCTTTTCATGTTCTTCTTGATAATAATAAACTTGATAAAATATTTCAGCGCGAACGCCTTCCGTGTCAATGGGTGATCCACTACATGAATAATACATGTACATGTATGTCTATACTGATTATATGTTATGTATAATGGAAAACAACGTTCATTGGAGGCACACAACTTGCTGCATGGGCCAATGGAATGATTTAGCCTATTTAATAGAACCTATAAAAGTTATATTTTGTTTGACTTCAGTCCGTCTTTCTGTGGCATATAATACTTGCAGAAAGATCGCTCAAGTATTTATTGACCTATTTCGATACCAGGCAACTTCAAAATATGAGTAGGTGTATTTTAAAACGCAAACCGCTAAGTGGCTTCAATCTGATATATTTTAAGGTAGACCAGATAACGACAGCAACACCATTGCACATTGGCTTCGACGCACTCATTTAACAAAATTAACGATCAATATATGATAGGGAGATAACAAACTATGCATGCGTGTGGTTTCTGGTTACACACAACTAATTATTTTCCATAGGCGACAGTGTTAACTAAAAGTCCCGCCGGCCATGGGTTAAGCCTATTTGAACTTCAAGTGGTCAATTTTCCCTTAGAACGTCATCCACTGCACCAGTCTGTGACAACAAACGCGCACTTTTCGGTATTTTTTTCAAACAATAATCTTGCATTTCCACAACTACCCAATTTACCGGTGTGACTAATTAGTGCCCGGGCAAGCCCGGGCACGCCCGGGCACGCCCGGGCAGGTCTTGGTGGTCTCATAGGCCCGCAGACAGTCTAATATGATGCCATATGGTAGTAGGATACAGAATAAGCATATATTAGGAAAATTGACTTGCTGTGTCGTCCACCGGCGGGTTTATTAACCATTTAAATGCCGATATTGACTAAAAGAACCCGGGAGAGCCCAGACGGACGCATAGACCCGACCATATTATATATTGATGACTAATGGTAGCGAGGCACTTACTAAAGGTATATATTGCAAATATTGACTCGCTATCTCGTTCGCGGCCGGCTTCATTAACCCCTTAAATGACGATATGCGCCAGAAGAACATGGCGCAAGCCCGGGCACGCCCGGGCAGGTCTTGGTGGTCTCATGGGCCCGCAGACAGTCTAATATGATGCCATATGGTAGTAGGATACAGAATAAGCATATATTAGGAAAATTGACTTGCTGTGTCGTCCACCGGCGGGTTTATTAACCATTTAAATGCCGATATTGACTAAAAGAACCCGGGAGAGCCCAGACGGACGCATAGACCCGACCATATTATATATTGATGACTAATGGTAGCGAGGCACTTACTAAAGGTATATATTGCAAATATTGACTCGCTATCTCGTTCGCGGCCGGCTTCATTAACCCCTTAAATGACGATATGCGCCAGAAGAACATGGCGCAAGCCCGGGCACGCCCGGGCAGGTCTTGGTGGTCTCATGGGCCCGCAGACAGTCTAATATGATGCCATATGGTAGTAGGATACAGAATAAGCATATATTAGGAAAATTGACTTGCTGTGTCGTCCACCGGCGGGTTTATTAACCATTTAAATGCCGATATTGACTAAAAGAACCCGGGAGAGCCCAGACGGACGCATAGACCCGACCATATTATATATTGATGACTAATGGTAGCGAGGCACTTACTAAAGGTATATATTGCAAATATTGACTCGTACCTGGCTTCAATAATTATTTCTCAAAAATTCTTCCTTCCATTCGGCGTTACATATTCGAGCCATCTCTTCAATGAAAGTCAACGATCGAGTGGACTAACAATTCGTGCGAGTCGATAAACCACCTTCTTAAGCTTTCGACAAATTGGAAAAGCCAAAAGTTACCAGAACTTATTTCCAAAATCCATACCATCGTCAAATTACAACATATGGACATCAGACGAGCGATTCACGGACAAGGGAACTACGAACTTGCTCCACATATGAAGAAATTTCGTGTGCTTCATTCACAGTGGACAACTATGACAGACGAGGAGAAATCATGCAAGGTCCGTAATTTTTTAAGCGGTCAATCGAGGAAATCAAGCACAGTAACATCAACAGATGGTACACTAACCGTTCCACGAACAACACCAACGGCACGAAAACCATCGCAGAAAAAACGTACAAAATCGGCAAAGACATCCAGCGCACCGAAAAGACAAAAAAACTGACAATACTTCTTATTTGATAGTGACTATATAGTGTCTATGTGATTTTAATTTGATAGTTCAATCGATGTTTCAATGTTTGTTTCCAAGTCCAATGTTGCAATTCTAGTGGTTCTGAATTTTAAACAGTCTGATCGAGCATGTGATACATACAAATAATGTAATAAGCATTGACAATAACATAGTTCGGTCAGTTTTGAAGAAAGAGCATCGTTACTATCCTTAGCGAAAAAAAGGTCATGTAATAAATCACATATATATACATAGTTATATTCCGATTTTCTTTAGAGTAGCTTACTTTTCTGAAATTTTATTTGAATACTACAATGTCCTGGAATTCACCCATTTACGCAAATTGTTATGCTACAACACCAGGTTTTACATGTTTGATATGTACAGCCAGTAGCTAGTATTCTGTTAAAGTTTTAAACATTCGATCAACCTCAGTGTATTTTGAAAATACGTCAATATGGTATCAACTTCAAATAAGCGATACCATTCTTATACAATATTGCAAACATCTGGCACATCATGGGTCACCCACTAAGACAGGGGCCGTGTAGTAGATGCACATCTAGTTAGATCTGTTCAATAACATAGCTTTCGGCAGCAGGCCTTCATCAGTGATGATATATCATCACTGACGAAGACCTTGTGCAGAAAGCTATGTTATTGGGTAGATTTATGCAAACAGTTTGAAAAAGTTTTGAATTATATATCTATTCACGTGTATGTATATATTATACTTTCAATTGTGCTATTAGTAGGTATGATTGTTATATATCTTGTGGTTCTCATATTTGTTTTGCTTGTTATATATTATTCATAAATTGTTTCATGAACATTCCTGGAAATCATATATGCACGAACTGTGAGAAACAAATTAGTTAGAAATCAATCACTCTTGAAGTTTAACATATGAACATTCCGCCAATCACCCAATTGTTACTAACTAGTTTTAGCATCCTTTGTTAAAGGTACGGTTGGCCTTGGCGGTGGGTATCCTGTAAAAATATTTTCACCCGTCAAAAACCGCCACGAACAGAAAGAACATCAAAATGTAGACAGACTTTGTCCGTATACAAATAAGAAATATCGCATACACAGTATGTTATTGTCATTTGTTTGACCATTGTTATGTAAACAAAAGCATAAAAAGTTACTTTTCTGGTGTTTGTTTATATTATGAGGGTAAACATAAAGAGCGTTCTTTGTTGGTGAATTCCTGATATGGAACAAATAAAGAGCGTTTATGCCACTTTTGTGTGATTAGCCAGTAGCATTGTGCTGTCTTCTGTAACACAATCGGGCTCTTGCTTAGGTAAAATATAGTAGGTCTTCCTGATAACATGCTGTTTACGCGAGTCATGGTATATATGAACGAAACTGTATGAATTGTAATGTTTTTCTGTTTACGGTGATTGGAACAAATATGAATATTTTCGACAACTAAGGCCTCACGTGCCTTTAACTGTAAACATTTGAAAATGTCCGATAAATCTTTCGAAAATACACATATATATGGAAGTTCGAGTGATTAGATTTCCGGGAAATGTTCTAAACAATTTGACAAAATTATATTCATTTGCCCTATATTGCAAACACGTGTATATATGTGTGGCTTATATAGTACTGTTGGTGGACATTTTTCGTTTCAGCTGTTGTGAGTTTTCCCCATAAATGCTTTTATACTATCATGTACATATTGTTTCCCGAACATTCCTGGAAATTATACGCGTATACACAAATATTCTGTTTATTTGAGAATTTAGAAATTTTAACTGATCTATACACAGAACAACTTATTTGAAGATAGCTATTCTGTTTTTCTCGGACAAAATGTCCTGCAATTTTAAGTTCTATAACTTACCAAAAGGGAAAATATAGAGATTAATGGAATATAAATTATGCATGACGCATAGTTTCATTTCTGAAATTGAAATGACAATTATTTGGATGGAGTTTTGTTATCGTACTTCTGTCTCCATTATAGTAATATCATTCAAGCGATTCTATTTCCGGGAAATGTTGTGCACAGTATGATTTTTACTTGCAAATATATTTATGTATAAAATGTTTCAAGGTGATGTGATATATATATATATATATATATATATTTTTTATTCACTGATAGTGCCGTTTAGATGAAATAAAGTTTATAAGTTCTCTAAAACCTTATTATTTATTCCCGTAGTTCACCCCGTGTACGTGGTATATCGCCAAACCCGAAGGTATCACCGAACCCGAGAAGTCTCCAGGGTTCTTCTAGTTAATATCGGCATTTAAATGGTTAATTAACCCGCCGGTGGACGACACAGCAAGTCAATTTTCATAATCTATGCTTATGCTGTATATATCCTACTACCATACGACATCATATTAGACTGTCCGCGGGCCCATGAGGCCATCAGGGCCTGCCCGGACTTGCCCGGGCTTTCCCGTGCTCTCTTGGTGCAGATCGTCATTTAAGGGATTAATAAAGCCGGCCGCGAACGAAATAGCAATATACCTTTAGTAAGTGCCTCGATCCCATTATTCATCAATATATAATATGATCGGGGTCGCTATGTCAGTAGAGGCTCTCCCGGGTTCTTTAAGTTAATATCGGCATTTAAAGTGTTAATAAACCCGCCGGTTGATGACACAGCAAGTAAATTTGCATGCTTATTCAGAATCCTACTACCGTACGGAATCATATTAGACTGTCCGCGGGTTCAGGAGGCAGCCATGGCCTGTCCGGGCTTGCCGCGTTCTTCTGGCGCATATCGTTATTCAAGGGGTTAATGAAGCCGGCGGCGAACGAGATAGCGAGTCAATATTTGCAATATACCTTTAGTAAGTGCCTCGCTACCATTAGTCATCAATATATAATATTATCAGGTTTCTGTGTCCGTCCGGTCTCTCCCGGGTTCTTTTAGTTAATATCGATATTTAGAGGGTTAATAAACCCGCCGGTGGACGACACAGCAAGTCAATTTTCAAAATATATGCTTATTCTGTATCCTACTACCATATGACATCATATTAGACTGTCTGCGGGCCCATGAGACAACCAGGGCCTGCCCGGGCGTGCCCGGGCTTGCGCCATGTTCTTCTGGCACATATCGTCATTTAAGGGGTTAATGAAGCCGGCCGCGAACGAGATAGCGAGTCAATATTTGCAATATACCTTTAGTAAGTGCCTCGCAACCATTAGTCATCAATATATAATATGGTCGGGTCTATGCGTCCGTCTGGGCTCTCCCGGGTTCTTTTAGTCAATATCGGCATTTAAATGGTTAATAAACCCGCCGGTGGACGACACAGCAAGTCAATTTTCATAATATATGCTTATTCTGTATCCTACTACCATATGACATCATATTAGACTGTCTGCGGGTCCATGAGATCACCAGGGCCTGCCCGGGCGTGCCCGGGCTTGCGCCATGTTCTTCTGGCGCATATCGTCATTTAAGGGGTTAATGAAGCCGGCCGCGAGCGAGATAGCGAGTCAATATTTGCAATATATACCTTTAGTAAGTGCCTCGCTACCATTAGTCATCAATATATAATATGGTCGGGTCTATGCGTCCGTCTGGGATCTCCCGGGTTCTTTTAGTCAATATCGGCATTTAAATGGTTAATAAACCCGCCGGTGGACGACACAGCAAGTCAATGTTCACAATATATGCTTATTCTGTATCCTACTACCATGTGGCATCATATTAGACTGTCTGCGGGCCCATGAGAACACCTGGACCTGCCCGGGCGTGCCCGGGCTTGCCCGGGCGTGCCCGGGCGTGCCCGGGCACTAATTAGTCACACCCCCAATTTACTTCACAAAAATCAGCAGCATAAAAATGCCCAGACCCCTCCCGTAACTTCTGGACACCACCAGACTCTTCCTGTACATCTAAGCATACACGATCGCCATATTTACGTAGGCTATGATTTTCTGTTCCCGATTAGTTTTGAAAACTAGTTACGTATATCTACCATACGCTTTAAGGAATTTATCTAATTTTGAACGTACAATGTTTACTTGGATTTGAAATAGACCCCCCCCCCCTCAACATTTCACAATCCGACGATGATTTGGTTCAATGATAGGCGGATGTCCCTTTACATTTGAGTACTTTTTAGGAGTTTGAGTCGAATTCCTATTAGAGAAACTTTCGTCACCTCGATCGTGTTATTTTGAACATTAAAGGTCCACCCATATGCACAAATTTGATGATTTTCAGAAAATTTCGCCTCCGGAAAAAGTTGAAGTTCCGGCGACAGAGGGTTAATAAATGTCTCGCATAATCTGAAAATGGGTCTGTAGGGCGTGAAAATATAATAATCAACAAAACGAGTCAGTCTTTGTTTATCAGTGTTCCTAAATTCGCTGCCCTGAACGATATTTGAAAAATGTGATTTTTTTGCCTATAGGTTACACACAACTAACCGGCCATGGGTTTAGCCTATTTGAACTTCAAGTGGTCAATTTTCCCTTAGAACGTCATCCGCTGCACCAGTCTGTGACAACAAACGCGCACTTTTCGGTATTTATTTCAAACAACAATCTTGCATTTCCACAACTACCCAATTTACTGCACAAAAATCAGCAGGATAAAAATACCCAGACCACTCCCGTAACTTCTGGACATCCCCAGACTCTTCCTGGACATCTAAACAAACACGATCGCCATATTAACGTAGGCTATGATTTTCTGTTCCCGATTAGGGATATTTCTTTCAATGATAATCAACCAATCAGCAGCCAGATTTTTTGTTAATGCTGACTCGAGTTTCCCTACACAAATTCAAGAAGCGTAACTCTATATAATTAGTTGGTTGTAACCGTCTGTTCGGCGCACCCATATGGATAATTCAGATAGAGATACTCCGCTTCTGGCGACTGTGTTCGCCACACACCACGTGATTATACATACTAGTTGTTCATATGCGACTGACTTGATCGCGTGCGGCTGGTGACTGTATTCGTCACACATCACGTGATTATACGTACTAGTTGTTAATATGCGGCTGACTTGATCGCGTGCGGCTTAATTGTACGTGCTCATGATAGTCGTTTTGGAACATACTAATTTTAATTGCAGTTGTTGCTGTTGCGAGATATAAGCTCTTATTTTGTAAATACCCACAATGGGGGTGTCTGTGACTAGCTAACATATTTGTTGTTTAATCGTAGCTTATATGTCACTTCGTTGTGGTCACTGAGATGTGGCCATATAATTAGACCTATATTTTTCTCTCGATTCTGATTGGATAAGTCCTAAAACGCCTTAGTTGATAGTTGAGTGTATGTCTCGATAACGATGTAAGTGACCGTGTAATCGGCGTAGGAATTCGAGAATGGTTAACATTCGCGCGAATCGATTGTCCCCGGGCCGAATATATTTAGACTGTTTATAATGTATCCTTGGTTACCGATCCTTTCACAGTGTTCACTGCAAAATATACACTGATCGCTTTATCGAAAAATCTGCCAAACAATAATTATTATGATCTCCAAATTGTTGCTAAATAACATAGCTCGTTGTTGTGATAACGGGCGTCACCAGGTACAATTGTATGGTTAAAAACCAACTGCGAATCGGCGAACTTCAAAATTAAATTTTGCGAGGCATAGTTTCAAATTCGTGATTGAAGAATGTCAATGCATCAGGTGGATTAATATCTAATTCATATCATATATAATTTGTATTTTCCAAATTGAAAAGTGAATTTTAATGCATAAATTGTTAGTTTTGCAATCGTACCTCTGCGTCAGCTTCGTTATATTTTCTTTCAAATCGATCTTGACTGAAACGGCCTTGGACTTCTTTATCGCGGTTTTTCTTCGTTGGCAAAATCGGCCAATAAAATGTCGTCCAATCGTTCGAACTTGATACTCTACTAACAGAAATTGTGAAAATTTACAATAGACATTATTGAGATAATTATTTATATATGTTGAAATTAATGTGCTGGGACATAATTATAAGCAATAAACTTTCCTCGCATTTATGGGCGTGTACAATTGTAAGTGGCGAACAACACCTACCTCCCGTCGCGAAATTATACAGCTTGTTGTTCGGCCAGTAATAATTTTGTACCCCATTAAATGCAACAAAATATACGATGATTGCATATAAAACCCAGGGGAGCAGTAAAAACAATTGCAGGAAGGTATGCCGTTTTTTTTGGCATCTGGCATTTTCGGGGACCCACCACCCCCTAACCTGCAAAAAAAATATATTTCTTACTCCCAATGTTTTGACACCCACCCCCCCAAATTTCACTGAGATTGGTCTAAAATCTCATAAACTCTACTCATATCACTCTTATGGCTGGGAATGATCTCAATTAGTTCAAATAACAGTTTAACCTGTTTCAGAAGCTGTTTTAATTGAGAATTTTATTTTTATAAATTGCTGATCATCTGTAAAGTTGTAAACCTAGGTGATTGTGCAGAATACACAACATTTCATAATTTCTAACTATTTCCTGATTAGTCCGTCAACCAGCCCATTATCTAACATATTCCATACCACTTATGTTAGTCTACTGGAGCAACTTACTTCTATTATACTAAACTAGCTGAAACAGGCTCCCCTGTGAGCCTATATTCATTATCGGAGATACCTGTGGCCCCCTTTGTTGGACTTCACACACAGTGTGGTCTTTGACAGAGCCTTCACTTAGCGGCGGCCCCTTTTTGCGCTTCAGGCTGTGTTTACACTGATATAGATCTGTATACAGATCTGTATGAAGTCACGTGTCGCGCATTACTGTGATCACAACATAATTACTAATAGTGGACGCGGGCTGATCAGTACTCTGGTAATTGACAATTCATTACGAGTCGTGTCAATTTAGGCCAGACATAAAAATGGATCAACTATCAGCAGACAACAGCGATTTGGTATGTGCCGCATGTATTTAAAGTGTATCCTTATACCACTTGATAATGGTTCGAAGAAAGAATGAAAATCGCATAGGAATACACAACAAACAACCGTGTGCACAAATAGAGAGGCTAGAGAGCACCCATATAGCTTTAGATGGCGATTCCACCAATATTTAGGATTTCAGGTGATTATCTATATATCTATAGGTCTCCTGTTTGACACAATCTGGGCGGTGGTCATTTTGGATCTGTATGGAATGGGTATCTGCCCTACAACACCCTTTATTTGAGTGAGAAATTGACAAAATGTAGTACAAATTCCAACTGATGACAATTCCAATGGCAATGTTGACCAAATGTAGGAAAATATTTTTTTCTTAAATTAACTAGCAGTTTTTGACTGGCCACGGGGAGGGACCAGGACACAATCTTTCAAAGTGTTGGAAATTTCCAACCTGACACCCGCCCCCATAAGGTTGGAAAACTTCTATTCCAGCCCAAAATTTTGATAAAAAGTAGGAAATTATGCAAATATTGGTCCGAAAACAATACCCCCCCCCCCCCCAATATAAAGTTTGAAAATCAAACTACAAGATCATTTTCAACCTATTGTTGGTTTGGAAATTACAACTAATGTTGTGTCAGGTATGAATTTCCAACTGTTGAAAATTTTGAACAAAGTTGCCACGTCCCTGTCCGTGTTCAATATTCGAAATACACGGGTTGGAATGACAACGAACGCTAAAACACATTCGCCAAGCCCGAGTAACAATTAATCAAATCAGATTTGCCTGTCATAATGCTTCGGCGTTGACCGTGACGTACAGAGGACACGATTTTTGCTCACACAAACTAATACCGTTTTCTTTCTGTATGCATTTCTATATCAACCCGTTTACACTAGTCTGCGTGTAGATCTGTGTGCAGTTATATAGCAATGTAAATGCACCCTCAAGCACGTTGGATCATTGAAACATTTTGATTTATATATATTGTTTTAATGTATTTTTTTTAAAGATTGAATTTTAATTAAATTATTTTTAAAACTAATACCATTATAGCATCCGCCAGGGTACGCCGAGTCACCACACCAAATTTGGTTGAACTCAGTCCAAGGTTCTGAGAGAAAAATCCGGACAGATCCTACTCGTTTATATATATAAGCAGTCACAACACTATACCAGACTTGGATACTTTCGGTCTTGTGAAAGATCATCTGAGTTCAAAGACATGCAAATAATTCACTGATTGGCTTGATGCAATGATGACAGATATTTTCTACCCATTGATAGTCACATTAATGTTTGAGACAGTTGCTCGCTCTTTTTTGTCCATGCACACAATGATCTAGGCAGTAGTTGCATCAGGACAAGTTTACTTATATATATGAAAACTTAGGACATTGTACAGGATACACACAATTCCATAATTTCTAACCATTTCCAGATTAGTCTGTCAACCAGCCCATTATCTAGCATTATGCCTTAACACTTGTGTTAGTCTACTGGAGCAACCTCTGTTATAATAAATGACAAACAGTCACTATGCCAGACTTGGATATTGTATTTAGGTGTTGTGACAGTAACAGATCATATGAGTTGATAGACATGCAAATATTTCACTAATTGGCTTGAAGAACTGATGAACAGTGTGATTACATTTATATTCTAGCCATTGATAGTCACATTAATGTTTGATGCAGTTGCTCTTTTTCCATGCACACAATGATCTTGTCTTTATATATTTCAGTTTTACATTTCTCGAAGCTTCTTTCCGCAGGGTGTCGGGAAGGAATTTTTTCACTCCACCGCCCCATATGCAACATGCCATATAGCTTAATGTCATCTCTACTAAGGCCCATATGAGGTCCCAGTAACATAACTATGGTGTTTTTTGCTAATTCTTATAATATGTTTTAAACTTTTACAAATGTCATGTAAGGGCACAAAAGGTCTTTAGTAAAAAAATTGCACGAGGGTGTAAAAAACGCGCCTTTTGACCCTCGGGCGACCCACCCACCCCGGCATACCTTCCTGCAAAATACCGTGTTTTGTGATACCCATAATACATGAGCAGGTGGATGCACGCACCCCGGTCCCACATATAGAGGCACCCCTGTCTTGAACTTCGATAGTGGAAACTTCACTAGTGATGTCCAGAGCAGTCTACCTCGCGACAGTTTACAAAATGTCAGGATAGGAGTAACAAAAATATAGAATATACGTCTAGACTCCCTCGGATTAACCGATCTTATCATATTCCCGTGTAAAAACTAATAAATTAAACGCTCTTTATGTGGGCGTGATATATTGACTCCGAATAAATATCCCGATGTGATAACACATGTAAAACCCTCGGGTGGACTCCAACCTCGACCCAACCTGCACCCCGGACCAGTAAGCCCAGTAAAACCAGTTGGGAAATTACCAATGCCATACATAGAAGGAAATCCCAACAAAAAAGGGGGGTTATCCCGTAGCGGAAGTTGGCCGGCGGTCACCGAACACGCGTTCCTGGTCTGCACTCTGTGTTGTAAAACCCAACCACTATAGATCACAGTTAATTCAGTTAATACTTATCTTAAGCCACCACACATAAACCAAGACTGAATGATGGATGGACAGACGGTCGGACAGATCAATATCATAATGCGCACGCTCCGCTAGAAAATTGGGGAATAATCTATGATTATATATTGATTTTGTCTGATTACATATTGATTTTGATATGTAAATATATGCATGTCGCACGGGGGTTGGGGCATCCGATAATATGTATATATCCACTGGTAGTCAAACAATACACATCCGTGTATTAGCATGCGTGCATATGGCCGCTTGGGTCCCAGATAATAATATTAAGAATCATGCTTAACACATCGCATGTAAACCCCCAAACAACCGCCATTTTAATGAATGAGTTTGATGATGTAGCTAAGTGTCGGAGAGTAAACAACACATAGCATTGTTGAAATCTACACGCTATCCTGGCAAGGTTATATTGTTTTACCTAGCCATCGGAGGTCCCGTTGTTTATATGTTGATGGTAGCCCAAAATAACATACATATTTTTGAATTGTGCATATATGGCACTTAAAGAATTAAGACCTGTTTACATACAATATTATATGGGGAAAAAAACCCCGAAGACAATAATATAAGTTCCAGGAGGGATATAAACAATGGACAGAACCTACCAAACATAAAGTATAGTAAGGAGATATACATATATGACACATAGTGTAATGCTCTTTATTAATGGTTTCCTTTTAATTTATATTGTATATACATATACTAGACTCCCTTGGATTAATCGATCTTATCATATTCCCGTGTAAAAACTAATAAATTAAACGCTCTTTATATGGGCGTGATATATTGACTCAGAATTAATATCCCGATGTGATAACACATGTAAACCTCCAGGTGGACTCCAACCTCGAACCCGACCTGCACCCGGACCATTAATCCCAGTAAAACCAGTTGGGACTTACGAATGCCGTACATGGAAGGAAATCCCAACAAAAGGGGGGTATTCCATAGCGGAAGTTGGCCGCCGGTCACCGAACACGCGGTCCCGGCCTACACTCTGTGTTAGAAGACCCAAACACTAGATTAAAGTTTATCCAGTTTGTACCCATCTCAAGCCACCACACATAAGCCAAGACCGAATGATGGATGGACAGACGGTCGGACAGACCAACAACATTAAGCGCACGCTCCGCTAGAAAACAATACAAACAATACACATCCATGTATTAGCATGCGTGTATATGGTCACTTGGGTCCCAGATAATAATATTAACAATCATGCTTAACACATCGCATGTAAACCGCCAAACATGAATGAATGAGTGTGATGATGTAGCTAAGTGTTGGAGAGTAAACAACACATACCATTGTTGAAATCTACACACTATCCTGGCAAGATTGTATTGTTTTAACTAGCCATCGGAGGTCCCGTTGTTTATATGTTGATGGTAGCCCAATATAACATCCATATTTTTGAATTGTGCATATAAGAAGATAGAGCGCCTCGTTAGAGTCACATCTAAAAATAGAATTTTTGGGTCTAAAATTGGTTGTACTAAAATATTCCCAAAATAACAAAACCCCAAAAAAAATTCAAAAATTCAAAAATTTATTTTTTCCAAAAAATTTCAAAACCCTAAAATTATTTTTTCCAAAAAATTTCAAAACTTCCAAAAAATTTTAAAACCCCAAAATTTCAAAAGAAAAAATTTCAAAACCCCTCAAAATTATTTCTCTAAAAAAAAGTTTAAATAAAAAATTTATAACGAGTTTTTCGGTTTCTGATAATCTCGATATTAAAAAATATCGAATGTTAAATTATTTGCGCGTAATATCTTTCGTTATTTTTTTGTTCAACCAATGTTTCAATGTATTTATTAATCGATGTTTAGAAATATCTTTATACCAATTATATGTGTATGGACAGTCGCTGTAATGTTGGACATTGTGACCAACGGTATGAATGCATACATTCCAGTGTTTAACGGACGCAGTTCATATAATTGTCATACCTGAAAATAGACACCATTACTTTTACATAAATAATAAAGAGCGTTTATTCTTTACTTATCTCTATATGAAGTTATTGAGTATATGACAGGCGTGTATTTTCGTGAATTATTGGAAGTATTGAAATGTACTATGTTGAATCACTAACGGTCGAAAATGGTAAGGCGAAATTACAACCCCCCAGAATGAACTGTCATATTGAATGAATGATGATTTAATCTCAGCCATTTTTACATGGAACATGAGCGATGTACACGCAATCACACACGCCACATTGGTGTTAACAATGTGTCTTTCACACCTTTGCTTTACCAAATGAATTATATTATTTCCCCGGTCACAGCTATATGGTATTCAGAAAACATATCGATTTGAGCAGAAATAGTTGTTTAACGGGTTAGTATCAATTAAGGTTGATAAACTGTGTCATTCACACGATAATTAGTTAGCCAAAAACATGCATACATATTAAGTCAGGTCGTGAGACACTCAATTATAGAAATTGCTTTTGATGACATTGTTATAATAACATTACGTAATAACCCCTTATCACTCCAGTCACACTTACGATCATTTTGTATGCCGAAAACTCCAGGTAGCACCGATGATGTAACATTATATCACTGCTATTGTACCATTAAAGGCGGACAATCCACTCATGGTGTGACAACAGATACAGACATAGGCATAGTGTTATACAGACTTCTATGTACCCATGCGATGACACCATTAAAGTACATTGGATGTTAGGTCTATGACTCTTGAGTATGCACCAATCAATGAGCAAATGAGCAATAAAAATGAGCAAATGAGCAAGAAAGTGAGCAAATGAGCAAGAAAATGAGCAAATGAGCAAGAAAATGAGCAAATGAGCAAGAAAATGAGCAAATGAGCATAACAATGAGCAAATGAGCAAGAAAATGAGCAAATGAGCAAGAAAATGAGCAAATGAGCATAACAATGAGCAAATGAGCAAGAAAATGAGCAAATGAGCAAGAAAATGAGCAAATGAGCAATAAAAATGAGCAAATGAGCAAAAAAATGAGCAAATGAGCAAGAAAATGAGCAAATGAGCAATAAAAATGAGCAAATGAGCAAAAAAATGAGCAAATGAGCAAGAAAATGAGCAAATGAGCAATAAAAATGAGCAAATAAATGAGCAAATGAGCAAATAAATGAGCAAATGAGCAAGAAAATGAGCAAATGAGCATAACAATGAGCAAATGAGCAAGAAAATGAGCAAATGAGCAAGAAAATGAGCAAATGAGCATAACAATGAGCAAATGAGCAAGAAAATGAGCAAATGAGCAAGAAAATGAGCAAATGAGCAATAAAAATGAGCAAATGAGCAAGAAAATGAGCAAATGAGCAATAAAAATGAGCAAATGAGCAATAAAAATGAGCAAATGAGCAAGAAAATGAGCAAATGAGCAATAAAAATGAGCAAATGAGCAAATAAATGAGCAAATGAGCAAAAAAATGAGCAATAAAATGAGCAAATGAGCAATAAAAATGAGCAAATGAGCAAAAAAAACATGCATACCTGTATGTAGGCCTATCAGTGGATGAATAGTCTGCCGGAGAAGTACTGTGTAGACAGGTCTTGTCGTTAAGAGAGTCAGAAGAGAAGTGAAGGCTCGGCTATTAAAACCTAGTAATGCGATAGCGAACATCAAACGAGTCTACGCACGCATATCTGTCAAAGGATACAATGGCATTCATTGGTCAATTTATCCCCGGTGTCAGCTCAGTACCCAATCGGGACGAAGCCGAAGGTCAACTCATTTGTTTTGCTCATTTGCTCATTTTTATTGCTCATTTGCTCATTTTATTGCTCATTTTTTTGCTCATTTGCTCATTTATTTGCTCATTTGCTCATTTTTATTGCTCATTTGCTCATTTTCTTGCTCATTTGCTCATTTTTATTGCTCATTTGCTCATTTTTATTGCTCATTTGCTCATTTTCTTGCTCATTTGCTCATTTTTATTGCTCATTTGCTCATTTTCTTGCTCATTTGCTCATTTTCTTGCTCATTTGCTCATTTTTTTGATCATTTGCTCATTTTTATTGCTCATTTGCTCATTTTATTGCTCATTTGCTCATTTTTTTTGCTCATTTGCTCATTTTTTTTTGCTCATTTGCTCATTTATTTGCTCATTTGCTCATTTTTATTGCTCATTTGCTCATTTTTTTGCTCATTTGCTCATTTTTATTGCTCATTTGCTCATTTTTATTGCTCATTTGCTCATTGTTATTGCTCATTTGCTCATTTTATTGCTCATTTGCTCATTTTTTTGCTCATTTGCTCATTTTCTTGCTCATTTGCTCATTTTCTTGCTCATTTGCTCATTGTTATGCTCATTTGCTCATTTTCTTGCTCATTTGCTCATTTTCTTGCTCATTTGCTCATTGTTATGCTCATTTGCTCATTTTCTTGCTCATTTGCTCATTTTCTTGCTCATTTGCTCATTTTCTTGCTCATTTGCTCACTTTCTTGCTCATTTGCTCATTTTTTTGCTCATTTGTTCATTTTTATTGCTCATTTGCTCATTTTCTTGCTCATTTGCTTGCTCATTTGCTCATTGTTATGCTCATTTGCTCATTTTCTTGCTCATTTGCTCATTTTCTTGCTCATTTGCTCATTGTTATGCTCATTTGCTCATTTTCTTGCTCATTTGCTCATTTTCTTGCTCATTTGCTCATTTTCTTGCTCATTTGCTCACTTTCTTGCTCATTTGCTCATTTTTATTGCTCATTTGCTCATTGATTGGTGCATACTCAAGAGTCATAGACCTAACATCCAATGTACTTTAATGGTGTCATCGCATGGGTACATAGAAGTCTGTATAACACTATGCCTATGTCTGTATCTGTTGTCACACCATGAGTGGATTGTCCGCCTTTAATGGTACAATAGCAGTGATATAATGTTACATCATCGGTGCTACCTGGAGTTTTCGGCATACAAAATGATCGTAAGTGTGACTGGAGTGATAAGGGGTTATTACGTAATGTTATTATAACAATGTCATCAAAAGCAATTTCTATAATTGAGTGTCTCACGACCTGACTTAATATGTATGCATGTTTTTGGCTAACTAATTATCGTGTGAATGACACAGTTTATCAACCTTAATTGATACTAACCCGTTAAACAACTATTTCTGCTCAAATCGATATGTTTTCTGAATACCATATAGCTGTGACCGGGGAAATAATATAATTCATTTGGTAAAGCAAAGGTGTGAAAGACACATTGTTAACACCAATGTGGCGTGTGTGATTGCGTGTACATCGCTCATGTTCCATGTAAAAATGGCTGAGATTAAATCATCATTCATTCAATATGACAGTTCATTCTGGGGGGTTGTAATTTCGCCTTACCATTTTCGACCGTTAGTGATTCAACATAGTACATTTCAATACTTCCAATAATTCACGAAAATACACGCCTGTCATATACTCAATAACTTCATATAGAGATAAGTAAAGAATAAACGCTCTTTATTATTTATGTAAAAGTAATGGTGTCTATTTTCAGGTATGACAATTATATGAACTGCGTCCGTTAAACACTGGAATGTATGCATTCATACCGTTGGTCACAATGTCCAACATTACAGCGACTGTCCATACACATATAATTGGTATAAAGATATTTCTAAACATCGATTAATAAATACATTGAAACATTGGTTGAACAAAAAAATAACGAAAGATATTACGCGCAAATAATTTAACATTCGATATTTTTTAATATCGAGATTATCAGAAACCGAAAAACTCGTTATAAATTTTTTATTTAAACTTTTTTTTAGAGAAATAATTTTGAGGGGTTTTGAAATTTTTTCTTTTGAAATTTTGGGGTTTTAAAATTTTTTGGAAGTTTTGAAATTTTTTGGAAAAAATAATTTTAGGGTTTTGAAATTTTTTGGAAAAAATAAATTTTGGAATTTTTGAATTTTTTTTGGGGTTTTGTTATATTGGGAATATTTTAGTACAACCAATTTTAGACCCAAAAATTCTATTTTTAGATGTGACTCTAACGAGGCGCTCTATCTTCTCATATATGGCACTTAAAGAATTAAGAACCGTTTACATACAATATCATACGGGAAAAACCCGAAGACAATAATATAAGTTCCAGGAGGGATATAAACAGTGGGGGGAAAAACCTACCAAACATAAAGTATTGTAAGGAGGTATGCATATATAACACATAGTGTAACGCTCTTTATAAATGGGTTCTTTTTATATTGTATATATATACTGTATTTTATACAGAAACACACTGTAGTCCTCTATTTTAAGTTACACATGTTGTACAACCTCGTGATTTAACCTAATGCTTGATTATCGGCGTGGCTTGATAACATGGAGGAAACAACATTTAATAATTTGGAAAATGTTTACTACGATCATGCCGAAAATGGTATCTTAAAATGTTGGGAATCGATAAATAAATATAGCCAGGTCATCAGGAGAGCATCTCTGGTTTAAACGAACTTAAATCAGAACGTTTATTTGTGGTTTCCGTTCTTTATGCTCCCGACCTTATGTGATCACCAGAGAGAGAACCGTGCAGCTCAAATTACCAAGCTACACCCCAGCTAAAAACGGGCCAAATGTAACCTCGAAATCAAGCACACGTAGATTTTCAAACGATTGATCCCATTGCGATGGTGCACCAAAAACACGTCGGTATTATCCTATTTGTTGCGTATATATATTATATATGTGAGTAGGTAATTGTTTATTGTGTATTCCCTTGTTATATTTGTGTTGGATTTATCGTTCATACGATCGATAGTAATAGTACTAATACCAAAATAGGTCGAGCATAGATATAAATATTGACGATAATAATGAATCGAGCTATAAAGTAGAAATAAATTAAGTTACCTTAATCTGTTCATCTGAATGGTCGAATTGTTTCCAAAGTCCAATGTATATATAACACGTAAAGTGGTAAATAGACCACCACCATGCCCACAAAATTGGAAAATGATCTGAGTGTTTCCAGACAAAATGGAACGGAATACATCTATAAGTCAGTTTGTGGGAATGACGTTGTAAATGTAACCTCGAAATCAAGCACACGTAGATTTTCAAACGATTGATCGCGCGCGATGGTGCACCAAAAAACACGTCGGTATTATCCTATTTGTTGCGTATATATATATTATATGTCACTTCGTTGTGGTTACTGAGATGTGGCCATATAATTAGACCTGTATCTTTCTCTCGATTCTGATTGGATAAGTCCTAAAACGCCTTAGTTGATAGTTGAGTGTATGTCTCGATAACGATGTAAGTGACTGTGTAATCGGCGTAGGAATTCGAGAATGGTTAACATTCGCGCGAATCGATTGTCCCCGGGTCGAATATATTTAGACTGTTTATAATGTATCCTTGGTTACCGATCCTTTCACAGTGTTCACTGCAAAATATACACTGATCGCTTTATCGAAAAATCTGCCAAACAATAATTATTATGATCTCCAAATTGTTGCTAAATAACATAGCTCGTTGTGGTGATAACGGGCGTCACCAGGTACAATTGTATGGTTAAAAACCAACTGCGAATCGGCGAACTTCAAAATTAAATTTTCCGAGGCATAGTTTCGAATTCGTGATTGAAGAATGTCAATGCATCAGGTGGATTAATATCTAATTCATATCATATATAATTTGTATTTTCCAAATTGAAAAGTGAATTTTAATGCATAAATTGTTAGTTGTGCAACGTACCTCTGCGTTAGCTTCGTTATATTTTCTTTCAAATCGATCTTGACTGAAACGGCCTTGGACTTCTTTATCGCGGTTTTTCTTCGTTGGCAAAATCGGCCAATAAAATGTCGTCCAATCGTTCGAACTTGATACTCGACTAACAGAAATTGTGAAAATTTACAATAGACATTATTGAGATATAATTATTTATATATGTTGAAATTAATGTGCTGGGACATAATTATAAACAATAAACTTTCCTCGCATTTATGGGCGTGTACAATTGTAAGTGGCGAACAACACCTACCTCCCGTCGCGAAATTATACAGCATGTTGTTCGGCCAGTAATAATATTGTACACCATTAAATGCAACAAAAAAGACGATGATTGCATATAAAACCCAGGGGGGGTTGTACAAAAATTGCAGGAATGTATGCCGTTTCTTTGGCATCTGGCATTTTCGGGGACCCACCACCCCCAAACCTGCAAAAATAAATATGTCTTACTCCCAAATTTTTTACACCCACCCCCCCAAATTTCACTGAGATTGGTCTAAAATCTCATAAACTCTACTCATATCACTCTTATGGCTGGGAATGATCTCAATTAGTTCAAATAACAGTTTAACCTGTTTCAGAAACTGTTTTAATTGAGAGAAAAAAGTTTTATAAATTGCTGATCATATGTAAAGTTGTAAACCTAGGTGATTGTGCAGAATACACAACATTTCATAATTTCTAACTATTTCCTGATTAGTCCGTCAACCAGCCCATTATCTAACATATTCCATACCACTTATGTTAGTCTACTGGAGCAACTTACTTCTATTATTCTAAACTAGCTGAAACAGGCTCCCTTTGTGAGCCTATATTCATTATCGGAGATACCTGTGGCCCCCTTTGTTGGACTTCACACACAGTTTGGTCTTTGACAGAGCCTTCGCTTAGCGGCGGCCCCTTTTTGCGCTTCAGGCTGTGTTTACACTGATATAGATCTGTATACAGATATGTATGATGTCACGTGTCGCGCATTACTGTGATCACAACATAATTACTAATAGTGAACGCGCGCTGATGAGTACTCTGGTAATTGACAATTCATTACGAGTCGTGTCAATTTAGGCCAGACATAAAAATGGATCAACTATCAGCAGACAACAGCGATTTGGTATGTGCCGCATGTATTTAAAGTGTATCATTATACCACTTGATAATGGTTCGAAGAAAGAATGAAAATCGCATAGGAATACATAACAAACAACCGTGTGCATAAATAGAGAGGCTAGAGAGCACCCATATAGCTTTAGATGGCGATTCCACCAATATTTAGGATTTCAGGTGATCATCTATATATCTATAGGTCTCCTGTTTGACACCATCTGGGCGGTGGCCATTTTGGATCTGTATGGCATGGGTATCCGCCGTACAACACCCTTTATTTGACCAAATGTAGTAAAAATTCCAACTGATGACAATTCCAATGGCAATGTTGACGAAATGTAGTACAATATTTTTTTCTTAAATTAACTAGCAGTTTTTGACTGGCCACGGGGAGGGACCAGGACACAATCTTTCCATGTGTTGGAAATTTCCAACCTGACACCCACCCACATAAGGTTGGAAAACTTCTATTCCAGCCCAAAATTTTGATAAAAAGTAGGAAATTATGCAAATATTGGTCCGAAAACAATACCCCCCCTATATAATGTTTGAAAATCAAACTACAAGATCATTTTCAACCTATTGTTGGTTTGGAAATTACAACTAATGTTGTGTCAGGTATGAAATTTCCAACTGTTGAAAATTTTGACCAAAGTTGCCACGTCCCTGTCCGTGTTCAATATTCGAAATACACGGGTTGGAATGACAACGAACGCTAAAACACATTCGCCAAGCCCGAGTAACAATTAATCAAATCAGATTTGCCTGTCATAATGCTTCGGCGTTGACCGTGACATACAGCGGACACGATTTTTGCTCACACGAACTAATACCGTTTTCTTTCTGTATGCATTTCTATATCAACCCGTTTACACTAGTCTGCATACAGATCTGTGTACAGTTCTATAGCAATGTAAATGCACCCTCAAGCACGTTGGATCATTGAAACATTTTGATTTATATATATTGTTTTAATGTATTTTTTTAAAGATTGAATTTTAATTAAATTATTTTTAAACTAATACCATTATAGCATCCGCCAGGGTACCCCGAGTCACCACACCAAATTTGGTTGAACTCAGTCCAAGGTTCTGAGAGAAAAATCCGGACAGATCCTACTCGTTTATATATATAAGCAGTCACAACACTATACCAGACTTGGATACTTTCTGTCTTGTGAGAGATCATCTGAGTTCAAAGACATGCAAATAATTCACTGATTGGCTTGATGCAATGATGACAGATATTTTCTACCCATTGACAGTCACATTAATGTTTGAGACAGTTGCTCGCTCTTTTTTCCATGCACACAATAATCTAAGCAGTAGTTGCATCAGGACAAGTTTACTTATATATATGCAAACTTAGGACATTGTACAGGATACACACAATTCCATAATTTCTAACCATTTCCCGATTAGTCTGTCAACCAGCCCATTATCTAGCATTATGCCTTAACACTTGTGTTAGTCTACTGGAGCAACCTCTGTTATAATAAATGACAACCAGTCACTGTGCCAGACTTGGATATTGTATTTAGGTGTTGTGAGAGTAACATATCATATGAGTTGATAGACATGCAAATATTTCACTAATTGGCTTGATGCACTGATGAACAGTGTGGTGACAGTTATATTCTAGCCATTGATAGTCACATTAATGTTTGATGCAGTTGCTCTTTTTTCCATGCACACAATGATCTTGGCTTTATATATTTCAGTTTTACATTTCTCGTAGCTTCTTTCCGAAGGGTATCGGGAAGGAATTTTTTCACTCCACCCCCCCATATGCAACATGCCATATAGCTTAATGTCATCTCTACTAAGGCCCATATGAGGTCCCAGTAACATAACTATGGTGTTTTTTGCTAATTCTTATAATATGTTTTAAACTGTTACAAATGTCATGTAAGGGCACAAAAGGTTTTTAGTAAACAATTTGCACGAGGGTGTAAAAAACGCGCTTTTTGACCCTCGGGCGACCCACCCACCCCGGCATACCTTCCTGCAACATACCGTGCTGGATTAAAGGGATACTGTATTCAAAGGTTGTTGTTGGTTCCTATAGTCTCTGAGTCGTAGAATAAGGTAACCAGATTTCCATTATGTGAGAGTCTGTTGAGTACGAAGTAGTGTTACGGATGGCAGATTAGCGGTATGCGAATATACAATGTCATTGTCGAGTAATTTTTGTAGTCTTTTCAAGCAAATATATCAAATAAATGGTATATTATATGTATAATAGTCCCAGACACTCATTTAAGTTATTATATAGACACTAGTCAGTGATTGGCTTGATTTTACGACCCGTTTCAAAAATATTTTGTATTTTATATTACGTCTTGTACACGGACATTCGTAATTTAATTTATGGCTCCAGCCATAAATTACATTTATATCAAATTATTAACTTTGATTTTAAGATAATCTATTAACCTGAATGTTTACTCAAATTACTTATTTTTCTATATATTATCGATATTAGATCGTTGTTATTATCGGATATTGATTGAAAATGGCATACAGTGCCCCTTTAAAGTAGTGTAGTGGTTGCCTTTTATCAGTTGTGGAGGCATACAACGCGGCTTCGAGTCAATAACTCAACACGTATACATTGCTCTCATCCAGTTTTATTTATATTTATGTTTCGTAATTCACATGTATTACAAGTAACATTATCCAAGTCTAGCCCATCCACACGGCACCCGTTGGCATGTATACATACGTAGTACACATGTACCAATGCGACACAGGTAGCAACACTATACTCCGTGCAATCGCTATAACCGGGGGACATAATCCATTAATGACCGATCGTATATCGCATATCACTGAGTACCTTACTCGTATTTAAATTCGCGCAGTACTATTTTTCGCTCAGTTTTGAATTCGCGCACTTTTAATTCGCGCACCATGCTGCGCGAATTAAAAACTGACAAAAATATTTTCGTATAATGCTTGGTTTTGATGAAAGTTTCAGATCTTAATCGGTAATGAAGATACGTGTCCGTATTAAACACCATAACGGTGGCTATTCATCGTGTATAATTTAACATAACTGCACCATCAATGTCTTGCGAATACGGCTGTTTATACTTTCCAAATAATTGTTCTGATATTGAAATAGTTATAAACATAATTGAAATGAACTCGAAAGAAGTAAAACCACAATCGCGTATAAAAAAAATTTACATCAGAAAAACAAAATCAAAACTTGACTGTGTTGACATGATTAACTCAGAATATTCGTTCAGGGGGTAGTGCTAGCGTTGTGAATATGGGGACGTGCTTTCGTACATCTTCAGTCAGCAATATGTGTATTTCTTATTTAAACAGCAATGATGATACCATGATTTGTATTGTATACTTATATCATACATATCAGTAATGGTTTTGATGTTGCATGCCCGCATGTAAATTATAGTCCTGCAAGCATTATATTCGGTCCAACCTTCCGTAATCTATATACATGTACGTAACTCATCAACATATAACCTTCTTGTTTCTCGGTGGTTGGTATAAACTTAGGAGTCGTACTATTTTTCGCTCAGTTTTAAATTCGCGCACCGACGGGTGCGCGAAAAATAGTACTGCGCGAATTTAAATACGAGTAAGGTAGATATTTTAAGTGTTGGAATATGGAGTACATGTACAATATGTGTTTCTTCAGTCATAGTGTAAAGATTTGTGCAGAATAGTATAACGTAACGCTACACGTTAGGATAGTATTATGCTTCAATGTTTGTGTTTCAATGCTTTACAAGTATATTGCGTGAAAATATTCGTCGTAACATTCTCAACCCATCGATTTTACACCAACAGGTTGCATGGGGGACTGGTATATGACATACTGCATGGATTTGTTACCCAGCCGCTGCTACAATAACTATGACATATGTTGCAAAACATGCGATTCACTGAAGAACTCATCTCTTCCATCGGGTAAGCATGTAATGTCTCGCGTATATTATTTTAAGTTGTACTGTGCACTAAGTCCTGTCAAACAGCATGGAAATTATAATGAAAATGAGTTTATGACTGGAGTCATAAACTAATTTTCATTATAATTACCAGGTTGTATATATCGTTCATAGAGCACTTGAGTGTATTTTAAGCACTAACCCATGTCCTCCAATTAATTCATTTGTTGCATATATGCTGTTGAGTATAAAAAGTAGTTGGTCCCATAAATGACTGGATTTAGTGTACAGTCCCCATTAAAAACCCGTTGTGTATAATCGCTCGTGGAACCGCACTATATGTAGATTATTCGAACCCGTCTGCACCATCCAGTGCAATTGTTGTCAATATTGCGATGGTGACAATCTACATTCTGTGTTCTATAGTTTAGTCTAGAACACATACGTTTGATGTCACTATACTTCCGACAATATACATGTCTATACAACTCGTGTATTTCACACACAGACACACACGTGTACACGTGTATTCACAAATTAAGCAAACACAAGCACGTGTGTGGTATTGTTAGTATACTACGATATATTTTTTTGCCTGCTGTTATGGTGATATTGGTTATATTAGACTAATGTGTACAGAGAACATTAGAAATAGTGAGTATTGCATAATGAAGGTGTTGGAAGCGCACAGTGCTTGCTTATGAGTCAACGTGTATCAGCAAATGCCATTCATGCGACCGACTGTGATTGGTATGGCAAAGTTAGTTATAACGTAATGTAAGCAATACCATTTCGCACGTGAACAAAACTGTTAGAGGAGGCGTAAATGGAATATTGTATGTTCGTATGCCGTGAATATCTACTAAGCAAGATTCGAAGTTTTATACTGCATACAGTGTGATACAAATACGAGGCAACATAACTAAACATATCACATCCGTATGGTCCGAAGTATGTTTTACAGGCCATCATATAGTAGATCCTCTCATCGACCTAGTCATTGCCAGAAGGCATTATGCAGATGTGTCTGGAGACTCGGTTCGTAAGCCCCTGCTGGTCAGAAACGTCCTCCAGTAACGGATAATTTTGGTCTTTTACAACATTCAATTGTGCACACATTGTGACATTTCGAGAACTTTTCATCAGTTACATGTTCGTTGGAATGACACATGGCTTTGTGAGATAAGTTCGAGTGCCAGAGTTAGTGGAACTAGGGTTGATGCCTCCAATGTAAAATCGAAGCGTTTTATTTCTGACAAAATCAGAAAAACCGTCTGCGTTGCCCCTCTGCTTTAGTTTCCTGTTATTAATGTGTACACGACCTTTCGAGAGTGGGGTACCACCGAGTTCGTTGCATAGCACTGATCACCTGGGACAATGGTTGTGGTATGATTGGGTATTGTGGCGGTGTCTCGGCATCAGCGACTGTCTTATGATGAGTTGGTTCGTCTTCTCTGTCACGACTCATATCACCAACAAATGAACCAAATCTGGTAGGTCGATGTGATGGAGAAGCATTCGTTCCTGTCCGATTGGCACACAGTTCGGGAACGTGGGCATGAAAACTCCTGTAGGACGAAAATGATTTCCTCGAGGAATCACTGGTATAGATGAATCACTGGTATAATAGATGAATCACTGGTATAATAGATGAATCACTGGTATAATAGATGAATCACTGGTGTAATAGATGAATCACTGGTATAATAGATGCATCACTGGTATAATAGACGAATCACTGGTATAATAGATGAATCACTGGTATAATAGATGAATCACTGGTATAATAGACGAATCACTGGTATAATAGACGAATCACTGGTATAATGGATTAGTCTGTATTAACCGCGGCAGATGAAGCTTTAGCGGAATGAGGGGTAAGTATTCTGGTCCAGAGTTAACATCAAGAGGTCAAGTGCTGCAATAGTTGACCCTACAATATCTAGCTATATATATGAGCCAGTGCGATAATTACGCCTATTCAGCCCGGAGCTCCGCTGGCTTCCGCCACGCCGAGGTTGACAAACAAATTCATTTCACCGGGTTACTCATTGTCGTGTCGTTTGTGTTTTGTATTCAGAAATATATCGTTGCAAAGATGTTGGATTATTTTATTTTCTCAACAAAGATTATAATCCAAAGTGGCACAATATAGAATACTTAGAATTTCGTAATAACTTTCTTCTTGGATTGTGAAGCAATATAGCTAATGGTACACCATGTGAGACGTTCCAGATGGTTGAAGTGGTCTTGGTCACTTTAGTTTTTACTGAAAGCAAAGATTATTAATTTCATATACGTTGATACAACAGTTTGAAAAGTTTCGTTCTATGGGCGTGTGGGTTTAGTAAATTCATCTGATGGTAGGAAATACTATGCTGAGCAAGGAAATGGGTGTGGCAAGAAAAATTTGTTGAGGGAATTAGGAAGTGTTAGATAAGCTAAATATGTTAACACAGCACTGTGTGTACATCGCAGCAACTATAGGCCAAAGTCCTAACTATATGAACAATTTGTTATATCGCGTTCTAAACGGTACCATGCACTGCAATGTTACTACTAAGTCCACTATTGAGTGAGGTATTAATGTATATACTATTTAGTATATATGATATTCAAACCAACTATTCTCAATGTTGGCGTTAATTTTTGTGTATAGAGAATCATGTTTTGCCAGCAAAAGTCGAACAGAGCATGTGCTTATAATATGGGTATACGAACGTTATCCCGTGTTACAATAAATTGTTCGTCATTTTACGGCTATTTGGGTGATGATTGTATTTCATGTGATATACGAGTCCGGTTTCAAAATGGCGCACAAGAACGAAATGTTTAACTAATGTCTAACGAATTTGTTACTATACACGAAGAACGCATCCTTTACCTAATGTTTCAGTAAATTATATTCCATCCTCATGACAAAATGTTTCGTCTTCCAACAGGTTGTGAGTACGGGGACAAAGCAGCCTGGTGTTCAACGCTGACGGCTTTGAATTGTTATAGTAACAGTAATGCCGATGCATGTTGTCAAACATGCCCAGATTTCATCAACCCGAATCTTCCAGCAGGTACGCACGGCACGCGTGGAGATTTGAAAACAAATTCGTTTTCGTAGATCCTTTCAGAAAGTTCCAGTCATGAAAGGGTTGAGCATATCTTTTTAAACACATCGCGGTCACATCCATATGTTAACACAGCACTTTGTGGACATCGCAGCAACTATAGGCCAAAGTCCTAAATATGTGAACAATTTGTTATAGCGCGTTCTAAGCGGTACCGTGAACTGCAATGTTAGTACAAAGTCCACAATTGATTGAGGTATCATTGTATATTATAATTAGTATATATGATATTCAAACCAACTATTCTCAATGTTGGCGTTAATTCTTGTGTATTGAGAATCATGTTTTGCCAGCAACAGTCAAACAGAACATGTGTTTATAATATGGGTATATGAACGTTATCCCGTGTTACAATAAATTGTTCATCATTTTACGACTATTTGCGTGATGAGTGTATTTCATGTGATATACGAGTCCGGTTTAAAAATGGCACACAAGAAAGAAATTTTAAACTGATGTCTGACGAATTTGTTACTATACACGAAGAACGCATGATTTATCAAATGTTTCAGTAAGTTATTTTCCACCCTCATGATATGCATTTTTCGTCTTCCCACAGGTTGTGAGTACGGGGACAAAGCATCCTGGTGTTCAACCCTGACGGCCTTGAATTGTTACAGTAACAGTAACGCCGATGCGTGTTGTCAAACATGCCCAAATTTCATCAACACGAGTCTTCCAGCAGGTACGCATGGCACGCGTGGAGGTTTTAAAACAAATTAATTTTCGTAGATCATGAAAATGTAAAATGTTCTTTAAATCCATATAAACGACACAATGGTTGACCACAAATGACAACTTGGGTTTGCATATTTAGCAAAAACATTCTTGCCCTCCAGAGTAGTCTTCGACACGCCATATTAGCCATCTTGTCGCATGCCTAATGTTTGACATCATATAGGGGCTGGTTATAGTATACACAATTATAATCATGTTTGCCACTTTAATTGTATTACCACGCCGATATTAAGAAATAACGGAGGGTGACGGCTGACGCGTGGATTGATGGTGTCAATGAGTTATTTCTGCATTTGCTCTCCAATCTCATTTCCAATATTTGTAGTGTACATATACATGTATGTCCACACTATGCTGTGACAGGTATTGACGCTATCATCGGGGGAGAATCATACCTATATGACTAACATGCGGTACTGCAAATAGCATCGAAGGACAAGTAACTCTAAACGAACTAAACAATGCACTGAAAAGATTACAAAATGATAAGTGGAGCGGTCTGGATGGATTTCCGTATGAGGTTTGGCACTTTTTATGGAAAAACTTCTTTGTGAGTCCTTAGTGAAGCATTTGATACTGGTGAATTATTGATAACCCAAAAGGACTTAATACTCTTATTCCGAAAAAAAAACAAAGAAAGACATATTTTGAGAACTTGCGTCCGACATCTCTGTCGAATTTACTGGCGTCTTCTTGTATAGCTGAAAATTATTTTTACCCGTAAAATCAGCCATGACCAAACCGGTTTCTGAACAAAATCGGTATATAAGAGACAACACTACATTAATTTATACTATCATAAGAAGCAATAGCTGACACACCTGGTCTTCTGCTCTTGCTAGATTCCGAAAAGCCAATTGACTAGGTATCATGGACATTTTAAATAAATGTTTTGACCTTTTTAACTTTGGTGATGACATAAACAAATATCAACTCATCTATTCTGATAAATGGACATATATATCTCAGAGATTCGTGTTAAACCATGGATGTTGACATGGTTACCCAATCTCGCTTTATATTTTTTCTGATATGTCCAGAAATCTCATTTATCATGATAAAATCTAATAAACGCACCAACCTCGGCAATTGTGAATAAAAAAGTACACAGTATGCAGAAGACACAACTCTCATGATAGACGGAAGAGAAGACAGTCGGGAATTAGACACTGTATTAACATTATTCGCCAATTTTTCAGGGTTTTTTTAATGAAAATCAACCCTAGCAAGTGTCAGGGGTCAATGATAGGTTCTTATACTGGGCGTACATATGGCATGTGCTCAGATCTTTATCTCATATGTGATAGCTCATTCGATGTGCTTGGGATTTACTTTGATATACACATCGACAAAATGAATATCATTTACGATACAAAACATGCTGATGTGAAACGACTGATTGTGGCATATAAACACCCATTGCTGACACCCATTGGTCGAATAACTGTAACAAAAACACTTCAAAAATTAACGCACTTTTTCGTGTCACTTCCAAATCCGGATAAAACATTTTATGAAACAATGGAAACTATGCTTTATAATTTTCTATGCAACTCAAAACAAGATCGAGTGAAACGCAAATTTGTATGCTAAGATAAAAAAAAACGGTGGCTTGAGAATGGTGCCAATGAAAACATGGATGAGACGCCTCGGGTAGCAGTACACGAGTTCGCGGGTCGTAGGGAGTCTGCAAAAATAGAAAAATAAGTATATGGGGGCATAACAGCCAGTGTAGCCTGTGTTAAATGTGTCATTACAGGTTTGAAGGTTTAATTATTTTATAAAACTGGGAAAGTTCTCAAAAAAGTGTAAAATTTGTATACGCAACAGGATTTTCGTATTCAGTGAAGGCCAACTCTGTATATTGGTTACAGGAAAATAGCCCGATTTCTTTCCCCCGTATTATATGAGCTGTGCTTGCAAGACATTTTTTTCCAAATTGATAAGATCACTTTTTTTCTATTTCAAATATTTCTCAGCTCTATCATAGCTCTATCACATGGTATAATCTTATTTGCTGACATTCGCTGTCATGGTCTGTTGTTGGGTTGAAAAATTTGAGTTAAACATGGGTAAAATTGAGCTTTTTGTGTGTGCAAGGGGCATAACTCAATGAGGAATTTTACAAAGACATGTGAGTACACCTAATATGTCTGTCGAAATTAAAACATGCTTGATGGGACCTATACCAAAGATAATGGCCCAGCATTGAGTTGAAATACAGTACCCCCTCCAAGGTTGGCCAAAATTGCTGGAAATCGTGTAATGCTACCTCGTAACAAAGAGCGCCAAATTGATGCACCTAACGGACATGCCATTATGCGAAGACCCCATGGTTCTTACATTTGAGTATGGCTATTTGGAGAAACAGGCGAATAAATTGACTAACCCATTATGGCAAGACGTCATGTTATCATTTGTAAAATTCCTGCAACAAAATGTGAACATTTGCCATATATTACGCTGTGGAATAATCCAAGTATAAAACAATATGGAAAGATAATAAACTTCACTGCTTGGCGTGAAAAAGGGATCATGTTTATAAACGATATGCTTGACAACACAAGTTTTTTTTCTTTCACAAAAAGCCATACAGTCAATATATACACACACACATCATCACTCTAAACAATATCCAACATTAGATAAAATCACGTGCAAAAAAAGTTTGGCCAACAAAAACTCGAGTTTCTTATCTCATTCTACCAAACAACTTCAGCACTTCGCTTAAAAATACAAAATGGCAATCACAGTTTTCTGATATGGAAGTGCTGTATTTACAAGTGATAAATTACACTTTCTCGCGACGCCTGACACCAAGCTACAATGGTTACAATTCCGAATAAATTCTAGAATATTACCAACTAATATATATCTACACATTTATAATATAAGACAAGATGATACATCTTATAGGTGTAACATTGAAAAGGAAGATATAGCCACATTTTTGGGGATTGTAGTCATGCGCAGACATTTTGAGAGGAATATGTAATTGGAAACAAAGAATGATATAAATTACACAATTAAACAATATGTATATTTCGGTCTAAATTCAAACCAATCTTTTTGTCTGTTAATGTTTTCATCAAAGAGTTTACATATATAAATATACAGCAATATGTCGATCAAAACTTCGATAATTCTCGAATATATGGTTCGAAAAGCTTTAAATAAACATGCGACTCAATCAACGATCATCGAAGTTACCTGAATTTAGTGCAACTGTGGCCGTTTTTTGTGAATGCTAATCATTATCACCCCAGTCCATTAAAACAAATCCTACGCACCACCGTCACCACAATACCACATATGTTGAGAGTTGAGTTTATTTGAAACATTCTGCATGATAATAAATTAATATTCTACTATACACATGCATAATTATACTTATTTAGTATATAATTGTATGCCACCGGTGAGCGAATGTCGTGAACCAGGAGACTGCGTGCAGTAAGAAAGATATATACGTGAATGCGAGGAATGCCATACCTGTATATATAAATACATTCCATTGATCATTCTGTATATATAAATAAATTCCATTGATCATTCTGTATATATAAATAAATTCCATTGATCATTCTGTATATATAAATAAATTCCATTGATCATTCTGTATATATAAATAAATTCCATTGATCATTCTGTATATATAAATAAATTCCATTGATCATTCTGTATATATAAATAAATTCCATTGATCATTCTGTATATATAAATAAATTCCATTGATCATTCTGTATATGGCATTCCTCATTGTGATTGATTCTTCAATAAACATTTAAAAAAAAGTTGTGAAAGGTAAATAGTTTTATACTAAGTTTAGAACCAAATGACTATAGTATTAAATGTGTGCCAAACCGAATGTGAGAAATAGTCAATACTCTGATTCTGAATCAGATTTTACATTATTCGCTATTGTACCTTTGAGTAGTCGAGTGTTAGTTTGTAATGTTCGGATTAAATCAACTGACAACTAGCATATAAGCGCACAATGGCTCCACGTGTATGCAGTACGGTAGAATTAATTAAAATAATTAAAATGACTTGTGTGTTGAACATCCTTGCATTTAGTACGGGAGTATCCATTACACAGTCTGAGATTGTTTGTTGAACGGAGCATCCCTGTATGTAGTACGGGATTATTCATTAAAAAGGCTGAGCTTGTTTGTTGAACTGAGCATCCCTACATGTAGTACGGGTATTCATTACACAGTCTGAGCTTGTTTGTTGAACGGAGAATCCCTGCATGTAGTACGGGATTATTCATTAAAAAGGCTGAGCTTGTTTGTTGAACTGAGCATCCCTACATGTAGTACGGGTATTCATTACACAGTCTGAGCTTGTTTGTTGAACGGAGAATCCCTGCATGTAGTACGGGATTATTCATTAAAAGGGCTGAGCTTATTTGTTGAACATCCCTGCATAGCGTACGGGTATTCAGTACACAGTATGAGATTGTTTGTTGAACGGAGCATCCCTGCATTTAAAGACAACCGGCGTGTTATCCCTTTGTCCTGACACGGCTCGTATCCGGCAGAATGCTCAGGCTTTTTGATCGCTTGAGTGTTATTTTATCGCGCATGGCCATTATTTTAAGAATGCCCGTGGGCATTATTTAAGAATACCCGTGGGCATTCTTTAAGAAAACGCAAGGGATTATTTGATGTTTTACTTTGTAACATGGACTCGGGCTAGATATGGGGATGGGGTAAACTGTAATCAGCGGGGAAGTTCCTACATTCGGTCAAAACTCTCGACGGGAATGTTCCAATCTTAGTGTCAGTTTGGAAATCTTGAGGCCAGTAAAATAAAAATTGTTAATTGTCCTCCCACCTCACTAATCATTGGCCAGTCAAAACCTGCTAATAAATTTCAAATTACTAATAAATGAAACAGAAACAAAATGGCGGCCTGAATATGTCTGTGGTTAGACTTATACATATATATTCTAAGACTACACATTTCAGTCAGGTTCGGATTTAAAAAATGTTTAAACCAAAAAACAAATGGAGATAGACTTTGACAGATGCTAGGAATTTGCAGTGTTCAGGCTCATATTTCAAATTGTTTCATGATTCATCCACACTATAAGTACAGTTAGGAAATTCCAAACCACGGGGTGGGAAGCAAATGAAATTACGCGACATTGCGAGCTCGGCCTGGTTAAAAGGGGCGGGATGCAGCTGGAAAATCACCGGAGCCCTCTGGCCACGTCACTGATGACTAATCAACTATATATTGAACGATATATAGGCACTATTTAAGCGATTGTATACTGTTTCAATGAAATAAATAACACAGGTTATACAGTTGTTAGCACAGGTTATATATTTGTTAACTTTTGGGGGTGATACTTAAAGGTATATGTAAGTTCATTTGTTAACTTTTGGGGGTGATACTTAAAGGTAGTCGAAGTGGATGGGGCATCTTTAAATAAAAAAATAAACAAATACAGTTGGATAGAAATATATAGTTAATTGGGCTCATTGTATGATAATCTGTATTGTTAAACTGATTGACATAATTATGTATCTAATCGACATAAGATATATACACAATGCAAGACTAGCACTGTTGTGTAATCTATGTGATGTATGCCAAAATCATCATGTATAAATAAGTCAGTTATATATATAGTGTAAACGCCATTTAATAGATTATACAATGTTTTTAGACTATATGTATATATATGTTACAGATTGCAAGTATGGCGACAAGGCTTCATGGTGTCAGGCTAGCTCGTGTGAGTCAAATTCAGAAACATGTTGTGGTACCTGTTGGTGGATGTTCACAACTACTACAACAACCACACCAACTACTACAACAACGACCATACCCACTACTACAACCACACCCACTACTACAACAACCACACCCACTACTACTACTACCACACAAACTACTACAACCACACCAACAACTACGACCACATCAACAACTACTACGACCACACCCACTACTACGACCACACCAACTACTACAACCACACAAACTACTACGACCACACCAACTACTACAACCACACCGACTACTACGACCACACACACTACTACGACCACACCAACTACTACAACCATACCAACTACTACAACCACACCCACTGCTACAACAGCACCAACTACTACGATAACACCAACTACTACAACCACACCCACTACTACAACCACACCCACGACAACGACCACACCAACTACTACAACCACACCAACTACTACGACCACACCAACTACTACGACCACACCAACTACTACAACCACACCGACTACTACGAACACACCAACTACTACGATCACACCAACTACTACAACCATACCAACTACTACAACCACACCCACTGCTACAACAGCACCAACTACTACGATAACACCAACTACTACAACCACACCCACTACTACAACCACACCCACGACAACGACCACACCAACTACTACAACCACACCAACTACTACGACCACACCAACTACTACGACCACACCAACTACTACAACCACACCAACTACTACAACCACACCAATTACTACAATCACACCAACTACTACAACCATACCAACTACTACAACCACACCCACTACTACAACCACACCAACTACCACGACAACACCAACTACTACAACCACACCCACTACTACAACAACCACACCCACTACTACTACTACTACCACACAAACTACTACAACCACACCAACAACTACGACCACACCAACAACTACTACGACCACACCAACTACTACGACCACACCAACTACTACAACCACACCAACTACTACAACCACACCCACTACTACAACCACACCAACTACTACAACCACACCCACTACTACAACCACACCCACTACTACAACCACACCAACTACTACGACAACACCAACTACTACAACCACACCCACTACTACAACCACACCAACTACTACAACCACATCATCCACTACTACGACCACACCCACAACTACAACCACACCAACTACTACAACCACACAAACTACTACGACCACACCAACTACTACAACCACACCGACTACTACGACCACACACACTACTACGACCACACACACTACTACAACCACACCAACTACTACAACCACACCAACTACAACCACATCAACTACTACAACCACACCGACCACTACAACCGCACCAACTACTACAACCACACCAACTACTACGACCACACCAACTACAATCACACCAACTACAACCACACCCACTACTACGACCACACCAACTACTACGGCCACACCAACTACTACGACCATACCCACTACTACGACCACACCAACCACTACAACACCAACAACTACAACCACGCCCACTACTACAACCACACAAACTACTACAACCAGACCAACCACACCAACTACCACGAAAACACCGAGTACTACAACACCAACCACAACTACAACCACTCCAACCACTACAACCACACCAACTACCACAACACCAACCACAACTACTACCACAACCACACCAACTTCTACAACCAATATTATAACACCAACCACAACTACAACCACACCAACTACGGCCACACACACACCAGCGACAACAACCACATCAACCACTACTGCAACACCAACCGCAACTACAACCATATTAACTAGTACGACAACATCCACGCGAACCACATCTGTAGCAACCACGACGTCTTCAGTGACGGTCAGTTCTTCAATTACGACACCTATCGGTACAATGACTAAGAGTACAGGACCTGCATCCACCGTACATTCTACTGCCGACTCTACCACGTCTTTTGTCACGACGAGTACTACAAAGATCACTACGACAGCGGATAACACTACTACCTCCACGCGGACAACAAACATAATAAACATCATAGCTAAAAATCAGTCGGGTGAGTAGAATCGTACTGGTCACTAAAATGTTCGTTGTAGGTTTCCATACATCGAAGTAACGTGCACTATTCTCGCGTCGACATTATTTCGACAACGGTTAAAGGATTACACCGGTGTAGTTTTTCTCAGTCATTATCGATGCCAATTTTCCTACACACTGAACGCTCTTTATTGCTCATATTTGCCAATTAAATCCTCTGCAGTCAACGGCATATATTTCATTACACTCTTGGAGGTCAATTTATCCACGTGTTTCAATTTGTACCGACCTGATTGAAACAACTTGGGGTACATAATTAATAATACTTCCATGTTTACCATGGAATCATATTGTGTTTCTGATTTTTATTTTTCTCTATTATTATTCTTTGTATGCATTGTGCCTATAGGGAATCATGTTCTCATTTGACTTGCAGAGTTATCTCCCTTTATGTGAAAATATAAGGAGTACTATAATATGGAGTTTTGCATCAAAAATTGTTTCCGTATTCCTCTCCAGAGTTATCTCTCGTAGACAGGACAACCTCGAATTCATTCTTATCGCCTTTTCTCACACAGCAAGACATATAGCTGGCTTTAGATCATACGGTCGTGTTGGCCGTTGCCAATATACTGCACAGAAATATTTTGGACACAAAAAAGGACAAAGAACCATACACTATGGTGTATAAACCCAGGTTTTGTTTTGAGTTGTGTCCAAAATATTTTTGTCCAGCGTATATTGCATATTTATTGCATATTTAGAATGGGAAGAGTGATTCGGATCCGAATATATCGCTTAAACGTTGTCCCCCAGGCCTTTCCGATATACAGCCAACGCATACATTGCACCTATTTATCCCACCAAATCAAAACGGCCTAATGAAAGAACGAGGTAATGGAGGAGCATGTACGTCGGTATACGATAGGTTAGACCCCAAAGTGCGACCGTTCTACTCTAAAGCAATCTTCCCAATGGACAGTGCGCGGGGTCAGACTTTTGGAAAATTCCACCGAAAATCGTAAAGGGAAAAATTGGGGCAAAACTCAAACATCGAGATAAAACAAAATGAGAAGTGGATCTGATAGCTAATATCCACGCGCAGCTTTGCGCGATTTTCAAAGTTTTTAGAGCAAATGGTTTACTCGTGGCGACGCTATGTAATGTAATTACCTGGTGGTAAGTAGTGTATCACTAATATATTTTTACCGCTAAATCCAAACTGGCTAATGAAGGAGCGAGGTTAATGCAGGAGCAGGCAGGCCGGTATACTGTAGTACGCTCCCAAAGATTGACCGATATGATTTAAGTGTAATCTGCCAAATAGAGAGCGCGCATCGGGGGTTTCATACTGTTGGTAAATTCCACCGAACCTCAAAGGGGGGGATTTAAAAAATCGTGAATCGACATAAAACAAAATTGACGGATGGATGCGATGGGTAGTATCCACGCGCAACTTTAGTGCGCTTTTCTAAGTTTTTGAGCGAACGGGTACTCAGTGTATTATACTTTGTCACTGTCATGAACAAATAATACTATCACGACCAAAAGGGTTGTATTATACTCTGTCTCCACCATGATCGAGTAATATTATTATAACTATTACTGTTATAAGTAGAGAACTATATCGTGCGTCATGTTTTATACATCTTCCGGAATGTTTGGGATCACTTCCAGAATATATACATAAAGTGCAAACACATAGACACGAGCATGCATGTGCACGATATTATTGGTCTTATTCATCTATTTTAATTATATAATATATCATTTCCATACGCTATAAATATTGTTTTAATAAACAATGATATATTACATGGAAAAATACAATTTTTGGCATTTCAGAAATTTAAATCCTATTTATTTAATTAAATTAATTATTAGTGCCCTTTGAAGACATCTGATGTAAACGGGATTTATCCAATACAGATTATCCGGGTCAAATTACCCATATGTACAACTGTTTAGCTCCGATGGTCCCGCCGTTTCTGTATAAACAGTCAGTTATTGATTACCGCCGGTAGATAACAGCCAATACCTAACATTAACGATCGAGATTGCATAATCCATGATGGAATATGCAATCGCATGAATCGGCATAACTTCAGTTCCGGGTGGCCTATCACAACAACATTTTCGGCAACGTACTCAGTGGATCGGCTCATCGATAATGACTGAGAAAAACTACACCGATGTAATCCTTTAAAATTATGTTATATCTCGCTTTAGAAAAACATTCTGATTAGTTTACTAGTGGATATTTCGTGTATTTATGAGACCCGCAGGGCTCGCGCTGGTCACAAAAATCTTTAGCCAAAAGTTTAGTCAAAATGAAACTTTCAGACCTGATGTGACTAACGCGAGTATAAATTGATCAAATGAGGCTGAAAGATGATATGTGCACCTACCGATACTTTAGAAAATGGAATTATGTTACTCAAAGAAGATAGTAATACATTCTAATAAAACTAATGGGTAGAAACGATTACACATCAAATGTGTAAACCCGGTTAATACACATAGCAATGTGTAGTTTTACATACAAATACATTGACCATGTGCCGTTCTACACATAATGTGTATATTTTGTTACACACAATTGTGTAAGAACGTAGACATGCGCATTTCGGTGCCTTCAGTTTCAGTCTTCAGTCTGCTACGTGACGGCCATATTGTTTGAGTATATTTTTTGGAATACAATCTACAGCGATCGTAGACAAGGATGTAAGTTCAGAATTCCAATTTGTGGGTTTAGTATTAATAGTATATGAGGATATATTTGTTAAACTTTCATGGCGATTACTGCCCTTAGACTCTTGTTATGATTGTTGTAATAATACTAATATTATGCAATCACGCCTCGACCCTGGTTTGTTCATTCAAAGCAAAAACTCACAGTACAGAACAAAATACTACATATCACTATGCGCCATGAAAGTTTTAACATATAAATCTGCATATATCTTTAATACTATACCCACAGGTCGGACTACTGAACTCTCATTTATTGTCTACGAACTGTGTGTGTAAGAACCTACACAAAATGTGTAAGGGATATGTGTTGATTTTATACACACAGTTGTGTATAAATGTGTAAAGATTTACCCATTTATGTGTAAAAATTGTTACACAATTTGTGTACGAATATGAAACTACACATATACTACACAAATATGTTTAAGATCAAAATTGAATAATGATTGTGTAGCAGGACTACACATTTTGTGTATAAAACCTACACATTAGTCATAAGAGTGTATACTATAGCAGTACATACACGCATAATAGTTTGCCCAATAGAGGAATCATATTCACTGGATTTCGAATAGTCGTGTTTTTATATTTTACTTTTCACTATTCAAGTTATATATATATCGCAAAATGTAGCTCATTAATACTCAACATATATATTTCGCACATGCGTTGTTGCAAGTAGTCGCATGTTTGGATAGGCTTGTGTACATATCTCACTATATGTAATTTCATGTACATACATGTAGACCAACATAGAATAACAGTAATTATAGATGTATGAATACAACATGGCAATATTGGAAGCTATGTCCATATTATTTTTCTTCACTCGCAGAAAGGGAGTTCACAACAGTCGTGGCTGTTACTGGCGGAGTAATGGGAGTTATTCTCATTGGCGTGGGTGCCGTAATTGCCAGGTTGATACTCAAACGCAGAATGTCGCCAAAGAATAAACACACCAGGAAACAACAGGTGAGCCGATCGATTATGCCTACTTTATAGATAATTTTATAAGACTCACGTATGTTCTTTTGGAAACAGCTAACTGCTACTGGCTTCGAATAATTGCTGGTGGTGTATGGACCATAGCATTATTCCCTGGAAACATAAACTAAGAGTTCAAGTAGGAAATTTGGTATATCGTATTTATTCTTGTCGAAGTTTCGTTTTACAGAAGGTGTGTGGGCGATTAAGCCGCGAGTTGACTATAAAGCTGATAACAATATCCACAAACCCTTCAAATATAGAACGCGTTATTCAAAATATAGGTCGATTAATTGCACATGACGGTTTGAGAAGACTTCAATGCAATGTTATTCAACACAAATATAAACAAGTTTGCGGAGCTGTTAAGGAGGGTTGATCACGAACTCAAATTGCTCATTCCAGGACAGAAATAGCCGCACATTGGAACGCACCCGATCCTCTCGGCGAAGCAGCGTAATTCCACAGCAATTGTTCCATGATATGCCAATGTATGTTGGTGGAGCGGGAACGGCTAGCTATGGCGGCAGAGCATACGACGGGCTTCCAAATGGAGTTCATAATTATGGCGGTAGCCGATATGGTGGTGATTATGGCAACGGGTATTCCGAATTTAACCATTATGTTTGACGACGAAGAAAAATGAACAATTTCTGCTATGGAATATAGCCTCTATAATGTGTAATTCATTATGACATGCATGGTGATATCCATTTATGGTCATAATGTGGTCTTGGTAAATGTTTCACATTTAGTCCGCGATAATCTTTATCAACCCTGGTCAAGTGGACCTGCTAACATGCTGGTGGTCCTGTTAATTGATATGATGCGTGTAGGGCAAACTGATGCCGTTACGAAAAAGTGCCGTTATTTTTTTAAAGTTGTAATTTTCGCGGTGGTTGTCAAATCCGAGCGATTTGAGAACAAACCAGTGTGTGTAATATGAATCGTACGTGACACGTAGTGGAGAAACCACACATGATGTGCCTCAAATTTGCCTTTTTTCGGCGACATAACGCTACGAATAATTTATGTAACATCATGCAGTGGTCACGACGGAGACGACATGCCAAAAATGACAAGACAAAATCTTGTCTGGATTATCGTCATGACTTCATTCTTTTTAGTTTTCATTAAGCTAACCAACGAAATTGGTCTAAATGAAATTAATTGACTTAAATCACATGTGAATTCTTCGCAAGTTGAGAAGTAGTTACTTTCATTTTTATCGCGATGCTTCATTTCCAATTCCGCGTTTTTTTGCAATCTCCACATGGCTGCTAACCGGATGTCACGTGACAATTTCTCCAGAATCTACCCGCGATCTTGAAAAAATCACTGATGGATATAGAACAAATTATATGATATCATTCACATGCCTTAGGTATAAGCACCCTTGGTGGTCGCTATGATACATATATATTTTGTAAATATAATAATGCATGCGCTGGTTTTTCTAAAACGACGCGAATATACAACTTGATTATTGTCGATTTTCAACAGCTAAAAATTACAAATATTTCGCAATAAATGAATGTTAAATACGCGCGAAATGGCTTTTCCTGTATATTTTCAGATAATCGGAATACCGCGAAAAAGACAAATTAAAAACATATAACAGTACTTTTTGTTAAGATCATCAGTTTGCCCTAACAGCATCATAGCAATTCAGCAGGACCCAACAGCATCATAGAAGATTAGCAAGAATACTTGGTCAGGGGTGTTTACACACAATGTGTACGTGGCGGGGGGAAATTGCAATTCATACGAACATTGATATTTTTTATGTCACGCACAAGAGCACATTAACTCGGATTAACAATGCCCCGTGTAGTAGCGTTCTCTTGTGCTACATTCCTGCTGGGTTCCGACTATCAAATATAGGTCGAACGATAAGTAATGATTATTTTACGGACTCTATATATATATGAGGAATAGTGCATTAGTCCGATGGCTCGAGTGTCCGATATACCGTTTGCCCAAGGTGTTACATATCTTGCGCGCTATATATCAGTAAACATAACACAGGGTTTAAATAGTCCGGTGGTTCAATAGTCCGATATAACCAGAAAACACCGGTTCTGTCTAAACACTGACAGATATCATACGGTATATCATATTCGCTCCAAAAACACAAACTTACACGGTTTTAAATTTCGCGCTGAATGAAAATGCGAGTGTAGTTGTAAACGGGCGCAAGCATATTTCCAGACATCATCATCATTTTGAGTTGAAATACAACACGAACAGACAAGCAACTGACTGTGTGTTTATTGTTGTTTACCACGATCTTTACAACAAAAACGCCTCATAAACCTTTCGCGTTCAATGCGTGTTTATTTTAGAGGAATTGTGCCACGGCTCCTTTTCGTTTCAAAGTGGGTCGATATATACTTGTAATAACTTTGTGCGGACTTTATATAAAATGGGGTCGCATATTTTCCTCAGCACGACTGAAAAATAAACAGCGTTGCTATCCTGTCTCGTCTGACGTGATAAAGAAGATATGCGTTTGTCTCACTTTTGTGCAAACTGGCATGTTTTAGAGCACACATATTATATATCGCTCTATCCCAATTACGTGGACATAGTTTGGAGGTTCAAATCAGCCATATCCGTTTGAACACCCTCGCCCAAAAATTAAAGGGACACAAGACCATGCCAATGGGGTCACCACTTGCCAAATTGGCCAATGGCAAAAACTATTCATATATGGTAAATGTGATGTCATTTCGGAAAAGTTTTTGTAAGTCACTTTTTCAATTTCACAAGGAAAATATTATTAATCAACACCACTCATTTCAGAAAACTGTTACAATAGTAGAGTGAGTAGTTGGGTGCTAAACATCCATATACACATATTCCGACGAATAGGCACTGTGGTTCACTTCTGTTTAAACAATCGCCCCAACATAGTATTCTTGGCCCGGTGCATTGCATCATGGATAGTATTTTCATACAGCAACTGTGTTAATTGTATGTTTATTTACGTTGATTTTAATGAAGCATATGTATCGAATCTAGTTTGTAGTTTGTGTTCATATTTCAAAACGGTGGCACTGAATGTTTCATTAACAAATATATGTAACCTATTATGTAATAATGGTGTGTTCATGTTTAACAGATTCATGTATACAATACTACCACTGTGTTCGTTGGCGCAAGTATTACAGTACTTATATCTATACATGTATGGATGGAATATTGAGAGTGGATGAGTGTGCGAATATTGTTAGAACCGGTATTTATACTTTTCTCAATAAAAACATTTAAATAACGGCTTCCATTCAATTTTGCGACAGGGGTCTATACTATATATTTACATAGCACCTTTGTGTTAAACTAAGCTGCGTTCACATACATGATGCGCATGCGGCCAACACATGCTGCTATCTGCTTTCACAGTACGCATGCGGATATCGGGTTAGGCGCAACGTTTCAAACCATAGATATATCACTGGCGCTTTCACGGGGTTGCGGCGGACACAGTTTAACGTTAACAAGTTTAACTGTGCCAACCGAATGCGTTGACCGAATGCGTGGGCCGCATACATCAGCCGCATACGTCCGCGGCAGGTATGTGGAAGCAGGTAGACACATGCGTTGACCGCTTCCGTCAGCCGCAGGTTTTCGAAAGCAGCTTTAATCGCGGTCGGCCAATTGGGCCACCTATTCGTATTCCAATAACACACATACCCACAATAAGAAAACCATAGTCAGACATGGTAACGCCCTCAAGATGGTATTATTAACCATAAATAAAATATATTCCAACTAAAATGGACTCATTGTAAAATATAGATAACAACTATGTACGTCATAATAACTAAATTTATCTATGTGTGCTTGCTGACAAAATTACGAGTTTGTGAACAATTTTAAAAATGAGAAATACGTCAGCCGCATACTTCAGCGGCAGGTATGTGGAAGCAGATAGACACATGCGTTGGTCGCTTCCGTCATCCGCATGTGTGTATACAGTGTGCTTGCTGTCAAAAGTACGAGTTTGTGAAAAATTAAAAAAATGAGAAATACGAAATACAAATTTGAAATAACAACACACGATACGTCGCGTATAATACCTGCTACACCGATACAGCGACAAGCACACATCGTTGCGAGAACGAGTGAGAGCTATAACGATCGGAAAATATAAGACTTGCAGATTATTTTTGGCATATCTTATCACAAACCAAAAATCAACATTATTGACATAACAACTACGCCTTTTTACCGGACTCGGGGTCGCACAACAACGTTTAATGCGTCCCAAAACAACAGGACTCGGGGTCGCGCTACAACTTTTAATGCGTCCCCAAATAAAACCATATATATAAATAAAACCCCCAGCGCCCATAGGTATCAATAATTTATACATTAGTATACATCCGGAGGGTGTAACAACCCTAACTATTTGTTAGTCTGACTCGCTCCGAACGGCCTTATGTCGTCCGAGATATTTGACCGAGCTGGGAGAGGACTTACAGAACAAAATCCACAATAGGCTTGTTGGCTCACTTCATTCCAATCATTCATAACCATCTCCTAGCATTTTGTTAAAATGTTAATCCTTTTTTTGTATTGGAATTAAATTTTGTTTACGCCGATTGCACTGAACATCCAGTTGACTCAACAATTACTCAACCGTAGTTATATGTTTACTCAACGTTGATTTTGCTCAACAGTTGACTGAACATTTTAGCTTTCTTAGTTAAGAAAAGGGGTTGGCTTGGAATATATGTTTTCGAAACTGACCTGGATTATCTATCCAGAATCAGCGACCGAATCAGCATTGGAAATAACGGGAAATTTATGAAATTCCCGATAAAGTACAACTGGCCAACTTGTGTGCTTGTGTGCAATTTGGCAAATCCACATGCTCCAAACCATCTTGTTGGAATTGTTGGACAAAGCACCAGCACGTATATTTGGATCTCAACACCCATCTGGAGACAGTGGCCGACCTATAATGTATAATATAATATATATATATGTATATTTTATATAACCATAAAACCACCTGGTAAGTGCTGTAAACGGTTACATAGTGAATATAAACGATAAATAAAAACATATGTATGTATGACTAATTGCAGGAACACTGTTGTGCAAATAGCAATTCAACTGATTTGTACTACTACAAAAGACCGAATGCGCTCAAATTAAATGCCCTTTTCAACTCACAGAATAACAAGATATTGATAAACCTAGCTGCCTTCATAAAATATGCCCTTGTCAGACAAAGGAACACCCTGAGGCTCACGATTGACACTATATATACATACCCCTTATTCACCACCACCACCACCACCACCACCACCAAAACTATACTGTACTGAAGACCACAAAGGCACAAGCTCTAATGGATATTCCATCAAAACATTTGAAAAGTTATGGCGATAGAGCATTTGAATCGTATGCGCCAAATGTTTGGAACTCACTGAGACACGACACAAGATTTGCAAACTCTCTGACCGAATTCAAATCTTTGTTAAAGAGTGAGTTATTCTGTGCTCACTATGGGGAAGTTATCTCTGATGTTGTTTAATTATTTTGATGTATGTGTATATAGGTATGTGGTGTGTATAGATGTGTGTTATCACGTGTGATAGAGGTACGTGGAGATAGTAGGAACGTAAGCGCTCTGGGCCATCTGGGATTAAGCGCTAAATAAAAAATATTTATTATTATTATTATTATCAGTCTTTGTCACTCAGGATAATAACGAAACACCCTCCGATCATGCCTCTTCAAAACAATCCAACCAGAAGTATCCTACCTACGAATGGAATACATATAGAACATAGTTTTTCAGAACAATTATCATTTATACTTGAATAATTTACCAGATTAAGTATCTTATGTAATTTACCTCGTAGATTCTAAATATGCAAACAATATAAACAGTTCATGTGCGTCAAATAGCACGATAAGCCATTGTAGATTCCCACCGACGAAACTCAGTCTATTGCTAAGTGTTTGTTTGTGTTAACCCGTTCAGTGCCAGGGGCCGATCTCATCGGCCCTAATTTACGGTCTGTAAAATCGGCCCAAAAAAAAAAAAAAAAAATGAAATATTGTTTTTTTTTGGGTCGAATTTATTTTGGGTATGCTTAAGCATGCTATAGGAAATTTAAAAACAAACTGGATAAAACCTTAGGGGCATGTTATAACTCAAAACTATCACCAAGTATTCATATTAATAAGCTTGATGCCCATGAAAAACTTAAGATTCCCTGGCACTAAACCTACAAAATAAGTCTGGCACTGAAAGAGAGTAGAATATAAGAAAAAAATATTAAAATTGTAAAAATAAATTGTAAAAAATAATATAAACAAATGATGAAAAATTGTTAGGCCAATGCATTCTCTTATATATGCGAGGCGACCTATGGTCGACTCACATATATAAGAAAATGCATTGGCACAGGGTATATGGGTTGATACAAAAATCGGACCTGGCGCTGAAAGGGTTAAACATAGTATTCTTAATTAAATCAGTAGGAAGCGTAAATCGCTCCTTGACATATATAAAGTGCAAAACGAGACACAGACTCCAGGACAAGACCGCCTGTTTTATTTATTTGGGTTTAACGTTGTTTTCAGCAGCCATCGCTACATAATATTATGACGTTGCGAGTTGTATTGGTGGAGGTTAATTTCACGAACTAAGGTAAATATAGCAGTGATTTCATTGGCTGGAAGAATGACCAACTGTGATCGGCGAACCCACCGACCATCGGCGAGTAACTGGCAACTCTCCCAGATAGCGAACGATAATGGACACAAAGTCAGCGATAAATCCACGAGAATTGGACCTATATCGCCAGCGCTGTAGAGCGAGTTGGTCTTGCTCAGAGCCTCTTACCGACTGAGCCACCGATGCCCGCTTCTCGAGTTATGTGTTGGTACCACACGAAAAAAGCATACTACAATACGCCAATGAAGCCAAGATATTAAGTGTCTTTCCCGTGGCCGCTTTAACATGAACCAGCTCGAGTATTGGTCTGGATACATATAGTACATGTGCTGAATCAACCACTATAATAGGATTGACGATTACAGTCTCGATACCATAAATACATTGCCAGTAGACAAGAGACATGCCATCAATTAAAGTTTTAATGCGTGTTGGGAATGTCATGATACATACAACAATATTGTATACAAACAGTGAACAAAAACGACGGACGTGATATATAGTATTGATACAGCTGTGGTGTATAAGGATTTCTAGTGCAACTTGAGCATCATAACAATAACCCATTTCTGGAAACTAACAAACGGTGCGCAATGAATGACGATTATTTATAAATCGCCGAGCAGGAGGCGAGGGAGCTATAGAACAGTATGTACATGTAATTTCTTAACATGATTGTGAGATAAACTGTATACGCGAAGTGACGCCCATAACGAAATTAAATGTTTCAGAATCTTCATTTACTATATCAAATATGTTCGGATCAGTTCATCTGTGGTTGATTCTAGTAGGACTTTACATTCCTGTGACGATACTTGGATTATATGCAGGTACAAAACACAGCTCATGTGTATTTCGTGTGATGTATTACTACCAATAGTTGGATCAACGTTCGATATTATGATAAATGACCTGTCACGCTTGGGGTTTACTGTCTTTACAGCAGTTATATGCCATATATGCGGAGTAAATTCGCGGAAGGTTAGCGTAATGGGAAATCGTCGCGTCGGAACTAAAGTGTTCTATATCCATATTTTAATTTTTGTGGGAAATCGAGTTTAAGGTTTTGACCCCCCCCCCCCCCCCCCCCCCACAGTTCACATGTTCCTTATCTGTTTTTGGAAAAGAGTACACAGCGGGTATTATAGCTGATGTCAAAATACTATTATTTGACGAGTTTTGAAACAAAACATATTACATATTGGGTGTAATCAAGAAAAACACTTTGGAGATAGAACAATTTGCGTAAAATTTTCAGTTGTTTCATTGGTATAGTGATTTTTGTGTTTTAAAATCATATTAATGTGGAAAAATCCCAAATGATGCCATTGCCTGTTATTTTAACCAAATAATTATCCTAGAAATAAGATGTTCACACATAGGAGTGAGAACGCATTATTTCCAACTATTTACTTCGCTGGCACTCTGCCAAATTCGGGTTCCATCGCTTTCTATTGAAGGTCAGAGCTGGAACATTTTAGCACTGGAATATATCTATCACGTGGTGAAAAATAAATAGATTCATTGGTCCAGAGTGGTGATAGAACAACATAGCACTGTCAAAAATTTGCTATGCGTTAGACAAGATATCTGGTGATTTTCCGACAGGAAATCCCGCGCCAAATCGAAAGATACCAATATCTCAGTTTCCCGCCAAAATGGAGATAGAACAGTTTAAATCTGACGCAACGATATTACATTACTGATGGCAGAAACCACGGTAACCAAGTGACATAGTTACCGTGATACACGAATAATTTGGTTTGGTTTAGTTTGGGTTTATCGTCGTTTCAGCTGCTATGGAACATCACGACGTTGTCAGCTTTATTGGTATGCGAACTGTCTGTATAAAATAGGTTGATACATACGTTAAAGACATATTATGGACTTACTCGGGTATGTGAAACTGATAAGTTAGCATTTAGGCGCTATGTCATCTGGAAGAATATAGCATTTTAGTAACATCGCCGGAAATTTCAAGCAAATCGACCGTACCACTCTATAGAAATCATCGTCTGAACTACCCTCAATTGTAAATATTTACTTCTCGATTCGGGACGCAACTATCTGCGATAAACTAACGAAAACGATTTCACCTTGGAGAATCACTGCAATTAATTACGATATAAGAATGACGATGTGTGTTGCCAATTTGGATATAATATTTGTAAAAATAACTAATTTGAGCGACATTATTCTCCATTTCTATCACCCTACCGCAGTGTTTCGCATCACTTTAAGTGAGCAAGATATCCTTGCGTAAATACGCACATCATCGACCTATAATGTGAAATAGGTACATAATCGGCCGAATTCAGGTATCTGGTCTGCACCAAGTTTCGCGTAAACTGTAATCTAGACCAGTTCCAAACCACGGTGATCGCGATGTGTTACCTAGCTTCGGAGCGAGTAAGCTGGGATTATTGGTCCGCACTGGTCCGTGTTCTCGTCTTTTTGAAACTCAGGTTTACGTAAACCAAGGTTTACCTTCTTATTGTCATTCAAGCCTGTCTTGATCTGTTCATAATTCGAACAATGTGGTAACACAAGTTCTGGTAACAGAAACATAAGTATTTTTTGGAAGCATTTATTTTTATGTTAACCAAATAGGAATTGTGTTATATTGGTATGCCGTGTAGATGATAGAATATAATTATATATGCACAGTACCAAATGTAATATAATCGATAATTATGTGTGTTATAGGTGATAGTCTACAACTGAGACCTAGTAACTTCCCCCTGGTCTGAGATTTGTCTATAAACCGAGACTTGAACCTGAAACGAAAATACCGATTTCTGGTTTCGCAGTAACGATTACAGATTAGTAATTTGATAGTTAATCATACGTGCGTTTAGTTGGCTTTACAATGGAGTTTTATTTATAATATCCTTGTGTTGTTTGAAGCATACTACCGTTAGGTGGATTAAGTCAGATTTTCGTGCTATTATTTTTACGCGCAATATGTTATCGATGGGTGTGGTCGACACGGATTAATATGAAATGATGGTAGTTTTGAAATCGGAACGTAATTCGCGTTGGATACGGGTGTCTTTAGTTCCGTGTTTCTTAAATGAATTGAGGTCGGAGCTAGTTTTGAAAGCACTAATTCTTCATTTGGGAATAAATTATTGATGGACTGGATACACAATATAACAGCACAAACTATCAAAATTATATTAAGACAAAAAGTAAAATTGTGGTACAAAATAAGGACATATGTCCCATTAAATATAATTAAATTAATTTAAACGGGACCCCCTCCTCCAGTTTCTTAAGCCTTGACATTTCAAATTGGTTTATTTGTCAAAATTTGTCTTTAAAAATGGATTTGTAAAAAAAATTATATGGCACTGGAAATATCTGTGATCGGGACTTTGATACAACCCACCCACCCGGACCTTGTATTCTATATATTTTTTCAAGAACCCCCCCCCCACCCCCCCCCCCCGTTGTGACTTGTGACCATTACATTTTCTGGACAATAATTTTCAATAACTTCAATCACGTCGAGACAACTGAATATCTCCTCTTTAAGTTTGCAATATTCTAATTGATACATGTATATACCTCATTCAGAACTAGTTAGAAATTACGAACCTAACGCAATAACCCAGGTAGGGTGGGGCTGTGATGTCTTGAACTGAATCTAATTTCAGTGTAATATTTTCACTCAAAGTTGAACAATATATAGTTGGTTCTTGATCTGAACACACAATAGTTTACTTTATACATTGATTGGAATAGACCCCGGTAGAATGTTCAGTGCATTATGCCGCCATATGCCGTCTAGCGCTGACGAAGCTGGTTCGAATACCGACAAGCGCGGAGTGAGGATAATCTGATTCGTGTATCTGGGCAAGTTTGTCGGTTGATTTCCGAGGTCGGTGGTTTCTACACACAGCGAAGTGATTTATCGATGAAATTTACTCTCTGCGTTGACATTCCTCCACCCGTAAAACGGACAACACCCCGTGTACGTTTTATCGCCAAACCCGAGGGTATCACCAAACCAGACCATGCGGTTTTGATAAATGAACATATTTTCCCTCAGATGAAGCTTTATATCTCCCAGTTAAATGGCGATATCCACTATTCAAAACATAATTTCGCAAAGCGGAATGTTCCCTCAAAGTGATAGCGACCATAGCTTGCTCTCACCCCGATAAATATAATAGAAATTCCGACTTATTTCCGATTTTATCATAAATAGTAGACACTTTTTGACGTTAAGTAGTTCGTTGAAACATAATTATCAGTCATAGATGGCGGATAATGCGTGTATTAATATAAAAATATATGTTTAATTAACCATACAATGTCTAGCCTGCAGAGCGGTTCGCAAAAATACTATCTCGGTCCAAGTGTGGGTACCCACCATAATTTCAAACCCACAGATCGATCCTGCGAAGATATGTCGCCAAACAAGAGCTGGGATGTCAAAGATGCGAATGATATGCTTCACAACTTAACAGTTTTTGCTTGAAAATATCCCAGTTATCATTCGTACAGGCCGGCACATGGATCATCTTTAGGATGGGGGTGCACATGCAAGGGTGAAACGTGTATGTTTGTTTGTGTTTTATGTTCTAATGTCATAGTAATAGCATAGGCTATTCTGTGCTATTCTACATTATAGGCCCGGAACTGAGTAACGAATGGAAACATTAAATCAGTGTAAATCGTGCGTTAGCAGACCCGTGGCTATGTGGTCCCTGTTAGGGGTGTTCATTTATAGTTTCTAAATGCACCCCCGTCCAGTAACTTATATTTGCACCCCCATGTTAGGTTCCAGTTTTTATCGAGTTTACAACGGGTTCTTCCGACTGATGGATATGACAACCCCTAAATTTAGATTTTTTCATCTTGTGACCATTTCAGTTCACAAATATGTTCGAAATTATTTAAATTGTTTTCGTCTGAAAACAATTTAAACACTAAATACTACAAAAATGTGAACCTATTTTCTGGATGAAATTTCCAACTGAGATTGTGCCGGGCAGGACATTTCCAAATGTTAAAAGTGTTGACCAACGTATGGGGGAGGTGCTATGTTACACCAACACACCACTGTCATATCCCTATAAGTTCGGATGTAGCCCAGTATGTTCTTGGCTATAGAGCACGCATAATTATTTATCTTTTCTTGCGATGTTTTGTATCAGATTTATCATTACAAATTGCTCGCTTGATTGCCACCACGTGCTATTGTATACATTTTTATCTGTTGAATGGTTTGACAGAGGTTTAGACACCACCAACAAAACAAATCCTGTCCCTGATGACAAATGCAGTTACGATGCATGGCACGTTACTCATCATCAGGTCTCGTGTTCGTTTTGCACGAGTGGAGCTATAATCACAATCATCTCTGTGAACAAAGCAAAAACAGCCACTCCGCATGAAATCAACGGGCGCGGAGGACTTAATATTATTACAATTAATCGCTTAACCAGTCCCTACAACCGGTCCCTAACCCTTTTGTAGTATTTAGTGTGTAAATTGTTTTCAGAGAAAAACCCGCATATTTAGATAATTTAAATAATTTCGGCCAAATTTGTTGACTGAATGGTCCCAAGATAAAAAAAAAATCTAAACTTATGGTTTGTCACATCCAACAGTTGGAAGAATCCGTTGTAATCTCGATGACAACTCTAACCTAACATGGGAGTGCAAATATAAGTTACTGGAAAGGGGTGCATTTAGAAACTATAGGTGAACACCCCTAATATGTGTTCACCCTCTAGCCACGTCCCTGCTAACTCATGATTTACACTGATTTAATGTTTCAATTCGATGTACAGTTCCGGCCTTATAATGTCGAATAACACAGAATAGCCTATATTATTAATATGACATTATAACCTAAAACACAAACAAAGATAAAAGTTTTCACCCTTGTACATGCACCCTCACCCTAAAGATGGTCCATTTGCCGGCCTGGCCGAATGATAATTGGGATACTTCAAGCAGAAACGGTCAAAATGTGAAGCATATCTTTCACATCTTTGACATCCCAGCTCTGGTTTGGCGACATCTCATCGCAGGATCGATCTGCGGATTGGATACCCGAAATTATTGTGGGTAACATTTTTGCGAAGCGCTCTGCAGGATAGACAATTTTATGGTTAATTAAACATATTTTTTTTCTTTTCTTTTTTTGATACACGCATTATCCGCCATCTATGACTGATAATTAAGTTTCAAACGAACTATCTAAGGTCAAAAAGTTTCTACTATTTATGATAAAATCGGAAATGAGTCGGAATTTCTATTAAATTTATCGGGGTGAGAGCACGCTATGGTCGCTATCACGTTGAGGGAACATTCAGCTTTGCGAAATTATGTTTTGAAGAGTGGATATAACCATTTAACTGGGAGATATATAGCTCCATCTGGGGGGAGATATGTTCATTTATCAAAACCGCATGGTCTGGTTTGGTGATACCCTCGGGTTTGGCGTCAACGTCGTGACATCCGCATAGAGGGTGAGAAATCCTCACCACCCCTGCCCCATGATCCCTGTTTAACGGCGACGGCATACAGGTAAAGCTATACAATACGGAAATAAGCCGCTTTCACGTGCTCAGGTTTGCGACACCAACACGCGGATATCGACGCAGCGCGCTTTGTCCATAGATTGTCGTTGATTGTACAATAATTCGCCGATCCCAGCTTGGGACCAGGTGGTTTCGTGAGACCAAGTCCTGACTTGGAACACCGTGACCAGAATTCAGCCGAATGTAACTATTGTCTTCTGAAATACGCAGATAATGGAGTCATATCCGTTATTTCGTGTTATGGCGCGGATCACAGTGAAAACACATGTTAACGAGCGTATGAAATGTCGTGAGTTGGATTATTTGTGTCATTGTACGCATATAATTTGCTTGGAATCGCCTCATTGCGATTCGATAGTGTGACTAAAATGTGCACATTTTCAGCATATTATCGGCTGAAAATGAAGCGAATCTAAGCATATTATCTACGTAAAACAGGTTCTATTATAACCGATAATGTGCTAGTTTTAGGCAGAAGAAGCTGAAGTGTGGAAAACACAAGAAATATATACCGATGTACATACATGTATAATCAACATAATTACCCTCGTGCAACTCGGTTCATATTGGTCCTAAATACATAGGATGATATTGGCCTTATTTGATTTTGACATTAGTGGCTTTATAGCCTTATTCTATTGGATGGTTTAACATTGTTTTAATCAGCTACTCGCTAATTGTATTTGGGCACAAGTTATTTATAACTTATCAACGCCCCACTCCAACAAACAAATACTGTACAAAACAAATAAAGAGTTAGGCGAACTACATTAAGAACACATCGTGAAACATTATACATGTAGCACTGACTATCTCTTTAGTAGTTTGATTTATCCCAAGTATTATCTGTATATGTAACATGTTAATACATGTATAATCATCCAGAACAAGAACACGACCTGTATTAACCGTGCGTTGTTATGGGAGTGAAATCATGGGGGTCAGGGGTGTCACGAAGCGGGGGTGGGGGTGCACACACATGGACTAACTGAAATTGTTCTCGCATTGGGTAGGTCCAGGGACCTTATACTATAGCCCCCGCCCCATGCAGGGGTGATTCCATGATTTCCCCGACACATGGGCTACGGCCCCGAAAGCGGGTGTCAGTGGTCGTGTGCCATGTGTCGAGGAAATCCTGACACCACCCCTGATGCTGATATGGTCGAATAAGCTCAAATTCAAAGGAAGAGGGGTGGAGTGATTCTGACCATTAAGTCTTGTTCTTTGTGTCTCGTGTACGTTTTGAGGAGCACCCATCTTTGATTCAATTCGCGATCAGGCAGTCGTAAAAACACTCACAAGCCAGTGCTTAGAAGGGAGTGGGTGTTTCGGCATCAATAGTGAGATGTGTCATCAAAATCCATCCAGTAACTCAGTAAACATTATTCAATTTAATAACGGGATGTACGTTTAGTGTTGAATAGAGCATCTCAACGTGTGTGTTCAGAATTAACAAGGGTGGCTTGCGTCTTGTTTGGGAGTTACTAACTCTATTGGCGAGCGAATGGACAATAGACACAGTACGTGACATTACAACAGTGTTATGTATTCTCATTTCATCAATTATTATTTTGTTTAGGCCAAAGAAAATTAAATGTCTGGTTTTGGTTAAAAGCGGCTGAACAAAACACAATGCCATATAGTTTTGTCTCCATGATCGGCTGAACAAATCTCAATGCCATATAGTTTTGTCTCCATGATCGTGGTCCATATATACATTTAAACACATGAGCGGGATTCGACAAATGTATTGGGTACATTTAATATTATATAAAATCATCTAAAACCAATTATGTACATCTAGATATCGTTCCTGTTATGTTCTTTTCTTGTTTTACAAACCATCCGTTCGTCTTTGAAAGCTTCCTCTAAAACCGGGCACGTGACGTCAAAACTCGTGATCATAGGCTCGTGGAGATATATACTTTTAGCACATGATTTATGTCACATTGGTGCTAATTTTGATCGTAATTTAGTGATGTATCATTATTTCATTGCGGTATAGCTCGTTTGATATACATTGTAGGTTGGGGTTATGATGAGCATGTAGCCATCGCTCACCCGATTCCAATGATATCAATATAACCCATTTTTTTTAAAGTGGTGGTTAGCAAATTGTGATTCTTAGGCAACGACATTTTAATGAAGTTATATAAACATAATGAACACACTGATTAACATAAAATGGAATAGAGGTACATGTATATTTATGCAAATACGTTCATGTTGGACCTAAATATTATTCAATGTCCATATGGGACTTATTTGATTCTGAAATAGGATTTTCCGTTCGACGATCGCCGTATCTAAATGTAGCTTGCCTAAAACAGGACATTTACATACAAAGGTCAGAAAATTTAAGTCGTCAAGAACTTTAACTATCTTGGAATTATTCGTACAAAATCAGGCTCGTACTCGGGTGCAAAAAAAACTTTGCTGAATAAAGCAACTAAGGCAATGTTTTCCATTAATTCAAAATCCAGAACACACTGCTTGTCAATTAAACATAACTTTGAATTGTTTGATGCACAAGTGTTGCCAATCATGCTGTATTGTTGCGAGGTATGGGGATCAGGGAATAATGATATGTTTAAAGTTATACACAGAACATTTATAAGACATGTTCTCCATATGAGGTCGTCTACCCCCAATTATATGTTATATGGCGAGAGCGGTAGGCTGCCTATTAAATACGCAATCAACTTGCGTATGGTGAAATATTGGATGAAAATTAAGAATATGAACCAGAACAGATTTTGCTAAATTTTGTATTTACTATCCCTAAAAGTATGGGATGCTTCGTCATTGAAATTTCAGTGGATGGAAAAAATAAAGAACATCCTAACAGATTGTGGACAGATTCATACGTGGATCATGGAGAATATTTCATTTCCAGAAAAATTAACACCATATTTCAAATGCAGTTTAAATAGTAAATTCCGAACCATCTGGTTATCTGATATAGACAATTATAGCAGATATACCACTTATAAGATTTTTTAAACATGACATACATTTCGAAAGATAGCTGAATTATTTGGATACCAAGAATAGAATAACTCTCTACCAATTCCGAACGCGTAACCACCATCTGCCAACATCGAAAGGACGGTGAAACGAAACAAATGTACTTCCCAGATGTGCCCCCTGTGCCATAAACATCAACTTGGAGATGCAGTGCATTATTTGATGGTATGAGAATATTTAGATGAGGCTAGAAATCGGTTCATGCTTAAGAAATTTACAAGTATAGAACACGCGACTATTGATATTCTAGACGACATACTAAATATGAAAGACGTAATTTCTTTACGTAGACTCTGCTCTTTTATCCGACTGATTAACCTTAAGTTGGGACATAGTGATTAAAGTACGATGAAGCGATTATGATGGAGACCACATGATAAATGTTAACAAGAAGGGCGACGATGATGATGATGATGATGATGATGATTATGATGATGAAGCTTATGATGATGACGATGGTGATGTAATGCTAATGATGATTATGTCGATGATGATGATGTTTCAATGATAATGACAACGGCATAAGATGATGATGATGATGATGATGATGATGATGGTGACGATGAAGAGGTTTGGGAGGTCACTGTATATTTTGTACATAAATACTTTTCGTTATTCTGTCAATCTGTTGTATATAATTTCATTTTCTCAATATCCATTCATGTTATGTAATTGGATCAGAGAAGAAAACAATTCAGTGGATGGCTGAATATAAATTGGCAACGACCAAGCGAACTTCAGAAAATAAATACACCTCATCTTCAATCTTCTGCAATAACTATCCATGATCAAGAAAGTACTTCTTGTCTGGCTACTATGAACGTTCAAAATGACGCGAAACCCTCCTAATAATTATCAACACACAGAGAGTCGAATCCGAAGTTCCCTGGTTGGTTAGCGATCTCCGGTAAAATGGTTAACTCCTTTTATGCAAACAAATGCCCCGGTCACATCTTATACTATCGTGACAATTGGTCAAATAAAAAACGCGGCACGAATGTTGAGACTTCAGGCGCGCATTACAGAAACATGAACACGGTGGAACTGCAACGACACACGTGTGGTACAGTCTGGGCAAGGAACAGAACACGCAATATAATCATCAACTACATGTACGTTGTCAATTGTTTCTAGCATTGAGTTTTTTTTACACTAAGATTTTACACTAAGATTCTCGGTCCGCCCTTTCGCGTCATCCTCTGACGGTTAGACTCGCCTTTTTGTTCTTGAAGTATCACTACGCGAGGTGACTCTCCGCTGCAAAATGTTATGCACTGATATATTAGGTCGCGCCTCTCGACCAATGATGTTTCGACCTCCGGGGAAACAACTCACGTTTTCGAGTCGCGGTGGAAGGAATTGTACTGAGCTCGAGAAAACGGAGGTTAAAACCTCTGAAATAAACGTCCTCCCCCTTTATCGTGAGTCGTCTTGTTAGTTAGTTGATTTTGAAAAAGCCTTTGACTCTATCATGGAGTTCTATGCACAAGTTCCTTGATTTGTTTTAACTTTGGTGAATCGACGAAGAAATGGCTCCCCATATTCTATAACAATATAAACTCCTCCTTACTGTTAAAATGACCCATATCGCAACATTGTTTTGCAAGTATCTCCATATATTATTTTGTTCTGCGCCTAAATTCTAGCGCTCATTGTCAAAAACAATACACACTTTAAAATAAGATAACACAGTATTCAGACGATATGGTATTAATGGTACTGATTATTGACGTTACAAAAAATTGTTTAAAAGGGAGTCCCATACAGTTGGATATAACCGATAGTTTGAAAAAACCTGCTACGGCTTATACATGAGTTATACTGAGTTCGGGAAATCAGCTGATAAGTATTTTAGTGTGTAAACTGCTGATTAGCTGATCAGTATTTTAGGTTCAAGTTCAAGAATTTGACTGAACGTAGTTACAATTACGACTTTCGGTCTAGATGCAACACATTTCTCACTAAACAGTGGTTCAATAATACAGAATGAAGCAGCTATTTCATGAATAATATTTCCACATATTCAGCACGCAACGGCATCCGTATGTATACGATATATGCAACGACCCGCATTCATTGGCGCAATTTTTGTCTTTTATAATTATATTCTAGCAGAGTGATCTATCGTTTCTCATGTTAAATTGCTGTGGAACCCTCCGCTGAGGACACATTTTGGGAATAAAGAATACTCTTGCTCAAAGTGTTATGTCCACCGAAACTTTGATTTCAAGTACTATATAAATGACATACGACCGTCCGTCCGTGTGGCCGTCACACATTAAGAGTACATTCATTATAAAGTCAACTCCTCCCACAGTTTCAATTGTAGACAAACAACTGAATATTTATTTGTTCCCACAGGTATATAAATTTATCACTTCCGTATTTTTAAAGCTCATTTTGTTGTGTTATGCAACAACTAAAATCTTTTGATTTCTCTATTGTCGATTACCAATGCCTTCGCGGATCAAACGTGTCAAAATCAAATGTAATGCAACCCCGTTTCCTGTGTGTTAATCCGACACACCAAAAATAATTCGTGACACCCCTAATTTTACAACTTCATATCAGGTTGAATAACATGGGGGCTTGTCCTGGCGATTTTAAATGACCTTCGGCTTACTATTACACCGAAAACCAAACACGATATACTTAAAGAACAGTTTGTTTTGGTTTCCTTTGTGTGACATCACACCCGGTATATCAAAGATAAAAGCCGACGCATGGTAATTATGTCCCGCATTCATAACCGGCATGTTTATATAATATACAACATTAGCCCCTGAACATACTTCTTCTCACTTCATAATCATTGCTTGCTCCCGACGAGCGTTATCGTGTGAATATCACTCACACCCAATACAAAGAAGTCACTTAGGACGAAATTATTTCGCATATTTTTTGTCTGGCACATTATTAATTTCTATTCTGTGCAGACGTGTCCTGGAACATGCATGGAGTCAGTCTTAAATCATATCAGAACATTATATTGTTTCCCTCCTTTATATATCGTTTTTTATTTTATGCCCAAACAATTCTGGCAATTAGCACCATGTACTCGCTGTAGCTCACAGCCTCATAAATCGCCCAGCCGTCAGCGCTTGTAAGGCTTAGCGGCAGTATCTAGGAAGTAATTACAGAGGCGTGGTTAAATCGTAATCGAGGTTCCCCAATTGATACTTCGGGACACTGTTACCATTCTACTGCTGATGTGCCCTTCCGACCAAAACGGTTCCAATGCCCATGATGTCTTGAATTCACTCGATTAGATTCCGCGTATCATGGAGAAGGTTATGTATCAATATGCCAGCTAATTTGCGCTACACAGATGTTGATAAATTGTAATGCCCATCCCCTCCTTAATCCCTGACTCGAGCTACGACACTTTTGTCATCTTTAAAGATATCCTTGGGATGAATATATATATAGTTGGTGGATATCGGCGACAAAACGCATTTTTATCAAACGTGGTGCCCATCCTGCTGAAAAATAAGTTATATGTTAAATGTTTAAATATATTATGTACCTTCCGGAACAAGCAATTACATTTCAGGTGCATAAATTTGACACTTCCGTGGTATGATTGTTCCTTATTGAATGCCTGCATATTTCATTTTGTCTGTCAAGATAAATTCACCGCAACCTTGAAATTTGTTTATTAACAATTATGATTGGAAAACAAAACATAAAACACTCTCTTTGTTTCCACTCATTCTTAAACATTCGAGCTGCCAAATATTATCTATGTAATTTGGAATGAGGTAGTAAATAGGTTGACAAATACATGAATAACTATTGATATACCGGCTTCATATACTCTGAAAATACTTGCCAGAAATGAAATGAACGCTATTGATTTCAACCATAGCAGAAATAGACAATACGGACGCTCTTTTCTGTTCCATGCTGTGCACATGGCTGCTATTTGTTTGGGACACTAACAATGTGTTTATGACTGTGATGCTTCTTTCTGGGACATTTAATGCCCGTAGGAATGTAGTTCAAGTATTATCGACATGTTGCGATACAAATCATAACTGAATACTATTAGGTGTATTTTGGAGCCCAAACCGACTTGTGACTTTAAGCCGAACGGACCGTACTGGCAGAACGTCTATCACCTCTTCATCTTAGACATTTGACAGTCTGTACAGTGTAAACATGGTGCTTTCAAAACCTCCAACATCTGTTCAGTTTTTCAATCAGCACATCTTATATATGGTAAATATTTGATGACGAAAACGTTTTCGCCATTGACCACCACTCCGGGCCCACCAAGTACTGATCCGACATGGGCGAGATTTGGCTAACATCATCTCCCTCTCATTCCAAACACAATATGATGTCCTATAGTGCGTTTCATTGTGACCAAATTCTTAATTACTTTAGAATTATTTATTATTAAAGTATAAACATTACATTTTTTACATGATAGTGTATCTATATCATGTTTATGGAGGACTTAGGATGAGTGTTCGTATTCATTGATTGCTTCAGTGAACGTGAACAAATTATAACTTATTATATATGGCTAAAACGATAATAATATGTGAGATCCTCTATGTATGCTTCCACCATAATGTGCGACTTAGCAAACACACTGGCGAGTGTGGAAATTATACACGTTTCTCATTTCACAAGTAAAGATGAACATGTCGAATCCCATAAAACGTATTATTACTGAATAGAGGAAGTGACGTTTATAAATCAGAGGTATGTCACATGACGTGATTACGTCACAATATAATGTGTTATGTATTGTATCTATATTGAAAAGTGTTGGGTGCACGAAAGGTCTATATATACATACTTAAGTTACTATAATTTTACAAGCATGCCTTATATTCTTATGAAATCATATGTATACATATATATTTGTAGATGTGGTGTGGGAACATGATGCGTTCTTGTGCAACGAGGAGAATAATAAATTAATTGCATACGGCGAGAGCAAAAGAGCTGTTTGCTGCACGGACCCCTGTCCTGCTAATACCCAAATAGGATATAACAGCGGATTCGTACCTTACTGTGCCTCGCCAAATAGATATTGTTGTGAGGTCGAATTAGCGCCCACACCAACAACCACAACAACAACAACTACTAAACCAACAGTGCCACAAACAAGTAAGTATATGCTATGTAGCTTGATGTGTCTAATATATCAACGAGTATGTGACAAAGTGGCCCCTGATATATATAATATATACAATAAATGTAAATCGGTAAGTTAACCCTTTACCCAACAAAACGGCCAAAAACGCCCAAATAAAGCTTCGACAGTCTAAAATATCTTCGGTCTGTCTCAATAACACCATACAAATATGGATATCATTGGAACCGGTTCATTGACCACATTGTGATGGTTACAGTTATGCCCTGTGTCAATGCATTCTCTTATATATGCGAGTCGACTATAGGTCGCCTCGCATATATAAGAGAATGCATTGGCCTAAAAAAAATCTTTTTTTTAACACTTTTTACCATTTTTTCTTACATTTTTTAACAATTTTATAATTTTTTAACAATTTTTATAATATTTTTCTACATTTTTTGACAATTTTAAGCCAATGCATTCTCTTATATATGCGAGGCCACCTATGGTCGACTCGCACATATAAGATAATGCATTTGCACAGGGCCGTTCTGTTGGGTAAAGGGTTAAGGCGCACATACGGATATTGTGTGTATAACCACCCATGGTTAAGTGGTCCTGTTAGGTTCTCATGATGTTGGTGAGTCAAGCTGAATTCCTATTTTTTACATGATCATACCCTTATTCTATGCAATTAACCAATTCTACAAATTGTGATATTAAACGTTCGTTTAATAACAGAAATACTGTCAGCTGACATTTGACTTCCAGTTTGTCGTCTGTTTACATTCCGTACGCTACGTCTCAAAATACTCTGGCTTCCAATATTTTTCCAACAAACTATAATGAATGAAGAGTTTAAAAGTTATTTCATTAAATATGCACCATTAAATATGCCGAAGGGTCTTTGTTTATCCGGGTCTATTTCTTTACGCGGGCAAACAACGCATAGTTACGTGAAACACCATAGAACGCCGTATAGAAGCCGATGGTAGTTTCACGTCCCATGTGTTGCTTTAAGCATGTCTTGTCGAGGTTTTGGATCATGTAATGAATAGAACCTACAATTCGGCCACATTTTATTGTGGAATTTACAAAACTCGTCCAGTAAACTATGTCTGTACTTAGCCAAAGGCTCGGTCCAGACCTAATCTACTGGACTCATTTTGTAAATTCCGCCATAAACTGGGGACTCGTTGTAGATCCCCTATGTATTGGATAGATCATCTCAACGAGTGTCCTCATAATTAAGACGGCCGCGCGGCACGCGTCTTGTGTGGGAGTGATAGACTCTACTCGCGAACGCGGAGAGCGATTGATTAGATTGTATCACTCCCAAACAAGCCGCAAGGCGGACATCTTAATTATGAAGACACGAGTGAGATGATTTATCCAATTTTGACGATGTGTATGTAAACCCAGTGACAAGGGGACGCTTAATTAAATGTGTTGCACGGGATTAATATGAACTCGCCAATGTGCAAGTTATTCTGTCGAAGGTAAACTCCTGGACGGTCAACAGTAAAACGCCCAATTATGCGGTATAGTGGCTGGGACAAATATATGAAGATAAGATAGCTGACCCATCTATATCAGAATAGCGGCGAGCATGTGTAATACTTAGAATTTATAATTACACCTCCTTTGAATAATTTCCTTAACTTGGGAATTTATATTTGCACCCTCTGTCGTCTAAGATAATCGTTTTGGTTAATGCAAGATATTGAACTGAAAATAGAAGGAAATATATGAAGTTGGTACGATAAAATCACATTTGTTTTAAAATCAAATAGGAAAACTGCAAAGGTTATATTGCCTGGAAAATAGAAATAACAATTATAGACAAGTATACAAATTGTATCAATTTCTACATTCCTAGAACATGAACTCATAACACAGCAAGCAAATCCATATAAATGTCTCCAAATATGTATGGTGTCTTTGCTATTCCCCTATCTGACACTGACCGCCATCCAAATCTGTGTGGCGCCTTTGGCTGTAAATTGAGTTCGGGTTTCTTCATACAAGCGTGCATGGTTGTAAAGAAGCTGGAATCTTTAGTCTCGTCAATCAATCTAAACGCCGCCGATAGCTAGAGACCTGAGTTATGTAACGTGCGTTGTGGTCAGTGATAGCACACACCATGCTGTTATTACAAATTGATTTTGCCTCTTGGGATGCCATATGTCGTCGTTCACGTGCATATACGTAGAGTCAAACTCCAATCTTAAAGATATTCAATATAATAAACTAAACGGGCGCAATTAAATGTCACGTATATTCGATACATGAACAAAAACATGATATCGCCATATCTGTAAACTTCACTGTTCGTCCAGTGATAAACAATGGTTTGTCCCACAAATGACAAAATGGTTTGCATATTGGCGAAAACAGGCGTCCGCTAGAAATATTCTTGGCACTACATGTTTAGTAATCTTCTAACATATATATGCCGGATGTTTGACATGGGCTGGCTACATTGTATGTATGCCCGCCACATTTTGTCACAATATCGACATTGTGAAATTACGGAGAGTTCTGGCTAATCTGTGGAAAGGAAAATGCGGATCCAGTGAGTGAGTTCTGCACTTGATCTCCAATCCCATTACCCAGTATTGTTTAATAGACATGCAAGTCTATATTAAGTTGTGACAGACATATATTTTAAATTCAGTTTACAACCAAATGACATTTAACTGCGAGTGGCCGACCACCGCTGCAAGGTAATCTATGGTGGCTTGGGAATGAGTTGCTTGTCATGCCTGACGAGTCGCACCATATTGACATCTACTCTCCTTGGAGGAACTCCGAAAAAGATGTCCATGGTCACAACCATTTTCTAGCTGTTTTCAATGATTTGTATTGAAGTGGAAAACACGCTCTTTATTTCTGCCATGTCAGGAATAGACTAACACGGAATGCTCTTTTGTGTTCCATGTCGTGAACAAGGTTGTTTTTGTTTGTATGATTTCAGTGCGTCATTCTGTGACATCAAACACGGATATTATTAGGTGCTTCTGTACATGTATTTTGGAGCTCAAACCACCAAGTGGCATTCAAGCCACTTTTCGGTTTGCGCTCCTAAATACACCTAATGATATTCGCTTTAAAACTTGTTCCGGTATCGCAATAGGTCGGTAAATACTTGAGCTACCTTTCTACGAGCACTACATTTCCCAGAAAGACGCATTGAAATAATGAAATATACAACTTGGAACACGGTGTTTGGATCCCAAACCAATTAAAAAAGACAGCCATTTACACGGCCAGGAACAGAAAAACACGTTTAGCGTTAGTCTATTAATCTATTCCTGATACCATGGTAGACTTAAAGAGCGATTGTATAGCTTTTGTGCGAACAATTGAATACAATGGGAATATGGCTGTGTCCATGGCAAGTATTTTTCAGACCATATGATGCTCGTTCGTCAATGTTTCGTGCATTTGTCAGTCAGCCTGTCGTATATATCCTACCAAATTACGTACATGATATCTGGAACCTCAAATGAGCCATGTCGAATTCCTGCCTTACTGTTCGCTATACGATTAGCCGGTTAATGTAAGCGCAAATTATGTCTAACCCTTGAGACATTTAAATATTTTTTGCTGAAACAAACTGCATAATTCGTTAACTCGCAGTGTATCATGCATGCGTTGATGCGCACTGATCTGGAAGCATAGACTTTTGCATTCATATCTTGTGTGCGAGCCGAACAGTTAGAATGATCGATGTTGGCATTGTTTTGCTCATGTTTGGTTTTTATACGCAAGTTTAAAAAACGGGACGTATAATGTTATCGATCTCCCAGTCCGTCGGAGCATCCGTCGGGGTGCCAGACGTCCGTTCGTTCGCTTTAAGTTTCCTGGTGATAACTCTAGAATGAAATGAAATTTGGCATGTGAAATGTGTCCTCAATTTTCGAATCTTCCAACATATACGCAATTCGTGAACATTTAAAAACAAATGCATGTTCGCAGATCCTGAAGTCAGAGATCATGAAACAAGAATAATTGTCTTGCTGTTATATTATATCTAAAAGACAACAGTTGATCACACAAATGACAAGTTGGTCTGCATATTGGCGATAATGGGCGTTCTCTAGATTTGTCTTCAGCACTTCATATTTTGTTACCTTGTCGCGTATATGCCTAATGCGTGATATCAGAGAGGGACTGGCTCCAGGGTATGTTCGGTGCATTGTATCTCAATATTGGCATTGTGAAATTACGGAGAGGAATGGCTAATGTGTGGATCAGCTGGTGTCAGTGATTGAATTCAGCACTTGCTGTAATCCCACTGCCCAATATGTGTAATATATGTCCACATGTTATTGTGGCAGATAAATATTTTTGAATGAAGTTTAATACCAAATGACCAGATATTAAACTAGCATCGCCCAGTGTTACTTGTATTACAAACCGAATGTGGGAAATATGCCGTGCAGTGACTGCTCTAATGCTAAATCAGTCTTGACATTATTTGCTAATATGCAATTGAGTGGTCGAATTTAGTTACTACTGTTCTGACTAAATCAGTTGAACTGAACACCCATGATAAGCATCAGTAGCAACCAATTATCTACATATCTCTGACACTTTCGCCGTGTCGCATCATTCAAACCTTAAGGCTCTTCGCGTGACAGTTCATTGAGATCATTAGCGTAGAAGTGAGGCCCATTATCGAACAATGTGTACCTTTAAACAAATTTACTTATGTATCTAATATATACGAGTTATAGAGAGGCAATACAAGGAAATATATGTATTATCTTATCTAGCGCGGTTGGTTATTATATTTGATTTATGTCAAAACAACATGTATAATAAGCTGTTGCTACACGTTTAACCAGCCATGTCATATATAGTGTATCATGTTCTGATTTTATATGTATATATTTTAAGGTTGCAAGAATGGTGACAAGGCTTCAGTCTGTGAGGCTAACAAGTGTGAATTATATACAAACACAGAAGTACATGAATGCTGTGACACGTGTTGGTGGCAGTTCACATCTACGACAGAAATTACATCACCTTCTACCAGTACCACAGCAGTAATAGCATCAACTTCTGAAACTGTCGCAACCACCTTATATACTAAAACAGTAGCTCCCACTAAAATAACGACACCCATCACACATGTCACAACACCCACCGATAGTACAACCACTCCCACCACTACTGAATCAACAACTACAATATTCACAACTAGTACAAATACATCACACATAACTACTACCACCACACCCACCACTACTAAAACCACGTCAACCACTACTAAAACAACAACACAAACCACGGAAACAACCACATCGACAACTATAACTACGGAAACTCAAACTATGGCATCACACACAACTACAAACCACATCACCACCACTAACACAACCGCCGAACCCACCACTACTATCACCACCAACACAACCACCGGCCCCACCACTACCATCACCACCACCAACGCAACCGCCGATCCCACCACTACCATCACCACGACTAAAACACCCACAATAACCACAAACGAAACAACCACAACACCCACTAGCAGTCAACACATCACTGAAAACACGCCAACTACTACAACAACGACACCAACAACGTCATCCACAACAAATACGTCCTCGTCAACTACATCACCAAACACAACTTCAACGACGTCAACTACTACAACACTCACATCAACCACACCAACTACTATCAAAACACCTTCCACAGGTACAAGCACTTCAACGGCTTCAGCAACCAACATCGTTACAACCACATCAACCACTATCACAATAGCCGTTGCAACTGCAACCTCACCAACCACTAGCACGACAACCATCATAAATAGAACTACACCAACTACTAGCACAACACCCGCATTATCCACTAGCAGAACCACAATCACAACGCAAATCACGCCAAATACTACAACCACATCAACGAGTACAACACTAGACACAACTACAACCACACCAACTACTACATCACCCAACATAACTGCAACAACGTCAACTACTACAATGCTCATATCAACCGCACCAGCTACAATCATATTATCCACAGTAGCTACAAACACTCCACTAACTAAAACACCCATCACAATTACAACCTCACCAACCACTAGCACGAAAATCATCGCCACTAGAACCACAATAACTACTGGCACAACACCCACATTATCCACTAGCAGAACCACAATTACAACTACAACCACGCCGAATACTACAACCACACCAACTACTACATCAACCAACACAACTTCAACCACGCCTACTACTACAACGCTCACATCGACCGCACAAACTACTACCAAAACACCCACATCAGCTACAACCAATCCAATAACTAAAACACCCATGACAAATACAACCTCACCAATCACAAGCACAATAACAATCGCAAATACAACCACACCAGCTAATACCACAACAGCCACCATAAGAACCGCAATTACAACTACAACCACGCCAAATACTACAAACATACCAACGACTAAATCACGCGACACAACTACGACTACGTCAACTACTACAACTTTCACATCAACCGCACCAATTACTATCAAAACACCCACCACAACGACAACAACAACAACAACCACTAGCACAATAACCATCACAACTACAACCTCACCTACCACTAACAGGACAACCATCACAACTAAAAACACACCATGTAATACGACAACACCAACTACAACCACAACTGCAACAATCACATCAGCCACCAGCACACCACCAACCACAACTAAAGTCACTAATATCACAATAACACCAAATACCAATACCAAAACACACAATATAACTACAACGGCACGAGCTACAACAACCGCACCAACCACTACTTCAACAACTACCACCAAATCAAACACAATGACTAGTACAAATAGTCCGCTTATCACGTCTACTCATATTAAGGTCACTAATAATGGTAGTACTACAGTTGCTGTTCCTGCCACTACAAAGACGGCGTCGTCAACTGTCAGTTATTCAATCACGACAGATATCGGTGCTATGACGAATAGTACAACAAACGCAACGTCAGTAGAATCTACTGCCGATTACACAACGTATTTTGTCACGAAAAACACAACGAAGATCATCACGACAGCGGAGATCATCACTAGATTTTCTATACTATCCACCACTGCAACGGTGACGACACCGATCGTTGGTTCGAACACTACTGACGACACCACCATCATCACGCGGACAACACAACTAAACGTTGTAGCTCAAAATCAGTCAGGTGAGTAGAAACGCATAGATCACTCGAGTGATCGTTGTAGTTACCCATACCCTGAAGTAGTGAGAATTACACAATGCCATTGTTCTGTCAGGTTGATAATAAAGTCCGAGACATGAACTTGAATACCACAAGTGGCCAACATGTACCCCAACATTTTCAACTAAATTTATTTAACCCTATCAAAACCTTCTTCATGCTAATTTTCGAAGTGATTGCCATTTCAGCCCAAAATTCGAACACAAATTAGAGAACAATTTAGTTTTCAGACGAAAAATATAACGCACAAAGAATAGGGCCTACCGTTTCGAATATAATATATTGACGATCTAGACACGACTCGGTAAGTATGTTATAAATATAACTTTGCTCACGCTGCCTTCTTCGCACTTCTGTTATGGATGGGACAAACCTCTGATCTTCATATATTCGCTTCAACCGAGAGGATGAACCACTTATGCATCGCCGCGACGAGACAATTATATTTTAGGCACATTTTGCAGAATCACTTAAACAACAAAACAGACGACTACCGACAACAATAAACGTTCGTATATATTATACATGCGAACTGTTTTTAAGGAATAATACGGCACTTGATCACTTCCGAAAATAATATTCTTGCAGAAATGTATCGGTCGGAAATCCCACTCTTTTGCTATGGAAAGACCAATCTGTTCGCAGCATATATTATCTGGATTCGGGTGTGTCCACAATCTGAAATTAGAGACTATTTCTTTGGCCATCCAATCGTCAGTGAGTCACTGTACGGTTAGTTGTGTACAACGGCAATCACCTGTCGTTATACAGAAATCTTACAGTAATGATATGTTCATTTCGGCCCATTTACACATAACTATTACTTCGAATCGTCACCCCATTGTATGTGTATACTCTGTCTGAATCAAACAAGGTATTCTTATTAACAGATAGTGACTTGTATTCGACTCCACATCTAACATAACTGTAATTGGTGCTATGTGTTATATGCTTTGATGTATATACGTGATGACTTACTAACACTATGTATATGTGCACCACCCTATATGTGCGGTGCCGAAGGGTTCGTGATGGATAGTGCCATCTTGACGTGTGTTAATATTTCGACTGGCCACACCCGAAAAGTCCCAGTGTTAGCTTCGAGTTGCACCCGACATGGACTCACTGGCAATTGAGTGGGGAAAATAATTTAATTCTCACCCCATCACTTCTATTTCTGAAATCTATCTGGATTCCTATTGAAAGTTTCCAAAATGCCGCTAAATTTCAGTTGGAAACAAATTTAAACAACATTATACTGGTGCATAGAATGAAATTTGAACTGGAGGTTCCGTATTTTAACTAAGCAGCTTCATGTGGTTGCAACCATTCGGATAAATCTAACAAACTTGTCGCATTAGTCCATATCATCGAGAAGGGACAATAAATAAATAAACTCTTTGTCGAAGCTTTCGGTCGTCATGCCCTAATGGACGGTAAAACACAGTTGTGGTCTACATAATTAGAGGCTCAAGTCATTAACAACTCATTTGTCGACGTATTATCAATTAACTCTCAAAGTCCAAGAATGTTACAGGGAATCCCGCGTCGGGTTACGTAAGAGTGGCGACGTACATGTACATATGTAAGTGTATATATACGAATAATTTCTGGATTGTGTATTTTTTACTTAACCCCGTTCGGTTACAGGGACATGTGATCAAGGTTACTCGTGTCTTTCCTTATGTATTGTTCGTTGTGTATTTCTTCATCATATCGGGCAGATCCAGTGTCCTCCAATTTGTAATCAACTCATTTTCGTCTCCCTGTGAAGTTTCAAGCAGAGAGTTATTATCCAGAGCATGCTCGAGTGATCGCAATCTTCCATCCTCGTTTGAAGAAAGAGGTGACTCTCCGCCTACATCTGCAGATTGGATAATCTCGGCACTTGTTCTAGGAAATGAGCTTCTCTTTTATGTACATAAGTAACCGCTTATGTTCAGGTGATTCATTAGCCAGAAATTCATTGGAGTCATTGGCTTGTTCCGGGAAATGTTGTATATTATTTATCTCTTGACAGCATCACCGATGATAAATCCGCCAAATTGTGTTACATAAAGTGGAACGATTCGGAAATGGTTTGTTTTCCATGGTGTTTCGGACTTATTCACCAAACTTGATCCGTAAAACCGCTCCCAGGTGTTTTATGATACCGTGGTCCGCGCCGTCTGTAAACTGATCACTTTCATGGTCACAATAAGGACTTGTCAATATAGTATATCCCGGACTTATTGCGTCCATCGTGGTATCAGTTTCGTCAGCTGTGAATAAAGAGATAATGTGACATTTGAGACATGGTTTGGCTTGTAACTTAAAGGGGCACTTCACATTTGTATCTGACCTTTTCATATGTACAGTATTATGACAAAAGGACATTTAGTTTTTGCGCATAGTAACATGTATTCAATAAAGGCCGAATACTCAGCAAGGGGTCCAGGAAGATGTAAACTATTGTTGGCGTCACGTGGGGGTAGTATGCTTTGATTCGTGATGTCATGGTTCCCAAATGGCGGCGCGTAGACAAATTTTCGGTTGGCAATCACCATGGCAGGTGAATCTTGACCCATTTAAGTATATTCCTCGATCCTATTTCTTTGGAAATTAATTATATTTGGTTCAAAATGTCGCATGCAGATATATCGTATAGCGATATTACAGCCCCCAAACGCATAACTTTCTGAATATCGGTTGCCATGTCAACCGGTCGCAATTTGGTGGTATCTACCCAAAGTTTTTGGAAGATTTTTGGAAGATTTATAGACTACGGATACTCATTATATATATTATGAGTTGTCATGTGGAGAATTCTGTCATGACATATGGTCTGACCTAGCATTTAATTAACGCATAGATTACTATACAATTATATAAAAGTAAGCATTTTAACGTTAGAAAAAAAGGGACTTTGGTGGCCATGTTTAATGGCGCCCTCTGTCGGGCGATTTTCGGGCAAGGTTAGTTTCAGGTGTTGGCAAAATATTCTTGGATCATTTAAATTCGGAAATAATTTATGTAACATATCCTCATATACCGAAATTAAAGCCCCAAAACACATACATTTCCGAAAATATGTTGCTATGGCAACCGGTCGCAATTTGGTGCCAAACTTTCTAGACACTTTATAGACTACTGATGATTACCCATATAGTATGAGTTGTCACGCGGATAATTATGCCATGGCATAAAATTATAAAAGTAAGCATTTCTGCAAACAATCACGTCTGTGAGTAATGTTTTCTCAACAGAATCACGTCCCAACGAGTTAACGCAATTGAGGGCAGCTGGAATATATATGATTGCGATATTGGTGGCCACAATGTTAACAATATGGCTAAAATAAATCCAAATATGACCACATATTAGTAGACTTGACTAAGATGCGTGTAGATAAAACACATTGTGTCACAAGGGGGGGGTCCAAACATATCGCAATTGCCAATGGTAGTTAATTGGAGATATTCATATACTGTATTTTATTGTTCAATGTGCCTAAATATGTCGTCTGACCATAATATCGATCGAACAAAGTGTTAGAAAATAATCATTTAAGAGAGATGTCATGGTGCGTCGATTTCGGTTGTACATGTGCCAGCATATTTGAATTACCAATCGCCGATATCAACAGATCACTTCACTGAGAATGATCATTCAAGCCTAGGGGTATTGTCGTTTGCATTAAGTTTACTTTATTATTATGTTTACGTTAATTTATTTGAAATTATCTTGAAATTTGTATTCAAAAGATTGAATCTAATATTGAGTCAACGGAAACATTGGTAAGCAAAACGCTTGATATGTATAGACGCAGATGCGCACCTTGCTCTTCGATTAACCATGCAATTATATACTGGTGTAATACTGTATTTAAAAATAGATCTTAAATATACTTAAAGAATTCAGCACGGTATATACTGAATCAACATAGTTCCGTTAGTTGCTTGAATAAGAGCGTATTGTTAATATCAGTCGGTCAACTGATACAGAATGGACCAATGTCTTCATCGTGTGATTCGCGAAGGTTAATGACCATCGTGAGGTGGAACATGTATAATATGGAAACATAGAACACATCCGAGCCCTGGTAATGTTAATACATGCTGCGAACATCAATTGAGTGGGATGTGTTAAGATGACATTTGAAGAGGGAATGCCTGCTTGTGATCGGTAAATGTGTATCTGCAATATATACTTACGCTTAATTGTTGGTAGTCGTTGTACCCATTTAGAAAACTTGTTTCTGTGTTTGTTTAAATCTGCAAAGTTTTGAGCTGACAATATAATTGTCTCGCCTGAGCGAAAACTTCGTCCGGTAAGTTATTTTTACGGTCTATCCATTCTTCAACCACTATATCATCAATGTGAGTTTGACTGTCCATGAGTTTCAACACCCGTGCAACATATTTAATTTGGCGCCCCGTTATGAGTTATCTATTGGACAAACGTTCATGTCTGCTGATTAAGCATGCACAGTGGAACAGCGGATTCTTATAGCTGGCGACACCAATGTCCATAAGGGGACACGATACAACCCGACACATGCATGCCTTTGTTGAGCTTTTGCTTCAATAACTGGCGTGACCTTACATTATGCACATTCCAACACTAGGCTTGCACAACAGTACCATAGCAGTGTGTAATTTGATTACACACTTCAGTATACAGGCTGTCCACCTGCATCTCGATTCTTAATCCCATCGCTCCGCTCGGACGTCAAGCAACTGGATCCAGGTTGTTCCTCTGTGTGAACAACCTGTTCTGAAGTGCGTAACCAATGTTCATCCCACCTCTACATGCTGTCGATTACGGTTAACATTATGGTATGTCTCGCTTTAGTAAGTAAGTGCTAATTGCATACTGGCCTCGGGGTATCCATAGATTGGAAGACATGGGAGTGTACTGGTGACACAGGCGCCATTGGATGGTGGTGTTATGTGCGCGCGAAGGTTCTTTGCAATCCACAAATACCACAGAGAACAGTAGTTAATATCACCCATGTTCCAATCGAACAAATTGGTCACTGCATTATCATCATCCGTAAATTACTGCTCATTGTCGCAAAAGTCAATTGAATTTCTGTCACAACTGTCGGACAGCTAATGGTGAACAGAATCTGTTATTATATTATATCTGTTCAACAGATATAATATAATAACATTGCGCACACATACAGGAACAAATGGTAAGTTTCTGTTAGTTGCAAATTCATGCGGAAATTAATGAGATGCAACCAATTTGTCGTTTTGCAAGTTGTCGAGGAAGTGAACAGTACCAGGTTAAAATTTTGATCGACTTGATCATCTGTGATGACCCCATGTGGGCCCGGGGTAGATTATGCTTACCGCCCCACTGCGGGGGTATTGATCCCCCTTAATCTGGGACTCTGTTTGCCGTAGAGTTTTTCCCGTGATGTGTGGTGTAGGAGTCCTGGTGGTACAAGGGCGGCGTACCCCAATGCGGCTTCGTGCTGTGCGTACGGCTTAGACCATGTTCCACTTTTGTCATACATCTCTTCAAGACGGGTGATTGAGTTGACCCGGTCAATCAGTCGGCTGATCACGCCTCTCCACAATGTTTTAGATTATTCTTCGTTATATGCTGTATTTTTCGTCTGATGCTTGAAGTACTGTTTTCTATTTTTTCACGTATGATATTTCTTTTCTCTCGTTCTCTTTGATTTTGATTGTTTACTGTTGAATACTGTATTGTCCATACCTGACTCAGTATGGGGGGGTACCTGGAAGCAGCTACTGTGCTATAGTGGAATGTCGGGGTTAATATTTGCCTGAAAGTCTGTGTAGAGTATGTTAATAGAACCCATTACCAACTAATCAATAAGTGTGTGGGACCAGATCAATGTCACGTGGAAACTCCTTCACTGGTCTGAGAGAATAACGAATCAGGTGTGACTGGCCTGGAATTGGCTGGAAGAATAAAATACTAGGTTTGCTTTAGATCGTGGCTTTTCGGTTATAATTATCTAAGTGACCGAGTGGCCCCGCGACAGACTTCAGGCATATTATCAACTGCTAGCCTTTTAAAAGTTGTTGTGGTAAATATATATCCATGCATTCTTTGATGTTACAATAAAAGATTGTGTATCTACAAAACTGTGTCTGGACCTGTTACCCAACGTGGAGAGACGATCTACGGCCAATTATATGACAGCTACATCCAGTCTCTAAACGGATCACCGCTTCAGCTAACAGTCTTTGGTCTGACCAGTATTCGAAGGACAGTCTGCAGCAGCTGCTCGGCTAGTTGTCGATATATTGCTTCTTATGTGAGAAATTAGACAAAAATACCACAACCTGGCCGTATTAATGATGACTCTCTAAGTTCCAATCATGCTTGGATATTCCCTCCTACTGATTGCTTTGCTTCGATTGCTGGACAATTGAACTATGTCAAACCGATTAGGATCGGGCCAGTGACTGGTTTTTTCTTGATGGGCTGTTCAAAGAAAGTTCGATCTAATGCTTCGTGGGAGTTAAAGGCACGGGAGGCCTTAGTTGTCGAAAATATTCATATTTGTTCCAATCACTGTAAACAGAAACACATTAAAACGCATACAGTTTCGTTCATATATACCATGATCATCGCGTAAACAGCATGCTATCATAAAGACATACTATATTTTACTTAAGCAAGAGCCTGATTATGCTACAGAAGACAGCACAGTGTTACTGACTAATCACACACAGATGATATAATCGCTCTTTATTAGTTCCATATCAGGAATTCAGCAACAAAGAACGCTCTTTATGTTTACCATCATGATATAAACAACCATCAGGAAAGTAACTGTTTATGCCTTTGTTTACATAACAATGGTCAAGCATATGACAATAACATACTGTTTATGCGATATTGCTTATTTGTATACGGACAAAGTCTGTCTACATTTTAATATTCTTTCTGTTTGTGGCGGTCTTTGACATGTGGAAATAGTTTCACAGCATACCCACCGACAAGGCCTCCCGTACCTTTAACAGCTATTGCACAATCACCTGTCACGGTTGCTCATCACAACACGACTTTTCTGAATCAGATAAATGAGCTGAGTTGACACAACATGAAGTTACAGATATTCGCAGATTTCTAAGACAGTTGTCAGATGAACTAAAGGTTCCATTGCATATTTATCTGTGTTGGCGTTCAACATGTGGCAGTATATTACAATACCATTATATCATATGCTGTGATCCCCGGAAATGGTGATAACAGTTCGGGGTACATGTGCCCCCAGTGACGTTACCTCTTGTTATGTGAATCATTACGCCACATGTGGTGTAAGTTTCGGAGATTTTGATATCATTGTGGGAGATTTTTTGTTGTACCTTACTCAATCGTACCGATATAATCACGTAAATGCTGAAATTGTAAAGTTAACGCCACCGGTGTATAATATGTTTTTGAAAATATGACTCAATCGTATCGATAGAGTCAGGACAGGCTGAAATTGTAAACTTAAAGTCACCGGTGTAATAATATGTTGTTGAAAATATAAATAATCTGATAGCCTGAAAATAATGTATAACCCATTGGGAGCCCCTGGTGTAGTGAAGCGAATTATGGGTAATTTTAATTGGAGTGCGCATGCCTGTTCTGTTGGAGTAACCGCTATATTTTCTGGTCATCAAGTCAAAATTGTATAGTATACACAATGTGTTTGTACCGATGGATGTATCGTGACTCGACTCGTTTTCGTGGTCATATAGGACCTATATATAATCTATGATCACGAAAACGAGCTGAGTCGCGATATCTGATAGAATTCCAGGAATCGTACATTCACTTTCAATAGTATAGATTCTCTGAATCTGCCGCGGAATTCCCAAAATTGTAGGCTACTTTCATTTTCAATAGGATTTTCCGAATTTCCACTTTCACTTTACCATGCAAAGCGACCTTAGTTGACACAGACATATGGCACACTGGCTGAGTCCATGACAAATAGTTTATGTAGCATTGCTTCTTTCATTTAATTAAAGCTCACCTCGTTAAAACGCATGTCAATCGTATTTGTTTACAAATTGCATTGGGTGCGACAATTTGCAGTAGGGCCCTATTTGCGGAGTTCACTTTGCGGAAGTCCCCGAATTCACGGAGGTCCCCTAAAATGGGCGATGTATGTAGATTTTAATGAGGGAACGGTGCGTATATGTCAATTGATACCTATGTTAAACAAATAACGACACGATCATCATACTAGAGGTTGTTCTATCAATTATATATGCGCCGAGTTCACTTGGTGCAAATCAAACGGCGATAAATATTATCGTGTGCCAGAAGGACTCCTTAAAGTTGTAAATGAGATGAATATTTATTAGATGTTATTTAACAAGTCAATCAAATAATATTATTCATTATTTAGCGCCTATATTAGCGCTAACTAATGAATAATATTTTATATTATAATTATATTATAATTTATATTTATGGCTAATAATATGATATTGGTGGCGTTACCATTTCTGACTATGGTTTTATTGTGTTATTCTGACAAGCACCGCCAGGTATTCCCCGTGAGTGTGATCAACTCATTGTTCCTTTGAATAGTACCAGTTGTGTGTTCCCCGTGTATCTACTGTACCTAAGGAACACACCGGAAATAAATACACAATAGCTCTGATAGCTAAAAATAACCCAAGCCAATAATTCACTGATATAAACACTTGGGGCAGACAGGATGATGCGGGTAATTCTGATGAGCACATGTATACTAGCGGATTTCGTGCATATATGAGTCCTGATGTGACTACATGGATCAAATGAGGTTGAAGCATGATATACGTACCGACCTGGAGTTCGGAAAATGAAAATATGTTACGCAAAGAAAATAATACTTATACGATAACAGTACATTCTCGCATATTGCCAAATCGGATTAATTGGATTTAGAATATTCGTTTTTCATAGTTTTCTTTTCGCTATTCATGTATATATGTCACAAAGTCGCTAATTTATACTCAACATATTTATTTCACTCAGTACGCATTGGAAAGTTGTCGCATGTTTGGATAGGCATGTGTGCACAGCGCACTATATGCAATTTCACGTAGATTGCCAACAATGGGAATAACAATTATTTTAGATGTATCAATACAGCATGACAAAAATAGAGATGTGTCCATATAAGTGTTCTTCTTCCACAGAACGTGAAATCATTGCAGTCGTGTCTGTTCTTGGCGGAGCAATAGGAGTTATGGTGATTGTCTTGGTTGCAGTCATTGCCAGGTTCATACTCAAACGCAGAACACAAATGTCGGAGAAAATCACATGGAAGGAAAAGGTGCGTAAATTAACTATGCCTACTTTATAGAGAATTTGCTGAGGTTCCTGAAATGTCAGTTGTAAACAGTTTGTCCGGCGTCGACGAATTGCTGGTTTTGTATGGACCATTAACATCAGTCGTAAACATTTACTCAAGAGCCATACTGGTATACTGAGTCTATCGTACTTAGTCGTGTCGAATTTTCATTTACCAGAACGTCTGAGGGCGATCAAGCCTCGATTTCACTTTGAAAGCTGATGAAAATTCCCATGGGGGGGGGGAGAATTTGTTTTCCGAAACGTATGCAGGGGAGGGGTGGGGTGGTGGGTGTCAAAAAAAGCACAAAGCAATTTTTTCCGTGACAAAATTATTTTTTTTCCTTCACATCTTTTATTGGATATTTACTAGTTTGTACTGGTTTGTAACACTAAGAAATAAATAATAAGGAACTACAGCAACACTAAACAAGCTAGGGCCATTGGATGTTGGTTTGTGCCTCTTTAGGACAAGGGAAAGTATTATTAATGCTGTTGAATCGCCCATGCAGTATTATATGTAATTAACATAAAATAAGGATAACTTTAAAGAATTAAATTTAATGGTCAAACATGGGCATTTAACACTGATGTATACACTGGTGTATAAATAAAAAAAAACATGTAACATACCTAGACTTGTGAGTGGATAACACAATTATCTCATATGTGACAAAAGAGATAGAAAATGGTAATAATTCACAATCTCATGTAGTCATGAATGAGTTAATACAGGTTTCTACTAAAGGTGTAGGTTTGTTTTTTGTTATATGCCTTACTCCCGCATGCTACACTTGAGCAGTCCAATATAAATAATGCCTTTTCTGAACTCATACAAGATTCCTGAATTCATACAAGATAAATTGTGAACGTTATACAATACCTAACCAATCCTGACCAATCTAAATCAATTGGAATCAATCGTAACATTAACTTTCTTTGATTTCCTACTGGTGCTCCTGTGTGCTCTAGTGTATTGCTATATGTGCGATAAACATGTTTAGTAAATGTCTAATGTGTCTGGGTGGCACGTAGCATATAATAATTGAACTTATCTGATATAATACAATCACCTATCTGGTGAAAACAATATCACATATCTGGTGTAAAACAAAATCACCTATCTGGTGTAGAGCAATATCACCTACCTGGTGTATAGACATAATATCTTTATAAATTTCCATAACAAAACACAAAAACTAAAAAGATCTCTAAAAAGGACTACCACAAACATTTTGGCACTAAAACAGTGACTATTAATTATGATTAACCGTGTGCGCTGTGTCAGTGACCGGTTACCCACTCAGGCATAGCTGCTATTCAAAATAGCAATAAAGCTGCTTAATAGGTTTCGTGACGAGAAGGAAATTGAATGCAACCTGGACACAATACAATGACTTCCGTTTAGCAATAAAGTGTTCGATGGTATATAAATATTAGAACGTCAGTTTGTCTATAAATGTTCGATATAATATAATGATTAGAACATATCTTGTCGTTGACTACGCGAATGTAGTGGCCAGTGGGATCGGGGGTGGGTGGGTCCAAAAAGTGGTCATCGGCAAAAAAGTAGCATACGCGTCTGGAAATATTTTTCGACCCTCCCCCCCCCCCTGATGAACCAGTCAAATATAGAAAGTCTGATGCTCAACGATTATTCAACATATATTTTCGTGAACTGCATATTGTTGCTGGAGAAGAGTTGAGTACAATTTTACTCGCAACAAAAACAGCAAAATGCCTTGCGAACTTGTTAGTGAGGGTAATCACGAGCTCAATTCGCTTTTTCCAGGAACGAAATAACCGCACATCGGAAAGCATTCGGTCCTCTCGAGAAAACAGCACAGTTCCACAACAATGGTTCCATGATATGCCAATGTTTGTTGGTGGCGAGGGAATGGCTAGCTATGGCGGAATATCAAATGACAGGGTTCCAAATGAAGTTCAGAGTTATGACAGTGGTGGCGAACATGGCAACGAGTATTCCGATAGCCAATATGTTTAAAGACGAAGAAAGTCAAAAGTCTCTTCAATGGAATATAGCATCTCGTAATGAGTGTGTAATACATACTAACCTGGCGATAACCATTTACTCAGAATACGGTGTTGCTATACGTTTCGCATTTTGGTCGATGGTTATATGCGATGGTGTTACACACAATATGCACGACGGGAAAAGTTGTAATTCATGCCAACCGTAATGTTATTGATGTCACCCAGTAGGGAACTTTAATATGGATTGACATTGCCCCTGTAGTAGGGCTCGCATGCGTCGCATGTCTGCCCGCTTACCACAATCCATATGCATGTGTATAGGTCAATCCATATGTACAGGTCAATCAATAAATAGTTCGAACAATACTGTTAATAATATTACGGACTTAATATGAGAGATAGTGCATTGTCAGATGGTTCGATATATATATTCATGTGTGCCGTTTGTCCAAGCAACATATGCCCGCGCAAATACGCACATAACCGACATATAATGTGAAATTGGTACATCATGTGAATATTTGTTTTTGATTTTAGCAGATAATGGAGTCATATCCGTTATTTAGTTTTATGGCGCGGGAAACTGTGGAAGCACGTGTCAATTAGTGTACCCATGAATCGTCGTGACTTGGCTTATTTGTGTCATTGCCGCACATCATCTGCTGAGATTGCCTCATTATGGGTCGATAATGTGACTAAAACGCTCTCATTTTCAGCACATTATCGACATAAAATCACGTAATAATAAGCAGATAATATACCTAATAATAAGCTAAATTATAAGCAGATAATGTGCGGATTTTCGGTAGAACAGGCTGGTCCAAGGGGTTGTATATCTTGCGCGCTACGTATCACAAAACACAACACAAGGTGTCCATAGTCCGACGGTTCAGAGTCCGAGGGTGCAATAACCAGAAAATCCAGCCAGTGTGCGATAAGAAAAATACTCAGCACAATGACGACTCAACCAATCCCACGGTTGCTCACAAGGATTCATAGTGATTGTTGAATGTTTGAATGTTTATTTGCACATTTATACAATACATCAGTGTTTCATATATGTATACAAATGTACAAGTGCAGGGGTGCCATGTCCAATGCAGGCCGTATTCCCGTCACCAATGTAATATAACGTTATATGTATAATTAAGATGACGTTCATAGGTGAATAATGAGTATTTACAACAAGGATGAGCGTTGAAGGGTTTAACAATGAGAAATCTTCTAACAAAACAGGACAGTTGGACATTCAAATATGTGTTTAATGTTAGGGCTAAGCTAGTTATGTACGTGCATGAAAATATATGATTATTAAATTGCCCATTGTAGGTGAGGGTACCTAGGGTGACTCATACTTGTTGGAACATGCCAATAACAGTTGAGTAATTTCCACTTGTTACTCTGCGGGATTTACATTCTCGTTTTTTACCTATGGTATCATTACTATATTGTGATAACAGATTATTGGTGATAGACTTGTGTTTTATTTGGAGAATTTGTTTGCGAAGCGTTCAAGCAGTTCCATACATTGCACATGATTGTGTCGCGGTGATCCACATTGAACTTGCTTGGAGCGTATTCATATGAATCAACAGATTTAATTAACGACACTTGACCGGAAATTATTCTGGTCAAAAACTTTAATTAAATGGAAAAACAAAATTAATTTTCGATTTTTAGACCGACCCTGCAGTCTCACAAAAATTTAATCATAATAAGAATAACCGTCGAAATAACACATAAGCAAGATAATAAATGCCATAGATAATTTAATAAGACAGAACAATAAAAAGGATAAGTTAAAAAACAGGTTATTCAAACGTGCATGTGATAATAGGTATGTTGTTATACGAATCTCTATTTTTTTCATTTTTAATGTATATTTAGTATGTGCAACTTTAATATGTAATGGATACAGACAGTATCAAAAATAAAAATAAATTATAAAACAATTAATCAACAGAAATCCTGGAGATTGACAAGGCTCACCAATAATCACCTTGAACCACTGAGAATTGCCCAAATCACCGTCAATTACTAAGAATATTTTACAACACCATTTCCATCTATTTTATCACATTATTTACTAAATATTGATAATCGTCTTGCATGGACATCTTCAAACACTCCATGACCGCGAAAATGACTGATAGCGCTTGCTAATCCTGGTTGCTCAAACTTTCGGTGTTGAGATGGTCACCGTGAATCGCCACGATATTGAGTATGTTACTTATCGAACTGTGCGCTGACAAGGAACATAATATGACATCACATTAGATCAAAAGACATAAGCTGACACGTGCTATATGAATGAAAATGTGAGCGCATAAATGGGCCCAATCATATGTATATATAGCATAATTTAGAGTTGATAAACAACACGAAAAGACAAGCGACTGGATGTATGTTTAATTGTGTTTACCGCACTCATTACAACACACACACGTCACAAGCATCTTTCGTACACAATATATGTTTTTTAGAGATTTTTTATTACGGTCCCGCTCCCTTTCACAATAATCATATTGGGGCTATATATTCACATATGGTGCATATTGGACTTATCCGACTTTGAAATAAGCCCATTGTGGACTTATACCCATCATTATTATGAGTTTAGGTACTCAGCCACAATCATACTTTGTATCGAAAGGTCGTGTTATCAGAGATGATGAATGGATACAATACTACGAGTCAATATATTCAACACCATTAAGTGATACCTCATTTGATCAAGATCATTATTCTAGTATCTGAAATTGTAGGAGCAGAGCTTTCGGGCATGATCATGTCAAACATCGATGAACTTTTATGCTATCCGGTCTCCAAATAAGAAATATTATCTGATTACAAAACGCTTAGCAGAAACAAACTTCCGGACATGATTCTCTGGACTACGAAAATTTTATTTCCGGAGGCGAAAAACTAGCCGAATCGATCCCTCACCTATTTTCAAAATACTTGAATCAAGTCACGTTCGTCGAAACACAAAACTTGGCATTATATTTTCACTCTATAAAAGCACTCCGAAACAAAAGAGTTGTTTGTCAGTTACAGGGCAATAACTCTACTTCCTGTTCTCTACAAATTATTTGAACGGAATATATATATATACTATCACACTTGAAACAAAACGTTCCAAATTATATAGCGGTTGACCCCCTGTAAAATGGGTTCCAGTAGACTACTAGTTGCATGGCAACGTCCTATTTGGTGCAATAATGTGTCTCCTATACATCACAGAAACACAGCATATTATTTACCTATTACTTGGATGTATGACAGATATTTCATACCGTGTGGATAGTAAATTGTCTACTGTTCAAACTCATTCAACGTAATATCCAGGGAAAAGCATTAGAATCATTTACAATCTCCTGACTGTAATTAAATGTTCAATTATATACAACGGGTATCAATGAAAAATTATGAGTGTACTGCATGGGACCCGATAGGGGGAGTTTGAGCGGGCGGCATGTGGTCTGAAAATAGATGGAATAAATTTGTGCAACTCTTGCTGATTATATGTTGTTAATGTTAATGTTAATGTTCACTCCAACTAGTTTACAACCAGTCTGCTCAATGTGCAATGCATACAACTCTACGTGACGCTACAAACACAATGCGTCAAATCGTTACACAACAGTCGTCAATGAATCAAGAGCCGACCACTCTCGATTTCATAGGTAATGGATTCTTGGTAGCAACGAAATGACTGAAGTAACTTATGTCACTCACTTGGGTATTCATATAATGCATTCGAATTTGCATCATCCCCCAGTAGATGAGGTATGCACCATGATAAGGAGTACATTTTTTCACCCACTGACCCAGTGGGTGTCTATAATCGTAGGTCTCATGCGTTTCTGCTGAATTGAACTAGTGCTTATGCGTTTCTGCTGAGCTGCACTGATGTTTGATCGCAAAATAAAATTATAATCCCTATCAAAGCACACCTTTGGATAACACCGCCATAAACAGTGACATATTATGATGTTGAGCTCGTATCATCAATACAATTAGAGTTATAACTTATAAAACTAAGAATTACTGCTAAAGTATTTCTACCAATTGAGTAACTAGATTCAGGTTGAGCTGGAACTTGAGAACTTTTTAATTTCAACCAATTGAAATGTCGTTGAGAGTGGAAATGGTTAAGGTTGGGAAGCAACGCATATCACGTCATCGTAAACAAGGCGCCTCAAAATCAAATCGTACACATGTACATGTCTCACTTCGTCTCGGAAGCTGATTTAAATTCATTCATTTTGACTGTTTCTGTGTACTAAGATATTAAAAACTTGCGAGATATCTTTGAATGTGCTTAGGGAGGATTGTTTTGATATCTAATTTATTGGATTTACCTCCCAAAAAGGTGAGTGTCAGGCCTGCATTTGTTCAATGTGTTGTCAATCTGATTCTGACAGTGACAGCGCTCGTCTGCAACTGGCCGAATTCGCATGTTTGAAGCAAACGTTTTCTCCACTAAAATTATCTCAAAATACACATAATCTGTCAAATTCTCTCAAAAATTCTATCTAAATACATCTTAGCTTTTGTTAGGATCAGATCTCTCCGTCTTGGGAAAATGTTTGTTAAATTTGTTTACGGCAATTACTGTACCCTGGTTTACTACTAGTAAGTTTCTGACACCCCCTCTATTTTATAGCCTTGTCGCAACAATAGAGTTGAGATGCATAATATATCAACATTGGTCATTTATAATCGCTCTTCAAATCTATATCGGTATCAACCCATATTTTCCCGTATCGCCCACCCCTCCCCAAGTTTTTCATTTGTATTATAGACTCGTTACATATACATTTTATCATTTGATACTGATTTGTATTCTGTATTTCTCTTCTGTTCAACTATGCCAAAATCATAACGGTGCAATGCCTTGTAACTTTTGCTTCAACGTGCCGAGTTCCGCTGCAGACGATACAAAATTGACAACATTTCGAAATGTAAACAGGCTTCAAACTCACCAAAAAACAAAGGTCCCAATTCAAGGTCCAAAATCCCGAAACACACTGATGTGAGGTATAATGATAACTCCATCTAAATAACCAATATAAGGATGTGAGGTTTAATGACAACCCCATCCACATAACCAATATAAGGATGTGAGGTTTAATGATAACCCCATCCGCATAACCAATATAAGGATGCGAGGTTAATTATAACTCCATCCACATAACTAATAAATACAAACGTGCTCAATCGTGTTCAGATTTTTAACACGCTCTGATCACGTTTGAACACGGAACATCCACGCTATGACCACGGTACGATCAACGGGTGACCACGGCCAAATGATCACGTTTGAACACGGAACATCCACGCTATGACCACGGGTGAACACGGCCATAACACATGCAGGTGACCGCGACATGAACACGGAGGAACATGGCTGAACACGGAAACATCGTTGGCGGCCGGAGCTTGACAAGCCGCTGTGGCGGAGCTCGCGGTGTCCGTTACGTAATTAATTATCACCTCCCTAGTTCAAAATATATTCTCGAAATTGCTGCTCAAAGTGGCAAATGAGCGGCACCATTTTATTTATCGGAAATTTCATCGAAATTCAACCCGTCGATTGTGAAAATTGGCCCAGAAAAAGATACCAATCTGCAATATACCGCGATTACTCATAAAAATAACTTATATATATGGGAGGCGGAATTGTACCGATACACTTGCATTATTTCAAGCAGAGTGCTAACTCAATACTAAACAACTCGAATATTTTGACAGGAACATATGACTATAAATATTTATTGAATTTTATAGATTTACATCTTCCTGATCGAAAATAACTTTATGGGACCTTTGATAAATGTTCAATTTAGTTTCAATTTAGAATGTTTCTGGTATCAATGTCCGTTTAGTTTTAAACAAACCTTGATCACGTTTGAACACGGAACATCCACGCTATGACCACGGGTGACCACGGCCATAATACAGGTGACCGCGACATGAACACGGAGGAACATGGCTGAACACGGAGCCATCGCTGGCGGCCGGAGCTTGGCACGCCGCGGTGGCGGAGCTCGCGTTGTGCGTTACCTAATTAATTATCACCTCCCTAGTCCAAAATATATTCTCGAAATTGCTGCTCAAATTGGCAAATGAGCAGCATTATTTTATTTAACATAAATTTCATCGAAATTCAACCCGTCGATTGTAAAAATTGGCCCAGAGAAAGTAAAGATACCAATATACCGCGATTACTCATAAAAATAACTTATATATGGGAGTCGGAATGGTACCGATACACGTGCATTATTTCAAGAAGGGTGCTAACTTAATACTAAATAACTCGAATATTTTGACAATAACATATGACTATATATATTTATTGAATCTTATAGATTTACATCTTCCTGTTGTTAGATCGAAAAAACCTTGATAAATATCTTGATAAATGTTCAATTTAGTTTCAATTTAGAATTTGTCTGGTATTACTGTCCGTTTAGTTTTAAACGAACATTCGAACGTTGTGTCGGATCAGAACCTTTCAACTTATTTTACTCCAATATATTTACACGAACATATGAATATTTAATATGTGTTAAAAGAATAATATATTCTGACCTGATATAATTCGTTACATGGAAACTATTTCGATGGATGGATGGCTTCGTTTTGCTAATTATTTCATACATTTATAATCGATATCCGTAACCAGCGCAGAGGGCTTCAGCTCAAAAGATCCCTATTTTAAATTTGATTTTACTGCAATATTTTGTTTACAGAAATATGTGATTATGTTTTATATATATTAAACGAATAAAATATTCAAAATGATAATCGGTCGTTACAAGCATGGCAATTATGTCCACGGAAACTTATTTATTGTCAGTTTTGTTAACATGCATGATGTGGGTGGGATTATGGTATTTACTCTGTTATTGGTGACCATAACCGGCGTGTGTGTATATTCGACTTCATGTCAAGTGCACTCCTATAAGTTTTACGATAATATTTATTTTTATATACTTTATTGAAATTAATTAACGTATGGGTCAATTCAAGTTTCAACTTTTAAAACACGGTGGTCAGTGGTAAGTTGGTCAGCTGATTATGAAGCATTTTAAAAACACATTGCTTCTTTATAGCATTATGATATAACCCCATGCAGACACCATTGAAGGCAGAGAGGTCAGCCAAATTAAGTAAAATTAGACAAATAGTGTAGATACCGTTCGTTTTGGGTGATTTTAGTGTGGTATTGAAATTTTTTTTTTTTTAAATTTAAATTAAAATTTTTGAAAATGATTTTTTACCAATGCAACTGAAATAGTCCTGGCAAATTCAAAAAAGAAACTAAAATTAAAATGTATTGTTTTGAAAGTTATGTCCATCAATACAACTATAACGGTAATTTAAAAAAGGGCAGTAGGAAGACGACCAATCATGGCCATACTGCCCCTGTACAAAACAAATTCTCCACTTGTTCTCACTGCATGTTGTAATGTAAATGTTTTGTGCGAATAAAGTATCTAATCTGAACTAAAAAATAACTTGGGCAATCTTTGAGGGGCAGATGTCCGGGATGCAATCGTCCTTATCCCGCGATTAGAAACTGTACGCTGTAACCGATGTCCCATATCCGTAAACTCCGTGTGAAATTGTCTCTCCGAGGTCCAATGCATCATGCATGTTTTTCGTAGGACGTGGAGTCTATGTTGTGTACAAATCATGTAATGCCTGTAACGACCTGTTCAGTTATCACTGTAACTGCATGTTCCGCAGGCACCCGGAAATTAATAACGGATGGACAAAAATGAGACAATGGGCTAATCAAGCCATTGTTTAGAGATTAACAAAAGGGTGCCATTTCCTGCTATGCCTTTTAAAAAGCGGCGATGGGTGAAGTCAGTGCTCAAGAAACCGCCGATTTTTTTTATATGAGATATGGACATTTTAATTAAATTAACTCATTCGATGTCAGATTCGGTCGTACCAAGAATGGGAATGTTCCCCGCCTGTAATATGTCTGTATTGCCTCTTTCTAAGGAGAGATTGAATATATTACAATAATATACACAGACGACAGTATAAATAGTGATGTGGGTTTTGAGAAAAAATAACAGGAATATTGAATGTGATGGAAGCTCAGAATGCTTTGTGATTGGTATATCGAAATGAGTGATAACTGGACTAAACGACAAATTTTCAAGTGTGAAAAACTTTCCAGAAATGGTAAATGAAATCTATGTTGTTTGGAAGATCAGATAAGCACCAATTGAACATTTGCGATATATGTTTATTTATGAAATTCCGATTTTTCTCCGATTATTTTGACAGAAACATGCGAATATTTTGTCAATTTCAAAAGCGTTTCTGTGGATATCCGAGTCCGTTATCAGATCGAAAATATTTACACATGAACTTTGTTTAGTTAACCTGGGTGTTGATGTGGGACATGCGGAATACCAACAAATTATTGTTTATGTTTTACCGGTAGTTCATTGTTTTATTTTTCTCGTTTTATTTACCAGACAGTTTTTGTTTTACTGTACCACACGCAAAATATTATCAGGAAGTTCCTTATAAACACTCGGGTTTTAACTGTCTGTTTCCAATATATCAATCCTCGACGACACGAATATTATCTGTGATGTCAATTTACGAATAATTCCATAATATCAAATGACGGAATTATTTAAGATTGATTATGTGATCGAATTGATGTTATTGTACGCATCAAATGAATCAGACTCATTTTACTTGCAATATTTATCTATTGAAACATCATATTCTATGCGAAACACGTACTCCCGATCGATTTAGGGTAGGTGAGAAGTAGATGTGGGTTATGAGAGACACATTTACACAAGCTGGTCAGTGCGCGCGTAATCGGCGTTTATAAAAGAAAATTACCAGGCATTTGTACATTAACGTAATTTGTTTTATGAATCCGTGTGAAATATATATTACTGAAATATCTCGCCAACATGGGTGCATTGGAACTGTTATGTAGAGTGGGATGTCATAATGACAACAAACTGAATAAAACATTTGATGTTTATTTGAATAACATTTTTTACAGTCATCAACAACAATTAATTTGTTATTACTATGAATATGGACATGCCACGTACAGCTAATATCCCAATTTATCACATAATTAGCCCATAAACCCAGTTTAGTAATTATCGATAAGATACACGTGTAATATCAGTGCGTGTGATGACATCACACCATTCTTTAAATGACGTGCCATCGCTGCAGTTTATTATTGTTGTTTTCGATGAATATTTTGCGTTTATTTGATCATGTGATAAAAGGTATCTCGCACTCGATCTATTTTATACGTAATTTATCAACCTCGTCCACTAAATTTTATTTGAGCCTCGGTAAAAATCGGTTCAAATCGAATTTAGTAAACTTGGTTGATAAATTCCATATAAAATAGAAACTCATCTGAGATGCTCAATATCTAAAATTAATAAAGTAACATGTTTGCGGTTTGTATTTGCCCAATTCTCGGGTCAATTGTTCTGTGTACATGTAACCGTTTACTATTTGATATACATGTATGGAGTCCAAATATTATAATGAGAATATTGAACATTAAATTAAAATTTAAAATTTTAGTTACGTATTGAACATTAAATTCGATATTTTAAAGTGATGTGAAACACTCCGGTAGGCTGATCAAATAGAAATGGAGAATAATCTTGCTGAAAGTAGTTATTGTTACAAATATTATATCCAAATTGACAAAACACACCGTAATTCATATATATTCATTAAATACAGTGACCCCCCGATGGCAAAATCGTTTGTGTTAATTTACCGCCGATAGTTGCCTCCCGAATCGGGAAGTGAATTTTTACAATTGAGCGTAGTTCAGACGATGTTTTCTATGATGTGGAACGACGATTTGTTTGAGATTTTTGGCAATGTTAGTAGAATTCTACATTCCCCGAGTTGGCGTAGCGCCTGCATACTAACTAAACAATTTCACGCGCCCGAACAAGTGCATTATATGTCTTTAACTTATGAATTTTTGTAATGTTATATCCAATTTTTCAGCCATTTGTTAGAACACGATATCGCCGCATTTGCGTATATGCGTATATGACACGGATATAAAGGCCATAGACACAGATAAACAAATATGCATATATACTTCAATATATGAAATTGTTTTTTATTATAAAAGATTTTATCTGACAATTCTGTATTCATTGACGAAATAAATCCGGGCCAAATATACCCTAAAAAAGCCTACCGCAAGTAATCCTGCGGCAACTCTTTGATTTCGCGGATTATTCACACCTCCCGCTCTGTCCCTGAAAAGAGTAGGTGCCTCTCTGCAATGGGATGCAGACCACGGGGTAAACACTGCTGACCACGCTATTGACATGGATGACCACGGCATGAACACGACTTCAACACGGATGACCACGGAGTACACTTAGAGTGCATAATATGTCTTTGACTTATGAATTTTTGTAATGTTATATCCAATTTTTCTGCCATTTGTTAGAACACGATATCGCCGCACAAACTACCGAAACCATTTGCGTACATGTAATATGAACAAACACAAGAAAATATTAATGCCAACTAAAATAAAATGCGACAACAAAACATGACACGGATATAAAGGCCATAGACACAGATAAACAAATATGCATATATATATATATATATATATATATATAATTCAATATATGAAATTGTTTTTTATTATAAAAGATTTTATCTGACAATTCTTTATTCACTGACGAAATAAATCCGGGCCAAATATACCCGAAAAAATCCTACCGCAAGTAATACTGCGGCAACTCTTTGATGTCGCGGATTATTCACACCTCCCGCACTGAAAAGAGTAGGTGCCGCTCTGCATTGGGGTGCCGACCACGCCGTAAACACGGCTGACCACGCTATTAACACGGCATGAACACGACTTCAACACAGATGACCACGGCGTGCACTCGGATGACCACGGCATGTACACGCCGTGTTCAGACAGTTTTTGAACACGCTGGCCATGTTGCCGTAATTGATCACGCTAAGAACACGACTTCAACACGGATGACCACGGCGTGAACTCGGGTGACCACGGCATGTACACGCCGTGTTCAAACCGTTTTTGAACACGCTGGCCATTTTTCTGAAGTTGACCACGCTAAGACCACGCGCGATTTTTCCGTGTTTTTTCCGTGTTAAAATGTTGGCCACGCGTGGTTTTTTTAAAACCACGTCCTTGTACTGTATGTCTGAAAATTAAACAAAAAAATTAAATTCCATGATGGCGTCCAATATGGACTACCCGGTACCTAATTCTGCTCCAAAAACATGTATTTTGAATATATGGATGTTTATGGGGAGAAACCGATTATTTCAATGACATTTTAATTCACTTGGGGCCAAAACCCGACCTACATGTACGGGATCGCGTTTTACGCGCGACTGTATCTTCAGCATATGTGCATCTTTAATAAGCCAACAATTGGAATCCCAACAGAGAAGATTGGAGTGGGTCCCTTGCGCATAGACATCATTGATGATCTCTATGGGAATCAAAATTGACATTTAATAGACAATTTCCATTAACCGCAACAACTTAAGGAATCTCTAATTGCGCTTAAGCCCAATGAGAATGCAATAAGACATTCCTTATTACGCTTAACCGCAATTACTTCCCATTGCACTTAAACACAATTAATATCTCTCTCAATAGATCACCCTTCTGCAAATAGTAGAAATACTCCTATATTTGTTCCACCGATTGTGCCATGGAGATGGACTACACCACCTGAATTATAAGGAGTTTATGTACTATATATAATATATTATTCCTTATTAAGAGATTCATTATTGGGCGTTATCAGCGCAATTTGAATATTCTTCATTGCGCTTAAGCGCAATAAAATATTCCCTTATTGCGCTTAATCACAATAGAGATTCCCTTATTCCCTTATTGAGTTTATAAGCGCAATAAGGAAAATCCCTTATTGTGCTTAAGCACAATTAGCTCTTCTTGCGCTTAATTAAGAAAAAAAGTTATAATTGTATTGTAACTATTGGTTTGTCCTTAAAAATTTCCATACATCATGCCCACGTATATTATAAAAGAATAGTACTACTATTATTAATAGTGCTCGTAGTAGTTAATACCACCTTACCGTCAATATTCTAGCATGGTTAGTTTCAAAATCACAACGTTAATTGTTATTACTATTTGTGTGTAGTGTATGTGTACATCAGTCATCAATTGAGAAACTTAAGCACAGCCTGGTTGAATATCAACCATATATGGTGGGTTATTCTCACATTCAAGCTGTTGGTGTCATTCGTGTTATTTTGCAATGCGAAGTGGTAGACCCCCCCCCCCCAAAAAAAATAGCTTATCAATACCACTCACGACAGTGGGTGTTTTTCCTCAATTAATTGAATTTCTTGTCGTGCTGTCAAATGCAGGTATGTACGCAGGTGGTTTAACTCGTGCCCGCTCAGTAAAGCTTTACATGTCTTGTCTTATCTAGAGGTATATATGGAACAGAACTCATCACTGATATCACTAATATTGATAAGCTTAAATGTGAGATTATTCACAGATTTTGCATAATACATATTCAGGGTTTACATCCCCAAACCCGCACGTCTAAGGTAGAGGGGTTTCTTGGTATCAAGTCACGGAGATACTTCATAACCAAACGCAAGTTGTCTTTGTATCGATCACTATGCAATATCAGTAATGACAAGAATGCGAAGCAACTTTTTCTTTACTATCCCACAGCTGAACATCACTTCGCACAGGATAGTCCTTTCATAAGAAATGTTAATGATCTGATGATTGGTCACTTGTATGACGAATTGTCATCAGAAGCAAAATTAGCTACAAAACACCATTGGATGTCCCTGGTCAACAACTGTCATACTCTAGAAACGAAGGAGTATAGGGTTCGTCTGCCCATTGTTGTTCGTTTTGGGATATCTGGGGTATTCGTTGGATTACGCTCTACACCTAGGTGTTTGGTGGAGCCTACGATATTAACAGGTGTTCCACCTAAGACAGTTTTTATTTCACCATTCATTTTTTGTGTAGATGTTTTCATTTGGACAATTTCGCATTTAGTTGCGTTCATTGCGAATCGATCTTTACATGAGTTGTATACAATACTTGTGAGAGTTTGAAAATCAGCTGTTGTTTTTGCTAAGATGGCTACATCATCTGCACAGGTGGGGGCTGTTATATCAATTGTGCCAATTTTAAACCCAGCTGCATTGTTACTTAGCTGATTTAGCATGTCGTTGTTAAATCTTTTATAGAGCATTGCTGATAATTTAGCCCCTTGTCTTATTCCTTGGTGAAGTAGTATATCTGAGGAGTATGATCCACCCCATTTTACCTTTGTATTCGCCTCATGATGTAATGAATTTACAAGTAGCCAGAGGTCGCTGTGGATCCCATCAATGAAAAGTTTTCTCAGTTGGCTTTTATGCCATACAACGTCAAATGCTTTTTCAGCATCCAGGGTTTCTAATATTAATTTCTCATTTATGTCTTTGCTTTCATTGAATGCTTCAGTTATCATAAGCCCAGTAACTAGGGGTGATGTTCCTTGAGTGAAGCCACGTTGCATTTTATTTTGCGATGGTAATAGTATGTTGTCTAATTTGTCTTGCAGGGTTGCTTCTAGGATTTTACATATTATGGAGCTGATAGTTATGCCCCTGTAATTCCCTGTTTTTGTTGGGTCTTTGTCCTTTTTTGGTACAGGTGTTAATATGCCGATTTTTATTCCGTTTGGCAATTTTCGTTTTTCATATATAGTGTTTATGATGTTCATGATTATTGGGGCAGTTTCTTCTATGCTATATTTGAGGTGTTCAGCCGTAATTCCACCATAGTCAGCTGCTTTATTTAGTTTGAGCTTATTGACAATTGTTTTAATTTCATGCAGTGTGACTGGTTCTAAAGATGGTGTATTAGCACGACATATTTGTTCAATAGCTTCAATATCAGCCGAGACTTGTTTGTGGAATGTATCATCAAATCTATCGGCAGTTTTTGGTTCTGACAGTTTTTTGAAGTGTTTAAACCACCCATCCATCATCTGTTCGGCACCATATTGGTGTCCATCTATTTAAATATACTCAGTGACTACACTCTTGGTGAGCCTTTGTTTGTTTATAAGTTTATAGAATAGCACTTGATCATTAGATGCATTGGCTTGAGAGATTCTTGTAGATTATTGGTCACGCTTGTGGTGAAGTTCCGGAATTCATCTTTCATTATATTCACGTTATTTTTAATTGTTTCATTCATTAGTTTATCGCAGGGGTGTGTTGGTTGAACATGCTTTTTATTTACTAAATCCTTTAATGTTGATAGCTGTCCTTCAAAGCTTTTTTGTTTACGACTAAACTCCTCCAACCCATTTAATATAGTACCCATATCCGATTTGACGTTCATTTGTCATCATTTAACGACATTTGTCGGTTGTCTGTCGTCATCCTTGTCATTCGTTGGTCATTTGTCGTCATTCGTCAGTCGGTGTGTTTGTCGTCAGTCATTGTTCGTTGTCGACCATTAGATGTCGTGTTTATCGTTGGTAATTTTTCGTCATCGTTCAGTTTGTCGTCATTCGTCGGTTAGTGTGTTTGTCGTCAGTCATTTTTTCTTTGTCGGTCATCGTTTTTCGTCAGTCGTTTTTTCGTCAGTTGTTTTTATTCGTCAGTTGTTTGTCGTCATTTATTGGAACTTTAATTTCTTCGTTCATTTGTCGCCACTCGTTGTTCGTCGTTGGTCATTGGATGTGCATCGTCATTTGTTGGTCCTTTGTCGTCAGTTGTTTGTCTAGATCTTCGTCGTCTGTCGTCATCCTCGGTTGTTTGTCGTCGGGAACATGCCCACTTAAAATTGCAGATTGCCGGCACTACTAGTAGTTCATGACCGAACTACAGTATACAGTGCTTGAATAACGTAAATCATTACGCCATGTTAATGTCATTTTTGTATTTATGCATAACTGGATATATACATGTGGCAATTTCTTTTAATTGCTACATATATACCGGTACAGTATGTTGTCATTCTTCATCGTCGTCATTGTTTGTAGGGATTAATATAATTTGTTTAATTTGTGTTTTGCAGCACTGTTTAAATTTTGTATAGCATTTCCTACCAATACATATATTTTCATTGTAAACTGGTCGGCATAAATTGGCAATTGCATTGTAAATTGCGATGCGAATCCAGTTAAATTCAGCCCAGGTTTTTTGTTGTTCATTGTATGTTGTTGTTGTTGGTCGTCGTTGTTGGTTGTTTGTGGTCGTGTTAAATTTGCATCATTGTGGAAGTTTGATCTGGACCATGGGGTGCAGTTGGATACATTTATTTGAAACACTATGTCACAAAGACCGTGTAGCCATGTCACTGTCCATTGAACACCCCCCTAGCCACGCCCATGTACACCAATACAAATTTATACATAGCCGTATGGTACTGGGAGGGCTGCACCCTCCCCCAAATATTTTGAAAGCTCAATTTTGTTTTAAATGCCGCTCCAGTTTTCAGAATTGATTAATTGCCCAAAAATAATGCTATACGCAGTCAACTATTGTTAAAAATTGCCCAAAACCTGTTATTTATCAACATTTTGGTTCAACAAATTTTGCCGCTTGTCGAATATCTGACACAAAAAAAAAACACTTGATTGTATTTATTTGACTGATATATACGATATGTAAATGTCTATAGCGAGCTTTCATTCTTTCAATAGAAACGCTTCTCGGGAACACAAGTGAATGAAATTCAAATTGCTAGTCTCATAATCGTATTTGCCATAGTCGCATAATTGTCTTTGCCAAATGAGTGCAATGGTACCCCTCACAAGTATGGTTATCAGACGATTAATCACAACATTGAGGTGAGGATTAGTGGTGAATTATCTGGCACAGCCTTATCTACGTTAATATCTGGTTTCCATTCAATAGTATACAGGTTTTCTCAACATTAGACGAAACAAAATAGGAATTTCATGCAGTGGTTGGTGAAAAACTAAAACAATCGTTATATGTATGTCAATGATTATATATTGTTGCGCTTACCATGTAGTTCTGAATTATTAACAGAATATCCAATGGAACAACGTATCTACTATAAATATAATTTATAGTACATACTTGTCCGTTTTTCTCGAAATATTCGTTTCTTGATACAAATTGCGTTTTCTTACAGATACGATTTGTCGCTACATTGTTTGGTTGCTACTGCACCGTTGTTATCAGGCCACTGAATAGCGAATTGGTCGTTGAATCGTATGAACGATTGTGCCGCGTAGAGTAGACGGAGAATATTGTCCAGGCCTTGTCCAGTATTTCTTCCCTGCGATTTCACCACACACACCATATTTGTTGTGGATATGGGTGAATTTTGCTCAAGTGCGTGTGACTATTTTAGAGTATGGCCCAATTTGAAAATGGGGATTTGTTTTCTTCATAGTGTTGCTCTCAAAACACAGTGGACGTTGATGAGATTGACTTATGTCGATGGTACTTTAAGATGTGTAGAAATACTTGTTACACTAAGGTATCTGCATACTAAGGGAAATTATGGCCTAAATTACCTGGTTATACACATCAGCGTATGATCAAAGGACAGGTTCCATATTCAGAACTTATTGGAATCAGAATATGTTCAAATATTATTTTCTATTCCACTGTTGAGCTGCCATGCATACATAACATAAATACACACAATTTTATCGACAATCAATTTTATTAAAGAGAAAATAAGAATGGCATGTGATACATCTAAAGCACGATGAACCTTTAATCAAGAACATTGAAGAGCAACTTTAAATCGCACAACCTAAATCATTAAGAAAGCAATGCATGTTAGCTAGAACAATGAAATTATTAAAACAATGGTTATATATGGCCGGGCACACTAAGGACAGTTTTAATCCTGAAATTTACCAATTTATCATGATACATGTAACATAAAATTATCTCATAAAATGATCATCGTGATACAAATCATTAATATCATATGATATGGTTCAATCAAAACAACATCGACAGATACGCTGATATATGATGGACATTCAGTCAGATAAATTGTTGCTCGCGAGTTGTACTGTCATAGCCACCAAGCATTTAATTACAACAATATAGCGTACGATTGTAGTCGACAGGGCATATACATTATTTTGGATAATTACTCGGCGACTGTGTCAAATGTAGTGACAGGCAATACTCCTGAATCTAAACAGTATAATGTTACATGCCCCATCATATGACTGTTCCACTGGTTTGGCGCAAGTAACGCAGGTAATTAATGTGTAATAGAATCACAGGACTGATTGGTCTCCTCATGTGACATGGAGCGCTAAACAATGCATAATAGCAACCACCGAGGGTGCTTACACATAAGGCAGGCGAATGACGTCATATTTTTTTTCTACATCCATCAGTGATTTTCCAAGATCGCGAGTATAGATTTTGGAGAAATTGTCACGTGACTTCCGGTAAGCAACCGTGTGGAGATTGCAAAAATAACGCGGAATTTGAAATGAAGCATCGCGATAAAAATAAAGTAACTACTTCACAACTTACGAAGAATTCACATGTGATTTCAGTTTATTAATTTCATTTAGACCAATCTCGTTGAAAACGAAAAATGAAGAAGTCATAATCCAGACAAGATTTTACAATCCACGTCTTGTCAATTTAGCATGTCGTCTCCATCGTGACTTTGAATTGATGCTTTATTCTCATAATTACAAATGAATGTTGAGAAATACAGAGTGATATTAACAAAGAGATATGAAGATATACACACATACTATATACATGTCTCCGGTGCAGTGGGGATATAAAGAATACACTAAACAATTTAGTTTTTTGGTACGACGATTTCACAGTACGTTTTTCTACGCGACTTCCGAAATGGATCATGAATCGAGTTGGATTCGAACACAGGAGTTTGTCAGAATGATAATAAATAATAATAAATATATACAAATAAAAATAAATAGTAATAATAATAAATAGTAATAAAAGTATAGGAATGAATCAAGGGGATTAGTGATTTGACCTACAAATGTTTATTGATAAAATTTTTGCCTCGAAAATAGGAAAGCCAAAACGTTATCGATTGTAGCGATCTTCAGACAGATTGCTATTATGACTATTATACATCAATATGACCGCATGTGGCTGAAATTTAACTTCGCATTGACTACATCACCTATTTTCTCTTTATATCAACGCAACGGTAAGTTTCATTTTCGAAGCGTTGGCTGCCCTCTGTGACACGCTGCTGGGTACGGTGTCCAGTAAAACTTGATCAACTCTTGGACGAAGTTGTTTGCAGCAGTGGTCCGAATATTTCGACCTAAATCTTTTAAATGTTACATCGTTACTAACATTAACATGCCCCGGAAATATTCGGACAGCATGATGCAAGCAGCAGAGATTCCTCGGCCCTTTTATTATCTGTGTACAATTTTGCCCGACACCGCCAACTAATTACAACGGAAGTACATGGTGGCGTGTCAACGAAATCAGCGGACGGTTCGAAAATGAAACCTGGCGTTGCGGTGATATAAAGAGAACATAAGGTGATATTGCCAATGCCATGCTAAATGTAAATCACAGCGATCACGTTGATGTATAACAGTCATACTAGCAATGAATATGGAGAGCGCCACGAGCGAAACGTTTTTTTCATGTTTCTAATTTTGGTGATACTAAACTTTTTTTAAAATGACGTCAATCGCTAATCCCCTAGTTGCTACCCTATTCTTTATTTATTACTTATATATCTATATATATATCTATATATATCTATATATCTATTATATTTTTTATTTACTATCATCTTGTCAAACCCTGTGGATTCGAAGTACAGCGGTAATTGTTTATTTAATTACGTTAATCGTCTATAAACAGGTGTGAATGATATGCCAGTCTGTTACTTAACTGTTGTCCGCGATATTCTTCATATAATTGGGCATAATGATTCTATTCACTCAGTGAGTGCAGCTGGAATTACCGTTGGATATGATTTATCCTGTATCGCTGTCAAGATTTCGCGATCACAATGTGTTATTGATTTTGGGTATGGACTCAATTTGACTGACTTTGTTGGTCAGCAGGTCAGTAGGTCTGCGACCTAGATTAAATACCATTTACTCTCTGGCTGATATCGATTCGATTATGAGTTGAGAGTTTATTTTACAGTCGTAATAATTATTGTTAGGTGCACCATCATCAACAATAATTATCTAATGTATTAATATTAATTAACACCAATAGTTCAAATGAACTTGAATAATGAGTGATCGGTTTATCACATTTTCAATACATATAAATTTATATCACAAGCCTATATACATACCAATAATAATCCTACCCGGTGTATGTGTATCTTTCCATATTAAGGGTTGATCCGCTGATGGTACATATCATAACATTTCCAGTAGTAGTACCCATATGAATATGCAGCACTCCATGTCACACATAGTGCTGTATATTGAGTATAATCTGCACAACGCAGATGTATGGTATAGCATGGTGCACCTCACTGCATGCATTTAGTATATGTCAAGTTCAACTTTAGAAAAAAAGTGGGGTTGGGCAGGGGGTAATAATAACTTATTTAAAACCAAGCACCATGTCAGGTAACATCGAATATGGAAAGTAAATCAAGATCGTGGTACACTAGAGAGATCCTTATAAACCTTCCTCATAAGCCGATTTTCTCCCTTATTTGTCTATATTTAGTGCATTCTAGTAAATAATGGAACTCATCTCCAATCATTTTTTGTGTACATAGTGGACGTTTTCTGTCTTTATGATTTGTCCCATTCCATCTCCCAGTTTCAATTGGGAGGTTATGATTAGCTCTTCTGGGTCTACAAAATTCAGTTCTGTTTCTACTTTCTAGGGTATCCAAATATTTTTCAAAATTGATATCGTGTTTGAATATACGATATATTTTACCTCTGCTTGAGGTGTCGCGTTCGGATTCCCACTTAATTTGATAGTCCCTGGTAAGGCTTCTTTTCACACAGTCTAAAAATTGGTCTGCACAGTGCAAGTTATCAGCAGTCAATAACTGGGGTTGGTCGCAGCTAGCCAAGATTTCTTTAATTTCTCTTGTCCACTTAAATGTGCGTTTATTTGCTTCACTTAGAAGTTCCAGTGATAACTCATAGAGGATTTGGCATATAGATACGATTGCGAAAAATATACAGCACGATGTCAATCGAAACTTTCAGAATTCTTGAAAAACTGGTTCCTTATAGAAAAAGCTTTAAACAAACAGGCGACTTAATACAAATTCGACAAAGTTACTTTAATTTTTGAGACTCCTATCGATTATCACGCAGTCAGTTAAAACATATACTATCTACCACCATCTCCACAATAGCATCTATGTTGAGAGTTGAGTCCATCCGAAACATCCGACATATTTATAATACATTTACTATATATATACTAAGCATAGGCATATGTTTATGTATTGTATAACTTTATACCACTGGTGTGCGAATGCTGTGAGCCAGGCGAGTGCGTGCAGTAAGAAAGAGATATGTGTGAACGCGAGGAATGCCATATCTGTATACAATTATCAATGCTACTGAACATTCTGTATTTGACATTCCTCAATGTGATTGTTTCTTCAATAAACATTTAAAAAAAAAACCTCTATACTCTAATGATCGACGGGCGCCTGCGGCGCATTAGATACTTATACCTATTATTTATGTGGGCAGTAGCCTCTATATGGGCGCCTGTGGCGCATAAGGTACTGTGGGTGGCGAGATGGGGTGGTGGGTGGGTAACTAACCTCTATACTCTAATGATCGAGGGGCGCCTGCGGCGCATAATATACTTATACCTATTATTTATGTGCCAGTAGCCTCTATGGGGCGCCTGCGGCGCATAAGATAATTCGCATGGGTGGCGGGATGGGGAAATGGGTGGGTAACTAACCTCCACACTCTAATGATCGAGGGGCGCCTGCGGCGTATGATATACTTTTACCTATTATTTATGTGGCAGTAGCCTCTACATGGGTGCCTGCGGCGCATAATATACTATGGGTGGCGGGATAGGGAGGTGGGTGGGTAACTAACCTATATACTCTAATGATCAAGGGGCGCTTGTGGCGCATAAGATACTTATACATATTATTTATATGGGCAGTAGCCTCTATAGGGCGCCTGCGGCGCATAAGATACTATGGGTGGCGGGATAGGGTGGCGGGTCGGTAACTAAGATATATACTCTAATGACCGAGGGGCGCCTGTGACACATAAGATACTTATACCTATTATGTATAGTACACCTTTACTGGTTTTGAACAACCCTTGCCTATTTTATCGTTTTCCAGTGGTGATAACAGGCAACTAAATTAATAATGCTGGTGAGTTGACCATGCATACGCCCGCGTGACCCATATAATTCACATAAATCATCGTAAAACCCAATTTTCCTGAAATTCAAGATGGCCGTCAAGATCACGTGACTTATAAGGGGCGGAGCAGGGTCTTTTGTCCCCCTGCAGGTATATATATACATATGGGTATGTTATATATATATATCTATATTTGGAATTGTACCTATCAGGGAATATTCAAGCAACAAAAGCACGAACTCAACAAAGTGCGCCATTGTATCCCATTTTGCTACAAATCGGTGGCAACTTGCATAAATCCAAGATGGACGCCAAGGTCACGTGACGTATTTTATGTCCAAAGTAGGTTACTCCCGTGTACCTTACTGTTGGACATCGTATAATTGGGTTGAAAATTAGAGAACAAACAACACACCCATTCATACCCACACAAACTGTACATATACCGGCAAATAGCCACTAATCCAAGATGGCCGCCAATGTCACGTGACCTTGGTGGGCGTGTCCACGGCGGCATTCGACAGGATATACCTATGTATATATACGTGTGAAGTTTCAACTAATTATATTAGAAACTGCTTGAGATATAATGTATTACCCATATATGCCTGAAATACATGGATATATGTACAGGATGCGTGGCACTGGGGGTACGTCTGTGGTGGCGGGTGGCAGCGAAAGATTTTATTGGGCAATGTACATTGTGGAATCACAGTCCATGTGCCTTTGAATGGTTAGTAAGTACTATGTTACCACATTTTAAATATGAAATGCCAAATATATCAGTTGGATCCAGTCAGATATTTGGCGACTAATATATGCAGTATGAAAACTGTACAGGTACATATGAAATTATGCACAAATATCATACTGCCCATGTAGTAAATGGCGGTGCATATGCATATTACAAGTAGTTAATGATTATTATTGTTACACACACTAGCGCCATGTGATCAATTATATGAACATGTTCCAGGCAAATATCCCATATATGTGAATGGAGCCTAAACATCCAGTGCTGTCAAGTGATAACATATGCAATTGTGATATAGAAATTTACAAACAAGTAATACATTGAAACAATATAATTATAAAACATGCATATATATACATATTATGGTTGCGGGCGATTATGCATTAAAGTGTGATTATATTTCTTTGTGAAATAAACAAGTAAAAGTTTACCCACTCTGGAAACTATCGTTCTATGGTGTACACCATCCGAACTCAACGCGGACACACATAACCATTGTATCCACGTTATAACAAATGGTACTATATGGGTATTATGTAGTCCATATATACTCAGATCCTTTCTAATTTAGTGTCATGAAGGTGTACTGGCCAAATAACATGGTCACGACTGGATGTGTGTTGGATTTAAAGTTGCACATGTTGTGCTTTGTAAGTGGACTCCAGGTGTAAGCAAATCATGAGATTCAGGGTTCTCATATTATTTATACTATTTTTTTTATTTTTGAATGGCTAAAACTGCTCTAGCGGCAGACTGTCTGTTCATCATTAGCAAAATATAAGCTTCCGGTGAGCAAGGCGGGTACCTTGTTTGCGGGCCCAGGACACCGTGGCATCACCCATTGCTCATTTTGAATATGGGCACCATAAAACAATGCGGACACATATAACCACTGTATCCACGTTATAACACATGCAATGGTATTATATGTGTACAAAGTAGTCCATATATAATCATAACTTTTCTCATTTGTGTCATGAAGGTTTACTGGTCAACATTAGGCAAGTTTACGTTCACACGCTGGCAAAATGTCTTTGTTACCGTTCGGACAATTCGTCGCATGATTACCACAGTGCGCATACATTATGTGTTGATATACAGCTGGGAATCACTGTGGTTTGTGTATTTTAACATTTCATATTGCTTACGTTGCATAAATAATTATGGCATTTGAAATGCTAAATCCAAATATTGATTGATACATGTAGGTTGAATCTAATCAAATATGTGTTGGCCAATGTCTGCAAATTCTAACAAGTGCAAGTGGAAATATGATAGAGAGGACATACTTTCTACGTAGTTCACCTACATCAAATAATTTCCATCAACCCGTTTTTTTGCAGTGCATTACTTGTTCAGCAGGTTATACTATAAGATTATATTATGACATAAAATATCTTCAGCACACATACATCATATATACAACACATATATATTTAGATTTTGTGCCGGATCGATGGTGGGATGAAATTTGATTATCGACTCCGAATGTTCCTCATAAAATAAAAATGTTAAGCTTGGCTAACTCTCCGTGAACTCTAGTTGGCGATAGTGCTCAAATCGATCGCAAGGTGCAAGAACACGTTGTTGCTTTATGGTATGTGTTGTGTCAACTTGTGTGCTGCGTTTACCACAGAACAAAATGATTTATGCTGTTTATGTATAGAAACGTGTCAAAGTCTAAATGCGTATTTTACAATGAACATCAATAAATATTCAACACCGGTCGCCTCATGTGGAGTTTAGTGAAGCCGAATAATTGCCGCGGAGAATGTGTATGTCATCGGAGTGTGGATTAAAGCAAGTAATTGCCGTTTTCGCCCGCCATGTCATGAGTATGGCGAAAGTTTGATACACGAATCAATCACTTTAAATACCCAAACTAAAGTGTGTGTTGGTCGTAAACGTATCTTGATAACATATGTTAGGGACGGACGTTTTTACAAATTGTTTTAGAAGACATTGAAGATGGTTCATGGTGATTTCTGGTAACAAAACGCCACACAATTATGTTTTTATTATTGTATAAAAAGTTAACATCTAATGGGTAGCACATTATGTCTTGGATATTCGTCGACACCGTCATGTACAGGGACCAAATGCCTTCAAGTTGGGTCATGCGAAACAAACACAATTTGGTAATTGTCTACAAACCCCATACACCATCGACAAGTCCATGCTAACATAGATTAACTGTTTTATTTCATTATTGGACACATAGACTCCAAAACACATAAGTATATAAACAATAGTGTTACATTGGCATTACCTCCCAAAGTTCAATTAGTTAGACACCAAAGAGGTTCATTGGAAAATGAGCATTTAGTGATAATCTGAAAATTAAATATTCACTACAATATCTGAATTTACTACGCAATTGGCGATATATGATGGCACAACAATGTAACATATATATTTACATAACAATTGATTAACGGGCGTTATTGTAGATATATTGCTGACTGATATAAGAACAATGTGTTCTAGTTTCCTATGTCATTTTTGTTTGTGGTGGTTTTACACACTTTTATAATTTGTGTACTATCCATGTATTAAATGGCGGTGCACATTATATTACAAAAAGTTATTGTTTCTTGTTGTTACACACACTAGACCCATGTGATATTTTTTTTTAGCACGTTCCAGGCAAATATCCTATATATGTGAATGGGCCCTAAACATCCAGTGCTTTCAATTGTATACCAAGTGATAACATATGCAATTGTGATATAGACATTTATAATCAAACAATACATTGAAACAATATAATTAAAAAACATACTTCGATAATGTGTGAGTGCCTTTGGTCCATTCAAGAGGAGTATATGCATAATCGTATGCAGTCAAAACAACTCAATACTTATTTAAAGCCAATTTGTTCTTCAGATCATGTAAATGGATACACCCATTGAATGGATACAAACTTTTAGTGAGGGGTTTGCAACTTTGGACTAGAAAGTTACGATAATATAGTATGCGATTCGCTGAGGGTATTTATAATTCAGTTACACAGTATGCAATTTCTTGTGATGTTGTGTGTATATGCCATGGACCATTTATGAGTTTGAATACAACTTAAACAATAACAACATATATTAGGGTCGGACGTATCCCAGGGTAATTAGTGATGCAATAGCACAAGCTTTATTAGATAGACATTGTATAAAAGCCGTATACTAATGTTCACGCGATATAGTATAGTGACCACGTATATTACATATATGCCATGTATCCATGTTCAGATTGCAAAGCTTAATTCGGGGATTGGCAGTTATTGATCACTGTTATCAGTTGATACAAGTAATAGAACAATATGTGTTTTCAAAACTAGCATGTACAGAATATGCTATTGTATTAACATAATGCCATTTTTTTCTGTATCAGTTGGTGGTTTATCAGGGGGCAGGGACCAATACAATAGCTCTCGTCGTGCATTTCACAAATAAATCTTCAATATGAAGTAATACGGAATTTTCCCATCCTGAATTATTCAAGCTATTAACAAACAAAAACACAATAAAATAAACGACATTTGGCAGACAAACCCATATTACATAGAGCAGTTGAATATGATGTGTCAAAGATGTTTGCTGCAAACGTGGTAATTGATAACAATCCTCGTGTTGACTGCTAATTGCATTATGGCCAGGTAACAGTTGTTTGAATAGACCACGTTACCTGTACACTCGTTACCGACACTGTGTGATAAGGTGTTTATAACTTATAATATAAATTGGTACACGCGAACAACTTCTCGTTAGACATGCATGTCACCAACACACATTGTGTAAACCGTCAATGGAAAACATGTGATCAAATAATGTTATTCAATTGGTCTGAATACATTAGTGTTCCCAACTAGATTTGTAAATGTACTCCCAAATATGTGTTCCGTTCATGAGCCAAACCTGCAAACATAACAAAATTGCTGATCGCAACGGTTAGAAATATATTTATAATCAATTGTGCCCAAGTTGTCCATAATCAAGCAATTTGTGGTTGTGGAAATTCTTGGGTAGCCAGAATGCCATAAATACCACGTGAGTGGCGCCCCATCTAAATCAACCCATTCTCCTTCAACATCTGCATCCGATCCTTCTATCCAGGCTGCACGAAAAGGACCTGGAAGATATAGAGTGTGATTGGTGGGAGTCTTCACCGCTCAGTGGTGGGTTTCATTTTGTTACACAACATAATTAGTAACAAATACAAGTACCGTTAAAGCATGTAGTTACAATTATACAATAATATAGATCAATATGGTAGGTTAGACTAATAGTTTGAGGACACCTGGTCATATGTTATCGATGACGTTACATATGTTTAGTTACCATTAGTTTCAATATAGATTAACTATCACAATTACTGTGAGAATGTAATTAATTAAGTTCGGGAAGGATAGGCAGATATATCAACCAACATCCATAGATTCGCAAATCTATAAATTATAAGATCAAAAGATACTCCCCAAGATCACAATTTAGACCGCACAATAAAGCAAGTTTCGAATATACCCGTGTTGTCAGTGTATCTACATAGTAGCCTCTGATGGTGTGTATCACATATGAATTGAAGTAACATGTTATTCTGACAAATATCGCCATTGATTCTCCATCCATATCCTCCCACACACACACATATATAATCTACCTATACTGTGCAATAGGTGTATGTTGTGAATTCAATATAAGCAGAAAATTGACTCATATTCGTTATTTCGTTTTATGGCGCGTACCACAGTGAACACGCATGTTAAGCGTATACATCATCGGCCGAATTCTGGTCCCTGGTCTAGACTAGGGTTTCATGTAAACTATAGTCTAGACCAGGCCGAAACCACGGTAATCGCCATGTGTTACCCAGCTTCGAGGCGAGTAAGCTGGGATTATTGGTCAGCACTGGTCCGTATTCTCGTCTTTTTGAAACTCAGGTTTACGTAAACCAAGGTTTGCCTTCTTATTGTCATTCAAGCCTGTGTCGGTCTGTTCATAATTCGAACCATGTGGTAACGTACACGTTCTGGTAACAGAAACATATGTATTTTTTGGAAGCATTTATCTTTATGTTAACCAAATAGGAATTGTGATTTATTGATATGCCGTGTAGAAGAAAGATTATAATTACATATGAACTGGACAAAATGTAATATAATCGATAATTATGTTTGTTATAGGTAATAGTCTACAACTGAGACCTAGTACCCCCCTGGTCTGAGATTTTTGTATAAATCGAGACTTGAACCTGAGACGAGAATACCATTTTCTGTTTTCGCAGTAACGATACAGATTGGTAATTTGGTTGTAAATCATGCGTGCGTTTATCTGGCTTTATAGTGGAGTTTTATTTATAACACCCTTGCCTTGTTTGAAAGCATATTACCGTTAGATGGATTAAGCAAGATTTTCGTGCTATTATTTCTAATATGTTATCGATGGGTTTGGTTGACCCGGATAAATAGGGAATGATTTTGCAAGGAACGTAATCGGCATTGGATGCGGGTGTCTTTCGTTCCGTGTTTCTGAAATAATTGACGTCGGAGCTAGTTTTGATAGTACTAATTCATAATTTGAGAATAAATTATTGCTGGACTGGATATACAATATAACAGCAAAAACTCTCAAAATTATATTAAGTCAGAACGAAAAAGTTGTGGTTCAAAATAAGGCAATGTCCGATTAAATTGAATTAAATTAAATTAAATGCACCGGACCCCTGCTCTTGATTAATGATTTATTTGGTCCAGTTTCTTAAGTCTTGACATTTCAAATTGGTTTATTTGTCATAATTTATCTTTAAACATGGATTTGGAAAAAAATTACATGGCAATGGAAATATCTGCTACTGCTATCGGGAGTTTGATACAACGCACCCATCTGGATTTTTTTCTGATTCGCGATCCACTCTAAGTGAGGATAATCTGATTCGTGTATCTGGACAAGTTTGTCGCTCCCTTTCCGGTGTCGCTATTTCTACACACAGCGGAGTGTTTCTCGGTGAAATTTACTTTCTGCGTAGACTTTCCTCCTCCCGTAAAACTGACAACGTTTTGACATCCGCATAGGGAGTGAGAAATCCGCACCAACCCTGCCCCGTGATCCATGTCGAACGGCGACGGCATACAGATACCGCTATACAACACGGATATAAGCCGCTTTCACGTGCTCAGGTTTGGAGACACCAACACACCAATCTCGATGCAGCGCTCGGCACGCTTTTGTCCATAGATTGGCATTGATTGTCGTTGATTGTACAACAATGCGCCGATCCCAGATTGCGACCAGGTGGTTTCGCGAAACCGAGTCCTGACATGGAACACCGTGATTATTAGGGTGGTCTAGACCTGAGACCAGAATTCAGCCGGAAGAGTCGTGAGTTGGATTATGTGTGCTAGTGTCCGCACATACTATGCTTATAATCGCATTATCAGAAGTCAATAATGTGACTAAAACGCTCCCATTTTCAGCTCATTTTTGACCCAAAATGAGGCCATTATAAGCAAGAGCATCTACCTAAAACTAAATATTTAATTAGCAGATAGTGTGCGGTTTATCGGGATAACAGGCTCAAGTCTCGCCTTACCGGTCAGATATTAACGTTGTTAGAGAAGTATGTGCCGATTGCTGCGTTATTGCAACATTCAATTTATGAATCATGAACTATTTGTTACAGATCATTGACAATGATTTGTTTTCGAATAAATTCTGAAATAGTTACAACTCTCTGACAATTGTGTCCCCGAAGACAAAGCAATATTGGCGAAAGAATGCAAAGTGGTGTCATCTCTTGAAAAATAGCCCAACGTTGTGTGAAATGGGACCATGGGAAATAGCTTGGTTATGATAACATATGGTAGCGAATCATGCCTAGCATTTGGGTTATGTGTAATAGCTTGTGTTGCGAAATTAAATCGTAGAATCCGGAAGACTCGACTGACTTTCGCTGTAACAATAATGTTTTTTCAACATTTGACACATGGACACTGGAAAATTACCAGTAATAACATGGGAACACAGTGTATCAATTTGTGGAAAGACACATGTTTTGTGGAACGACACATGCTTTCCGTATTTTTTTAAAATAAAGTAAATCTTGCTTCAAACAATGTTCATGTCATTTTTAGGTTTTCATATTTGAGTCAACTTCACAATGGATATGGGTAATTCCGCGTGCGCTCATCGTGGAGGAGCATATCGGTTGCTAGTCGTCTTAGTTTACAAACTTTACATCATGTGTTTATACTGGTGTTCACATCATATCGTGTCAGGCATGCACCTGATCCGGTATCCCCTTCAAATGGCACACATGTAATGAGTATCATGAGAGTCACTGTTGTAGTTATCGATACATTTCCACCACCACAATTAGTACTGAATACATGATTAGATAAACATAACCATCGTTTGGAAATCAGCAATTGGACACTGGAACATGCAGTTATAGCTCAATTGGTGTGAACAAAGACGGCGTTATCATTTTTGATGTATCGATAGACCAAATCGATTGGCAGAATATATATGGTGATAATTATTTGCTCGACTGATCTGAAAATATTCAATGCAGAGTGCTCATGCTACGCTAACGTGTATTATCCAAACTAGGCGGGATTAACCCTTCCATGGCGCGAGCTGCGCAACATTAAAAACCCTGAGCCAATGCATTAAATTTTATATGCGAGTCGACCATACAGATCGCCTCGCATACAGAAGACAATGCATTGGCCTAACACATTTTATATTTTTTTAAATAGTTGTTAAAGTATGTAAGAAATAATTATAAAAATGATAACATTATTAAAGAATGTAACCAAAAAAATATAGAAATTGATACAAATTTGTAAGGAATGTAAGAAAAAAATATAAAAAATTAAAAAAAAATTGTTAAAATGATAAAATTGATAAAAAAAAAGTTAAATAATGTAAGAAAGATGATAACAAATTATATAACAAATGATAAAAATTGTTAAGGAATGTAAACATAATGATAAAACAATGATAAAGAAAAATTGTTAGCCCAACGCATTCTCTTATTATATATTATACTAGCCGATGAGCCCGACGTTGTCCGGGCTATTCAAAAACCAATTTTCAAGTCGACAGCTCTACCCAGCCCGACGTTGTCCGGGCTATTCAAAAACCAAATTTCAAGTCGATAGCTGTACCCGTTTTCTGGATCTGGTCTGCGCATGCGCGACGCTGACGTCGCACGGCCTCGGCGACCCGATAAAATTCGTATCCGGGGCAAGATACATTCACATACCAAATTTCAAGTCGATAGCTCCACCCGTTTCCGAGATCTCGTCTGCGCATGCGCGAAGCTGGCGTCGCACGGGCTCGGCGACCCGATAAAATTCGTATCCGGGGCAAGATACATTCACATACCAAATTTCAAGTCGATAGCTCCACCCGTTTCCAAGATCTCGTCTGCGCATGCGCGAAGCGGGCGCCGCACGGGCTCGCCAATACGACAACGTCCACCGCCTGGTCAAACTACACACACGTACCAAGTTTCGTCCCGATCGGTCGAGAATCGTAGATTTGTATCAATGACAGACAAACATACAGACAGACAGACAGACAAACAAACAGAGGTCTTCAAAATATATATGAGATAACTATGGTCGACTCGCATATATAAGAGAATGCATTGGTGCAGGGTCTTTAATGTTGCGCCAGCTCAGCTCCCGTCATGAAATGATCAATTACAGCACTCACATTGATAGCCATTCAGCGTTGTATTAATTATTTTCCACGTGTCCATGTTGTCCACTCTCATGATATGACCTCCATCGGCTTGGCAAGCAATCTGAGAGCCAGGATAGTCAAGGAATGTTATATTCTCTACTCTGAAGCAAATATGATTCCCAGCGGCAAAATCAAGCCTGTAGTCTCCTGGGCACACTGAGAATATAAAATAATACACCTGATACAGACCAATGTTACTCTGTAGTAATACAAAACTATTAGTTAAAAGGCCTCGGTGGTAAAGGGTATGCGGCATGCCATAATATGTCAAATATAGCGAATTATCGAAATATGAAACACAACGAAAAAGCGAAAAGGGAAAATACATCGAGGAATAAAAAATGCATCGAAATGACGAAATAGCGCGAATTATAGAAATAAGAACGAAATAGCGCGAATTATAGAAATAAGAAATGATTGTTATTAACTAAATAACGGAGACATTTGAAGAAGTGTTTTTGACGAAATAACGGAAATATTTGAAGAAGGTTTTTAAAGAGCGTAACCCAAACCTCCCCCAAGCCCACCCTATGGAAGAATTTTATTTATATTTCACCAGATCTATTGTGGTGTTGTAATTTCTTATTCAAATCGCCGTTATTTCTTAAAGGTACATTCTTGATAGAGTTATTACACTTTGGCAATGTTAGGATTTTAGCTTTTCAAAGAGCCTGTGTCATGCTTCAACGGCTGGCGTGGCATGTCCCATACCCTTTACCACTGAGGCCTTTTAGCTAATAGTTTTGTATTACTACAGAGTAACTTAACTTAACTTGGTCAGTATCAGGTAAAATAATACATAACATTCATAATAATCATATCGGTGTCACATGCTAGCACAACGCACATTTAGCTATACTAGCCATATCACGAAGTATTTAGGAGCAGGCATCTTCAATCTGAGTCTATGTCTCCTATAGCAGATGACACGGTGGTTATTGTTTTTTCTCATGGACGATAGTGCTGTCGGTATTGTCATCTGGCGCTGGAGCTTTCGCATGAATATTGCACTTGTTGGCACTAAGTTTGGTTATGTTTTACATACTGTTGATCATATTTAAATGCAAGGACAAATGTTGAACATCGATTAATTTGGAACGATTGACGATCATAATATATTTCTGACACATACTATCAATAAATAATGGAGATAAAGCACGTCTTATGAAATAACGATATTATGTGACATTACACGGATATTCTGCACCTTGGTTTGATGTACCGAATATATTATACTTAGAATGTATGCCATTCCAATGCAACATGTGCTGTGGAAAATAAAACTGCTGAAAGATAATCTAAGGATAGGATAGGATTGGATCATTTATTTACAATACACAATATGAATAATGCAATGGCTGTAACACATAATCAGGTAATTATGTATATTGTTGGGGGGTTAGCCTAGCCCTACGGGCTGTATTCCTGCTACCTCCTAAAACAAGTATCACTATATATAATTGAATAGATGGCTTGTATTTCATATCCACGCACACGAACAGACTATAATCATATATACAACTATTTAGAACCTAGTGTTTAGGGCATGTCACACACACGTATTGGTGAGTTGTGAGACAATAATATGTAACTTACCATTCTGCTCACAATGCTCGCCGATGAAGCCTGGTGTACACGAGCACGTTTTTTCGTTGATAAGAGATCCACCATTCAAGCAGAAGAATACCTGTTTGTGGATGTAAATTAATGTACATGTATCAAAAGCGTTAGCTCAATAACTTGGTGGATATCTGTTAAAATAACGACTGCGATATCGTTTGGTCACCAATCCGTGCAATGAAGCAGTGTCATGCTTGCATTTCACTTACCAATCTGCTCTCAATTTTAGCTCTGTCGATATAAATGGTGTTTCTTCAACTTATCACACGTTGACCAGATGTTGCTCTTGATTGTATCATCTATGATAGATTATTGTAAGATATGTTATGAAATATCTTGAAATCAATATATAAAAAAAGACCTTTATCGATAAACATGTCTGTGTCATTCCCAATGTCATATATACACGGAACGACACGATGTGTAAATGGGTTTGTCGATACGGCACTCGTGCTGTCGCGGGAGGATATAACGAGAGGCGCTTGCGAGATATATCCTTCCGCGACAGCACCAGTGCCGTATCAACAAACCCATTTACACATCGTGTCGTTCTGTGTTTATTACACGCTTCGCGTCCTAGAACCCGTGCATTAACAATACAGGCTTAGAAGGATTATTTTGGCACATAGAGGGCGTGTTCTGTTTTTGTTTTTATAGTTCCGGTTTCATGGTTGAGGCGAACGCCGTGTACGTCATTTTACGCCAACGAAATGCGTATGGAACGTACACATACGTTCCATACGTATTTGTAAATATGTCACAGCAATAACACTGTACTTCTGGGAACAAGCGTGTAATAAAATGTATTTCCATTTTTGGCATATGTTTTATCATTACATATTGACTTCCTCCATTCATTGGGCATGGTCGACATATACATTTCATGTTGGAGATCGAGATGAATTAGAAATGAATGTTTCTGAATGGCTTAAATTGGTAACAATCATAAAATTATCTCATTAATTATTTCGTCAATCCAGCAATGACGACGTTTCGAAATATCAAATAACGGCTGTTTATTTAATGTGAATAAGTCAATCTTGAGACTGCTCCAAGCAAGCAACATTTCCCTATACAAAATAAGGTAACTTGTGTGAATAATGTCCGTCTTAATAAATATAACTGTTTTATCTAAATTCAAGTTCATACATATATGAAAATACATATCCATAAAGTATATCATGGAAAACTGATTGTGACCCTTTTGGAAGCCATTGCAATGTCAATGTGACTGTTTAGTCCTACGTCTATTATTTAAGAAAACATTGGCCTACACTAACTAATATTGTGTTGTGTTTTACAATATTGCTCACAACGTTTATGACGTTTATAACGTTTACATAACGAATCCTAGCACCTGCATGTTCAAATAATATATATGATTGTTCATTTCATGGTGATTCTATCCGATTTTTGCTTTCAGTACTACCTATCAGTTTTCCGTTCCGCACATAATACGTGCGCTAATGGGGATAGAGAACACCCATGTATAACGGATCGTTAGATAGTAAACAAACCTGAAACAAGACCATTTATTTTGAGGGCACTTCATGCAAACATGTACCAAATATCAATCTGTTTTTGTAAATGATCCCCAACTCCAAACTTTTTCCGGTAGACATGCGTGTGCAATGTGATCAAAAGGCTTTCAAATTAATTTTAACTAATGCATCTTAAGTTTTTTCATGCTCCATATTATAAAATAGTGTATGCTAAATCGCACCCTGAATTGAACAAGTTTGGAATAGGGAAATAATTGTAGATACAACCTTTAGCATTCTACGAATTATACCAGCTAATAATCTGACAATAGTCTTTCTACCACACCAAGTGGACGCCAGTTACTTAGATATATTTACATACTAAGTGTTGTCATCACTAAATCCAGCATTCTGATTGGTTGGCGCCCACGTGGCTAGTTGCAGTTATTTATTGGTGAATACGCAACGACTCATAACACCAAGCTCGTAACACCAACACTCAATACGTCATTGAGAATGGAAAGACGAACGAGTAATGTTTTGGGCGCATTTGGAATCGCGCATGATTGACTTAATACATCATCGGGTTTCAATATGAAGAGAAATTGTTCCTATTAACTTTTGTCAAGGGTTTTATTGGGTATTTTGGGTTGTTTTTGTCACGATACACTTTCCGATTTAAATACATTTACAAAAGTGGCTTTTTCGCTAAATGTATATAAATATAAGGATTATCTGTCATGTGAACTATTTTTATGGAGATGTGACCGTGAGGTAATTGGTCATAAATTGTATGTAAAACCCTTCGGGTTTACACAAGTTATGTCCACTTACCTCACGGTTACATCTCCATAAAAACAGTCCACATGACAGTTAATCCTTATATATTGTATCGCATGTGTTGTTGTATAGCAACGTTATCAGACGTCATGGGTGCTATTCACCACGCGAGACCAGGTAGTTTATTTGGTAGTGGCTGAACGTAAAGGTATCTTTGCTTTAGCGCCAACGACACACGCTGTCGATGATGTGATTGATCCAATATATCAGATTTGTCACTTGTCAATTGACGCTGTCTCATGACTAATTCATGAACACTCGCCGGCCACAATCGGCATGTGTGGCGGTATAATTTCTGGGTATAATTGTGTGGAGACTCATGCTTGCATTTATATATCTGCAGAATGAGTTTCACTGATATTAATGAGGTTTTTTAATTAGCACAGTGTGAAAATGAAGAGCCAAGAAGATAATGTCTCCAGAAGAATTTTGGTTGTGTTTTGGTTCTGTTTGGATATTTCCCTGCCATTTCCAAAGAAATTTCTTTCCATGCATCATTTTTCCGGCGATGGTGAATTGTGCCGGTTTCTTTGTTCTTTAATATTTTGATTCTTCTTTCCAAAATGCCCAAAACAGTGTTACGCTCGTCGGTAGTGGGGGGGGGGGGTCTGGATGACAATTGCACATATAGGGCCCAAAAAGTTTTTTTCCGACCCCGAGGGACCCACCACCCCATTTGTGCAAATTTGTTCCTCCAAATGTTAGGGACCCACTCCCTTTCTCACGTTTTTATACAAATGTCAGAGATTTTGTCAGCCGTTGTACAATAACTGTGTTAACTGCCTTTCAATCCCATTCCACTATCCTTTTTTTTTGTGTGCAAACTGTGTAAAATTAAGACTCAAGCAAACATTCTTAATCGGTAAAGCACAGGTCAGAAAAACGAAAAATAAACTGTATTTCCAGGTGTTTCCAGTATTTAGCAACACTAATAAAGCATTGTGTGGGTACACTGTATGTCACAAGTTGCACAGACCACATTACATCCTTAATATATCGAGCGTGTTTAGTCTGACAGAGAACACTGGCCAGTGTAAATAGTGGTAAACAGGTCAGGGGTTCTACAATTATGTGTGCATGATCAAATAACTATTTAGTCTTAACCACCGGGGTGGGTGAGGAGGGGAATTGTTTTGGTTAGGTATACACATAGATATATGGTTATTATACCCCCGAGATTAGTCGGCGGGTATATAGTTGACGTCTCGAGTCGTCCGCGCGGACGTCCGTACAAACATGTTGCATCATAACTCAAGAGTCGGTTGTCATATTTTGATGCTCTACGACATGTGACGGAACAGAAATGGGGAACGAATATGCATAATATCACGGATTGTGAGCACCAATACCTACCAGAAGTGGTTTGGTATGGTGATAGACCTGAATGATAGGGGCAGGGTGAATGCATATATTACTGCATATCACAGGTTTCGCCTGTCGATGCCTACCAGAGCTACCGACCTGGTTCCACCCATTAACACATTTTGCATTATTATAACTCAACCATTTGTATGTATATTTGGGCACTAGAGTCTGTAGTATAGTCTCAGTCAGATTGTATTCTTGGTTTTAATTTGAAGTCTTTGAAGACATTGAAGAATGTCATTTCTCAAAGCATCTGAATGCATCACAATATTTCAGTTCATCTATTTGTAAGCGATAACAGTATACAATTAGTATTTTAGTTTAGTCTTGTTGAGCAGTATTTAAGCTTCAAGATGAAGTTCGTAAACTCAAGGAGAATAGCGTCATTCATCATAACCAATTCAGTTTTATTTGGATAAGTGGTGCAAATTAACATTACTTGCAATCATTCAAGATGAGAAATAACCAGCCGGAATGAATTTGATTGCATGCCAGAACAAGACAGTATTTCAGACATTAGAAATTTATGAGATACCCTTTTCAAGTTCATGTTATGCAACAATCGGGTTAATGATATCTAGTCATCATTGAGTATTCGCCGTGTAGTATTTGTGATACAGTTTTGTTTTGTTTTATTACTTTTATTCGAGTAATACAACTGGGTAATATATAATTTTTTTGTTCACTAAATTACGGTTTTCCACTGTGAAGTGGGACGGGATCCTGTGAAATCCATAATATTGCTAAATTTGAGGCCAAATAGTCACTATAGCTGTCTATATAGCCATATGCCAACAGACATGCTAAGACCATGCTTACACACAACATCACATGGTCAGAACTTGTAAATTGTTTGAAAAAAAATATTTTGGAAAAAAATTACAAGCACGACTGTTTCGGCCTCTGGGTCACCACACACCCCGGCCCTATATACGGAATTTGTTTTGTAGACCCCCCCCCCACACGTCGTCGGTGGTATATTTTGCCACACGTCCTTTTCCTCGGTTGCTCATTGTTGAAATGAACCAAACGTGAACTGTTACGCGCAGCATGTTTTATATGACCGGTGGTCAATCTATGATTGACGCCAATCACTTTGATTGGATAATCCTATACCGCGCAGCGATTTCTTCCCGTCGATATGTCCACCGATAGCTTCGCATTGAGCATCGCCTCGTAAAACTACCTGGACTATATTATAAACCCAGCCGGTGAATAGCACCCCATGTGTCCACCCAAACTCCAGGCAGAGTTATCTCCCATCGCCCCCAGAGATACATATATCGCAGCGATAGCGTAGAGGACTCTGTATGAAGTTTGGTGTCCACCTTCATGAAATGCAGTATCGTATATTATCAACACAATGAACGGTCGAGGACAAAAGGTTATGAGCAACTAAATACTTGAAATTATGCCCCCTGGCATTTGTGTAGGGAAATTTGAGTCAGCATAAAACAAATACCGGCAGCTGAATGGTGTATAATATCTTCGGTCGTTTAATTTGAAAGAAAAATGAAATTCGTAGGCTATGTTAATTCCTCGGCCATTTGGGTGGGATTGTTCGCCAAATTTGGTAGGGGGTGGGGGTATTTTTCTATATTAAAATTTTGTGCACAAAAGGGGGTAGTTGTGGAAATGCCAATTTATTTCCAGGAATAAGTATGGTGAGGCACCATTTCTTTTTTGACAACTTATGTCCGACATGGAGTTCTACACGCAAAAGTATTTAAAGTTTGGCTAAGTAGGGTAATGAATCGTCGGGATGGCTTAACCCTAACACTGTCGCCTATGGGAAATATTTAGTTGATTGTAACCTATAGGCAAAAATCGTGTTTTGTGGTATCATCGGCTTGAAATGCAACGAAGTACAGATTTTGGCCACCAATCAAATCAAATCCAAGATTGAACAAACTTAGGGACCAAAGCGTGTCGAGGCGCCCCATAATCTGATAAATTAACCCTTTGCAACAAAATTCAGATTTTATGCCAAAAAATGGGGACGGGGACACAGCGAACCCCAGTTTCGAGTCCGAAAAATCGAGGGAGGTGGGGTAATTCAAGTTACAAATTTGTCATTTCCTTCCATGTAATGAAATGCGACTTTTTTGCGTCTTGAATACTGTTATTACTGGCATCCAGTTACATTGTAAAATCGGCGTTATTATTTGTCCCTGTGTGTTTCCCGCGACCAAAACAAATGAGTTTCGACTCGAAAATCGCGCTTTTTGGGTATTTATGTTGTTTTAAAAACTATTTATGTCAAGTAAACTTCACAGCCATACGACTTCTATTAAAAAATAGCACGTTGTCATGTAAAACATAAAACAGGAAAAAAGTGTCTAGAGTCCCAAATGGTGTGGTGTCTGTTGGGGGTTAAAATGGAACATAGGTGCTCCGACGAAGTTTTATTTTGCGCCCAATGTCTGGAACAGTGGGGTTAAATACAACCCAATACAGGAATAAGTGGTGTAGTTCTTGTCTGGAAAGCAGGTTTTTTTATTAATATTATGTTTTCTGTGACAGTTTGATATATGTTCAAGCAAAAATCCACACATTTTTGGTTGCGCATAGGTTATAAGCAACTAAATACTTGAAATTATGCCCCTTGGCATTTGTGTAGGGAAACTCGAGTCAGCATAAAAAAAATACCGGCAGCTGAATGGTGTATAATATATTCGGTTGTTTAATTGGAAAGCAAAACGAAACTCGTAGGCTATGTTAATTCCTCGGCCATTTGTGTGCGATTGTTCGTCAAGCGGCTACATTGGTCGACAAGATTGGTAGGGGTGGGGGTATTTTTCTATATTAAAATTTTGTGCACAAAAGGGGGTAGTTGTGGAAATGCCAATTTATTTCTAGGAATAAGTATGGTGAGGAACCATTTCTTTTTTGACAACTTATGTCCGACATGGAGTTCTACACGCAACAGTATTTAAAGTTTGGCTAAGTAGGGTAATGAATCGTCGGGATGGCTTAACCCTAACGCTGTCGCCTATGGGAAATATTTAGTTGATTGTAACCTATAGGCAAAAATCGTGTTTTGTTGGTATCATCGGCTTGTAGTGCAACGAAGTACAGATTTTGGCCACCAATCAAATAAAATCCAAGATTGAACAAAATTAGGGACCCAAAGCGTGTCGAGGCGCCCCATAATCTGACAAATTAACCCTTTGCAACAAAATTCAGATTTTATGCCAAAAAATGGGTGGTTTGTAAAAATGAATTATTTGGAACAGATAGTGCACCTTTAATGTCGAAATGTTGACAAACGAGCCCAGCAGCCTCTCGTCGTATTTAGTGATCCGTCTATTCTCGATTTGTTATTTGGAGTGGACCGGGACATTCTAAGGGACACAGCGAACCCCAGTTTCGAGTCCGAAAAATCGAGGGGGGTGGGGTAATTCAAGTTACAAATTTGTCATTTCCTTCCATGTAATGAAATGCGACTTTTTTACGTCTTGAAGGCTGTTATTACTAGCATCCAGTTGCATTGTCAAATCGGCGTTATTATATGTCCCTGTGTGTTTCCTGCGACCAAAACAAATGAGTTTCGACTCGAAAATAGCGCTTTTTGGGTACTTATGTTGTTTTAAAATCTATTTATGTCAAGTAAACTTCACAGCCATACGATTACTATTAAAAAATAGCACGTTGTCATATAAAACATAAAACAGGGAAAAAGTGGCTAGAGTCCCAAATGGTGTGGTGTCTGTTGTGGGTTAAAGTTAAAGGCCGATTTCCCGGTATCCGCTGGGCCGATTTCCACCATTTTTGGGGTGTTGGTGTTTGACCCCACCTGACCGTGACCTTCAAAATGGTCAGTTCAAGGTCAAAGCCCGGACGAAGTCGGGTCACCTTCTAGTATGTATATAGCTGTGTAATAATCGGGGACGAAAACGTTTTCCTCTCGAATTGATATCCACCCTGTGATCATTTGATCTCACAAAGACGTCATTAAAGTGCGGTATCGGCAACTGACTAACGGGTGCATATCAAATTGGCTACTTAATCATCTCCCGATAATTCCTATGCGATTTATAATATTTTAGTATCGACCAATGTTGTTGGTTGGCTCAACGAAAACAAGCGAAGACGTCATTAAATGGTCCATGACGTCATTTACGTCATTTTGCCTTGATGACCAGAATTCGGACAATATTTCACTTGTTGCGCGCGTTCTAGCCGAGAACACTGATTCAAAATTACTGAACTAGACTGAACCATAGCTCTCTCCATATACGACCAGACATATACATATTCCCCAGTCACGCTTCACATACAATAACAACGGACAACCACAGGGCATATATCAACACCGCGTTGGACCTATCGCGTGTTTGAAATTCTGAAAACATATGTATTTACTGCATAACACTTTGATAAGTCATTTCAGAATACGACGTCTACATATATTGTAAGTCCTGCTTTGACCGACCTATCTCAGTCACCATAACGTGACAAACGTGCGAAATTACTAGGTTTAGTTTGAGTAATGAAGTGTGTGAGTCTTTTAACGAGGGTGGGCTGGCATGGCGTTGGGGCCCCTCCAACTCAGCAACAGTTGGAAAATGCAAACCACATGTAGGTTGACATTGTTGATATTTGAATTGTCCCTTGTTTGTGCCGATTATTTATATTGATTACCACATATCTAATATGTTACTGCTTTCGCCGTTTCGGTAAAATCTTCGGACTGAAATTTAGCTGGACGCCTGGACATTTGACCTCTTAGACACGGTAAAACGTATGATGACAATGTTTGCTGATTGGCCGGCTAAACTTTACATTGATAGCTATAATATTATATTAGACCTATGCAATGTGGTATGTTAATGTGATGCAAGTAGAAACGCGTATAATTATATTTTTTTCCAATGACATATAGTAATAGTTGCTTGTTATTAGTAGTGGTACCACACATACTCATCGCCCTATAATTATTGTAATATCGAACCGAAGCACGTGTGTTTGTTCCACTGCGTGGCACGTACGCTCATATTACTTATCTATATATCGATTGACAAAGATCCAACCAGAATAGCACCGTTGACGTTTAATTGCAAACAGTTGAATGACACGTCAAGTTCGTAACATGATCAACAAAAGAGGCCGTAACATAGTGAACATACATACCCTTTGTTTCGGAATATTGCATATAAATTTTGTGAGACTGGTGGACTTTTTGTGGTCAATAGAATGTCGTCATATAAAAGAATTTGAGATGGCTCCAAAATCTATATTCAGTTAATTAAACAGCGTTCTTTTGAAAATAAGTTTCTATAGGGAACACAGATCGGCTCATGGAAGGATCGAAGCCTCCAGGGTCTACCCATACAATGGCGTTATCTGGGATAGTTTAGAACATTAGCCCTTGGAATTTTAATATGAAATTGTTTTACGCCATTCTAACTATGCATAGGAACTGACTAATATTGACAACTTCTGCACACTAATTCGTTCGCTGTTCTAACGTCCGAACCTGAAACGGAAACTCGTGAACTCCAACATATTTGACGAATACTGCACTGATAATTCATATATGTAAGCTCCAATACCATAGTTTCTAATAAGACGTTATTGTAAAACATCTTGGTGGTAAGCTGATGTGTCTGCTAACACAGTTCACGCGTCATATGCCAAATTGGCCAGTGACAATTTTTTAGGAAATATAATTTAGAACGTTGATTCGGTCGTCAGTGTCGAAATTAGGCGACAAAGCAGTACCACCGATTCGCCGGCCTTGAACACGCGGGGCTCGTACTTGGAAACATCGTACATACATTACAGACTTATAACAAACCATAGCAAAGCTTCAATCGGTGCACTTGTTATGTCATTTGTTGTTGATAATGAGCGATAAAATACGTGAATGCGTTGTCCCATATGCGGGCGGTGGTACCACGGTACAAATAAATTGCATGTACCAGCGAACTACACTGTCCGATGGCATGTCAGCTACGTAAGGTGTAATAATCAACCTTCCGTATTGGCCTTGTAATCAAAACAAAGTGGCTTCACCGCGTAAAGTGTTTAATCCAACACTAGATATTCAACAGTTGTCACCTCACTATAACAAGCAATACAGACAGTGTTTTATATCTTGGCGAAGCAATCGGTAACAATTACAAGAAAACTAAAATGCATGCAACAGGTCAGCCATGAACTATTTAGCATAGAATAATTCAGTTCGGTTGCAGTTTCACAACGTTACAACTGACATACGATTACACAAGACGAACCTTGAATGTTGAACTATGTAAGAGTGAATATTAATGTTCTAAATCTCATGTTTCACCTTTAGTGGTAATGGGGTCGTACTTTATTAACACGCAAGTAGTGTAATTAAGTACGGTTAATTAGAAGTAACAAATCGTTTAGTTTCTATCGTATCGGCTATAAGGGTGAGCAGATTGCTGGTGATGAACGATCTCGTTAGCTGCCAATATAATGTGCATATTTGTCCCGTTACGTTTATACACTGTAGCATTGGCGGGCCAGAGTGTGTTGACATGTTAATTGTTTGGTTCATTAATAACAGATCAGCAGGGATTTGTCGTGATAACGTATACGTGGAAATATGCTACCTAAACGGTTTAATTAACGGTGATCTATAACACCACCGTGTATACTCGGTTTAAATAGGTATATTATACAGGGACGTGTGCTCGATTTTGGTGCGGACCGATGATCAAAAAAAAAATCAGAGGTAAATGTCGGCGGGCGGGAGGGCCATTTTTTCAATAATTTTTAAAGAAATTGAGCAGTTGCAGCAGCAGCAAAAACGTACAATTGGCAAATGATGAGGGGCGGCGTGACGTGTAACTCGGATTGAAATTAGATATGCAATTTGGAGATTATTGGATGAGGGATGTTATATTAATTATATTAAAGGGACGAGGGGGCTTAGTTGTCGAAAATATTCATATTTGTTCCAAACACCGTAAACAGAAAAATATTAAAATGCATACATTTTTGTTCAAATATACGATCACTATCGCGTAAACATCATGCTTACATAAAGACCTACTAAATTTTACCTAAACAAGAGTCTGATTGTGTTATAGAAGGCAGCACAATGCTACTGGCTAATCACACACAAATGGTATAAACGCTCTTTATTATATCCAAATAAGGAATTGAGCAGCAAAGAACGCTCTTTATGTTTACCATCATAATATAAAGAAACACCAAGAAAGTAACTTTTTATGCTTTGTTTACATAACAATCGTCAAATTTACGACAATAACATACTGTTTATGAGATATTTCTCAGTTGTATATTAACAAAATATGTCTATATTTGAATATTATTTTCGTTTGTAGCGGTTTTTGACAGGTGGAAATATGTTCACAGGATACCCACCAAGGCCTTCCGTACCTTTAAGTTATACTGCAACTTTTTTTCTTTTCAATAGCAGAATACATAATGCTATTAAGAAATGACACAAAACACAGAATTTTTTTTTTGATTGTAAGTATTGAGCAGTGAGAAATGTTTGAGTAGAGGAAACCAGTAACGAAAGGCGATATTAACATGATTTCTGTCAGAGAATAATTGTTTACGTTCCAATGAATATTAAAATGTACTGAAAACAAACTGCTAATGGGTGCCAGACTTTCATAAACACAAATTATGTATTAATGGTGTAACGACATATTTCGTTCTTTATTGTCTAAAAAAATAGGGGATGGGGATGTTTGGATCTCTAGTTTAACTACATTTTTCGGTCTTTGTAGTTTAACGACATTTTTCGGTCTTTATACTATCTCAAGATATAGGGGGTATTTGGATATCTAGTTTAACGACATTTTTCGGTCTTTATAGTTTAACGACATTTTCGGTCTTTAATATTTCAAGTTATAGGGGCCCTTAGTGGGTATTTGGATCTCTAGTTTAACGACATTTTTCGGTCTTTGATAGCAAAATGGAAGAATACATCTTTGGAAAGATGTGGTGGCCCTAAAAAGGAAAGTTGTTTGGTGATCTTCAAATGCAGTTTTTATGAACAGTCTTCCTTAATTAAAGTGATGTGAAACACTCAGGCAGACACCAGGCAGAGAGATCAAATAGAAATTAAGAATAATCTTTCTCAAAGTAGTTATTTGTTACGAACATTAATCCAAATGGATGATACACAACGTCATTCTTATATATTAGTTAAATGCAATGACTCTCGATGGCGAAATCATTTTTGTTTAATTATAGCCGATAGTTGCGCCCCGAATCGAGATGTAAATATTTACAATTTGGAGTAGTTCAGACGATGTTCTCTATGAAGTGGTGTGGTAGATTTTTTTGGAAATTTTCAGTGATGTTAGTAGAATGATAACATTCCCCAGGTTGGCAAAGTGCCTGAGCACTAACTTATCAATTTCTCGCACCCGAAAAAGCCCATAACACGTCCATAATATGTATTTAAGCATATATACAAATCTCCGAAAACAAAAATTATAAGGCATTAAACGATTTCTTGAAATGCAGTTTTTCTGAACAGTCTTCCTTGATTAAAGTGATGTGAAACACTCCGGCAGACACCGGGCAGAGTGATCAAATAGAAATTAAGAATAATCTTTCTCAAAGTAGTTATTTGTTACGAATATTTATCCAAATGGATGATACACAACGTCATTCTTATCTATTAGTTAAATGCAATGACTCTCGATGGCGAAATCATTTTTGTTTAATTATAGCCGATAGTTGCGCCCCGAATCGAGATGTAAATATTTACAATTTGGAGTAGTTCAGACGATGTTCTCTATGAAGTGGTGTGGTAGATTTTTTTTGGAAATTTTCACTGATGTTAGTAGAATGATAACATTCCCCAGGTTGGCAAAGTGCCTGAGCACTAATTTATCAATTTCTCGCACCCGAAAAAGTCCATAACAAGTCCATAATATGTCTTTAAGCATATATATAAATCTCCGAAAACAAAATTTCTAAATCATTAAACGATTTGCTATATTTCCAGGGCATATATTTCGTCTGATTTTGCGAGAATCCATATATACTTTTTCACGAGAATCCAGGGTAATTTGCGAGAATATTTACGAGAATCTAGATTTGGATTCTCGCCGAAATATAAGCCCTGATTTCACTGTGAAGTGTGCCTAAATGGCATAACTTGTACCGTGGTTCCCATGTTCGTCAAAGTGGCATAAATTTATTTCAGGATAATACTAATTTTAGGCATTCATTTATATTACTGATATCAGGACAATAAATAGCCATTTCCATTGCATGGAACAGAAAAGAGCGTTATTGTTTATCGGTGTTGTTTTTGGAAGTGGTGGTAGTTCAGTTTTATACTTTTCGACCCCAATAAGTATTTCCGAACAAATGAATTATTAACAAGCGTGACATGACATCATTGACGAAGATAATTAACACCGATCTACGAGAAGTACGTTCCAGTAGTGGCAGTAGCCAAATACCTTAAGGTAATTGACAGTCTTAATATTGATAATCTCATGTTGGTATCCTGCTTCTCTATTAGCCACCGTGGAAAGAAGCAGAGCAAACATATCAGGTTTTAAAGTACACTGAGTTGCAGAACTGCCAGAACTTGGCAGAACTTCCAGAAGGCAAAAAACTAAACAGAGACAATGCAGGCAACAATAATGGCGATATCTGCTTGATTTAGCCACCCATAAACACTTTTATATATTGCATATCCTCGCGGTGAGGTTAACATTGCATTCGCAAAATAAATTATATTTTTCCTCCAATAAAATTGCCATTTTAGTTATGTTTTGTATCGCAAACGATGAATCTTCTAATGTTCATGGTAGCTGCCATTTGTATTGGGTCACGTGATCTCCTAACGAGATCAGGGGAGATAATCAAAAAGTTACGGATAACCAGTAGATCCGCCCAATGCGTAATAGTATTATTATTAGTACAAGAACAAAGGATCATTGAAATCTGCGATTATACAAATCAACTTCGCAGGTGCGGTGGATATTTGCAGAACTGATCTTACCATCGTGTTATCAACACAAAATTGACTATTATTGATCAAATAACATCGCCATAATAAATTAAATAAATGAAACAAAAATTTCTCTGCCTCGACTAATAAAAAAAATGGCGACGTCTTCATGGAATTCTATCATTTCTGCGCATGCGCAAAAAACTTCCAAATAAGGAGTTGCCATATAAGGAAACTGCAATCTCAATAATTACCAAGCAATTAAAGTCTTAAAATGAGCTAAAATTTAACATTTTCTTAATTTTTTTTACATTTTTATCTCTCGCGACATAATTGTCACCAATAAAAACAAATTTGATTCATCGTGAAAGTTAGTCGGTGACTATAAATAATGGCACTATTCAACTGAATGTTGTTGAGCATATTTCAACCAATTTTGGAAGTTTAAATGAATATTTTCTTCACACGCAAAGTAAAATTGACAAATTTCATGATTTTAGCCTGCTTCGTTGGGACCAAAATTTGTTGTGCACACTCAAGGAACGTCTACCGTCACTCGCTAGGCCAAATTATGCCATGACCATGCTATAAACTAGCTTGAAATTGGCAAAACAATGAATTTATTTTGGTTGAAAAAAATTACATGGGAATCTCCATAGAGAACGATTATTTTTCGATAAAAACGAAAATAATGCGAAATGAAAGTCGGCACTCGTCAGAATGGTACAGAATAACATACGAGTCTTGTTATATGCGAAAATTTGACCTCATTCGATAAATTAGTCTCGTAATTAAGGAATCAATGGCGCTCGGACATGTGAAATTCCGTCGCAGACTGTACATGGCAGACGCAATATTGTGAAATGTAAACACGCATCAAATTTACCTTTTGTGAGAATAACAAAAGCGCAACCTTGATCAAAGTAATACAATACACAATAACACATAGAATAAAACTGATATAAACACGGTATAAGTGATAATAAGACGCGTATTTAGACGTGGAATTTGACAACATTTCTTAGCTTCGTTCGCAGAACCGACGCTATAAATATATCTGCTCAAGGCGATCAAGATTACCGAGATGCAGCTATCTGATTTGAAACAAATACCAAGCAATACTCTTAACATAAAGTCAGAAATATTGTTTCATGATCGAACTGCGGACCTGATAATTATCGAAATATGTAGGCGAAATAATTTTTAATTAGTTAATCACATGATATAGACATCAACACACTCTTAAAGACGCAATACACCGCCATCTAATGTCGTTATTTAACTGGGTCGGTGTTTGTTGTTATCAATCGTTTATTGTTTCGTTTTTAGTAAGACCATTGTATCTGTTTTGCGCATGCGCAAGTCACTTTCCATATTTGGAATTTCCATATATGGGATTTGTGTTAAACTCAATACCGATCAAGCTATAACAAATTACCACGCAATTATCTAGCATAAAAATAAGATATATTGTAATGTATGCAACTACGACCCTGGTAACCCTGATAACTAATAAAATATACCGGCCAATTAATTTTATGATCGTTATTTCACTTTGCTTTAGGCATAAATACACTCTTAAACGCACAGAAACGACCCATTGGCGTTAAATTAAATATACTCGGTATTTATTATATTACTTTTTTATTGCTCATTATAGAGTTAGACCCTCGACACATGTCAATATATTTGGGCTGAATTCATCTGATGCGGTATTATTCCTCGAAATAAACAACAAAGCCCTCGTTACTTCGAAATGTAGTTTGGGCTAACATTTACACAAATCCTCCATGTGTTCTCAGTCGACACACAGATCATCCCAGAAACAACTGTGAAATAAACAGCCAAGGTTTGGCTGAAATAAACAACCAAATAGTTGGCGAACACGGTGTCAGCGACCGAGTTACTGCACTTGTTTAAGCGGGTTTACAGTACCATCGAGGCGAAGCAGCTTCTTCATTCCGCTCATCGCGGAGACCGGTCCACTCAAAATCGCGTCGGATCGCCACAAATCGTCGACATCTAGAGGTGGCTACGGCGTCGCGATTTTGAGTGAAAGGGATTATAATGCAATGAACATCGATAATTTTGTCGCCGCGGCGAATCGCCTGGTTTCGCCACGAATGTTATTAACGCCGTACGTAGACGATGTTATGTGTTGTTTTATATGGTGCATGTATGACATACTTACACATACTTAGCGAATAGTATTGTTAAGGCGAGAATGGTAGCCCGAATCATAGACTATGAAGGTTAGAAAGATATAGCCCCAGACTCCTGGACTGATTTCAACCAAATGCCTGATGTTAATTTATGTCTTTATATTTCGATTTCAACGGACATGGCTCATTCAATGTTCCCAGTTGTCAATATCACGAACACGATCAATTTCACATCGTGATCGTAAGATCCATGTTATTTTTCATCGAATATGTTAATCAGTCTAATCAGTATGTTAAGTGTGTGGGTATGAATTATATTTATGACTAATTTATTGTTCAATAAGGCTGTTTAAATAGACGGCTAAGTGCTGCCGTTCGAAACAGGGTCGGGGAACTGATGGACACATAAGTTAACAAACATACGTTTGTCGCCGAGTTCCAACACACCAATACATGAAATATGTTTGAGCCTGACATTGATCCAAAAATGTGCAATATGTTTAATAATTGGGTTCGAATTCGAAAAGGTTTTGCCATAATCCTCATGTAGCGTTTAACCCTTTCAGTGCCAAGTCCGACTTTGGTATCAACCCATATACCCTGTGTCAATGCATTATCTTATATATGCGAGTCGACCATAGGTCGCCTCGCATATACAAGAGAATGCATTGGCCTAACAAATTTTCATCATTTGTTATTATTTTTGACAATTGTTTACAATTCTACTATTTTTTTTGCTTATATTCTACTCTCTTTCGGTGCCAGACTGATTTTGTAGGTTTAGTGCCAGGGAATCTTACGTTTTTCATGGGCATCAACATTATTACTATGAATACTTAGTGATAGTTTTGAGTTATAACATGCCCCTAAGGTTTTAACCAGTTTGCTTTTTAATTCGCTATAGTATGCTTAAGCATACCCAAAACAAATTAAACCCCAAAAAATATATATATATAACAAAGAACCAGTTTTTTTAGGGCCGATTTTACAGACCGTAAATTATGGCCAATGAGATCGGACTCCGGCACTGACAGGGTTAAGTTAAGTCTAGCGACAGCTTTCAGCTTCGTCACCACGTATTCATAATGATCTATATCGATTATCAAAGATCCAGCATGGACAGAACTGTTGACGTGTAATTGCTAACTGTTGAATGGCGCAAGTTCGCAACGAGATAAACACAACGGGCATTTACCATCCAAGACATATTTTGGAATATCGCGCACCTATTGGGTCAGTCAGACTGTTGGACGTGTTGTTGTCGATAGCATGTCATCAGATAATAATAATTTCAGAGGGGTCCAAAATCAATATTTAGTTTATCAAACTAGGTTTGTGTTGAAAAGAACTATATATCGGACAGACAGATCGGCCCACCGAAGGTTCGAAGATCCCCGGGTCTATCCAGATAATGGCGTTGTCTGGAATAGTCTGGAACATTATACCTTGGAATTGGCGAAACACAATGCAACTTCGGTTTAGTTGCTACAGCATTCAAAATATGCAAAGAAACTGACTAATATTGACAAATTTTGTTCTAACGTTCGAACCAGGAATAACAATTAATGCGCGTCCCACAAATTTGACGAACATTGCACTGATAATTCATGTATGTAAGTTTCAATACCATAGCTTCCAAAAAACATTGTAAAACGGATTTTGGTGGTAAGGTAATGTATTTGCTATAAGTATAGTATAAAATGGTTGTCATTTCCGAAGATTTTAATCAAGCTGCACTCACAGACCTGTGGCTGACGCATGCGGGAAACACATGCGGCTATCGGGTTATATGCCCAACGTTTCAAACCATGCATATATCACTGGGGTTGCTGCTGAAGCAGTTAAACGCAATCGATTTCAAAACTGTTTGAAATCGGATACGTTTAACTGCGTTAGCCGCAACTCCAGTGATATTATGTATGGTTTGAAACGTTGCGCCTAACGCGATAGACGCATCCATTGACCGCATGTGTTGGCCGTATACGCCAGCCGCATGTAATGTGAAAGCAGCTTTATGATTTGTACACTTTTATAAATAATGCGTCCTTGAGATATATTGTCCGCGTGTTTCGTGTAAAAGCCTTGAAATAGGGTGTCTGTCATTTCCATAATGAGGTCCACAGAGTGTGAATTTAGTGATGTTACCCCGCATAGCGGGCTAGCATCACCTAATTCACCCTATATGAACCTCATTCTGCTTAGGTGTAATCAGAATGAGGTCCCCAGAGGGTGAATTTGGTGATGCTAGCCCGCTATACGGGGAAGCATCACTAAATTCACCCTCTGGGGACCTCATTCTGCAAATGATAGACAGACTATTTCAAGGCTTGTTCGCGAAATTATTAGTCCAGTCAATGTGTAGTTGGAAACGACTCCCAAAAGCTTAAGTCTTGTTGTCGAACCCCTTTCATGTCATCACTATTAATATTGGTCTTGTTTTTGTAATACTGAATGACTAATATGGAATAAATACTGTTTACACCAATATGTAGTTGTACCTAGAATTATACCATCCATACCATAGTAAGCATAGACTACATTCTGACGTACATGTATAACATCATAGGGAAGAAACAAGTGATGTGACCACGAGACGATGCAGAAAGGGCCATTGCTTTCACCCAAATGCAATGTCTTCACTTGTGTGCGATTAACACGGCCGTGTCACAATGAATATTTTATATTATGTGGTTGTTTGTGAAAACGAAAATCGTTGACATGTTAACACAATTATTGCATTAACTTTACTAGTGTGTCAGGAGTTAAGTAACAATTGCATTGTGTATGTGTGAAAAGATATTGGTTTCCTGACATCTAAAACTAAACAAAATATTTGGATGCCATGCTTGCATACCGTGTCACCCTGTATGTGTATGTATTCTATGATCGATGTAATGGAATATACACAATACGTATATTTAGTGATTATAACAACATTGATTGCTGTTAGTTATGTGTTAAGGAGGTGATAATGATTAGTGTACTTTTAAAAATGTGTACTAATCGTTGGTTAAAAAACAATCTCATTTTAATGTGAATGGTGTCGTACCACTCGTGCGCCAATGAGAAATTCCGCAGTACTGTGACATGCGAAGCCTTGAAGGCCATCGCTCAACTCAGCTGTCTTGAGACAGACAGTTTATCTACCATGCACACATACCTATATGTGTTGATACTTTGAGGAATCTTAATTCAGCTCTCTCCTGATGAGACCTTGCGGGTTTACCCATTTCTAAATTGGTTGACAAAATAGGTCGAAACACTAAAAGGCAGTGTAGACTGCTACATAGAATGTCCTGTCAATAGATCGGATGGGATGTTGGTATTTATCAAATTTTATATAAACACGGACAATCACATTTATCTTCATAAATTGTGGCTTCAATTATCACTGCACTTCTTGTGCGAGTTTTCTTGTTCGCACACACATTCTAATGTTATACAACCTGTGTTGATTATCCGACCATGAATAGACTTGTTTGCCGATAATATATTGGACACATATATCATGTATACCCGCCAAGCCAGAACTTCCTCTCTCCAAATTCCTGGATAAATAAACTGTTCGCCGATATACCAGTGCTCCAGTAACTTACTGTTCGATGCTAATACAGTAACCTAGTGACATACTGTTTACCAGACTCGCCATGGATAACTAACTCTAGTTTCGTTTGCTATTGAGTTTTTGTGTATGAATATCCATGTGTTGATTTTTTTTTCAGGTTTGAGACTCGCGATTATAATCCTAGATCCAACTATCTTCTGTACCCACGGATTTTTATCAAACTTTTAGTTCCCAATACTATGATACATGCAGTCTTGCGAACTCTGAAAGGGGGGACTCTGTCCGATAGTACAGAATATATCGGTAGTTACATATGTTCCCAGTTATTGTAATGCTATAACGTATTGTATGGTAAACACAGCACATCGAATCACACCGAGAACAGATACAAGCATAATTATCAAGATCATATTCTAAATTGGATGTGACTTGTATACTACCATCTTATATGTTGGAAGGATTAGACAACGATCATTCCACAGTACCTATGGTATGATACGCGTCACAAGTAGGTGTATCATGATACATCATACTTTATTAGGATGCATGATACACCAGACGTTGGAATAGCTACCCGTGCTCTGAAGCGAGATAACAACTTCTCTCTCTGGCAGCCGATCCGACAAGACCTGTTTAACCTATTATCCCGATGCTTGCTGTATTTATCAAGATAGACTTATATACATATACAGTTATCAAAAGTTACGGACAGTTTCTGTTTATCAATGTTCCCGACGCGGCCAATTCTACAATTCAACATCAACACCCTAGACGTATCGAGACACCCGTACATAGTCTGCTTAGAATCGTCCCATTATGAGTAGAGAATGTGACTAAAACGTTCTCAGTTGCAGCACAATGGCCACTCAAACTGGGGCGATTCTGAGCAGACTATCTACGTAAAACAAGTTATATTACAAGACTATAACTGTGTTTGTTATCGGGGGAACAGTCTGAAATCTTCATATGATTAGAGTGGATCGAAATTCTGATCATAGTCTGGTTAAGTTACACTGCTAATCTACGTTCGATAGTAATCGTGATATAATAATATAGTTCGTATAGTTCGTTATCAATCTGTGAGTATGTCTACTGTCTAAAATCATGACTGTCTAAAAAAAATCAAACATTTTTCATTGCATATTTAGCTTTGTGGCAGCCATTTGCATAAGTATTTCGTATCATGTGTAGGAACAAACATAACATACGTATTACTCAGCCCCGCTTGTACTAATCTGGCTGACTAACACTAAATGCTGATCAATTATGATATATGGCTGGCGTTATACTTTGGTATCATTATACTACAACACACTGAACTGTATGTAGACGGGACCCGCTCATCAACGTACCCAACATGATGTACAGTAATATTAACGCATCAACTTACTTTTTGTATGAAGATACAAGATGTATTTTCTGACAGGTCCGAAATCGGGTCCACTACCCACGTCGACGACATGTGACATTGACCTGTTTCCTTGAAATACAGAGACGAAACACATTGGCTTCTCTGTGAGCATGCTGTTCCACACTCCAACGAGCTTCTTGCTCTTGTAGAATCCAGAAATCCGCCATCCACCGTGTGAAATGTTCGGTTCTTAGTTTGCTTAAAGTGCATACCATTGACAACCACTCCCCAAGCCACGAATGCCAGACATATTATGACGATTGAAAGTGTGTCCATTATTCTGGTATAAGTATATATCATAAACCTAATTCAGAGTAAAGATTCATGACTCTTTGGATGAACTGACCAACTAGTTCTTCATTGGAATAAAACAGAACAGACAGGCACTCAATGTTTCGTGCCTGTATTACCTTCCACATGACTGGGTTTCTTATTATTGCATTTGACGCATTGATCCGAGTTGTATTATGCGAACGTACATTCAGCTGCATTGTAACGTCCCAGATCACTTTGTTTGTTGCTCTAATCTCCTTGCCTTCATATGCCTGTCATTTTGATAGGCGGTACCAATGTTTGCAATGTATTCTGTGGCGGCGATGTGCGTGTATCGTGGCGAAGACAATCCAGTCTGAAATTGATTTTTCTGGCAATAATCTATGACTTTCATTATTCACACCGTATTACCGATCCGGATTACCCCCGTCACGATGCGGATCACTACCGGCTGTTTTGACAAAAGCGTGCCACGTGGCATCATTGTAGTTGGATCATTTTCGCCCTTCATTCTGTGGAAGGTGTGAATTTGTTCTCCCATCGTGTATAGGAGTAACTGGGCTAGCGGATGACGCCGATAAATCTGATAAGCATACAATATATGTTCACTTATTCTTATATTTGTAACGCATGTTTACCATTGTGTTTCATTATTTCCAGCAGAAGCTGATATGAATGGTTCATGTTTTATTTCTTTATGCGGTATTCTCGTGGTACGAAAATATAGACCATTTACTAAGTCATTCGCCTAATGTACACGTTTGTATGTTCGATTTGTGGCCATCTGGGACGTTTTAAACATAGATACCCATGAAATGAACGGGTACGGATCTGTACCGGCATAATAGTGAACGGTGCCGATCCGCATCCTGTTTTTTGGAACCCATGAGTATGGAAATCGATACTACGCGTTTAATTTACATTCAACTTGACAAACCGTATTGCCATTTTGTACAGTTATGGACATTCTTGTATACGCAACAGAAATAAGAGAAAATTCCATGCATTTGCATCATGTATTGTACCAATGAAGATAAATAATGGGCCACGTGCAACTAGATCCTAGTAACATATGCTACCTCTAAGGTTATCGTAGGCGATTATTTTATATTTTCTTGGCGTGGCCATTTTCTAATGTATGTAAGAAAGACGGCGGCAACAAACTTTGTGTGGGTTACATTCAGATATATAATTAACGTTTTAGTCGACCTACCGTTACACAAATTGCCACTTTCAGCCGGTAGTGATCCTCATCGTGACCGGTGGTAATCGGGATCGGTAATACGGTGTGTTATTGATTCACGAATGGTTGTCATGATTGACAGTATTTTTCAAAATGTATGAAAATGGCATGACGCCAAGAAGGTGTGGGTTGTAATTAACGGTAGTGTGTTAATATAGCATAGTGGAACCCGATCAACACATGATATAAACGGCATACATATACCGCTTATAACTTTACTGCATCAGAGTGTATCGCAAAAGTGGTTCTTTGTCGGCTAATTTGTTTTCTTGAATAATCGTTTGTTTACATAGTTTTGTTCATTGACCGAGTAACTTTGTAATCTTGTGGTGACTCTAGTAGTGTTCTTCGACGTGCACATGCCGAGGTGTGTACAGTGTACACGGGTCAGCCATTAATGTTTGCGCCCGACAACATACCTCAACAATTGATGTTGTAATGGGGGAACTGCGCATTTTGGATTCGGACTGTATTTAGTTATCTCGAATGAAACTTTACAGCCTGACAAACTTGGTACCTGATCGAGTTCTGATTTTCGTCAGAATACCCTGACCATGCAGGTTGCAATATCCGGTCCGCTAGCACGAGAGACCAGTATAATACAAATGTACCTCTCAGCTACCGACTTCCCGCGTGCTACGTATGGCAGTGTGAGGGCGCACAGCCATATAAATTTAGTCACGTTTGAAACAGCCGCCGGCCTTTATTTTGTATTTTATATTAATTGTCGTTAGGCCGATTTACAGTTTGCCAATTCTATTAATTATACTTAGCTTGGTTATTCAAAAGTTTGATGTCGAAATTATCCCAAAATGATGCTATTGTTTAATATGTTCGGTGCTTATCGCATGTAACATTAAAATTATCGCACAAGCGACTTTATTTTGTTAATACGAAATATAGGGCGCAAACTATTTGGCAGAAGTCGGCCTACCTAATTCCAATGGCGTATTAATAGAGATTATGTAGTGTTTTTGAGTGGATACCGAAAAATATGTCATGAGTGAGCGAGACAAATGTTTATTGTATAAAGAATAAAATAAACATTTGTCACGGTCACGAATGACATATTTTTCGGTATCCACTCAAAACACACTAGATATTCTTTTTTCTGTTACGCATTTCCAAAGAAATTCACCATTTACGACGTTAAATGATTTCACAATCGGCATCAATCGATGCATCGTTTCCGAAGCCATCAGCTGATCGATGCCTGTTCACGCAATGCTACTTCACCATCCGCAGAATATAAAAATATAGTTCCCGTATTCTTCCCTTTATTCCCCCCATAAATATGTCGAATTCCAACACAAAATACATTTTAATTATAACTGTAATATCAGTGAATACAATATAAATTAGAATAACACAATGGGTTCTTTCACTTTTGAGCGTATATTAAAGTGACATAGGAAACACCCCCGGTGTGGTTATCAAATATAAATGGAGAATAATATTATATTTAAATATTATATTCAAATTGACAACACACACCGTAGTTATTATATATTAATCAAAAGCAGTGACTCTCGTTGGCGAAGTCATTTTCGTTAGTTTATCGTCTATAGTTGCGTCCCGACTCGAGAACTGAATATTTACAATTAGGAGATAAACATACCCTGTTACTCGGGTACCCTGTTACTCGGAACACTGCTCCGTAACCATTTCTTGTGGGGCGGGTTGGCTGGTTTCGCTACTCGTTCTGCGCCGATGAAATTTGACCGTGCTACATTCAGATTTGATGCACGCTGAAGCGGCCGATGTCGGTGAATCGAAAACGAAAGTTAGCCGCTCTCGGCCAATCAGAATGCTTGTTTCTAGTGACAAATACTCAATTGAATTACAATTGAGCGTAGTTCAGACAATGTTTTCAATGGATTGGTCGGGTCGATATTTTTTATTAAGATTTTCCGCGATGTCAGTCGACAACATGCATGCATACTAACTTATATCAGTTCAACGCACCGGAACAAGTCCATATTACCCATTGACAAGTAGTTCCGTAGGAAATGTTCAGATAATAAGGTCAACAAATGACCATTATTATCTAATAATTTCCTACCAATGCATATAAATTCGTCTGCACTTTTCTGATCTACTTTTCAATCCGTCGCATGCTTATGTACATGTATCCTGAACTCCCCTCCGAATTAATAGACCATTCAAATGCATATTTTTTGGTACGAATGGTAGAATCCATATATTATTGAAAGGGTTAATGTGTCAGCAACTACCTCTTTATTTTATCAATATCCATGACATTCATGTTACCAAAGCCGATTTGTTTCATAAGTTGGCATTGGGAGTTATCGACATAGCGAGTGGTGTCAGCGCTTTTTTCAAAGCTGTCTAATTTTATAATTATATTCAGGCAATGTATTAGTGAATATGTTCTGGGCATGGCTTGTGGTTGTCGTATGTACCACGCTACATGGGTATACGGTGTGATAAATAATTTTGGTCCAAGGGTTCAATCACCATTCTATTCCGGACCTTCATGGCAAGTGTTGTTGATCATTCTCAAACATAAATCTCGAAAGACTAATTCCTCGCTCTAAAATCAGTCTGGATAGTCGTGGTTTTCTGTTTTCCTTTCGCTGTGCAGCACATAAAAGATGACACCCATTTTGAATTCGACAAGGTCGGTTAGAATATGTGCCTTCTAATGCGTTGTATTTACTCCTTTATTTTACGCTTTTGGCTATCGGGAGCATATATCCATCAAACACAATATGTATCCAATTACAAGATCGGTCAAAGAGATAGTGACATATAAAGAGGGATTTCTTATTAAATTTAGTTTGGTTAAGTTTCGTTTCGTGGATATGATGTCTTGGTACGCGCGCATGTGTGATGATGGATGTGTGTGTGTGTGTGTGTGTTGGCCTGTTCTGGTCGTGTCTCATGATAAGTGCTTACTATAACATCGCCTTGCGGTAACAATGATGTAATTCGATTTTGGTTATTTTTTCAATAGAGCCAACAAACTTATTTTAATTTGGCTGTGGTCTATAAAGTGTAATTAATTTAAGAAGAGAAACAAAACTTTTTTATTTTAATTTGGTTATTGATTATGAAATGAAAGTAATGTCAGCTAGAAGAGAGGCAAAACTGCACGGCCGGGTTTGAGAATCTCTTTTTGTTATTTTTTATCGATCACAATTAAATATATGATAAATATTGTTACAAAATTAGCAAAGTAGCTGATCTCACACACGCTATCAATAACAATCACACATCCTTTCACTCATCGTTACATGGATCTCTATAAATAAACACGCTTCGAGTATGAGTCCCACATACTATGATTTAGTCAAAGAGCTAATTGATCCACGCGTAGAATTCACAAGTTTAGAGAAACAAAACTGGTTTATTTTAATTTGGTTGTGGTTCATAAATTGATACTAATGGCAGAAGAGAAAACAAATTTAGTTATTTTATTTGGTTATGGATCATAATGTGTATCTAATGTCAGTAGAGATGCACTGTTGGAAAATCTATAAATCTACGAGATGGCTCCATTGATAAAAAGCGCCTGACTTGAGCTTGATATCAAATCCCCTTCTCTCTGACTTCATCACCAATGTCTACAACAACATCAATAGTCTGGTCGATAAACTAAAATTTTAGGGTCAACCTAGAATAAATTCGGACTAAGTTGGTTTATATATCATTTTTAAGAGGAAGATCTCCTCTATAACATATCCAAAATCCGCTAAAATCCGCTTTGAGTATTTTTTGTAATTCAAGATGGCGTCCAACATGGCTGCCATTTTCCGTTAAGTCAGTGTGTTGCAATTTGATGCAATTATAGTCATAATATCGTGTCATATGTATAGATAAGTATACATTTTTGTGAAGCTAAGGCATAACGCCACATTGTGATGCCAAAATTGGAACATAACGCCCAAGATGGCAGTCAAAATGGCGACCGGAAGTTGAAAATGTTACGTTTTTAACTGATATCTTTAAGATAAATTTCTGCTGTTTGAAACTAGTTGAGAATTGTGACTTTATTTTGTATTTAGCATTTTAACAGACCATCGGGGAAATAAAATATGCCATAAGTGGGGTCCCCACCCCTTCCGATCAATCAAAAAATCGAGTTTACAGAACGTGGTATAATATTTCACAAAAAAATCACAATGTGGGATTCTAGTCATATTTCATAAAAAATTGGCAGGACTGTGTAATGGAAGTGATGCATTCTATTTCTTATGAATATTCCGACTCAATGGTATCAAAATTGTAACTTTGGCTCACAATAGCTGCCAAAGTGGCGGCCAAAATATGAAAAATGGTAAATATTGCACCAGCGTGACGTGCAACCACTTATAAGTTGTAGTTGATGAATAAAATTGACTATTCTGTCTTATGTACATTGAATACTAACATTTATGATGCACCTTGATTAACTTTTACTATTTTAACCACTGAAATTACCAGAATTATGGGATTTTTTGCACAAAATTGGCATCAAAATCGGGAAACAAATAACGTTTCGGGTTTGCACCATTTTTAAAAGTAAAATGGAACTATCTTTGGTATCAAATGTGATTTTTATTTTTGATCCATCTTAAATGTTTGACACTGAGATGTTTTAGACAAAATTACTCAAGATGGCTTACAAAATGGCAACCAAATATGGTAAAAAGTTTATTTGTCGTATTTATTCCGAACAGTATTACAAGCTATTCCGAAAAGGTTGCAAATTGTGACTCACTTGGTTATTAAACATGCTACTTTATCAACTGATAACTAAATGTTATATTCTGGTTGTCCCAGTACAGTGTGGGGCATGACAAATCAGTTTAATGGATGCAGTATGAATTTTTGCCGAAAACTTATTTTGGGATTCTGTCTGTCTTTGAACGTAAATTGGCAGAACGTTGAACGGAACTGAGAGGGATCATATTATGTGGCTACTCTGGCCCATTAGCATCTAAATTTATTAACTTATATACTATTGTCATGACAACCGTTTCATTAGTATTGCATACCAAACGGCATTAAGAGACACTCTGATATGATCTCTCTATCGGTTAACATATCCTTGAGTTATAGGGATGGGAAGTCGATAGTTACCAAGTGCAACTTACACATGCCCATGCAGTCACTCCACGTATACATGAACACCACATAAATGAACGTATGTCACTCGCTTTATACACCTCACCTACTACTATACAGCCACACATGGATATGCACGTACAGCCAACACATGGCCATATAGCCATGGGTAAACATGCAGGTACACCAGGTATACTCCTACACCTGACCCATGGCCATATAGTCACGACATTCATGAACATACAGTAACATCCTGTATACCTATTCGCCTCACCATTGGTAATACGGTCACTCCATGTATATGTATATATTTGCCAAATGCATGGCCATATAGGTACTCAATATATACATCCAAACGATGACAATATAGTCACTCCCGGTATATATTATCGCCACATTCATGAGCATACATTACTTCTTGTATACATATTTGCCTCACCAGGGGTCATAACGTCACTCCCTGCATATATATTTGCGACATACATGGCCATATATCCACTCAAAATATACATATACGCCCAACCAAAAACATAGAGTCTTTAAAGTTATATATAATATACATATAAACCTCATCAATGGCGTTACAGTCCTTCTAGATATCCCGCAACGCGCACACGGCCATTCATACACTCCAAATTGCATATAGACCTCACCATGACAATTCAGCCTCTCGCTGTATAAGCATAAACCACGGTGATCATACAGTCACTCCCTCTATACCAATTCACCCACCATTAATTTGCCACACTGGCACTCCATATATACATATTGGCCACATCATAGTAATATAGCCATGCAAGATATACAAGGGCTCGCGTCTTGCAGGTAATTAGTTGAAACGTAATGTGACATTTGCTTAGTATGGCATATAGTCAGCGATCTGGAACTGATGTTGATCTTATCCAAACATTTTGGCATCTTTTAAACTCATTGGGAGTAATTTCCAAAAATGTCTAAACTCTATGTTTGGCATAAAATAAAATCTTGTTTTTGTGGGGTACGTTCTAAAACTATTTTTAAAAAAACTGCTCCAGGACCCAGCTTCCAACTCAATATTCGTGTCATTAGAACGGGGATCAATTTGTCTGCGAGAAATTGGGACCTTGGTCATCATATATGTAGCCTAGAATATTCTGTAGTATGCCTAACAGACATCATTCCCTTTCTCTTAACATCCATACATTTATGTACCACTACCATTGTCTGGGGAATAGGCCAGGATGTAAGCCATTATTTATTTCACTATACTTATATTGACAAACGGAAAGACCTTATGGTCCGTTAGACAGTGCTCCATTCTGACTTGTTATTGTCATTCCGGAGGGCTAGGTGTGATTTTCGCTGACGCGGACAAATGGGTCACCTTGTCAGATACCCACTTACATATATTTGTTAGCCTATACTTACCTGTATTGGTTGGCATTGGTTAACCTATGACCATAGTCACTCCAGGTGTATATATATACCTTATCAATTACCATACAATCCTTCTAGATATGCCTATACCCGACACACACGGCCATTCGTACACTTCAGACTTGCACAAATACAGCTCAACAATGTCAATTCAGCCACTCGCTGTATTCTTACACACCACATCCATGAGCATTCAGCTATTCACTGTATACCGGTACACAGCAATGATAATACAGCCACAACATATAAACGTGTACATCCCACCCATGACCATGATGTCACTATCTATATACACAAGCCCGCCAGTGACTATTAAGCTGTACTCCAGGTATGCATATACACTTCAACAATATTGACTCTGCAGTCATTCCATGTATATGTACACATATACATACATATTACCCATAACCATATAACCACTCCATATTTATCAATACAACCCATTCATTAGCATACAGCAAACGCGTGTATACATATACACCCACCCATGGCAATACAGCCACACAATGTACACATGTACATCCCACCCATGACCACACAGTCACTCCATATATGCATACACAACACAACGCAAAGATGGACAATGTAGCTAATCTCGATGTACACATACACCACTTCAATGGCCAACAACTCCCTGCATACATGTACACCTCATACATGACGGTCATGGCCATAAGCTACTCCTTATATACCTATACAACTCAACGTGGACACCCCATACATGACCATATAGTCATACATTGTATAACTTCATATCGTTCATGAATACAATAACTTCCCGTATACATACTCACCTCACCTATAGCCATACATTCAACAGACATACACACGGTATTACATTGACCAATTTTGATTACAATGGGCCAGTGTAGCCACCTACTATGATCCCTCTCAGTTCCGTTTCAACGTTCTGACTATTTCAGTTAATACAAAAATGGACAGAATCCCCAAAGAAATTTTCGGCAAAATCCAAACTACACCCTTTAAATGAACTTTCATGCCTCTTAAGGTTCTGGGACAACCAGAATATAACATTTAGTTGAATAAGTAGCATTTTTAATAACCAAGTGATTCACAATCTGGAACCTTTTCGGAACAGCAGTGAATAATGTTTGGAATATATGTGACAAATCAACAATTTACTAGAATCCCAAGGGTGATATTTTGTTATATGTTATACCGCGTTCTGTAAAATCGAAGTTTTGAGCGATCGGAAGGGTAGGGAGCGCATGAATGGCATATTTCTTTGCTCCAATGGTCAGTTAAGATGTTAAATACAAAATAAAGTCAAAATTCTCAACCAGTTCCAAACAGTAGAAACTTATCTTAAAGATATTAGTGAAACACGTAAAAAAATCCACTTCCGGTCGCCATTTTGGCGGCCATTTATGACGGGGAGTTCCAAGTTTGGAATAAAACGGTGGGGTTATGTCTTAGCTTCACAAAAATGTATACCAGTGTATACATATGACAAGATTTTCTCACTATAATTGCGTATAACTTATTTACCGGAAATGGCAGCCATCTTGGACGCCATCTTGAATTACAAAAAATTGTTCAAAGCGGATTTTAGCGGATTTTGGATATGTTATAGAGGATATATTTCTCTTCAAAATGGTATACAAACCAATTTAGTCCAAATTTGTTCTAGGTCAAACCTTTATTCGACCAGACTACAATAACAATAACACACAAACACTGATGAGTTCGAACAAACGCATTACAATATTTCATATACAAATGTTCTAGAAGCTATACCCAATTTATTAATGTTCTAAAGATAACCACATAATTATGTTGTCCCGATTCATAGAAAATAATTCATAGAACATATCAGTTACTAATGACACAATCTCCATACGACTGGTTTCAATAACTCATAGTTAGTATTTTACACGCCCGAATGTACACACAAAGTTCAGGGAATAGATACACCATCTTTAAATGTTATGGGGATACATACAACATATTTGAGGGTTTAGCATAGTTAAAGTCGTATCGTGAAGATACACAACTCATAAATTACTATTTCTTTGGCTTCGGGAAAACAAATGTCTGATTCGAGTCGAGGAACCCACCCATCAAAGCTCAGAGTTATCAGATATATATTTTTAAAATCTGTTATTTTTCGCCACCTCGAATATTTGGCGGCCTACCAAATATTCGACGAGCCGACTGACATACCCTCGATACCAAATTGCGCTGAACAAAAACGTTTTTAAACATTTTATACCATAGTTTTGATAATTAATAGATTCTGATAACTAAAGCGTCTTTTGTAGAAACGAGGTTGTTGTTGTCTGATGATGCGGGGACCAGTATATATGCAAAAATTCTTGGAAGAGATAGACAATTAGTCACTTCATGCCGCTTTTCGCTTTAGATGCCAACGTTTCAATTTTACTACCCCAGCGGCCGATGTTCGTTGCCCAACTTTTCGCGTTAGAGGCCAAATTTTCAATTTTGTATCGGGCCTCGGACGATTTTTGTTCCCCACTTTTCGCCATAGAGTTATTATATTTTTATTAATGCTCTCGTTATAGGGAAAGATCTGAACCTCTTTATTGGAGTCGTTGAACTGGATTGGAACTATGCGCCGTCTGGAGTCAATCAAATCGATGGCAGGTAAACGAACTATGACCCTACGGTATACATGTAGACAATAGCACGGTACCCTTGTGCATCTGTACATATAGAACTACAGTACCAGTCAGAACAAGTCATATACTGAGAGCGCTACATTAGCGCCAAATATCGGGCTTATATCGCCAGTGTTTGCCATATTCCGATCTACATTAAATTTGCGCTCAAACAAAACTGTATTGCACCACAGGAGCGTAGCAGGTCTACAACGTGTATGACAATGTTTCAAGCAATTTACCGTATACAGAGTTATCGCCTGCCACGGTATACCCATGATACACTGGCCAGATTAGTCATCTCAGGTTTAAACCTCCGAGTTTAAACCTGGCTTAAACCTACATTGGCGGAGCAGCCAAACCGGGTCTAAGAGGGCATTTTTTGTCGTTTAGTTGCCAGCTAATTGACAACTCGATTCAGAGATATGATTATACAATCGAACTACCCTCTTACCAATCGGACTAAAAGATAAGCCGATATCATGGTTATTGACAAGTCATAAATTATCGTGACCGCGTTCACGCTCAATGGATTTATTCATTGAGAAACAAGTATCGCTCATTGACTATTGATCAGATCTCATTCTGAGATTAAATCAATTTAACAAAGGGCATGTCTCTCAACACGAGTTTCACGCTCTGTTCATCACTTTGTTTGTGATTGATTTCTGCAAGATGCTTCACCCGCAAAGAAAAAAATTGGTGTATTTACATGTATATCTGTATATAGTAAAGGGTATTGGAGCTGTCTATTTGTATGCCCGTTGGTCTGTTCGCAACTGTTCTCCAATACCCCTGGACCGATTTCAATTAAATTAGGTGCGGTGATTCGTGTGGCATAACGGCGTTAGGTTTTAAAAATTTGGATTTAAAAATAAATAAAACAATTGTGTTAAATTGAGTAAGGAGTTGAATCTAAAAAGAAACAAAACATAAAATTTAAATTAACAATTATTTTGTTTTAAATTTTATTAAATTGTTTTTTAAATTAAAATGTTCAAATGATCAAAATGTGCGCTGAATAAAATGTCTCCATAATCGAATCAATCCTGAACCAAAAGGTCAGTCAAGTAAAGGCAAGTTGCTTATGAGTGCACACGATAAGCGGCATGTGAACTGTTGGAAGTGGGCAACAATGCAGATGGACAGCTTTTTAATAAAGAAATATATTAAATGCGTTGATTTTTTTTTTCAATGTCATAAATTTCCCGTCATGCAGAAAATCAAAAAGGTTCCCATGTTTTGAACTGATAGAATATTATGATAATTTATGGGCGTAGCCATAGTAGAGCTTTGTGGCATGATCTATATCACAATAAGTCATACAATTTGACTCATATAGCAATATAAGTTTAGGATAGCAAAGTATGTGAATAGCATATCTGGGCATGCAGTAGCATCGTTTTGGTGTAAAAATTAAAACGTTGAACCCTTCAAATGAATTCGTAGAAAACACCAGTACCTGTGATTGCCACAAGCCAAACAAAAAGAAACCACAAGATAGTTTTTGTAAAATCATATATTTAGGAACATGTCCATATCTGAACAAAGCTCGCGTGTGAATGAATCAATTGTGACATAACACCAGTCGGCAGTTGCCACAAAGACACGCCCTCACCCTTTGACTGATCGTTTAACAATTATAAACCGCGATGAAGAAAAGAGTCGTCATCTCAAGTTTAGCCTCGATAAATCTGGTTTAGTTGGACCGCCGAATTTGATGGTTTAGTTGCCGGGTTAAGCTTATAAAACGCAAAAACAATATTTAAATTGATAAAAACTTATCCTCATACGCATTATATGTGTGACCGCTTCTCGCTTATAAATTTCGTTGTCGTTATTATTGATTTTCGCCATCAAGAAAACGAGGCGGTCCGCATTAGGAAAGTGCGTTTAATTATCTCGACTATACAGAGGCACTACTGCTAAACCACTGGTCTGGCTGGACCAGGTTTAAACCAGAGATGACGAATGCCTCACTTAGACGGAATTTGCTGACTCACGGCGGTTTAAACCTAGATGTTTAAGTATACCAAGTTTAAACCAGAGATGACGAATCCGGCCACTGTGTTTAAACTACTCAGGTATAGCTGCGATTACAGTGAAGTAAATCAGAAGTAACTGTACAGTTCACGGGGTGTTGAAACGCGCTACGTTGGCTCGATTCAGAACCAGAAATAATAAACTGCCAGTAGAATCGGGAAGTTGGAATAACGTTCCGAGAGAGCAGCGTGTATGTACCTTGTGCAATCTGAATGCAATCGGTGATGAAATACACTACCTGATTGATAGCCCAATCTTCTCCGATTTGAGGGAATCATTATTTCCTGTCTTTTCGAAAAGTACATACAGTCTTTAAATTAGGTAAATTGAAAATGCTTTTTAAGGAGCACACGACCATCTGTTTTAAAGAAAAGTGCAAAAATGATGAAAGAGATCCAAACTTCCTTAGCTACCTGTTATCCAGGTTAAATAGGGTAGCTTCCACCTCACAGGGCGGCAGCCTGTAAACTGACATAACACATTTTCTATTCTTATTTCTCAAAACCCGTGTCACGTCCCGATTAACTCTAATATGTTTATTAACTAATTACGTTAACCATCGTTCATCCGCACTTGACACGGGGTAGGAATTGTTTCAAGTATTCCGTTGTCTCCGTTCCATGTAAACTGACTTGGAGAATAAAGTCTATTATTGTTGCCCACCGATCCATGCGAACGTCCGAACGATCGAATATTGTATTATATTGACATGTTTGTATAGTGTATAAAACATATCACATACAGGGATATCAATGTAACACAATAAGAACACAATAAGAACACACACCCGCCAATAACGCCTATAAGTCACTTTAAACAAAATAATAAAGAAAATCGTTGTGCACATTCATGGAATAGAAAACAAAAACAATGATGTCTGTTTGATAAGCGCTGTGAAGAAATTTAGCTATTGAAGATGATACTGATCCATTAGCCGAATAAGTAAGCCGATCAGTTGTAATCGCATGTGTTTATTCGATTGACAGTTGAGGAGAATGTGTGTCTCGTCTCCAACTTGATTACAAACACACACAGAACAATATCTCTTGTCGGAATCTTCATTAATATACCCCCAATCTCATATTTGCCGATGTTAAGAGTTACTTATCTGTCTAGATCGTATGTGTGTTTAAATATTATATAAGTTCTCAATTTTGGCAGATTTTTTGTATCTGCAGACCAAGTTTTCTGAAAATGTATCTTAAGGGCTTCATGACATTCAATGGAGATTACACATTCATCTGTTATATAAATATTGCACGGCTTGGAGGTGATATGTCAAAATAGTGGTTCTTGTGGGTGATTAGTCCCCGACCCGGAGACTATTACTCCACAAATGACAACTATTTTGGCACATTCACCGACAAGCCGTGCAATATTTATTATATTTTTTCGAACGCTATTCATGCTGCCCCATATCACACATTTCATGAGTAATTATTGCTTGTTTAGAAAGCAATGGAAAGCAGACGTCGTTGGTAAACAATAATGTCAGATCAAATCAATATTTTTCTTACCGAAAACAAAGATTCGTTTGGAAAATTTAGTTGTACGAACTTAGGAAATTGACAAAAATATCGATGTGATATTGTGATCAGCGGAGGAAAAAACATAAAAAATCGTCTCAACAAATATGGGGACAACATCGCACGTAACATAAAGAATTTCTTTACGATCACTTACTGTGGTCTAGTTGTTGTATACAAGGACATTTGGACAACAAATATTGAACATTTGCAGCGAGGCGGAGATGACTTTCAAATAACCTCTACGGAATAGTGCGCATGCTAAAACAGTATTTGCATTTCCCACGCGATAGTGGGTGTGCTAAAATTAGGAAGTACATGATTGCCTTGTGGACGAAACTACGGGTATCGGTAATAGGAAATATCAAGCAACCAATCAGAAGCGCGGATTATGCTTAGCTAGTCACGTGAAATAAAATATCATTAAATATGTTTTTCATGTTCAGTATCTGTGTGATTAATTTGAAATGGACTATACATGCACTGACATTTACATACAATCTCTACACACGCGACTGATTTATGTTATGCAGTATACAATACACTATATACTACAATAACGTAAAGCAGGCGCGTATATGGCGATGTGGCATTTAACCATTTCACGACTAGAGCTGAGCTGGTACAGCATTACACATCCTGTGCAAGTTCATTTTCTTATATATGCGAGTCTCCCATGGCAAGCATCGTATATATATATATATATATATATATATATATATATATATATATATATATATATATATATAGGAGAATGCACTGGCTTAAGAGAAAAAGTTAAATATAGTTAGGCAAGTGAATTCGCTGATATGCGAGACTACTTATGGGAGACTCGCATATATAAGAGAATGAGTTGACACAGCTGAGGTTTTCGCAAATTTTCAAGAAGCTCTAGTCATAGAAGGATTAAATAAAACATTGTGTCTTCCATGTTTAGGGATCCATCAAGATACATCGCAAACTCTGCCAACAGGATCGGGAGTGTTTATAAGAAGGCGGCATACAGGCGCTTCACTGATGGCACATTCAGCACACAGATGCCACATGACCCATATCTGGGCTATATTGGGCCTCTCATCAGAGCCGAAGTTGGAGATTTCGTGAAGGTCACATTCAAGAACTTCATTCCGGAATTCAGTAACACTATTCATCCCCACGGGATGTTCTACCTTAAAGATAGCGAAGGTATGAAACAAGGCAACACAATAAAAAACACCACGTTACCACGTTGCTGGCTTGGTTATATGGACGTGGCGATATTTTGAGTTGAACTTGGGGGGGGGGGGCGTTTACACCGACTCTGGTCAAAATTTTGAATAGTTGGAAATGTCATGCCTTACACACATTAATTGGAAATTTCACACATAAAAGTAGTGTGGAATAGTTTTATATAGATTATAATTTAATATCGTGGGCTGCAAATTAATTATGGTTTATTTTACTGTAATTATTACCATCTTGTTTACAATAGTTTTCCACCATGGTTGTTGTCAATTAATAATGGTTTATTTAACTGTGGTTACTATCATAATCATTACCATCCTTTACCATCACGGCTGTAAATTAATTATGGTTTATTATGATGTGATTATCATCATAATCATTACCATATGTTACCACCACGGCTGTAAATTGATTATGGTTTCTTTTGGAATCTCGAACCGAATTGTTACATCAGGAGTAGTAACAACTTCAAACTGTTCGGTTATAACTGCGTAACCTTAAAGACTATAGACACTAACATTATAGACGAGGAAATAGTAGCATGCCATGAACTATGACAACATAACGATATTTACTGCAAAAGTCACCTTTTAAAGAAATGAACACCAGACTATTTAATTTTATCATTTTCACTTGAGCACATGTTTACCTGAGAGAAAAAAACTTTAAATTGGAGACTGCTAATTTGGCATGCTTTCAGTTTTCTTCATTTCTACAGAAATATTATCTACATCGATATCCGGGTTATTTGGCGAATATACAGCGTCTGGACAAACTATTGTTCGATCGGTCAAAAAACATGCCTATATCTGTGTATGAGGGAGGTCAAGGTCAAGGACACGTGAAATTGGACCCGCCCATATTGTTCCCGGGATCAAAGTAAGCCTGCATACACAATTTGATTCGGATCGGTTGAGCAGTATTCGAATATATAACACACAAACATACATACATGTACACCCACACAGACAAAAGTTCCAAAATATGTTCCAAAGTATGTAATAGATGAATAAATAAGTATTTGTTGTGTGATAACTGGGGTACCCGTTGCTCTGGTAAAGAAGATTGGAACATATTGAAGTGTTTTGACATGCATTTACTCAATTTCAAAGAACTTTTTTGTACAACGCGTTGGTGGTCTTCCTTTCTGCTACATGGATGGATAGGTTTATGATGATCAAGCCTCGAGAACACAAACCTCGAGCTGACCATGGGAGAAACAATGCGATATTAAATTAAGTCCAGCGATCTTGTGGGATTGCCCCTGAGCCTTATTTATTGCCATTGCAAAGCTTAATCTAACTGGAAATGTGAGTGTCCATGTGAATGTCCATGTGAGTGTCCATGCGAGTGTCCATATGAGTGCTTACATCGTTTATTCGAGGTTGATGTTCGTCCGGTGTCTCAGCTGCTCGTGTAGCAGAAATTATCTCTTTGCCGCTGTTTCTTGAGAACTTGAAGCGTTTTGGAGGCATGACGCGTAAAACAGTCACGTTTATAACAATGAACAACGTTCACGGTTGATCTATTCCGGATTGTATTCTTGATATTGTTTGGACAAAGAATGTTCTGGTCGTTCGCTGATGCTATTCCAGCTATTCGTTCGATTGCGGTCTCTGTTTTGACTAACGATAAAGAGCGTTTGCTATTTATATATTCCTGATATGGTATGAATAATGAGCGATATGTTCGCTTATGTGTTCAAATTGTTTACTACATTGCGTCCGGAGTCTCAGTTGGTCTTTTGAAGACATCTGAGGTCAACGGGACTATCTAATAAGATTGTCCGGGTCAAATTACGCCTATATACACATTTACAGCTCCGACGGTCGAGCCGTTTAGTCGCCTAAAGCGGACAACAAACAAACGAACACATTTGAGTTTGATTAGTATATATAAATATGTCGAACTGGTCGGTTTTAATACATGGTTCTACCTACTACCGGAAATTTCTCGCGAACATGCATTCATGTATTGGCAATAACCTCAACCAGACATGAAATTATACCAGCATACGCTGTTGCATTTTATAAAAGTATAGTTTGGAACAATACATGTGCGTGATTGATGGCTGATACGGCACCGGAATTGTGATATTTTGGCAAATTGCTAAGTAATAAATCTTTGAATACTATATAATCGTCTGGACCGTGATTCAATGATACATTGTTACCAAGCTACCAAGTTACCAGCTAGACAATTTCACATGCTACATATCAAATATAATTGTTTTAATATATATGTCAATTAACAGTTTAAGGCTGATATTCCATATGGTATGGCTATTGTACGGGATACTATAGACTACCCCAATTCAGTCGTTCCCGTGCGTACATTGATGTGCGTTAAGGTATACCGGCATTCTATATATCTCGAACATTATAGTTGTTATATGGGAAATTCGGAATGCCATATACCATAATATGTGTATGTATGGGAACTATGGGATACTATGATAAATGCTTGTATATATTACAACACAGCCCGTGCATTTTGGACCACCAGCATTACAGTGTGGCTGAATATGTCACTCTCACCGGTTTTCTGTAATAAAGTTACCCGGGTTCCTGAAATTGTGATAAAGTTACACAGGTTGGTGAGGATGTGATAGAGTTACCCGGGTTAAGGTTATTTCATGTTTAGCAACAAATTATTCATTTTTTTGCGATCAAAATGACGAGCTTCAGTACTAATATATCTTAATGTGTGCGTAATAGGGGCTTTTACTTGCCAACACTGAACAGTATTTCCCTCAATCACTTTTAAATCAAGTTCTTATTGTGAAATTTGCTTAACCTGGGTAACTTTATCACAATTTTCTCCAACCTGGTTAACTTTATCACAATTTCAGGAACCTGTGTTACTTTATCACAGAAAACAGAAAACAGCTACAGTATGTGGGGAATGTATACGAAAACTGTCAGTGAATTACTCTGACTCTCTCTCTCTCTCTCTCTGTCATTCGAGTGCTATACTAGTTGTGACGTTCGCTTACCCTGCATGGCAGTCATGTTACCTGACCACACACACACACACTTACCCTGCATGACAGCCATGTTACCTGACCAGACACACGCACTTACGCTGCATGGCAGTCATATTGCCTGACCAGACACACACACTTACCCTGCATGACAGTCATGTTGCCTGACCAGACACACCCACTTACACTAATTACATTGGCACCACACACAATCCAGACATATGAACCATATGACTCAAATTATATAACAAAATAATGTTATATCTTCCAACAGACCATTATCGGATATTATATCGGGAATTTTATAAATTTCCCGATATTCGGTCGCTGATTCTGGATATATCATCCAGTTCAGTTTCGATGATTCTTCCAACAAATATTCCTAGCAAACTCCCTTTGTTAACGAAGAAAGCTACATTTTGCAGTCATTTGTTGAGCAAACTCAATCGGTTGTTGAGAAATTTCACTTTCAGTTTTAAGTATAAATTTTACTCAACTCATTGAGTAGAAAATGCTCACTCACATCCCGGCCCCACAGTATAGAGGCACCCATGTCTTGGACTTCGGTAATGGAAACTTCACTAATGATGTCCAGAGCAGTCTACCTTGCGGCAGTGTACAAAATGTCAGGATAAGAGTAACAAAAGCATATAATATACGTCTAGACAACCTCTCATATTTCCGTGTAAAAAGAAACTAATAAATTAAACGCTCTTTATTAATTGCGTGATATATTGACCCACAATTAATAAACAATGTGTCATTACACATGTGAAAACCCTCGGGCGGACTCCAAACTTGAACCCAACCCGCACCCGGATCATTAATTTAGTCAAATCAGTTTGGACCTACCAATGGCCTCAGATGGGGACGTACATGGGAACGAAAAGGGGGCCATATTACATAGCGGAAGTTGGCCGCCGGTCACACACAATCCAGACATATGAACCATATGACTCAAATTATATAACAAAATAATGTTATATCTTCCAACAGACCATTATCGGATATTATATCGGGAATTTTCCCGAAATTCTGTCGCTGCATCTGGATATATCATCCAGTTCAGTTTCGAGGATTCTTCCAACAAATATTCCTAGTCAACTCCCTTTCTTAACGAAGAAAGCTACATTTTGCAGTCATTTGTTGAGCAAAATCAATCGGTTGTTGAGCAATTTCACTTTCATTTTTATGTATACATTTTACTCAACACTTTAGTCAACGTTACTTGGTGGTATACTTGCACTACGGTTGAGTATAATTTTAGTCGTCGAGATTTCCAGTGTAGAATGTTACCCTGGCAGCCACGTTACCTGGTCAGACGCACATGCACAGTTACCTATAAGTGTTACATACTGATATATTGGCAAATGCTAAATTTACATTCGCGAGTTTCCGAAACCTCTCTATTATGTCTTACGACAGGTGCCTTTTACGAGGACGGGACGACGGGCCGTGAGAGATTCGGAGATGTCGCGTCATCGTCGGACCCTCCATACAGCGTCTACTGGAACGTCACGGAGAACATGGCGCCTGGTTCCGGTGACCCGAACTGCATCCCTTACGTATATCACAGTCATCTGAACACACCGGCTGATGTTAACACAGGACTTGTTGGTGTCGTCAGTATCTGCCGAAAAGGTGAGTCACACAGATACACCAGCAGGTGCTGATATTTTCATACCGAAACGTAAACACGTTACTCACGATTACGTTATATGGAGATGCACTCTTAAAAATCAAGGTTTTACATGTATATATAACACCTTCCAAGATTGTGTACAGTGACAGTACTTTGAGTGTATGAACAACCCCCCACAAGTTTAGCACTATATCGATTTTGGAAAATAAATTGTAACACTTTCATGATTAAGTTTTTGGGTAACCACTTGAAGATGTTGGGCTAAACACGTAAGATTTTTAACATGCCACTGTTGAATCTGTCCAACACCCCATAGGTGTTGAGCACTAAACTACTGGAATACATTTCAAGTTTTATCAGACCTACATTGTTAGCAAGGTATATTTTTGCCCCGAAATTTAATTTCGGGGGACTATAGAAATCAACACCGTACGTCCGTCCGATCCTATCCGGTCGTAAGCGCATTAACGTGAACACATATTAACCAAGATCAATGATGTTTTGTGTATGAGTTGTTGCCACAATATATCGGACAAGTTTTCATGGGGTGGTATGGCGATTTCTTTGAAATTTTCGGCGATGCTAGTAGACTGCTACATTCCACAGGAATAGCGCATGCGTGCCAACTTACCAATGTCATGCACCCGAGGAAGTGCATAATATGTCTTTAAATTTGAGTTATGCCCCTTAGTTTGACAATTTCTTGCTATTTGTGTCGTAAGCGCAATAACCCGAACATATATTAACCGACTTCAATGTTTTTTATGAGTTGGTTGCCATAATATCTCGGACAAGTTCGAAAACCAGTTTTGTCAGATTTTTCTTACCTGAGTTATACCTCTTAGTTTGGCGATTTCTGGCCATTGCTTTTTGTAAGCGCAACAACTCTAACCGATTTTAATAAGTTTTGAGTTGGTTGCTACACTATCAAGGACGAGTTCGAAAACCAGTTTCGTCCGACCTTTCTTAAGAGTTATTCCCCTTAGTTCGGCGATTATTGTTATGAGTTGGTTGCCACAATATCTTGGACGAGTTTGAAAACCAGTTTCGTCCGATTTTTCTTACCTAAGTTTGCCCCTTAGTTTGACGATTTAGAACTCAATATAAAACACAGTCGAAACTACAATCAATTGTAAGTATTTACATTTCGATTCGAGACACAACAATCGGCGATAAACTATCGCAAATGATGTCGCCATCGATACTCAATACATTTAATAAATATTTAAGACTGACGGTGGGTGTTGTAAATTTGGATTAATATTTATAAAAATAACCACTTTGAGCAAGCGTATTCTATTTGATAACCCAACCAGAGTGTTTCACATAACTTTATTAACAACAACAGAAATGGGTTAAGGAAAATTTCGAGAACATAACAAAATCATTTCTCACTCTCTGGTTTACATTAACATGTCATTCGCAAACTAATTTGGTTTCTAACTTTATTAATGATATCGACGAATGTGTATGCCATTTTTTACACGTGAGGCAATCGAAAAGTTATGATAGTTGCCATAGTTTATGTATAGCTTGGTGAAATTCGGTAGCCATTAAGAAAATTCATATAAAGGGTACGGAACATGCCGAAGTCGTGGTGGGTGTGCCTGACCTAAAATGTGGAGTTTTTGGGATCAGAAATCCAGACTACGATGCTAATACGATTAGAGTTACCGCACTATTGCATAACGAGAACTTCGCTTGTACAGCATTGGATATATGTGCCAGTGCATTGTCTTATATATATATTTAAGTATCCCGTATGGAGCCTCGCATATATATAATACTGCACTGGCTTTCAATGTCAGTATACATATTGTTGGGCCAATGTATAGTATATTGTATGCGGGGAGCTCCCTGTGGGAGACTCGCATACAGAAGATAATATATTGGCAAAGGGTTTTCGCAATTTCAGGAAGCTCCAGTCATGGCAGGGTTAAATTCGAAACACTCCATGACCATCACTACTATTGTAGTTATATTCAACTATAATAGTTAAATATGACATTACGAAATCCACTGATTCTTGGTTTTTGTGGAAACTATGCGATTGCGCATCATAATGCGCAGTCACATTGCACTGTTGACATTACGGAAGCAAATAATCAATACCCAGATCCACCTCGTTTTGCAACCTTTGCACTAATTATTCACTAAACCTTTCTCAATATCAATTGACATGGAGGCTCATTTGCTCCTTCACAAAAATAGTGAGACCAATTTAATTCTGATAAAATTTCCTATCGGGTGCTTTTAAGTGAGTAAACATTCGAATTAATTTAGATGTGTTATTTCGTCACGAAACAAACATGGCTACGATTTAGTACCACACTATGTTCTAATTATCGTTAGTGAAATGTGATAATTTCGTTATGCCTCTTTTATCGAATTCACAAAACATACCATTACCCATATTCAACTATTACAGATGGCGCAGGATATCTTTCGCGATAGCGTAGCTGGAGTGAAATTTAACTGTATGAGCTTTCCACAACGAGTTCGAAACTATTCGAGATTATGTTGCAAGTTGTGTTCTGTATATATTCCACACCGTTGTGTGAGATCAGTTCAATCAACGACGTTCACCTTCATTGATAATGTAACTACTCAAATGTGATTTAAGTCTTGATGATTGACCAGTCGGGGCATCACCAGAAGCGGACCGTTGACGCAATGTACGTCATCTTTCTTGGCGACAACGTCGATAAGAATAGCTCCGGCTTTTATTTCACTAGAGGTATACAATAATATGTATTCAGTGGCTGGGATTCCGTTGAATAAATGTCCCTCACGTCAATGGTGTGAAATACAATTGTAATAGTTTACTCCGGGATGTGCCTGACTTGGTGATGTTAAATGGCTTCATAATATTTGGGACGACATATATCTTACTCGTATTTTAATTGGCGCAGTACTATTTTTCACGCACCCATGGGTGCGCGAATTTAAAACTCACCGAAAAATAGGACGACTCATAAGTTTATACCAAACAATAGGGAAACTAACTTACTAAGAGGGTTATTTTAGATAGCTAATAGGCAAAATATATTAACTTGTGGGCAACCAATCTCAAAGTCATTATGCATATGTATATGTGAAGTGATACATCATGTTTAGATTTTTGGTGTTGAGTTAATGCTTCTAAGAAATACACACATTCCTAGCGGAGGGTGCACGAAGCACGTCTCCGTATTCGCAGCCCTGTGGTGTGCTGGGGTGACATCATGATAAAACAGTGTCAGTTATTTAAAATATACGCAATCGTGAGTTGATTTAATTTCTTAAGTCAGCGGTGAGTTGATTTAATTTCTTAAGTCAGCGGCCCATCCGTACGGTTTTGGTTTTACTTCTTTCGAGTTCAATTCCATAATTACCATAAATATGTATTATACATGCACATAAGAATGATTATTTGGATCATAAGCAGTCGTATATACAGCACAATTATGACACAGACTTTGTACTCTATTCGCTGTAAATTGTATTCGAGATTATCTTTTATATACACATGTATAACTAAGAACCGGACTGTCATAAGATACAATATTTTTTCGAAAATATTGTTGTCATGCAGATTTGAAATCGCGCAACTGGGTGCGCGAATTCAAATTGTGCGAATTTAAAGCTGAGCGAAAAATAGTACTGCGCGAATTCAAATACCAGTAAGGTAAGCTATTCCACATATGAGTTCTTATTATTTTGTATTATAGGAATCCTTAATGCGAATGGAGACCGAATGGACGTTGACAAGGAAATGACATTGGTGCTATCAATTGTCGACGAAAACCTAAGCCACCTTATGGACGCTAACATACAGAAATGCGGCAATTCCTCACAATGCCAGAGTCTATTCGCAGACGATGACGAGGACTTCGTCGAGAGCAACAAGATGCATGCCATTAATGGCTTCGTATATGGAAACATGCCACGCCCACAACTATGTGAAGGCAGCAGAGTAGCTTTGCACGTGGTTGGCATGGGAACGGAAATCGACATTCACAGCATAATGGTCCACGGCAAAATCTGGTCTCAAAGAGCCACAGGTATTCCACGCTGGGTACAGGTTGAAAAAAATTGCGGATCGGTTTATAACTACATCATGTTGTCGCAAAATAGTTTTGACACATTCGCTATTAAAATTATTTTCCGATATTAGCAAGTCCTTGAATATTTCACTATTAGAAGGGTATTTAAATACTAAATGACTGGAGGATCGATTATGGTTATTTATTTTTTAACCGGCTGAGTCATTAAACAAAGATAAACGTTGTTCAATTACTCTGCCGGTCATTCCTTATATAATCATATACCAGTACGCTTCAATAGAACATTAATAACATGGACAACTGTTCAAAGCTACAAAAACAATAATCAGTAACTGAGTAACACATTGGTTAAAATTCCAACGAGCGCGTGCATCGGCTTGAAGTGGCGTAGGGTGTTCATCGCTCTTCAGGCACTGGGAGCGGCAGTTATCACGTTATCGTATCTAAGACTTTTGAACTCCCATATCGGGCTGACTTAATGCGCTGTGTGGGCTAGTTTCAAATTATCGGCCATTTTGTGCAAATAATTAAGAATACACTCAGCTTTTGTATGGGAATAAATCATCAAAAACTATATAAATGTAATAAATGAATGTCGTGGATGTGTGTGTTGTTGGGGGATACGGCGCTGTGTATCCCAACGACCACAGCGCCGTATTCTACAATAACACACACCCACTACACTTATTAACGACCACAGCGCCTTATCATACAATAACACACACCCACTACACTTATTAACGACCACAGCGCCGTATCATACAATAACACACACCCACTACATTCATTAACGACCACAGCGCCTTATCATACAATAACACACACCAACTACATTCATTAACGACCACAGCGCCTTATCATACAATAACACACACCAACTACATTCATTAACGACCACAGCGCCTTATCATACAATAACACACACCAACTACATTCATTAACGACCACAGCGCCTTATCATACAATAACACACACCAACTACATTCATTAACGACCACAGCGCCTTATCATACAATAACACACACCCACTACATGCATTAACGACCACAGCGCCGTATTCTACAATAACACACACCCACTACATTCATTAACGACCACAGCGCCTTATCATACAATAACACACACCAACTACATTCATTAACGACCACAGCGCCGTATCCTACAATAACACACACCCACTACATGCATTAACGACCACAGCGCCGTATCCTACAATAACACACACCCACTACATGGATTAACGACCATAGCGCCGTATCCTACACTTACACACATCCACTACATTCATTTCTTAATCAACTGAGATTGCCGTTCATTGTTTTCTGGACAGCCCCTTTGGAAATTTAAACGTAATTGTTTTGCCAGTAATTACAGACTTTGCTATTCTTCAACGAATCGTTTCGCGATATAAAGGTGCATGTGCTTACAATGTGACTCTGTTGAACCAATAAGCGAGATAACTGAGTCGCGGTCGTATTGGATTCATCCAGCCCAGTTCCGCGGTTTCAAAGATTTATCCAGCCCCGGTTCCGTGGATTTAGTGCCACAAGTCAAAGTTATGAAGTAGCATTTGGAATATTACATATATATGGAAAAACTGCTCCAAAACTTTGATACGAAGCACTAAAACCACGAAAACGGGCCTGGTGTATCCAATATGGCCGCAAATTAGTGACAGTTAGTATTGGCACCGACAGGATCGCAATTTAGCAAGTTCGCCTAACCAGAGTTAAGGGTCTGTTCATGCTCTCGCAGGTTTGCACAGTATGTTTGCAGTTATTTCGTTATAGGAACGACATGGTACCAGAACATGAACGGCAACGTGCATATAAAATTCATATGTGCCACAGCTAACTACGTGAGAAGTAAAATCATTGTAGCCCCGAATGTATACCATTGCTATCATCTTAAATAAATAATGAAATATTCAGACCTACGGAATAATTTATTAAAAAAGGCGGTCGTTTCAAACAATACACTAACAATTCAACGGAATAGCACCGATATTCCATGCGGTTCCCATATTGAGTTCCCATGTTTAGTTTCAAAACAACTCATTTTAAAATAGTTTAATTCATAAATTTAGTTTCAAAATTTCAATACCAACTTTTCTTTCACATACATGTATACACTCTTTATCTCTATCGCTCTATCTTTCTTTGTCTCGTATTCCTCGTGAATATACCCGTCTGCTTAGTACACGTACCTCCATAAACTTACTTATCCTTTCAACACATATTGTAAACTTGTCTGTACATCATAATATGAATATACCATCAGTTATGTATAGTTAGCTATGGTACAGATGCATTTCATATGCATATTGCCGTTCATATTCTGACATCATGTCGTGTTCTACGACTGATTGCCCGAAAAATACACCGTAAATACGTGCGAGCGAAATGTTAATTATTGTTCATGCATAAACGTATAGTAAATGGGATTATAATTTCCAACCTTAGATGGATCTTAAATATTCTGTCACAATAATCGTGTTTACCTGATTTCAAACAGAAATTCCTGACAGTTTTGAGACAATCCATTTTGAAATATCAGGAAATATTGGTATAATTGTGCTAATGAACACTGTGTATATCTATATTTTGTTTCATTTCGACAGCACTTCGTCTGTGTCTGTGTATCCAGCTCTTCGTTGCTGCCTCGTTTGAACCAGTGACGCCTGGAAGATGGACCATGGAATGCGCTGTGACTGAACATATGGAAGGTTGGAAACAAACACTTGGGCCTTTTATTTGTTATTACTTGTGTTACGGATTGTTTTGGCTAAAAGGTAGGGGAGGTGGGAGGAAAACAATTAAAAATAAAATCTATTTTTAAATTGAAATTGTCAAAAAAAGGGTCGGGATAAATAACATACTTGCAGCATAATATTACCTTCATCTAAAACAAGCCACCATATCACCTATATAGCTACGCTTTTCCGTTGCCCACTTGCATAGGCAAATATATATTTTTTATTTGGATGTGTCTTTAAAGCAAGATGAAAAATATCGCCAATATAAAATACTGTCATGTTGCCGTTGACTTTCTATTCCACAATGATTGTCAGGCTTCGCTGTTCAATCTGTGTTGTATATTTGATGCAAACTTATGCTATCTCCATTTTTTGTCTCGATTATAGTTCCCATTGGCGGAAATAAAAAAAACTAAAATTTTATTTTGTTTGACAAACAGCTTGTTTTTGTGTTGTGAAATCCGTAAAACCAAGTAATAAAAAATAAAATGCTTTAGTCCCTGACAAACTAAACCATGCTATGCATCTCTACTCTGGGTTATTATAGATTCAGGGCATTTCATCTGCTTTCACTGGAGGTAACAAGAAGACAGCTCGACAGGGCCAGGTTACCCAAAACAATATACAGTATTACCTTGTTATGTGTTACTGCCAGTGTATAATTCATGTATGTATTGTAAATACATTATCTTATCCTATCCAACCCAAACATGACTAATGTCAGGGGCCTGTAATATGAATACGTATGTTTATGTACTACCAGCGATATTAGTAATGTTTGTCAGGAAACTGTGTTTTGAATTACGAACATGTTATATGGCCTTCCAGTTTGGGCTGACTCCTAATCTTCATACATCAAGTAATCAGGAAGTTATCACATTTGCACGTCCCGATAATGTCGATAAATTCACGATATGCTAATATACAGTTCGTAGATACTCTTAAAGGGGTACTGTATGCTAAATCCGGCCATTTATGGGACCAGCTCGGTTCGATACACAAAATTGTCGAAATTAATTATTTTCGTGATTCAAAGTCATCCCGTCAAAATGCAATAGTATATTTATCGGCGACCATACGGCAATTACTCCATACAGTATGATTGAATCATACTCTGCTGATATGTAATATATATTATTAATGTGGCATTCATTCTGTGTTATGCGGGACGTACGAATTATCGTGAGTACGCTACCGTACGTAATTCTCGGGGTTAAGTTCCCGCTTTAGCCATCAGCTAATTCCTCCGCCATTTTATGATCTATCGTTGATAGCAAACTGTTGTGTTTTGGGAAACTGTTACCTTTTCGGTTGCGGACAGTTGTTAAGACGGTCTCATTTCGGTTCCTTTGATAACCGGACAAGTTGCAATTCAGCGAATAGCGGCTTAGTCATTGACAATTTCCACTAAAGTCGAAATTCATGTCAACCATGGCATGATCGGGGGTCTAACATCATTAGACTCATTGCTGATGTTGAAATTGCAGTGTTGTGACTTAGTATCAAAACACTGGCACATATACTGACACAAGATGACCTTCTTCTTGCCAGTGATGATAACAATTTTTCACTAGTATCCCTGCTTGACATGAGCGCAGCTTTCGATACTCTTGATCACGAAATTCTGTTGAAGCGATTGGAAATTTCTTTTGGGATATCTGACAGCGCGCTCAAGTGGTTCGGTTCATTTCTCTCTAATCGTGTTCAGAGGATTCAAATTGGCAGTGCGTTTTCGAAAACCTTTAATCGGCAATATGGAGTCCCTCATGGATCTGTCCTGGGGCCTGTCTTGTACTTAATCTACACCAAACCACTTGGTGAGATCATCAGGCGACACAGTGTCTCTGCGCACATGTATGCTGATGATACACAGCTTTACATTTCTGGTGATAACCCCTATTTTCTTCTCACTGTAATGGAAAACTGCATCGGTTCTGTGAAATCGTGGATGTTGGCTAATAAACTAAAATTAAATAGTGACAACACTGAAGTAATGTGGGTGTCTAAGCCGTCATACATAGAAAAGGTGGGAATAGATGTTATGACTATTGATGATAACCAAGTTTATTTCTCAGATCGCGCGAAGAACCTTGGTGTATTTTATGGATAGATCACTCTCTATGACATCACATATTAGCCAGATATGCAAGACAATATACATTGAACTTCTAAAACTGGGTCAAATGAGGAAATACATAAACACTGACTCAGCTAGAAAACTTGCTTCACCTCTGATTCTCAGTCGACTTGACTATTGCAACTCTCTTTTGGCTGGTATACCATCTATCCAAATTACCAGGCTTCAGCGTCTGCAACACCCTGCTGCAAGGATAGTTATGTGTCGTAAAAGATCTGACGACACAGATGAAATGTTGAAAGAACTACATTGGCTACCTGTGACAGATAGGATTATTTATAAACTTGTTACATATGCATATCAAGCAACCCATGACACAAAATCTCTTCCAGCATACTTCAGTGATATCCATGTTCAGTATGTCCCACACCGATCACTTCGTTCAGAAGACAAACTTCTTCTGACACCAGCTGGTGCTAATTTGATCACGGTTGGCTACCGATCTTTCAAAGTAACATGCGCAAATGCATGGAATCCTCTGCCATTGAACATAAAAGAGCCACCATCTCTTGACGACTTTAAAAAGTCATTGAAAACTTACTTGTTTGCGCGGAGTTTCAGAAAGTGACTTTGATATTGTGTATATTTATATTTCTTGTTTATGTTTATGTCAAGCGCTTAGGGCCCGCTTATTGGGGATAAGCGCTATACAAATATTATTATTATTATTACTTATCAAATTATCTTTGGCTGACTCACTGGTGTTGATACTAAGTCAATGTCGTGATACCAGTATACAGTTTGATTCATCATGCTTTAAAATTTCATGGAAAATGTGCGACTACAGGAGATTGTCGCCAAGTCATCGCGCACAGTTATTATGTTGCCTTGATGGCTCCAATCCCAACTAGCTGTTATTGATATACAGTGCCTGTCAAAAGAAGTCGTATATTAAACACACTATGTTCGCGACCAATATCGCAATAATATTGCAAGTGGAAACGCTTATAAGCATATCGCTTGTGATATTATTGCAATATTTCGCGCTAAATATTTCAAAATTTTGCGCTTAATATTGTGATATCTAGCGCTCAAAATTGTGAGATTTAAATCAAATTATTGCTTCTTCTATATTGCTTATTGTATCAATAGAGACAATGTTTTAGAGATGTATATACTTATAGTTGTAAATGCTATATGTCCACTATATGTACACTTTATGCACAGTATTTATCTGTTTGAATGTTTTGATTGTGAAATATACCCAACAATCAACAACATATTAGTGGTCTGTGTTCTATGTTCCTACATCGCTCGTATAGTCATAATTTAAATTGAGCATATGTTTCGATTCACTTTTCCACTATAGTATGAAAGTGATAACGCGGAATTTCATCAGGGAACGCGTAATAAATAGATGGGCATAATATATGCCTATTTTAAATGTGATTGGCCTGATTTTTCGAGGCCAGTAACACCCTTTCTTTGGGCATGCACGATATGTGCCAATTTTATAATTCTGCATATTATATGCCACTTTAATGTGTATTCTGAGCACGGAATTTATAGATTCCATCGAGTTTAGATCGAGTGACTTGTGCTGCTAATTTATTAGAGCAATTGTATCAGTCATAGTTTGAACAAGCATGGTATATGCCTATTTTGTTCATTTTTTATGCGGAATTATTTTATATTTGCATGTTATATGCAACTTTGAAAGGCATGACATGTCTGTGACAGCGCATTCAAAAGCAGACATGTTAAGTGTGAAGTCTATAAGTTTTGTTACAGGCTATATACAGAGTGAACCCTGTGGTCTGGAGAGAACTGGTTTAATCAAGTTCAAACTGTTACATGATAGATTCCACATGTGGTGGATATCATGTCATGTGTAGCTTTAATGGTGGGAATTTGATACCCCTACTCTGTTGGAGTTGGTGAATAATGAAGTGATTTGCTTGCCATGATGTTTACATTGCATAATATGCCACTGTGATGTGGGAATAATTCCAGGTATAGACTGTTAAAGATTCACACATGTGGGTACCATCCCTTTACATTACGTAATATGTTATGGTGCCTCTCGTTTGCGCGAATATATCGCCGAGATTTCCAGATTTGGGGAAGTTTGAATTTTTTGGTTATGGTGCCTCTCGTTTGCGAGAATATGACTTCTATAGTTCGAGATTTGAATTTTTTGGCTGTGGAATATACCCAACATTAGTATGAATTTTTTGGTTGTAGAATATACCCTACAGTTCAATTGTTTTCTTTTTAGATGTTTTGACACATCGATCATATATATAAATTGTAAACGTAACCTAAAAACAATCAAATTAATTCGGCCATCTTCATCATATAATCTGTCACCACATCCAGGGGTGATAGGAAGACAGTCAGTCATGACTATATCACCCCTAGCAATATACATGTATAGTCTATCAATATTATATTTATTTGTAATTGTACTTTCCATGTGTGTATATTGTAAATAAAATTATCCTATCCTATCCTATCCTATAGTAAATATTGTCAGCTAAATCTGTGTACAGTCCGCCAAATTTGTTGGCATCTGGTGATATATGTTCATTCCATGATAGCGCGGTCGAACATAGAACACGACTCTCTTCCCTACTGGTTGAGATAAGGTGCATGCTAGTTGGCTCGCATGTGTGTATTAACCAAGCACGACAGAGCATAATATCATATGATATTAGTAGGCCCAATGTGTCTTACAGTTAAGTCGGAGCATGGTATTCATTGAATTTACCAAATAAATGGATGAAATCAATTTGAATATCAGTTGGCCCCTGTGTACAAAGCACATGAATTGCTAGTTGGAAATGATTGCCATACATTGGCACGGATTTATAGGTAGAGTAGCCCAATTTTACAGTTTTGAATTTTTTGATGGTGAAATATACCCAACAATCAGCAACAGATTAGTAGTCTGTGTTCCATGTTCCTACATTGCCCGGATAGTCATGATTTAAATTGAGCATATGTTTCGATTCACTTTGCCACTATAGTATAATAGTGATAACGCGGAATTTCATCAGGGAACAGAGTTTTAAATATCGCGGCATAATATATGCATATTTTAAATGTGATTGGCCTGATTATAACACTACCGGGTGTGTATGAAATTTAGTGCATTTAGTATCGCAATATTTTACGTTCAATATTGCAATAATTAGCGCGACAGCTTTTTGGTATTGGCTGTACATAACAAACGACACTACTATTAGCTGATAAGCCAGCCCATCACTATTCAGTTATGAGTAATAGTAATTTCGACCATTCTAAAACATGAATCGGCATGCCCTTTTACGCCTATGTCTAAATTAAGCATGCTCAATATAGCAATAAAGGTGCGCCACAAAAAAACACTTCCTCTGACTGGTACTGTATTGTCATGATATACAGATTCACCTGTTAAAACAAAAAAATGTGTTTACAAGTTACTGTACAGTTTCACGCCTTACATGTTACCAACAAATATACCATTAAGATATTTTACTTGTACATGTACATATATTTGAGTTTTAACTGTGAAACATGTAGCGTTGTTCTTGTTATGGCCTAAAAGAGCATGCCGATTCATATTTTAGAATGGTCGAAATTACTATTACTCATAACTGAATAGTGATGGGTTGGCTTATCAGCTAATAGCAGTGTCGTTTGTTATTTACAGCCATATTTATACAGTAGTTAGTGAAAGGCCAACAGATTACTCGTGTGCAGCCTTTTCCGGATTAAATTATACGAGGCAGATAACAAGCTTGATCCTCTGAAAACTGCAAAGTGTCATAAGTACTGTCTATCACTTTTTGCATTGAGGATTTACATTTCATCACAATTATGATCGTAACATCGGAACTAAGATGTATTTTTCAGTTACAAATAATACTAGATTCAACCATTCAAAAACATATGAATCGTAATGCCTACCGGGAAATCATATTGTCACCATGGGAACCTGGCTAATTATATGGTAAATTGGCAAATTAAGAGCTAAATATTGGTGTTGACCCATGAAAAATGCCATTGGTCTGACCATTATTAGTTACGGTCTTGATATCAATTAAACGGTGCCGAACCTTAAAAATACAACGGTCTGACAATTATTGATTACGGTCTGCCCGTTACTTAAACGGTTTTATACCGTGAAACATGCTACGGTCTGACTGTATGTTTAACGGTCAAAAGTTGTCAGCGATGTTGCGCAGTCTCAGACCGTTGAAACGACGGTATATTTCTAACAGTGTACTCAACATAATATATCCAACAAATCAACTAATTTGAGCTACGGTTTTGTGCAAACGTGCACTCACGTGATCTCTGAACGATGCAAACAACATGGTAATTATAATTATAATGAAGTTATGACTCGAGTCATAAACTCGTGTTCATTATAATTACCATGTCGTTTGCAAAAAAAGGGTGAGTGGGTCCCAAAAATGGCCGAAGGCAAAACATGATAACAAATTCTGATTTTTGTTTTCGGTTAGCAACATGAAAGCACGTGTATATATCATTTTTACGTTTTAACTGGACTGAAGACGAACGGCCAGACATGTGTGTGTTCAGAATGTAATTATAATTAAGTTAAATGGTTATATTTTCAGGTGGTATGCAGGCGCAGATTGATGTGAACACTTGTCCGGGTTTCGTGGCTAGAGGCAACGCAGGTGGAAGAATCAGACAGTTCTGTATGGGAGTCGAGCTCGGGGATTGGGATTACAGTGATGGAAGGTATGTCAGGCTATAATGCATAGAGGCGTTGGTACATGTCGCGCAGGGTTCTGGCTAGAGGATGTCCGTTTGGGGAATACAGCTTTAAATTGCACATTATTGACAAAACCAAACACCGAATCATTCCATTTCAACTTCTCGCTCGTTTTGGGTTGATAATGTTGTTATTAAACCATTCACTTTAAGTTTATAAGTTTCAATAAGTTTATTTGATATTTTCAAATAATGACATGATATATATAAGAGAACCCCGCGAAAGCTGGGCTAACATAACGCCTGACAATTATAATTCATTAATATGATATTGACATTATTAAAGTTGCTGTGCATAATTACATGTGTGTGATTACTCTGAAGTTTTGGGGAGGGGCATGCATGTGTGTGGGTGGAAGGAGATGGGGCGTGTCACGGTATATATTTCATGTTGCAAATGAAATATTTAGATAATGTGATACCAAGCTTCTTCTGTGGTACATGTATCATATCACAACCCACACTAGTCACGGTCACTTTGACCAGCATAATGCATTATTTCAATAGGAATGTATTAACCTGATGTACAAACCCATTACCATTGTTTTATTTTTCCATTTTGTAAAAAAAAATGTTGATTGCTTTATGTTCTAGTTGATTAAAACTAGGTGTCATTAGTTAGTAAATAATAACACCTTTCGTTATTTCATTGGCAATTTTGTTTAAAGCGACTTTGCCATGTATCACATAAACGTTGTCGGTTAATAGGACTATTTCAAAATTGTCTTGTTGACGACGTGACCATGAACACATCTCTCGTCTGAATCGTCTCGAAGCAAATTAAATTCCATGAACATATTGTTTTGGGAATAAGTAGCTGGACTCGAAGCACGGAACTAAGTTGTATGTGCGGACACATGCATTCGCTTCAAAACGTTCCAACACGTGTCAGGCACGCGCTGAGTTATTTCAGCTTAAAACATTCATGTCTTGTCAACGTATTGATGCGCACGAAAACAACTCAAATTTTTCTTACATTTTTTAACAATTTTTATAATTTTTTTTATAATTTTATCTTACATTCTATAACAATTTGTATAATTGTGTCTTATATTCTTTAACATATTATTTTATCATTTTTTTCGGACATTCTTTAACAATCTTATAATTTTTTCTTGCATTCTTTATCATTTTTTCTTACATACTTTAACAATTTTTAATTGTTTTGTCATTATTTCCTACATTCTTTACCAATTTTGTATAATTTTTTTTAATTATTTCTTACATATTTTAACAAATATAAAAATTTGTTAACCAAATGCATTCTCTTTTATATGCGAGGCGACCTATGATCGTCTCGCTTATTTAAAAGAATGCATTGGCACAGGGTTTTCACAAAAAATCAGGAACCTCTCGTCATGAAAGGGTTAACTATATATGGAATGTAATATTGATTAATACAGTATGTTTACACCAAGCTTCTGGCACCGAGCTGTTTTAGTGTACATGCATGGTACCATGAGAGAAACACTCATTTTATATCCTCTTATTGTAATTATGTAACTGTTAACTATGGAGTGTACTATTGAGAAATAAATATGTTTCCTCCAAGATTGTGGCACCTGGCTGTTTGGCGTGCATGGTACGAGGAGGGGGTGCAGTTGGACATTAACTGATACCCTATAGGTGGATAATATGTCTATTATTCCGATCGGTTCTCCACGAACAAGGGTCCTCGGATGTTCAATCGGTTAGGTGTACAACTCCAAGCCGTTTCGCCCTCCAGCGCTGGCGATAATGGTTCAAATCCACATGTTTCCATCGTGGACTTTTAACTGGAAATAATTATCTGGTGGAATTCCAGTTACTCGCCGATAGCTGATACAGTTTATCAGACATTGAAATCACTGTTAGGTTAGCCACTAAATCGTGTAATGTCGTGGTATTTTCTTAGTTGATGAAAGCGACATTAAACTCCAATCAATCAGTCAATCAATCAATCTCGTTGATACATTCTAATTGTCTTTCAACAGCCCAAGTACACCAACGCCAGGTCAGATCGGAAACGTATACAAGAAAGCCAGGTACGTCGGATACGAATGTGATGGGAAATCAGGAGCCCCAAGTTTCGGCGCGAAGTTGCCAGACATTGACCATTTCGGTATTCTCGGCCCGGCCATTTATGGTGAGGCTGGAGACCAGATAACAGTGTTTCTCAAGAATGATGCCAGTAGGCCATTGTCGGGATACACGGTACACCCAGAAGGCGTTACACACGGAGTGTTGGGTGAGTAGTATGTACGGGGAAGTTTGACGCACCGGCAAGCGGGATGCCTCTCCCCCGAGGCATCTTCTACCAAAACGGTTAAATTTTAATTTATTTTCAGAGTATTGACACAACATCAAATTCAAACCAAGATAATTTGGTTGAAGAATTTGTTCTGGCTATTTGATTTTCGTATTAGTATATTTTGATGCCGAGAGTCGATGTTTTGGATTGAAACGGTCACCAGTTCGACAGGTTAACAGGCAGAGGAGGATGTGTCCGGTTGTAAATTTCTAACCGTTGGAAAGTGTTAGATACCAATTGAAATTCAAACCGAAATTGGAGGGTTGCAAAATTATGGAGTTTGTCGGACCAGGTTCGAGAGCTGCAGTTATACATTATACGGGTATACTTTGTTGAACTTCTCGGGTTAACATTCCCATATAATCTAACGTGATACATAGGCATTTATTATTATATAATCACATACCCTCTACATTCACACAATTAGGGCCCGTAATAATCAGTACAATTCGTCATACGGTTTACACGAATAACACAATAACTAAGTGTACACTCATAACGTGTACACTCACAAATAGCAATGCACAGTGTACGTCAAATCAAGTGTTCGACTTGAATACACGTACGCTGTCCATTGTGCCAATGCATTCTCTTATATATGTGAGTCGATTACATATATAAGAGAATGCATTGGCCTAACAATTTTTTATCTTGTTTTATAAATTGTTCTTACAATCTTTAATAATTGTTATCCTTTTTTTTACATTTGTTTTCTTGCATTCTTTAACAGTTTTTATATATTTTTTTATAATTTGATCTTACATTCTATAACAAATCTTTCTAACATTCTTTAACAATTTTATAAATTGTTCTTACATTCTTTATAATTTTTATAATTGGTTCTTACATTCTTTAACAATTTGTTTTTATCATTATTTCTTACGTTGTTAACCACATGTGTATCATTTGTTTTATTCTTTCTTACATGTTTTAAAAATTATAAAAAATAATATAAAATTTGTTAGGCCAATGCATTATCTTATATATGCGATGCGACCTATGGTCTACTCGCATATATAAGAAAATGCATTGGCACAGGGTTTTCGCAAAAGTTCAGGAAGCTCCGGTCAATCTGAAACACGCGGTTTTAGATTGGTGCACTATCGACTCCAGTTGTTCTGTTTTCAAATCGGCTGTTTTGACGCCGGTAGAACATAGATGAAGTAGATATTTGAAAACGAGGCCGTTGAAACTTTTGAAATTTTTATTTTGGGCTCATTTACGTTGCGATATGAATTAACTATTTTAATAATGGCAAAATTCAGATAGATATTCCAGGACATGTCCAGTTTTATTAGCATTGATGTCAGCGAATGTACTGGGATAATGATTTTAAGGCATGTAGTTGTTCAATCAAATTGTGCATCCCGAAGGATTAATTAATTACTCTGCCGATCAAAACCCAATGACCCTAATAAATGGGACTTCCAGTCATTTCTTAATTGAACACCATTCCACATGCACGATAAAGGGGATATAAACAGAATAGACAGAAAACAATGAGCATCTTATAATTAATCAATAATCTGCTTTCGGGTGATTTGCGGACGCCGCAAGGATATATTTCACGAAAAACCGAAATATTGTATACATAAATGATAGTGATAGAAAACCCAGTTCCAATGCATTATCTTATATATGCTCGTCGACCACAGGTCGCCAGGCATATATATAAGAGAAAGCATTGGCCTAACAAATTGTATTTTATTTCTATAATTGTTAAAAAATTTAAGAAAAAATGAAAAAAAAAATTATACAAATTTAGTTAGCTAAGGCCTAAGGGTTAATTTTATTTATCAATAGTACATTCCATAGTTAACATTTACATAATTATAAGTAGAGGATATAACATGGGTGTTTCTTTCCCGGTACAATGTATGTACACAAAACGGCCAGGTGCCAGAAGCTTTGTGTAAACATATGTTATTGCTCAATAGCACATTCCATATATAGTTAACCCTTTGATGACGGGAGCTTCTTGAAATTTTGCGAAAACCCTGTGCCAATGCATTGTCTTATATATGCGAGTCATAGCTCGCATCGTATATATAAGAGAATGCATTGGCCTAACAAACTTTATATTATTGTTTATAATAGTTAAAAAATCTAAGAAAAAATGAAAAAAATTATACAAATTGGTTAATACAGAATTTAGTTATCTAAGGCCTATGGGTTAATTCAACCGGTTACCTCACAGGCGCAACACTCCCTGGTCAGACCGGAAACTACACATTTACCATACCACACGACGTCCTGGTGGCTGACGATGACGATTGTGTTGTAAAACCATACTTCTCCGACGTCGACACTATACGTGATACCGCCTCCGGTCTCATAGGACCGCTATTTGTGTGCAAGAAAGGGACACTCAGCATCGGACAACATAAAATAGCCACGGTAAGTGTTTAGTTCTAGTCAATGGCCAGGTTTAGACGCACATACGTTTAACTTGTGACGCGTCCTACTGTACCAGTTATTACTATGGAAATACAATTGATGTGAAAACTGAACAGTCACTTGATTTTACGGTACCAACCCCTACACGTTTATAGATAAGTTTATTTCTAGTCTGTAACCAGGTTTAGACACACATACGATAACTTGTGACGCGTGATTATGTGTTAATTATTAGTTTGGAGATACGCTTGGTGGGAAAAGTCACATCATTTTAGGTAACCCTACACGTTAATGATAATAGTTTAGTTCGAGTCAGTAAACAGGCGTATAGATACACATACATTTAACTTGTGACGCGTGATACTGTGTTAATTATTACTATGGAAATAGGCTTGGCTTTGTGGGAAAAGTCAAGTGATTTTACGGCGCCAACCCCAAACGTTAAGTGTTTAGTTCTAGTCCACTAAGGGGTTTAGATTACCCCCCCCCCCCCATGACTGGGGCTCCCTGAACTTAAGCGAACACCCTGTGTCAAGGCATATCTTACATATTTATATATGCGAATCTCCCACAGGGAGCATCGCATATATAGAAGGCATATCGATAAGGTGAAAGTGGATACTTGGTGTTAGTGTGTCACACTTCATTCGTTATCATACGAGAGTTGTTGCAATCGTGCACTTGTTCGCATTTCACAGATTCAGCTATATAGCCACCGAACGACCACAAACCCCCCATTAGAACCTGTTTGATTGGACCGCCAATGTAGGTTTAGACTAGGACGAATTTTATCATTTATTGGGCGAGGCTCTGTCAAGTTCAGTAGATGCCAAATCCAAGAGCGGACATAATTATTCATATGTTATTTATCCATTGCTCAAAACTTACCTTTTTTGGAAGGGGGTATGTAATTTCCATTCTTCACTTCGATGACGCCCTTACATTTATGAGGCCAAGCAAACTGGTTAGTATTCATGACGTTAAAAAACCGAAGTGCGGCATACTTATAGCGAAATAGTTCGTTGACTTTTTTATATTTATTTCAAGCTGGCCTTGTTCTGACGTCATTTAGGCAGGTTGACATCCGCACTTACCTGCGCAATTTGCATACTTTTATTTAATTTCCCATGAAAGTAGTTACTACCTACTAAAGTGCGTTGACATAATAAAGATAATTGATGTAACAAACGCAACGTGTATGTTGGCTGTGTGCATGCAACATAGAGTTATATTGAGCAGTGGATAAATGCATTGATCCATTCTGGATCTGTATATCTGATCGGATCTGTTAAACAGAGAAACGCTCTTTTCGATTTACACAGGGAGAACGGTACGTTGCATAATGCCTTACCCATGTATATACTCGCTTGGTATATATTAAATAGACACAAGGCAATGAAGACACTCGTAGTGGGGTACATGTAGCAACATATATAACTATGTTTTAAATATCACCACTACGTACATAGATAAATTTATAAACTTTACTGTTGAATTCATTATTTATAGTTCTACAGTAACGAAATGGTGAGCAATGAAACAATAGTTATATAAACAAAACTGTTACAGTGATTTGTCAACAAACACCACTAATCGTAATGTAAATTATTTTAGTCCGAATATGATTATCAGAATATTGTTCAATGGCACAATGCCAATATCTTTTCCAATATTTACCGACACGTATTGATTAACCTCTGGTCTCTTCTTGGACAAATTTGATTTGTATTGGTCATTCTACTGTGTTACTAATGCTTGGCTCGCCAGTGAATATCAATCAATGAGATGATGAGAACTAATTTGACTTGTATTGGTCATTCTACTGTGGCAGTGATGTTTAGTTCCAGTGAGTATCAATCAATGAGATGACGAGAACGCAACATGCCGGAGAAATGGTAACAAGTGGTTCTGCATATCGACCCCCAATCATTATGTTCGTATTTTCGCAGAGAAGCTAAAGTATTCAGGCGCTATGTCAACACGGGGAATGTAACATTTCACTACCATCGCCGAAAATCTTCTCCATAGATAACATTGTCCAAATTTCGCTCAATTGTCAATATTTACTTCTCGATTCGGGACGCAACTATTGGCGATAAACTAACGAAAACGATTTCGCTATCGAGAGACACTGGATTTATTGAATTTATAAAAATGACGGTGTGTGTTGTCAATGTGTATATAATGTAATAATAACTACTTTGAGGAAGATTATTCTCCACTTTTATCTGATCAACCTACCGGAGTGTTAAACATCACTTTAAACAAATCTAAATATTGAACTAATATATGGAAAGCCGAATGCTAATGCTTGTTGCTAGCTGCTAATTGTTTGTTGCAGTCGAATGTAGCAAAAATCAGATTCAACGTCACAAAACGCAATTTGATACATATAATGCCTACCAGGTCTACAATTAAAACACATTATCCAGTAAAATCGCTGTAGGATGTATTCAATATCATTGGTTGTGTCTTGCAACTGCGACAGTTCAACTCCACAGTACTCTATCACAAACAAATCGCGGTGGCTTAATTTGGTCTTTGGGCAACCTGAATAATAATGTATCTGGTAACCAAAACCATACCAGAAGGTAATTACGCTATTTTGTGGTTGGTGTGGGTGGACTTTTATTGGGGATAGGACTTTTGCGAGACATGTCAGTTAGCCTACGATCCACGTGTGCCACTATACTACACCAGTTATCAGTATCCTAGCTGCTAAACGAGCAGACCATCTATAAGTATTTAATCGTTGAATGGTTTGCATATTGTGATTTTGTCTTATGTCACGTTAACGTCTTTATCCACAGCTTGGATTGGACAGGATGTTCGTCTTGTTGTTCTCTACATTCGACGAGAACAAATCGTGGTACCTGAGTGACAATATTGTGCGGTTCGCCCCGGGAGCCGAACCAACAGACGCAGATTTCATAGAATCGAACAAGATTGCAGGTTAGAAATGTCTCTCCCTCTGCTAACATGTCAATCCAATGTCCGAGGCGCTGATTGGTCAGTAGTCCAGGCGTAGCTTCGTAAAGAAATAGCTTGACGAATGCGTACACATCTGGCGACTGCTCAGTGATAAGAAATTATCTGAACGGCTACGCGGTTATTCCGGACGTATCGTCGTTACTATAGGGACATAATATATATAGCTGGAAATTTGAAATATGGTAAAAATGGCATATCGATCGGCTTGATTCCGTGAAATATTCAGACAACCCGCTTTAATTGAAACAAGTCTTTCGAAACCAATCGCAGGACGTTGGCATGATGACGTAATGGCAGCGGACATGACGTTTCAAGCTGCGAACCGTTCTGTATGCTATGTTCGATGCATTGGTAACTTGCACTGATGCAATGCAATGCCAACTTGTTTTGACAGGGAACATTATAAAGTTGAACACATAAGGCGAGGAACATATATCTTAATTATTACATGTTCACTAATAATGTACTCCACTGTATGTTACGGTCCCAACCTGAAATTTCACGATTTAAGTGAATTTGTGAGCGATTTTGCTTTGCGTCGCTTACAATTATGAAATTTATACTGGGTAATTAATCCGATCTTTATTGCGATATCGTCTCACAATAGTCTGAGAAAAGCACACAAGTGTGACAGTTAATCATTACTTTAAAGAAAACGGGATATAGCAGAGGAACGGGTTGTTACGGATCAGCCAAAATATCTTGGTAAACCACAAAACTAATCGAAAAGAAATAGCCTAGACATCCAACAATTTATTTTCCTCGGTACAGTGAAGTACACTATTAAGGAACAGATAACAACTAAGAAATATATTCCCCGCGTTATTTTTACAACTTTATAAGGTTCCCTGTCAAAACTTCAAAAAGTTCCAAGGTTTTGTAATGGTGGAATGATGCTGAAGTTCACCACATTTGTCATTTTGGCTACGAAATAATTTAAATATTAACAGTTTGGTGATATGGTATATAATATATTGGCATTATAACAGTAAATACAAAAAGGGTTTTAAAACGTGATGTCTCGTCAATGAGGAGAAACAATTAGATATATTGAACGATTTTCGTCTTCGTGACAGAGATTTTTATGATTGATCAACTACTCAATGCTTTGTGGCCTTCTAAACAAGTAAAACAACCCATAACCAGTCGTACATGATCTTACAGGAATTAACGGGAAGAGAAACATAGGTCTCCAAGGATTAGACATGTGCGTAAACGACAATGTGGCGTGGCATCTCATGGGGTGGGGATCTGAAACTGACATCCACACCGCCTCATTCTTCGGGAACACATTCATTTCAAATGGTAGACGCGGTGACACCGAACTTCTTATTCCCGGAAAAACGTCAACGGCGTCCATGCAAACGGACAACGAAGGTGAGTGAGAAACAAACGCATGTTAATTTATCTCGATTGCTTTAAGTAGTATTGGCTGCCACTATGGGCCACCAACTGGCCCGTGGACACTCTGGGTCATGGCCCTGTGTGGCAGACGACAGGGACCGATACCACTCATCGACTGCCACCCTGGGGCACACCCTCCTCGTTTGCTACTCTGTGCCACCGCTGGATCGGGGCCACTATATGGGCCATGGCCCGATGTGACCACTAGCCAAGGATGGCCCAGAGTAGCAACCAATGAGGTTCCCACACCAGTCAACCTATTTCAACAGAAAATTCACACAGTTCGTGAACGGTTCTTGGCTTCTAAATATAGTGTGGTAGGCGAAGTGTGTACTGTACCAATGCATTTTTTACAAAAGCGAACAGATTCGACTATATTCGAAGACGGGAGTGTTGTGAAATATTAACAATCTAATTGTACAAGACATCTATAGACGATTTTGATTTGTTATAAAAAGGGCAGTTTTCAGTCTTGATCAATTATATTTCTTATGAATTGTTATAGAACCGAAACAAAGTCATTTCCTCGATGAGTGATCTAAACACATATTTTTTCATGTTCACATCATCTACGGGGTCAATTTCGTATCTGAGTTTGGGTCAGTTGACGTACAATCGCCCTACATGCATGTAGAAGAATTGCCACTGTATGCAACAGCGACAAATTCCATATCGCATGTCATGTATCGTATGAATGGGCCACTGTTGAAAGCCCACAGTTTAGCGACAGCATTGGACAGTTGACAACTTATTATTCTCTACCACACAGAAGGAAGGAGCCCCCATGTGTTCCGATACACGGATATCTTGCACATCAGGCGGAAGAATATGATCGATGTGTTCCAGCATGGACAAAAGATGAACTATACTGGGCTGGTTCATATATGAAATAAGCGGACTTCTGATAAACCACGTCTATGTGTCTTGAGATTTTCTTTCTTTTTCTAAATTATTTGTTTCTTTTTGTGAACTAAGATCTACGTCGACTTTGTCGAAGATGATCATCAAATACAAACACTGTTTTTCATCAACACTACTTTTATTTTTGAATTAAGAATCAACATATTTACAATTATTGATGAAATTATCATAACGCACTCAACATTAGATAATTATGTGAACATATTTGCAATCAGTAACTGGTAATGTAATGAACATATTTACATTTGGGAATACACTCCACCATTAATTGAGTTCAGAAAATGCTTCACATGTGTGTAAAACCAAATTTTTTTTTTCTCAATAGAAAATAGTCACCATCAAACTTTAGTTCAACTATTACGTTTGTAGTGTATACGCTTTTCAAGAGATTTAGAGCAAATATGCAAAATATACCACACAGGGTTGTACCGTGGTGTTGAACGTTGAATGTCCATCGTTAATTTTGCATTCGATAGAATGTCACGTATTCATCAATGTTGGTAATTCAAACGAATCGAAATATTTGAAATGTTTCCATTGAAGAAAATTGCAACCCACTGTTCTCCTAGTTGTCCTGATGTCTGCGTATTTACTGTGTATGCTTTTACCCGAATAGGTTTCTCGTGTGGTAACTGACCTATAATAGTACCACACAATGAGTGGCGGTAGGAGGACTTGTTTGTGATATATATATATATATATATATATATATATCTTTATTGTCCTCCATGTATGAAGATCCATATATATAAATATTTTATAATGTGAACAAATACTAATTGATACATGCCATAACGTATCGTACATAATTATACAAAACAAAGGTTTCAATATAAATGGAAAACCTAACTGACCTGTAGCGAGACATTGGACATTAGAGTCTCATTAAATCGTTCTTATTGTGGCTATATCAGTGCCGTGCATACACGGACGACATATAAACATATATGTACATGTTGGTAATAACTCACGCACACGGACACGTATATACATACATGTCTTGATATTCCTTCGTACAGGCATGTCATTCTGACAGACATACATGCAGACGACAGACATGCAGGCATACAGACAGTCTGACAGTCAGTAATACAAACAAACACACATGTAGATGTGCAGACATACAGAGGGGTCGACGAGTAGTTTAACACCAGTCAATTGCTTTGATTGGTTGACATACACGAGCTGCGAATGTCGATTAATAAATGATGATAGCATATATGTATCTCATAACAATCACACAGATATCAATAATGTGCTAGTGATTTCGGGTAACTGTTAAGTTTGATGATACGTATTGTTAATAAAAACGCGAAGACAAATGCAATATGTAAATTCATGGTGAAGCTTATAGCTATGTTTTACTCCTATTTTCTATCGACTGTTCTTTGATCTAGTCAGGATTTAGAGTTAAACGATCAATATATGTTCTCCAGAGGAATTCAGCTTTCTTCAAAACAAAATATATTAGTTTGTTCCCTTCTTCTATGGTGCAATATATATGTCCACGTAGACCTGACAATAGAACACGCATTTTGGATTTTCCGTCAAGTTTGTCATGCTACATGAAATATGTTCAGCTACTCAAATTCAAAAGTATTTCATCACAACTTGAAGATCATTCGATTAAGGCATTTTTGACAATATCTCTATACCATATACGTATGTCCATTTCAGCCATTCGACCAACGCCCTATAGGATGCACGTCCCTATCTATTGGCCGGGTGCACCGCCATAGCTTGGCTATGGACCCAGGCTCATATAGGTAGGCAATTGAGACGGGCCACAATGGACAGCCCATGTATCCAGGCTGATTTAGTTATGACCTTATTACCAGATATTTATATGTAAGACACGAACCCATCCCGTGAATGTACATGTTACATGACTATCTAGGTTATCACCACAGCCACACATACGCTATGGACCCATATGAACACCACATTTAGTGCAAATACACAGGTGTCTATAGTTATGAACGAATGACATGTACCAGGTCTATACGGCAAATCAATAGAACGAACCCTAAATAGTATATCATCGTTTCCAGGCCCCTTTCTATGACATGGACACAGTAGTTAAGACACCTCGTTGGATGCTGTTCCTTAGTAACTGTTGGTTGGTAATGGGCCCATGGCTGCCCATGTAAATGGGTATTGGTAACCGGTTCCAAAGGGTAGTTCGTGGCAGCTTAGTCTGAAATATATAGGCCACACTCATGTACGAGCTCCTATATACTTGTAAGTGACTCATATTGACATATGTGTAGTTATGGCATGGATAGGAAGGAAACACAGTTAGTTCATATCGTATAGCAACTGGTATGCGGATGCTACCACACCGTGATAGAGTGTTCTGCATGGATGCCATTGTCAAATGTACTGCGAATGTCCGATTCCATGGGGGGGGGGTCAGGTCGTATCGACATAAATGTGGGTCAATATTTTTACATGTCTCATTAAAATGTATTCCAACAATCGATTGATGGAAGAAACAATAATAAACTCCACACAGGTATGTTATTCTGATAAAACTAACAGTCTGTCAGTTTAAAGACGATTTGGCAATGGTAGGTGGTTACCTAGCAACAATGAAACCTCAATACCAATTTGCCACACGAGAATCACACGAGAATGCATCAGTACACAACACGACAACCTTTAGTTATGCATTATTGACAATATAAGCATAATATGGCATATTATAAAACAATTATATCATGCAAATTTCCCGAAACTCATACCATATTATGAAACAGTTATATCAGTTAAATTACCAGAAACTCATACATATGGTGTGTTTTCAAAGGTGGGTATGTCCATAGCAACCATTACACACGCGTTAGGTAACGAATGCGGCAACTTTACTGACATGTTCACACTAACAACAATAATAATAATTGTTTTCAATATAAAAATGTTAAGTTACCCTCACACCATAGCGATCACCAGTTGCGTATGGTTGCGAATAACAAATAGTGGTCATAAGTTCCGAACGCAACTCACACGCAACTAATAAGTTTTATAGGCTTGAAGTGCGCAACAAGCACGCAGGTGCTCGCAGACACACGCAGACACACGCAGACACACGCAGAGTAAGTTCGGAAATTTTGAACATGTTCAATAATTCTCTGCGAATGCCTGCGATCAATGTATACGCAACAGGGGCGCAACAGGTACGCTACGCACGCAACACGATCGAAACAGGTACGCAACTCATAACAGGTGATCGCAGGTCCAAATTTTAGGTATCTGGCCAGGTTTTGGTACCGTACATGTTGCGAATGTGTTGCGTACCTGTTGCGATCATTTTGCGATCGTGTTGCGTGCCTGTTGCGATCATGTTGCGTGTGTAGCGTACCCCAAACCTATTGTGCTTATTCCCAGCGTATCCCCAACCTATGCCCTGCGTATCCAACCTATTAGTTGCGTGATAGTTGCGTACTACATGCGTGTTGAGAAATGGTATAAATAAACTTTTGGGGTCACTTTTATCTGATTTCTTGGTAGCTTTCCACATGTTGACTCTTCGATGACCAAACAGTACTGAAGAAAATAATGAATCTGCAATTTTTATAGGTTTTTATCACGTGACAGATATTCGCAAATACCACGCAACTAGCACGCAGGTCAAACGCAACTTGTAAGTTTTGAACGCAACTCAAACGCAACTCGTAAGTTCTGCACGCAACTCACACGCAACTCGCACGCAACCCACATGCAACCCACATGCAACCCACACGCAACTCACACGCAACCCATAGGTCGAATAGGTTACAAATTGACAAAATTGTTGATTTCGCTTGCGTTTGGTGCGGTATACACATATTTTTTACACGCAACTCATATGTTTCAGCATACGCTATGGTGTGAGGGTACCTTTACATGACGTAGTTTAGTTTGTTAAAACTACCATAATATCAGCCATGTGTGTATTTTTCGATGTCTGGTATGTCCCTAGCAACCGTTACCAGAAATATATAGTAATTTTTAAAGTCGAACGCACACTAACAATAACTATTACAATTGTTTCACCATAAAATGATAATGACGTAGTTTATATTAGTTTGTCAAAACTACCATAATATCAGTCAGCTCGGCATTTTTCGATTTCGGGTATGTCCCTAGCAACCATTACCACCCCTGTAAGTAAGAACTATGGTAATTTTCCACCCAGATCCACTCGAACAACAATTAATATTATTTTTACTATAAAAATGCTGCATGGTGTATGTTAGATTGTTAAAACTGCCATAATATCAGTCATATTTGTATTTCTTCGATGTGGGATAGTTGCCTAGCAACCGTTGCCAAGGAAGGGCCTGCCGCGACGTCTATACATCTGACAATGATGAATAGTGAAAAAGGAACCTATGTGCCATGTTTCATAGTGTTATCACCATTTGCACAATTGTTACGTCAAACGCCAGGATTATTATGTGGTATGTTTGCCTTTCAGACACTCAAAGCCATGGCGTACGTTTTATGGGGTAGTGTTATGTTTCCGACTATAAAATATTAAGGATGGTGATGGTTCGATATATCTCATCAATTTCCTGTTCCGAACTAACCACTATTCTAGTATAATGGTTCATATTTTAGCGCATTGTCGTCTGAATATCTTTACTCGCCCTCTTTTGTTAGGAAAATTTTGAATCACCATGCGATTGATATGCTCACTTCGCCAATAAATGTCATCACAATTATGGAATATCGACTGTTAGTAAGCTCTAGCATCAATTACGCATATCTATCGACGCCTGCTTCATGATGGACGGGTATGTGTGAAGATTGAGTCCATAAATTAGCCTACATATGACTGCATTCGCATATGGTCTAATGGAATTTCGTCAGAATTTGCACCATTATGAAAAATCATGATCTCAAAAAGCTCAACTCAAATTCTAGGGGACTGTTGTCAAGTTGTCCATAAACATGTTCTTATTAATCCCTGAAAAAAATTCAGCTTTCCCGGATTGTTTGCACTAGTGAAACCTAATGTGCCTGGACTATAATGTTATATCAGCACTCCACGGCGCAATGGACCATTTCCATTGGACGATCGGGTAGTTCCGAGTTTTTGTCTTTATGAAAAATATGTGCTTTAACGTTTTTGATGTTTGTTTACATAACAAAGTGTACAAACGTGACAATAACATGCAATGTACGCGATATTTATGACTGATATAAGAACAATATATGTATCTATATATATATTTTGAGACTTTCGTATATATATGTGTGTATATGTGTATGTGGGTACTTCATAGCATCGAGAAAGGCTGCGCGGATCGAGCTCAAATTTCGTATATTGTCATCGACGTATTAATCTAAGAGGCGTAACTCTACATGTGATTCTTACGTCTGTCTCGGCGCGTGTGCGTCATTATACAGACATGAGCGTGTTGTGTGATTCTTACGTACTCAGGGCTTCCTAGGAACGCGGCTCGGGTCAGTTTTTCCGCCCTAGGTGATTTTCACCTTGAAACGAGTGATTCTTACGTACTCAGGGCTTCCTAGGAACGCGTATCGGGTCAGTTTTTCCGCCCTAGGTGATTTTCACCTCGAAACGGGTACCCACAAATTATATATATGTGTGCATGTGTCCTTTATAGACTCGAACCGACTGCGCTCACACTTGCTACCAACGGGAAGTGTCATGGATGGGTTAAATTGTGACCCCGACCTGACCTTGACCTTGAAAATGATCAATTCAAGGCCAAATCGGGTAAAATATTGAAAAACCAAAAATTAATTCAAAAATATAAAAAAAAAATTAAATTCAAAAAATAAATTCATTAAAAAAAAGACAAAAATCATGTTTCTGACGAACGCCGCCAGTGGCGGGATAACCTGCTAGTATTATATATTGTGTCTGTTTACGGCGGTTTTAACGGATGTGACTATGGTAATAGCTATACCTACTAGGAAGGCCACCCGTAAATTTAAAACATTTGGATTATCATTTAATTTTGAGGTCTAAATTAAAAGGGCACGGTCACATCTTGTATGTTAAGATATTCTCAATTAACATTATTTCAAGTAAAACAGCAAAGGACATAAAGCCTCAAACAAACCCAACTCCACCATTCATTGATTCATTTCCTTATCTGGAATATTCCCATCAACAGGTAGCTGGTTGCTGACATGCCACACCGCTGAATTCACTGTGTCTGGAATGCAGGCGCTGTACAATGTAACTGACTGCGACAAGAGGAATATTAAACATACTAAACTGACCAATTGGCGATCTTTGTTTGCACCGAAACGCGTTCGGCACTATTTCATCGCAATCGAAGAGATAGCATGGGAATACTCACCACGGAAAACCAGCCCAGTCAACGGAGATGATCTTCTTGATCCAAATGTGTAAGTAACGCTATAAAAAACCATCACAATAAGCCGAGATAATCGTCTGTTGTATTATGCTATAAATGTGCCACAACAAACCATCACAAGGGATAATCGTCTTTGTTATATGCTCAGCTATCAATTAGTAGTATTTTGCATCTGATAAAATACGTTATCCGTCTAGTGAGATACCGATATCTCACTCATATCCATCCACGCTAAAATTAAAAGTGATTTGGTTCTTGATGGAAGACTGTGCTAAAAGTCCCTGAGTGTTCAGGTTGAAACAATTGTAATACGTAATCAATAAAATAGTTGGTTTAAATATACTAGGATGTTAGCCCCGTTATCCCTCAAACATTCTATCTGAAAGACTATTTTGATATGCACTAGCTCATTACCATGGCTGTGATTGAGTATACAAATTTCCACTTTTTGGTCTACTTTCGAGTTGAGCCATGGGTCAACTGAGCTAAAGATATAATAAACAGAACATCTACACTTTTTGGTTGGCAGAGCCACTCGTAGAAATTTATTTGTTTGGTCATCACTCATGAGATAATTCCCATATCCAACCAAAAAAGTGTGGATACGCTATAGGTATTACAATGTCTAAATATAGAATATACACAGCGGACAATCAGATTGATCCTGCGAATTATTTGAACGAAATTTTGTCAGTACCGCGTTATACTTGTGCAAAGCGGAAAATAGCCCAATTAACCCAATGCGCGAGGATCTTCTGTGTTGTAACTGAGTATGTAACTGTTGCCGTGGCTGGTTTTGTGCACAATGCCACTCAATAAATGTATTATAAGGTCTTCCCATTCGAATGTGCTCAGCCCTACAATGTCACCTGCACCTATCCGCGAACCTCGGCAAAATTGTAGAAAAAGCTAGAAAATTATGTATGTAAGAGTGTTTTGAGTTAGAATGTGCTCCATGTCAATAAGCACGCCGCTTGAATGTGGTATTATTGCAATATTTATCGCTTAATTTCGCAATATTTCTCGCTTAATATTGCGACATTTTGCGCCCAAAATTGTGACACTTAAATCAAATGATTGCTTCTTCTATATTATTTATTGCATTAATAGAGGCCACGTTTTAGATTTTTATATAATTATAGTTGTAAATTCGATAAGCAAATTATTTATCTAATATAAATATAACACTATCGGGTCTGTATGATATTTAGCGCGCTTAGTATCGCAATACTTTTGCGTTCAATTCCGCAATAATAAGCGCGACAATTTTTTGGAATTGCGCTATACTCGCGCCTTTTTAAGCGCGCTCAATATCGCGAAAAAGGCGCGCCTCAATATACCACTTCTTCTGACTAATACTCTATGCATCGTGTGAAATTGTTCGTTACGTGTTTTCTTGCGTGAATATTTTGGTGACATTAATTTTATATAATGTACCTTATTTGTTGTATAACTATCATGTTGATGATAAGGAATAAAATGAATTGAATTAGTTTGAATTTGGACAAGAGACGCATAATTACATTCTTTCACAATTGTATCTACACAGGGAGGGGAACATCTTCATTCGAGACAGCAATGAGTTCATCGGAAGCGAATACTTGAAAGCGATGTTTGTGGACTACACAGACGGCTCTTTCGCAGACAAAACCATCAGATCCAATAGGAACGTCCATCTCGGACTGAACGGACCAAGAATATCCGCAAATGTCGGCGATACAATCAAAATTATGCTGAAGAACGATGCGTCAATTCCCTACTCAATACACCCGCATGGCGCTTTCTACGACAAAGCCAACGAAGGCAGTTTCTATGACGACGCGACAACGACTAGTGGAAGGGAACCAGTTTTGCCAGGGCATATAAAGGCATATACGTGGAAAGTACCGGAAAGGAGTGGACCAGGTCCGAATGATCCAAACTGCATACCTTGGTTGTATATGTCTGCTATGGATCAAGTCAAGGACCCATTCTCTGGCCTTTTCGGTCCGCTTATTATTTGCAGACGGGGAGTTCTCGATGAGGCAGGTAGAAGGGCAGATGTCGACCGCGAATTTGTGCTAACGTTCGCAGTACTCGATGAAAATCAGAGTAATTACCTAGAAAAGAATATAGACCAGCGTTCTCCTGCTCGGAAGAATCCGAATCAGAGGGACGGTGACTTCGAAGAGTCGAATCTAATGCACTCCATCAACGGATTCGTATTCGCCAATAACCAAGGTTTGTGGAAGTGATACATATTGAAATCAATAGAGTATATTATATGGGCCAATTTTGTTTGTGGACTACACAAACTACTTAGGAATATTGCAATTTATTCACTATCATCATCAACACTAAGTTCATCACCATCGTCATCATCGTCGTTATTATCATCATCTTTATCACCACCAAATAATCATGACTTGTCTCGTCACCATCACAAGTCACAATCATCACCACCTCTTCATCATCATCGTCGCAATCATAATCATCATCATTATAATCGTCATGATAATCGTCGTCGTCATTGTCGTCGCCATCATCATCGTCATCATAAGTGTTGTTATCATCGTGATCATCATCGTCATTATTGCCAAAATAATTATAAACATTTGCATTTAATGATACTTTAATTGCCACCAACGCCCCCTGCCCTGAACTTGCTGGCATTTCATGTAGTTGATAATTAAATATCAACCATTATTTCAAAACTCGATTATTGTAACTATTGCTGGTTATTGCAGACAAAATGTGCATTGTTTCTTATTGTTTTAAGTTAATGATTAGGGTACATGACAGAACCACATGTTTACCTTGAGAATACACAACTTGGAATTATTTGCTGCAAAATATGTTTTTTAAAGCAAAAAATATTTGTTCGGATTCACTTACCAAACGAAGTAACCCATTTGTGAACCAGGAAATATGAAATGTTGCAGTGAATTTTCAAAGGTAAATTGCTTGTTATTGTTACACTGTTACCATCTATGACGATGTTTTGTTCTGCATATTTTCCAGATGGGTCAACTTTTGTGCAATTAATTGTAAATTTTCGATGGGCACAAACTTCTTTCCAGTTTGATACCAGTCAAGGTCCCCTGACCCTTAAGATGGCACGTCAAATTACTGTATATTGATACCCCCCCCTCCAACTCAGGTTCCGAGTATACATATACAATTACATTAGGTAGTTTATTGTGTTCTTTCAAATCGTTTCATTTACCAGGGTTACATATGCTAGGTGGATAGGTGGATGTACTATAACGTGGGTTACGCGCGATGGATGGAGAGACTATAGCGTGGTACAATTTATCATTTCACAGGCTTACATAAAATAGATGGAGAGACTTTAACGTAGTTTATGTTATATTTTAACAGGGTTACACATAATATATGGAGAGATTTTCACGTGGTATATGTTATATTTTAACAGGGTTACATATGACAGAAGGAGAGACAATCGCTTGGTATATGCTGTCATTTGGCGGAGAAGTAGACATCCACACGGTGCATTTTCATGGGCACACCCACATCCGGGACCAGATCAAGCGGAAGAGGAATGACGTCACAACCATATTCCCCGGCGGAAATGCTGTTGTCGAAATGGAGTTGGACAATCCGGGTACTTGGTTGCTACATTGTCACGTTCACGACCACATATCAGCTGGGATGGAGACGGTATATACCGTGCATAAGGTGAATACGGATTTTTAGAGGCTATACTGATTATTAGAGGTTATTACTGGGTTAGTTTGATATCCGCCGAGATATCATCCCGACATAACTTCACAGTCACATCAGCCTGAAACTAAATGTCGAAGGCTGATATTATATAGATAATGCATGGCTTGGAGTTGACTATGCCAAAATAGTGGTCCTCGAGGAGGAATAGTCCACGATCCTCAGGCGAGTGGACTATTCCTCCTCGAGGACCACTATTTTGGCATAGTCAACGACAAGTCATGCATTATTTATTATATTATATCGAACATTTGTTATTGTGTTTTTTTTGTTGTGCAGTTATGCACATAGTTAATTCCGGGTACGAAATCGGTCTTGAAAGAATTGAGTTACTTAAATATCATCGGAGAAAACAAATTAAATTCGAGACATGAGCAAAATCTTGCGTTAACACACAATTAAACCAGAGATAAATAAAGTGACTATTATATTACGCATGTATATACGTTAATAACTCACCATAACGAATTTACAGCATATAATCGAGAAAATTTGATCTTGCATCGAAGCGTGTTTTCTGGATTTCAACACGGAAGTGTCTACAATTATCATGCGTATTTGAAATCGAGGATCGCCTTTCGTCAAACTGAACCGGACCGAATGTGGTTATCTACCGGGAAATCGGTATTTCTAATGATATAGGCCTACCGATACAGCAAAAACTACATTTAACGCAGGAAACGCACAGGATAGTTTCAGATTGACTGTGTGTTCAGGTGGCAATACGATTGTGCAAATACAAATGATGTTACTATAAATAGAAAAATAATAGTAGGTGAGTATGTGGGCTACTAGGGTACTATCGTAAAATAGTATAGCAGTAGGCAGCCAATCAGAACGCGAGAAAGTCACGTGATATATAATATGAAGTAATAATATGTTAGTGAGAGCTGATATCTATTGGCCGATATCAAGCTAATCAAGTATAAGTTATTTCTTGACGGGAGCAGCCCTGGTGCAGCATTACAGATCCCATGCCAGTGCATTATATAGAGGATCTCACATGAGTTTCTATTTTATACGGAATTTATCAACCGAGTTCACTAAATTCGATTTGAGCCGAGGTTTACCGAGTCTCAAATATAATTTAGAGGACGAGGTTGATAAATTACGTATAAAATAGGACGAGTGTGAGATACCTTTTATCACATGATCAAATAAACCCGAAGCAACGCGCAATTTTCATCGAAAACAACAATCATAAACTACAGCGATCGCAAGTTATTTGAAGAACGCCGTGACGTCATCGCACGCGCTGATATTAAACGTGTCTATTACCGATAATTATGAAACTGCTTTTATGACCAAATTATGTGATAAATATATATATACGAGTCTCGCATATATAAGATAATACACTAGCTTACAATGTCAAGGTAAATATTGTTAGTCCAATGTATTATCTTATATATGCGATGTTCCCTATGGGAGACTCGCATATATATTTGAGAATGTACATGTATTGTCACAGGGATTTCGCAATATTACAGGAAGCTCCAGTCATGGAAGTGTTAATTAGATCAATGATAATATAATACCGTTCATTGATATCGGCCCCAGGTAATTTCATATCAGCCTGATATTTCTCGGCCGATTTTAGATTAGCCACGTAATAATCCCGCATATAAAATTATGTGTTATGCTGCAGACCACCCACTAGCTCGGAGATTTTCCAATTTGACGGCACGAATTTGTATTCACAATCAACTGGTGCATCAATATGAATCTTCCCGTTATGATTTATCCATAGTATCCATTCCGATGTCGCAGATTTAGCTCAACTTAACTTTGAACCCATCGGCTCTGACTCGAGGGATACATGCGATGTTCAACATTCACATCCAAATATCAAATAGCTATGTTCCTCGACGTATGGCATAAGATAGGAATGTTTTGTCTTATGGCATCAGTTAATAATACATGTAGGTCCCACATCCAGTTGAAACACACAATCGGGTGGGCTATAAGGACAGCTTAACCCTTACTGTATACTCAATACTCTTTGATTATATGCACGGTTGGGAATGACGTGGTTTCGAGTTGACGACTACCACGCATTCAAAATGGCCGAAGCGATCGCAAACGCTAAAACAAACGATGAAAAAGGTAATAAACTAGGATAATTATATATGACACTGTATGTTGGCAGCTACGAGCATATGCTATACTATTTTTTCAAACAAGCTGATACCTAATTTTTGTCCAGACTCAGTTGTTTGCGCTAACCTTCTGACTAAAGTTGTCAGTTGAAGGATTCTCCTAGAAGTATGGTCTTGTGTATTCCACGAACCTGCGACTGGAAACTTTGGTCAGAATGTTATATAAAACTACTGAGAATTTCCGAACAAATACGGTATCAACCTTATATTTTAAAAATAAACTAACTTATGCTCGTAACAGTCAAAATTCTATGTTTTGTTTCCTCATATAGTATATTGTTCTGTGCGTTTGCACATTTTGAATGCGTGGTCATTTGTTGAAATTATAATCTAAACATAATCCATCAGTGAATATGAATTCCTCTGCACCTTCATTACGTATTTAAGGTCTGCCGTCTGCGTATGTATCCTGCACACCCATCCATATTAATAATAAACCATTCCAGTGTATACTTTTTATAACTGAGTGGGAGAGTTCATTTAATAAGGAAAGGCTTCAATCACAATGTAACATTGCGTGTGCATAAGAGCACGTGGCACATCGGTGTGGGTAGGGCATATAAATTACCTTTGCACGACGTATTTGACGTCATGACCATAGTCGGCAACTGAATTCGCATCGTTGGCGTGAATTGATGTGTACATCCGATAAAAACCAAACAAGTTTGCGGGTTCATTGTTGTGTTGACAAAATCGTCATCTCTAATAGCGTCTTTTGGTACATGGAGATTTGTCACCTGGTTTTCTCTTTTTGAACCCACCGACTTTGCCTGGAGGCATGCGATGTTCAACATCCAGATATCAAATGTGTACGTTCCCCGACGTTCTTGAAAATATTGTATAATGACTACAGGTACATGGTGTCCCGTAGTCTAGTGGTGAATGTAGAGTTGGCCGTGAACGGGAACAATGAAGAATCCGGAAAGTTTGATATTTTTATATTTTAACCCTTTACCCAACAGAAGGGCCCTGTGCCAATGCATTCTCTTATATATGCGAGTCGACCATAGGTCGCCTCGCATATATAAGAGAATGCATTGGCTTAACACATTCAAAATTATAAAATTGTTAAAGAATGTAAGAAAAAATGGTAAAAAGTGTTAAAAAAAGGAGCCGGTTCCAATGATACCCATATTTGTATGGTTCTATTGAGACAGACCGAAGATATTTTAGGCTGTTGAAGCTTTATTTGGCCGGTTTTGGCCGGTTTGTTGGGTAAAGGGTTAAATAAGTTACTCCCGATAACACAACAGGTAGACGAACAGAGGGGTTGTTATTCCAACGTTTGCTTTATCATGCGTCCAAATAACGTATATGACGTGCACAATACTATTGTTTACGATGGGATGGTACTGGTTTTATCCTCCCTCACTTATACAATGGTTGCTACCAGTCATAACCAATTAAGAATATGTTCTTGTTAAGTATGCTTGTGTGTTCTTGTACTATACCATTTACATCTCCCACGTATTTTGCTTATCTATACAATTAACCTATCATTACAATCACTGGGGAAAGGAAGTTTATCCCAGATCCGGGAACACATATAACAATAAATATACTAACCTATGTACTATCGGACAATGGCTGGAATGTCTGCTTTGGGTGTTTCCACATTCCATCTTCACCAAGCCTAGATATCTTGCATCTGACATTTGCAGAATGAGGTCTCCAGAGGGGGAATTTAGTGTTGCTACCCCACACATATTTCTAGCGTCACCAAATTCACCATCTGATATATTCTGCTTAGACTCATCGTCTGGGGAAAAATCTATAGTCTAAATTAACACTGTTTTTAGTTACTTGTCCCCCTTCTGTTCAGTTTCTATATCCCCTTATTTGCAAAAGAGTAAATGCATATTAGACACTGTATTAGAGGTGACTAATGGGTAAAGTTCCCGTGAACATCAACAACGTCAACTGGGGAATTTCAATCTGATCCTAGGTCCATCATAGCAGTTGAGGCCTAATCAGAATGAGGTTCCAATAGGGTGAGTTGGGTGACGCTAGTCTGCCGTCCAGGTTAGCGTCACTACATTACCCCATTTAGGACCTCATTCTGCTTAGGCCTAATCTTCTCTGGAGAGTTTCTTCATTATCAAACTTCTATAGAAACTTCTTCATTTAGATTCCATTTCTTTGTTGTTTAATGTCTATATATCCCCAAATTGGCAGACGACACATTGCATAATCGAGGTTCCCAATGGGTGTACATCACAATATTCACCATTTGGGAACTTCAATCTGAGTCTACGTCTCCCATAGCATATGAGACCATGCAGAAAGAGGTCCCCAGACAGTGAATTGGTGATGCTAGCCCGATGTGCGGAATAGCATCACCAAATTCACCCAAATTGGCAGACGACACATTGCATAATCGAGGTTCCCAATGGGTGTACATCACAATATTCACCATTTTGGAACTTCAATCTGAGTGTACGTCTCCCATAGCATATGAGGCCATGCATAATGAGGTCCACAGACAGTGAATTTGGTGATGCTAGCCCGCTGTGCGGAATAGCATCACCAAATTCACCCTGACCTCAATCAGCTAATGTCGCCACTTCCCTGAGTGTTTGTATTCTATTTTCAGAAAGCGTCAACGGTGGGGTAGAAGACTCGGTAGGAAAATACCAGAGACCTGGAACAGCCAGAGTGACAGCTATAGTGACTCACTGCATGTTGCACGTTGATTGTGTCGGACACCTGTGATAATTCTTAACCCTTCCATGACTGGAGCTTTCTGAAATTTATTAAATAACATGTGCCAATGAATTATCCTATATACGCGAGTCTCCCGTAGGGAGCATCAAATATATAAGATAATACATGTACATTCACATAACGATATTTACCTTAACCTTGTTAACCAGTGCATTCGATTACACACGTATATGCGAGGCTCCCTATGAGTCTATGTAAACATACACTCAGATTCATACTGATACTGAGTCTATTGCATTCCCATCAACGTTTCATTTCTGAACGGTTGTGGGCTTACCCCAAATTACGTCACACCGCACTAAATATAAATCTGAAATTAGTTGTGATTGACAGGCGTAAACATGGTCACGTGCCAGTGCCGGCATGGCCGCTTCAACCCTGTGAAGCAGATTCTAAGAATCGGAATTAATAGTTGCAGGGTTTGTGACTTTTCGTTCGGCGGTTGTTTTACTGACAATAAAGGGAAACAACTAGCTTCCGGGATCCAAAATAATATGTACAATAACTAAGGCAGATCTTCTTGAAATTATAAAACATGTCAATTTATGTGGATCTCTTGGACAGGCGATTTGTCGCCCATGTTGTCAAAAAATAACACAAATCAACGGCCACGAATCAAAAATACATGAATGTCGGGACTATCTGATAAAACAACTACAGAACTAAAAAAAAGTTAAATGGCATAACAAAACGATCTATCAGTTCCCAGTACAGTAGTACCACCGCAGCCAAAACGAGCGAAGAGCAACACAATTCTACCACCAACCCCACCGAAACCCTCCCGACCTTACACGGCCGTATTATTAGCTCCAAAGATTGGCCAGTTGTACCCTAATTACAGTTTCCTGCAATCCAACTTCCCGTGATTCTTGATTTTAAACTTTCGACCGCTCGTCAACAATCTACTTTATTTGTATAACATGACGTCATGGATACTATTTTAACAACATTTAGCTACACCTTCGGAATTTCCACACCGAGAGCACGTGACATGTTACTATTTTTTGATTGGGGCACACATTTCTTGGAGCTAAGTTTTGATTGGCGGTAATTACAAGGAATCCCGGTTATGGGAAATGAAAACTGAACGAAAGGTCGTCAGACCCACTATTTTTTATATGTGGGTATGTAGTTTACTCCAGACTGTATAATAACATGCACTGACACATGATATGTAATGTTGCACCAGCGCAACTCTCGTCATGAATGTGTTGATTCTCCCGTTCTGTTATAAAAGTATGACATGGACTGGTTTATTATTCATTTGGAGGGATGCTCAGGTTAAACGATCAGACGACAACCAGATGAAAAGATAAAAGATAATACATATTCAAAAGAAGTCATTCATTAGCGGGAAATGTCCATATAATATGATCAGCAAACACAGTTTGTTGAACTTATTATCTGGACATTTCCTACGGAAATACTGGTCAATGCATATTTAGTATATAATAGGTTACTTAGTGATGAACCGATTATCGGTATCGATAATCGTCATCGGCATATTTTTGGGCAATGGCAGACAATTTGTACCGACACACGAGTCATCTATTGAATAGTATGTTGTGATATATATTTTGTAGCGGTCGCGGTGTTAATGTAGAATGCTTATGCTTCTCTACGCATAGTCTAGATACATCCGTCACAGTCGTTCGACGCTTAGTTAAGCAACTTCGAGCTTGGTTGTCTGTTTGTAATTTACGTTAAACGGTCGTTGCAGATTAGCCCAGTAACAGTCAATATAGGTATATAATATATGTGCAATAAACAATAACACGAAATGGACAACCGATTTCACGATAACTATACCTATTGGTTATGTTAATTTCCAAGTATTACAACAGACAATGTGTTAACCATATTACATGACTTGTAGTGTAGTTGGCAACTGACTCAATCAGCTACCGCCGAGGATATATGCATGTGCCGTCGACAGATGTTGATTCCCCCCACGGTTCGCGTTACCACTTGACAAATCCAATGACAAAAATAATTAATTTGGAAAACAATATTTTCAATTGGCAAACATTTTGGCAAGTTACTTTTGATTCCTCAAGAATGTTTAATAATATTTATCAGCCAATACCACTCATTTCTGGGAACTTTTAAAAATTACAAAATTAATGGTATTAATTGTGGTGATTGATAAGGTTGTGAAAAGTTACCACCTCTATCAAGATTCAATTAATCTGATATCATTAGTATCGAATGGATGGTTTGTTAGTAAGTATGTTGGTTGTGTTTACATAGCTATTCATCTTTGTTTCGATGTGCCTTTCTGAGGAAGAAACCCTTCTGCAATTGCATTGTTATTCCGTTGGTTTATTGTTCTGTGATAAACCCCAAGTATCGAGGCGAAATTATTAATAATTAACTGCTTTCCTATCGATATCAAAGGTCTTTCAAACAGCGATTGTCTAAATAATCAAAATAAAAGAAACCATGTTGTAGAAACTAATAGCATTTGTCAACTTCTAACAGCTTTTGGCAAAAATTACTTTCATTTGGCAAAAGTAAATTTTGGGCAAGCGCGGACTCGATTTTCCCCACATCGTTTCATCAGTACTTCTTATATATACGATCAATGTATGCATATTTCTTATCTATGCAGTATATAAATATGTCTACACATGTGGAAAATACCACTCTACACTCTACGGTCTTTGTTGTGGTATATCGAACTTAGAATTTCCAATTTAGAATTGCACTCCCCTTACTGACCAAATACCCTAACTCTCGAAAACGTCATCTGCACCCCTTGAGTTATTGCAGGTAACGAGTCACCAACCTCCAACTGATGGTGTTTGAACATATTTTATTTGACACACTTTACACAGTACATTTTATACATTGACAATTGGAATCTAAATATATATGATATGAGTTATTCAAAAGGGAAGGGAGCACAAGTTATTCAACTTAGAATATTGCTCCTCTTCCTTAACAATATTGAAATACATAATACTATTTATATATGGAATTATGCAGGACTTAAATTTAGCTTATAGTTGGAATGTAGTACCTAAAACGGGGGGGGGCTCGAGATTGAGGGTGCTGTATAAAGTGAGTGGACAGATATCAAGGAGGGTGTAGGTCATATGGCGAGCTGAGCCGAGTCTTTTGATAGCAATATGGGCGAATACATAAAGATATAGGCTTATTTGGATTTTGAAGATTTTCCGTCAATGCAATCTACCTGACGATGCAATGAGCGATTGCGTATTGCTAAACAATTTATCATTTAGAGTATTGGATATGTTGCTTTGACCAAAGAGGATATCTTCAACACTATCAACGAAAATTCCATTTAGCCAAAGGCGTTGGAGGAATAGTAAGTGACTTTCTTCAAATAATGGGCACTGGAAGAAAAAATGCAAGGCGTCTTCAATATAAAACCCGCATTAACAGTGGGCTGGTATGAAAATATACTTTCCAAGTTTATCAAAATTAAGATCGCTGCAGTTATACCTTAGCTTGGTGTGCACGATGTTCCACTTGCGAGAGCCTGAATTTAAGTATGGTGGCGGTCTTGGGGGAAAGATAGGCAATTTGGCATACATGTACATTAATTTCAATATGTCGGTTTTGGTGCGATCAGATGAATCATTTATTACCACTGCATTCCATTTGATTACCATCAGGCAGAATGGTCGATTTAAAATGCTCCGTATTGTTGCGTTTCTGTAAGAAAAATAATGGATATTGATGTGAGTAGGTAGATTGATCTTTAGCAAAGGTCGGCAAAAGTGTACTCAGGTAATTGGGAGCTTTATCAAGAATTATATTTTGCCAAGTATTAAATTTATGGTGTTCGCGTCTGGTGTCATGTGTAGGCCATCCTAGTTCAGTGAGGAGTTTTTCATTCGAAACAGATTTATTTAACCCACAAACAATTCGAGCGTCGTCGTAATGTGTCCGATCAAGCAGTACAAGAATAGTGTTCAGTGCGTGAGCACAAATTACATCTCCGTAATTCATAAGCGGCAAAATAAAGGTTTTTTAATTGTACATACAAGTTATCCGATTAACTGTGAATTTCAATCGTATCAGTTGCGATAGGCGAGATCTTCAGCGTCCACACAAATTACCCATTTGCTTGTCCCAATTGAGGTTAGACTGAAGAAACACACCAAGATGTCTGTGTGTTTCGACCTGCTCGATTAACTGACCGTCCATTGTGACACTTAAAGTATTGTAATTAGATGATAAGGAAAAATTCATTACTTTTGTCTTAGAAGAGTTGAATTGTACCAGCCATTGTTAGGACAAGACAGATATACTTTCTACGTCTGTTTGCATGTTCTGTTCATATGAGGTACTAGCGTCTTCGAATGATGTAAAACACGTGTCGTCGGCGTACATACGCGTGAAAGATATTAAATTCTCATGTATATCATTTATAAAAACTAGGAAGAAAAAAGCGGCAAGGAAATATCTTTGGGGCACTCCTGCTTTCAGTTGCTAGGGACTCGAAAATGTTTGTTCAACATTTACTCTTTGTAATTTTGAATCCAGGCCAGAAGTCGTCCGTTGACTCCGCATTGTTCAAGCTTAAATAACAGCCCCTCGTGCCAGACTCGATCAAACGCCTTGGAAATATCCCAAAAAGTAGCACATGGGCACAATTTCTGATCTAGAGCCTGCCACAAGGAGTATTGTATTTCCAGCAGCTAGTATAGTGTGCTGTGGCCAGGAATGAAACCGGACTGATAACAATATATTAATCCGTTATTAAAGAAATGATTGGAAAGGTATTTCAATGCCACTTTTTCAAAAATCTTTCCAAGAATGGGTAACAGTGAGATTGGTCGGTAATTGTCAGTAGCGGATCGGTCATTTTTTGATGAATTGGAATAACATTCGCCTGTTTCCAAGAATCGGAAAACCATCCCGATTCAAATGACATTAAAAATAAAATGCGAAGAGGGACTACCACTCGGTCAATCGTTCCGTGTAACATGCGAACGGTATATCATCGATCGTGACAGGTAAATCGGATATGTTATTATCACTTTTTTTTCGGAAAATAGGAAGCTTGCATTTAGAATTGTCGATATCTGAATTAGCAACAAATATTTCATTAAGGAGACAGGCTTTGAAATCGTCATCAAACACCAAATTTCCGCTGCTGTGTTGCAGGGGGTGGAATGCAGGAGTTTGGTGCATTATCAAGAAGCTCTTTGAAAATGTGCGAGAATTGTTTGCTGATGAATCGGACTTTATTGAAGTCTCGAGATCTTGATCAAATTTAGCTTTTTCATACTTTTTCATGTTATTTACAGAATTTCGTCTCTTTTTGTACCTAATCCAATCTTTCGTTTTCCCCAATTCAAGGGCTATGCGGCGTAAACGATTTCTACTGCGGATGGCAGATCTTAGTTCAGTATTGAACCAACACTTGTCGTTTGTTCGTATAAGAACTCTATTTCTGGGAACTGTTTCTCTCATTATTGTGAGAAATTTTCTGGAGAATACACAACTCGCCGAGTTTATGTCTTCAGTACCTTTCAGAATGTTATTCCAATCTAGTTACACAATCAGTGACCGAGCTCGTTCAAAATCAGCATCTCGATACTGCCAAACAGTACGATGAAATGACTTTTGTGGACTATACTCAACGGCGACGTATGCATATACTGCATAGTGGTCTGATATACCGAGATCCAAAACATCGGCATGGTAAGATACATCTTCACTGACTAGAATGGGGTCGAGGAGGGTACTAGTAGTTTCTGTTACTCTAGTGGGAGACTCAATCAGGTTTCTTAAACGGTAGGCATCTTTTATAGTATTTAGTTTAGAGTCGGGGATGATTGCGTTTGAGTTGAAATCTCCTTTGAGTATTAGCGGCAAGTTAAGATCCAATGCAATGTCGATAAACTCATCTAAAAGTGTCCAATATTCAGGATCGCAAAATTTATCATATCTGTAAGATATGCACAATAAGTAGCTAGTTTGGGGCTTATAAATTCTGAACCACATGACCGAGTTATCGAATTCCAGTTCCGGTATACGCGAAAATGATATATGGTTTGCAAAATAGAATGCAGTGCCTCCCCAGAGTTGGATCCATTATTTCGTATTGGTTCACAAAAGGATTGGATCAATATATTTTCGGATGGAAACGTATCATCAATGTGTGTTTCAGTAAAGCAAATAACATCATAATCATTTAGTATGTAGGCAATTTTGGCGAGTTTGTGTCTTAAGCTTCGTATGTTTAGATAAAATATGATGAAGCTCATCCCAAAAGGGGTCGAATTTGTTCCAGGATGTGGATGGATATCTCCACAAATAATCAGGAGTAGAGCAACAAGCGGCACCAGTCGGACAGCTGTTTTTAGACTTGATATATTGACGGAGAATATTGGATTTTTTCCAACGTACTTTCGGAGATCAAAGCCACTATTAGCGTATGTGAAATGCCCTATGGAAGCACGATACTGTTGGATATTAATCCCTATGAGAGATGGTACAAAAGTAAAGTTCCAATTTGTGCTTCGGAAAGGGAATCCCAAACATCAGAAGAATCAGCTCAACTAACCATGGACCGGGGGTGATAAACTTGTATACTGTCAATGTGAATTTTGTTTCGTAATTTGGATTACATTGTATATTATCATGTTGTGTAAAAACTTCCTTCCTCGGTTTCGAGAAATACACATTTATAAAGATATAATCGTTTAACAATACGAAAGATCGGATCCCCGACATCTTGTCTTGACTGTCAGCCTTTGTACATTCTAGGGGCAATTTAATGGGCTTCATCAATGGAAAGATAAAAACATACTAGCGAACGTGTATAAAGTTAACAAAAGCGGTTCTCAGTATTTCTGGACAGGTAATTTAATGGGAATGTGCTGGCATTTAAGCACTACTGTAACGTGAAGGCAGACTCAAATGGGGGGGGTGAGATACCAACATATGTGTATCACCAACAATGATATATATAGACATAATTACTTGTTTTCTGTAATGTTGGCAAAGTCGACAACATTGATGACGGTTGATACCGAATATCCATGCATGCGTGACATCTCGTCACGTAGTTATTTATTATACATTTTAGATTTAGGTTGTTAATTTATGGGGGTTTTAAGGCGAGGTATATATACGCAACCAAAATATTCCAGGAATATTCATATGTATACCTTTAAGTCTATATGTATCGAAATGATAATGAAGACCGTTGTTAGACATTTCACCAAGATTGAGATGTGCTAGATAAGTTCCTGAGTTTCCCCAATTTGAATTAAGTCCATATGGGAGGCTCTCCAATTCTAGTTACAAGGACATCCCTTCACGATTGGTCTCTCCACCCGCTAAAGATTTTGAGTGCTGCTGATATTGTTTTCAAGACAGAATACATCAATATATAAGAGGCAATAGAAACACATAACAAAATATGAAATACCACCGAGAAAACCAAGAACAGAACAAATATCAAAAGGCAACAAAACATAAATATCAAGTTATATATATGTATGCATGAATAGGTGTCATTTCTCACTTACATTTACACAATACCACATATAGCCTTGGCTTTCATCACCGTATATTTGAAACGCTAAAGGCATGTGCATGTGATGTGGCATAGGTAGGTCAATGTAAACGGAAGATCACTGGGTCGCCTAGATTGCTCTTACAGTATCAGAACACATGACCGATGTCCAACGGTGGCTAAGTACAGCTGATTGTCATGGCGTGACGAATAGATACCGGAAACTAGGTCGATCTCATCTGATGCGGACTGATAATCAGATAAAAATCAAAGTTATACAACGGTAGCAAAACACGAGTCGTTTTGCAACCAGCGAATATAAACAACATTAAAGCGTAGGTTAGAGGTAAGGCGTACCCGTAAACGTTAGGATGTGTGCCCTGGGGTTTCTAGCTAAGTAATTATGGGTGCAGATAATGTGAGGGTCTAACATTTCACCTATTTTGCTCGGACTGTATCAAAACATCCGGAAAGGGGGGTCATATGCAGAACCAGTTCACAGGTCACGTTTCGGCAACAACGAGTTACCTTTCATAGTGCTGTTAATTTTATTTCTCTGCTGATTTGATTTTTCAAGGGATTTAATCTCCGGTGGGACCAGTGGTTCTTATAAATATGAACACGTCTGAAGTCACATTCGCGCAATTCAATCTGATGAAAACAGAAGATGGGTAGTTAGCTGATACATATATATCTGTGACTCGTGTAAAATGTGCCGATTAGTTCCAAATATATATCAGTATTTCTATAAAAGATGGAATACATTTCACTGTACCGCTTGGTCAAAGAAAGTTAAATGCAGGTTGGGTCTGTGCGTGGGCTAAATTTTGTTCCTTACACTGTTAAAAATCACCATCGGTTCGACTGTGTCTCACCGTCATAATCGACGGCCCCACCGTCATAATCGACGGCCCCACACCGTTCCATCAGTTTGACGGCCCCACGCCGTTATTTTATGTGCCCATGAAAATTGACTAAATTAAATATTTTCGTGAATCTAAGTTATGACGTAAAATAGTATATTTATCGGCGACCATATTATTTACGGCAATGACTCCATACCATATGACTGAATCTGACTCTGCTGATATTTAATGTGTAGTATTAATTGTTTCTATTCAATACAATGATCCAGCATTCATTCGGTCCGTCTAATCCTAAGTACGTAATTACGTTATTATCAAGTCGGGTGTCTTTTAGCAATCTATTCTAATTACATTAAGGACGATCGGTTACGTGACTGTGAAAATTCACTTTATTATTAATTTGTCAATTTTATGCGCGGCCAATTTTCCCCAAATTTAATGGAGTCCAAAATAAAGGTTTATGTTCACTTTTATTAGTAATTACAGTAACCAAACACATGGATGCAACATTTTAAGAGTATTATTCATGGTAGATTATGTTAGAAATTCAAAATGAAATATTTGTATAAGTTTTTAAAATCTATTTTTTCGAACCCAAATTCAACAAACACAAATATCATATATAACAACAAAATATGGCAATGTGTACATAAAACTGTGAAGAATGATGAACAATAAAGATATACGCACATTTCTTCAGTTTCATTAAGAGTTTTCGCTTGGAAGCAGTTTACAAATGGTAGATTTCATTGCTCAGAAAGGCTATTTGGGAACTGAATTTGATGGGTCAAGATAATGTTCACTCAAGCCAGCTGGGATTATGACCAGCCAGTGCTGAACCATGAGCATACTATATCCTGATTCAGGCTGATTGGTGACCTAGTTTCTGGGCTATGTGGTACCCCGATTGGGGATTACACAGTTCTTTTGTCAAGAGATTCAAGACACACCACTGTCCACATATATTAACATTTAACAGCCACCTCACTACAAGCGACGTCAGGAAAGTAACTCAATTATTTGTAAACAATTGGTTCTTTGTAATTTTATCAAAGAATGCTTGATAAATATGAATATTATTTTATTGTTCATCATTCTTCAGTGTTCAGTACACATTGCCATATTTCTTTTTTGATGTGGACTTTGTGTGTATTGATTTTTGGTTCGAAAAAATAGATTTTAAAAACCTCTATAAATTTCACATTTATTATTTCTAACATATTCCACCATGAATAATACTCTCAAAATGTTGCATTTATGTGTCTGGTTACTGTGATTACTAACAAAGGTGAACATAAACCTTTATTTTGACTCCATCAAATTTAGAGGAAATTGGGTTAGTAAAGTCCTTAAGACGGTCTGATTTCGGTTCCGTATATAACCGGACACGTTTCAATTATGCGAACACCGGCTTAATCATTGACACTAAATTTGACTTAGAGAGCAGAGATTCATGGCACGTTCCGGGGTCTTGACTTCATTCGACGCAGTGCTGATGTTGGAAATTGCAGTATTGTGACTTAGTATCAAAACACTGGCACATTTACTGACGCTGAGGATACAGGTACAATTAACACTAGCTTCGATGTCAACCAATAGTGACAATAATAACAACAACAACTCAACGAGTAATTTAGAATGTTGAAAATGCAGTTGACACTGACAGTGTTCGGAATCTGATTGTTTCAAAGCAAATGCATGTACATTTACAAGAGGGGATATACATGTACTGTGTGCACCAGTGTAATTCACAAGAGCTTCACATCAACAACACCGTAAACTTTGAAATTAGGCATCGAAGTGACGGATGATCACATATCTACAATTCCAACTTTACCGTTACACGGACAAACTCATCCCGTGTTCATCAATTTTCATTGAAACGTGTGGATATGAGACATTGTCATCATTCGCCATGTTATCGTCAAGTTATTACGACAATTTACCGAGAGTACATTGCAGTACACTATAATTGGTTGGATGTTCTTATCAAACTACATGGCTGACTCAATGATATCGATACTAAGTTTGTGTCGTGATACCAGGATACAGTTTGATGCATCAAGCAGCATCATGCTTTAAATGTTCGACTACAGTAGAACGTTGTCACCAAGTCATCGCGCACAGTTATTATGGTATCTGCTGTTGTCTTGGAGGTTCCAGTCCCAACTAGCTGTTATTGATATACAGTACCAGTCAAAACAAGTGGTATACTAAGCGCACTATTTTCGCGCCCAATATCGCAATAATATTGCAAGTGGAAACGCTTATAAGAATGTCGCTTGTGATATTATTGCAATATTTTGCGCTTAATAGCTCAATAAATATTTACATTTACATTTCATCTAAACTATGATCGTAATATAAGAACTAAGATGTATTGTTCAGTTCCGAATAATACTAGTTTCGACCATTCAAAAACATATGAATCGTAATGCCTACCGGGAATCACATTGTCACCATGAACCTGGCTAATTCTATGGTACATTAGAAAATACAGAGCAAAACATTGGTGTTGACCCATGAAAAATACCATTGGTCTGACCTTTATTAGTTACCGTCTTGATATTAATTAAAGGGTGTTGAACCGTAAAAAATACAACGGTCTGACAGTTACTTTAACGATTTTATACCGCACAACATGCTACAGCCTGACCGTTGTTTAACGGTCAAATGTTGGCAGCGATGTTGCGCGGTCTCAGACCGTTAAAGCGACGGTATTATACCGTGGAACAATCTACGGACTGGCCGTATGTTTAACGGTCAAAAGTTGGCAGCGATGTTGCGCGGTCTCAGACCGTTGAAACGAAGACATTTTTTTTAACAGTGTATGACTGTCCATTTTTTTAATTTAATAGTAGTAAGAGATTAATCTGTGATTATGTTTAGTTGTTTTCGTATCAACTTTAATACTCATGTTTTTAAATGGGAAATAATTCACTCTACTTATGTTGACAAATGGAAAGGCCGTAAGGTCCGTCAGCCAGTGCTCCATTCTGACTTGTTATTGTCACTCCGGAGGGCTAGATGAGATTTTCGTTTACCTGGGTTTATGTGTTACCTTGGTAGGCCCCACTTACCTGTATTGGTTAAACTACAAATACCACTCTACGCCTCGATGTTAGATGGTAAAAGTTACGCGGCTATGGGGTCTTTGTTGTGGTATATATAACTTATAATTGCACTCTCCCTTACTGACCAAATACCCTAACTCTCGAAAACGCCATTTGCATCCCTTGCGTTATAATTTCCCAAACTGTCCAACCGGTTAACCATTTCTTGACTGAAGCTTCCTGATTTGTGGCGAAAACCCTTTGCCAATGCATTCTCTTATATATGCGAGTCGATCATAGGTCCCCTCGCATATTTAAGATAATGCATTGGCCTAACAAATTTTACATTATTTTTATAATTTCAGATATACTTCCATGGTATCGCATTCCATGTGTGTGTTCTGTGTATAGGTGTGCCCCTTTTCATGTGAATGCATACTGGTGCTTTGTGATCTGATGGTGGACTTGAACTGACATTTCTAAATAAGATATATATTCCTGTTCATGTCATTTTGGTTCGACCCAGTGTGGATGGTTAATGCGAGTCTAATGCATAATGGTACTGGCTAACTGAGCCACGGTTGACCCCAGACAAATTTAACGTTCAGTTCTGTTATGTAGACCTATTAGGACTAATTACAACACCTCCCCGTGCCCCCCAAATCCTCTTCAACGGTCACAAAATGTGGCGTATCTGATTTTATAGTAATCTACATGTAGATCAAAAGGGTATACAGAATATTAATGTACCATAACTATCTTAATTCGGAGGAAAGACCGCTTAGTTAATTAATACTATATGTATGTCAGTACGGCACCGCTACACCGAGTCGTTAGCGTTAAATGTAATCGAGAGATAACTCGATAACGCTAGCTGAGTGCCTACTCGTCCGCTCTGAAACTTGGAAAATCACACTAATGTTGTCCGTATATACTACCAAACACATGCAGTGTTCAAAACATAAAACACTAGATTCATTCGCGATTTTTCATTTTGTCCCTTTTACGAGTTTAGGTGGAGTTTTGCCAACGTCTTAATATTTGGGGAGGTTGCTTTCATAGTAGAGCGTTTACACTTTGGGGCGTACCTACGGTATATCGATGTACCTGCTCATGTATTAGCCTTGTACCTTGATAAGCCCGTTTGAATTTGGCGTCAAGAAGATTCGTTTTGAATTTGAGTAATATATATCACCCGTTAATAAGGTTACACGCTGCCAGGAGTAAACCGTCCACTCTAAAACTTTGAAAATCGCACTGAAGTTGCGCGTGGATCATGCTAAGCACATCCACTCGTCAAACAGTTTTTATCTCAATGTTTGATTTTTGGAGTAATTTTCCCCATTTGATTTTCGGTGGAATTTGCCAAGTCTGAACCCACCGATGCATGCTCTTCGTTGAGCAGGTTGCATATATAGTAGAATGGTCAAATTTTGTAGGCGTACCTGCAGTATACCGACTTATGAGCTCCTTCATTAAACTCGCTCCTTCGTTAGTCCGTTTGGATTTGGGGGTAAAACTAGGTTAGTGATAGACTACTTAAATAAACGTATTTATGTTATATAGCGTTGTCATGCGTAAACCGTTCCCTCTGAAAATTAGAAGATCGCACTCTAGATGCGCGTGAACACTACCCATCAGATGCACTAGTAAAGCAATTGTATCTCTTTGTTTGAATTTTGCCCCCTCACGATTTTCGGTGGAATTTTTCAAAAGTCTCAACCCACACCGACTCGCACACTCCGTTGGGCAGGCTGCTTTTAGAGTACAGCGGTCAAACATTGGGGGCGTACACACAGTATGCCGACGTACCTGCTACGGTATTACCTTGCTCTTTCATTAGCCCGTTTGGATTTGGCGAAAATGGTAGGTCCAATTTTGTTGAATGTTGGAACCATACCCTCGCCGCAGAAATAATACACACAGACATATATACTTTTGTCAAATGGTCACGTGAGTGACTAGTTAAGTGCAGCCCCACCGTTAGTATCAAGGAAGAGCCCGAATGTAGTTCACACACCCCTACTCATGGCTCGATAAATGACAGAATGACAGAACTATCCTTGATAGTTCTGATTCATGGGAAAGTCAAATATGTAGTATACTATGATGTGACTATCAAAGCACTGATTCATGTACTGATACAAGAGGATACACGCGCCAGCATAATTCACAAGAGCATCGATGTCAACCGCTAGTGAACAAAGTATCGACGGCAATGTACACTGTTGAAAACTATACCGCCGTAGCAACATCGCTTCCAACATTTGACCGTTAAAAATACGGTCCGACGGAAGCATATTTGATGATAAGGCCCCCGTTTGGGGCCATTTCAGGAACGATAACTCTATTCTCTGCAGTACTCCCGTCTAGACAGTTTGACCTACATTCTCTGCAGTACTACCGTTGGTGTTTGACCTATATTCTCCGCCCACGCATTGCATCATGGTCTATTTGTATGCCGGTTGTGCATGTCCGGACATGACCCGTTGGTTATATCCAATGGGATAATGTTAAAGTGACACTCGCATTGAAAACTTCAAAAAATTCAAAACTTCAAAAATTTCAAAAACTTCAAAAACTTCAAAAATTTCAAAAATTTCAAAAACTTCAAAAATTTCAAAAACTTCAAAAATTTCTAAAATTTCAAAAACTTCAAAAATCTAAAAAAATTTCAAAAAAGTTTAAAAACTTCAAAATACTCAAAAATTTCAAAAAACTTAAAAAACTTTTCAAAAAGAAACAAAAATGAAAAACAGAAAAAAATTCATAAATTAAAAAAATATGAAAAACTTAAAAAACTTCAACTTTTTCTAAAATTCAAAAATAATTTAAAATTAAATTAAAATTAACTGTCTTTAAATATATCTAACCCACTGCCACTTCTAAGGGTTCCACACTACACCTGAGGGGATATTGAGTGGTCTACACACGTCTCCTAAACCCTAGAATAAGATCCAGCCCATAAGAAACACTGCCTCCTGCAATGCCTGTCATTCGAATCTGACGCAATCACTACTTCTGGCGCAATGCCTGAGTCATTCGAATCTGGCGCAATCCCTACTTCCGGCGCAACGCCTGAGTCATTGGAATCTGACGCAATCCCTCGTGAAACCTACCGGCTGACTCCACACCCATCGGCTAAACGTTGTATCACATGCTTATTATTTGATCATATCGTGGAAATTCAATGTTTTGTCATCACTCATGAGATATAACCCATATCCACTGAAAAAGGGTGGATATCCTCTATTTATTTATAATTTTTTCTTTGTTATCTTTTTTTTATCCCTCTTTTTTATCTACCACCTCCTGTTTTTATTCGCTCTTCTTTTTCTTACAACTTCTAATCCCTCATAATCTTCGAATATCCACTTTCATCTCCAAGTTTTTGAAAAAAATCCTTGTTTAGTAGCACCTCCAGATGGGCTCTATAGAATTTGAACGAGGCATCCATCTTGGATATTACTCTTTATATGACTAAATCCGTTAGCACGCTCTACAGATGGCATATAGGTAGCACGCTCTACAGATGTCATATAGGCCTCTTCACATCTTGTTTTCCATAATTTATTCATTCCTAATCGCTCCATTGACTGTAACAAATTAAATTACCCCCTCCCCCTGTATTTAGAATACATCCTTGATTATTAATATTTCCTCCTTTCATGGTGTGCATGTTCCTTGGGACATCTTTGCTAATGTGAAGCCACACCTATTATATATATATATATATATATATATACAACTTTAAAAGCCCGCGAAAATATTACTCATATTATAGACTTCCCTTTGAAGACCTTTGTATGTGACAATGATCCGTAATATTGTTTCTAAGTGACACTGGCCAGTGAAACTGATACTACGGGTATGAACTAGCCAACTTCACATCGTAACAATAATAAAAGGGACACTTCATCTATATCAGTCTCAAAACGTGTTGGTACACATCTGTGTGGAAACTAAAACCAATCACTCTTCGTCCGTCATCCGTACATAATTGTAATATAATTTTCTCAGAAACCACGGGATCCCTTTGGCTGAAATTTGGTCTCAACATGGGATAAGAAATTATCCATGGAAGACAACAGTGTCCGTGTGGGGAGAAGCTTCGTAGTGTTTCGCTGTCGCCATGGTGTTTGTTTGGGTATAGGCATGGGTGGTGAGTGTGGTTCTCATATGGTCTGAACTAGCCTTTACTGACTGAGGTCATTTAGTGCACATGTCATCACTTCACTGATAACCATTATATGGTCAAATCCCTACAATATCAAACGCAATGTTTCAATAATGGGTTTTCTTAAAATTTTGACTAAATATTGGTTATATTATACGCATCAGCGATCCTTCTTAATAACGCTCTGTATATTTTCAAACGCATTGCACTAAATGGGTTTGGAATAGCCATACAGGAAAGGAGAAACTGAGGTCCTGGGTAGGTCGACTGCATATAGCAGTATATATGGGATACAGACATGGACAGCAATGGGTTCCTCGTGGCTTCTGGCCTACACATGACATATTAAAGTTAACCACACCCATCGGCGCGCCTTTAATGGGCTATGAAGCGCCATACAGGCTCGAATCATGGCCTTCGCCATGTGTTTCTATTTGAACCCACATTAGTAACTAAATCAAATCTTTCTCTCCAGGTTGTTTCACGCCATAACCTTGATTTGGAAAGCTTGAAGGGCTAATTAAGCTTCACTTTAAATCCCAACATTTTCTTATTTGAAGAACGTATCTGGTTAACCATGTCCACCATAGTAAGCTCATTTAATTCAAAGAGCTTCACAGATAGTCCCACTAGTAATGATGTGTCGTTATTTACTGCAGAAATGGTCATATAGAATACAATACAACACATTTTGGTCACATACCTTAAAGGTGCACGTCACTTTCGCAAGATATCGAACTGACCATGTATACAGTGGAATGACATGTCGGGTATCAAATGTATAATCAGTTCCAGTATTTCGTCCATAAGGCAGTTTTGGTTGTAACATCATTGTGTATGACGGTTCATTCATATGATACCTTAGCGGTTGCACACGATAATGTCTGGTGTATTTTATGTCTTATATCATGTATATTAATTGCTCCATGGATGGTAGGAGTATGGCATTGGTGTCTGGTTCTTCGATGTATTCTAGTCATAGTTCATTCATATTATTACTCTAAAATCTCCATTAAATGGAGAAACTAAAGAGCCCATATTATGTAGACTAGTGTATAAATACTTACTTCATGCATTATTTTCATCAATTATATGTATTATAACTCCCATCAAGATAGGCTGTTATACAGAGGAAACAAAGCATGTACCAAGTGACAGTCTGTACCAAGTGACAGTCTCATGTCACGAAAGGCCTACTATGTGGACACATTTTCTTATCAAAACGCTCTATTATGTAGGGGGTTATCAACCATTGGTCTGGAAAAGGCATACGAGCGGAAGGCGTGTATACACATTTATTCGATGTACTCTTTAATCGTCGATTTCTCTTTATTGTCGTTAATTTATAGCATTATTAGTAGGAATCTAAACTCGCCGTTATATTGAGAAAATAATGCGTCAATACCAGTCAATACTGCTTTATTGGCGGTAAATGAAATTATTGAATCATGTATCGCAGCTAAACAAGCGAGACAACTGATCACAACACAAAAATTAGTAATATTTCTGAAGCCTTGAGTGGGTTGTAATACACAGTGTGAATTTTCATTATTGCTACCATTTAAGGAAACATGCCCCCGATAGGGCTACTATGCGAACACATGTCTATATTAATTTCACATATTCCTTACCGTTCATTCATATATACTCCAAGCTCTCTGTTAATACAGAGGCATCAAAACATTGGTCTGGAAAAGACCTACTATGTGGATGCGTTTATACATATTTACTTGATGTATTCTTTAATTGTTCATTTCTCTTTATCATCGTTCATTTATAGTATTATTAGAAGAAATTTAGTCTAAAATCTCCATTACATGGAGACAATAAAGAGCCCATATGGTGTAGACTAATGCATAAATACTTACTTCATGTATTCTTTTCACCAATTATATGTATTGTACATCCTATACATTTAGTCTGTTATACAGAGGAAACAAAGCATGTACTACGTGGCAGTTTCATATGACGATAAGACCTACTATGTGAACACATGTGCATATTAATTTCACATATTCTTCTCAAAACGCTCTATTTTATACGGGGGGTATCAAACATTGGTCTGGAAAAGGCATGCTATGTGGATGCGTGTATACATATTGACTTCATATATGCATTCATAGTTCATTTCTCTTAATTGTCGTTCATTTAATAGCATTATTAGTAGAAATATAGTCTAAAACCGTCGGTATATGGAGAATATATAGCGTCAATACTGTTTTATTGTTGGTAACTCAAATTATTGCATTATGTATCGCAACTAAACAAGCGAGATAACTCATAAATTCTTAATAGTTTTGATGTCTATGGCAGTTCACACAGTGTATATTTTCATTGTTGTTACCATTTTAGTGCATACATTACTGATTTCTGTGTAAGAACGCCGGTCTCCATTGTTGTTATGATTGTGCCTATAACTGTCCATATTCTTAAAGCAAGTACGGTACCTCTATGTGATATGATCTATAAAAATTTCCATTTTCACAGGTAAATCACGTATAAACGCTCTTTAATGTATAGTTAAACTGAGTTTTCACATGCAGGGCTATGTCTTTGTGGACTATATACGTGGTATACTTTAGTATATACACGAAGTGAATGTGTTCTAAGTATACATATCTGATTTATGTATACGTCCGTGTTTCTTAAAGCAAATCCAATACATATTAGTGCGTTATATTATGATGTACATTAAGTGCCCTTTTCACTGTTAAATCAAGTAAAAAGGCCCTCTACTATAGTTAACTATTCAGTTCCACGTACGCTATAAGATCTATGGTGGTCCGGTGTGTCTTATCAATATGCCATTATATGCACGAATGTAATGTGTTCAAATATGTGGGTTATGATGTATACTTTAATGTTAAAGTATATAAGCACTCTTTAAGATATGCATATGCAGAATGTTGCCTCTTTACACTGACAGAAAAAACGGAATATATAATTTTGAGTACTACTCTTCATAAAACGTTAGAAAACCATAATCTAACAACGAATATCGAAGAACAATGTAATTACTTGATAAGCATTGTAAATATTTCGTCTGTTTTTAAATAAAATGGAAATATTTCGTCTATTTGAAATACAGTTGGAAGCAAAAATCAAGTATTTAAATGAAATTTGGACCAAAATCTTATAATTTGAGAAAACGTATATAATTTCTATCGAAGTCTTATAATAAAGGAAGGCTTTGTGCGAATCCATTCGGTCTAATGTGTGAATGTGTTCATCATCGCAAATATAATGATGCAGAAATGAATATTTCCTAGAATAATGTTAACATAGCTTGTATTTAACCGAAATAATATAGCATATGAGTTAAAATGTTTCATATTAGGACCATAACGAACCAATGCATAAAAATACAATATTTTGTTTTTCATTCTCGATCAAAATAATGCAGGGTTGTCAATTATCAACAAAAAACAAATACTTTGAAACAAAAACGATGACATAAGAAGGAATATCCAAGAGCTAGTGTGAAAATAACCCTCACATTTATAAAAAAAAAACAATAAAATTAAAGTTTTCGAGTAAGTCCTTCAAATTTATTGAATGTTTTCGTCTATGTTGGATCAAATTTGACACAAAAATCAATTAGCTCACTAACAGTTCGCGCAATATCTCATATTTTGAGAAAACGTTTGCAATTTTAGACAACAATATTGCTAGTGAAGGTGAATATTTCATCCTGGAACTCATGAAATATGATAAAAATAGATGTAAAGACACTTCACGAGCCCTCATATATTTGAGTTATGAACATAAAGTCATCTCATAGTGCCATTGTACCCCATAATTTGGTCAGGAGAAATATGTATTTCATATTTGACCCTTCATCTGTGGTAAAAAATGAATTAAGGGACATGGGAGTGGTGTCCCTGGACATTAACCTAGAGCATAAATTGACTCAATTATGCAATTTTAGGCAACATTCTTGCCAGGGAAAGTGTATATTTCATGTTGGAACTCATCCAATGTGATAAACATGCATCATAAGACACTTAATGAGCTCTGATGACTTTGAGTTATGACAACAACGGCATCTCATACTAGATTGTAAGCCATAATTTGGTCAGGAAAAGTGTAAATTTCATATTTTATCCTACATGTGTTTTAACAATCAATGTAATTACACCCCATCGGTCGCCTAGACACAGCGTAAATGTTCTCAAGTTTTCAATTGTAGGCCACAATGTCGGCAGTGAAGGTAAACATTTCATGTTGGAACCCATGAAATGTGATAAAATGGATAAAAAGACACTTCCTGAGTCCTTATGACTGAGTTATGAACATAAAGGGAACTCATAGTGTATTGTAGGTCATAATTTGGTCAGGAAAATTGTAAATTTCATGTCTTAAGCTCCATGTGTTTTTAAAATATATGTAATTACAACCATTGGGTACCTAGAGATCAATCCACAGTCCATATGTAGTCCATATGCAATTTTAGGGAACAGTTTTGCTAGTGAAGGTGAACATTCCATGCTGGAACTCATGAAATATGATAAAAATAGATGAAAAGACACTTTCTGAGGCCTTGGTCGGGAGAAATGTGTATTGTATTTTGACCCTTGATGCGTGGTAGCAATCAATGAAATTACACCCCATGGTATCCTCAGATATGAAGCAACATCATAAATGCACTCAGTTTTGGCAATTTAGACAACATTGTTGATGGGGAAGTTGTACATGTCATGTTGGAACTGGTGAAATGTGATAATAATTGATCAAAAGACACTCGATGAGCCCTGATGGGTTTCAATTATGGTCATAAAGGCATATGATAGTGTCATTATACAACGGGGAAATTTGGGAAGCGCTAACAAAGCGTATCTGCACGGTGTTATACGAATCAAAATGATCCTGATATAAGAAATGCAATCTAGATCATACTCAGTATCTTCGTATCGACTGAATATATCGTTATTCGATGGTGTTCCTGGCATACCTCCGTCTTTACTTTTCTTATGCTTTTGTAGATTGTAGTTCGACGATAATATCTTTATGCACAAATGGCACCCGTGTATTGTCTCGAATCATGGGAAGAACTATCGTCCTTATACCAGCGAAAAGATGAGCAAATATGGTGTGGTATTATAAACTCGCCGCGTTCGTACCTCTATTTATCGTTTAGAGTAATTGTTCTTAGATACAAAAAAATAGGCGCGGCGGCAGTGGGGATGAGGGGGCCGCACGCGCGCCTATTTTTTTATCTAAGAACAATTACTCTAAACGATAAATAGAGGTACGAACGCGGCGAGTTTATAATACCACACCATATTTGCTCATCTTTTCGCTGGTATAAGGACGATAGTTCTTCCCATGATTCGAGACAATACACGGGTGCCATTTGTGCATAAAGATATTATCGTCGAACTACAATCTACAAAAGCATAAGAAAAGTAAAGACGGAGGTATGCCAGGAACACCATCGAATAACGATATATTCAGTCGATACGAAGATACTGAGTATGATCTAGATTGCATTTCTTATATCAGGATCATTTTGATTCGTATAACACCGTGCAGATACGCTTTGTTAGCGCTTCCCAAATTTCCCCGTTGTATAATGACACTATCATATGCCTTTATGACCATAATTGAAACCCATCAGGGCTCATCGAGTGTCTTTTGATCAATTATTATCACATTTCACCAGTTCCAACATGACATGTACAACTTCCCCATCAACAATGTTGTCTAAATTGCCAAAACTGAGTGCATTTATGATGTTGCTTCATATCTGAGGATACCATGGGGTGTAATTTCATTGATTGCTACCACGCATCAAGGGTCAAAATACAATACACATTTCTCCCGACCAAGGCCTCAGAAAGTGTCTTTTCATCTATTTTTATCATATTTCATGAGTTCCAGCATGGAATGTTCACCTTCACTAGCAAAACTGTTCCCTAAAATTGCATATGGACTACATATGGACTGTGGATTGATCTCTAGGGACCCAATGGTTGTAATTACATATATTTTAAAAACACATGGAGCTTAAGACATGAAATTTACAATTTTCCTGACCAAATTATGACCTACAATACACTATGAGTTCCCTTTATGTTCATAACTCAGTCATAAGGACTCAGGAAGTGTCTTTTTATCCATTTTATCACATTTCATGGGTTCCAACATGAAATGTTTACCTTCACTGCCGACATTGTGGCCTACAATTGAAAACTTGAGAACATTTACGCTGTGTCTAGGCGACCGATGGGGTGTAATTACATTGATTGTTAAAACACATGTAGGATAAAATATGAAATTTACACTTTTCCTGACCAAATTATGGCTTACAATCTAGTATGAGATGCCGTTGTTGTCATAACTCAAAGTCATCAGAGCTCATTAAGTGTCTTATGATGCATGTTTATCACATTGGATGAGTTCCAACATGAAATATACACTTTCCCTGGCAAGAATGTTGCCTAAAATTGCATAATTGAGTCAATTTATGCTCTAGGTTAATGTCCAGGGACACCACTCCCATGTCCCTTAATTCATTTTTTACCACAGATGAAGGGTCAAATATGAAATACATATTTCTCCTGACCAAATTATGGGGTACAATGGCACTATGAGATGACTTTATGTTCATAACTCAAATATATGAGGGCTCGTGAAGTGTCTTTACATCTATTTTTATCATATTTCATGAGTTCCAGGATGAAATATTCACCTTCACTAGCAATATTGTTGTCTAAAATTGCAAACGTTTTCTCAAAATATGAGATATTGCGCGAACTGTTAGTGAGCTAATTGATTTTTGTGTCAAATTTGATCCAACATAGACGAAAACATTCAATAAATTTGAAGGACTTACTCGAAAACTTTAATTTTATTGTTTTTTTTTATAAATGTGAGGGTTATTTTCACACTAGCTCTTGGATATTCGTTCTTATGTCATCGTTTTTGTTTCAAAGTATTTGTTTTTTGTTGATAATTGACAACTCTGCATTATTTTGATCGAGAATGAAAAACAAAATATTGTATTTTTATGCATTGGTTCGTTATGGTCCTAATATGAAACATTTTAACTCAAATGCTATATTATTTCGGTTAAATACAAGCTATGTTAACATTTTTCTAGGAAATATTCATTTCTGCATCATTATATTTGCGATGATGAACACATTCACACATTAGACCGAATGGATTCGCACAAAGCCTCCCTTTATTATAAGACTTCGATAGAAATTATATACGTTTTCTCAAATTATAAGATTTTGGTCCAAATTTCATTTAAATACTTGATTGTTGCTTCCAACTGTATTTCAAATAGACGAAATATTTCCATTTTATTTAAAACAGACGAAATATTTACAATGCTTATCAAGTAATTACATTGTTCTTCGATATTCGTTGTTAGATTATGGTTTTCTAACGTTTTATGAAGAGTAGTACTCAAAATTATATATTCCTTTTTTTTTCTGTCAGTGTAAAGAGGCAACATTCTGCATATGCATATCTTAAAGAGTGCTTATATACTTTAACATTAAAGTATACATCATAACCCACATATTTGAACACATTACATTCGTGCATATAATGGCATATTGATAAGACACACCGGACCACCATAGAGCTTATAGCGTATGTGGAACTGGATAGTTAACTATAGTAGAGGGCTTTTTTACTTGATTTAACAGTGAAAAGGGCACTTAATGTACATCATAATATAACGCACTAATATGTATTGGTTTTGCTTTAAGAAACACGGACGTATACATAAATCAGATACGCATACTTAGAACACATTCACTTCGTGTATATACTGAAGTATACCACGGATATAGCCCACAAAGACATAGCCCTGCATGTGAAACTCAGTTTAACTATACATTAAAGAGCGTTTATACGTGATTTACCTGTGAAAATGGAAATTTTTATAGATCATATCACATAGAGGTACCGTACTTGCTTTAAGAATATGGACAGTTATAGGCACAATCATAACAACAATGGAGACCGGCGTTCTTACACAGAAATCAGTAATGTATGCACTAAAATGGTAACAACAATGAAAATATACACTGTGTGAACTGCCATAGACATCAGAACTATTAAGAATTTATTAGTTATCTCGCTTGTTTAGTTGCGATACATGATGCAATAATTTGAGTTACCAACAATAAAACAGTATTGACGCTATATATTCTCCATATACCGACGGTTTTAGACTATATTTCTACTAATAATGCTATTAAATGAACGACAATTAAGAGAAATGAACTATGAATACATATATGAAGTCAATATGTATACACGCGTCCACATAGCAGGCCTTTTCCAGACCAATGTTTGATACCCCCCGTATAAAATAGAGCGTTTTGAGAAGAATATGTGAAATTAATATGCACATGTGTTCACATAGTAGGTCTTATCGTCATATGAAACTGCCACGTAGTACATGCTTTGTTTCCTCTGTATAACAGACTAAATGTATAGGATGTACAATACATATAATTGGTGAAAAGAATACATGAAGTATTTATGCATTAGTCTACACCATATGGGCTCTTTATTGTCTCCATGTAATGGAGATTTTAGACTAAATTTCTTCTAATAATACTATAAATGAACGATGATAAAGAGAAATGAACAATTAAAGAATACATCAAGTAAATATGTATAAACGCATCCACATAGTAGGTCTTTTCCAGACCAATGTTTTGATGCCTCTGTATTAACAGAGAGCTTGGAGTATATATGAATGAACGGTAAGGAATATGTGAAATTAATATAGACATGTGTTCGCATAGTAGCCCTATTGGGGGCATGTTTCCTTAAATGGTAGCAATAATGAAAATTCACACTGTGTATTACAACCCACTCAAGGCTTCAGAAATATTACTAATTTTTGTGTTAATCAGTTGTCTCGCTTGTTTAGCTGCGATACATGATTCAATAATTTCATTTACCGCCAATAAAGCAGTATTGACTGGTATTGACGCATTATTTTCTCAATATAACGGCGAGTTTAGATTCCTACTAATAATGCTATAAATTAACGACAATAAAGAGAAATCGACGATTAAAGAGTACATCGAATAAATGTGTATACACGCCTTCCGCTCGTATGCCTTTTCCAGACCAATGGTTGATAACCCCCTACATAATAGAGCGTTTTGATAAAAAAATGTGTCCACATAGTAGGCCTTTCGTGACATGAGACTGTCACTTGGTACAGACTGTCACTTGGTACATGCTTTGTTTCCTCTGTATAACAGCCTATCTTGATGGGAGTTATAATACATATAATTGATGAAAATAATGCATGAAGTAAGTATTTATACACTAGTCTACATAATATGGGCTCTTTAGTTTCTCCATTTAATGGAGATTTTAGAGTAATAATATGAATGAACTATGACTAGAATACATCGAAGAACCAGACACCAATGCCATACTCCTACCATCCATGGAGCAATTAATATACATGATATAAGACATAAAATACACCAGACATTATCGTGTGCAACCGCTAAGGTATCATATGAATGAACCGTCATACACAATGATGTTACAACCAAAACTGCCTTATGGACGAAATACTGGAACTGATTATACATTTGATACCCGACATGTCATTCCACTGTATACATGGTCAGTTCGATATCTTGCGAAAGTGACGTGCACCTTTAAGGTATGTGACCAAAATGTGTTGTATTGTATTCTATATGACCATTTCTGCAGTAAATAACAACACATCATTACTAGTGGGACTATCTGTGAAGCTCTTTGAATTAAATGAGCTTACTATGGTGGACATGGTTAACCAGATACGTTCTTCAAATAAGAAAATGTTGGGATTTAAAGTGAAGCTTAATTAGCCCTTCAAGCTTTCCAAATCAAGGTTATGGCGTGAAACAACCTGGAGAGAAAGATTTGATTTAGTTACTAATGTGGGTTCAAATAGAAACACATGGCGAAGGCCATGATTCGAGCCTGTATGGCGCTTCATAGCCCATTAAAGGCGCGCCGATGGGTGTGGTTAACTTTAATATGTCATGTGTAGGCCAGAAGCCACGAGGAACCCATTGCTGTCCATGTCTGTATCCCATATATACTGCTATATGCAGTCGACCTACCCAGGACCTCAGTTTCTCCTTTCCTGTATGGCTATTCCAAACCCATTTAGTGCAATGCGTTTGAAAATATACAGAGCGTTATTAAGAAGGATCGCTGATGCGTATAATATAACCAATATTTAGTCAAAATTTTAAGAAAACCCATTATTGAAACATTGCGTTTGATATTGTAGGGATTTGACCATATAATGGTTATCAGTGAAGTGATGACATGTGCACTAAATGACCTCAGTCAGTAAAGGCTAGTTCAGACCATATGAGAACCACACTCACCACCCATGCCTATACCCAAACAAACACCATGGCGACAGCGAAACACTACGAAGCTTCTCCCCACACGGACACTGTTGTCTTCCATGGATAATTTCTTATCCCATGTTGAGACCAAATTTCAGCCAAAGGGATCCCGTGGTTTCTGAGAAAATTATATTACAATTATGTACGGATGACGGACGAAGAGTGATTGGTTTTAGTTTCCACACAGATGTGTACCAACACGTTTTGAGACTGATATAGATGAAGTGTCCCTTTTATTATTGTTACGATGTGAAGTTGGCTAGTTCATACCCGTAGTATCAGTTTCACTGGCCAGTGTCACTTAGAAACAATATTACGGATCATTGTCACATACAAAGGTCTTCAAAGGGAAGTCTATAATATGAGTAATATTTTCGCGGGCTTTTAAAGTTGTATATATATATATATATATATATATATATAATAGGTGTGGCTTCACATTAGCAAAGATGTCCCAAGGAACATGCACACCATGAAAGGAGGAAATATTAATAATCAAGGATGTATTCTAAATACAGGGGGAGGGGGTAATTTAATTTGTTACAGTCAATGGAGCGATTAGGAATGAATAAATTATGGAAAACAAGATGTGAAGAGGCCTATATGACATCTGTAGAGCGTGCTACCTATATGCCATCTGTAGAGCGTGCTAACGGATTTAGTCATATAAAGAGTAATATCCAAGATGGATGCCTCGTTCAAATTCTATAGAGCCCATCTGGAGGTGCTACTAAACAAGGAATTTTTTCAAAAACTTGGAGATGAAAGTGGATATTCGAAGATTATGAGGGATTAGAAGTTGTAAGAAAAAGAAGAGCGAATAAAAACAGGAAGTGGTAGATAAAAAAGAGGGATAAAAAAAAGATAACAAAGAAAAAATTATAAATAAATAGAGGATATCCACCCTTTTTCTGTGGATATGGGTTATATCTCATGAGTGATGACAAAACATTGAATTTCCACGATATGATCAAATAATAAGCATGTGATACAACGTTTAGCCGATGGGTGTGGAGTCAGCCGGTAGGTTTCACGAGGGATTGCGTCAGATTCCAATGACTCAGGCGTTGCGCCGGAAGTAGGGATTGCGCCAGATTCGAATGACTCAGGCATTGCGCCAGAAGTAGTGATTGCGTCAGATTCGAATGACAGGCATTGCAGGAGGCAGTGTTTCTTATGGGCTGGATCTTATTCTAGGGTTTAGGAGACGTGTGTAGACCACTCAATATCCCCTCAGGTGTAGTGTGGAACCCTTAGAAGTGGCAGTGGGTTAGATATATTAAAAGACAGTTAATTTTAATTTAATTTTAAATTATTTTTGAATTTTAGAAAAAGTTGAAGTTTTTTAAGTTTTTCATATTTTTTTAATTTATGAATTTTTTTCTGTTTTTCATTTTTGTTTCTTTTTGAAAAGTTTTTTAAGTTTTTTGAAATTTTTGAGTATTTTGAAGTTTTTAAACTTTTTTGAAATTTTTTGAGATTTTTGAAGTTTTTGAAATTTTAGAAATTTTTGAAGTTTTTGAAAATTTTGAAGTTTTTGAAATTTTTGAAATTTTTGAAGTTTTTGAAGTTTTTGAAATTTTTGAAGTTTTGAATTTTTTGAAGTTTTCAATGCGAGTGTCACTTTAACATTATCCCATTGGATATAACCAACGGGTCATGTCCGGACATGCACAACCGGCATACAAATAGACCATGATGCAATGCGTGGGCGGAGAATATAGGTCAAACACCAACGGTAGTACTGCAGAGAATGTAGGTCAAACTGTCTAGACGGGAGTACTGCAGAGAATAGAGTTATCGTTCCTGAAATGGCCCCAAACGGGGGCCTTATCATCACATATTTCCACGCCGCTTCAACGGTCTGAGTCGCACAACATCGCTGCCAACAGTTGATCGTTAAACATGCGATAAGACCGTAGCATGTTCCACGGTAAGAAACCGTTAAAGTAACTGGCAGACCATAACCAGTAACTGTCAGACCGTTGTATTGTTTACGGTCCAGCACCATTCAATTAATATCAAGGCCGTAACTAATAAAGGTCAGACCAATGGTATTTTTCATGGGTCAATGTTTTGCTCTTTATATGCTAATTTACCATATAATTAGCCAGGTTCCCATGGTGACAATATGATTTCCCGGAAGACATTACGATTCATATTTTTTGAATGGTCGAAAATAGTATTATTCGTAACTGAAAAATACATCTTAGTTCGTATGTTATGATCATAGTTTAGATGAAATGTAAATTCTCAATTCATAAAGTGATAGACGATAATTATGAAACTTTGCAGTTTGCAGAGGATCAAGCTTGGTGTATCTGACTCATAGAATTTAATCCGGAAAAGGCTGCGCACGCGTAATGTGTTCGCCTTTGAAACCCTTTCACTACTGTATACATATGGCTGTAAATAAAAAACGATACTAGTAATAACTGATAAGCCAACCCTTCACTATTTAGTTATGGGTAATACTAATTTCGACAATTCTAAAACATGAATCGGCATGCCCTTTAATCCATAAAAAGCTACATGTTTCACAGTTAAAACACAAATGTATGTACATGTAAAAGTTAAATATCTTAATGACATACTTTTTGGTAACATATAAGGCGTGAAATTGTCCAGTCACTTGTAAACTTGCGATATTGAGCGTACTTAATTTAGAAAAACGTGTGGTTATAGCACAATACCAACAATATGTCCTGCTTATTAGTGCCATATTGAACGCAAAATATGGCGATACTAAGCGCGCTAAATTTCATACAGACCCGATAATGTTATAATTATATAATATTATACATTAATTGCAAAATGTTTCAATAATATCACAAGCGACATGCTTATAAGCGTTTCCATTTGCAATATTATTGCGATATTGAGCGCGAAAATAGCTCGCTTAATATACCACTTATTTTGACTGGTACAGTATATACCGGTATCAATAACAGCTAGTTTGGATTGGAACCCCAAGACAACAGCAGATCCCATAACAACTGTGCCCAATGACTTGACGACAATGTTCTCATGTAGTCGCATATTTTCCATGTAATATCAGTGAGTTAGCCAAAGTTGGTTTGATAAGAACATCACACCAATAGTGTACTTCCGGTAAATTGTCGTAATACCGGTAACTTGACACAATAACATGGCGAATAATGACAATATCTCATATCCACACGTTTCAATGAAAATTGATGAACACGGGATGAATTGGTCTGTGTGATTGTAAAGTTGGAATTGTTGATATGTGATCATCAATCACTGCGCGGTTGTTGTTGACATTGAAGTTCTTGTGAATTACACTGGTGCACACATTACATGTATATCCTCTCGTGTAACTCACTTGAATCAGATTCTGAACACTGTCAACTGCATTTTCAACATTATAATAGCAATAGCTGCTCGTTGAGTTGTTGTTGTTATTATTGTGACTATTGGTTGACATCGAAGCTCGTGTTAATGGTACCTGTATCCTCAAGCGTCAGCAAATGTGCCAGTGTTTTGATATTAAGTCACAACAGTCAACACAGCACCGAATGAAGCCAGACCATGGATCATGCCATGATTGGTATGAATGCGATAAGACCGTAGCATGTTCCACGGTAAGAACCCGTTAAAGTAACTGGCAGACCGTTGTATTGTTTACGGTCCAGCACCATTCAATTAATATAAAGGCCGTAACTAATAAAGGTCAGACCAATGGTATTGTTCATGGGTCAATGTTTTGCTCTTTATATGCTAATTTACCATAGAATTAGCCAGGTTCCCATGGTGACAATATGATTTCCCGGAAGACATTACGATTCATATTTTTTGAATGGTCGAAAATAGTATTATTCGTAACTGAAAAATACATCTTAGTTCGTATGTTATGATCATAGTTTAGATGAAATGTAAATTCTCAATTCATAAAGTGATAGACGATAATTATGAAACTTTGCAGTTTGCAGAGGATCAAGCTTGGTGTATCTGACTCATAGAATTTAATCCGGAAAAGGCTGCGCACGCGTAATGTGTTCGCCTTTGAAACCCTTTCACTACTGTATACATATGGCTGTAAATAAAAAACGATACTAGTAATAACTGATAAGCCAACCCTTCACTATTTAGTTATGGGTAATACTAATTTCGACAATTCTAAAACATGAATCGGCATGCCCTTTAATCCATAAAAAGCTACATGTTTCACAGTTAAAACACAAATGTATGTACATGTAAAAGTTAAATATCTTAATGACATACTTTTTGGTAACATATAAGGCGTGAAATTGTCCAGTCACTTGTAAACTTGCGATATTGAGCGTACTTAATTTAGAAAAACGTGTGGTTATAGCACAATACCAACAATATGTCCTGCTTATTAGTGCCATATTGAACGCAAAATATTGCGATACTAAGCGCGCTAAATTTCATACAGACCCGATAATGTTATAATTATATAATATTATACATTAATTGCAAAATGTTTCAATAATATCACAAGCGACATGCTTATAAGCGTTTCCATTTGCAATATTATTGCGATATTGAGCGCGAAAATAGCTCGCTTAATATACCACTTATTTTGACTGGTACAGTATATACCGGTATCAATAACAGCTAGTTTGGATTGGAACCCCCAAGACAACAGCAGATCCCATAACAACTGTGCCCAATGACTTGACGACAATGTTCTCATGTAGTCGCATATTTTCCATGTAATATCAGTGAGTTAGCCAAAGTTGGTTTGATAAGAACATCACACCAATAGTGTACTTCCGGTAAATTGTCGTAATACCGGTAACTTGACACAATAACATGGCGAATAATGACAATATCTCATATCCACACGTTTCAATGAAAATTGATGAACACGGGATGAATTGGTCTGTGTGATTGTAAAGTTGGAATTGTTGATATGTGATCATCAATCACTGCGCGGTTGTTGTTGACATTGAAGTTCTTGTGAATTACACTGGTGCACACATTACATGTATATCCTCTCGTGTAACTCATTTGAATCAGATTCTGAACACTGTCAACTGCATTTTCAACATTATAATAGCAATAGCTGCTCGTTGAGTTGTTGTTGGTATTTTTGTGACTATTGGTTGACATCGAAGCTCGTGTTAATGGTACCTGTATCCTCAAGCGTCAGCAAATGTGCCAGTGTTTTGATATTAAGTCACAACAGTCAACACAGCACCGAATGAAGCCAGACCATGGATCATGCCATGATTGGTATGAATGCGATAAGACCGTAGCATGTTCCACGGTAAGAACCCGTTAAAGTAACTGGCAGACCGTAACCAGTAACTGTCAGACCGTTGTATTGTTTACGGTCCAGCACCATTCAATTAATATAAAGGCCGTAACTAATAAAGGTCAGACCAATGGTATTGTTCATGGGTCAATGTTTTGCTCTTTATATGCTAATTTACCATAGAATTAGCCAGGTTCCCATGGTGGCAATATGATTTCCCGGAAGACATTACGATTCATATTTTTTGAATGGTCGAAAATAGTATTATTCGTAATTGAAAAATACATCTTAGTTCGTATGTTATGATCATAGTTTAGATGAAATGTAAATCCTCAATTCATAAAGTGATAGACGATAATTATGAAACTTTGCAGTTTGCAGAGGATCAAGCTTGGTGTATCTGACTCATAGAATTTAATCCGGAAAAGGCTACGCACGCGTAATGTGTTCGCCTTTGAAACCCTTTCACTACTGTATACATATGGCTGTAAATAAGAAACGATACTAGTAATAACTGATAAGCCAACCCTTCACTATTTAGTTATGGGTAATACTAATTTCGACAATTCTAAAACATGAATCGGCATGCCCTTTAAGCCATAAAAAGCTACATGTTTCACAGTTAAAACACAAATGTATGTACATGTAAAAGTTAAATATCTTAATGACATACTTTTTGGTAACATATAAGGCGTGAAATTGTCCAGTCACTTGTAAACTTGCGATACTGAGCGTGCTTAATTTAGAAAAACGTGTGGTTATAGCACAATACCAACAATCTGTCCCGCTTATTAGTGCCATATTGAACGCAAAATATTGCGATACTAAGCGCGCTAAATTTCATACAGACCCGATAGTGTTATATTTATATAATATTAGACATTAATTGCAAAATTTTTCAATAATATCACAAGCGACATGCTTATAAGCGTTTCCATTTGCAATATTATTGCGATATTGAGCGCGAAAATAGCTCGCTTAATATACCACTTATTTTGACTGGTACAGTATATACCGGTATCAATAACAGCTAGTTTGGATTGGAACCCCCAAGACAACAGCAGATCCCATAACAACTGTGCCCAATGACTTGACGACAATGTTCTCATGTAGTCGCATATTTTCCATGTAATATCAGTGAGTTAGCCAAAGTTGGTTTGATAAGAACATCACACCAATAGTGTACTTCCGGTAAATTGTCGTAATACCGGTAACTTGACACAATAACATGGCGAATAATGACAATATCTCATATCCACACGTTTCAATGAAAATTGATAAACACGGGATGAATTGGTCTGTGTGAATGTAAAGTTGGAATTGATGATATGTGATCATCCATCACTGCGCGGTTGTTGTTGACATTGAAATTCTTGTGAATTACACTGGTGCACACATTACATGTATATCTTCTCGTGTAACTCACTTGAATCAGATTCTGAACACTGTCAACTGCATTTTCAACATTATAATAGCAATAGCTGCTCGTTGAGTTGTTGTTATTATTGTGACTATTGGTTGACATCGAAGCTCGTGTTAATGGTACCTGTATCCTCACGCGTCAGCAAATGTGCCAGTGTTTTTATACTAAGTCACAATAGTCAACACAGCACGGAATGAAGCCAGACCATCGATCATGCCATGATTGGTATGAATCTCGTTGTGGAAATTGTCAATGATTAAGTCGATTTTCGCAGAATTTAAACTTGTCCGGTTATCAAAGGAACTGATATCAGACCAAACTATTCACAATCGAAAAAGTAACTGGTTCCCAAAAACAACAATTTATTATCAAATATGTATTGTCAAATACAAAATGGAGTATACATGAGCTATGCTAAAGCTAGTAACTTAAACCCCGATTGAGATCAGTTCTGTACTCATGCTAATTCGTACTACATACGCATAACACATAATGAAATGCCGTTCGTACTATACGCATAACACATAATGCATGCCGGATAAATAATATATATTAAATATCAGCAGAATAAGATGCAGTCCTACTGTATGGAGTAATTGCCGTATATAATATGGTCGCCGATCAATATACTATTGAATGTTCACGTCGTAACTTGGAATCACGAAACTATTTAATTCAGACAATGTTCATGGGCACATAAAATAACGGAGTGGCTACAGTTACGGGACTGTAACCGTTACATTGTGCTTCCGGTCACGTGCGCTATGCCTGTCCTTGAAGTTTTGAAAGCGGAAAAGGTGCGTGTTTGTTTATTAGAATTATTAGAATTAATGAGTTTTATAACAACATTTACGTGATAAGAATTTAAATGCTAAAGCGAGGAGAATAATTGCATTATATAGCCTTTATACTAGATGTTGTTGCAATTCATGTCTGACACTGACAGCATCTGTCATCGGATATCCTGATCATGCAGTGATGCATTCAATTGAATCAATTTGGAAGCGCTCGAATAAGCGATGTCTGTTTCAAATAATTTTGACTTTTGAATTAAATAGATTACTTTTTCATGGAATCATTATCCCTCACGACACAAACAATCTCTTTACTAAACTATAGTCTGTAAACAGTCTAAACTAAACTAAAGTGAATCAATGAATTATCCCACACCTGGTATTAATTTTTTTTATATTTACAGCTAATGAGCTATTATTCTCCAGATTGCAGTTGACCAGTGGACACTCAGTACAGGTTACATATCTACACGTAAAAGAGCAAAGCCTGCTATGTTCTCAAGTTTACATGTCTACACAAACGTCAGTTATACTGTACTCTGTAGCAACTGGGCAGAAGGCGGAGATGACAGAAAATCAGAATAGTGAATTTGTATTATTTTCAGACTCAAATTCAAAATTTCTGAGGTTTGAATTTCTTAATGGAATATATAAGATATTTCAGATGAATATTTAGTTAGTCATTGAACTGCCAGTAGTTCCAACTTGTGGCTGAGTCTGATATGACTCAGCTCACATATATCCCTCTAAATATTACAGTATGTTTAAACAAATTAAACAAAATTAACATTTGGACTCATTCTAGTAGATGATTTGAGCACACTCACACTGATTGCAAGACAAGGCAGTTTATGTTAGGAATAGCTATTTATTACATGTGATCTTCAAACTGGAATCTACATACGTATATTAATTATTTGTTGGGGTTAATTTTCATTTTCAATTAGTGATTTAATTGTCAGTATCAATATTTATCCCACAGCATTGTATCTGAACCAACCCGGATATATTTCCTGATATATTTAGAAGGTGCTGGTGCTATCTATGGAGTAAACTGTTTGGGATCGGAGCAGCAGTGACCTGACTAGAATCACCATTTGATTGTGAGTAAATTATATTTGTGAACCTACCCATCCCTGTCCTGTCAACTGACAAATTTAAGAAACACAAATGTTCACTTATATTTATATCAGGAATTCTGGAAACAACAATACAACGAGCACTGTAACAATTAGTGATCATATCAGGATTATATTCCTGACATTCATGAACATCCATCCCATCATGCTGTTTAACTTGTTTACCTGGTACTCACTATCGGTAGAAAGGAAGAACAACCGTATTTACCATTATTTAATAACCACATCTCTTTTCAAGTGTGCAGGGGTTGTTCTCCCCATGAGTCACGTAAAGGGCAATAAAGGCCCACGTAATTTTCGAATAATCAGATCACAATATACATAAGTATAAACTTATTCCAAATTATACATGTATAACATTTGAAAGAGGAAGCCTATGGGAGGCCAAATGCACAACACATTTATTAATAATTGCACTTCAGCGCAATGCAATTGTGCTTCAGCTCAATCCAGCTGATTCATATCAATTGCTCTGAAGCGCAATTATTGTTACAAGCTTACACCCCTGAACTGGCGGTTAACCTGATATGGGAAAATAATTGTGCTTGTGCAAAGGTTTTCTGTATCTGTTCGACCAATATATGTCGTATGACAATGACGAAACAGCTGGTGACAACACAAAACTAACTTGGCCTGAACACAATGAACAGGAAATATAAAGAAACATCTGTGTTACACCATTAATTTAAGTTGTATCATTGTATGTTATTTTAATGCTGGAAATCAATGACGGTTCAATATAAATCAATCAACATTATTAGTGCATTTGCCATAAACCTTACCCTACTGAATAGGAGTTATACACCCTTATTAATTATCTATATTGATCAATATTGCTACTTACTAGTAGGTAGACTGAATAACCACCCTGGTTTGATATTGTGACTATTCTTACTAACTTGCAATATAGACTATCCACCATAGATAGCCATATTGATCAATATTACTGCATAAAGATGGAGTAAACCGCCATGATTAGCTATGGCAACTAGCTAGATAGACATACCACCCTTGTTAGATATACTGACTATTATTACCTGTGGGCTATATATAGACTAGCCAACATAATAATCATATTGACCAATATTACTTCACATATAGACTGAATAACCACCATGACTAGCTGTAGTGGCTAATATGAATGGATAGATATACACAGCACACTGGTTAGATATAGTGACTCTTATTTGCTGGCTAAATAGACTAGCCACCATAGCTAGCTACAGTTATCAATATTACTGCATATATAGACTGAATACCCACATTGACTAGCTATAGTAACTGATGTAATTGGCTAGATAGACTTATCATCCTGATAGTGACTACTCTTATTTACTGGTTAGACATAATAGCCATCATAAATAGCTACATTAATCAATACTACATCCTAGGTAGACCGAGAAACCACCATGACTAGCTAAAGTGACTAATGCAACCGGCTGAATAGACTTACCACCCTGGTTAGCTAAAGTGACTAATGTTACTGGCTAGATAGACTTACCATGCCGGTAGCTATAGTGATAACTCCTACATAGTTATAGTGTACATATATCATATACAACTATAAGTATATACATATATGTCTCTATTTATACAATAAACAATATAGAAGAAGCAATATATGACTTAAATGGCATAATGTTTAGCGCAAGATATCGCAATAGTAAGCGCAATATACTGAGATATTAAGCGCAAAATGCTGCAATAATATCACAAGCGACATGCTTATAAGCGTTTAAATTTGCAATATTATTGCTATATTGGGCGCGAAAATAGCGCGCTTAATATACCACTTCATTTGACTGGTATTGTCTATACCGGTATCAATAACAGCTAGTTGGGATTGGAACCTCCAAAACAACGGCAGATCCCACAATAACTGTGCACAACGACTTGACGACAATGTTCTCCTGTCATCGCACATTTCCCATGAAGTATCAGTGAGTCAGCCAAAGGTGGTTTGATGATGCCATCCAACCAATAGTGTACTCCCGGTAAGTTGTCGTAATACCGGCAACTTGACAATAACATGGCGAATAATGCCAATGTCTCATATCCACATGTCTTTTGTTAAATCTTCAATACTGGAGACAATACAGATATATATATATATATAATAATAACTGTTTACACACACTAAGCACAACGGACAGTTGCAGTTGATGCCGACAATAATATAATTCATATACAAAATGTATGGCACATTAACACGGATTGACATTGTGCAGTATTAGCGATCGCGTGTCGACAATCCATTTATAGATCGATTCATATATAGGTCAATCCATACATGTATATTAGACCAGCCATATATAGGTCAACATACCAATAATACCATTACGGAGTTCCTATCATGGGTAGTACATTAGTGTCCGATGGTTCGATATTCCGAGGTTCAATATGTTCAATGCATTCCTATCTTGTGCAGTATATATTACAAAACACAACACAAGGTTTCCAGAGCCCAATGGTTCAATAGTCAGAGGGAGCCATAACCAGAACATCCAGCCTTTGACATTACAATATGTAACGAGTGTGCGATAACCAAACAATCAACACCATGACAACCTCACTATAAGTTCACGGTCGATCGCCAGGATTCACAGTGAGTGTTTTTCGCGAACAATATTTTGATTTATTTCACAAGAGTATTAACTATATGTGGATAATGATCTCGTCTTGACTTGCTCAAACACTCGATGACCGAGAACATGATTAATGGCGCTCGCTAATCCTCGTCACTCAAGCTTTCGCCCATAACAATCGTCAGTGTTGAATGTGGCACCTATCGCAGACGTACTGCTCACTGGCAATGGACATGTATATGTTATAACCCGCTTAAGTAACTGTTCAAAAATAGCAGACCGATGCACTTAGCGCCGCGTTCTCTATTTCGTGTACAGATACCTAAGCTGGTTATAACATATTTATCAACATACTCACAGCCCGCGGAAAACGGAATTGAGCCACTTTCAATACGACGATTACCTATTAATTGCCTTTCAATCAACAGTTGGTTGAATGTCTTGTGGTTTTTTACATAATTATTTCTACCACACAATCACATTTTTGTTGACATTCGGCACACTTGCCTCGGTATTATTTATCAGCGTTGATAAACCATCTTTCCTCCGATTTATAAGTAGTTTTGTTTACATAGTGAAGTCCTGTTTCTGTATAACAGTGATTCTGCCTTGCATGTGTGTTGTTGATGCAATGGTATATTAATCTCGATTACTAAATACTGGAATTATCGTTCAGAACATCGTGACTCCGAGTGAAGCTAGTATACAATATACATGAAGTTTGCGCAGAACGTTCACGAAATATATATATAGTTATCCCACATAGTTAGAGTGAATTACAACAACGGGGAGGGATGGTTTTCAAAATAAGCGACTGCCTTCGCCGATAAATTTATTGGAAAGAAAGTTAACACAACCGTTTCGAGCATCCCTTCCGGCAAAAATATAATTCCCACGATTCTGCTCTGCGAATTATTCCAATTCGCAAACTAAATAGCATTACTGCCAAAATACTTGTACTTTACAATTATGTTTTAATTTCGTCAAAGTACTTCGCAATATCAGTGCATAGGTTATTTAATTTGAAATGTAATGCATTATGGTGTAATGATCTATGCCAGTCAAAGATCTCGCTATCAAACATGTTTGCGTTTGTACACAATTGTGATTTAAATTCACGCATCTGGTTAAGCCTTTGGGATAAACTACGTCGCTCTTATACGACTACGTTATATACCTGTATTATTTATATGAAGAGTATTCATTACACATGCAATAATTTACCATTTACAAACAGGTGTTCGTTAACTTATATACATGTACATGGGTTTGAAATAAGTAAATAGAACACTGAAATTAGGAACCAAAGAAAATAAGTCAAATCTTCACACAATCACAATCCGCCAGACTACACAAGGACACACACACATGCATATTCAAAGCAATTTCAGAAGGCACCCGCTCGCGTACATCACCTCACAGACAGACACGCAAGTATACATATACTGTACACGGACAGACAGCGTCACTCTTACTCTAACAAACAGGCACACTGTTAACATATTCGAGCTATCCAATGTATACAACCACACATATACGCCACACACGCACATCGTATACATACGAACAAATAGTACACATCCATATACGACAGCGCACCGTTCTCTCCATGCTCGACAAGTATCGTTTCTATGTGTGCGGTCAACAACAACAACAACACCACGCATGAGACATACTTGAAACGATATGCGGTGCATGTGCATTCACAGGTCGCTGTGTGCTCGGTTTCGCTACGATCCATGGGGTAATCGGAGTTCCAATCCGGACAGTATAGTTGATTCACCAATACCGACAGTTGAAGTGTACTGTTCTATCCGTAGCCCAAATGATTTCGTAACGGTAGGTCTGTAACTCAAAATGTGAATCAAATTGTGGATAAAATAAAACTCTGTATGCCGTATTGGATATACCATATCTATAGGTGACGTGCGAAAAATCCGAGACAAAGACGATTGTCGTGCTACTACAAACTATCGCTTATACACAAAGAGAATACAAACGACAAACGTGATTGTATTAACACTCATTGTGTATAAGGATTTCTTTCAAAATTACAGATCCGGTCAAATTTCGATAAAAGTCACGCAGCTCTTGCAGAATCGTGCTACAATCTGGTCCGTCACAAAACCCAGTTAATTGATATATTAAATCCATTGTGTAACAATAACCCAACATTCCCATCACTGGAAACTATCAAACGGCCGGCTATTAATGGTTGTATTATATTTTATAACTCGACGACCAGGATGTGAACGTGTCGAGAGATACTGCTGCAGAACAGTATGTAATTGAGTAGCATATTATTGTTAGATAAACTGTGTATCTGTGAAGTACACGCCCATATCTAAATTATATAAGTTTCATAATCTTCATTTTCTGAATGAAATATGTTCGGATCAGTTCATCTCTGGTTGATTCTAGCAGGAGTTTTCGTTCCCGGGACGATACAAGCATTATTTGAAGGTACAAACACACATATCATGTATATTTCGTTTGGTGCATTACTACCAATAGTTGGATAACAATTATATATATGACAAATTACCTGTTACAAGTTTGGGTTCGTTTGGGATTTACCGTCGTTTCAGCAGTTATATGTCTATAACGTTTTGTTGGCAGCAGAAATGCGCGGTATGATTAACATAATGGGAAATGGCATCACTGCTCGTAGAAACCACTGATCCACGGTAACCAACTGACACCCTTATAGACATATTGTGGACTTGTTCGGGTGAAACTGATAAGTTAGTTTTCAGGCGCTATGACAACTGGAGGAATGTAACATTATACTTGTATCAAAAAATTGAAGCAAATCGACCGTAGCGATCCATAGAAAACATCGCCAGAACTACGTTCAATTGTAAATATTTACTACTCGATTCGGGACGCATCTATCGGCGATAAACTAACGAAAATGATTTCGCCATCGAAAGTCACTGCATTTAATTTATATGTGTTGTCAATTTGGATATACTATTTGTAAAAATTACTCCAAAATTGTCCATTTCTATTTGATCACCACACCGGATTGTTCCACATCACTTTAACGTGATACAAGAATGCAATAATTTGGTTTGGTTTATTTTGGGTTTAGCGTCGTTTCAGCTGTCATGAAACACCACGACGGTGTCAGCTTTATTAGTATGCGAACGGGCTGGATAAAATAGGCCGATACATACGTTAAACGCTCTTCTTACTGAACGTACGCCACATAAAAGCCACAAAGTCATGGCATTTTAAACTTTCGCTCACATGGAAGAATAAAGAGTACATCTTGTTAATATATTCATACATGTAGTTAAATTTCAATCTCATACTCTCCCATACGTTCAACCGCATGGAGTCGCCCCTGTGATAATTATTTGTTATTACATTCCTATGTGTGATTTACCTTGATTTATCGAGTGATTATAATCGATAATTTCACCAATTAATTATGCCACTTTAACTAGTCCGTTATGTATCCACATGCGCTATCGAAGTGTATGCGTCATGTGTATAATGGTGGCATTATTCGGAATTCAAATAAATCAGATGTTTAAACTGGAATATAATAAACAGAATAATAACTAGGTTGAACTTGTGACGCGAATAATTAAAGAGAAGCAGGGACTATTTTGTAAAACACTCGACGGGAATGTGCTCTCGGGTTTGTATAACGTCCCTGCCTATAATGAATTATGTAACCTCATCAAATCAATCAAGTGATTAATCTCTATATAACTATAATTTTTCTTCAATTGCACACGTTTTTCCCGAATCATCAGGTGGCCGCAACATCGCGTTAAGCCCTCTACGCTCACATTCTAACGTCCGACAGACACCGAATAGCACAGACGGTAAAATACATTTGTGCACGCACGGACAATATCTGCATTTTATGTAGTAATACAATTATTGTGCCACAAACAGATTATTAAAGTATAATGTATTGTACAAGTGAAACGGGAACAGTGGATTATCGTACAAGTTAATGTTAATAACTTGTTAATGTTGAATTTATCTCATGAAAAGATAATAAAGAGACGCTATTTAATGCTGATCAGAAAACGATATCAAGTGTGAAAGGCTAACGTGATCGATATATATTTACATACTAAGTGTAATTATCACTAAATCCAACATTTCGATTGGTCGGCGCCCACGTGACTAATTGCAGTTATTTCTTGGTGAACGCGCAACAGCTCATAACTGCAAGCCCATAATTACATCGATACGTCACCGATACCGGAAAGAAAAACGCGTAATGTTTTGGGCGCATTTGGACTCGCGCAGGATTGACTTAAATTAAATCATCAGGTTTCAATATAAAGAAATTGTTCCTGTAAACTTTTGCCAAGGGGGCTATGGGGTATTTTTGCGCTGGTTTTGTCAGGATACGCTTTTCGATTTAAGAACATTTACAAAAGTGGCGTTTTCGCTAAATGTATATAAATATAAGGATTAACTGTCTTGTTGACTGTTTTTATGGAGATGTAACCGTGATGCATGTAAAATACACAAGTTATGACCACTTACCTCACGGTTACTTCTCCATAAACACAGTCCATATGACAGTTAATCCTTATATATTACTAACTTAGACGCAATTGAGCTGGGTTTTTAAAAGCACGCCCAATTATTTTCCTACCGCTTTTAGTGATAAGAGAAAATGTTGACTAGTTAAAATAACTGTACACTCCATTCCATGGCTAAGCTTACATAGTCACACTGAAAATTTGTGTTATCCTTTAGCTTTAGTTGGACACAAGAGTAGTGTTGGGTGCTATAGTTACCATTCACACAAATTAAGGAAGTGTACCTTTTATGTAATCGACATGATATATCAACATATGGCAGTGAGCACATCGCGTTAGCTCTCATCACACGAATCGAGATAGGATCATTCGGAATGATATCGCACGTTACACCACTAAGGCATATCACTACCAATATAAAGATAACACAGCGGATTATACCAATTTATTAGGATAAGATTGAGTCACATAATGTAAGACTAGAATCTGCTTCCCACAGGTTGTGAGTACGGAGACAAAGCATCCGGGTGTTCAACCCAGACAGCTGATCGTTGCTATTACAACGGCGATGTCTGTTGCCAAACATGCCCATTTCTCTACAACCCGAATCTACCAACATGTATGTTTGCTGCATGAAATGTTAACACCGAACACCGGGTAACGAGGTTGCATTGTACAGTATTACTTGTACATGTTTGTCAAACAGTAAATGTAAAATATTCCGAAATATTCCGTGCACAATCATTGCTGCATGTATTCCCCTGATTCTGAATTTTTAACATCATGTGAACGGCATGGAAAGCATGTCGTCTTGTATGCGAACTTAACATGGAATATAATTTTGATTACGACTACCGAAAGCTATTGGGAAGTTGTCGACATAAGGGTGCATTCATATATATCATTACTCTCGAGAACATCCCACTTAAAATACATGTATCTTGCAGTAATGCAAACTGGAAGAAATCTGGTTTAAGGGATAAGGGTGCCGTCGAATTCATGCACGTCGAACGTATCTATTAAGTTATGCACCACCACACATTTATAACCAACCTACTTCAAGCCATCGATTCGTTCAATATCGCACCATTATTTAGACAATAATATTTAGAGGAGCTGTCTTGGCCAGAAATATTCGAGTAAATTTTTTCTTAGACACACGGACAATTATATCATATCAAAGTAGATGTCGGCTTCATGATCCGCTCCGCTGAACAACTTGAAAGTAGTGCCGTTTCTATGGAAACGGCGGGTAAACCATGCAGGCATATTTTGAGGAGAACATTTAAAAAATAAATTTAATCCTATTCTATTCTGAAACCGATGGTGAACATACTAATTTGGTGTTATTTGTTCATATTGACTAACCCAGATGTTTCTATGGAAAACAGTATAGAATAGCATAAAATTTAGAATAATAGTTTTAACTAAATATATGCAAATTAGCCATCACCACAATTTGTACTTTGTTTGCGAACCCGTTTTGGTATATAAGGTTAATTATTCTTGTATGTATTCGAAATATCATTGTGTGTTATTAGATATATCCTTGCAATATAACATCGGACGGACGTCAAAAACAATGTCACACTGGTCCGTAGTGTGTCGGCCAAGAATGACAGGGCTTTAGTTATACCTACCATAGGTAGAACAAGTTGAAACCAACTTTTTCAGAAAATGAATATATATCATTTACGGAAATGATTATTGGCCTTGCTGGAATTACTGGCAGCTATTTTGTATGGTAAACCTATTTGTAAAGGTACCCTACCAAATGTTAGTTTATTTTCAAAGGTTGACCAGCAAATACACAGTTGGTTAATATGTCATTCAAATCACAACACACATGAAGATATATTTGTTGTTATGAGGCACATGTTGATACTATACTCGACTGATCGTATTCGTTCTGGTTGATTTGAGTTTTCGCCACGTCATGGTATAGAACGCAAGAGTCTGCATACAAGAATTTTGGCGATTCAGACTAACTGCCGCTCGTCAACATAAAATAGATCGTGTGCTATATCTGTTTTGGAAATAGAGGCGTATATCCTACCTGCAAGTGTTCACTTTATTACATAATCCATACAAATGTTGAAATAATAGGAAAAAATTCAACACACCCCAATGTCATACAATTTGAAAAAAGCCCCAGTCGCCGGGAAATGGAAACAATAATGACAAAGTAATGCACCGTATTTGATTGTATTTAATATAGATCAAACATTTGAAATGTCATATGCGAATATTTATCCATATTCCCTGAAATGTTAGAAGAGTATAAAAATACAAAAGGCGTTCAATATGTGACCACTTTTAAATAATACACTTGCGGAGCGAAAAAAAGAAAACAAAGGAACACCCCAGTGGTATAGCTTATATTAATTTAATTACTACATAAAAGGACAGTTCACATCAAACAGTAGTTTCACCATTAATCGATATTATCAATTGATGAAACAATAAGCAAGACATTAGCCCTCTACAGATTCATAAAATTCGAAATCAAGGCATCGCCACGAATTGGAACAAAGAATGATAGCATAGTCTGCAATATTTGGTTTTAATTGATATATAACGCACATAATAACTTAACCATATTAATTTAACTATTATAAGAGTATCTCTTTCCAAGACGGCCAATTTAAATGTTAATATCTAGTGAACGGACATACAAGATAACTAGAAAGGGAACGTCATCGGTGGTAAATTGATACCATTGTAATAACTAAATGGAAGGGCATTTCATATAATATTTTAGTTGCACCATTAATCCAGCTTATCAGTAGGTGATAAGGTAACCACCGCACAGTCACAAATTTCCATACAAAGGCGGCACTGGGGACTCTAGTCCATGCAGAACGTAAAATAATTAAGCACATCGTTCGGGACCATCTTGTGCTGAATACAAAACTCCCATATGGAGCCTGGTATATATACATGTAAGGTAATGCAATAGCTTACAGTGTCAAGGTAAATATTGCATGTTAGGCCATGCTATGTTGTTATATATGGGAGACTCGCATATGCGTACAAGAGAGTGCATTGAAATTCACGAAGCTCCCGTCATGGGATGGTTACATGACTGAATTATACATGTACGTGATATACGGTTTCGGTTGTTTCAATATGGCACACACGAAAGTCAGTTGACACTCGTGTACAACGATGTTGATTGTATAACAATAAGACAACATGATTTACTAAGTATGTCAGCAAAATATATTCCCACCCTCATTCTGGCATGGCCCACGGTCATCCAATAGGTAGAGTGGCCATAGCATTACACCGTATAAGGTGACGAAGCTGGTACTAACCCCAAATTGACATAACAACATCGACCCGACAAGACATTAACACCACTAATCACGTTGCCAATCTGACAGCCCAAGTAGAAAACAAAATTACCAATCCGAATAGGGGGTTCGCTATTCCAAACCATTACGCCTACGGGTGCGCATACGGACAGCACATCGATTGGTAACGTATGGTGAGCGCACTACAACACAATTGATATACACTCTTAGAAAATGCTGTCGGTTTGATGTCACTGATGTCAAAACCATATTAGGAGATGCGTCCTTGTACCGACTGCTCACAAAACAGAAACATCGCCTTGTTGGAATTCTCAACTGGTTTATTGTGCACGATGATGTATTACAAGTCAACGTTAAACATCGCATATCGGACCATCATATCATTCGGTTGCGCATTAATATCGCCAAACTCCCGCCTGAAATTCGAACTGTGTTTCAGGAATTTGAAATCTATTGACCACGAACATTTCGCTAGCGATCTCCTAGGCGGTTTCGACTGCAGTTCGAAATGTTCTGGATAAACATGCCCCAACGAAGACCATGGAAGTCGCCAACCGTCCATCCGTTCCTTGGTTCTCCGCTGAGGTGAAACAAGCCAGGACCCAACGTCGCCAAGCAGAACGGCAGTGGTGAAATAGGGGTCTGACGGTCCATCGTGAGGTCTTTAATAACGAAAATAACCAAGTGAACAATATGACGAAACTTGCTCGCCAGGATCACTATAGTGAGAACATTTCATGAACCAAATCAATCAAAGTTCGTTATTCTCCAGTAAGCGAACTATATGGAAAACGCAATACATCCGGGTTCCCAACCAACATCAAAGCTGACGAACTCCCTAATGTGTTTGTGGATTATTGCCACCAAAATATCGTTGCTATTCAATGCGAGCGCGGCACGTCACCTGTACATCCTAAGTTTCAGTCATTCCCCGGTGCGCCACTTGAGTCGTTCCGTGTTGTGTCGAAATATGAGGTCAACATAGTTATTCTGTCCGATCCACCAAAATATTGCACTATAGACCCGATTCCCACCGATATTCTACTTACTGTAAAATCCTTTTTATTCGTGGGCGTCCATTGTTCGTTGATTTCGTGGTTCGACCCAACCACGAAATCAAAACCCAAACGAAATAATTGACTCAGAGTAAATCAGAAAAAATCTCAATACACGACATCGAAATGAATATCGGGCATGAAGTCTGTTTTCGACATGTCGTAAAATGGGTAAACAAAAATATGCGGAAGACGAGATGAAACGAAATTAATTTTATTAAGATATCAGTCATGATCATAAACAATATTTACATTCAGAACATTTCACATTTAACACATATTTATGATTAGGACTGGAAAGTCCAGCTTTTGTGAATCCAGATATGATTAATTCCTTCCTTTGTGACACGGTCTCGATAGCAGTGATCAACCACTTGGCGTGAATGGGTTTTAGAATTGACGTTCTCAAGTCCACTTGCTTCTTCGCCTGTTAAGTCCTCGCACTCATACAAACTCATCATGACTTGCTGCACACACCAGTCATGGAAACGGACCTTGAGCTGTTCTTTAAACTAGTTCACAATTAAGTCCAAAGACTGAAGTCTGTCCGTACACGCTGCAGGAAGGAATAACGGAACAATACCGTTTTCTTTCAGATGACCGAGCAGTTTTTCTCCACGATGTGCTTTGAATACATAAAAAAATGCAATGGCTTTTTGATTACATGACTTCAATGGTAGCGAATTGAAATAACGTATGTAATCATGACTTTGCCAACGTATTGGATCATAGAATCCTCGTTCGACCAGCGCGATTCCGTACGATTGACATCCCATCCATCTGGAAAATCCACTTTTTTTGGAAGACACCTGTCTTCCCCGCGTAAATCAGCTGTGGAGGTAGCATCTCGCCTCTTTTGGTCACCGCTAGGAGGCATGTAATAGGATGTTTGTCGTCCAGTCCGGGAGATAGCCACTTGTTCGCTGCCCTCTTTCTCCGTGGTCCATTTACCTCCCGGAACCATGTGCACATCTGTTTGATCCCAATTGATTATCATGTTATCGGGCACGTCAAACTTTTCTACCACATTATTCGCTTTGTTGACGGATGCGTTTTGAATCTCCTCGAAGTCTTCGGGAGATTATTTTTTTTCGCTTTTGTTCTCTTTCGTTTGACGTAATCCATTCTTCTGAGTAGGGATCGACACCAAGATTTTGTAATCTTAACATGGCCATCGTAACGTTCCAGTTTGTGTTTTGCATATTTTAGAACAATAGCTTCAGCAGCGCCGGCGACATGTCTGTTGTTCACAACCCCTCCATTAATACGAATGTCACGAATCCATTTTTCACTACATTGTCGAGGTCGCCGAGCATAAGGGGGTTCCCACGATGTGACGCTGGCATCTCTTTTGGTTCAGAATCAGTTTTCTTTTATAGTCTTATGTATTGGTTGCACATACTACAAATTCACGTCCCAACGAAATAGCCTTGTTATAAGAAGCCACGAAAAATGAGGCCCACGAAATTAAAGCCAATCACAGTAAACATATCGATGCTGTCATCGAACCAGTCACTGATATGATGAATTTATCTTTGTCTTCGGACATAGTCACCAGATGTTTCAAGCTACTGTCATTCCTCGTTTGAAGAAACCGTCATTGGACCCAAACATTCTCAAGAACTTCAGACCTCTGTCAAACCTGCCATGTTTATTGAAGATTCTTGCGAAACTTGTTTCAATGCAGCTAAAGAAACACTTTTCCGAACACTCTTTGATGGAAAAGTGACAGTCGGCTTACCACAAAGGGCACTGTACCGAAACGGCGCTGATTCGGATTACATTATATCTTCTAACTGCAGCTGATGATGGATATGTTACCCTTCTAACTCTCCTCGATCTATCGGCCGCTTTCGATACTCTGGACCATAGCATCGTGATTCGGAGACTTGAAGCTACATTCGGGATCCGAGGTACTGCTCTCCGTTGGTTCTGTTCTTATCTATCAGAGAGGTTTCAACGGGTGCAGATCTGAAATTATCTCTGTGACAAATTTCCACTACAGTTCGGAGTCCCCAATGGATCCGTCCTAGGGCACATGTTATACCTACTATATACTCAGCCACTGGATATCATCATCAGGTCTCATGGAGTAGATTGCCATGTGTACGCGGAAGACACCCAAGTGTACGTGTCTAGTACTGCTGCCAAGTCCAATGAACTTGTTTCCATTGTCGAGGATTGTTTATCTTCCGTAAACCACTGTCTGTTAGAAAACAGGCCAAGCGATCAGTCCTAAATCATGTCACTATCCATGATATTAACATAGGCGGCAATCTGATTCACTCAATTCGGCGACAGTGCAAAATATCTCGGCGTTTGTTTGGATTCAACTCTTTCATATTCGCACCAAATCTCTAATGTTTGCATAACTTTGTATTTTGAAATTAGACGAGTCGGTCACATTCGGAAGTTTTTGACCGTCGATGTCACAAACAGGCTGCTAGTTTCTTCTTTTATCCTCAGTCGTATAGAATACTGCAACTCGCTTCTTTTCGAGGCCCCGGACAATCAACTTCAGCGGCTCATTAACGTTGCAGCATGAATTGTTTCCCGGACCGAGAAATGCAGACACATTACCCATGTTCTTGCCGATCTTCACTACCTACACATAAACGATCGGATCACATACAAACTCGCGCTGCTTTGTTATCGGCGAAACGCAGTAATCGGAAACGACCCTCATATGCTTTATGTTTGATGTCGGATCCCCTCCATAAACCTATATTCATGACTTATATCTTTTTGTTACATCCACTGTACTTGACTTTTATGGAATAAATACTTTTTACATCAAACGCAGCCGACTTCCCGGTGTATCTACATTAACTGATTATTCCTTACAAGCCTCACCGATCGTTAAGATCTAGCGACCAAGGACTTCTAACGCAGTTCGCCGGGACCATGAAGACTGCTGGGGATAGGGCGTTTAGTTTGAGTGCACCAGCAGTCTGGAACTCTCTTCCGTACAATGTATGAACCAAATCATCCATGATGGGTCCAGAACATGTCTCAAGACATACCTGTATGCGAGAGGTTTTCCCAACAATACCGCCCATAGGATTATGAAAACCAAATGACACTTAGTTTTAAATGTATTTTGTATATTAATATATGTATATGTATTCAATGTATGGCTCTAAAGAGGATAGGTGCTCAATAAGTGTAATTATTATTATTATTAACATATCTTCAACAAAGAATTTCTCTGTATCTATCTGGTGAACAGTCTTGAATTTCCCATATAATCTGAGCAATTATTAAGTGACGAAAGAACAACGGATTGTAATATTGATAATATTTATGTATGCTGTGTCTCTTTCGGTATCAAGAACTGCTAGAATAATTAGTAATGCCGCACCACACTCCATCACAAAATAGCTTATTGTCTTGGTTCAATAAGATGAGGCTTCATGTGTATCATAATGTTGAGTTAGATTTTTAATTGCATAACATGGCTTCATATCTCCATATATTATAATGAAGAATGAAGCAGTCGCACGCAAATAGTCCAGCCGAATGAAAACAAATGTTGATATGCAGTGTGGTACTCTCAAACAGGGCGCAATCAACTGGAATTAGACCAGTGTTGAGGTATATGGTTGTCAGCTTTAACCTGGTTTTGAAATCATGACCCATAACTAATCTCAACGAAATGTTTCATTGATCAACATGCATGACATGAACATTATAACATATACACAATTATTTATGGATAGTTGACTTTCTAATGGAACATAATCATTAAAATTCATTAATCAAGAACAATGATGTCTCCTCTCGTGTTCTTCATATATTACATCATGGATGTATGCACAACTCTTCTAAGACAACAAATAAGTCATATAAGTTCTTGGTACCTGAACACATAGAAATTTAAATATTATCCATGACATACAAGTGAGGTTAATGGGGGTATACTATCCAGTGGGTCGATGGTTCTTAATGATTGTGTCACAACAATAGCTTGCAACAAATTTCACAAAGAATTTCCTGACATACTTTGAGAAAATCCATTTGAAAATTCCAGGCATTTTCTGCAGAATGTGCGTCTGACCATAATTCCTCTCAAAACTGATGCCCATATACAAATGATTGAGACATGGACGAAATGTCATACCTGACACAACATTAGTTGGAAATTACACACACACACAATAGGTTAATCTTATTCGCGTATTTTGATCTTCAAACAAGTTATTAGGGAGGAATGTGTTGTTTTTAGACCAACATTAATATGATAATGTTCATACTTTTGGCAAAACATTTGGACTGAAATGGCCATCAGTTGGAAATGTTCTAACCTTAAGGGGGAGTCATTTTAAAATTTCCAACAATTGGAAGATGCTAGGATTTTGAAATTTGCATATACAGATGGGTCCCTACCGAGTGGCCAGTCAAAACTGATAATTGGTTTAAGCAAAAACAATCGGGGAATTTACCTCGAGTTAGACCATTAGATGTTAGGAGTTTGCAATTTTCACGTTAAGATATACTTGTCACACACTGGTCGGCCCATTGGTTAATAAAACATGGCTATAATGACAACAATATTAATGAGATTTTGCGATGAAATCTTGCAATATACATGTTAATTGATAGCTGACTGCTATTTCATAAAATACGTGTACTTCTGAGTACGAAAACGTTAGTGAAAGATTACCTATCAATGGGATACACCCCTTTCCAAATCCATATAACTTGATGTGCAACACGGAAAGTACTCATGTGACCCGACCACGCCGGACGCGTATCGCAAACTCGCTAATATTTGGTGGGACAGAATCCACTGGGCTGATCACTATGCACAATATGTGTAGATCTTAACCTGCAAAATGCAAAATCCTAACATATAGTTGTCGAACCCGGGCAAATACACACCCGATTTCTTTCTCTTAAATAACTTATCAGTTTTGACTGGTCACTGCGAAAAATTGCAAAATCCTAGCATCTGGACTGGCCCTAAACTTTCCACTTGTTTGATATTTCCAACCTGGCACCGTCCACAATATTGGAGTAATTCCAACTGATGGCAATCCCAGTCCAATAGTTTTACGAACAGTAGGACAATATACAAATGTTGGTCTTAAAACAACAAATTCCCCACTAATATTTTTATAAAAAATCAGACTACGAGAATTTCAACCTATTGTTATAGTTGGTGAAAATCCCACCAGCTGTCATCGCGTCTGTCTCGGCCCTTTGTATATAAACATAAGTGTACACTGTTGATTGGAAAATTAGATATATTCATGATTTGCACTTTTTGATACAATCGATTAGCTACTTCATCGTATATAGGTAGCGACTTATTTCTCGTTTTCATAGATGGCAATGAGTTTTTAAAGCGGTGCACACGTTTTAAATATATATATGTTTTAATCTATGTTTTTACTCGTTTTAACAACACGCCCATGTGATGAAAATGAATTAAAGTTGTCTGCATACTGGCAAAAACAGGCGTCATGATGCCGTCATCTCGATTTGTATTTGGAACTAAAGTGTTCATGTCTGATGCTGGATGTCAGCGAGTGATGGCTTGTGGTGTACCGGTACACATGTTCGCCACATCTACTAACAACGTTGACTTGGTGAAAATACGGAGAGTAATGGCCAGTGAGTGCCTTCTGCACTTGCCCCAATCTGTAGTGCAATATTCGTAATATCTACCTACATAATATTGTGACATGTTATGTATAAACATGTAGATTACATGCCCCAGATATCGAACTTACACTGCCAGTATTATTTATATGCCAAACTGATAAATATGCTGCGAAGTCACTGTTCTTATCTGATTAAGTTTTGATGTGATATTCTATCACACTTTTGGATGATATAGTTTCAGTTTATGATGATGTAAGCCGACTAGCAGATATGCGCATAATGGATCCGCAGTCATGTACTACCGGTGTATTCATTCGTTTCGCCCCAACCACCAACTACGTTCCGTTCCGATCTTGTTGTGATATTTCATTTAGTCCAATGGCAGCGAGGTACATTCTGAACAACGTGTATCGTTAAACAGATTGCCATATGCATCCGCCCCACGTAAGTGCCACACACAATGCAAGCACAGTGTTAACTAAGCTAGAACTGTTTCAGATGTGATATATGCCAACACAAAGTAGAAATAAGTTGTTACTATTCGTTGCATAGCCAGCAATTTCATGTAGTATGTTAACTTCTGACACTATACGCATATTTGTTACAGATTGCAGGTATGGTGATAAATTGGAATCCTGTAATGCTACCTTGTGCGAGTCGTATGAACAACCAGAAGAGTGTTGTGTTACATGCTGGTGGCTATTCACAAATACGACAGAAAGTACATCTACTAATACTACGGACACACTAGTCACGACGACCACACCAACTACCACAACCACACCAACTACCACAACTACACCAGCTACTACAACCACACCAAATACCACAACTACACCCACTACTACAACCAAACCAAGTACTACACCCACACCAAGTACTACAACCACACCAACTACTACGAACACACCCACTACTACAACCACACCAACTACTAAACCCACACCAACTACTACTGCACCATCTAATACCACCGCACCGACGACTACAACCACACCAACTACTACAACCACACCAAGTTCTACACCCACACCAAGTACTACAACCACACTAACCACTACGACAACACCCACTACTACAACCACACCAACTACTACAAACACACCAACTACTACAACCAAACCAAGTACTACACCCACACCAAGTATTACAACCACACCAACTACTACGAACACACCCACTACTACAACCACACCAACTACTAAACCCACACCAACTACTACTGCGCCATCTAATACCACCGCACCGACGACTACAACCACACCAACTACTACAACCACACCAAGTACTACACCCACACCAACTACTACAACCACACCAACTACTACACCCACACCAAGTATTACAACCACACCAATTACTACAACCACACCGACCACAACGACCACACCCACTGCTACAACCACACCAACTACTACAACCACACCAACTACTACACCCACACCAAGTACTACAACCACACCAACTATTACAACCACACCAACTACTACGAACACACCAACTACTACAACCACACCCACTACTACAACCACACCCACTACTACAAACACACCAACTACTACAACCACACCAACTACTACAACCACACCAACTACTACAACCACACCAACTACTACAACCACACCCACTACTACAACCACACCCACTACTACAACCACACCCACTACTACAACCACACCCACTGCTACAACCACACCAACTACTACAACCACACCAATTACTAAAACCACACCCACTACTACAACCACACCCACTACTACAACCACACCCAACACTACAACCACACCCACTACTGAAAACAAACAAACTACTACAACCACACCCACTACTACAACCACACCAAGTACTACAACCACGACCACTACTACAACCACACCAACTACTACGAACACACCCACTACTACAACCAAACCAATTATTACAACCACACCAACTACTACAACCACACCAAGTACTACAACCACACCCACTACTACAACCACACCAACCAATACAACCACACCCACTACTACAAACACACCAACTACTACGAACACACCAACTACTACAACCACAACCACTACTACAACCACACCCACTACCACAAACACACCAAATACTACAACCACACCAATTACTACAACCACACAAAGTACTACAACAACACACACTACTACAACCACACCCACTACTAAAACCACACATACTAATACAACCACACCCACTACTACAACCACACCAACTACTACAACCGCACCAAGTACTACAAACACACACACTACTACAACCACATCCACTACTACAACCGCACCCACTACTACAACCACACCCACTACTACAAACACACCAACTACTACAACCACACCCGCTACTACAACCACACCAAGTACTACAACCACACCCACTACTACAACGACACCAACCACTACAACCCCACCAACCACTGCAACTACACCAACCACTACGACCACACCAACTACTACAACCACACAAACTTCTACGACCACACCAACCACTACAACGACACCAACCACTACAACGACACCAACCACTTCATCCACACCAACTACTACAACCACACCGACAACTACAACCACACCAACTACTACGACCGCACCCACTACTACGACCGCACCAACTACTGCAAACACACCAACTACTACGACCACACAAACCACTACAACCACACCAACCAATACAACCACACCAACCACTACAACCACACCACATACTACAACCGCACCCACTACTACAACCACATCAACTTCTACATCCACACCAACTACTACGACCATACCAAACACTACAACCACACCAACCAATACAACCACACCAAACATTACAACCACACCAACTACTACGACCACACCAACTACTACATCCACACCAACTACTACGACCACACCAACCACTACAACCACACCAACCACTACAACCACACCAACCACTACAATAACACCCACTACTACGACCACATCCGCTACTACAACCACACCAGCTACTACAACCACACCAACCACTACAACCACACCAACTACTACAACCATACCCACTGCTACGACACCATATAATACTACCGCACCGACGACTACAACCACACCAACTACTACAACCGCACCAACTACTACAACCACACCAACCACTACAACCGCACCAACCACACCAACTACTACAACCACACAAACAACGGCTACTTCTGCAATCGATACTACATCCGCGCGAACAACAGCCGTTATAGCTCCGTCGGGTGAGTTCAACATTATAGGTCAAAAGACCGTGCATTGCTTATTACTAGTTTTTCCTTATACGAGATATAAAGCGCTCACACCTTCATCCCTTATGACAATGAATTGGTTACGATGATTATCACCCTGCAGTATGTCCTCCAGTAGTGACTTTACAAAAGCGAGCAATTCGATGGTAACATTCGATGTTTAAATATAACGTACCTTCTGAGACTAAACAAAAGAAAAATATATTCAAATGTACTGTCCGATATAAAACCACCCTATAATAATAATAGTAATTAATGATGGTTTATATAGCTCTTAACCAGTCACTTTCTCCAATGCGATTCTATTGATTGCAATATTACCCCAGTCGTATGTACAAACCAGTCAATGAACCGGCTGCAGCCATTATAATGTGTGCATGTGCTGCTCTAATTTGATCAGAAAATAATCTCATACTCACTTGTGTGACAAGCTCTCTAATGTGATGGGTTCGCATACCGCCGGTGAGTTATGAGTTTTCACACTACAGTGACTTGAACGGTTTGAGCGATGTGCAATTGGGGGATTATGCTGCTCTAATTTGATACGAAAATAATCTGATACTCACCAGTGTGACAAGCTCGTTTAACGCATGCGTTACATCCGATACAGTAAGGGGGCATTGTTCAATGGTCACAACTTGGCGCGAGATTCGAACAGCGACCAGTCCCACAATTGCACATCGCTCAAACTGACCAAGCCACTGTAGTGTGAACACTCACAATAGACCACCGGCGGGATGAGAACTCAACTCGCTGTGTTGACAACGAAGACAAATCCGACATTAATAGGAGGTTTTGATGGACATACATCGATATTCAAATGGGATATTTTAACGCCCTGTGAGTAAATGTTGTTATTAAACATGCCAATGCCCGTCTATTATAAAGAACGTCAACCAAAAGCGGTAGCTGAGAAACAGCGTTATCAATTAATATATATTTCGCTCGTTTTCAACATTAAATGATGCACTATCTTGTCTATTTTCGCGATATGTGTATCACGCGAACGAAGGTGGATGTAAGTATTTTTCTTTTGTCTGAAGATTAACTTACAAAATGTTTACTTACTTGGTGTCTAATCGGACAGGGTATAATGGTAACTAGCATTTAAATTTCAGGACGCAGAAATCTGACATGTCGGTGGTATACTCTTTGCTTATTGAACGCCTGTACATTTCAGTTTTCCTGTCAATCGTTGACGAAATAAGATTGACAAATAGCATCTGCTTCCATTAATTTTTACCCGAACTCTTAGCCAACTAACACACATCTCCCACCACTTCATTTAAACAGTTGACGGTCTATAAATCTGATATTTTCAAACCGAACTCTGTTCAGTTTTGCAATTAGCTCGTCTCATAGACGGTATATTTCCTGCGATGTGTGCGAAAAAGTTTTTGGTTCAATGACCACCCCTCCCGACACACCCAATACTGATCAGGCACGAGCGAGATTTGGTCAATACAATCTCCGCCTCATTCCAAACCCAATCTGATGTCATACAATGCGCTTCTTGGTTATCAATTTTTAATATACATGACAGTGCACCATCTATTTATTTCTTAGTTGGTTTAGAGTATTACGTGAATTACTTACTAAATGAATGCAGTGTGTGTGTTATTGGGGGGGGGGGGGGGGTACGGCGCTGTGGTCGTCGGGACACATTGCCCCAACGAGCATATCGTCGTGTACCACAATAACACACATACCACTTCAATAATGTCGTATGTATTTGATGATTCATATATGGTATATACATTCATATATGGTATATACATTTGTAGATGTGGTGTGGGCACATGCTGCGCATAGGTGCGACGAGAAGAATAATAAATTTGTTGCATACGGCGAGAGCAAAAGAGCTGTTTGCCAACAGGACCCTTGTCCGACTAATGCCCAAATAGGGCACAACAGCGGATTCGTACCTTACTGTGCCTGGCCAAATAGATATTGCTGTGAGGTTCAATTAGCTCCCACAACAACGCCCACACCAATAACCACCATAACAACTAAACCAACAGTGCCACAGCCAAGTAAGTATATACTACGTAGCTCGATGCGTCTAATATAGTGACGATACGTTCAGACTAAATTGACCCACGATATATCTATTATATACAACAAATTGAAATGGGTGCGTTATACATGTATATACACAATCCGATCCGATGGTCCCCGTGTCATCAGATTCCAACAAAAACAACAACATTTCTGCAAGTGATGCGTTAGTTATAATAAATAACATATTTCAAAAATCGATATCTGACAACTCTGCATGAGCTTCGATTGGTGGATTCCTCGACTCGAATCAAATATGTTTTACCCCAGAAGCCAAATAAATAGTAATTTAGGTGCGATGGGTAGGTGCAAACTGACGTTGTTAAGAAACTGTACCATTGTTTTATCTAAAGTTTCTATTTTCGCAGTCTTTGGCTAATTTGAATCGAGGAAAAGTATGTATAAACCACTTGAAAAACATATATATTGTAAAATATTTTAACCCATTCATGACTGGAGCTTCCTGACATTTTGCGAAAAGGCTGTGGCAATTCATGTTCTGGTATAATTATGCGAGTCAGCCATAGGGCACACATCATATAGGATATCATTAATTGGACTACCTTGATATTGTAAGCCAGACTGCATTATCTTATATACATGTATGCGATGCTCCCTATATGAGACTCGCATTTATAATATTATGCACTTGCAAAGGGTATTTAATGTTGCACCAGCACAGCACCAGCCATGCCAGTGTTAATAATGGATGTTCCTTGCTGTAGACCGACCGTATTTTAAATATCTATTTCTCTAGGTTTTCACCAGCGTGGCCATTATTACAATCAATGATTTAAAGTAGTCATGTTATTGAATGTTTCACAAAGGCAATAGCTATTTCTCAAATCTCTCGGAATAGCCAAACACTGCGAAATTGACAACTAGAAAGATAATAGTACTTTGTTATGTTTGGCCTACCAGCATCACGTAAATTCAGTTGGACCCACCGCCATCATAGCAAGCTAACAGGACCACTTAACTAGAGGTTATGACGTATGTTACTGTAACTTACTGAGTTATTGTTATAGAGAAGCATCTTTCGGGAAAACGCCTCTGATTGGAGCCACAAACGTTTATATAGATACACTAACATACATGGACTAAGTCTTGGATATATTGTCTTTACGGAGCTACTAACTCTGAGTTTCCAACTGCATATGCACCCTCTATATCAACTGCTGTTCATGCGTCATGGGTAGGGAGACGCCCTCCTCTATAGCATAACAGTGTCTAACACACATATATTTCCATACACAGCCTGTGGTTACGATGTGATGAGTGAAGGCCTCCTCTATAGCATAACAGTATCTAACACACATATAGTTCCATACACAGCCTGTGGTTACGATGTGATGAGTGAAGGCCTCCGCTATAGCATAACAGTATCTAACACACATATATTTCCATATACAGCCTGTGGTTACGATGTTATGAGTGTACCCCGTGTTTCACTGAGGATCCTGGGAGCCCCTCGGTCCGGACCGTGTAACTGGCCATGGATGGTGTCAGTCGGCTACAACATAATCTCTACCAACACATTCACGCAGGTCTGCGCTGGAGTTTTAATAAGCAACAAAACTGTTCTAACAACCGCATCCTGTATCGATAGGTAAGAATTATTTGCGAAAGACAGAATTGTTTTTTATGAAAAATGGATACACATGCTAACCAGCCTGCTCTCGTGGAAATAAGCACATACCAGTCTTATATTAAAGTCACGGGCGGTGTTCGACACAGAAATATTCACATTTGTTCAAATTGCCATCAAATGGAGGAATATTAAAATATATATAGTTGTGTTCATATGCCAAACATAATCAGCGGGTAAATAGTATATTATCGACAAGACGTCCGATTGTGTACACAAACATGAGCCTGGTCGTGTTACAGACGTTTTGCCTCTGTTTATATAACACAGTGCAATTTTATTGCTTACTCTTACACAAATTACATAAACGCTCTATTATTTCCATATCAGGGAAAGAGCAACAAATAACGCTCTTTAGGTTTACCATATTCGGATCTAAACAAAAGCCAGGAAATGTAACGTTTTTTGCTTTGTTTAACAAAGGAAAAACATTTGACAATAACAGACTGTTCATGCCATATTTCTGATTGGTATAAGAACAAAGTCTGTCTATATTTTTCTATTCTTTCTGTTTGTGGCGGTTTTTGACGGATGTGGATATATTAACAACAAAAACACATCCAACGCCGCCCGTATCTTTAAAGAGTGAACTAATTCATACTGGCATTATTTAGAGTGCTGTGAAACACTCAACTAGAAATGAGAATAATCTTAGAATGAGAATAATAAACGTCCCAAATGGAGAAGTAAATATTTACAATTGAGTTAGTTCAGACGATGTTTTCTATGGAGTGGGACTGTCGATTTGCTTGAGATGTTCCGATATGTTAGTAGAATGCTACATTCCTCCAGTTGACTTAGCGACTGAGTTCTAATCAGTTCCATGCACCCGAAGAAGTCAATAATATGTCTTTAACCCCAATAATCACTATATATATGGACATGGGTCATGACACGCGATTTTAAAAATAAGCCCATATTGGTAATATTTAATATACCTTTTTGTTCATCGACACGATTTACCAGATACGCATCATACGCGCTCTTTATAACGTGTGTTTATTGTGGCCCGCGCCATTCAACGGCAAAACGGTTTTAAGCCTACTATCGGCTTATTTCAGAATAAAATAGTCCAATATGAATGTATGTGAATATATAGGTCCAATATGAACGTAGTTTCAAATTTTAGTTTCGGCAGAACTGGTAGTTGTAAACAAGTGTCTGTACTTTGGTTTCTTCGTAAATTGGCCCCACTGTTACGCTACATTTTAACCATTTGTTGTCTAAAATTGACAACTGTCAACCCAAAAGCAGATCATGACAGAGTGAATGTCAGTAAATAAGCTTCTTCCACCTGATAGAGCTGTGTTATAATTTAGAAACGTTAGAAATAGAAAACAGTTACCATAGCAATTTAAAAAAGGCGCAGGCGACAGAGTTGTGAGGGGAGAACTCGGGCTATTTTCATATAATCAAGCACACGGAGTTTGTCTTCAATGAAAACGAAAATCACGTTAAATATCTTACTTATTGTGAACTTTCCCTGTTTTGTAAGGTAATTAAATCATCAAACCATAGTTCCACATTTGACACAGGTTATACGGATAGCTATGTCCTCCAGACTAATTCTTTTTCTATTGGTTAGACCCCCTACAACCGATACATGACAAATTGTCTACTCAAACCTAACGATATTTCGCATGTTGAAATCCACTGTTACATACATATTACTGTTACACATCCCATTCCTTCTGTATTATCTTTTCGTATATATGGCGTCTGCTATCATAGCATGAGCAGCTGGGTAATATATAATGTCAAGGTGTAGATGTATAGTTGAATGAAAGACTCCATTCAGTATTGATATGGTTAAAATAAGACCTTATATACAATCTACCTTCTCTATTTATATATTAATTATCCAGCATTAAATATAGTAATAGTCGTGTTTAGAGCAGGTCAAGGATATTGTGGATATAATAATAATTGATGTGAATCAGAATGAGTCAAACTGGGTGATGTTTTGACATATTATTAACCCCCGTACCCTCTATTGTAACCTGATATAGACTCTCTTAGCGGCCTAAACATGTCATACATGGCACAACTATTGTTACATCAAACCTCTATATACCTGCTAAAGAGTGTGCTCTGAAATACGAGAGTGGTATCCGATATATCGGGGAATTTCTATCACAAAAAGTGTGTTTGCATTGGTAAATACCCGGGGTTTAGAGGAGTAGAGTCTGAACTGTTCCCGACATCCGCAATATGTCGGAAGTACAAGGGTTCTAGTGCGATGTTGTGACACTCCAATATGGTAAAGCGTTTCAGAGTTGTCTACTGGCCAGAGGAAAACGGGACTAAAGTTTTGTTGTTTTTTTGTTGTATTTCTTCAGTTTGGATGCTGCTTCTGGAACAGAACAAAAACTTGTCGTTGTTGGAGAAAACAGTATTTCTAAAACTGTTACGGTCGACGTTTTCGAACGTCCTACAAACATATACTCGACCATGAAGCATGGAGGTTACAGTGCAGCGACAACAGGTTTGCATCGTTGACACAAATCAAGTGATATCACCGAGACTTAGAACGTAGATAGGAAATACTTATGACATCGCCCATCGAGCACAACTTACTATAACTGGAGCATTACTGACTATAATTCAAGCATAACTGATTATAATTCAAGCATTACTGTCTACAATTCAAGCATTACAGACTATAATTCAAACATTACTGACTATAATTCAAGCATTCTGACTATATTTCAAGCATCACTAACTATATTTCAAGCATAACTGACAATAATTCAAGCATTACTGACTATAATTCAAGCACAACTGACTATAACTCAAGCATTACTGACTACAGTTCAAGCATACAGACTATAATTAAAACATTACTGACTATAATTCAAGCATTACTGACTATAATTCAAGCATTACTTACAATAATTCAAGCATTACTGACTATATGTCATGCATAACTGACTAAATTTCAAATATAACTGACTACAGTTCAAACATAATTAGCTACCATTTAAACATAGCTGACTACAATACAAACACCACTGACTATAACTCAAGCATAACTGGCTATAATGCAACCATAACTGACTATAGTTCAAGCATTACTGACTATAATTCAAGCATATCTGACAATAATTCAAGCATAACTGACTATAACGCAAGCATAACTGACTATAATTCAAGCATAGCTGACTATAATTCAAGAATAACCGACTATAATTCAAGCATAACCGACTATAATTCAAACATAACTGATTATAATTCAAGCATAACTGACTATAACTCAAGCATAATTGACTATAAGTCAAGCATAACTGACTATAATTCAAGCATAACTGACTATAATCCAAGAATACCTAACTATAATTCAAACATAGCTGACTATATTTCAATCATAACTGACTATAATTCAAGTATGACTATAACTCAAGCATAACTGACTGTAAATAAACCATAACTGACTGTAATTCGCTGGTATAGCTTGGCTGACGAGGTCATGTTTCTAAGTCTTTTTTTTATTAATGGTGGCGAGAGGTGGTGGTATGTTTGGTATGGCGTTTCTTGTTGGATATTTCAGACAAGTTGTGAATATTCACCAATCAGTGCTGTGAAATACTTCGGTGGGGTAATCAAATATAAATGGAGAAATATCTTGCTCAATTTAATATTTTTTTACGAATAGTAATCCAAATTGACAACATGCACTGTCTTTCTTATTTATTAATTAAATGCAGTAACTCTCGATTTCGAAATCATTTTCATTATTATCTTACCGGCAGTTGCGTCCCGATCGAGAAGTAAATATTTACTCGAGATTTTCGGCGATATTAGTACAATTATACATCCCCATTTGGCGTAACGCCTAGTACCAACTTATCCGTGTCATGCGCCCGCGCAAATGAACAATATTGCCTTAATGAGACCTATATTTGAGTCAACATTTTAGACTATACTCTCTGTCAACTTTGTATACCGAAATTTCAATATGTTGCAAAATTAATTGGAATTTATCGACAGTTGGACAGTAATACGTACTTGATGTCACAAAATCAACTAGAGCTGAACATGCAAACAACTTCACTTGGACATCACTAAACTTTTACGCAACAATTACTCAACACCTGTCCAGTGTAAGAATGCCACCAAGTAACGTTAACTAAAGAGCTGAGTGAACAATTTCTACACAACACTGAAAGTGACATCATTGCCGATTGAAATTTTTCATTATATAGTATGAATATTTAATCAACATTGACTGAAAAATGTCGCTAACTTTAAGCCATAATCAGTTTTCTTAGTTAAGAACAGGAATTGTCTTGAAATATTTTTGGGGACTATTCTCGCAACTGAACCGGATGTCCAGAAACAGCGACCGCATCAGAATTAGAAATTTCGGGAAATTAATTATATACCCTACTTATTATCCAATTATGGTATGGTGGAAGGTCTTAAATTATCATGTGATATTATTTGATTCATACATGTGTGGTTCATGTCTGAGTTGTCAGTGGTGTCCAAAAAATTAGTACCTCGTCTTCGAAATGTTTGCTATTTAATGTGGTGAACTTGTGATGAAGTGCTGCTATATCTATCGGTCATCTCCCATTTCAATGTTGTATTCATATATCGAAATAGCTACTCTTATACAATTATGTACAGTGGTTTTATTTGAGTTATTGTTCCTATAACTTTTAGTCAATGTGGTAAACATCACCACTCAACGTGTTGAGTAGGAATATTAGTCAAAAGGATGTTCAGTGTAAGCACATTGTTGATCACCGGTATTTAGGGTGATTATTCGTGGTTAATCCACGCTGAACTTGAGTTGAGCGGATTAGTATGAGTCATCAAACATTCTGGAGACTGACCGGGGTTAACCGATGATCACCGCAAACAACTGCTACTCATCGCGACTTGTTCAAACTGGTAATGATCGCGAACATTACTATTTGTGGCAAATTTAGACCTATGCCGCTGCATATACATGCATAGGAATCACTCTGCCAAAACACCGTAGTCCAGACATGATCTAATCAGTGAGATGTATGATGTCTGGTTTGACTGTTGTGGCGTGAAGCGAAGATTTCTTCTCAAGAGGCCAAGGGTGGAGTTTGCATTTTTAATGTTTTTGATGTGATTTCTCCACTTGTGGTCGTTGGATATTTGCAGGCCCACATAATTTTGATGTCAAGCAGCCTGATATATCATTCATATGGCACAAGCATAGTAACGGTCCAATGAAACTCCCGGTGGTACTCCCGAGTCGACGTTGATCTCTAGTGGTTAGCTTCCTTCCAAAATCTCTCTCATGTTGGAGATAGCTATACTGATACACTTAATTGTATTATTCGATTTTGGTTTGGGTTATGCTCTGGGGGAAAATACAGATAACTTATCATAACTATATGTTTGAGTGGGAGGTTTTGCGAAGAACTTGAAAAGTTAACGCGCGCATCTCTAATAGTATAATATTATGTTACTAAGTGTCACCGATCCCTCTATTATATATATATATATATTATGTCCATAAAATACATGTACCACATCATGTGTTTGCTACAGTTTTTTTTGTAATGACAATTAGGTCCGTGTGAAGTGCATCTAAATAGATAGGTTTGTTAAAGTGGTACATTTTGAACTGTTTTTGTTTTTTTCAACAAGTACCTGTGCACATTATAAAATATCTGTGTTTTCAGCAAACAACACGGGCCTTCTTTTCCTGGAACAGGAGGTTGAATATAACATATGTAGGATTCCAGTATGCCTACCACAGGAGGGACGAGTCACGTACAATGACAGAAGTAACTGTTTCGTCGCTGGGTGGGGTGCCCGAGATATTAATGACCCAACAAGTAAGTCACTGTAAACTGTAATAAGATACAGTCAAAATCAGAATTGTGTATCGATAGACTTACAGTGTGGTATATATTCAAATAGGTAACGATTTTACATTATAGAGAAATGGTGCGTAATAAGTAAGGATGTGTATGATAATGATTTATCAAGATATATTCCAACGTTCCACAAGTAACGATGTCGCCGACAATTGATCGCAAAATGTATTACATTGTTCAACAAAACTCTATCATATTGGTATTTGAATGCAAAAGACACACCCTAAATCTAGTTGGATAAGAAGTTATTCAACAGTCACTCAACCGTTGTATGCCCACAGCACCTATCTACGTTGTGTGAAAAGTTGCATGACAATTTTGTTCGATCCACTTTTACACAACGTTGCATATATATTTACTACCAACGGTTGTATGTTAATTATACAACGTGTTGGATGAAATTTCACACAACACTCAATCAACGTTAATTGTCCACAGCACCTATCTACGTATATTGAACTGTTGGGTGTTGAGTAGAGTTGGATGACATTTGTTGATTGGAAAGTTTACCCAACGTTGATTGGAAAGTAAAATGGGGCAAGACGTCGTGGATAACTGTGTCTGTATAGTATACCTTTGTTATAATTATTCTGTGTACAATACACTGATTATGTAGGCCTTATGTGTTGAGTGTATGAGCCGTGTACTACTTTAGTCAAATTAGTGCCGTCAGCAGTTGTGTAAATTTGTAAACTTCAACATTTGGCAAATATAAATAAATATACACTCAATACATAAAGCCTACATAATCAGTGTATCGTTCACAGAATAATTATAACAAAGGTATACTATACCGGCAAAGCTATCCACGACGTCTTGCCTCATTTTCCAGTGGCTCGGTAGTTTTTTCACGCATTCGTCCATCTTGTGTTGAAATATTTGGAGCCAAAAACTCACATGCTCGCCCGCACCGGAAACGCGCTGCTATTGGATGACCCGGTCACGTGGCGGTTTTATACAATGTGGCATGAAAGTAATACCACAGAAGACAGTTCACGCAATGAGTTGTGTACATCGTACTAAACTGTTAGATAATAAGTACACAACAAATTCGCACCCAACGAGTTGTATACAACGTTCATCCAACTAGATTTAGGGTGCAGTAACAACGTTACATGTGGAACAAATAAATGTTACTCTCCACGTCCTTAGCGATGGTACAGTTGATATTTTGCATGGCGCTATGTGGTTTTCTATGACGAAATGCCTGCACAAAAGTAGACAATTTTTTTACTGTGTGAACGCGGCCTAATTAATTATAATTCTGCATACATTAGCTCAGACGTAATAAGTCGTTTTGTTTTCTGTAATGATATGATCATTATGGTTGAGATGTTTGGCATTCTGACACCGGTTGGAATGTCTGGCGACTCACATATTATATGTAGTTTGATTCACTTAAATAAGTATCTTGCACAATGTTTTATTAATCTCTTCTCCAGCTACTACAGATGTAATGTCGGAAGCTAAGGTGAAGCCACTGGATGAGAAGGATTGCCGTATCCTCTCGGATATTCTGGAATTCGAAATGCCGGAGTCTGCTATATGTGCTAAGGCTGTTAATCCAAACCAGGACGCATGCGGCAAGGTAGACATTTAGCAGTACGATGTACATTCACAACATAATGCCATATAGTTTATACTGTCACCGGTAGTTTGTATGTTTGACTAGTTTGTATCTACGCCCGTAGATATCAGGTTCCACCGGTTCAAATTAAACCTTTCATCATTGAAATATTATCGCGAGTGATATATTTATGTGTTAAGACCTGTTCCGTAATAATAAAATTACAACAGGCAAAGAAACAAGCTCGACATTTCAAAATTTAGGCGCCTCATGTGAGCCGATTTCGCTCTGCTTACAATAACGAATTTCCCCCGGGTAATCATTGCAGTGTGTATCGCGAAATAAACTCACAAAACTCGCTTAAATCACGTCATTCACTTTTCTTACAGGGTGACCACGGTGGTATGTTGGTTTGTCCAGATATTGATGGGAAGTACTTTCTGCGTGGACTTGTATCCAGCACCGGATGCGAGATGCCCCAAGACTGCAAGAAACCTGTTTCAGTTTACACCGATGTTGTCCAGTTCTTTGACTGGATTGAGGCAAACAAACAATAAATGCATATGAATCACGCGATGTCTTATACCTGACCTCTGCTTGAGTGTTAATGCCAAAATGTTAGCAACGGAAGCACAACCTAGCCTACATCACGATACCGTGGGTATGGTTTGTAATATACGAATGTAATATAGTCAGGGTTTCACAAGACCCTGCATAATAACAGGTCAGACACACCCCGAATTTCAACAATTTTAGTTAGTTGATAATGAATATTGCCGTTTTGTGAATTTGATTAAAGAGAGTTATTTCAAAATTATATTTCACACAGATTATTCAAAATCAGTGTCGCTCAAGTTATGTACTAATGTTGTTTTTGTGAATAACATGTCTCTATCCATGCAAATGATTAAATCATAATGGCACTTGTTACAGAAGTTGACTGGCATTCAATTTACATGCATATTTCTAAGAATGAGCGATTGAGTCATCATGTTAGTGTACGATTATATCAATAGGTCTCTCGACGATAGCAATGAAGCTCGTTGAATAATGTATATATTGTGACATTAGTAAGGAATTTTATATGGTTTGGCAAAAAAGGTCTCCTCCACAATATCTCGATCATGGGTATCACTTTTAAGTTATAGAAACTAGTAGCACCCTAACTTAACCATTTACCCAACAAAACGGCCAAAACAACCAAATAAAGCTTCAACAGCCTAAAATATATTCGGTCTGTTTCAATAAAACCATACAAATATGGATATCATTGGAACCGGTTCATTGACCACATTGTGATGGTTACAGTTATGCCCTGTGCCAATGCATTCTCTTATATATGCGAGTCGACCATAGGTCGCCTCGCATATATAAGAGAATGCATTGGCCTAAAAAGTTCTTTTTTTTAACACTTTTTACCATTTTTTCTTACATTCTTTAACAATTTTATAATTTTTAATGTGTTAAGCCAATGCATTTTCTTATATATGCGAGGCGACCTATGGTCGACTCGCATATATAAGAGAATGCATTGGCACAGGGCCGTTCTGTTGGGTAAAGGGTTAAAGCTCACCAACAGACAGTTGTTATTGGCAACACTAGCTCTGACTGGACATATGTATCCGCAGGCGTCAAACGCGGCTCTATATTAGGACCTCTTTTATTTCTCATTCATATCAACGAAAGACAAAATAATATAGATATGAAGACAGTCCAACATTTTGGATGAATTAACCATGATAAGTGAATATATAGAGACAACTGAGATACTCTTGACTGAGTTGCCTGTGTGTGATGGTAACGGAATTAGCATAGGGGGTTTTCCACTATCTATACCAATGGACCACGCCAATATGATCTTCGTTTGTTGGTCCTACACATTTGGCAAATGTTATGACATATAGATTCCTGACACCAAATTATTGTTTTGATCATTGGGAATTATATTCTTGCAAAACAACTGGCTCGCAATGTGCTCCCATAGGATTGATATATCATAGAGTTTGACAATAAACATATACTCGATTAACACTCTATTGGAGTTCGGTTGTCTTTCATTGTGGTAAGTTAGTGGCGGTTTCCTATAGCGTTTCTGCAATGGAAGGATGACAACGCTAATTACCACTCTACAGTTGTTAATTTGCTTACTGTGTTTGCCACTGTAGGAAGTACAAAGTTCCTGGAACACACGAGGGTGAAATTGTGGAATACTCACAGCAGCATGAAAACGAGTTTCTTAAATACAGCGAGGCATATCTGGACCATTACCGTACACTTGTTCCCAACAACATATGTGACCCGCCATATCAAATCCAGTCGTAAGTCGGAATTTTGTTTACCCTGTGCCAATGCATTCTCTTATATATGCGAGTCGACCATAGGTCGCCTCGCATATATAAGAGAATGCATTGGCCTAACAATTTTTAGGACATAAAATAAAAAAACATCCACTACCCTGCAGGGAGCCCCACACATATATAGAAAAATATAGAAGAGTGTCGTCTCCTCGTGTTTGTCTGGAGCTCTGTATGGGTGAAATTATAAACTTGTTAAAGAATACAAGAAAAAATTATTAAAATTGTAAAAAATTGTTAGGCCAATGCATTCTCTTATATATGAGAGGCGACCTATGGTTGACTCGCATATATAAGAGAATGCATTTGCACAGGGTAAAAATACACGATAATTTGTCGCTTACTACATGTGACTAAGGATTCGATACATGAAACTTATTCGGTCGAAATAGTTATACTACACATCAACGTGTAGGTGTGCCACACTGTGTGTGTACGGTCAACAATGAATGAAACATGATTGGCTCAGTTTGGCTGTTCAATGAAAGTGAATAGGTCAACTAGCAGTTTGGTTAAATGTAAACAATATTTCGAATTCGCCTATCACCTCATACCATATGTTGTTTCGACTCTCTCTTAACGGACAAAAACTATGACCAAAGTCTCTACAGTGAATATGGATGAATGATCTGCGATGCGTCTACACCCCGTGTAACCCCCGTGTACGTGGTATCGCCAAATCCGAGGGTATCACAAAAACTAGACCATGCGGTTTTGATAAATGAACATATCTTATATATCTTGTGAAGGTACCCTACAGAATATTAGCCTGTTTTCAGCGGTTGGCCAGCTATACACCATTGGTTAAAAGTTAATCACATCACCAAAATCAGAACGTTCTATTTGTTGTTATGGGGTACATGGTGATACTAGATCAGAACGTTTTATTGTTTTCGGGTTTGTTTGAGATTTCACGACGTCATGGTGGAGAATGTAACGTTCTGCGTCAAAAAATCATGAAAATTCAGAGAAACTGTCGCCCGTCAACTCTGTACAAAACTAGCACACTGGCATGAGCCTATCTTTCTATATACGTTTGGAAAGACTGGAGTATTTTCTACCGGAGGTATTAATTTTATTTTCCTGATCTTACAAATATTGCAATAATAGGCAAAAACTTAACCCTCCCCCAATATCATAATAAGTATAGCCATCACCGGCGACTTGATCCCAGAATGATAGAATAGTGCGTAGTATTTCCTTTTATTTAGTGTAGAACACACATAACAAGTGTAAAATGCGAATTTCCAACCATATTCACTATTAGAAGAGTATCAAAATCCACGATGGCATTCAGTTTTTATGTTAAGACATACGAAACATCCAGAAAAGGAACGTCCCCAGTGGTATAATGTATATTATTTTGATGATCATATAGAATAGCGTTTCTTATGAAACATTAGTTTCACCAATAATACATCTTATCAATTGGTAAAATAATAGTCAAACATTTATTCCGCCGTGCAATGTCATAAAATTCGAACTAAGGTTGTCGGCTGGGATTGGAACCACGAATGATCGCATAATGCGCAGTATTTTGTGTTATTTAATGTTAAATACACATGCAAATTTACCACATTGGCACCCATATCTGGTAATAGAAGAGTGTCATAATCCAAGATTGCGTTCAATCTGGCGGCCAATTTTAATTTTAAAATTTAGTGAACGGGCATACGACAAATACATAAAAGGAACATCCCGGTGGTATATTATATATCACTGTACTGACAACATGGAATAATACATATCAAGCATTAGATTCAGCATTAATCCATATTATCAATTGATGCAATAATTAGACAAAAAACTTAACCACCCCTACAGTCACAAACTTCCACACAAATGGGCCACTGGGGATTGTAGTACAGGCCAAAAAGAAATGAGCATACATTTTGGATTTCATTTGTGCTGAATGCGATAAAGAAACAAACGTTTGAAGTCACACCCACTATTGCGTTATAATGGCGGCCAACATGGCAGTTAAGTTTAATGTCAACACTTTGTGAACAACTAATACGATATGGGGGCAAATACCGTCTCATATGGTATTACTTATGCGATGTATTAGCTAGAATGTGTGTTTCCATTATTAAATGGCAATTTATTGTTTGCGAGATGACGGAGACCAAAATATGGTGATCAAGTATATAAACAAAAAATCAGATGGGCTTTGTCATGTCTCGAATTTATAACACTTCGTGAAAACAAATACGGGAAAACAGGACAAATGACGTCTCCAGTGGTATATATTGTGGCGATTCATTACATTCATTTCATTACATTAGTCATATGAAATAGTAGTTCTGTCATTAACATATCTTTTAATTTGCGAAATAATAAACACAAAACTCAACATTCCTCATCTCTAAAGATATAACATTGCGCACATGGGTACCCCTGAAAATCGCAATCAAGAATAAAACAACAAATGCGCAATTGTAGATGTCATTTTGTGCGACATAATTATGTGAGAACCACACTCGCTATCAGAGGGATCTCAAAATACAAGATGGCATCCCATAATATTTTTGCGAAGAAGTACAACATCCAGAGAAGAAACGTCCTTTTTGTGATGCCTTGCGCTGGATTTGTTGTTGAAGTGCCAGATGGTTTGTTTGTTCGCTCTAATGCCGGTAGTTGATTGCAGGTATGATGTATCACGCGATAAGTTAACTTTTCAATAATAATACTTTTAAATGGAATAACATCAACATATAGTCCACCTAGCTTCCTCCAGGTATGCATATACACTTCAAACATGACAGTACAGTCATTCCATGTATACCATATACATTACCCGTAACCATAAAACCACTCACTATTTATCCACACACCCCATCCATGATCATACAGAAAACACATGTACATCTCACCCATGGCCTTACAGTCACTCCATATATACATCATCAATACATAGATGACCATGTAGATATCCATACACCACATCAATGTCCATACCGGCACACCGGGTGCACTAAAAAACTGCACTTGTACAGGATACACACAACCATAAACCATACAGTCACCCCATGCATACCGATTCACCCCACAACTGACCACGACCTCTCACTGTATACCTATACATCTCACTATGGACAACACACTCATAACCATATAGTCACTCATTGTATAAATATTCACATCATTCATGACATACACTAACTCCGTGTATACCCATTCACATCACCTATGAGCATAGAGTAACTCCCTGGCTACCATCTTGGCATCCATCCTGTATCCAGTTGATATTGGTTTATCATAATGGACCAGAAGAGCCACATATTATGGTTCATCTCAGTTCCGTCTCAAAGTTCTGCCCATATCCTTTCAATAATATGGCCAGAATCACAAAAGAGGTTCTCCGCAAAATTCCATACTTTAAAATTAATTTGTCATGCCCCATACGGAACTGGGACAACCATAATAGAACAGTTAATTAACTAACACGTATAATAACCAAGTGAGTCACAATTTGCTACCTTTACGGATAACGCAGACAATAATGTTATATATATAATGTTATAATGATATATGTAAAAATAATAACTTATTACCAATTTGGTTGCCATTTTGGAAGCCATCTTCATCAATTTGGTATATAAACACTGTAGTGTGACACATTTAAGATAGACCAATACAATAAACACCTTTCAATCCAAAGATAGTTTCATTTTATTAGAAAAAAAGGTCCAAACCTGAAAAGTGAATTTTTGCCGATATTTATGTCCAGTTTTTGGGAGAAAAGTCCAATATTTTTGGTGATGTCAGTGGTGACAACAGTAACAGTTAACCATGGTACAGCAGACATGTTAGTATTCAATGTCTACAAGGCATAATAGCCAATTGTGTACATCAACCACAACTTGTGAGCGATTGCAGGACACCCTAGGGCAATATTTACCATTTTCCATATTTTGGCGGCCATTTTGTCAGTCATTTTTAGCCAAAGTAAGAATTTTGGTTCCAGTGAGTTGGAATATTCATAGGTAATGGTATGCCTCACTTAATAGCAACTTTCTGTTCATTTCTTGTTGAAATATGACTAGAATCCCAGTTGTGATTTTTTGTGAAATTTTATACCGCGTTCTGTAAAATCGAATTTTTGAGGAATCACAAGCGGATAGGACCACAATAATTGCATATTTAATTGCTCCAATGATCATTTAATATATAAAATACAAAATAAAGTCATATTACTGAACCAGTTCCAAACAGCATGAACTGATCTAGAAGATATTTGTCAAAAAATGTCATATTTTCAGCTTCCGGCGGCCATTTTGGTGGCCATATTGGATGGTGAGTTTCAATTTTGGCCCAAAATAGTGTTATTATGTCTTAGCTTCATGAAAATATATACATTTGTATACATTTTACTAGATTAGTCATGTGAATTTGCAACAAATTCCAAGTAACCGTGGTTTTACGTCTGAGACAAAATTAGGGGGGGGGGGTGGGTATACTTTTTAGGGCGCTATAAAAATAATTGCTCATAGTCCAGGAGATCGGGAGGTAGTGTTGCTCATATTGACGGACAAGTTGCGACCATGTTATTTTTAATGTTTTAGGTATGGTAATGAAGAAAAATATTTATGATAGCAAGAACAAATTTGTAGCCTTCTTTGGTTTTTGCGAATTTTAGGCATTTTTCTACGTTTTTAGCCCAAATTTTTCAAATTTTTTTTTCAATTTGTAACCATTTAATTTTAGTATGATTTTGGTGATTAAGTTGAATAGTTATTGTGTTAATAATGTTAAATAACTAATCGTGCTAAAAAAAAATTCAATTTTTTTAAAACAAATTACCATTTTAAATTTTTTTTTTTAAGCAAACTCGTCCAAATTGCAACCATTTTTTCATCTTAGTATGATTTTAATGGTTAAATTCGCCATTAATTATTTTAATAGTGTTAAATAATTTAAAAATTGTCTTCTACCATGTTTTTAAATTGATTTAAGAAGGTTTCTACTTGTTTTCTAAGTTGAGGGGGGGGGGGCTAATTCAAATCCAATTAAACATTGTACTGTTCAAAATTAGATCAATTGCTTAAGGCGTATGGTAGAAATACGTAACTAGTTTTCAAAAACTTATACATATGCCTTTCTATCCTGTGCGTTGTGCACGCGAGTCGGATTTTACAAATTAAATTATGATGAATAACCCTGAATTTTGGGTGTGATCACATTTGTGGTCATAATATTCCCATTAGAGAGTGGATGGACATGGGGCATGCGACACTGTGCAGCACTGTGCAGTATATATGTATATGACAAGCATGACATGAGGCATTAGTATCTTTCTACTAAACTGTGCTTCCAGAGTTATCAGGAATACAGTATCGGTGTTATTTCTTACCCGAATAAATTTTAAAACGGGGTATGTGGGTTAAAGGACCACTGGGAGATAATAGGATGTCCAATGACTCCTATATTTCTATCGTATCACAGTAAAGCTGTTTTTGTAAAATTGGCGCGGTTTACACGATCAAAGTTCGATTTTCTTTACAATATGTTAAAAGCAACTAATTATATAGAGTTACGCTTCTTGAATTTGTGTAGGGAAACTCGAGTCAGCATAACACAAAAATCTGGCTGCTGATTGGTTGAATATCATTGAGGGAAATATGGAAGGGGTCTGGATATTATGCTGCTGATTTATGTGCAGTAAATGGGGTAGTTGTGGAAATGAAGATTATCGTTTGAAAAAAATACCGAAAAGGGCGCGTTTGTTGTCACATACTGGTGCAACGGATGACGTTCTAAGGAAATATTGACCACTTGAAGTTCAAATAGGCTTAACCCATGGCCGGCGGGACTTTTAGTTAACACTGTCATCTACGGTATGGAAAATAATTAGGTGCTTGTAACCTATGGATACGAAGCTTCGGTACATTAATTATTATTCATATATTACTATATTTAAATCAGATGTATGCATACAGTCGACGTCGAAACAAAAACACGGATAAACCGATTATTCGTGACATTCAAGATAAATGTTCAATAATAGAAAATTATACTGTGACTGCTTCATTCAACATGAAGTTAATCAAGGTGTATCGTTATTAATAACAGTATACAGTAATATCGAAATAAGAAGAATCATGTGGCCCTGGGTACTTATCCCCAGCGCTGTGGCAATTTTTTTTACAATGTATTCTTAAACCCAAACCTGTGTCAGAGAGGTAGCAGTTATATAGGGTGGGTGTAATATAGTGTGTCATTATGACATATTCCTCGATGGGTTAATATCGATTCTAATTATGATCTGAAATTATTAATATCCGGGTTTCTGGTCACCATTCAACGTTTGTTATCGGTGCCATATGATGTCCTGTGGTGGTATATTCCTGGCTTTCTGACACGTCACGAAGCTTCGGTACATGACACGAAGCTTCGGTACATTGGATGAAAAACCGCCACAGGTTTGGGTTTAAGAATACATTGTAAAATAAATTGCCACAGCGCTGGGGATAAGTACCCAGGGCCACATGATTCTTCTTATTTCGATATTACTGTATACTGTTATTAATAACGATACACCTTGATTAACTTCATGTTGAATGAAGCAGTCACAGTATAATTTTCTATTATTGAACATTTATCTTGAATGTCACGAATAATCGGTACATCCGTGTTTTTGTTTCGACGTCGACTGTATGCATACATCTGATTTAAATATAGTAATATATGAATAATAATTAATGTACCGAAGCTTCGTATCCATAGGTTACAAGCACCTAATTATTTTCCATACCGTAGATGACAGTGTTAACTAAAAGTCCCGCCGGCCATGGGTTAAGCCTATTTGAACTTCAAGTGGTCAATATTTCCTTAGAACGTCATCCGTTGCACCAGTATGTGACAACAAACGCGCCCTTTTCGGTATTTTTTTCAAACGATAATCTTCATTTCCACAACTACCCCATTTACTGCACATAAATCAGCCATGACGCGTACATTGTGTTAAAACGCGATACCCCTCTGTGTAGAGCGCTAGAGGGGTATCAATACAGTATACCCTCTCGTGATATTTTTAACGCGGCGGTGAAACGCATGCAGGCTCTATGACATATACATACATGAATGGACAGCAAGCATAGCGAATTTAAATAAGATGACCTTTTACAGAATAATTAAGCCAGACTTTGGCACAGATAAATATCTTTCACACACCAACAATAATGTCGTTTCACGCCTGGTGAAATTCCGTACAAGGAATCACCGACTTCCCATCGAGACAGGCTCCTGGGTTGGACAAGTTCACGAAGATAGAAAGTGTAAGTTATGTAACAACGGCATTGGAGACGAATATCACATTATTTTGAAGTGCACCAAACTTACTGATCTCAGAAAAAAATACATTAAACCATATTATCCACCGCTCACTACCTCTGTTGCCTACATAAAGCATGCCTAATAAACGTTACGTTTATTACGTCAAAGTAGCTTTATTAGGTCAACGTATCTTTAGGTTAGTACTACTTTCATGACGTAATTGCATATTCAAATTGCGCAGGTAACTAGGGACGTCAACCGACCCGAATGACATCAATGTGATTTTGGGACCTTTTTATCGTCCATAATTCACCGCAATTGATACAATATTCGTAATCGGATATGTGTTTTCGCTCTAAAACATCTATAAACCATTAGCTGAAGGTCAGATTAAAATAACTATTAAAAAACCCAACGAACTATTTCGCTCTAAGCTGCACTCCGGTTTTGCCAAGTCATGAATACTAATTAGTTTGCTTGACCTAATAAATGTAAGGGCGTCATCGAAGTAACGAATGTAAAACTGAGGAAAATGACAGATTTACCGCACAAAATGCATGTTTTGTGCGATGGATAAATAAAATATGTAGCTAATGTTGTCGCTAAAACTGTTTATGTCCGCTCGAGGGATTTGGCATATATTGCACTCGGCAGAGCCTCGCCCAATAGATGCTCAAATCCCTCTCACGGACATAAACATTTTAAGCGACGACACTTAAGTCTAGCTACATGTTCTATATTTATTACACCCGACCCAATGCATTGAAACTGAACAGCCTGTTCAAAACAAGCAATAGGAAAACCTTTACGAACCTATCGATATTCATCCGCGAAGCCCTCTTTCAGATAGGACCCCATGAGGCATTAAACTAGAAGTCCCCACCCCATATAGACACAACACCTTGTATAAAAGCGACCGAAAAATCGCCCATGCAGGAAATGGCCATACATAATAGAATGACCTAAGGTATACTATATATGATTAACAATGTGTATGATTGTCATCCAAATCCCCATCCCCACCCAACCCCACCACGCCCGATAACCCAACAGAACTAATAAGACAATTATACTGAGAGATATATACTCGGAACATGTCACATTCATTTATGTTGTTAACTTCGCGTATGTGCATAATTTAACTTATATGTTTAATTCATTTTGTTCATGCTCATATATATTGTCGATGAAAAGAGTAATACAAAAAATCTACCCCACTAGATGTTTCAAGCTAATTACACTAACTGCCGCGTCGATTCTGTTGTCAACGACGGGTTTGTTCGTAAATGGTATTGACTACAAAACCGTGTGATAATTTGTGCATGGATTATATTATTATTATAATGTATTTGAGTCTTTATTCAATTTTTGCGCGAGATATTTTATATTCAATTGAAATTTTGTTCCCACTGAATTCTCAAGTTCCCGATGTCCGATCGTAATAAAATTGATACCCATAAATTGGCCAGAGACTGAACTTGCAACATGCAAACTTTTGTCCTAAAAATATTCATAGAAAACCCACAAAAGTCACCTAAACGCAGCCCGTCATATAGTGCGCAATGATAAACTCCGACAATAAACTGTCTTCCAAAATATCTCTATAGTGGGGTTATTTGGGGTTTATACCCATCGATGTCCGATCGTAATAAATGTCATGCCCATGAATTGGCCAGTGACTGAACTTGCAACATGCACAAATTTGTCGCTAAAATCTTTATGGAAAACCCACAAAAGTCACCTAAACGCAGCCCGTCATATAGTGCGCAATGATAAACTCCGACAATAAACTCTTCCAAAATATCTCTAGTGGGGTCATTTGGAGTTTATACCCCTCGAGATTATTTCAATTAGTACGCCATGTTCCCGACGTCCAATGGTAATACATTTGGTATCGACGAATTAGTAAAAGACTGAACTTGCAAATATGAAAACTCCGACAATAAACTGTCTTCCAAAATATCTCTATATAGTGGGATTATTTGGGTTTATACCCCTCTAGATTATTTCAATTAATACGTTAAGTTCCCGACGTCCAATCGTAATAAATTTGGTATCCACGAATTGGTAAAAGATTTAACTTGCAATATGCAAAAGGTTGCCGTTAAAAATATTTATAGAAATCCGCCGATAGGAATTCAAACACAGCCAACCTTTCTACCAATATATTTCTAGTTCCATGCAGATGTCGTAAAGTTTACAACTGGTTTTGAGGAACTGGAAAAATTGTGTTATAAATGATATAGCTACTATTATTAACTGCAGCATTAATACTATGACAGTACACAGCATATTGGTAGTGCACTGTCAACGCCGGAATCAACAAACTATGAGTACTATCAATACACTATAGCCGTATGTAATTAGACAACGGCGGCGCCTAACAGCCATATCAGAATAACTATTCTTCCTGTGGTTAAACCGGTTTAAAGGCCAGTAGTCATCAGATTGTTGAAAGCCTGCACTGAACGACCTTTGGTGATAACTTTAATCATCCGACGGCGTTATAATACATGTAGTTCCACAAAAAACGATATGTTGAAATAATGTACAAAGAGACATTTCACAGATGTCCAAATAAAATTTCTTGATCTTAAATTGTATCCGATATTCTTTGTGTTTTACGACGGTTGAATCTTTTGAAGGATCAGTATCGACGTACGTGCAAAGAAGTCTCGACAATGACGTTGACGCGTCTTTGTATTTTACCGTGAATAGAAATGAGGTTCCAGTGTTACATTATACACCTTTACAGCTGGAAAATAAATGGAAGTCTGACAGAAAAGTCTAAATCGCCGTATGTTATCACGATCCTGCATAAAGAACACGTCCTATTGTTAGCAAAAGTCTTACTCATCCACAGAATACAATGCTCGTATGAGAATATACAGGTCTTATTTGCCTTTCTGAATCTTCATATTTCTTTCAATATAGTCATCGACATCGAATCTATGGGTACACCAATGCTTTAATACTAACGTTTTAACAGGAAGCAAACCACCACTATTCTATTGAAACAATTCCGTGTGAAAATAACGCATTATAGAATTACACATTTTGTGTTCTCGGATCGTTCTGCCACACAGGGGTCCGGACACATTTCTAAAAATAGTCACAGGTCGATTGCCCAGGAAATCACACGCAGTCTGAGGCAAATTTATCCAAAGGCACCTTTTTTTTAATTGGTAACAGCTCTATACACCTTCGTTAGACATTATTCTTTGAAATTAGCATGCATGAAATACGATAAGGCGATATACAATTTTTAGAAAATCCAAACGCATATTCAAACCCAGTCTGAGTAAACTCATACCTAATTATGCATTACAACATTGAATATAAGGTCTGACGGATAACATCGCTATCTCATTTCCAAGTCCTCGGGATTCCGTAATCTGATTGATTGCGTAAATTATTTTCCGTCCAATGAAACCGTATGGGTTAATAAATAAGTGTTAGTGGGCGGAGACTCCCATAATGTCACCTCTAAATATAGTAACAGAGCGGAATTTCTCCGATCGAAAGCGATGCTTGCAAATACAACAGAGACAGAAACAATGGCTTCGAAATTATATATTCGGTACGATTCGGATTAATTTGAAGGATGTGCTAGACCTGATAGATAGGCCTGCGCATGGTACCAACTTGGCCTCCCATAAATATAAATAGAACTCACTCATGTCCGTGTATTTGATTTACTTTATTGTACCATGGTTTGCAAATCAAATTATTTGTCGTGAAAAAGTCATCTGAAAGTTAACACCGAGGAAATGACTTAATTTTATGCTTTTAAATAGTTCTAAAGCATCATTTTTGATGACGATCTTATTTTTTGCTCTCGGATGCAGCTTTCCGGTTGATGTAGCGAGTTCATCTCCCGAAAAAGAATAGTCGCACACACGACAAATATTATCTGCTGTAAGTTTATGTCGCGACACAGGCCATTGCTATTGCGAAGCACAACATATAACACGTGGGGACACCTGTCAATCATCGATGTATTTTTTTAAAATCCGTGGGGAAGCTCTTCGCTGAATATAAATGGTTTTGGCGACATAAGCTCCAGACTCTATATTTCAAATATAGAGTCGACGTTCACCCAGACTGATTCAAACCCTGATAGATTTGACAACAGTGTCTAAAATGTCAATATCCTGCCCGGTGCCAGTCGAATTCGATAACATTATCGTCAAATAATACGCATTTCCCTATATGAAGATATTGATATCAGATTTTGAATTTGGGATCGGATTTTATCAAACAAGTTTTGATTTATCATATTTTGTGGATGTTAGTTTTAAAGAACAGAGTCTACTGAAGGATATAATCCTGTTAACAAAATCGGTAGTTTGAAAAAGAAAATGTGATTTTGAAGCCATTTCCCCACACTTGGTGTGATTTTCCCGAAAATCGATCCGGGGCCTTCTTGTAATACATAACAGAACAAATTAAAGTTCCCGGACCCCCTGTGTTCAGCCACTGGTAAACAATCGGGCTCTCAACAAAGATTGACAGTAAAGTTTTTTGAAAGGTCCTACGTTGGCGTGAGCGATTGGAGCAACGTCTCGACAATGGCCATGCTGTACAGCATTACTTGCGCCAGTCCATGCTGGACGCAAGTAATGTTTTCGGCTCGGATGTCTGTTTATCCTTCCTTCCTTCCGTGAATATGTTACGTCATACAGGAAGTACATACTGTAAACAAGAAATTATGGCATTGAAATCCATGTAAAAAAGGACGACCGTGCAGTCACGACCTGCACTACTCAGACTAATATGTGTTGACTTATATGAACGTCAAGATTTAATTAACTATAAATATTTCTTATAACCAATTACGTACACGAAGTTGGTTGCTTGTGGTAGGGGGATTAGGTCTGTACCTCATAATTATCATATTGTACTCATACATGTATCTTCCAGCCTTTCGATCGTGGCTCCCCGGGGCCATTTTTTTCACTGGCACATATGCCAATTCTCAATTTGGATGAAATATTAGTTGTACTCGCCTCCACAACCCTTGGCCTTGGTTGGAAATTGGGGTTATTATGAGTGAGAACTTGGGTTTACCCCCTCATAATTTGGATTGTTTGTTTGTTTCAAATCAGAACCCAAATCATTAAAATATAATTAGGGCCTAAGGTTACGCCCTAAGGAAGAACATTCAATATCCAAGAACATGTTTTGTTTGTACCTGTACAAATTCTATAGTGATTTTATAGGTTGGGATTTGATCAGTTCGATTACAATTGCATGGAGCTACATTTATACCAGCGCGGACTCGGAGCCATGCACTATGAAACAACGTCAACCCAACCAAACCTAATACGAACCATGTTTGTGTGCTGATGTCGCGTCGCTGTCAAAACGTCAATAACTTTCGCGGGAAAATGCGCGTGCCAATATGACGTCGCTTTGGATACAACATATGACGTAACCTTACAGTTTACGTGAACATGTTTCTAAACTAAAGAAAAGTTTATTTAGTTATATGATAAACATTCAATATATTTACGATATGAATTATGTTGTTTTCGCGAGGTGGCTAAGGAAAATTTGCAGTTTTACGTAAATTTCCGACATTTGCCGAATGGCATAGCAACCCGAGTCCGGTCGACAATATTTATGATTTAAGTCATGATTATTGTTCAAAGAATAAACCATGTAATGCCTTAACGCAATGAATACTGTTATGTTGGCTATATGAAAAGTAACATTTGTAGTTTTAATTTAATTGCAATGACGTTTCAAGATGGCGGCCCCTCAAATCCAAGATGGCGGCGCACCAAATTCAAGATGGCGGCGCCCATGTTCGAAAGCGAACTTAGTATAAGGACGACCTGCGCATATGTTGCTGCGCAACATATGCGCGGCTGGGCTGCGCCCAGCTGGTCGTCCTTAAAAAATGAACACACGCTAATATGAAATGGTTGCATCAATTGTAATTTAAATCCACATATATACTTAATTTGCATTGTTATCTGGTTTATATTGGTAAGAAATCGTTCATAAATGGACAATATTGAATTATTTCTTTCAGGAAACGGATCAAGACGCCATGACGTCACGACGCACATCATGACGTCACAAGCTACATGGGCGCGCAAAACACCAGACATGATTGCATCGATGTCCAGACAGCTGAGACTCGTATTACACGGACAGGCTATTTAACCATTCCATCTGCCAACAACTTCGTGTTTTATTAATATGATTACGTCAGTACGTATGGACAACCCAAAAACACGTACTTCGATCTATAAAATGGTAAATGTATGTTTCATGGGAGTGCCTGTATTTCCGGCCAACTTGGGTCAATACGTTAGTACGTATATATATGGACAGAGACATGTCTCTATTCCGAAGGTTCGCTATTCCGAATATTCACTATTCTATTCCGAATATGTGAATACTAGCGTAATAGCATTTTTCATTCCTCGTGTGGTTTTTATGGGGGGGGGTGCACATGGGGCTGCAAATTTCAATTAATTTCTGTTTAAATACGCCCAGAATAGAAAACCTTCAGAATAACGAATCTTCGGAATAACGAATCTTCGGAATAACGAACATTTGGAATAGCGAACCTTCGGAATAATGAATCTTCGGAATATGGAACCTTCGGAATAATGAACCAGATCCTGTATGAACATACCACGACACGTTCATCAATAAATGTTTCGTGGGACTGTTTATATATATATACATATAGGACTGGAGTAAAGTTGACACCAACGCGTCTTTGGTAATTTTGGTGTCCGCATTTCAACGAAATTTGGTGTGGTGACTCGGGGTGCCCTGGCAGAGTGTATAATGGCGTTAGTTTTTCTAAATTTTGATTTAAACAAATTTAAATGAATAAAAATATGAACCTATGTGAATATTTAGGTACAATATAAACCTATTTGCACGAGAATATGTTGCAGCACCAGATATAGTGGAATGTTGGCCACAGTTAGACATGGGCCAGAGTGAGACATTGCCTCTAACATTTCTCTAATTTCCAGACCAATATCAATGGGGCCAGTCCAGAGATATTAGCCATATAACACATGTTATTATATGTGATCAAAATGCTATCATCAGGTGAAGGTTGACTCTGGCCCAGCCACCAATTTTCAAGGCAAAATCAATTAATTTAATTTTTGCAATTTCAAGGGAAAAATATGTTTATTGGATATAATACTGAATACATTTTTGTGATGTGGAAAACGGGCATTTATTACATATTTCACATAGCCACATCTGATTTATTTATAGACGTTTATGTATGCTTGACTTTCATCGAGTTACACGGGTGGGGGCACAATGACTCAATGGGACACAATTTCTGGCCTGTGGTAGGATCCACCTTCAGTAGATGCATGATAGGCACTTAAAAAGGAATTACATAATTTGCCAAATGACTATTGTTTTGGGGCTGGAGTGGATAAATAATTTAGATCAAACAAACTGATGTCATTGTGCAATAGTGGTATGTGCGGGGCGTTTCCTATACGGTTACTACTAATTAATCAAACGTGCATATATGCACGTTTACTGAGTTCACCTTAAAAGACCATCGAACCACAAAAAATACTAGATCATGTCATGAATCTCTACACTAGATATGACCGTACTATAGACCATATTACACCAATTGCACTGTACACAAACCTGGGAACTATTTTATGTTCTGACAGCGAAATTTATAACAATGAATGATCAAGAAGGGAATATATTTTCCTTTATTGTTAATACTTGTTCCTCGATAATCTACTTCACAGTAGGGGTGGTCCCAGCTCGAGATTGCTTGCTTGTTTGTGACTTTTGTGAGATTATATCGTACTCTCAGGTGTCCCATCAGTGTGATGGTCAATACTATAATACTATTGATAGTGGAGACTGAAATTAATAATAGTGATGGAAATTTAATTTTATTTAATTCTATTTTAATTTAATTCTATATATGTTTCTATGCCATATAATTTAATGATCGTTGAGAATTTTATAATTGCCCGGGAGGAATTACATTGGTGTAAGGGACGCAAAGCAAAATCAACCACAAAGTCACTTAAATCTTGCAATTTCAAAGTTAGACCTTCACATTCTATAACACACATTATTAAGGAACGGGTATTTCATAATTTATTACCTGTACTGTTTTTTCATTGTTACAAACTTCCCTATCGCAACAGCAAAAACTTTGTACTGGTGGAATATATCATTCTCGACGGGCATAGATACATAGAGATTCATGGCATGGTCTAAGAAAATGCTATCAGATTAAACATTTATATGACCATCTGCGATTGCCCCATGAATCATGTAGAACTAAAAGGTCATGGCAGTTGGAACATCTTGGCCTGGAATTATTATGTTTAGCATACAGATTATTCCAATCCCAATGTGTCAGGTCGACAATAGCAAGTACGCAGGGCTATATTTAATAATTTTTCCACAAATAGCCACTAGTATATATGCTAGCCATGCTGGCCGAGTTCCCGGTTAATGCTTAAGGTTTAAACCGAGAACACAGTGTTAAAATCATGAAATATTTAATATATGAGAATGCTGAAACAAATCACCTTTAACTTAATGGCGTTATTAACAGTGCATTATTATTATAATTATTATATTTAACTTGAGCTGTCCATCACAGGAAACAGAATTCTTAGATGGAAAGTTGAAAGCATATCCTCTCACCAGTCATTGCACTCTGCAGTGTGCCGAGACCAAATGGGAGATGTTCTTCTTTTCCTTCACTCACCAAGTTAATTGACTCACTTTGTCAGTCACCAATTCACTGGGCTTCACGTGCTTGTCACATCTGTGTGTCGACTGCTCTGTAGTCTGTAACTGGCTAGAATTGTATTTTGACCCGAGTCACACTCACAGTCACAGTGAGTGGGTGAGACTGAGCCAGAAGTCGTTGAAAACTAAATTTATTAATCTGTAATCACTAAATTAGTGACTAATACAATCCTAATAGTGTAGTACTAGTAGTAAATGAGTAATTTCAGTAAATCAGTCAGCTCTAAAATGTCCATTTTCTGATTTCCTTGACCTGACACTGTCAGCTATTAACAATTAAATTTAGAGAAGTAGATGGAACAATTTACCGCTTGCAACACTAACCAGTCCAGGTGAAAACATACTTAAAATTTAACAGAACAAGTCAAATCACCGTGGTGACCACAAACTAGTCCAACATCCACAGTCAATCCACAGTCCAAAGTCCACAGTCCACCCCACTGTCTCCACTGACCATCATTTTGCATTTCGTTGTTGTTGATTTTCATATTTTTTCAGTCACAGATTCATCATTCAGTTTCTTTCCGACTGACTGAGTTTCACTTTCGCTGTTCAACCAAGTCCGGAGACTTCACACACAATGTATGCCCAATCGATTGGCTTATACCAATAACATTCAGCACGAGAACAACAACGGAGAATTTCGAATATGCACTCGCCGATAACTTCTTGCACCTAGGCGCACCCATTTTGTAACGAAAATTACGTCACCAATCGCAACGTTACTATGGGCCAGGGGACGTAATCTCAAACTGCAACGGTTCGGAATCTGACGAAGTTTGCCGAATGCTATGCGCCTATGTTAATGTCAACTAAATCCACTTCAATCATTTAATTTTGAATAAGGTTGATTTTGTTTTTCAAATTTAACAGGGAGGCTGATCGAAGAAGATAAATAAATTCGTTTTTGTTAATTTGTCAAGGTTATTCCAACATGGCGGCCACCATAAAGCCCCATAGGTCCGAATCGCCCGGATGTAAAAAACAAATTTTGAGGTTGATAGAGTATAGAAATTAGTGACGTCACAACTATACTTGCGTCGCTTACGCAATACCGTAAAACAACCCTTTTGGGTTGTGATTATAAATATATATACTGCATGTAAAACAAACGTGGGCAACAGTACATGCCCATTAGAAGCCTATTTTATGTAACTTGAAACTCGAGGAAATGAGTTGAGATCAAATCTAAAAGATGCGTGCAGAATCGTTTTTTTCGCAGTGACTGTGAGGTGCGAACATATTTCTGGAAAGTTCAAAACATTTTCGAAAGATCCTGGTGCATATAAATCATGTCCGGCCAAACAGTCGAGCGCGTGGTTCAATTGAAAAACAATTGCACTGAAAATGTGAATGGGGAAAACATGGATTATTAAAATGCCTTATTAATTAACTGGGAAAACAAGCTTTCTCATTCTCAACGCAATATACATTTTGAAATGTTCCCGAAGTCTGTAGATCAGTCGCTAAGGGCATGTTCACATTGACACATTGTTAATCAAAGACTAACCAATGATCGCGTTTCTTTTATTTAATTGTGTCGGTATTTTATAATTTACTTTGATGGTTTTTGCCACTGGCATACACACTTGATATCATTCTAGTCAAACTACTAATTTAACCCAATTGGTATAATATAGCATCATCGGCAATCAATCGTCTTCACACCCTTCATATGAACGATGTCCACATTGTTATATTAATATTCAAACAACTCGTACGTATTACTAAGACTATCATTAGTGTAATAGATCAACTTGAGATAACAGAGATATTCTGTCCGTACATACAACTATTTCAGCGATGGGTGAACAGAGATTTGATATCTAGATTTTTGTTATCGATCTCTCAAACGAGGGGCCACCACGCGTGGTTCAAACTGTTGTTGGCAAGACACCACACAACATGCCAAATGTGTGATGGGCGCAAGTATAGGCAGCTCCAGTGAGTGCATTCTAGTTGTACTTGCTTTGAATAGAAGTGATATGCCAGTGTGATGGTTAAAGCTTTAGAAATACCAGAGTCGATTTGCGTGCACAAAGAAGCCCGAACAGTTGGTGTGCCGGAAAAATTTCAATCGGAGACACATATTCATACTGTCGGGCACTATATTGTTACAACACAAATGTCTAATGCATCTTCTATACTCTTATCAAACTATATATAATAAAATTTCTTTTCAGTCTTTACGTCAAACTTCCCATGCAGTTTAGCGTCTCGGATCAAATCTATGGGTTGAAGCTTTTGAAAGGTCATACGTCGACATTTGTAATGGAAGCCCCGACTCGATGATGGCGAGTTTATCTCTGCCACTATCAATACTGTTTGGGATTTTTCTTTGTGTATTGTTTTTGAATTCGAACAATTTATATAGTGTACTCGTATTCTGTCCGCGGGTATGATATCTGGCACCAAACGCAGATCCACAATAATGGTGAAAAACATCACATTCTTTGAACATACATACAATACGCATCGTCTTTTCAATAAATAATATAGACTTTAACCACATCGAAGACAGAATAGCTTTCACCAGATTCACTATCAGTAACCATTCACTGATATATATAGAGAAGGAGCAACATCTTCAGCCCCAAGTAACATTAGTAGAGAGAAATTTAAGTGCGTGTTTTGTTGTGATGATTTCATACAAGATGAAGAACATTTCCGTATTTAGTATACACAACTACGAAGCGAACTTTTCGAATCGATGATTGACAATTGTCCAGCATTTGCGAAGCATTGACGACTACAAATTTATTACTATAGTGGACAAAATTAAGTTCCATGCACTCTAAGCCTATCAATATGCAGAATGATCCGTCGCTTCTGCGGTGCGCGTGATAATCAAACAACAGTTGGTTAACCATTATTATCATATGATCCCGAGACTCCGTTTGCATGTTAGCGCATTTGCGTAATTTGTTGTTTTGTATATGTTGCAGTCAATCTGTCAAACCAGTCATTTTGACCAAATGACTAAAACTTCTGACTGAATGTTAGTGCCAAATGCCTATTTAATACACATATATTAAGGATTAAGATATACATTTTTTATGAAATTATAGCTATTTAACATACATACAGTAACACAGAATACACAATGATATGCGGTAACTCATAAATTTGTTTCAAGAATTCGTACATGAGTGACATCTACTTTTACAGAACACATATTTTATAGCAAAGAAATCGCTCGATCTTGCATCTCTTAGATCCACCGCAATTACATGTTATGTTTTAAGCACACCAGAATGGTAGCCGATCGTATATTATCAGTTTTCCACAGCTGTATAGCACCGAAAATGTTTCATTGATCTCCGCGTCCTCTGTCAACAGATGGAATGGGCACCGTCACATTGTCGCCGACACTTTTGGATCACAGCATGGGGTAGCGATGAAGATGTGACGATGGTGATTGTTCTAGTTAGAACTCTCACATATTTCGTACACCATAGTCCAGTCCGAGGTATCGTTATCACTCACCCATGCAACAAGCATGTCTTTCATGTCATAGCTTGCATGCTCAATAGATAACTGACTCTGTGGATGGCGAGATTTCCCATGCACTATATACCACAAGCTCTGACAAACTGCTTTAATTCAGACATTATTTTAGCAGTGACTTCTGAACCATTGTCACGCTGTGGCGCGCCGAACAGAAGAAATATATCCAAGTTGATACGCAACATCACAAGCTCTTTTCGATGTCAACGGACGGACTATGCAGAATGTTATTAGATGGTCCTGATACACCATTATCCACTTACAAGAACAATGTGGTAGCAACTGCATGTCGATAAGGTCAACAAGCTATAGGCCACGAGATAAAAATAATCTTTAGATAAGATTGGCGTGACCACCACACCTTTGGTTGCAGGCCTAACACGTTTCCGCTAATCAACGCACACTGTCTTGAACAGTTCACTGCGTCTCTGGTCATGTTTGAACATTTCTTCTGTAATTCCTTTAAAGTGATGTGAAACACTCCGGTAGGGTGATCAAGTAGAAATGGATGATAATATTGCTCAAAGCAGTTATTGTTTACAAATATTAAATCCAAACTGACTAAGAACCGTCATTATTATATATTAATTAAATTCAGTGACTCTCGATGGCTAAATCATTTTCGTTACTTTATCGCCGATAGTTGCGTCCCGAATCGCGAAGTAAATATTTACAATTGAGAGTAGTTCAGATGATGTTCTCTATGGAGTGGTACGGTAGATTTGATTTATATTATCGGCGATGTAGTAGAATGCTACATTCCTCCAGTTGACCTAGTGCCTCAATACTAACTTAACAGTTTAACACACCTGAAAAAGTCCATAATATGTGTTTAACATTCGATCACGACCGCCGTGGCCAGTGACATTGTGGATAACTGAGCACGTTATATAACATCAAACGTCTCCTCAATGTGAACAAAGTACAGTATATTATTGTTAACTGTTTACTGTGCTGCGGTGTTGTTCAATAAAACAATGAGCTTTAGTCATATGTTTCATCTTCATTTGAAGTTATTGGACTGTTCACGGGACGTGGAGTATTATTTTGAGGCGAATTTACGTTTCTTATTGTTTATAGCAATATGCTAAATGCTTTGTGCCCCTTTAATAATGTCATTAAGAATATGCATGCCAAATTTGTAGATCTAGGTAGAATTTTCGATTAGCGGGAACTGATGGGTTCACGACATAAAAGTAAAATATTAGCATATATATATCATTATATATGACAACCTGTACCAACTTTATCCGACAGTATAGTTTGGTAATTGGTATAACATAGGTAGGGGTATATATTCCCCATTCGTATGGTTTTATTTAGGCTACACGTAGTGGTGATCAGTTGAAAACTATCAGAATTGGGTGGACGGATGCATGGGGTTCTCGGCCATTTGGCGACGTTAACGCATGGGATACGATCCCCCAATTGGGGGGGGGGGGCTATAGCTTCTGGTCTGACCATTGCATATATGCACGAAGGGGGGGGGGGTCCACCCTGCGTTAGTGTAGTTGTATCTATTACGCTATAGGCATATATGACTATATTGGCCCGTGCCACACCATATAGCTAATATCGGTATTGAAGGGGTTAATGAAACCAGTCAATTTTCACAGAATACACCCTGTTATCGTCCCGCAACTGGACGAAATAAAAAAAATCATTCCCGGCCACTGACACCGTGACGAGGAACTGCTTGGCCAGTCTCAGACAGACTTGGACAAACGCGCGTCACTATATAGCTGTAACCAATATGTGCATTCAAGGGGTTAATAAAACCTGCCTTGAACGACACAGAAAGTCGATTCGCACAGGACACACTTGGTCAACTTCAAGCAACTGCACGATATACAAAATACCTGCATACGGGTCCGTGGGGCGCCTCGACAGTCGTGGCTATACTAATTGAAAATCGCAATACAATGTATCGTTATTAAGGGGTTAATATAAACCGGCCGTGGACAACTAATACCACAAGTCGTGACAGCAGCACTCCCATGGATATTTTCGTCAAAGACAACTGATAAATTGCGCGCGGGTCGACTAATTCAACGCTAAATATTAATTATCTTGTCTAGTGGGGTACCCCACTTCAGATTTTTAACGCAATGTTCGCGTCATGGCAGCATAATATCCAGACCCCTTCCATATTTCCCTCAATGATATTCAACCAATCAGCAGCCAGATTTTTGTGTTATGCTGACTCGAGTTTCCCTACACAAATTCAAGAAGCGTAACTCTATATAATTAGTTGCTTTTAACATATTGTAAAGAAAATCGAACTTTGATCGTGTAAACCGCGCCAATTTTACAAAAACAGCTTTACTGTGATACGATAGAAATATAGGAGTCATTGGACATCCTATTATCTCCCAGTGGTCCTTTAACCCACATACCCCGTTTTAAAATTTATTTGGGTAAGAAATAACACCGATACTGTATTTCTGATAACTCTGGAAGCACAGTTTAGTAGAAAGATACTAATGCCTCATGTCATGCTTCTCATATACATATATACTGCACAGTGATGCACAGTGTCGCATGCCCCATGTCCATCCACTCTCTAATGGGAATATTATGACCACAAATGTGATCACACCCAAAATTCAGGGTTATTCATCATAATTTAATTTGTAAAATCCGACTCGCGTGCACAACGCACAGGATAGAAAGGCATATGTATAAGTTTTTGAAAACTAGTTACGTATTTCTACCATACGCCTTAAGCAATTGATCTAATTTTGAACAGTACAATGTTTAATTGGATTTGAATTAGCCCCCCCCCCCCCCCCCCCTCAACTTAGAAAACAAGTAGAAACCTTCTTAAATCAATTTAAGTTGTGATTGACGTATACAATTGTCTATTCTGCCTTCTATACATTGAATAATAACAAGTCTGATGCACCATGGTTAATTGTTGCTATTTTCACCACTGACATCACCAGAAATATTGGATTTTTCTCTCACAAAACATATTTTATCAGGTTTGGACCATTTTTCCAATTAAAATGTAACTATCTTTGGTATGAAAGGTATTTTTTATTTTGGTCTATTTTAAATGTGTCACACTACGGTGTTTGTAGACCAAATTGCTCAAGAAGGCTTCCAAAATGGCAACAAATTTTGGTAAAAAGTTCATTTTTTACATAATTATATCACGAACATTATTCTCTGCGTTTTCCGAAAAGATACCAAATTGTGACTCACTTGGTTATTATGCGTGTTAGATAATTAGCTGACAACTATATGTTCTATTCTGGTTGTCCCAGTTCCGTATGGGCATGCAAAATTCATTTTAAAGTTGCAGTATGGAATTTTGCCGAGAACCTCGTTTGTGATGCTGGCCATATTATTGAAAGGAAATGGGCAGAACTCTGAGACGGAACTGAGATGAACCATACTATGTGGCTATTCTGGCCCATAAAGATAAAAATTGATCAACTGGATACAGGGTGGATGCCATGATGGCAGCCAGGGAGTTACTGTATAATCATAGGTGAGGTGAATACGTACACGGGGGTTATTGTATGGTCATGCATGATGTGAATAGGTATACAAGGAGTGACTATATGGTTATGAGTGGGGAGTCCATGGGGATATATACGGTATACAAAGAGTGGTTGTATGGTCATGTGTGAGGTGAATCGGTATAGATGGAGTGACTGTACGGTGTATGGTTGTGTGTACCCAGTTCGGGTGTACCCGATGTGGCTGTAAGGCCATTGGTGTGGTGTATGTATACAACGAGAGTAGCTGTGTGTTGGTTATGTATATATGGAGTGACTGTAATGTCTTGGATGTACATGTGTATCGTGTGTGGCTGTATTGTGACAGGTGGATGGCTATGTGTACATGTGCTCTCTGTATGATCATGGTTGGAATATGTGGTTAAATATGGAGTGATTTTATGGTTATGGTAATGTGTATAGGTGCACATGGAATGACATGTACGGTCATGATTGAAGTGTATACGCATACCTGGAGTAAGCTGGATGGTCAATTGGCGAGCGTGTGAATATATATGTCGTGCCCTTTTGGTAACGGATGGGATGTATATTTATATATGTCGTGGATGTATTATCATTGGGTGGTCATTGGTGGGTGTATTGGGAGTAGCTGTATGATCATCGATGGCGTGCATAAGTAAATTGTGAATTGCTGAATTGGCATGTGTGATGTGTATATGCAAGTATGGAAGGTATGAGTGGTCGTGTATATGGGTATTGGCATATCGGTAAGGGCTGAATGGTCATTGGTGATGTGTGTGTATGTATACCTGGATTCAATATATGGTCATGGGTGGGCTGTATATGAATATATCGAGTGGTTATATTACCATGGGTGTGGCGAATAGGTATACAAGTAGTGGTGACCTGTTAATTAATAACAAATTTATCTAAAATCAGGGATGCTTAATTATCAAAACATCATGATTAGCTGCTAGAGCGGTTTACTTTCTTAGTCACTTGACAACACTTTACTACTTTGATATACTAGTACGTGGTCGACTAGACCTATTTAAGTTGTTTGTTCCTATCCGTGCGTGTGTAGTTCGATCGCCCAACTCACGTTTTGTTCAGTTATGTGTGTGCGTGTTTCTTCATATTTTTCTTTCAGATTCTGTTTTCTTGATTCACCTTATGTTGTTTTCAATTTGGTCACATTTTCTGAAAAAATGTTCACCATAAATTAGAAATAGCCAAACCAAAAAATTGTCAAAATAATTTCCAGGCCAGAGTGAACCCTGGATATGTCGATACGTGTACAAGTTTTGTACAAAGGTTGTTTGTTGTCTTCATATTGATATCGGCCCATGGCAATGCAAGACATGGGTGACAGTAGCTCAGTCGATACGGCGTATGAATGGCGCACTACTTCGCTCTCACTCGCATTAGATACGATCGAAACGGTTACTCTACATTGTCATTAACATACGTCTCATCTGGATGATTGGCGTGTTTCTTGGTGACATAAGTGGCGCGATTTGGCGGAGCAACATACCTGCCATCACGGCGCGCGCCGAATGAAATATTATTCGATCTCGGCTTTCTTTCTGGCGTTGGTTGACTCAAAGAGAGCGCTCGTCGAGACAAATCAGTCTTGTCCAACTATTCACTTGTGATTGTTCCAAATGAAAATGAACATGACATGTTTTGTAATATTTATGATATGCATTTGTGGAGCAATAGCGACTAACTCAAAGTTTGTTAGTGTTAACTATTTCCAAGGCAGCGGCCAAATGAACCAGGACCATATTTTGGCAACAACAAAGTCAAAATCAGAAATGGACTGTGGTGCCCATTGCCTTAAGAAAACGGGATGCAAATCGTTCGCCGCGAATGGTTTCAATTGTGTGCTGTTCAATGACGATAGCGGAATGCTACAGACAGGTGAGTATTTTACGGTAAATCTCGTATATTTTATTATATTCAATGAATAAACTTTTACCCGACAAAGAACTGGTGGTAAGTAAGGGTGAAAGCGACATAACGTAAGTCAAGTTTGATTCATTGATCTTGCATCGTGCTACATGTTTATATGGTAGACCGTACTATAATTTTCTAAGAATTTTAAATTACATTTCGAGTCACACCTTGCAGGGTTATATTGGCAAAATCGGACACGAATGGTTTGATGTCCCAGATGTGTTACACATTCACTTCCAAATACGATGTTCTTATTTTGAGAAAAATACAATTAAAATAAGAATATATTGTAGGGAGTGACATAAGAATTTGTTTTCTTGCTGATTTTTTTTGGTGGATTTTCTCAAATTTTAGTAATTCTTATTTTGAGAAATATAAACTTAAAATAAGAAATATTTTCTTGGGAGTGACACAAGAACATATTTCTTGATGATTTTCGAATAATTTTCTAGCAAGTGACATCAGAAAATGTTTGTTAATTAAGAAAGCAAGTTTCGAAGCTAAGGGAAAAAAACATTATCGTAAGAAACACTTCCTACACAAATATCGCTGGAAACTATATGCATGATTTACATGGGAATCAATTAGGGTTTTGTTAGTTATTCCTGTTTTCTACATGAACAGTTGGTTGGATCAGGGTGATTTTAAATTATCGTATTTTTTATTAGATTAGGTTTATGACATGCATTTTTTATAGGTATTTTGTTCAACAAATTATGACAGTTCAGAATGGAGGTTGCCCGAGAGAAAAATGGTTATATTCTTGAACATTATTGCCTTTTAGATGATGATACAAATCAAATAAATGGGATGTGTTCTTGAACAAATAAATATACATATTCAAAAATTCATTGGTCAAATGTTTTCAAATAACAGAACAAAAATCTTAATGTAAGAAATGACATGATCACTTTACATAAAGAGTAATTTTCTTGTTCTCTAAAACCTTTGTTCTGAAATCAGAAATGAAAACTTAATGTCAGAATGTCATTATCACTTTTTCTAAGAAATCACATTATAAGCCATTGCATTCTCTCGTATGCGCAAGGCTCTCGATTGGCACATGATCTAAATGTGTATAAGGGTGCACAAAAAGTTAGCATCAGGTGAAAATGAATAAACGTAGGGTCTGCACTATAAAGGAGCGGACATGAGGGTTTGTTGTCTTACAATTAATAAGCATACTGTAAACTGTAGGTTAATTTGGGTCACGCGAGTATGCCGATTATGTTATGTTATTAAGCTCCATTGTTCAAAAATAAAACTCTACATACTGCTACCTCCATACATGTATATCAAACCAAAATATACATGTGTACTTACCCACGTATTGACAACTGAATTGAATCAGGCAACTAAACAGGCTACAGCTCTGATCATTGAAATTCAAAATTTAATTAGTTAAATGCGGAAATTTGAAATATCCAGGCAACACTAGATTATTAACATGAGGTGATATATATAAAATAAATTCCAAGATGGCCACTGGCAGCTATTAGTTCTGGAGCCAGGAGGGTTTTAATTACACTATCGCGCAAGAAAGGTTTGATGCTCTCGATTTGTTGGCGGTGATAGATCATTACGGAAAACTAATTTCTTAAGTTGCGCATTCCTGGCGTTTAGGGGCCAGATGGCCCTCCAAAACCTCAAAAATGACTTTTAATTACACTATCCCGCAAGTCCACCATCTTTACATTGAATACTCTATTATGTTCACTGATCATAAAAACATAACTTAAGAATGGAAATTTCCTGGCGTTTTCAAATAAGAAGGGGTCTTCTGGGGGGACCCAAAAATGTCAAAATTTCACTTTTAATTACACAATCGCGCAAGTCCACCATTTTTTCCTGAAATGGTCTACTGTATTCACTGATAATAACAACGCAACTTAAGAACGCAAATTTCCTGGCGTTTTCAAATTAGAAGGGGTCTTCTAGTAGATGAGCGGTCTTGGCCCCAACGGGGCTTATTTTTCGAGTTTAATTTTTTTCTTTACACACGGAAAAATTATACATCATATGAAAGTAGAAGATGTAGGCTTCATGTTCCGCCCTGCTGTAAAATATGAAAGTGGTGCCGTTGCCATGGAAACATAATGTAAACAATGTAGACACAGTTTGATATTAAACCATTTCCGCAAATGGTAAAAACTAATTTAAGCCCATTCTAGGACAGGAACAGACGTTGAAGATCATTTATTGATGATTTGTCCACTATAACTATGTTCCAACGATTCCAGTATTAAATAGGATGCACATATAGGTTATACGGGTCTTTATTGCCATTTTGGGGTGAAAAATGGTGATTTTTGCAAAAAATGCGATAATTTTGGAATTGGAACATTTATTGAATACTACATTGGTTACAGTAATAATTTATGCATTATTATGATGGCATCATACGTGTACTTAAAATAAATTTGGATAAAACTGCCGAAAAGGCCCAATACCAAGAGAAATACCTGTTACCATGGAAACGATATTTAAAAATACAAAAAATGCCGTTATTGGAAAGAAATGAAGACCTATAACCCTTGCGACACAATATAACTTTTTGAAATTTGTTTTTTATGACATGCACTTTTAATCTGGACTTCTGTGTTGGGTAATTGATGAGGTTTATTCAGCTGTTGTCATGGAAACGGACCAAATTTCGCCAAATAATGATGTTTTTTCCCATAGAGCTAACATTTACAGCATGTAATTTTATGAAGCAAAGCGTATTATGACAACCCGTTATAGATGTCTCAAAACCTTTTTCAAAGATTACTATTTCCCAATTATCCCAGTAGTAGCTAGGATGCACATATAGGATATGAAGGTTTTATTGCCATTTTGGGGTAAAAACTGTAATTTTTTGCAAAAATTGCGATAATTTGGGAATTGAAACATTTATTTGATACTACATTGGTTACAGTAATAATTTATACATATTATGATGGCTTCTTACGTGTGCTTCAATCTAGTTTTGATAAAACTGCAGAAAAAGCCCAATACCCTGAGAAATACCTATCACCATGGAAACGATATTAAAAAATACACAATATTTCATTATTGGAAAGAAATGAAGTTCTATAACCATTGCGACACAAATTAACTTTTTGAATAATGAATAATGATGTTTCCCCCTATAAACCGGACATTTAAATTGTGAATTTTATAAAACAAAAGATATTGTAACAACCTGTTATAGGTATCTCAAAGTCTTCAACTCATATATATAATACAATAGGGGATAAGAGCACCCCTAAGACGACTTTCCTGCAGGTTTGCCAGACATTATTGCAATTATATTTGGCTACTTTGTCAATATTGGAGGTTAGTTAGTCAATATATGCAGCTAATTTGTCAATATATGTGGTTAGTTAAGTCAATATATGCAGCTACTTTGCAAATATATGCAGCTACGTTTCCAATATATGTGGTTAGTTAGTCAATACTTTGTCCATTAATTTGGTTAGTTAGTCAATATATGTAGCAAATTAGTCAATATATTTGGTTAGTTAGTCATTATATGCAGTTTCTTTGTCAATAAATGTGGTAAGTTAGTCAATATATACATCTATTTTGCCAAAATGTGCAATTGCATTGACAATATATCCAGCTACTTTATCAATATATATATATATATATATATGATTAGTTAGTCATTGTTTGCAACCGCTTAGTCAATATATGTGGTTAGTTAGTCATTATGTGCAACTACTTAGTCAATAATTGTGGTCAGTTAGTCATTATAGGCATCTACATTGTCAATATATGCGGTTAGTTAGTCATTATATGCAGCTACTTAGTCAATATATGTGGTCAGTTAGTCATTATATGCAGCTACTCAGTCAATATATGCGATCAGTTAGTCTTTATATGCAGCTACTTAGTCAATATATGCTGTTAGTTAGTCATTATATGCAACTACTTAGTCAATATTTGTGGTCAGTTAGTCATTATATGCATCTACTTAGTCAATATATGCGATCAGTTAGTCATTATATGCAACCACTTAGTCAATATATGCGGTTAGTTATTCATTATATGCAGCTACTTAGTCAATATATATGGTCAGTTAGTCATTATATGCAGCTAATTAGTCAATATATGCGATCAGTTAGTCATTATATGCAGATACTTAGTCAATATATGCGGTTAGTTAGTCATTATATGCAACTACTTAGTCAATATTTGTGGACAGTTAGTCATTATATTCATCTACTTAGTCAGTATATGTGGTCAGTTAATCATTATATGCAAATAATTAGTCACTATTTGGTCAGTTAGTCATTATATGCAGCTACTTGGTCAATATATGCGGTTAGTTAGTCATTATATGCAACTACTTAGTCAATATATGTGGTCAGTTAGTCAATATATGCAGCTACTTAGTCAATATATGCGGATAGATAGTCACTATATGCAGCTACTTAGTCAATATAAGCAGTTAGTTAGTCATTATGTGTAGATACTTAGTCAACGTGTGTGGTTAGTTAGTCATTAGATGCAGTTACTCAGTCAATATAAGCAGTTAGTTAGTCATTATATGCAGTTACTTAGTCAATATAAGCAGTTAGTTAGTCATTATATGCAGCTACTTAGTCAATATATGCGGTTAGTTAGTCATTATATGCAGTTTATTTGTCAATATATGTGTTAGTCAGTCATTATATGCAACTACTTAGTCAATATATGTGATCAGTTAGTCATTATATTTTGCTACTTAGTCAATATATTCGGTTAGATGGTCATTATATGCAGCTACTTTGTCAATATATGTGGTCAGTTTGTATTTATATGCAACTACTTAGACAAAGTAGATGCATATATTGACTAACTAACCGCATTTATTGACTAAGTATCTACACATAATGACTAACTAACCACAGCTGCATATAATGACCAACTAACCATATATATTGATAAATTAGCTGCATATATTGTCAATGCAATTGCACATTTTGACAAAGTAAATGTATATATTGACTAACTGACCACATTTATTGACAAAGAAACTGCATATAATGACTAACTAGCCACATATATTGACTAATTATCTACACATAATGACTAACTAACCACATTTATTGACTAAGTAGATGCATATAATGACTAACTAACTGCATATATTGACTAAGTAGCTGCATATAATGACTAACTAACTGCATATATTGACTAAGTAGCTGCATATAATGACTAACTGACCACGTATATTAACTAAGTAGCTGCATATAATGACTAACTGACACATATATTGACTAAGTAACTGCATATAAATACTAACTAACCACATATATTGACTAACTAACTGCATATATTGACTAATTTGCTACATATATTGACTAACTAACCAAATTAATGGCCAAAGTATTGACCAACTAACCACATATATTGGAAACGTAGCTGCATATATTTGCAAAGTAGCTGCATATATTGACTTAACTAACCACATAGAGTGACAAATTATCTGCATATATTGACTAACTAACCTCCAATATTGACAAAGTAGCCAAATATAATTGCAAAGAGGCTGCGTCTATTGACTAACTAACCACATATGTTGATATATTAACTGGATATATTGCCTGAGCTTGACATAAGGCAGCTATGGCGTACCATATCACCACATTTGCATAGCAATCCTCACTATTATCACACTACATGACCCATTTTAATCATGCAGGTCTACATTTGACCCAAAGGGGTTCGGATGTGATATATTCCAGGAACTTGTTATGCCGTTATTCTGAGTAAGTACAGGTAATTACTATTTAGGGATGTAGCTTATAATCATCAACTATTTGCTTTCAAATCAGTTTCATAATTCCCAGACAGCGAATCTTTTAAAATCCTATCATGGCATTTTCCAGATACGTGGTGTTGGTTTTTAAACATACCCGTAATTTTTCACACAATTTCCAATAATAAAAAAAATTGTGCAAAACACATCACTATTTAGACAATTTTCGTCTAGATCCACAGAAACAGCTGAGAAATTGGGAATAAAATGATCAAAACACATGGACTCTGAGTCTGATGAGTACCGTGTCAGGGTGCGTTCACATAATGGTAAATTTGTCTGGCAAACCTGCAGGAAAGTCGTCTTAGGGGTGCTCTTATCCCCTATTGTATTATATATATGAGTTGAAGACTTTGAGATACCTATAACAGGTTGTTACAATATCTTTTGTTTTATAAAATTCACAATTTAAATGTCCGGTTTATAGGGGAAAACATCATTATTCATTATTCAAAAAGTTAATTTGTGTCGCAATGGTTATAGAACTTCATTTCTTTCCAATAATGAAATATTGTGTATTTTTTAATATCGTTTCCATGGTGATAGGTATTTCTCAGGATATTGGGCTTTTTCTGCAGTTTTATCAAAACTAGATTGAAGCACACGTAAGAAGCCATCATAATATGTATAAATTATTACTGTAACCAATGTAGTATCAAATAAATGTTTCAATACCAAAATTATTGCATTTTTTGCAAAAATTAACAGTGTTTACCCCAAAATGGCAATAAAACATTCATATCCTATATGTGAATCCTAGCTACTACTGGGATAATTGGGAAATAGTAATCTTTGAAAAAGGTTTTGAGACATCTATAACGGGTTGTCATAATACGCTTTGCTTCATAAAATTACATGCTGTAAATGTCAGCTCTATGGGAAAAAAAACATCATTATTTGGCGAAATTTGGTCCGTTTCCACGACAACAGCTGCATAAACCACATCAATTACCCAACACAGAAGTCCGGATTAAAAGTGCATGTCATAAAAAACAAATTTAAATTTTTTTTATTGTGTCGCAAGGGTTATAGGTCTTCATTTCTTTCCAATAACGGCATTTTTTGTATTTTTAAATATCGTTTCCATGGTAACAGGTATTTCTCTTGGTATTTGGCCTTTTCGGCAGTTTTATCCAAATTAATTTAAGTACACGTATGATGCCATCATAATAGTGCATAAATTATTACTGTAACCAATGTAGTATTCAATAAATGTTCCAATTCCAAAATTATCGCATTTTTTGCAAAAATCACCATTTTTCACCCCAAAATGGCAATAAAGACCCGTATAACCTATATGTGCATCCTATTTAATACTGGAATCGTTGGAACATAGTTATAGTGGACAAATCATCAATAAATGATCTTCAACGTCTGTTCCTGTCCTAGAATGGGCTTAAATTAATTTTTACCATTTGCGGAAATGGTTTAATATCAAACTGTGTCTACATTGTTTACATTCTGTTTCCATGGCAACGGCACCACTTTCACATTTTACAGCAGGGCGGAACATGAAGCCTACATCTTCTACTTTCATATGATGTATAATTTTTCCGTGTGTAAAAGAAAAAATTAAAACAAAAAAATTCTGGTCAAGACCGCTCCTCTATAGCGGGAGAGGGGGACAAATATATCAATATTTCACTTTTAATTACACAATTGTGCAAGACCACCATTTTTTTCCTGGAGTAGTCTCCTGTATTCACTGATCATAAAAAACAACTTAAGAACGGAAATTTCCTGGCATTTTCATATAAGAAGGTCTTCTAGGGGAACCCAAAAATGTTTAATTTCACTTTTAATTACACAATCGCGCAAGTCCACCATTTTTACCTGGAATAGTCTATTATGTCCACTGATCATAAACACACAACTTAAGAAAGCAAATTCCCTGGCGTTTTCAAATAAGAAGAGGTCCATATATAGGTGGTACAAAACAACCACATATATGTAGTTATTTGTGTGATAATATATAGTCATTTAGTAACTCAAGCTTAAAACATGGCATACAGAAGTGAAACATATTCCTGTTTAAAAATAAAAAAAACATTAAACACTTTGAACACTAAAGCTTCTTGGAACAATTACGTATTAATTGTCAAGATCATAGAACATAAACACGGAAAGCTTCATTAAGCTATTGAGCTCGGCATCTATTGACAATGAATGTATATCTATGGGTCCATTTCGTAATCAGTGTCGGAGTCATCAGCACAACCAGTTACACGTTCATCGTCGGTATCATCGTTGTCACATTCCGGTTGTTCTGGGATTACTGACTTTGGCAAATGCGACCCATTGAACCAGATGATCCAATACGACCCATCAGCAAGTTCCCATTTACTGCCAGGATCATTGGGCAGACTGTTATCAACCACAGTAAGCCACATATTAGCCACATACTTGGCCCTGTAAATTTTCTGAGGCACACCAGACTTGCAAGGCGGAATACTACTCCCTACAGTCCTTTCAGTTTTGACAACGGTCGGTTTTCATCCTTCGGCCCAAAAGTTTTCTCAAAACTTCGAATCTGTATTCTTTAATTGGGATGGATTTGCGGGCACCATATAACGTACATGTATATTCTTCAAGTATCTCGTACGTTTCGTCTGAAACAGATCCTGAGACCAAGTCTGCAAATGCTTCAGGATATCGATCGTCGCGATCTACAGAGAAGCAAAAGGGCGTTAGGTCCCATCTAGTAGATTAATATCAAGATCAATATTAAGTTCGGATGAGGGAAGTGGAATGTAGGTTATGTCAAAGGATTTAGTCATGAAAGAGTAAAATCCAAGATGGCTGCCAGCCATGTTTTTTGGCCGAATGACCACCAAAATGACTCGATCAGACGAACACTCCGGCCTTTAGCCCTTGCTAATGGATTTAATTTTGAAATCCAAGATGGCCGCTGACGGCAATGTTTTTTCGCCGTATAACCCCTAAATGACTCGTTCCCATCTACACGTCAATGTCAACAGCCATGAAAAATTTCATAATGATCCGAACAAAGGTACGACTAGTCACTCAAGCTGAGCAATTTAGTCATGCAAGAGTAAAATCCAAGATGGATGTCAAAGGCCATATTTTATGGCCGAATGACCCCAAAAAGACTCGTTCCCATCTACAGGCGATCTAGCCAAAAAATGGGACCAACCCCAAACTAATTGCAGCACAAATGCCTTTTAGTTTACTGGATAGCTGAATATGTTCTTCATTAGAATATTTTTTTTTTAGGAAAATATAATGGCAACGATGGCTAATAATCGAGTTTTGAAAACTTTACATTAAATAGTGCTTATAGTGAATAATTTAACAACTACCTAAAAGTATACATTGGTTTATGGAAACACTTGTAATGGCCAACATTTCCATATATCCATGGTGACCTTGAGATGTCAAGGTCATGTATAAAGGTCAAAGTCATTGTTATAATATAGCAGTCATATTTTCGACCGTCCTGGTTATGATTTATTACGAATAGCGATACCCAACACTATTTTTTAACCCCGGACTGCAGGCTCCATGGGAAGGTACATTTGAATGGATATCGATATCTGCTTTAGAAACTATAGCAGTTTGAAATATGTGGCGACAATATTTTTATGTACAGCAAGACACATAAACTTGTGATATTTATGTTGTCGATTGTTGAGACAAAACATCACAGCATCACTTGTCATATGCAACGTGTCAGATATTTTGAACTGGTTGCAGAACAGACGTCTTTTGGTACACTGGATAGTTGAATGTCTACCTTGTTATAATATCTTTTATTTAGGAAAATCCAACTGGGATAAATTTGGTAAATTTGAGTTTCCATGGCAACGACGGCTGATAATCGGGTATTTGGAAATTTTACATTAAATAGTGCCTATCGTGAATAATTTAAAAACTACCTAAAAGTTTACATTGGTTTATGGACAAACTTGTAGTGGCTGACATTACCACATATACATGGTGACCTTGAAATGTCAAGCTCACACGTAAATGTCAAGGTCATTGTTAAAAATAAGGATTTTATGTCAGTTATAGCAGTCATATTTTCGACCGTCCTGGTTATGATTTATTACAAATAGCGATCACCAACACTATTTTGTAAACTCAGGAATTCAGGCTCCATGGAAAGGTTCTCTTAAAAAGACATCCATATCTGATTTGGAAACTATAGGCTATAGCAGTTTGAAATATGAAATATTTTGATGTACAACAAGACATAACATGTGATATTTATATAGTCGATTGTTGAGACAAAAATCACAACATAACTTGTCATGCAACAAATCAGTTAGTTCGAACACATACGTCGTTTGGTACACTGGGTTGCTGAATGCCTACTTTGTTAGAATATTTAGGAAATTCCCATTGGGACAATTTGAGTTTCCATGGCAACGATTGCCAATCATGGGTTATTTGGAGATTTGACATTAAATTATTCTTATAATGGGCAATTCAACAACTACATCAACGTTTGCACTGGTTTATGAAAGAACCAGTAGGGTCCACATTTCCATATATGTGGTTGGAAGGCTTGGAAGGTCAAGGCGACATTCAAAGGTCAAAGTAATATTTAAAAAGAGCATCAACAGGGCGTGGCAAAATACGCATGTGGTAATTTCATAACGAGTAATTCATATGCCAAATTTGACGGACGGAACCCAAATTCAAACTTGACCTGTATTTTCATATGGGTAATCTATATAACACATTTGAAAACAATCAGATAATTAAAACTAAAAATTATCACGCAGAAACAAAAATAATCGGCAAGTTCGACAAGGACCATAACTCCGGAAAAAATTGGCGGGCGGAACCAAAATTTGAACTTGTCCTGTATTTTGGGCAAGTAAACTGACATACCAAATTTCATTCCATGACGTTCAGACTTACTAAAGTTATCATTTTCGAAAAAAGCGAAAGGATGGACGGACAAAAACATATTACGTTTCGTTTTTACAAAACGGGTGTATAAAACAAATTCTTACCGTTTAACCAAGACATTTGCGACTGAGGTGGTTAAAAATTATCATATGATGTGATAAACAATATAGTGTAGTAGATTAAGTCCAATGTCAAGGCAATTGTTCAATATGTGACTAAAGCATGAAACTTTGCACAGATGTACATATTCACATACTAATTGATATAAGATGTGGAGCCATGCTGAAATTCCAAATTTAAAGAGTATTTCATGGTTGGATAATTTATTAAATGTCGCAATTAATCTTACCATGAAATATGCGATTTAAATATTTGGAATATACAGTAAGTATGACTCTGTGAGATATAATGCCACATTTTTAGGGTAAACTTTGAGCTCCCGCCCATGACGGCAATCAAAATGGCAGCTAGAAGTGGAAAATTTGACGTTTTTCACTAATATCTTCTAGATCAGTTTTTGCCATATGGAACTGGTTCAGAATTGTGACATTATTTTTTAATTATTCATATTAACTGATTGTGTCAATAAAATATGCCATTCATGAGGTCCCAGCCACTTGCGCGCCCTCAAAAGTTAGATTTGTACAGAACTCGGTATGAAATTTCACCAAAAATCAACATTATGATTCAAGTCATATTTTAGCAACAAATGGACAGAACTGTGCACACTAATTTAGGCATACCATTCCTTATGAATATTTCAACGCACTGGAACCAAAAGTGTCACTTGGTCTGAAAATGGCTGCCAAAATGTGACCAAAACCTAGGTAATTGTAATTATTGGCCCAGCCTGCCATATAATCGCTTAAAATTGGCTATTCTGCCTTAAATACATAAAATTCTAACATTTCTGATGCACATTTGTTAAGTATTACTAATGTAACCAGTGAAATTACCAGAAATATTGGATTTTTCTATCACAAACTTGACATCAAAATCAGCAAAAATTTACTTTTCAGGTTTGGACAATTTATTCAAGTAAATAAAATCATCTTTGGTATCAAAGATGTTTATTGTTTTGAGATGTCTTAAATGTGTTCACACTGACAAAATTACTCAAGATGGCTTCCAAACTGGCAACCAAATTTGGTAAAAAAAAAACATTTTTGTTTTTTTAAATATAGCCAGAACATTATTCTCAGTTCCCGTGAGGTAGAAAATGGTGACTCACTTGGTTATTAACCATGTTATTTAATCTACTGGCTACTACATGTTTCTTTCGTTGTCCCAGTACCTTCTGAGACACGACATATTCATTTAAATGATGTACTGTAGTATGAAAATTTGGCGAAATTGTCTCTTGGGATTCTAGCCATATTTTTGAACGGAAATGGGCAGAAGGCCTAAACGAAACTGAGTGAAACCATACTATGTGGCTACTCTCGACCATTAGCACCAAAATCAACTTAATATATGGTATATGTCAAAGTGGCAACCATGGCGTGAATGTGTGTCCATAGAAGGTGGTTAATAGTTCTACGGGGAGTTATTGTATCATCATGAATGGTGATGTGTCCATGGTGAGATGCATAGGTATACAAAGGGTGACTATGGTCATGTGTGATGTGAATAGCTACACAAGGATTGTTTGTATGGTTATTACATTGGTGTATGGGTCTAATGATAGTACATATAGCTACATGGCCATATGCGTGTGTTGTTTATGTACATATAGAGTGGCTGTATGATCATAATTGGGATATACGGGCGTACATTGGGTGTCTATTGTCATGGATGGCTGTATATGTATACACATGTTGGCTGTATAATCATGTGTGGGTGCATGAATAAAAGAGGGAGTGGTCGTAATTGCTTATGTGTAATGCATATAGCTGTACATGGAATGACTGTAGTACTGTACGGCCATGATTGTGTATATGCATACCTGGAGTATAACTGGATGGTCATTGGCGGCATGTGGGTATATAAGTGCCCTTGTGGTCATGGTTGTATATGTGATATATATGCATCTCTGCCTTAGCTGTATACATTGGTGGATGTATATGTATACGGAGAGTAGCTGTATGATCATGGATGGGGTGTGTGAGTATACATCGAATGGCTGAATTGTCATGGGCGAGGTGTATATACAAATGTGGAGTGTACGAATGGTCCTGTGGGGTATTGGTATATCAATTGGAGAGGTATATATGTACCTGGATTGACGCGTTGGTCACGATGGGTGTATATGTATATATTGATTGGGTATATGCCTATATGGTCATGAGTGTGAAGAAAATGTATACATGGAGTGACTGTATGACCAATGGTGATGTCCTGCGCATTGTATTGCTATACATAGAAGGTCTGTATGGTCAATGATGAGGCGTCGATGTATACCTGAACTGATTATATAATAGGCATTGGTGGGGTGTGTATGTAAGTTGTATATATGTATTGGCTATATGGCCATGGGTATTGCCAATATGTATGCAGGGAGTGATCCTATGATAGCCAGCTGATACGGACCCTGGCTCTTACGGACCCCGGTTCATACGGACGCTGGCTGATACGAACCACCGGTTGATACCGACCCTGGGCCTTACGGACTCCCGGCTTATACGGACCCTGGCTCATACGGACCTCAATTTTATTTATATTTTGCTTTATTTAAATAAATTAAAATACTGGCAACATACGTACTAAAATAACAAAAATGTGAATATAATGAGGTACAACAAAAGTGTAACAACGTTCCACCAGACGATCATTATTTATACTGGGGCGTACAGCTTGGGGACTTCGTTCAACAACCTGCTGGCAGTAATCCTCATTGACGAGTAGTCTGTCCACAAGAACATCAACTTCTCGGTCGCCTCCCTCGTTTTCCTCTCCTATATATCGCCGACGCATCTTCCTTTCAGAAACCTGATTCAGATCACCACATATAAATAATACTGGAACATTCAGGTTCAATGCAGCCAATAACCTCCCGAAAAGCCGACTGATATATCCATATGAAGTACAGTTAGACATTGTGGAATTAAAAATGAATTATGCCAGTCAGACAAGTTTGGAGTTTGGGATGATACGCGGGAAGATTTGAAAGGGACGTCGGCCCTCTCATGCAACCCACTTTTGGATGCTGTAATTCCGATGAAGAGCGTTTGTATGGTTTGCTTTAACAGACAGTCAAGCTTCCCAAGTGTCGCTAACTTCTCACAGGTTCTTGATGGGACGAGATTCACGTGAAACGATTCTGGTAGATAAGAGATATGGGGACAAAGCTTTGCTTCAAATCGAAGGAGAGTCATGTACCAACAACTCAATAACATATAGATTTTTTAATTTGTTACCATTTGGGCGTTCTTTGTGACAAAGATAACACAATCTTTCCTGAATATTTCATGCAGACGCTTATTTTCTTCGGATAGATAGGAAAACCAAAGACCGCTACAATGACCAAATATATCAGGAACACTTAGCCAGATTTTGTATCGATACTGACAGCGTCCGGTTTTTTTTCTTCTATTAAACGGATCAGCTTGCAACGTCATGTTTATCAGGTGTAAAGTAACACTGTTTAATATTGAATTACACATAAGAGTGTTATACCAAACCCCCCTTATAGTGTCTTCGTTTCTTTTCTTTTGAATTGAATACGCATGCGAACATATAGGTACTACCAGTTGAATTGCAGTCGGGAAGCACACATTGATCGACACAACATTCAATTTGACAATAATGCGTTACTTTACGTCCAATCCTAGTGTCTTCTGAATAATAATGCTTCCAGTACAGTATGTAAACAAGACAACCATAGTCAGAAATGGTAACGCCATCAAGATCATATTATTAGCCATAAATATAAATTATAATATAATTATAACATAAACTAGCTTTCAAATTTCATGTGAGAAATTTGCATACTTCCATATATCAAGTTTTCCCGTTTCTCGTGTTATACATTACATTCTTCAAACTGTCTTCTTTATTACACTAGCTGATGGGCCCGGGCTGTTTCCCATCTGATTTCCGACGAAAGGCGCGATTTGACCTTGAATTGACTATTTTGAAAGTCAAGGTCAGGTCAGGGTCATGATTTGACCCGTCCAAAACACCTCCCCCCCGGAGAAAAGTAACCCTAGGTATCAAATTTCGTCCCTTTTACCCGACTTGACCTTTAATTGACAATTTTGAAGGTCACGGTCAGGTCGGAGTCATTTGACCCGTCCAGAACACTTTCCCGACAAAAGTATACATAGGTATAAAATTTCGTCGATATCCATCCGTTTTACCCGATTTGACGTTTGATTGACCATATTGAAAATCAAGGTCACGCCGGAGTCACGATTTGACCCGTTCAAAACACTCCCCGGACAAAAGTATCCCTAGGTATCAAATTTCGTCGAAATCCGCCCGTTTACCCAAATTGACCTTGCATTGACTGTTTTAAAGGTCAATGTCATGTCGGGGTCACGATTTGACCCGTCCAAAACATTCCCCGGACAAAGGCACCCCTAGGTATAAAATTTCGTCGAAATCCGTCCGTTTTACCCAATTTGACATTGAACTGACCATGTTGAAGGTCAAGGTCAGGGTCACGATTTGATCCATTCAAAAATACTTCCCGGACACAAGTATCCCTAAGTATCAAATTACGTCGAAATCTATGGAAAGTCGAAGGGGACATGCTAGTTGCTAATTGCTAGTTATACGACGCACGACTTGACGCGGTTTTTTAAGGTGTTTCAGGGTGTTTCAAACTAGGAGATAGAAGTATTCTGCGTTTCAAATGGTGATGAATTATAGTATTTTATTCAAATTTTATGGCATAAATTGTTATTAAAACCGTTTATACTATAAAAACATCGATGACTCGAAAATTAAGTGGGCCTTTAAACAAAGTCACAATTGCAGTTAGGTTCACCTCATACTCGTCTATTCAGCGATATTCTGCTGCGCAGTTTGTTATAGCCTCCATTATTCATTAAGCGTTATAGCCTCGCTGTTATAATCCGCCTTTAGCTGGCATATTCTTGCCTCTGAGATTATTGAGATATTACGTCACACGTAATGACATTAAATCGCATGGAAACATAGCAATTGTGTGGGCTGCGTGGCGTGAATGTGTAATGAGAAATAAGGTCATACGTAATGACATTAAACTCAAGAAAACCCGCGAAAACAAAACAAAATCACATTTAATGTTTAAGTTATTTCCTTCATAAAAAGAATCTTCGTGATAATGAACCCTCTCAATACTTTAGAATATAGAATTAACCTTAAAATAACAAAAACCTTCGGAATAGAGAACCTTCGGAATAGCGAAACTTCGGAATAGTGAACCTTCGGAGTCGCGAACATTCAGAGAACCTTCGGAATAGTGGACCTTCGGGATAGCGAACCTTCGGAATAGAGACATTCCCCCCCCCCCCCAAATATTCATATTATATGTCCAGAGTTCAAAGGTATGGGTCCATACATTTCTAAATTTGGCCCTTAAAATATTGAACCCTAAATTGGAGCCCTCACAGAACAGAACTTAAGTCAACTGTACCTGTGTCATGTCCCAATGCAGGAGGGTTCATATACATGTATACCGCAACATTCATATTATATGCCAAGAATTCAAAGGTATGGGCCCACGTAATGACATTAAATCTCAAGAAAACCCGCGAGAACAAAACAAAATCACATTTAATGTTTTAACTTATTTCCTTCATAAAAAGAATCTTCGTGACAATGAACCCTCTCAATACTTTAGAATATAGAATTAACCTTAAAATAACAAAAACCTTCGGAATAGAGAACCTTCGGAATAGCGAACCTTCGGAATAGTGAACCTTCGAAATAGCAAATATTCAGAATAGAGAACCTTCGGAATAGTGGACCTTCGGGATAGCGAACCTTCGGAGACATGTCCCCCAATTACACCAGTGGCGTAAACACATGTGCTAATCTGTGTCGGACTATCGTGACTCTATCGGTACGGTTTACTCAAGTACAAGAATACCTAATAATGCATTATCCCATTGGTCGACGCGTAAATAAAATTACCAAAACATCTTACACCTGTCGCGTAAATAATACCGTGGAGTGACTGTATGACCACAAATGTTCTGTATGGGTATACAGCGAGTGGCTGAATTGTCTTGAATGAGTAGTATATTCAATCCTGGAGTGTGTGAATGGCCATGTGTGCGGGGCATTGGTATATATAAAATTGTCGTATGGCCATTGGTGAGGTGTATATGTATACCGGAGTGATTTTATGATTATGGTTGCAGCGTGTGTGTATATCTCGAGTGGATATATGGCCATGGAAGTGTCGAATATATATATATATATATATATATATATATATATATATATATAGCTTTATATATATACAGGGAGTGATTGTATGGCCAATGGTGAGGCGAATGGGTATACAAGAAGTGACTGTATAATCACGAATGTGGTTAATATGTATATAGGAAGTGACTATATGGTCAAGGGTGAAATGTAGGAGTATGTCTGGTGTACCTGAATGGTGACTCGTGGCTGTATAGTTATGTGTGTGTGGTTTACGGGTACACCCAAGTGTGGATACATGTACATGGTCATTTGTGTGGTGTCTGTATATATATATATATATATATATATATATATTGGCGGTTATCACTTTCCAAATAACTCAAGAATATGTTAATCGATTGGGAGGTAATGTCACTCCGAGAGTTCTAGTATATGCACAATGGAGGAAACGGTTTTCCTTACATTAGGCAATCTATATAGATGCCGATGGTCCAGAATGTGGTGTTATTAAACAGTTTTTCAATAATCTCCTTGTTTGATTTTCTAAACGGCCTTCTGGTTACCTGCCAGTGTATTACGCAGGATATTTCTCCGACATGCTAGTGTGCTAGGTCTGGGGACGCCTACCCCGATACACATGTTACCTGGGCTGACACCTATTTACATATAATGGTTACACATGTTATTGGGCCAGCGTAGGCACATACTTATGCCCCTCTCAGTTCAGTTTCAGAGTTCAGCTCATTTCCTTTCATAATCTTGGCCAGCCAAATTACATACTGCACGATTTAAACTGAAATTAGTGTGCCGCTTAAGGTACTGGGACAACCAGAATAGAACATTTAGTTGTCAGTTGATTAAGTAACATGTTTAATAACCAAGTGAATCACAATGTGCTACTTTTATGGAATAGCAGAGAATAATGTCCGGGATATATTTGAAAATATCAACTTTTCTACCAAATTTTGTGGACATTTTGCACACAAGCTTGAATATTTTTTTTTCTGAAAACAAATCAGTGTGATGCATTCTAGGTGGATCAACATTTGTTTAAATCAAAATTTTGAAAAACTAACACCAAACCAACCAAAGTTGGTTGAAATCGGTCTAGTGGTCTGGGAGAAAAATCCGAACAGACAGACAGACGGACAGACATATCCTACTCTGTTATGTATATATAGATGATAATACAGTAAAACTTCGTTAAGTCGAACGTCGGTAACTCGAAAACCCCCGCATAAGTCGAAGTCATTGACTGGTCCCGGCTGAGCTTGTGTGAAAAGTCATTTAAATAAACATGGTTGTCGAAGGTGGTAAGTCGGACTCCGCTTAAGTCGAAACAAAATTTAGGCCCACAAGACAGCTTATATCACTAATTACCATGGTTAAGATGAAACGCCTTCGGAATGAAAGCATCTGTGTTGCTATTTCATATGCCATTGTCTTGAGAATACTAAGATGAACATATTGGGCATCTTGGTGAGGGTCGCAATAGACGCGGGGTCGGGGGGGGGGGGTGTCAAAAATGGCCAAATTTTGATTTCGATCTGATTATCACCAACCTCTTTATTCTTTAAACAAAGTCCAATAACTCTGGTAACAATATCCTGCCGGACCTGGCTTGAGAACGCATTCTAGGTAACGGTCAGGTGAACTCATATACCAAATCTTTGATATCCGTAGACATATGTTCAAGTTCTAACTTGATCAAATTCGGGACAGACGGACGGACGAACGGACGGACAGACGGAACCCATTCCTATATCACCCGCAAATTTTCAATTTGGCGGGGGATAATAACAAGAGCACTGCATTATATGAGTAGTGACTCACTATTAATGTTTCTGGCTCTATCACCCTATAACCGATGGCCTTTATTCGGGTGGGTAAAGTATATGGGGTGATGTACATTTTGGAATGGCTCCCTTTGTAAAATGTATTAACGCAGTTTAGTTCAGATAATGACTATTTCCATTGTCGTGAATGTGATTTCGCTGTAGTTGGCTAAAATGTCCATGCTATGACATCATTCACTGAGGAGGGCTATAGCCCACCTAGGCTGGTTGAGGAGGGTTGGTCTTAGCCCGCCAGGATTTCTGAGAATGCCAGCCCTGGAAAGCCCATAACTCCGAAGGCCCGATTCTCCGAAACCCCATAATTCCGAAGGCCCGATTCTCCGAAAGCCCGATTCTCCGAAAATCCAAAATGAACTAGAATGCACTCAAAACACCCCCATGTAGTCGAACATGCACATAGCGAAGGGTATATGCTTATAGCAGGGGACCACATGTTTCACGGTTAGACACATTGCACCCAAACCAACGCATATACCAGTGGTGGTATCAAGCCCAGAAATAAGGTGCCTGACATTTGCAGAATGAGGTCCCCAGAGGGTGAATTTAGAGATATTACCCCGCATAGCGGCTAGCATCACCAAATTCACCCTTTGCTAGGGGACCTCATTCTGTTCAGACATTGATCGGGTAGGGTTCAGTGGTCCGAAGGTTCAGTCCGAAGGTTCACTAGTCATTCCATATATGTCGCATTAGGGCGTTTAAACGCCGTATTAGGGCGTTTAAACGCCGTAATTAGGGCGTTTAAACGCCGTAATTAGGGCGTTTAAATGCCGTATTAGGGCGTTTAAACGCCGTAATTAGGGCGTTTAAACGCCGTATTAGGGCGTTTAAACGCCGTAATAGGGCGTTTAAACGCCGTAATTAGGGCGTTTAAACGCCGTAATTAGGGCGTTTAAATGCCGTATTAGGGCGTTTAAACGCCGTAATTAGGGCGTTTAAACGCCGTATTAGGGCGTTTAAACGCCGTAATAGGGCGTTTAAACGCCGTAATTAGGGCGTTTAAACGCCGTAATTAGGGCGTTTAAACGCCGTATTAGGGCGTTTAAACGCCGTAATAGGGCGTTTAGACGCCGTAATTATTATTTTATTTGTGGCGCTACAGTGCTTCCGTAGATTTGCCATTTTATTTAGAATACTGAGTTGAACACAATTGGTAACTTTGGTCGACGTCGCATCTGGAAAGGGGTCAGGGAAGGGTATTATATATGCCACTGTCTTTGTCATTGTTATATTATGAAACATCATATGTTTATCGACGGTGACTGATGTCTGAGACATGGAGATATCCAAATTTCCCGCCGGGAATTTGAAATCTAGTTCTGATTAATATTGTTCAAATTTATGATTCAGACAACCCGTACATTGAAATATTTTTAATGTAGCTCTTTGGAAGCAGTATACTCAGAATGTAGGCCTGCTCTATATTGTGTTTGGTATCGGGTGTGATATTTGATTTACTATGCTGTCCTCTCCTATCATTCCAGATAACTGCATTTGGATTTCATAGTCGTGTTGACCATTGTCAGTTTAGTCTGATAACGAAAATTGGACAGGGTCGGACATATATTTTGACGCTGGGGTTCGGGTCCAAATTTTCGAAAAAAAAGTTTTTATTGACATTCATCTATTTAAGTAGGTGGATTCCCTGAACGAAAACAAACCCATGCCGGAAAGGATTTTTGAAATCCGAGAAAAAATGCAAGAGTTACGGGCCTCAAAGTTTGCAATTTGAGCCCATGTGCTTGTGTACACATCTCCTCCGAAGATGTCGAACGTTGGATGTCATCTGATATCCCAGTGCGTGCAGTCTGAAGAGAGCACGCGGTGGGCCAAATTTTGCCATTGTCGGTTCAGTGTTGTGGGTCAGGGGAGGGGCGGTCCGTGGTACCAATTTGTTATTCTTCTCTGAATCAAATGAAACTTGGAATATAACATTTACACCGTCAGCCGATCTAGAAACTGAAAGAATTTCTAAAATTCATTGAAAAATGACAGAGTTGCGGGCCTTCAAACTATGCAAATTTGGGCCCATGTGCTTGTGTACACATCTCCTCCGAAGATGTCGAACTTTGGATGTCATCTGATATCCCAGTGCGTGCGGTCTGAAGAGAGCACGCGGTGTGCCAAATTTTGCCAGTTTCGGTTCAGTGTTGTGGGTCAGAGGAGGGGTGGTCCGAGGCACCAAAATTGATTTCGTCTCCGAATTATATGAAACTTGGAATATAACATCTACCATACACGTTGATCACAAAACTAAAAACAGATCGTAAATCCGTTTAAATATGGCCGATATTTGGTCCCTCAAATTTGAATCTGGACCCGTATTCTTTCCAATAACCAAAATGTTATCCGTCTCCGAATCAGACAAAATTTATAACAAACAATCTATGTAAGGAGCTGATCACAATACTGAAAACAATTAAAAATCCATTGGAAAATAGCGAAGTTACGGGCCCTCAAATTTCGCATTTTGTGGCGGGTTGACAATTTCCTAATCTCGTCACATAATTTCGAGGCAGGGGTTGGGTCAACCACAAACACTTCAGATCAAAATATACATGCCAGGATAACATATAATCACAATACTTAACATTGTTAGTTCCTAAACTGCGATTCTTTCAGCTCAAGATTTGAGCTATTATTATACTTCCATGGTGTAACCAAGGAAGCATATTGTTTTTCTATTGCGGTCGTTTCTTGTTTAATTGGAAATACTCAGAAACTATGGGAGGGGGACCGCGCTTTCCCTGAAGAGTTACCGCCCATAATTAGGGACACACTATACACCAAGATGAATAAACCAAGGTTTTTATTTTTTATTATTTTTTTTTTTTATAAGTACAGAGCTCAAATTTTTTTATTGCATATTCCGAATTGGACGAGAGATTCGGACTCGAATATATCGGTTAAAAATGTTTTTACCTAGGACTTTCCGCGTTACGGGGTACGGAAATATTGCAACTACTTTTCCCGCCAAATCCAAACCGGCTGGTTAAAGAGCAAGATAATGTCGTAGCATGTACGTTGACATACTTTATGTACATTCCAGAAGTTTGACGGCTATACTATAAATGTAACATGCCTAACGGAGAATGCGTGTCAGTGTGGGTTGAGACTTTAGGAAAATTCCACGAAAATTGCAAAGGGGGAAAATTCAAACATCGAGATAATTGTTTTTGACGAGTACATCTGATGGCTAGTTTTCACGCGCATTCAGAGGGCGATTTTCTAATTTTCAGATGGAACGGTTTACTCGTGACAACGCTATATATCATAAATATGTATACTTCTGTTGTCTATCACTAGCCGATTTTTAGCCCCAAACCCAAACGGGCTAATGTAGGAGCGAGGTTAATGCGGTGGTACGTAAGCCGGTATACTGTAGGTATGCCTCCAAAATTTGACCTCTCTAATATAAACGCAACCTGCTCAAGGGAGTGTCGGGTGGGTTCAGATTTGGCAAATTCCACCGAAGATCAAATGGGGAAAATTACTCCGAAATTCATATATTGAGATACAAACTTTTCGATGAGTGGATGTGATAAGTAGTATCTAAACGCAAGATTAGTACACTTTTTAATGATTTATATTGAACGGTTTAACCCTGGTAGCGTATAATGTTGTAACGGGTGATATATATTACTCAAATTCAAACCCTCTCTTCATGACGCAAATTCAAACGGACTTATCAAGAAGCAAGGCAAATGCATGAATATGCTCACCAATATACTATATATGTATGTCCGCTCTACTGTAAAAGTAACCTATTGTCACGATTTGACCTTCCAAAACACTCCCCGGACAAAAGTTTTCCTAGGTATCAAATTGCGTCAAAATCCGTTCGTTTTACACGATATGACCTTGAACTGACCAATTCGAAGGTCAATGTCAGGTCGGGGTCACGAATTGACCCGCCCAAAAGACTCCCCGGACAAAAGTACCCCTAGGTATCGAATTTCGTGGAAATCGTCTGTTTTACCCGATTTGACCTTCTATTGACCTTTTTGAAGACCAATGTCAGGTCGGGGGTCACGATTGGACCCGTCCAAAACACTCCCTGGACAAAAGTACCCACATTTATCAGATTTCGTCAAAATCCGTCCAGCAGTTTTCCCGGCCATAGCTGACAGACAAACGAACAGACAGAAGTACCAAAATATATATTAAATTTAGAAATGTCAATGCAAGTCCACCATTAGATCGTAAGGCACCAATATGCATTCGCACGAAGAGGAAAACACATATACGGATAACATTCACATGGCCCAATGAGCCCAAATTGACTCGTTCCCATTGACATGTCAATATTAACATCCATGACAAATGTCATGATGGTCAGACAAACAGTACGGCCTGTCGCCCGCGATAGTGGATTGCATTTTGATATCAAAAATGGCCGTTGACGGCCATGTTTTAGTTTTGGCCGAATGACCCCAAAATGTATCGTTCCCATCTACATGTAAATGTCAATGTCAACAGCATGACACATTTCATAATGATCCGATCAAATGTACAACATATGTAGCCCGTGCAATGGACATTTTTGACGGACGTCTCCACACACACAGGCGCACACGGGCAACGGATACCAAACCAGGCAATAGCTCAAACTTTACAAGTAAAGTTGACCTAAAAACATTTTTTTAAATGTTTGTCTGATTCTGATATTGAAATATATATAGATATTGAAATATGTATAAAAATATATATGTAGATTGATGACATAGGTAACCCAAGACTGTATGGCCACGGTGTCACTCCAGCTGGTGGATGGGTTACGTGCTTTCGTGTACATGCAATCTAGGATATGTGCATTTCCTACAAACATTTCAACATCGTCGACGTTACGTCGCTTGGCATTGAGTGATGGTTTTGAATGTTTTTTATTGTTTGAAAGAATGTAAACATATGCATACTTGTATAGGCATACTTGTCTATTCAATGTCCAACATTTCTTAATTTATGTAACTCATCAACATAGCTCTCCTTTTTTCTTGTGGTATATTTTAAATACTATTTTTCGCTCAGTTTTAAATTCGCGCCCCGATGGGTGCGCGAAATATAGTACTGCACGAATTTAAATACGAGTAAGATATGAGTCCGATGTCGATGGCCACAGCTTATGGGATTGTGATTACTGATAGTGTTACTGACAATTATGGGAAGTTGGTAGGCGAGAGGTAGCGTACTGGGCCCTGTTTCATGAAGCAATGTCATAACATTATCTTAAGATGGACTTTATCTAAGATCTAAGGTGGATCTTATGATGTTACTTTTCCGTTTCACGAACGCGTTTCATAAAACAATCTTAAGTCCATCTTAAGTAGGAAGATAAGTTCCCGCGCTTTTAGACTGGCTCTCGACAATTTATTACAGCTATGCGCAGAAAATATTGGTTTTGTGTATGTTATATGCCTAGATTCAGTGTCTGGTGATAGATACTAGGGCGTGTCTAAGAATAATTATGATATTGTAATGCAAGGGCGATAATCAGTATAATGACTGGTGTATACTTAACTGCATGAGCGCGCTTTTTAACTGTGTTTTGGCATCAGATTCCATCCACACATAGCTGCATGGCAGTGCATGCTTCCAATACCTATTGTATACAAACGTAACGAGCTCCAATATATTAATTCAGTTATTAAAGGGACTTATACATCGTAACTCAGAATGTGAACCTTCACCCATATAACATGCCATTAAGGCAATGAGGGGCATATGTTCGCTCCTTTCATTTGTTCATATTAGGTTCTAATACGTCTTTGAAGCACCTATAACACTAGGAAACCGAATATGTCGCCGCGAGGGCATACACATACAATACACCACGATGGAAGCACTGAGCTAAACGCTCATTATTGATTGCCAACATTCATGGAATACTAACACAAAACGCTCTTTATTTATATTGCTGTAATGTGAATAGGTCTTCATATATCGTGCTCCAAATACACTTATTTCCGATCTGAAACATACTTGTAGAAGCCATATATAAAAGATGTTATTGCCATTTGCTCATGGTTCTGTTGACAAATATGCTAAACGCCTGTAATAATTAACAAACTGCGTATGAACTTCGAAAGTACGTACAGGGCTATGTTGAATGACAATTTTGCATATATGTTTTAATAAAACCAAAGCGACGACTTCTAATAAAGAACGTTTATAATTAACAACACATGAACAGACGGCCGGAAAATTACAAAAGTACCAATATAGACTATACCACTGGTATAGTCTATATTGGTATGTTAGTAATTCCCCCAGGGTTCTGTGGGCCGCTTCACAGTGATATATGTTCTTTCGCTGATCCCGCTGTGCCCGCGCGGTCCGTATACTATATACATGCCATATGTTTTTTCATAGTTAGTAAACATGTGATGCAGATGTAATAAATGAATAAGATCTGAGATTCGTGTGGGTGGGTTATGATAATATACATAATAATAATAATAAAATAATATATATTATGTATTATTATCCTGCCGATATATATACGGGGTACACATATATACGTTATTAGTTCCAAAATGTAATATATATATTTATCAAAAAGCTGAGTATAAATCATTCACTATTATCCTCGATGTGAAAATGTTCGGACCAATTGTCTCAACATGATTATTGTATGCAGTAAGATTGAGTTATCTGAATCGCAAATGATGTCCAACTCTATGGAAATATATTTTTTTTGTTACAGCAATTATAAATGTATTATAGTCCGGTCTTGGCGGTTTACAGTTAGTAGTGGACACCCCGCCAATTTTGTAACCACTGGCCGCGTCACTGCTACGGTTTACCAGTTGGTTATTAATTACTACCATTTCTGAAACACCCCTCCGTGTTCGCATGATGTTATTCAGCTAAATGTGTTTATAATAATATATACATGAACTAGATCCCATCCACATTCGGACCAAATGCGGATCATAACGTAGGTCTTAACTTTAAGATTATTTTAAGACACCCCACAACAGTCTTAAAGTTAAGACCAAAGGTAAGACCATCTTAAGTTAAGAACTTGTTCGTGAAACGCACTTATGACTGAAGTTTGAACTTATGACCATCCTAAGTCCCAACTATGTCATAAGTTGCCTTCATGAAACTGGGCCCAGGTCTCTCGTGCTAGAAGACGGGGATAGCAACATGGTCAAGGTATTCTGACAAAAATCAGAACACGGTCAGATACCAAGTTTGTCAGGCTGAAAAGTCTCATTCGAGATCACTGAATAAAGATCCGAATTCAAAATGCCAACTTCCCCCATAACAATATTTGTCCAGTCGCGACCTGATTTCCAGGTTGACCTAAGTGACCTTTTTGGTGAAATTAAAATGTTGGTATCGTTGATACCGGAATTCGTTAGCGCTTCTAATGGTGGAAACGAGAAGTTTGCAATTTCACTTCTCGCGAAAATATCAGGCATTATTTTCTGTTCGTTGTAGTTGAAATTTAATTTATTTAACTTTCAGGTTGTCACATCCCATTTTAAGTATTGTAGCCTTATTTCCACTTTGGGTTGTATACGAACAAATATATGTTTAAAATAACGCCATACCTCTGTTTTGTCTTAACTGACATTTTAGCATCTGAAATGGTATTGTTGGACAAGCTGAAATTAATTGAATACTGACCTAGCGACATAGGACATTGTGGAATTAAAGATATGTTTGGAACAAAATAGAATTGTCACAATTGCATGTAATAATGGGTAAGCACATTGTTACATAATTATAGGACAACATGGAATTGAATTGGGTTATTATTAACGTATATTTGTATATAGTGTCATCGACGTCTGCATATCCGTACGGACCAGGGTCTGGAATGACTGTTGCCCTCCCAAGACATTTTGAAAGTTTGAAATTCGGGCAAATTGCGTGAAATTTCGGGGCAATATGTATGGTGATACGGCGGGGACATTGTGGTAATTTCAAGATTTTTTTCATAGATCCGCCAGAAATATACACAATTTTGCATGTATTATAATTTATTATCCACCCCTTAATTAACATCTTTTTTGATTGGGCCAAAGCCGCCACGTGATCATCCGGGGAAAAGTCATATTGGACTCCCGAATGTCATATTGGACTCCCAAGTGTGCAATATCACCTTTTTATCGGGACTCTTTGACGTCACGAATTAACTCAATTGCGAAATGAATCGGTGAAATTGTGATGCGCGCGCAACACTTGTGGATTTAGCAGACGTTTCACTTCCGCATTGAGTTTTTTTTCACCTCCGTGTTTACTTTTCCAAATCATGCTTTCTGATGATCAAAAAACCGGCTTTTATAGAGAATTAAGTGCCGACAAATACCAAAAATAACCCAAAAAGTTGTATTACCAAAATTTGGATAAATATGCAGATGGATAATACAAATGTCATTATATATACAATGGTGTGTACAGTATGAGTTTTTCTTGTACTCGCCCAGGTTGTGGTGAAAAGTCATATTGGACTCGACACTGTGTATCGTCCGATATGACTTTTCACTACAACTTGGACTCGTACAAAAAAACATATTGTACACATCATTGTATATGTATAATAACTTTATAATATGTAACACATATAGGACACATACCACACATTTAGCATGAATCGAAACTACATAATAGCGAACAGATAATACAACTTAGTTCGTCGGCAGGGGCGTGTCGAATGTGTACTGAATTGGGAGGGGGTTTCCAACTCCCCACGTAAGAAATTCCGATTGCACCACAATTTATAGCTTCCCAAATGTGTACCCCTCCCAGGTTCCCATATTTCATAAGTATGGAAATTATATGGATATTGATATTTAGTAGATGATACAATGGCACAATAGCATGTCTCAAAACACATATGGAGATTGTTTCCACCATCCTCTCGTTTCCCAAATTGGACCAGTTAATCAAAATTTTTCGAGTTAGATCATGCCATGAATCTGTAATATTATGGCTAATGCCCGTAGATATCATCGGTACAAAACCTGGGAATGTTGTTATATGCAGTATAATTGTATATCGTGCAGTCGACGTGGTTGGAATTGACTTTTATTTTTGTTTTGTTTTTTGTTTTTTTTATTTATATTTTTTATTGTGATCAAAACATCAACACCATAAACACATTAATTCGCAAAAACAACAGACGGCAATTCGGTTTAAATAGAGATGTATGAATCAATCTAGTGGGTTATATTATACATGGATTGTAAGTAGTGGCTCACATTGTCAGAGAGATTGTCATGTTTGTTATCGCGATTAATTCGTGCCACTAATAAAGAAATATTTATTTATTTACAACTGCGCAACTACATGCATTATAATTTTATATCGTGCAGTCGACGTGGTTGGAATTGACTTTTGTTTTTGTTTTGTTTTTTGTTTTTTTTATTTATATCTTTTATTGTGATCAAAACATCAACACCATAAGCACATTAATTCGCAAAAACAACAGACGGCAATTCGGTTTAATTAGAGATGTATGAATCAATCTAGTGGGTTAGACTAAGATTTTGAGGACACATGGTTACCATATCTCCATGAAGATACAGCTGTTTTAAAGAAATGACCAGGTACTCCTCTGTTCGTGGTACTATGCTGACTAATTATTCTCAGTTTAAAATAATTGTTGCTATATATCGGCTTCGTGTGCCCGACACAGAACGAGATTTTAAGTTGTTTGTGTTAGGCTATGAATCTGTTCTTTAAAATGAAAGAAATCATCTGTATCTGGCATCTGGACCCTTGTCAGATACCAGTATTGGAGGATCCTGAAAGTCATACGACTGTGTTATATTTTAGCTCAGAAGAATCTATATTTAACTGCACACTGCGCTCACAATTTGTGAACAGGCCGTCTATACATTTCCATCTATCTTGACAAAAATCATCTGACAGTTCAAAGTCCCTCATTTTGTAAGAATATGTGTATCTCTTAAATAGAATAATAAATATACATTTAGTGCTTTCTTCTATGTATCTGTATTTGCTAGCTAACTATATCACTGTGTATATCAGACACTGGAAATTATGCATTTACCAATTTTGTATAATGCGTAATAATTTTGATGAAGTCTCTCGCTGAATACGTTCGCCATACAATGGCCTTGGTGGAGTATCGACGAATAGTTGAACGGTTCAACGCACACGGAGTACTGTTCAATGATGAGAGCCAAGACGCCCCTTATTTAATACACCGTCTTCAATTTTCTTGAGTCATCAATGTGTTGCTAAGAGATTGTACTCATGTCTACACCATCTGCCTGTAAATGTGCACCATATGTCTACCAAATAAAAACTCTCTATAAGTATTAGAAAATAATAAACATGAACACACTCAGCATAGTACTCCAAATTTACTTGCTACCCCTCAGCATATATAATATATGCAACCCAAATGACAATACACATAGCCCAAATATCTTCCAGAGACATTTGAGCACAGATGCAAATATCAAACAACTTGAGTCCATTGACTTCAAAAAAATAAACTCCTCTCACATAGTACGAAAACCCCCTGTACCACAAAAGATCCCTTCAAATGTGGTACACATCTTACTTGCTCAAGCTGCCGACATCGAACTAAATCCCGGTCCATCAACAGCAGCAGCCCCCTGCCCACAACAAATCACACAATAGAGTTTCCGTGTGGCACCTGCAACACAGAGGTCACAGACAACCAAGATGGTATCGAATGTGAATTTTGTCAAATCTGGTATCACCAACAATGCCAAAGCCTATCGAAAAAACGCTACAACATACTTGACAAAAGAGACGAATCATGGGTGTGCCTCTTTTGCTCTATGCCAAACTTTGAGAGCACCTTCTTCAACTCTATGTCATCAATATCCTTCCTGTCCTCCCACAACATCAGCCAATCGCCAACTAGCCTGAGCATAGGACCACCTAAGGATGCATCATCTCCAAAAGCTGACCCTACACCAATAAACCATAAGAACAGCCTACTCCATAAAACTGAATGTATTACAAACAAAAACAAGTGTAGAGAACCACTAAAATTGATGACAATAAACTTTCAATCAATAAATAACAAGAAATCGTTCCTTGACTTGATTATCAACTCCGAAAAGCCAGATATAATCTGTGGCTCGGAAACATGGCTTCACCCATCCATATCATCGTATGAGTATTTCCCCAGTGATGACTTCACAGTTTACCGTCTGGATAGACCCCCAAAAATGGCCTATCATACGGAGGCGTACTTTAGGCAATCAGTAACAAATTTATCTCACATGAAGTATATGAACTGAATACCAATTGCGAAAGAGTGTGGGCTGAAATAACATTCGTAAACTGCTACAAATTGATTCTTGGTACCTACTACAAACCGCCCGATGACAAATGCATAAAACAACTAAGAGAATCCCTCAGCCGACTAAAACAGTCATCAAAGGCCACCGACATACTAAGTGGCGACTTCAACCTATGGCATATCGACTGGACAGTCCCACAAGTATTGCCTGGATCAAAACACCCTGACCTGCACTCGGAGCTAATAGATATAACTGGACCTAGTGTTCACAAACAAGCCCACTCTCGTGACAAACTCTGAAACATTCCCTCCAATAGCAGCAGCAGATCGTGACATTGTCGTATCAGAATTTGATCTGACATGCTCAAACAACAATATTCAAACCAGACCTATACACCTCTACAAAAAAGCGGACCTCACAAATATATCCCTTGATATGAACATCTACTGGAACACCCTCGACAAAAAAATGAGGATGTAAACCATTTATGGACATCATTCAGAGAAACCTTACTGAAATCATACAATAAAAACATCCCATGCCGACCCATCAAAATACATCAGAAACTGCCCTGGGTAAACACATCACTCAAAAGAAAGATGCGAAGATTAAAACACATGTACCAACAAAAAAGGACACACCAGGGTATAGAAACCTCAGATCACAAATCCAAAAAGAAACTAGAACAGCATACTGGAACCACATAAACAGTATGATACTTGACATCCCAGTTTCAGATCCAGAAGACCCCCTTAAACGTGCAATAACAACTAACACCAAGAAACTCTTCTCTTATATAAGGACACAGAAAGCAGACTCGAAATCCATCCCACCTCTTCTGAAATGCGAAATCCTGATAAATGACCCAATCCAAAAAGCAAACATTATAAATGCCCAATTCAAACAAGCCTTCACTATAGAGAAAGACATACCTATCCCTGACAAAGGCCCAAGCCCATTCTCAAAGATGGAGTGCTTCACTGTGACAGAAAATGGAGTACAGAAACTACTGTCAAACTTATCACCGCCCAAAGCCATGGGACCAGACAACATTCATGGATTCATCCTTAAAAGCCTAAGCTATACCCTTGCTTCAATTTTCACACACATTTACAAAGTCTCACTGAAAACTGGTACACTCATTATGATTGGAAATGTGCCCATGTGTGCCCAGTCTACAACAAGGGAAACAAGCACGACCCTATAAACTACCGACCAATCTCACTCACCTGCATATCATGCAAAATCTTAGAACACATAATCAGTAGTAAAATAATGAACTTACTGGAATCAAATAACATCCTCTGTGACAAAACAACACGGTTTTAGACGCAAACATTCCTATGAAACCCAACTAATTGAATTTATCCATGAAATTTCTGAAAACTTCAATAAAGGTACACAAACTGACATCATAGTTATTGACTTCTCCAAAGCCTTTGACAAAGTTCCCTACGGCAGATTAATATACAAGATGAAGTATTATGGTATCAATCAGCAGACCACTGATTGGGTCTCAAACTTCATATCAAACCGTACCCAAGTAGTTCTCCTGGAAGGACATAAATCTTCTAACATACCAGTCACATCTGGGGTACCACAGGAATATTTCCTGGCCCCCATCCTCTTTCTCCTATACATAAATGACTTTAATGAATACCTAAAACATAGCACCTGACGACTATTTGCAGATGATAGTATAATCTATCGCTCCATTCGAAATACCAATGACCTGACCAAGCTGCAAACTGATGTTGATAATGCAGCCAAATGGGAGAGTGATTGGCTCATGGCTTTCCATCACAGTAAATGTAACTTATTACGTGTAGCAAGAAAACAAACCCCATTTGACTCCAAATACCTCCTGAACGGCCACTCACTTGAGAAAATATCATCTATAAAGTAGCTAGGCATTACCATTCAAAGTTATCTGAGATGGGATGAACACGTAAAACACACCGCATCCAAAGACAACAAAATCCTTGGTTTCCTAAAACGTAACCTAAAAATCCCAAACCGCACCATCAAAGAACGAGCATACTCAGCACTTATAAGACCAATAATGGAATATTCAACCACCATCTGGGACCCACACAATGAAGACCAAATCAGCATGTTAGAATCAGTCCAAAGAACAGCAGCCAGATACATATTCAATTGTTACCAATACACCAGCTCAGTAACCAACATGCTCAGTGAAATAAAACTGCAAACACTTGAAGAGCGCCGAACTCAAACCAGATTGACTGTATTGTCTAAAATAATAAACAATGAGCTCTTAACATATCCAAACAAAATGCTAATCCCTAAAACCACTACTACAAGATACAATGATGAACAGAAGCTAACATTCCACACAATATCTTCCAACATAGATGCCCACTACTATTCTTTATTCCCCAGAACCATAGCCGAATTTAACCTATTGCCAGCAGCATTAACCCTATTACCCGACCCGAAAATCTTCAAATCTAAACTGACTGCAGACATCATCCAGCCGCTGATCACATGGCGCAAGCGACGCAAACTTCTCTAAACCACCAATGATTGTAAATAGTTTTAAACTGATTTTATCCTATAAAAAAAAAACACACACAAATCCCAATGGCGCACCAAATTTAAATCATTGATTCATTACCATCTCTAACATCTGACTGACACCAAAAGAGTCATCAGGTTAGATCAACCATGTCCTCCAGGCGGCTTATTATAGTCATCAGGTTAGATCAACCATGTCCTCCAGGCGGCTTATTATAGTCATCAGGATAGATCAACCATGTCCTCCAGGCGGCTTATTATAGTCATCAGGTTAGATCAACCATGTCCTCCAGGCGGCTTATTATAGTCAGACATTGACTGCAAGCCGTTGTCAGAAAAAGAAGAAGAAGAAAAAGAACAGGGTGATAATTTATATGGCAATTGTCAGCGCACCCGCACACAATCATGTTTAAACGTTAGATGCTAGTGTACGGCAAATTACAAATCACACTGTATTTACTGTCATGCGAATTGGCGCTATTATCTTCCATAAATAAACAACTTTGTCAACAAGCGAAATATATGCGATCGACTGACTACATTTAAGATGAACTAACTTGTAATCCGATCCCCTGGTAGCTATTCGCTACAATGAAATGTGCTGAAACAAAGTCAGACAAGGTTTGTTAAGGAGATCAATTGCCCCAACTTGACTTGAAATTTACTTAACATCTATAATATACAAATGGGGTTAGGGCAAATTTTTTTTACAACTTATTAAACATTTCCTCGATGTTTTAGCTGCCCGTAAATCCTATAAAATTCAAATAAGGAGGGTAGTAATTGCTATACTGCACGGGTTACATATTCGGCTGCTCTCAATTAACATTTCAACATAAGTATAATGTTTGCCTTCATATTGTAAATTGTTGTTTTCCTTTTCCAATAAATTTAGTTGTGATCATAAACTTGTGAGCATGAAAGATATTCATCTATACATAAGTGCTCATCTATATCAATTGTATATTCTATAAATTTTCTTATCATTCCTGGAGATATGGGATTATGAATCCCCTTGTTTGATTCAGCAATGCGACACTATTAGAGCCCGAAGCCACCATCGCAGCCATATTGGCCACAAGCCGCCGCCAGCCATATTATCGCTAACGCCAGCCACATGAAATAAATCTCAGCCACTGGAATTGCATGGGCTTATAAGTCAAGCACAACTGTATTGTGAATCGCAAAGAACCAAACCGCATTGCCTAATATTGCAGCCAATACGACACGGATTATAAAGCAAACAACGTGCAATCGGGGTTCGCAATTACATGGCTATTGGCATATAATCGCGACCATAGGTGGCACGGGATGTTCGATTGAATATCTGAATATTGGATATCATATAATCCCATATCCCATAATATGTCAAATATATAAAAAGAGAAATCGGAAATACAGCGCAATAAAAAAAAGCAGCCAAATGGCGAAATAGAGCGGAATATAGAAATAGGAAATTATTATTATTAACGAAATAACTGATATAATTGAAGTGTTTCTAAAGAGCGTTCCGCCAACCTCCCCAACACCCTTCAGATTAAATATGATAACAACTTAATCGAACCCTCGCGTGCCTTCTGAGGTCATGTAATTGTGAACCATGCAGGGTTAAATATATGTTGGTAGTCAAACGTGTGCGTATATATTAGATGAATATTGGCATACTCGCATGGATACGGCATATTGTTTCATATTATCAGAATACCCGGGCATCTCAATGTGGAATAGACTATTCCAATGCATGCTTTGATATAACTGAATGGAAGCATCCATTCAGTATTGAAAGGGTAAAAGTATAAATTGTTTATTTCGCTGGCATTTGCCAATATATGCACATAACATGTAGAAGAGAATAGAAAATAGTTTGAAATCTTGTATCATTATTGTCGGATTCATCCTTCAATGATGCATGCATATATCGCAAGGTGCCAGTGATGATAGCAGTCTGAAGTCGACAGAAGTCCCAATGTTTTCGCCATAATGGAAATCAATGGAGATTAGGACAATTTCGGAAACGAAAATACGCTGAATTATAATGTCTCAGCCGGCTGAGCCGCCATATTTCGTCAGCCGCGAACGTCGCGACTGAGCCGGCTTAGCTAATAACCAGCCACGAAATTGGTTGATCCAGCCGCGAAAACTATTTGTCGTGGCATCGGGGTCTAGACTCTATTGCAGTTGTCAAACCGCTGCATCCTGAACAAATATCAGTTGTTTAAATTGGACATACATGTAGATTAATGGGTTGGTTCTTGAATTTACATGGGGTTATCCTACAAGGACAAGTGACATAATTTTGCCATTGTGACACATTTCACGATTATTATGGATGGCAGTGAGCATCGGATGGGGTTAGCTATTCGCCGAACCGCATGGGTATGAACGAACGTGCGTAGCTGCCAATAATTTACCAGCAATGACATTACCACATCATTCATTTGCTGGGGTTATAATGGCCTTCTTATTTGCAATTCAGGTCAGTAATCAGAAAACCCCACGTCCACACCGTGATGTCCGTTCAAAGCGATTACATGCACCGTGTGCATGTATAAGTGGCACAAATTGCGAACGAGGTATTAATTCTGTCAAAAATGTCATCGTTTGAGATCGCACCCGCAGTATAGAATCTGTTAAGGGTGTACAACGAAAACAATGTGTGATTTATGCGGATTTAAAATTAAATATAACCTGAAAAATCAAGACGTCATGAAACCCTGTCGCCATGTGTGCTACAACAACCACATGAGACAAACTCAGAAAAACACAAAGTGTGTGGAATTTGTACATGGTGGAATAATAATCGGCAGATTCCAACTGGAACCATTTGATGTTTTTAAAGTCGAAAAATGAAGATAGCTCCATCAGAAATCCGCAGATTTGAACCACACTCAAACTTGACTTGAACAATGTGATGGATAATCCTGATGTGAAGTTTAGTTGGGATTAGTTGATATTAACTTGAATTATCCGGACAACACGAAAATGGCAATTTATAGGTCTGAAAATGACTATAGCTCTAATAAAAAGCATCTTCCGGAATTATATTGGAACTCGAGCTCAATAATATAATGTGTATTACTCGTACCAAGTTGCGTTCCGATCGGATATTATTCACCGGACTTATTATCCGGACAATATGAAAATAGCAATTTCTAAGTAAAATAAGAGGATCGCAAGGGCGTGGCAAAGTATGCCCTTTAGCCATTTCGAATTGTACTACCGCAAAATAAAATAATAATTTGAGCTTACAAAGAATATCAGATATACCCTAATTACAATGCCAAATGCGGTCAAAAGTAGAAAAATGGCCGTAACTCATGTGAAAATAATTATACAGAACCCAAATTCAAACTTGGCCTGTAGTTTTAGCTGGGAAATACACATACCAGCTTTTGTTCAAATCACATAATCCAAACAGGAGTTACCGGTCGGAAACCGAAATGTTATGAAATCAGTCAAATTCTGAGTCGAAAAAGAGCCCAAACTCATGTATATTAAAAGGACGGAACCCATGTTAGACCTTGGTCTGTATTCTTGGCTTGGAAATACACACACCATCTTTGGTTCAGATCAAATAACCCAAACTAGGGTTATCGATCGGAAACTAAAAATGTTAACGGACGGCGGACAAACGGACGGCTAGACAGACTGATTACATAATACGACAAAAACGTGTATAAAATGGCCATAAATCAGAGAAACAAACATCGGACTGGAACCATAATTTACCCCAATAATTTAATTTTCATTCCTGTACGAAGTGTCGTTTCGATCGGATAATTTGAACTGGAATTAACAGCATGACAGGGAATCGGACGAACTGACGCCGCTGATTACAATAGTTCTGCGAAATTATCAGGGGGTGGGGTAATAAATAAATTTGAACGTGAGGTTTTATCACAAATAAATATGTTTAGCATTTTCACTTTCTGTCCTTATGCAGGCACTTTATAATTTTAAAATGAACATCTACTTACGGCTTTTATCGAACTACATGTATAATGCAGATGTTACAATGGTGACATTTATAATGACACTAAGACATATTTCACATAGTTCCCAGCACATTTTATTTTTTTATATTTATTAAACCGTTGTTGGTGTGTAGTTACTACCCAGCACTGGTGTGTGAAGTCATACTTGGTGTAAACTAAAATTGTCTTCGAACATTAGTTAATGGGTGGTCTATAATCATCTATGATCATTTCAATGTCTGGCGTTTCGGGGAAATATGTATCATAACCATCGCCAAATATGATAGTTTGTGTTAAATTTCAAACAGGACCTTCAATTTTAGCATGCCAACTAGAATTCTGTTAGATAGTCCCCTCTGATGTGATTTTAAAGCTGAAAAACAAGTCACCATTGAATTGGTATACACGTGGCGTTCCAATGAGCTGAAAAGCAACAAAATGACACAATCGTCACCATAATGATATGACTCCCATATTGACCCAATTATTTGCCTACAATTGTTTGGGGCTTTTTGCACGACAGTGCTCCTGCAATTCAGAGTACACCAATAATTATGTCTTTCGCCAATAATTTTAATAAACAGCCGAAAACCTCATGTTTGGTGCTATGTAAGTTATTGCTGACATTTCTTTTGCCATGTGCATAGCAATATGTAAACATACAGGCGTTTTAGATATAAAAAATCGGTGTTTGTCAGACAAAGTTGCAGACTATCCATACAATTTCACCTAATAATCGTGATTTCTGAGGACGTACTTTATATCCAGAATTTATAGATAGTATATTTTAGAAGTATAGTATAATCTACTATTATTCAGAGGGATTTTATCTTCCTGCTGTGTCATGGTTTTAACAATCACGAATATTCGGTAACAAATATCGGCATATTGTGTAAACAAATGAAATATTCCTGCATATAATCCGGTGTCGGATATACACAGTGCATATGAATGCCCCGATTCCCGTTTAAATATTTGTCCAAGTGACTTCATTCGGTCACCATTCAATTTTGTTGAGGTTGTGAATGTGGAATTGAACGCCAAAAATACTCATTTGAACGAATTATGGAGATGGCTATATATTACTTTAGTGGATATAGGCGACTAAAATATTCATGTAGCAGTTAGTGCCACTCTTCTCTCCACCCTGACCCAACAGCACCAAATATGACATCTTTAACTCACATGATTTGATTTATCGTATCGTCGGAGAAGAACGTGTTTTAATTTTGTGGAAATGAGTGCTAAACATAATTGTATCAGCTTTGGAGCCCCACCTCTCCCCATTTATGACTCGAGCATATAGTTTTTACAAATTCTTATATACAAAAAAGCACAGGTGTGAATTAACGACGCGGGATTCGATTCACAGATTTGCACTATAAATTATCCGATCACCGCAGTGGCATTAACAGGTAGGCAAAAAAATTATTATTAAAAGTAAAGCTTAGAATACGTGCGATGAATGGTAATTAATGAGGCCCCGCTTGGGCAAGAATTGACAAGTTGCATATGAAAATCCAGCTGATTAATACAAAGAAAATGATTGAATTGCAAGAAAGCCTAAGGGTGGATACACACATGCATGTCATATCGGTATGTACGATACATGTATTACATGTATTTTACATGGCCACGCCAATAATTGACAACATTAATCACCTGCGCGCGAGCGGTTCATTGTTAACAGGCCAGACAAGTAAGTAGTGATAAGCGAAGTCAAACTATCTGCTATCAGGACATCTAAGGCCAGTCCAAAACATGTCTTCTCTTACGGATCCGGAAATTAGTCAAGTATGTGTGATATCTGGCATTTTATTAATGCACGAACACCAGAAGCGACACGTCTGGCATATACAGGCTTGATATAGAATATGTTCGACCATGATGCTTGTTTGGCGTGGGGTCTCGAAAGCTTCAAATCGCTAAGGGATTTAGTGGAATGTATCGGTCGGAATAATCTGGACAAGAAGGTACAATATATTATGTTAGCTCAGAGTTAGCCACCCTGCCTAGTAGCTTTCGGGATCATACATGTATATAGCCCCAAGTCGGGGATCATATATAGCCTCAAGTCGGGGAAATTCTGATCCACAACTGCTATAAATATATCAAGAGAGGACTGGTAATTATTTAGATAGAACGTCCAGCATATGGGTTATCCCACGAACAATTATTTTAAGTGACCTGGCAAGTACAGAGATTACATGCATGCGTGTAAACACCCTAATCCAACAAAGAAACGAACCTAACGCGAATACTATCGAAACGAACCACACATCTGATATAGTCAAACCAATGTAGATAAACAATGAAATAATTGTCCAAAAGTTAGCACTCTGACACTAAATCAGTTTAATCTAGGTTACAGAGATAATGCATCGTGAAGTGCATGTGTTATACTGTTTAATATACCATGACAATGATTTATATTATGAGCAAGTTGGAATTTGCCGATGAGTTTGCCTCCAAAATTGTGACCGGAAGTATCAAAACGAACTATATTTCACTCTTTAGATCAGGTATTGTTGTGTTGCCACATGGTGGTGGCAAATACTGTCTCGCTCTTTATGATCCACGAAATACGCCATACTGTCTTTACTACCGAATATGAAGCACAACATATAATTTCAAAGCTTGTGGTATGCAGTTGCATTTTTGGGATTCCGACTAACCATGCCGAAACAAATTGAGCAGAACTTGGCACATTAAGGCAGTGGACGGAATTAAACACAATGTTAAAACCATTTGAAACCGATCAGAATAACATACTATCATAATTTAGATCAATAAGGCTAATATAGATGTTATCTTAGTGCCACGGTTCAACCAACGGGATTTGATGTATTTTAATGTAATGAGATTAAAGGATTCTAGCCATCTTCTTAAGCTAATGGGTGGAACCTTGTGGGAAAAGTGAGAAGGAAACTTGTCTTGGTTGATCCGGCCCATGCACACTATATCCAGAAACAAATACCATTGTTTGACGCGATGGATGGTTTTTGTAATTTGTTCAAGTTTGAACACAAGGAGGACGTGGTGCTTTACTTGAGAGCCTGACATAATTAACTAAGTATTAAGGACTGAATATGTGTTCCCAATCGTTAGTTGGATAGCTCTACTCTTTCGTGAAAGGGATAAAGTGGCGACAGTGGTGAACATAAAAGTGGTTTGGCAGCATTCGTAATTATTCAGATCGATACTTTGCCCAATCTGCACGGGTCGGAGTGCACTTGTGTCAGAAAGCTTTATGTCGGTTCGCTCTACGACTTCTTACTGGACTGCTTAAATAAACGATGCACGTCACTGATATAAGACATTAAACAACGTGGGCTCAATAGCATGCATAAACTTAGGACTGTTGAAATTATATACATAAACTGGGCACATTACAGGGGGGACTTAAACGGGATCGCGGTTTCTTATATCTCATTACCCCAATGTCTGAGATTGCAACCAAGACGTCGACCTGGACGCACCATGTTGTCACGTGAACGCTTCAACGTCCTGGGACTGTCATTCCACCTGAAAAGGGCCACTAGAATGACCGGAGGCTCATGGCATTAAACTATAAACAAGTCTAAGGGGCTTGTTACATGACCCGGTACAATTCGGTAAGGGTGTGCTGTTACAATAGCCGAGCCAACTCGACTTCCTGAGATGACTATATTTTACTGCAGTGCATATCGGTGGGTAAAACATTCTTATAAAATGTTTGTGCCCCTCTTCTCTCCATCCCTGACCCAAAAGGCACAAAGTGTGGCATCTTTAACCACACGATTTGATTTCTTGTATCATCGGAGAAGATCGTGTTTGGTTTTTGTTGAAACTAGAATAAAAGATAATTGTATCAGATTGGTGCCCACAGCTCCCCAATTATGACTCGATGACTGGGCATATTTAAAACCACGTACATTATATTCCTGACAGTATGGAGGTGATTATGTATCAGTTAGGTGGTAATCAGCAACTAAACAAATTCTTATCAAATTTAATGCCACCTAAATCCCTCACCCAAAACCGCACCAATGAGTCGTCTTTAAATCATATGATTAGATTCTTCGTATCACAGAGAAGAATGTGTATCAATTTGGTGGAAATCGTCGCCGAAAATAAGTTTTATCACATTTGGTGCATATACTTCATTATTTTTGCGCCCCTCTCCATTATCTGCCAACAACGCAGACAGACATACATTTTCAAATATAGGCACCAAATGTGGCATCTTTAACCCATACGATTTTATTCCTGGTATCGTTGGAGAAGAACGACTGTCGTGTATTCATTTTGTGGAAATTGGCGCTAAACATATTTGTATCAGTTTTTGTGACCCTCCCCTCCCTATCCCTGACTAAAGCGGCGCCATTTTTGACATCTTTAAGCACACAATTAGACTCATTATGAAGATGATTTTATATAAACTTGGTGGAAATCGGCGGCTAAACAAATTAGTATCAAATTTAGTGCCCAACCTCTTACCCAAACGTCACCAATTTGGCGTCTTTAAATCACACGATTAGATGTATTTATCATGGAAAAGAAGTTTTATAAATTTGGTGGAAATCGGCGCTGAAAATTCTGCTATCAAGTTTGGTGCCCATCACCCCTACTCTGAACCCAATTTTAAGACTCGAACGTCGCCACGTTTGACATTTTTATTGCCTCCTCCACCCCAATCTCTCATCCAAATGGCACCAATTTGGCATCTTTAAACCACACGATTATACTACTGATATCATGGAGATGATTATGTATACGTTTGGTGGTAATTGGCGACTAAACAAATTTTTATCAAATGTAAACCCCACGGTCTCACACCCAAACGGCACCGATTTGGCGTCTTTAATCGCACGATTATATTCCTCGTATCATGGAGAACAATGTGAATCAATTTGGTAAAAGTAGTTTTATCAATTTGGGTGTCCCTCTCCCGTTCCGTGCATCCCTGACTCGAACGGCGCCACTTTTAACGTATTTAAATCCTTATGGATAAATATGGTGGAAATCGGCTACAAATTTATTTGACGCCCCTCCCACTTTTCTGACCCTGACAAGAATTTTAGATCATTCTAACCCGCACCATTAGCTTCCTCGTAAAACGTTACCCCTGTTAGACCCTTTGATGTTATCAAGATGGTCCCACGTGAATTTATATACAACACAGACAGACATTTGCAAATATAGATATATATACTATTTTTAAAGGCTATACACTTCCCTGTCACAACATCAAACAGTGTCCGCATTTTTACTGGTAGAATATGATATATACGGGTGTTAACCAGAGTAGAGATGCATAGCATGATCAAGTTTCGACTAACATTGTCTCAATACCAATCGACGAATGGTCAAGTTCATAAAACTGGCGTCCCAAATCAGCCAGATTGTGTCCGCAAACCACCTAATAAATATCTGGAGTCCCAAACCATCAAAATCGTGTCCAAATCCGCCAAAATGAGTGTTCCAAACCATCCGATCGTCACCATAATTATACTGAGTGTCAAACTAGTGTAGAAAACTATTTGAAAGCTTTGAGATGACAGTTAGTAGATGTGCCGTGATGCCTGTTGGGTGGGTTGGGAACTCATTTGATGGTTTTATACTAGTTTTATGGTTTCGGTCACCAGCTTGGTTGTTTGTGACGCCCGTTGGATAGTTTGGGACACCCATATTTTGTTGGATTTGGGACATCGATTTTGTCACTTATTGGGTCATTTGGGACACTAGCAGAATCGACTGAGACGACATTTGAGTGATTTTTGGACACATGTTGTATGACGTAGGACATTACTCATATGGTTGTGATACTAGATGTGTGGCATGAGGTACATAATGCCTATTTGACACTGTATGGTTCGGGACACTCTGTGTGTGGATTTGGGCGCAAATTGAATGGTTTGACACACTCGTTGTGTGCTCGTTGTATTGCTTAGACCACCCATTGGATGGCTAAGGACACTCGTTTGGGTGGTTTGGGACACAGTTTATGTGGTTTGGAACACCAGTTGTATAGTTTGTGGCACTACCAGTGTGGTTTGGAACATTTCTTGAATTGGTTGGGGCACTAATCGGGTGGATTGAGACATCATTGTGTGTTTGGAATGCATGGTTTGGGGTTCTATATGTGCGGGTTGGATACTATTTGCATATGTTTGAATGCACTATACCTGGCAGGTTAAGGAAATTCTTTTGGTGCATTAAAGGGACACTCTTTCGGTGGTTTGGGACAATATTTGGATTTGGGGTTCCCGTCGTATGGATTTGTAGGTACACCGTGCACTCGTTATGTGGTTTGGGACACTCATTTGATGTATTATGAGACCAGTGGCGGGTTTGGAAACTAGAATGATGGCACATGTCACTATTAATTGGCTATCAATTTATTCAATATGTGAAGATTTAGTGAAAAATCAACAAACACACTTCAATTGTTGACCTCAAATCGCAATTTTCGCCGTCATTTTGAAATTTTGAAACACCGAATTGACAAATCGTCGGGCTATGACTTAGTATTATCGGATTAGGATTGAACATCATGTATGGTGACACACATATAGCCATTTCCGCCTATAGTTTACGTATAAATGTAAAATATAATGTGAAATTTAGCGTAAAATTCTCATGTTACTATACTTCCGTTTTCCATTATGCCCGCCATTTTTTGATTTGTGCAGCGAAATTTTGCATGCAATGACAGGGATAATTATGCCATGGCATGTTGCAAAAATAATGCGTTTCTTGTGCAGGTTTCTGTCACATTTATAACTTCTCTCAATCCATGAAACGCACCAATATTTAGGATATGCTATAGTTTTGTCACATTTAGGGAACTCGACTCAGCGTTTGTTGTCAGCAGATTTGTTGACCAACAAGATTCCAATTTCACAATGTGTTTGTTTACATATTCTTGTCTATTGACCCAAAAATGACGATTTTTCCATTCTGGGATTCATGGGGATTTTGTATATGTTATTGTATGTGTATAGTCACATACTAAAACTACAAAATGGACATAACAGGAATAAATAGGACCCTATTTAAAAGGGCAGTAGAAATTTTTTCCCAAAGCACTTTTTACATCAAAGACAGAATATTAGCTATTTGTTCTAAGTTCATTTCAAAATCGAGTATAAACGACTAGAATATGTAGTGGCCTCCGTTTCGGAGCGAGTGTCAATTTAGTCGGTTTAGGTTTATAGGGGGTGACATGGTGTCATGGCAACGCTCTATTTGACCAAATGCCGACATACATACAAAGTTAGACAACTAATTGAAATGAAACAATGCATCGTAGAATATCAACTGAGTTAGCGTACATAGAACAATTACATGCCATATGCTCTCTAAATTGCAAGATGACCTGTTAAAATTCAGACATGTGAGATTATTTTGTTTGTTCTGAGTGATAATTTTCCTACTATTTCTGCCACATAGAAAAATGTGGCCATTCTAACGAACTTCAGTTCAATTGTGTTATTTGAACTATTCATAATGTATTAAGTTCCAGCATGTCCTAGGCACTAAAATATGCACCCTACCTGCAGTATTCTTCACAAAAACAGGATTACATTTAATTTGTGATTTGTGATGCTTATTTATTCTATTAAAGGAATGATGTTCAAATCGGACAGTGTTAGAAATATATCCATAGTCTTAATAGTTGACCCGCATCGGAGATTCAAACTTTAAAAATCGATTATCTCAAAAACATAAAATATTGGTGTTTGTTGATGTCGCCAATAGCGTAACAAAACATTTGCATTTGACGATTCGGTAGTTCCGAGTGTTTGTCTACAAACAAAATGGTTCTGTACCATTTTTGTTTACATAACAAAGCGTACAAACGTCACAATAACATGCAATGTACGAGATATTTATGATTGGTATAAGAACAATATATGTCTATTATATAACATAATTTCTTTTTACGACGCTTTTTGCGTATGTGACTATTTCAACAGCTATACACACCACGAAGGCCGGCCGTATCTTTAAAGAACGCTACTGGTGTCACTACAGGGTTAGAAAGTTACTCGGTCGTGGTAGCACATGGACGGTGGACCAGTGCGTTTATAACCGGAATTAATTCCTGCACTGAAATATCTAGATACAGATCTGCAATGTGTACATAATTGATAAGATCACGTATCATCAGTACATGTACATGATGATGACATGACGATGGGGGGAGTCGGTAGCCGACAGATACAGCTATACTTAAAGTAACTGACCACCTCCAACATTGTGTCACGGGCCTGCATGTTTCAAAATTATGTGTAATGTGTAACTATGTGCATAGGTAACCCATACCATAGGTCAGCAGAAGAGTTACACAAACTGTTTCATTACAATTGGTATTAGTAACTGCAGATGGGCATCCGGCAACTCATTGAAATACCGTAATAATTTTCAATGTCTCAAATGAAGATGAGAATCAGTTATCGCAAGACCTACATTAAACTTTGGCGTGACCTCCAGGCGAACGGAACAGTCGTTCGCCTCAAATTTGCAGGCCTGTGTCACCCCGGGTAATACTGCGGTATTATACTGAGGTAACCTCCAATATCGCAGTAAGGTTACCGCTTCATCACTGCGTGTACCACGGTTACACCATGATGCATGCGGTCCCAGTTTGCAGCCATTAAAATAAAATACAGTGATTCTCTTTATTATATATGTGGAACTTAAAGGCTATGGGTGGCCTTCGTTTCTACTATATATTTTGAGAACTCCGTATAGATATATATATATATATATAGCTATATATATATATATATACATATATATATATATATATGTGTGTGTGTGTGTGTGTGAGTGAGGGTGTGTGTGTGTGTGTCCTTTATAGACTCGAAAACGGCTGGACCGACTGAGCCCAAACTTCCTATCTAATGGTAAAATCACACGGGAAATGTCATCGAATCATTCGCGAGCCCGTGCGACGACTCCTTCACCCTTAAACTGCAACCTTCCTTGGCATTGTGGGGATAATCGCGTTGATAGTTAAAGAGCGTTCGTATCCGCAGTGTCGTTATAAAAGAGCGTTTGTTTACAATCAACGCAGCGTTATCGCTCGAAATTAGCATAGAAATAATTTAAATTCTTCCATCTAAAACATAATTACGTGTTTACTCTGTCATTTTAAGAATATATAAGTATTGCACGCTTAAAACTTTGATCGACATAAATCGATCGTACGTTAGGAGAACGTATTACAATATCAAGCTGACACGTTCGTCGTGTATTCGTTAAATATTCATAAAAAAATATGTTAAAGTGCAGACTAATTTACCACCTTCGTGTAATCAAGAATATGAATCACACCAAAACTAAGCAAATTGTATACGGAATGTGCAAATATAAGCTGACATCTACATATCATTCCCCAAATGCTTCAATATCATGACAATCTATTAGTTATTATAACAACACTCCAAAGTGTTCGCAACATCGCGATATAGGCAACGTGGCGTTGTTGCGAAATGGGCCGAATTAATGTTAAATCAGAATGTCTGTCTGCCGACTGTTCGCCCCAGATGGTTTCTGATTGATAACTTCAGTATTAGTTAACTCATTATCATGTGACATATCCGTGATATTTCTACAATGTTGGAGTATAGTAGATCTTCAATTACATGTATACAAATATTCACCTTTATCAAATCTTACCAGGACCTGATCTTGACCTTCACAATAGTCATTTCAAAGTTAAATCGGGTAATTCGTGACCAATGTCGCATGCGCCCGTGTCCTTGCTCATACACCAATCCCGCCAGTGGTATATCTGTCTGTCCGTCCGTTCGTCCGAGATGGTTTCTGATTGACAACTTCAGTATTAGTTAACTTATGGTCAACTCGGGACGGGTACAATCATTTCTCTTCATTAAAAAGGCAGAATTAACTCATTGAAAAACAAAAATTACTGGATCGACAAATGCCGCCAGTGGCGGGCTAACCTGCTAGTCTACTATATATTTTGATAACTCCGTATATATATATATATATATATATATATATATATATATATATATATATATATGTGTGTGTGTGTGTGTGTGTATATAGGCTTTATATACTCGAAAACGGCTCCACCGATTGAGCTCAAACTTCCTATCTAAGGGTAAAACCACAGACAGTGTCGTCGCATTGCTTTTCAGAAGCTCCGAGCACTCATTCTCCATTCCCACTGCCGCCGTCCTTGGAATTGTGGTGTTGATCGCGTGATAGTTAAAGAGCGTTCATATCCGCAGTGTCGTTGATAAAGAGCGTGTGGTGCGATTCTTACCGTACGTCTGTGTCCAGCCATGAGCATGTCTGTGTCCAGACATGAGCATGTCTGTATCTAGACATGAGCGTGTTGTGTGATTCTTATGTCTGTGTTCGTACTTAGGGGTTCCTAGGAACGGGGAGATTTTCATCGGGTCAGTTTTTCCGCCCGAGTTGACCTTCACCTTGAAACGGGTACCCACAAATGATATATATGTGTGTGTGTCCTTTATAGACTCGAAAACGGCTCTACCGATTGAGTCCAAACTTGCTACATAGGCATACTTTTGTCCGGGAAGTCTCATGGACCAGTCAAATTGTGACCTCGACCTGACATTGACCTTCAAAATGATCAATTCAAGGTCAAATCCGGTAAAACTGCCGGATTTCGACGAAATTTGATACCTATGTGTACTTTTGTCCGGGGAATGTATTGGACGGGTCAAATCGTGACCAGAACCCGACCTTGACCTTCAACATGGTCAATTAAAGGTCAAGTCGGGTAAAACTGGCAGATTTCAACGAAAGTTGTTGCAAAGGCAGCACACGTGTCTCGGAAGCTGTTGCAATTGCTTTTTCGAACAAAGCCATGGGACGAATGCCGCCAGTGGCGGGCTAATCTGCTAGTCTACTATATATTTTGAGAACTCCGTATATAAATATATATGTGTATATGTGTATATATATATATATATATATACTTTATAGAATCGAAAACGCCTGCACCGATTGAGACCAAACTTCCTATCTAAGGGTCAAATCCCACGGGAAGCGTCGTCGCGGCGTTTTGGTGTAGCTCCGAGCACCCCTTCTCCACACCCAGTCAAAAAAACGGCACTGTGGGGTTAATCGCGTTGATAGTTAAAGAGCGTTCGTATCCGCAGTGTCGTTGGTAAAGAGCGTATGCGTGTAGTGTGATTCTTACGTCTGGATTCGGGCGTGAGCATGACTGTATCCAGACATGAGCGTGGTGTGTAATTCTTACGTACTTAGGGTTTCCTAGGAACGGGGGAGATTTTCATCGGGTCAGTTTTTCCGCCCGAGGTGATCTTCACCTTGAAACTGGTGGTACCCAGAAATATGTGTGTGTCCTTTATAGACTCGAACCGATTGAGCTCAAACTTGCTACCTATGGGTACTTTTGTGCGGAAGTGTCATGGACGGGTTAAATTGTGACCCCGACCCGACCTTGACCTTGAAGCTGATCAATTCAAGGTCAAATCGGGTAAGACTGGCGGATTTCGACGAAATTTTACACCTAGGTGCAGCATACGTGTCTCGGAAGCTGTTGCAATTGCTTTTCCGAACAAAGCCATGAGAGGAACCACGCCAGTGGCGTGCTAACCTGCTAGTCTACTATATATTTTGAGACTTCCGTGTATCTCATATATATTTTGATGACCTATGTGTGTTTGTCTGTTTGTCTGTATGTATGTTTGTCTGTCATTTATACAAATCTACGATTCTCGACCGATCGGGACGAAACTTGGTACGTGTGTGTAGTTTGACCAGGCGGTCGACTATGTCGTATTGGCGAGCCCATGCGGCGCCCGTGCAGCGCATGCGCAAACGAGATCTCGGAAACGGGTGGAGTTATCGACTTGAAATCTGCTATGTGAATGTATCTTGCCCCGGATATGAATTTTATCGGGTCGTCGAGTCCGTGCGACGCCAGCTTCGCGCATGCGCACACCAGATCTCGGAAACGGGTAGAGCTATCGACTTGAAATTTGTTTTTTGAATAGCCCGGACAACGTCGGGCTGGGTAGAGCTCTCGGAAACGGGTGGAGCTATCGACTTGAAAATTTGGTGTGTAAATGTATCTTGCCCCGGATACGAATTTTATCGGGTCGCCGAGCCCGTGCGACGCAAGCTTCGCGCATGCGCAGACCAGATCTCGGAAACGGATGGAGCTATCGCCTTGAAATTTGGTTTTTGAATAGCCCGGACAACGTCGGGCTCATTGGCTAGTATATATATATATATATATATATATATATATATATATATATATATATATATATATATATATATGTGTGTGTGTGTGTGTGTATATAGGCTTTATATACTCGAAAACGGCTCCACCGATTGAGCTCAAACTTCCTATCTAAGGGTAAAACCACAGACAGTGTCGTCGCATTGCTTTTCAGAAGCTCCGAGCACTCATTCTCCATTCCCACTGCCGCCGTCCTTGGAATTGTGGTGTTGATCGCGTGATAGTTAAAGAGCGTTCATATCCGCAGTGTCGTTGATAAAGAGCGTGTGGTGCGATTCTTACCGTACGTCTGTGTCCAGCCATGAGCATGTCTGTGTCCAGACATGAGCATGTCTGTATCTAGACATGAGCGTGTTGTGTGATTCTTATGTCTGTGTTCGTACTTAGGGGTTCCTAGGAACGGGGAGATTTTCATCGGGTCAGTTTTTCCGCCCGAGTTGACCTTCACCTTGAAACGGGTACCCACAAATGATATATATGTGTGTGTGTCCTTTATAGACTCGAAAACGGCTCTACCGATTGAGTCCAAACTTGCTACATAGGCATACTTTTGTCCGGGAAGTCTCATGGACCAGTCAAATTGTGACCTCGACCTGACATTGACCTTCAAAATGATCAATTCAAGGTCAAATCCGGTAAAACTGCCGGATTTCGACGAAATTTGATACCTATGTGTACTTTTGTCCGGGGAATGTATTGGACGGGTCAAATCGTGACCAGAACCCGACCTTGACCTTCAACATGGTCAATTAAAGGTCAAGTCGGGTAAAACTGGCAGATTTCAACGAAAGTTGTTGCAAAGGCAGCACACGTGTCTCGGAAGCTGTTGCAATTGCTTTTTCGAACAAAGCCATGGGACGAATGCCGCCAGTGGCGGGCTAATCTGCTAGTCTACTATATATTTTGAGAACTCCGTATATAAATATATATGTGTATATGTGTATATATATATATATATATATACTTTATAGAATCGAAAACGCCTGCACCGATTGAGACCAAACTTCCTATCTAAGGGTCAAATCCCACGGGAAGCGTCGTCGCGGCGTTTTGGTGTAGCTCCGAGCACCCCTTCTCCACACCCAGTCAAAAAAACGGCACTGTGGGGTTAATCGCGTTGATAGTTAAAGAGCGTTCGTATCCGCAGTGTCGTTGGTAAAGAGCGTATGCGTGTAGTGTGATTCTTACGTCTGGATTCGGGCGTGAGCATGACTGTATCCAGACATGAGCGTGGTGTGTGATTCTTACGTACTTAGGGTTTCCTAGGAACGGGGGAGATTTTCATCGGGTCAGTTTTTCCGCCCGAGGTGATCTTCACCTTGAAACTGGTGGTACCCACAAATATGTGTGTGTCCTTTATAGACTCGAACCGATTGAGCTCAAACTTGCTACCTATGGGTACTTTTGTGCGGAAGTGTCATGGACGGGTTAAATTGTGACCCCGACCCGACCTTGACCTTGAAGCTGATCAATTCAAGGTCAAATCGGGTAAGACTGGCGGATTTCGACGAAATTTTACACCTAGGTGCAGCATACGTGTCTCGGAAGCTGTTGCAATTGCTTTTTCGAACAAAGCCATGAGAGGAACCACGCCAGTGGCGTGCTAACCTGCTAGTCTACTATATATTTTGAGACTTCCGTGTATCTCATATATATTTTGATGACCTATGTGTGTTTGTCTGTTTGTCTGTATGTATGTTTGTCTGTCATTTATACAAATCTACGATTCTCGACCGATCGGGACGAAACTTGGTACGTGTGTGTAGTTTGACCAGGCGGTCGACTATGTCGTATTGGCGAGCCCATGCGGCGCCCGTGCAGCGCATGCGCAAACGAGATCTCGGAAACGGGTGGAGTTATCGACTTGAAATCTGCTATGTGAATGTATCTTGCCCCGGATATGAATTTTATCGGGTCGTCGAGTCCGTGCGACGCCAGCTTCGCGCATGCGCACACCAGATCTCGGAAACGGGTAGAGCTATCGACTTGAAATTTGTTTTTTGAATAGCCCGGACAACGTCGGGCTGGGTAGAGCTCTCGGAAACGGGTGGAGCTATCGACTTGAAAATTTGGTGTGTAAATGTATCTTGCCCCGGATACGAATTTTATCGGGTCGCCGAGCCCGTGCGACGCAAGCTTCGCGCATGCGCAGACCAGATCTCGGAAACGGATGGAGCTATCGCCTTGAAATTTGGTTTTTGAATAGCCCGGACAACGTCGGGCTCATTGGCTAGTATATATATATATATATATATATATATATATATATATATATATATATATATATATATATATATATATATATATATATATATATATATATATATATGTATATATAGACGCTATAGACTCGAAAACGGCTGACCGATTGAGCCCAAACGTCCTATCTAAGGGTAAATAGTCACGTACAGTGTCGTCGCATTGCTTTTGAGAATGTCCCAGCACTCCTTCTCCCTTCTCCCTTGCACCGTCCTTGGCAGGGAGTGGTTAACGCAATAACGCTCCTTAATTTTCCATATTTGGTTTTGTTAACCGAATAACACTCTTTATTGCCTTGGGATTCGCCTATGGCTGTTTGCGAGCTAATTTTCCATATTTGGTTTTGTTAACCGAATAACGCTCTGTATTTCCTTGTGTTTTCGCATACGGCTGTTTGCAAGCTTTGCGACGTGTCGAGTGGTCAGTAATTATCCAGGTGGGGATGTGGAGTCGAGATTGCTTTGTTAGCTCAGTCGCTGCGCTCAACACGGGACGGGGACTACTTGAAACGGGTATCCGCAAATGACCTTCGGCGATATTTCGGACATCAGCAGCAACGTGAAATTTGTTATGTATGGTCAACTCAGGATGTGACATTGACCTTCAAACGGGTACCCGCAAATGATATTTCGGGCATCAACATGCTGTCGGCGTGCCTGAATAAAGATCCGAATGGAAAATGCCAACCCATATTACAATATTTGGCCACCTATGTTGTCGTAGGTGCAGTGCGCTGTCCGATCGGCGTGAACATGAATGGCGGACCCGTGTACATGCATCGGTCTGCCCATTAAAGAATGCTACTGGAGTAACCACAGGGTTATTATAAAGTTATTGGGCCATGGTAGCACCTGGACTAGTGTCTATAACCATAATTGGTTGCTGAACTGAAATATAAACAGCTACAGATGCCGCGATGTTAGGAATATTAATTTTCAACATGCATAAACTTCTGTTTACCGATTTTCGTATTGCCATGCTATTTTGCATATATTCAAATATTACATCTAGTTCATCGTGCGAAACCTCATTACTAAATGTATATTATGATTAGCAATTTAGCAGTCATTTGTCAAAGGCATTGACATTGTGATTGTGATTGTTTGTACGAAAATCGTCGGCACCTTGTGGCTTGTCTGACTAAACTTTGCTATCAAATATTTTGTTCAAATGTGTTCGTCACTCGGCACACAATTCTTACCTCAGTGCTGTGCACACTTCGTCTTGGTAACTATGCATGTTCTTTCTGGCTTCTTCGAGTCAAAATAGCCCGACAATGATTGGTAAAAGTTGCTAAATGTTGAATAAGAGACTGCGAATATCGTAACTAAGTTTGCATACGTCGAGTGGTTATATGTTAACGAACACATTTGGTAATCTCAAGAGTACAAAATATATATGACGATCAACCCAACAATGGTTACTAGTTAATTTTAACACCACAAAATATATACCAGTCAACCAAATAGTGGTTATATGCTAATGTTATATATTTGGTAATCTCAATAGTACAAATATACCAGTCAACCTAATAGTGATTCTACGGTAAACTAATATATTTGGTAATCACATCAATAGTATAATTGATGCATGGGCACCATTAATGCTAATGTTATGCACCATGGTCGTCATGAAGCAATGAAGTGTGATCTGTTTAAGAGGACACTCATTCTAAGATACTCCGTAGAGAAGAAGAAATACAAAAAAACTAGTGAATTACAAACTAAAAACACATACGAAAGGTATTGTTGAATCAATCGCTGAGTTACAAAATGAAAATCTAAGGGAGTACTGGCGAGTTATTAACAAATTATGCGGCCGGGAACGACGGTCTTCGGAATAACCAGATACTGATAAATTGGTCAACTTTTTAAAGAAACTATACGAAACACAGGGCAATAGTAATGTTATGAATCAGCCCGATGTATAGGTCACATTGAATGATATTGCAATAAATAACGACCCAATAACCCAAGACGAGATATGTAAATGCCAATATAAACTTAAGAATAATAACCCCCCCGGACAGGATAACATTTTCAAGGTAGTTCTCCTATCGATCAAATTATTCAAACAAGTTCTCATATTACGTCATCACCCACCAGAATGGAACGAATCTGTCCTGTCCGCGATACATCAAAAAGGTGACCACAAAGACCCAAAAACTATAGGGCAATAGCGGTCAGTAATACAATTGGAAAGCTTTAAAGGTTGATTATCTCTTTGTACACATGTATTATATAGATACCGGGTTTAAAATATTACATCTGAATCGAAGACTCCTGTTTGGAAATGCTTCTATCGATTAATATTAATTTTATTTCGAATTTGTTCTGGTCTAAATAGGTATGGTTGTTTAGCTAACGAACAATAGTGGTTAATGTGGAGACCATAAAATTTTGGTGTATTTTGTCACAAATAAACATTAATTATACTCATTATCGCTTATAACTATGGAATAAAACAATACAACCAATCAATCTGGGACATTTGACGTTCCGTACGTAGCCACATGAACAGCTTAATGCTCTCTATCGCTATATTGTATCACCCGAATGGTATATTCTAAAAATAGACAAATAAACGGTCCCAATAAAATATTCTAAATAAGATCAATATTAATTGATAGAAGCCTTTCCGGACAGGGGTCATCAGTTCATACTTATTATTTTATACCCACGCAACTATTTCAAATTTGTTATTTAAAGAGATAATCCATCTTTAACAAACTATAGAACAGAATCAATGAGTATCTAGAAATAAATGGAATTATTAGTGATAACTAATTTGATTTTATGAAAAATCATGGTACCCGAAATTGCATGTTTGTCGTAAAGTCGATTATAGATAAATATAAAACTAAAAACACACCAGTGTACATCGCGTTTGTTGACTTTAAAAAGGCGTTCGACTCCGTTAACAGGCACCTGCTATTCCAGAAAATGCAAGACGGACACATTGGATGTGATACGTTAGAATCAATTAGGTCTTTATATGCATCCAGTAATTATGCAGTTAAAACAGCCATCGGTATTTTCAAATCATTTATATCAACAATAGGCGTACGTCAATGATTCACACTGTCGTCCACACTATTCAAAATGAATATTGACGATGTGAATAATTATTTTTTGACGATACTTGTAATTCATGCACATTACAACATACAAGGGTTACTCACCTACGTTACGCAGACGTTCTTTTGCTAATATCGGAATCACCGGGTGGACTACAACATGTTCATATAAGGTCTATCAATACACAAAATACAATAGTCTACCATTCAACATTGACAAGACAGAAGTTATGGTAATTACGAGAAAGAAGAATAAATCGCAATCGCTCTTTAGACTAAATGATCAAAATTAAAGAGTTGTGAAAAATGTTCATAGTTTGGACTGTTGTTCACTTCAAATGGTAAATTTAAGCTCGCACATGAAACTTGGCAAACCGCGCACTTAAAGTGGTTCACAAACGTAAGTAGGGTTAATCTATATGAGGGGTCAGTGCCATGGCCTGATGATGGGATCAACAACTCTGAGGTGAATGATATAGGTCATTGACTCTAGAGTTCACTGCTTTCATCAAAACAAGTTTAATTGTTATCCTCCTCCCAATTTTCCACCCTTCTGATTGGCCCATGTCCTGTCACGTGCCGGGCGACAAATCACACTGTCGCCCGCTGAGCCGGGAGACATTGTTGTTGTCGCCCGCCTGATGTTATATTGCAAGAATATCTCCAAACACACACTGCAGTAACTCATCTATTTCACATAACTATACGTACTAAAAAAATCATAGATATTATATACCCCACGGATTCGCAATACACGCCAATTGTGGTGTTTGCTAATTTGCATATATTTAGTGAACACTAATATTCGAACTTTTAAGTTGATATTTTTTATCGGACAAGCGTTATTATTTACTTTTTACATAGAAACATCTCGGTGAATCAATTTGTTCATGTCGACATTATATGATGCAAGATTGAAATAGAGGATCCCTTAAGGTTGGTTATAAATGTTTGCTGGTAGACAACGTAATGCATACGTTTTTCGCGAATGAATGGTACTGTACGCTTATCCTCCGCGGTGTATGCAATGTGATCATAGAAGTATTTTATATGAGGATCGCCATGAGCATTGACACATATGAATGTACATTAATGAAATTGACAACTTCCAAATAGCTTTCTGGGAAGACCGTTATTAAATGAACATCGCGAGTAAAGTGCGCCCACAAGACGACATTGAATATGCCACATTGCAGAAGACGAGAATATACCTACATGTATATGGCTTATTTGTTTACATTGCATGGACCGATATTGATGAATTAACCACCAAAATGATCGTAAATAAACGCGGATTATCAATCACTTAACGGCCCCACTATCGCTTATGGAACAGAAATCCTATATGGGACGATAATTAGTTACTGAAAATATACATAATCGGGAAAGAAAGCACTCGTTACTCAGTGCAACATCGTGCGTGTGGATGGCAAGGATATTCTATGTGGTATAATCGGATAACAAAACAGTTGTTGCCCTTCTTCTCGGGAGATATTGAGATTTGTCACCCGCTCGAGAACGGAATGTCTCCCTCGGAGCTTCACTCCTCGGGAGACATTCCGTTCTCGAGCGGGTGACAAATCTCAATGTCTCCCTCGACAACGGGCGACAACTGTATACTGTCCACCTGTTTTGATGGGAGCGGCGGACACGTGTTCCAATCAAATCACGACATATGGAGGCCAGGGCGTTTCCCCCAGCACATATATACTGGACAGAGCCCAGGCTCGCGATCTCTAGATTGTGACGCTGAATTCTATATTACACTTCTAGGTAAAGCTATCCACGACGAACGCTTCGTCGTGGTAGCTATGATTATGTGTAAAGTAAAGTAAAATATGATTATGTATTCACCGTGGCTGCCTGATGTTTAACTAGTATATATGTGTATAATAAATGTGGTCCATGTTCTACGAGTTGCCGACTTAGTTTATAAGAACCTGGGGAGTGGTACACGTGTATTTCCCAGTACTTGAGTTCACCGATAGCAGTTTCGGAAACAACAACTGAATATTCCCAATGACACCGCTGTGATAAGCAATAATACAGAGCTCTGGGTTTCGGATTCTGACCGTTTGGCGAAAGACAAATTTCAGTGAGATAGTCACCCCATCCACACGAGCCAATATTCTGACATGAAACACAATATGCCCAAATCTATCAAAAAGATAAGAGTGGATATTCGATCAGATACAACACTCAATGTTCCTATAAGAATATTCCAATTGAGACCCAACCAAACGACACCTTGACTAGTCTGCCATTGACATTTCTCATTTGATAAATTAAAACCCAAACTATCAAGATCAGTTCTAGTGGACCTATCCGTACGTACCGCCCACCAATAGGCTACATGGTTACTGTTACTAAGCACCACAAGCCATCTCAACATGGCTACATATTCATTACTAAAGTGGCTTCCGATGAGAACGGACTGTGTTGTTAAACGCCATGTAACACGATAATATAGCTTCTTTCTGAGTTTCACGATTTTCAAGATGCCTATGTGTGTATATATGCATCTTGTAAAAGTAACTGTCGTTAGATATAAACAAAAATGGAACCAGTTTTAAACAAAAAACCATTTCCGATAACCAACAAAGATCGATGTTTACGTTGAATCAAACTGTGTACATGAAGCCATTATATAACTTCAATATCAAATAGCAAATTTAAAATCGAAGCTATGCTAATTGTTCACACCTTGACGAAATAAACCAAACGGATGTGTACATGTGGTAATTAATCTATACTCCCTCTTTTGTCGAAATAAATATAACGATATCAGTTTCCCATCTCTCGAGCGTCCTGTATGAGCCCCGGTGACATCAGATGTACGGACAACTTTGCGACCGGATGCAAAGGATTATCAAATAATGGTTTTGTCAAATTCCACATCCTATGTTACCATCACTAAAGTACATTAAAGACAACGCCGACTATCATGGAGTCAGTTACATGTTGCCGTGACTTGTGGCAACAATGGCACAAAGTGAACTCATTCGATGAAGGTTGTGTGTATACACCGCGAAGCACGTGCAATGCGCGAAATTTCGTGTAATTCTCTTGGAAAACATTTGTTGATTCTCATTTACACGTACATTGTAGCATTGGTATGGAGGAAGCTTTAGATTCTCAAATGGATTCAGTAAAACGTTCGCATGAGATCCTACAGGTTAGTCTGAATAGCAGACATTTGAACTCAATATTTCCAGCAACAGATGTATACATTTTAACGAAAAATACTTCACATAAAACAAATACTCGCGGCACAATAAATATTCATAACGCATCATCGATCGGGACTACTATTTCAACGTTTTAGTTTGAAATATGATATATTAATATTGTAATTTAAATAACATTAGGATCCGAGTGTGGTCGTTGGCATTGTTTAATCCAGCGTAAACAGATGTCTTAGTTACTTTTTTATTTAGGAAACCGAACTAAAACATGTGGATAAATATCGCTCGTCAACCAGACATGTTCCCCATGCATATTTCAACACATGTATAGCTGAATAATATATATTTTGCTCTCGTGTTTGTAAACCCCCTACTGATTATACTGGTTGTTAGCGAATCGCGTGTGGTGTTTTCCATATCGCTGGACAGACACATGTCGTATCGACGATTAAGCTATCGGCTCATTGGCTATGATTGAAAATGGGGCGGTACCTACGGATAGGTCCATTTCCGTACTGATATGTACACAATCAAATGTCCTTTTACAACAAGAAACTGTCCATCGTCCAAGAACATTACAATTTTAAAACTCTTGGATCTCCAACGACAGGAATTAAAATTTGTTTTGGAATTAACAAAATTTTCGATAGTATCACCATTAACTTTCCGCTTACCGAGATTTTGGAACTCGATTCTATGAGATAAAGTTTCTCATATACTCATCCTATTATTACTGTTGCTCATATTGCTCTGTGCTCGCTTTATGGGTGGGCAGAAGAATCTAACGTGACCAAATAAACCACAGGCGAAGCAGGGGCCTAGCTCCCTTGCTTCTGGAGTTTTGTGATACGTCGTGCGTTCTTTGTCGGAGGGGCTCTGTATTTTTCCGCGCTTTTTTCTTCTGCTGTCTGATTTTCACAACTGCAGTACGCTCCGACCCTTCTAGTTTTCGCTTATCCTCCGATGACTGTACCTCATCCCGCTTCTGAAGAATCTGCTATCCGAATAAAGTTTGTCGATTGTTGAATTATTGTTTTACCTTGGGCCATGTTTTTCATTGCTGCTGCCGCCGCATCATCGATAGAAGCGGCTTTGTTGTGCCTGGTTAAGAGTATCTAAGACCTTTAAACCATGTATACACTGGTCTTCCTTTCCTTTATGTGGCTGTCTGCTGTGAGGTCCTCGATACGGGCAATCTGCATGTCAGACAGTTCTCTTTACGACGTATTTATCTCTGATTTGAAATCCTCCAATCTCCTTGACATCAACGAATCGAGTCGATTCAAAAGTCTACTTATCCTGTTTGAACGTGACACTCAGATTGACCTAACTATACAACATCGTTCACTACGACAATTTCATCCTACATGTACAACTCACCCGCCAACCTCAACTGACCATGTCAATCATTACTTGATTACCACTAAACTATACGCATTAACCACCGAAGTGTCAACTTCACTTCTACCGAGACAGTCGAGACAAATTATTTCCACTCCACGTTGTGTCGTGGAGATAAGTTATTATCTCTAATGAATAGGGTAAAAGTAATGGCATGAAGCCATAATATAACCCAACTTAATAGTATATTGCCGTTTAGTTGTGCTTATAGACGTGCCATGTAAGAGCATTATACGCGTTACGTCGTCGGTAACACTATATATAACGTCAGGCGCAATGGATGGGACCATTCAACGGTCAGGATGTCAGAGTTCAAAGGGTTAATTATAAACGTTCCACAACAGCGCTTCCATATTTTACTTTGTATCAAAAAGTCGCTCGGCTTCCGGATGCAAATTTAACAAGTTCTCGTCGTTATGTTCGTCTGTGTGTGTGTAGTTAATGGTTATCGTATACCTAATGAATTTTGCTTCTTCGTTGTGATCACTCCATCCAAATAAACCATGCTGAAATATTTATAATGTGAGTGAAGACTGTAGAACTTGTCAATTTGATATCGAACACGTTGAAAATCAACTTCAAATTGCGAGATTTGTAAATGAAACTGTATGCCTCAGAATATGACAATATGTCACCAGCTTTATTTACTTTCTGCGATTTCGGGGGATAGCAAGCGTTGTTCGCTTTGTGCAATATAATGAATAGAGAATATCTTGTAGTGGACCACGCCGATTTAGTGTCCCTCTACATGACACTTACCTCTACATGACACTTACCACTACATGTCACTTACCTCTACGTGGCACTTACCTCTACATGGCACCAAACTCTACACGACTCTTACCTCTACAATAAACTTTCCTCTACATGACACTTACATATACATGACACTTACATCAACAGGGCACCAAACTCTACACGACACTAACCACTACATGACACTTACCTCTACACGACACTTACCTCTACAGGGCACCAAACTCTACACGACACTTACCGCTACATCACTCCTTGTGGCACTAAATAGGCGTAGTCAACCACACGTCCATGCTCTATTCATTAAGTAGCGCATGGATACAACTGTTTGTCTCATGGCAACTATCGGTACGAACTGCGTGGTGGTATTTACCTAGTTATGCTAACTCTAAATTAACAATGGCATTGCCGGGGTGTCTATAGGGGCTCTGTAATGTTTTCATTTGATTCAATTTGCCACTTACTCCAAACCAGTAGTCCAGCTACTACTCTGGACTACTCAACAATTTATGGCCCAGTTCAGATGTGTGGGTGCATGTCATGCTGTCTGTTTACCTTTATGACAATGTTTGCGACCTCTGTATTCGACAGATTCTACTGTCGTTCTGAGCGCTGTGAGTGGATCAGGTAGGAGTGTGAAGAATGACTGGTTTAACACGACCTACGTTTGCCCACTCGCCGGGTCATCAGAATGCAGCAAAGTCTACAAGAACGGGATAATTTATACCGATTGGAATCTCTACTCAAAGGTTTGTTTAAACTGTCATGGATAATTTTAGCCTCCTTCACTGTTAAAGACATATTATATATTTGATCATGGAACTGATAAGGAAGGGGATGGTAGGGGGATTTTGATGGTGGATCACCCCAGCGTTGGTCTAACTTTTCAACCGTTGCAAATGTCATGCCTGACAATTTAAGTTTCACAGCAAATATCACAGTAACCAGTAAATTAGTGGGCAATATGTTATTTCTTGATCAACAGTCGCATAGTTTCCAGCATTTGGTCAAACTGAATGACCATCAGTTGCATATATTTTTCAGGCTCGAATCTTCCAGAATTTTGGTACCAGTTGACAAATGATAACAACTCAAGCGAGTGCAAATGAAATTTCGCGAACTTGGGAGCTTGGAATTGCGAAAATTGTGGGCAGTTGAAACATTTCATGTGGACGCCCCAACTGATACCCTATAGGTACGCCCCTGGAACCTTTTCAGCTAAAGTCCTTAATAATATTAGCATGCAGATGCGTGCTAGAGTTCTTACTATTATTTCCTTTTTCTATTTCATTATTGAATTTCGTTCTTAGGCTCTTGTCAGACTGTACACCGGAAGTGACATAGTCGCATGGCTGCTGTTTGACATAACCGGGACCACTCCGACTACATGGTGGGACAAATTCAAGTTAGAGAGTTCGAGCTGGACTGATCTCCCAAAATCAAATAACCTCTATTTTGAATTTGTGTGGGAACACGCAAATAGGTGATAACATTTATATATTAACACAGTGCTATACTGTCATATGTCAATCACAATGATTACCCGGCCTTATGCACACTGGATGAAACGTCATGCATCAGCACACTGCAACTGAAGATGATCTTATCAAAACATTTTGGCATCTTTTTAACTCATTGGGAGTAATTTTCAAAAACATTTTAATTCTACTTTTGGCATTAAATGAAATCTTGCTTTTGTGGGGTACGTTCTAAAACTATTTTCAATATTCAAATAAACCGCTCCAGGAACCAGCTTCCATCTCAAAAATTATGTCATCAGAACGAGGAGCAATTGTCTGCGATAAATTGAGACCTTGGTCATCATCATATATAGCCTCGAATCATCTTTAATTTGCCTAGCAGACAACCTCCCCTTTCTTTTGACATCCATACATTTATGCACCAACTTCATTATGTCGGGAAATTATATCACGGATAGGTTGTAAGCCATTATTTCTTTCACTCTACGTATTTTGACAAATGGAAAGGCAGCCAGTGCTCCATTCTGACTTGTTATTGTTATTCCGGAGGGCTAGGTGTGATTTTCGTTGACCCGGACAGATGTGTTACCTTGTCAGGCACCCACTTACCTGTATTGGATAACCTATAAAACTTATGCACACTGGATGCACGTCCAAACACATCGATCGTACAGTTCGTAAAACACAACATATGGACAACGCACAATTGTAAACATGTGGTCATGTAAACATAATTCGGGGAAATCAATGTAAACAATATTTATTTCTCCCAATAATATCCCATTTTACAATAACATATATGAATAAAGAGGAGTTCGGACAATAAGCATAACTTGCTTTTAACAAGATTTCTCCCCTCTCGTTGTGAGTGTCTGGGTCATAATAAAAAAGTAGACAATAAGGGAGAAAAACACTCAGACAAAATGCACCTCTGTACATGGTTGCCATACGGGGAAGTAAATGTAAACGTCAAGAAAAAGAATCGTTGATGAAGGCAGGATAGTGATAATGAGAAAGATTGAAAATATAAAAAGAGAGAGAGAGGGGGAGACGATTAGGAAGATGTTCTATAGGAGACAAGTCTACAATTGGGATGAAGTAAAATTCGTGGAGAGTCACATGTGTGTAAATGTCACCATTCATTATTGTATGCGAATTACATTTTGAAGCGCAAAGTGGCAGCTATACGTGCATGCACTGCAATAAGGATCTCGCAGTTAGCACAAATGAATGGTGAATCAGAACATTTCAGTGGCATATCACTTGACTAGTACTGATGTCGCCAACGGTACGTCTCTAAAACAAGCAGTACATATAGACTGGAAGAACGGACAATAAATAAGTAACATTTCAGGTGTTTCTATCATTCCACATGCACATAATTATGGGATGATCACTTAGGTGGTATTAATTCAAGTCACTGCAACCTGTCCGTAGTCCTGCGTGATATATATGACTGAATATTGGGTAGAATATCCGATATGTTCCTGGGTGATCGAACAGATCGGATATTCTACCCAAAATATATCTTACTTTCGCGGTAGTACGATATATACAAATATGACAGGAGTGTCGGAAAACATTTTCAAATATAATATTTGTTTTGCCTTTGACCATTTTTTGGGACCCATCCACCCCAAAAGATTTGCAGTGTGTCCTATTTTTACGACCAATTTTTTACACCCACCTCGGTATTACCCCGGAAACTAACATTTTGCAAAAGAAAAAAAAGTGTATATATTTCCCTGCATCATATAGTTATATCTGAATTGGTCTCTATCAATATGTTCTTCTCTTCAGTGCATTTTGCTATAAAAATTGAAAGTTGGAAAGTTTTTGTCAGATGTTCTTGTTTAAAGTTGTGGAAGCTGAGAAAGCGCAAATGCTCGAAGTGAGTCATCTTCATCAATTTAAGAAACTAGAACATGCCATGCTTTGTTTTCTGAATAATGTGTCGCATCTTATCGTGAACAAGATTTACAGAATATTTTCACTGCAATAATAGCTTCCTCCACTCAAACATTTTTAAACACACATGCAACAGGCATCCTATCAATTAAGGGAATTGATGTTGAAGTTAGTTAGTTCACTAACACAATGTAAATGAATACATCTAGTCTAATAACATTGACACCGATTTATAATTCACTGGTATAGTAATCGCGTAGGTTTTGCTGATTGTTACCATTAACCCTTTACCCAACAAAACGCCCAAATAAAGCTGCAACAGCCTAAAATATCTTCCGTCTGTCTCAATAACACCATACACATATGGATATCATTGGAACCGGTTCATTGACCACATTGTGATGGTTACAGTTATGCGCTGTGTCAATGCATTCTCTTATATATGCGAGTCGACCATAGGTCGCCTCGCATATATAAGAGAATGCATTGGCCTAAAAAATTCTTAACAATTCTTATATTTTTCTACATTCTTTGACAATTTTATAATTTTTAATATGTGTTAAGCCAATGCATTCTCTTATATATTCGAGGCGACATATGGTCGACTCGCATATATAAGAGAATGCATTGGCACAGGGTCGTTATGTTGGGTAAAGGGTTAAATGTCCAATATCTCATTGCGCAAATAAGTACATAATCGACCTTATAATATTCACATAGGTTCATATTGGACTACTTGATTCTGAAATAAGCCCCAATGTGGACTTCAGTCTAGTTAATAACTAGACCAAGGTTTCCTTACAGTCAACTCTCAGTCTAGAGACACCGGTATTACAAAATATTTCCGCGATGAACGGGAAATTCCCTTCTGGCGACAGCTCATTAATATTCATGTTTCCAAATATAGCACTGTTTACCTTTTTGATTATGCTGAATCACGGCGGTTTAAACCTAGATGTTTACGTAGACAAGGTTTAAACCTGAGATGACGAATCCGGCCGTCATGTTTACACTATAATTTGCATGTTGTTTATACCTTGGTAATTTATCTAAACACAACATAAGTATATGTATATCAAGCTCTCTATATATATCTATATTTGCGAATGTCTGTCTGTGTTCTATATAAATTCACAGGGACCACCTATATAACAACAGAGGGGTCTATTTGGGGTACTTTGTTACTTGAACGATAATGGTGCGGGTTAGATTTTTCTAAAGTGACGCTGTTATTGTCAGGGGCACAAATGAGGGGGGAGGCAGAAAAACAAATGCCGCCGATTTCCACCAATCTTATACATAATCATCTCCATGGTATGAGGAATCTAATGGTGTGGTGTATATATGTCAAAAGTGGCACCATTTGAGTCAGGGGTGCACGGAAGAGATATGGGCACAATAATTGATATTTCTACAAAATTGATACACATTCTTCTCCATGAAACGAGGAATCCAATTTGATTTCAAGATGGCAAAAGTGGCGCCATTTGAGTCAGGGGTGCACGAGAGGGAGAGGGGCACGAAAATTTATAAAACATTTTAACGCCGATTTCCACCAAATTGATACCCATTCTTTCCCATGATACGAGAAATTTAATCATGTGATTTAAATATGGCAAAATTGGCGCCATTTGAGTCAGGGTGCACGGAAGGGGAGAGGGGCAACAAAATTGATAAAACATTTTAAGGCCGATTTCCACCAAATTGATACACATTCTTCTCCATGATTCGATAAATCTAATTGTATGATGTAAAGATGGAAAACTGGCGCCTTTTGAGTCAGGGTGCACGGAAGAGGAGAGGGGCACCAAAAGTTATTAAACTTTTTTGCGCCGAATTTCACCAAATTGATACACATTCGTTTCCATGATATAATATATATAATCGTGTGATGTGAAGACGCCATGTTGGTGTCGTTTGGATGAAAAATGGAGGGGGCACTTAATTTGATAGGAATGTATTTGCTCGCCGGTTATCAACAAACTTATACATTAACAATTTCATGACATCAGGAGCGTAACGGTGTGTCTTAAAGCTGTCAAAAGTGGCATTTACAGTGTGATTTAAAGATGGCAAAAGTGGCGCCATTTGAGTCAGGGGTGCAATGGAGGGGAGAGACGCACCAAAATTGATAAAAACTGTTTTCAGCGCCGATTTCCACCAGATGGATACAAATTCTTCTCCGCCAAACATAATCATATCCATGATATCTGGAGTCTAATCGTGTGGTTAAAATACGACAAATTGGCGACGTTTGTTTAAGAGACGGGGCACTATATCTCATACGAATTTGTCGCCGATTTCCACCAATTTTATAGATATTCATCTTCATAATGAGTAGAGATGTCATAGTGGCGCCACTTGAGTCAAGGATTGGGCGGGGGACAACATCTATAGAAATATGTTTAGCGCAAATTTCCACCAAATCCATTCACATTATTCTCCAGTGATACGAGGAATCAAATTGAGTGGACCCGTTGAAGACGCCAAGGTTTGTGCCTACATTTACGAATGTCGGGTCTGTCTGCGTTACATATACCTTCGTGTGGACCAGGGCACCAAATGGACTAACACGTGTAACATATACGTAATCATCTCCGTGATAGCAGGAATCTAATGGCTGTGGTTTAGATATGGGAAAAGGGGCACCGTTCGAGTCATTAATGTGGAAGGGATGAGCACCAAAGCTGATAAAAACATGATTGGCACCAATTTCCACCAAGAAGGGACGCTATACGTGTAACATTGATGATAATGTTTTAGTCGCCAATATCAACAAAAGTTGTATAAAGTCATCTCCATATAAATCGTTCTATGATGAGTTTTTGGCGTTCACAGTTCACAGCCTCAACATGTAGTGACCTAATTAAGTCACTTGAACAATTACATATTCTCAACTGTCATTATATGGGGTCGGGAAGCAGGACTATCATTCAGTGAGTTCGCAAAACAGATACATAGAAGAAAACATTATTAATATATACTTTTCATTATATTTAAGATATGCAAATATTCTTGCAAACTGAGGGACATTGAATCGTTAGAGGATGGCATGTTAGACTGTGTAATGTATTATAACACAATTGAGTCTGTCCCATTCAAGATATTTTCCGCAAGATAGATACAATTTGTCAAGAGAAATGGAAATGCGTTGAAAACCCATTCGCAATTGTGGTGACAGTGTGTAGTCAAATATAGTTTCTTCTGAGATAAAAGTAAACAGTAGCACATGACTTTTCAGAATCCTCCAGTACTGGAAGCTGACAAAATGGTATATCACCCGATAGAGATAATGTCTTTACGTTTTAGAACAGACTCATAGCCTAACATAAACAACTTAAAACCTCGCTCTGTGTCGGTTACATATAGCTGATGTTTAGCAACTTTTATTTTAAACTGAGAATAATTGGCCACCACAACACCATGGGCAGATAATGCAACAGGCATTTCTTTAAAACATATTAATCAAAGCTATTATCTAATCCCACCACATGCATGTCCACACTATACGCATTAGAGGGTATCACCTCAATTTAACCTGAGCAACGCCGGGTAACCCTGCTAGTATATGACATATTCAGCAAATTAAATTGGAAATATAAGTTATGAAAATGTCTGTGGTGAAGATCATTCTCAGTTCCCATTCAGTCATGCAGCGTTCCACATCATTTGATTATTTGGTTCATGGTTACACGTATCAGTCATTTTTTGCTTGCATCCTTCATTCACCAGAGACTGGCAGGTGTAAACAAAGTTTTATTTCCATGTAAACACAGAGGATAACAAACTAACAACATGGATATGGGATAGTGTATAAGAGGATCTAACATGCTTAAAATAAAAACATCCATTACCCTGCAGGGAGCCCCACACATATATAGAAGCATATAGAAGAGTATCGTCTGCTCATGTTTGTCTGGGGCTCTGTATGGGTGAAATTATAAAATTGTTAAATAATACAAGAACAAATTATTCAAATTGTAAAAAATTGTTATGCCAATGCATTTTCTTGTGTATGCGAGGCGACCTATGGTCGACTCGCATATATAAGAGAATGCATTGGCGCCGTCCATTACTTATTGCATGGAAATTAATTTTGCAATTAGTTTCGTTTTATTCCAAGCTGATCTCTTGTATGCAGAACAAATGAAATGCCATATTATTAAAACAATTCCTACTCGTGCATGTCCGTCATCGTGTTTAGCCCATTTTTGGATAAAAATTACCCACTTGTGTTAGAACCTCACACTTACAAACCCCATTTAGACTTATGTGTCAAACAATAACAAAACAAAAGCATCAACAGGCCTTCAATTGGCCTATTATAGAGTGGACCGCGTTAAACCTAGCTAATAAGGGCGGGCGACCTATGGTGGATTGATACAATGTCCGAATAAGGAAGTATCATAAAACGATAAAGTATCTAGTAACGTGCTGTATTAAAATCGGATTATCCGCGACAAAGTTTGATCTGCAAATAACACTGTCCGGCTTTGTATACTTATATTCCCCATCGGATGTAATAAAGTCACTGTATCATTTATATTTACAATAGTCCACTGTAACAATAATCGCAATATTTTGTAAGCAAAATTGCCAAATTGTGTAAGAATCTTGGGCGGAAAATCTTACAAAAGTGGCGAGTTTCTTTTTCTTACATAACAAGGCAATTTTTCCTTACACAAGTTGAAACCTCAGATTCTTAGAAAAGTGGGCTACTTTCTTACAAAAGTGGGAGGTTCTTAAACAAGCTGGCGAAAGTTCTTACAAAAGTGGCAATTATTACAACAGTCGACGTAACTGTCATCGGCATGCATTTGGCAACGAGACTGAAGTATCCAGCGAGAGCCGCTTCTATATGGGCCGTCTGATTGGTCTACCTGGTGCAAATTAAATATACTTTCTCCAGTTCTAGTAAAATTATATCAAGATATCCACGATGCTGTTTTCTTATATACATGTATGGTAAGCACAGGGTAGTTAGCACGTGTATTTTACTTTTCCATTTGATTCAAAATAGTGAAAGAACTTTTGACAAACTATGTACTTGTTCGGGTGCGTGAAACTGATCAGTTAGTATGCATGTGCTATGCCTACTGGGGGGATGTAGCATTCTACTAACATCTCAAGCAAATCGACCGTACCACTCCATAGAAAACATTGTCTGAACTACGCTAAATTGTAAATATATACTACTCAAATCGGGACGCTTCTATCGGCGATAAACTATTTAATTAGAATGACGGTGAGTGTTGTCAATTTGGATTAATATTCGTAAAAAATAACTACTTTAAGCAAGATTATTCTCAATTTCTATTTGATCACCCTAGTGGAGTGTATCACTTTAAAATTTGCAGCGGTGCACCATACAGACACTTCTATATTGCCGACCATCATAGTGGATGTCCAGGGGATGGGATCTGGTTTATGATAAGGGATCCACGCGGCAGCGTATCTGCGGCTTGCAAGTATGATGGTGTGGGACCGGAACCGGCGTTCTTGTACTCCACCAAGACAACATACGGGGAGTTCGATGGGGGTAAGTAATACTATACATATTGACAGTCGGCGGTCGAGGTGGCACGTAATCATCAGTAGTTGGACTATGTCACGCGTGTTTGGTGATAACATATATATTTTAGTAATTTTCACAAATTTTCGGCTACCGATCCTAGGTTGGCTCTCATATGTTTACGGTATAGAACATAATTATACGTCCCATTCTTAAAGGGGTTTCTGCACACTAACTCCGGCCATTTATGGGAACATTTCCTTTTATAATCAGCAGAATCTATGCAACAGATAAATGAATTTGATTAACGGATGCAAAATATGAACGATGAAAACAATATGCTAATTATAAAGAGAATGAATAAATGGCTGGAATTATAAATTTATTTTCATTATAACTATCATGTTGTATCCATTCAACCAGCACACGAGTGTATTTTGCAATAATCCATGGCTCAAATTCATTCGCGATCGTTTGTTATATATACTCCGTTGAATGTAAAAGGAAAGGGTCCCAGTCCCTCTAGGTTACAGTGAAGTAATTCGATTGGTAGCGCCCTCCAACGGATTTTGGACCAAGATGCAGGAGAGAATTAAAAAAATTCTGGGCTCTGGTTGGTTAATAGTAGTTTCGATATTTAAACATATAAAATACATGCAATCACTCCTCTTGAAATTTCAGACTCCAAACAAAACATTGGCACATTGTAAAGCACGTGGTTCCTAGATTTTATTTTTTTGGTGTGAGGTAAAAAATGTCAATATTTTTTTCATGCAATTCTGACTCTCGATTATAAATCCCAAATTTAAAGGTACATTCCATGCTCGACGATATGATTTTTTTCATGCAGAAACTTTGCGCAGATGCCAATTCCGGTGACCGTGTACTCATTTATCACAATTTTTGGATAGTCAGGGCTGCAGGCCATTATAAGTTAACACTGAGGCCTATGGGAAATAATTACTTCACTGTAACCTAAAGCACAAAAATGATCCCTTTTCTCATTTGGGCCCAGTGGTGGGTTTCCTATAAACATTGACCAACAAACAATTAGGGAATTTGTAGCACGTGGCATATTATATTATTTGAGTCGGTGGTAATCAATGAGAAGCCAATATTAACCCATCTGGGACAATTTTTGCTTAAAATTTTCACCTCGAAAATCACCCTTTTTTGTCCGTTATGAACCCATATGTGTACCTTTAATGAATGTCATGGTAACAAATCACGCACTGAACATCGAGGGTCAGTACACAACTGAAATAAAGGCTTTTCGACTAGCCATGAGAGCAATCTACATAGCTATATGTGGCAGGTCTCTAAAATTGGATGTAAAACACGACCAGTGCAGTGTTAAATGGCAGCCAATTAGTCTGCATGAGGTGGCTTGTCGACAAAAAGTATAACACGGTGGTGTGTTTGAGTGATGTGGCTGTTTCCATGCACATACATGTAGGCACATAATCATTCAGCTGCACTCAAAACTTCAGTTTTTGCCCAAATTTCGTTTACCAGGACTCAAAATTTGTCATGTGCGCCCAATTCAATCTCCAGCGTGTCCATGTTTATCAGGCGAACCATCGTCCATATTTTCTCAGAGAGAAATCGGTCAGCTTTCACACCAATGATGGGTATATATGCTACCATCGTTTACTTTATCGACATGGACCTCACATGGTGACTTTTCGTGTTAATTTTAAGATATTTTGTGTTGCAATTGTAAACAGGGGTGGGGTCAGGAAAGGGTTAATAAGACGAAAACAAAGTCATGGATAGAGATTTTGTATTTTATTTTCAAATGTGAAGAGTCCAGTGACCGATTTGTGTCATTTTCAGATGGCATGTCATTGACGTTGTTGTCACTTTAGGTTACAGTGAAGTAATTCGATTGGTAGCGCCCTCCAACGGATTTTGGACCAAGATGCAGGAGAGAATTAAAAAAATTCTGGGCTCTGGTTGGTTAATAGTAGTTTCGATATTTAAACATATAAAATACATGCAATCACTCCTCTTGAAATTTCAGACTCCAAACAAAACATTGGCACATTGTAAAGCACGTGGTTCCTAGATTTTATTTTTTTGGTGTGAGGTAAAAAATGTCAATATTTTTTTCATGCAATTCTGACTCTCGATTATAAATCCCAAATTTAAAGGTACATTCCATGCTCGACGATATGATTTTTTTCATGCAGAAACTTTGCGCAGATGCCAATTCCGGTGACCGTGTACTCATTTATCACAATTTTTGGATAGTCAGGGCTGCAGGCCATTATATGTTAACACTGAGGCCTATGGGAAATAATTACTTCACTGTAACCTTTATAAAGCACAAAAATGATCCCTTTTCTCATTTGGGCCCAGTGGTGGGTTTCCTATAAACATTGACCAACAAACAATTAGGGAATTTGTAGCACGTGGCATATTATATTATTTGAGTCGGTGGTAATCAATGAGAAGCCAATATTAACCCATCTGGGACAATTTTTGCTTCAAATTTTCACCTCGAAAATCACCCTTTTTTGTTCGTTATGAACCCATATGTGTACCTTTAATGAATGTCATGGTAACAAATCACGCACTGAACATCGAGGGTCAGTACACAACTGAAATAAAGGCTTTTCGACTAGCCATGAGAGCAATCTACATAGCTATATGTGGCAGGTCTCTAAAATTGGATGTAAAACACGACCAGTGCAGTGTTAAATGGCAGCCAATTAGTCTGCATGAGGTGGCTTGTCGACAAAAAGTATAACACGGTGGTGTGTTTGAGTGATGTGGCTGTTTCCATGCACATACATGTAGGCACATAATCATTCAGCTGCACTCAAAACTTCAGTTTTTGCCCAAATTTCGTTTACCAGGACTCAAAATTTGTCATGTGCGCCCAATTCAAGCTCCAGCGTGTCCATGTTTATCAGGCGAACCATCGTCCATATTTTCTCAGAGAGAAATCGGTCAGCTTTCACACCAATGATGGGTATATATGCTACCATCGTTTACTTTATCGACATAGACCTCACATGGTGACTTTTCGTGTTAATTTTAAGATATTTTGTGTTGCAATTGTAAACAGGGGTGGGGTCAGGAAAGGGTTAATAAGACGAAAACAAAGTCATGGATAGAGATTTTGTATTTTATTTTCAAATGTGAAGAGTCCAGTGACCGATTTGTGTCATTTTCAGATGGCATGTCATTGACGTTGTTGTCACTTTAAAGCACAAAAATGATCCCTTTTCTCATTTGGGCCCAGTGGTGGGTTTCCTATAAACATTGACCAACAAACAATTAGGGAATTTGTAGCACGTGGCATATTATATTATTTGAGTCGGTGGTAATCAATGAGAAGCCAATATTAACCCATCTGGGACAATTTTTGCTTAAAATTTTCACCTCGAAAATCACCCTTTTTTGTCCGTTATGAACCCATATGTGTACCTTTAATGAATGTCATGGTAACAAATCACGCACTGAACATCGAGGGTCAGTACACAACTGAAATAAAGGCTTTTCGACTAGCCATGAGAGCAATCTACATAGCTATATGTGGCAGGTCTCTAAAATTGGATGTAAAACACGACCAGTGCAGTGTTAAATGGCAGCCAATTAGTCTGCATGAGGTGGCTTGTCGACAAAAAGTATAACACGGTGGTGTGTTTGAGTGATGTGGCTGTTTCCATGCACATACATGTAGGCACATAATCATTCAGCTGCACTCAAAACTTCAGTTTTTGCCCAAATTTCGTTTACCAGGACTCAAAATTTGTCATGTGCGCCCAATTCAAGCTCCAGCGTGTCCATGTTTATCAGGCGAACCATCGTCCATATTTTCTCAGAGAGAAATCGGTCAGCTTTCACACCAATGATGGGTATATATGCTACCATCGTTTACTTTATCGACATGGACCTCACATGGTGACTTTTCGTGTTAATTTTAAGATATTTTGTGTTGCAATTGTAAACAGGGGTGGGGTCAGGAAAGGGTTAATAAGACGAAAACAAAGTCATGGATAGAGATTTTGTATTTTATTTTCAAATGTGAAGAGTCCAGTGACCGATTTGTGTCATTTTCAGATGGCATGTCATTGTTGTCACTTTAGGTTACAGTGAAGTAATTCGATTGGTAGCGCCCTCCAACGGATTTTGGACCAAGATGGAGGAGAGAATTAAAAAAAATTCTGGGCTCTGGTTGGTTAATAGTAGTTTCGATATTTAAACATATAAAATACATGCAATCACTCCTCTTGAAATTTCAGACTCCAAGCAAAACATTGGCACATTGTAAAGCACGTGGTTCCTAGATTTTATTTTTTTGGTGTGAGGTAAAAAATGTCAATATTTTTTTCATGCAATTCTGACTCTCGATTATAAATCCCAAATTTAAAGGTACATTCCATGCTCGACGATATGATTTTTTTCATGCAGAAACTTTGCGCAGATGCCAATTCCGGTGACCGTGTACTCATTTATCACAATTTTTGGATAGTCAGGGCTGCAGGCCATTATATGTTAACACTGAGGCCTATGGGAAATAATTACTTCACTGTAACCTCTAAGCGTGTACGGAATATCTCGCAGTTCAAATGAGTTTTTAATTCTTCTTTAGTTTGTGAAGTTTTTGTATTGTTATTTCTGGCAGTTCGTTCCATCGTGCTGTGGTAGACTCTATAGTTGACTTATTGTTATCTTCTCAATCAAATAGCGGTTTTTTTCGACCTGGATATCTCATATATCATATCGTGATGTAGATTGTATTAATGGCCGGACTAAGTGTATCGGATGTTGCGATGCTGCTTGTTGTATATCATACGATAACATTGGATATGTTTCGACTGTATTTTTCGCCTATTTTCGTCTAATGGTATCCCACTTAACTTTATGGGGAATATAATTGAATATACTGCTACATGAATATATATTCGATTTTGTTCATAAATTGATTGCAGGGTTTTACACATATACAGTGGTATCAACACTAGCTGGTAACGTAAACCAGTATTATCCCTATATATTTCACTAGCTGGTAACGTAAACCAGTATTATACCTATATATTTAACTAGCTGGTAACGTAAGCCAGTATTATCCTATATATTTCACTAGCTGATAACGTAAACCAGTATTATCCCTATATATTTCACTAGCTGGTTTACGTCGAAGGTCATTTGGACTAGTCGGTGGTGCATGCATTAGTTTCCATTTCTACACAGAAAATGATTTGATAAAACATCACACTTTAAATGGATACTCTACATTTAATCCGGCCATTATGGGACCATCTCCTTTTATACTCAACAAAATAAATGCAACAAATGAATGAATTTGAGCCATAGATTATTGCAAAATACACCTGTGTGCTATACGACTGATGCAAACAACATGGTAATTATAACGAAAAGTAATTCAGGACTCCAGCCATTTATTCATTTTCGTTATAATTATCAGGTTGTTTGCGTCGATCACAGAGCACACAGGTGTATTTTGCACTAGTCAATGGCTCAAATTCATTCATTTGTTGCATATATTTTGTTGAGAATAACAGGAGATGGTTCCATAAAGGGCCGGATTTAGTGTACAGTCCACCTTTAATAGTAGCATTAGAGTTTTTGTTCAGTGTGTGTCACCAAAACATGCGCTGGGTGGAAAGAACGAATCATTCATTCTATGTGAACCTAAATGATCTCCATTTCGTGTTTATGTCTTCCCAGCTGTAGATATTGTCAATATTTGCCTATCTTTCTACCTTAATAAGATCCACATGTGACTTCCTCAATTTATGGCTATGTTTTAGTGTCAATCTAACGGACTTACAATGACTCACAATGATTAGAGTACCGTTTGTTTCTATTTGCAGACCCAAGCAGCCTCGGAATGGCAGACCGTTTCGAGATTTCACTTTCACTGTGAATTGTGCATGCCTGGAAAGCTGAGTCTTAGTTTAACTGCTGTGATATGTATATGTGATAATTTGTTATATGTCATCTCCTTGTGTACATGTGTCGGTTTGGTTCAGTATATGAAAACATGCACTTGTATCAATTGTCCCAAAACTAGAAATGGTGAAAATAATTAATATGAAGAACAAAATGAGTATCAAATAAACTAAACTTGAGAAGTTTAGGATATCTGATACCGGGATAGTAATTTATTTAAGAAATTCTTTCACTTGTTCTGGTTTTGGGAAAATTGATACAAGTCCATGTGATCCAAGCCCTGAATAAAACTGACACACAAGGAGGGTCGTCAGACCTGTGACATGGGCATCACAACCCGGTCACATTGCTGCCAAATCTCAAATAATACTGTTCTTGGAATAGGTACATATACACTGAAAGTAACATGATGTGCATGTATGGGTTAAGTCAGCTAGATAATTATAAACAAAGTTCATATGGTCATATGGGTGTATTTTATTCAAACTAACTGAATAAATATATATGTTTGTTATAAAACAGATTTACTCGAAATATTCAATTACTTGAATTTACTTCACGCCTGCATGGAAAACAGGATGTATTCTTCCCTGTGTAATTTAGTACTGGCTAACAGTCAGCCAGGGCTGTATTAAATATTGATATTCTTCTGTGAACTATTATATTAAGAGGTGTAGTACATATATATCATGAACAAAACTTGTTTGGTATACAATCACATGTAGTGAGTTTTGGCAAAATTCGCAGTAAGCCTGGATTATAGCAGACGTCATGTGATTGAGTTGTCCAGTTCACATGATCCAGATGACATCACCAGATAATGTAAATGTATGTTGAATCTTGACAGAGCACACTCAATGACGTGTAATGCTGAAAGAAATAACATTAATATATTTGAGATGGCATTTTGCGGATGTACAACTGTATGTAATACAGTATGTTTGCATTGTGATTTCTGTTTTGCAGCTCAGTTACCTGTATTAAGACTGTATTACATAGTGTGTGCATACCGGGTAGTGCAAAATTCATAAATGATCCCATACTTTACATTGTTAGAAAGAATAACATGATCTTTCCCAAAATGATATATGACCATGGAATTAGGGATGTAGTGCATGTGTCCTGCATGTCAATATGAATATTTATGTAAATTCAACCAATTATTGATACCGTCAAATCGGTCATATTCATAATAATTATAGTTCGGTCTCTAGGATAAAATATATTTCTCACCGAAACATCGAGGGGATGAGTGAGAACAAATAGTTATGTCAGTATCAATAAATTCATAGAAACCGTCAAATCTCTCAGGTACATTAATGTGCTTAGGTCACCATGACAAAATTTATATCTCCCCATAACAATGGGGGTTTCAAAACAAATATTTATGTCATCAGTATCAACCAATTTACTGTTTCCATCAAAGTGGTCAAACTGAGGTTGTTCGGTCACCAGTATGAAATATATTGGGGGTCAGACCAAATATTTATGTCATTATCAACCAATTTATTGATACAGTTAAAGCGGCCATGTCCACTAAGTTTGTTCGGTTACCGGGATAAAATGTATTTGGGGGGGGGGGGGGTCAGAACATATATTTATGTCATTATTAATCAATGTATTGATACTGTTAAATGATTGACCATGTTCATTAATGTGGTTCGGTCTACAGGGTAAAAATTAATTCTCACAACATTTATGTCATTATCAACATATCTATTGATACATCAAAGCTGTCATGTGACTCATGTACTCTAATGTTGTTCGGTCACCAGGATAAAATATACTTGTGGGGGGTCAGATCAAATATTTATGTCATTATCAACCAATTAACCAATTTATTATTTGTTGATACAGTCAAAGCGGCCATGTCCACTAAGTTTGTTCGGTCACCGGGATAATATTTATTGGGGGGTGTCAGAACAAATATTTATGTCATTACCAGCCAATTTATTGATACCGTCAAATAATTTGCCATGTCCATTAATGTGGTTCGGCCTCCAGGATAAAAGAATAAAATTTAATTCTCAACACAACATTGGGGGTTTCAGAACAAATATTCATGTCGTTATCAACCAATTTATTGATATGTCAAAGCATTCATGCGATTTGTGTCCACTAAGGTTGTTCGGTGACCAGGATAACATTAATTTGAGGAGTCAAAACAAATATCTATGTCAATATCAATCAATTCATTGATACTGTTAAAGCGGTCATGTCCACTAATGTTGTTCGTTCGCCGGGATAAAAAAATATTTCACCTGTAACAGTGGGTGGAGTATTTATTTCTCACCACAAAACTGAGGGGGGATGTCAGAAAAAACATTTATGTCAGTATCAACCAATTTATTGATACGTCAAAGCGATCATGTCTACTAATGGTGTTCGGTGCTCGGTCACCAGGATAAAATTAATTTCGGGTGGGGGGTTAGGGTCAGAGCAAGTATTAAAGTCAGTATGAAGTTATCAATTAATCGATAATGTCAAATCGTGAGAATCGGTCATGTATTTAATGAGGTTCCAGCTCATTTGGAACCTATTACACACATGTGGCTCACTCGACCAAACTGCTTGCATGCAAAACTCTATCTGCATCCTTGCCCTATGGATTGAATTTTCCAACTAGAGCTGCAGCAGGCACCACATACATTATATATTAACCAGAAGTGGCAGCATGAGGGTAGGCAGCGTTTAGATGAATGCGCGTAAATTGAAAACTGTGCAAATCTACAGGTATCGTATGGTGGTTGGTTGAGGTTTATCGTTGCTTCCGTAGCTAGGCTACATCACGACGTCGACGGATGGGAGAAAAACATGCAGAGGGTAAACTTCATTGAGAAATCACAGCAGCTCCCACCACCTGAATGGCAACAAATTCACAAGTTTGCGTAATTCCATTGCACTCCCCTTTTGTGCTTATAAATATAACTCTTCAATTGAAGGTCTGGAGTGTAACCTTTAGGTTATACTCTAATCTATTGGGCGGCCCATTATTCAGGTATTTGTATAGATCTGAACCAGAATCTAAACCTGAGAATTGCCAAATCGACCCCTCCTCCATCGCCACATCCATGAGTGTGGATCACGAATACGTTTTTGGACGGCCTATGACGACGTAATACATTTAGCACTCTACCGACTGGACCGAGGGGCTACAAAGTGTATGGTACAAACACCATCACATCTGCATTTGATCAGAACATAGGTTGCATAGATTATACAATGTAAATGTACATACCGCTAGACACACTTCATAATAATTAAGCCATTTATTCATATATTGATCCTGAAATCCAACATTCATACAGGACGGGCATTGACTGTTATGAAAATAAAGTAATTATCTCATATATTATGATATACAGGTATAGTTATGTTCCATATATTAAGTTATTGTCAAAATTGTAACACTCCCCCACAACTGAAAGTCTGAGATAGACATTCACCGTGAATCTAGAATCATCAACATTTTTGGTTTATATACTGGATGGCTTTTGTTTTTTTATTTACATGTATATTGTACTGTTTTGCTTAAAATAACTATAATCGAAGTGATATATATATAGCATTCTTGATATATGCCTTACATTTTATTACAATTCATCTGTGTATATAAATTCAGGAACATGTACATTGTATGTACATGCTATACCGGTGCATACAGTTAAATAATTTTACATGTATGTGTACATGTACTAGTAACGATTCCGAAAAATCATTCAATACCCATCACATTGCAAACAAATATAAATTATATGCTTTATAACCATACAGCCGCTCCCCAACATTTTAAAGCTTAGAATTTTAACTTTTTTTGCACAAATTGATACCTGATCGACAAAAGGTTTGATGATTCGGGCAACATTGATATAAGTTACAGTATTGTTAAGATCTCAGCACGAATAACGCAGGGATTAGGTTATTTGTAATACATTAAGCTACATGTACATGTGTATGTTTATGCTTATATATGAAAAATAATTCTGCATATATCATCTTTAAAAATTCCTGGCAAAACACTGGGCAAAAGGGCTCCGTCCCCTCAATATGTGAAGTGGCCAAATATTTTAGGCGTGTTTGGTGTTGAACACAATGACCCTAAATACTACATGTAGAACGTTAATCATACATTGCAAAACGCCAGATATATCTTTGTGTAACATAATTATAGGAAATTAGAATTAAACAACGACTTCATCAGACTCTTGTAAAAACAACATGGACTGTGTTTGCTGTTATATACTGTAAGTGTACATTTGGCATATAGGTGGCAAATTGTTATCGAAAAGAACAACGTACTACTTCTAGAAAAAATATATGTGAAACTTATTTGATTGATTACCTAACACTTCATACATTGTAGATGATTGTCCAATGTTTTTCGCATTTCTTTCTGTATATCTGTATACATGTATGCACCGGGTATGGTTTCTGTAATGAAAATCAATGAAAGAATAAACATGTATAGAAATGTACTTACATGTGTATCAAAATAAGTGTCCCCGTCGACCGTGTGATTGTGACTGCAATGAATATGTGTACCGTGTTTGTTTAAACAAAATCATTTAAAAATAAAATTTTATATTAAAATATATATTTTGTTTAATTTAATTTAATTTCTTAAATCAAAACGTGCATGAAACGATTCAAACGGGTCGTAGCCATTGACCTCACTGCACAAATCCAGATGCTGTAATGGTCCACTGGCCACTCCGACTCACTCCGATGATGTATACATTACATAATTATGTATAACCATCGATGTATATACATTATACTTATATATATAGGGTGGTGGTATAACGTTAACAGGTTACACTGGTGTAAATAAGGTTCCGAGAGACCTCTAGCGGATGCGGGAGGAATATATAGGAGAGAATAAAATAGACACTGGGCCCTGATTGGTCAATAGCCTTGTGTGCTTTTCACATAAAAAAATCATCACACCTCTTCCCTATGATTTCCCATAGGTAAAATAACCATTGGCACAGGAATTAACCCTTTGTAGTGAAGTTTGAATTTTTTGGTGTGGTCTAAAATATGACTGTATTTTTTTATGCGGTTCTGACACTAGTTACGAAAACATAAGATTTAAAGGCGAATTCCCTGCTAGACAGACATGATTTTTTTGTGTAAAAAGTTTCCCAAAATGTCAATTTTTCAGATTTAAAGAAAATTTTGGACCCAACATTTATATTGCCAACACTATATGCTAAAACGTTAGCACTGAGGCCTATGGAAAACATTTACACCAGTGTAACCTAAAGGGAAAAAATAGCTTTTTATCATTTTTGATTCCTGGGAGTCACTTTAAAGCATTTTAATGCATTTTACAGAGCCTGGTCTTTCAGTCCAATGAATATCTCATGCTTGATGTGGCTATTCTTGCTGCTGATGTCTTCTTTCACTTACATCAGCCAAAAAAATAGTAAGATTTTTCATAAAAAATGCCAATTTTTCAAGGTATTTTCAAAATTTTCAAGGTGGTAATAGTCACATGATAATACAAATGACCCATAACATGGGCATGTCAACGACACATATATCAATTGTTATAAGAACCTAATTTAACAAGAATTTTGGATTTTATAGCCAGTGATATACAGATATATATCATAAAAGTGTGTCATTTCCACTGGTGGGTATGGTCATTTGAAGGTTAATAGCACTAAAACTTGGACACATTTAAGAAAATGCTTCAGCAATTCAAAGAGAGCATATCTTTATTCAACTAATTCAATATACACCCACATCCAGTTATCTTGGATCACCCTTGCAGACCTGAAAATGTCATATTTTATTCTTCAATGTGCTGATAAAGTCACGCGCTTGATGCTCAGCTGATCAGATCTGGACTCAATGACCTCACATCACCAGAAGTTCTCTCTTGGAAAGAATATTGAACAGTCTTCCATAGCTGATCCAAGTTTGCAACACCAGACCCCTAAAACTGAGTGAAAATGGGGCCTGAACATGACTGGTGGTGGAAAATTGTGCTTTTTTGATGAATAATTTGTTAAAGAGGGTGGGGTTAAATTGTGTGTGATAAATAAAGAACCACAGAAGTGATATTGTTTTTGAACACATTTTTTCCATTGATGGGCAATTCTGAAGAAATGTAGGGAGTTACAATTATTCCGCGAAAAAGCGGGCTATCGCTTTATGTTACACTGGTGTAAATAAGGTTCCGAGAGACCTCTAGCGGATGCGGGAGGAATATATAGGAGAGAATAAAATAGACACTGGGCCCTGATTGGTCAATAGCCTTGTGTGCTTTTCACATAAAAAAATCATCACACCTCTTCCCTATGATTTCCCATAGGTAAAATAACCATTGGCACAGGAATTAACCCTTTGTAGTGAAGTTTGAATTTTTTGGTGTGGTCTAAAATATGACTGTATTTTTTTATGCGGTTCTGACACTAGTTACGAAAACATAAGATTTAAAGGCGAATTCCCTGCTAGACAGACATGATTTTTTTGTGTAAAAAGTTTCCCAAAATGTCAATTTTTCAGATTTAAAGAAAATTTTGGACCCAACATTTATATTGCCAACACTATATGCTAAAACGTTAGCACTGAGGCCTATGGAAAACATTTACACCAGTGTAACCTAAAGGGAAAAAATAGCTTTTTATCATTTTTGATTCCTGGGAGTCACTTTAAAGCATTTTAATGCATTTTACAGAGCCTGGTCTTTCAGTCCAATGAATATCTCATGCTTGATGTGGCTATTCTTGCTGCTGATGTCTTCTTTCACTTACATCAGCCAAAAAAATAGTAAGATTTTTCATAAAAAATGCCAATTTTTCAAGGTATTTTCAAAATGTTCAAGGTGGTAATAGTCACATGATAATGCAAATGACCCATAACATGGGCATGTCAACGACACATATATCAATTGTTATAAGAACCTAATTTAACAAGTATTTTGGATTTTATAGCCAGTGATATACAGATATATATCATAAAAGTGTGTCATTTCCACTGGTGGGTATGGTCATTTGAAGGTTAATAGCACTAAAACTTGGACACATTTAAGAAAATGCTTCAGCAATTCAAAGAGAGCATATCTTTATTCAACTAATTCAATATACACCCACATCCAGTTATCTTGGATCACCCTTGCAGACCTGAAAATGTCATATTGTATTCTTCAATGTGCTGATAAAGTCACGCGCTTGATGCTCAGCTGATCAGATCTGGACTCAATGACCTCACATCACCAGAAGTTCTCTCTTGGAAAGAATATTGAACAGTCTTCCATAGCTGATCCAAGTTTGCAACACCAGACCCCTAAAACTGAGTGAAAATGGGGCCTGAACATGACTGGTGGTGGAAAATTGTGCTTTTTTGATGAATAATTTGTTAAAGAGGGTGGGGTTAAATTGTGTGTGATAAATAAAGAACCACAGAAGTGATATTGTTTTTGAACACATTTTTTCCATTGATGGGCAATTCTGAAGAAATGTAGGGAGTTACAATTATTCCGCGAAAAAGCGGGCTATCGCTTTAGGTTACACTGGTGTAAATAAGGTTCCGAGAGACCTCTAGCGGATGCGGGAGGAATATATAGGAGAGAATAAAATAGACACTGGGCCCTGATTGGTCAATAGCCTTGTGTGCTTTTCACATAAAAAAATCATCACACCTCTTCCCTATGATTTCCCATAGGTAAAATAACCATTGGCACAGGAATTAACCCTTTGTAGTGAAGTTTGAATTTTTTGGTGTGGTCTAAAATATGACTGTATTTTTTTATTCGGTTCTGACACTAGTTACGAAAACATAAGATTTAAAGGCGAATTCCCTGCTAGACAGACATGATTTTTTTGTGTAAAAAGTTTCCCAAAATGTCAATTTTTCAGATTTAAAGAAAATTTTGGACCCAACATTTATATTGCCAACACTATATGCTAAAACGTTAGCACTGAGGCCTATGGAAAACATTTACGCCAGTGTAACCAACACTGTAACCTTTAAAACGTGAAATACGATAGATAACTCAACTAGTAATATAGAAGTATAAGAACTGTAGAGTTATCCCGCCTTCATCTTCATTACCTGACTGCCGCCTGAGAACAACATGTTTTTATTGAACACAAGTGGCAAGATAGTTATATAAGCACAAATATTCCGGTACCTTTATTCAGGGGTGGCGCCAGTGGGGGGCACGGGGGGGGGGGGGGCTACATACCCCCTTGTCGGGGAGCTCTAGCCCCCTCGTCGGGGAGGATTTGTCGGGGATTTTCTATTTGTAAGTCGGCTGTGTGCATAAGATGAAGTAATCATGTACAGACTGTCAGTGTGGGAAAGTGTCAGAGAGAGAACATACAGCGGAATATATCCCACACAAGATATTCATGGCTCATGTTCCCATTAAATCCGGGGGTATTCCCCTGTATTGTTACACCATCAGCGTTTTAGTGGTAATGAAAATCTATTGAAACATGTGTGCTTTATCATTGCTCGCTACCACATGATTGCTATATCCCCGACAGTGAAACACCATGCTGGAACTTGCAACTAATGAAATTAGAAATTAGAACTGGCACAGAAGACAAGTGGCCTCCCTAGAATATAGGAATTTTCACAACAATTCATGGGTTTTAATCTTCGAGTTATCTCATCTGCTAATTTAGGTGTTACATGGAATATTATTGCCGACCTAGTAGGCAGATGTGGGTATTTATCAACCCTCTCTTGAAAATGCTCATTTCACATACCAACAGGCAATATGGTGTAATTTAGTGTAGCCCCCCTGTCGGGGAGCACAGCTCCCCTGTCGGGGATTTTCTGGTGCCACCCCTGCCTTTATTTGAATAGGTTCAATATAAAGGGCAATGATGTTATCCTAATCTGAACGAAATAACTGGTAATACTAGAACGACATGAATAGTTAAATAAATATGTTTGTCACTTTCAATAATTATGTCACGATGCCCGTTATTTCGTTATATTTACCCAATTTACTAAATATTTAAATGTGTAAATATAACGAAATAACGGTCATCACGCACCGTTAGGTGCATGTCACGGTGCCCGTTATTTCATTATATTTACACATTTAAAGAGCTGAATAGATAAATATGAAAATATAACGAAATAACGGCCATCATTCACCGAGTTATATATCATTCGCTGCATATAATTGTCGGTATTTCGTTATATTTAGGTTTTAAGAACTGAATATTTAAATATGTAACCATAACGAAATAACGGCCATCGTCCACCGAATGATTAGTTATATTTAAATATAAAAATATCAATCTCACTGTAGGTTTATAATTATATTATACAGCGCCAATGCTTATATTTCCGATCGCGAAATATCCGACAACTCTTCTTCGTAATGTCTCTACCCGCTGAAGCAAACAAAAAGTCTGTTATTTCTTTGAAGATTCACCTTCATATATCGGTCCCAGTCAACAAATGTTGATATGAATTATACAGCCAAACTTTCAACTGTTGAAAATCTGCATCATTCTGAATATTGACGGTGCTAGGTCCCCATCTAGATGTCACCCCGGTGGTGATCAGATGAGGGATGTGGTATTTAGGGTCATGCAAAGGATTTAGTCAAGCAAAGAATAAAATACAAGATGGCTGCTGGCGGCCATGTTTATCATAGAAAAATCGCTTAAATTCCAGGAGATTCTAATCATGCCAGTAATTTTTAAAAACATTTCTCCAATAAATGCTGGCTGCAGAGTGTGCCGATTGATTGAAATTTGAAATCCAAAATTTGAATTTGTGTGGGGAGTTGGCGGGTAGGTGATAACATATATTAACATAATGCATACTTATTTTAGTCAATCAACTGATAAGTGCTTATCCGGCCTTATGCACACTAGCATAACTTGCTTTTAAAAGTCCCACCCCCTCTCGTTGTGAGTGTTTGGGTCATAATACAAACGTAGACAATAAGGGAGACAAAACACTCAGACAAAATGCACCTCTGTACATGGTTACCATACAGGGGAAGCAAATGTAATCGTCAAGAAAAAGAATCGCGGATGAAGGCATGATAGTGATAATGAGAAAGATATAAAAGATAAAGAGAAAGAGAGGAGGAGGAGAGAAAGAGGAGTATCTGATTAAGAATATGTTCTATGGGAGACACGTCTAAAATTGGGATGAAGTAATATTCGTGGAGAGTCACATGTGTGTAAATGTCACCATCCATGATTGTATGCGAATAAAATTTTGAAGTGCAAAGTGGCAGCTATACATGTCTGCACGGCAATACGGATCTCGCAGTTAGCACAAATGGATGGTGAATCAGAACATTTCAGTGGCATATCACTTGACTAATACTGATGTCGCCAACGGTAACTCTCTAAAACAAGCAGTATGCATAGACTGGAAGAATGGACAATAAAGAAGTATATTTTCATGTGTTTCTATCATTCATGTGTCTCACACGCACATATGGGATCATCTCTTATGTGGTATTAATTCAAGTCACTGCAGCATGTTCCTGGATGATCGAACAGATCGGATATTTTACCCAAAATATATCTTACTTTCGCGGGAGTACGATATATACACATATAACATGGGAGTGTCGAAAAACATTTTCAAATATATTTGTTTTGCCTTTGACCATGTTTGGGACCCATCCACCCCTTGATCCAAAAGATTTACAGTGTGTGCTATTTTTACGACCAATTTTTTCCACCCACATCGTTATTACCCCTGAAACTAATATTTTCCTGCATATATTTCCCTGCATCATACAATTATACTTCCATGGTGTAACCTGGGAAGTATATTGTTTTTCTATTGGGGTAGTTTTCCGTTTATGCGGACATACTCAGAAACTAATTGCAATAGGAACGCGAAATCTCTAGCGAATGTAGGCATCTCACGGCCCAATGTTTCATTACGGAGTTATCGCACGGAGTTATCTAGCGGAAGCTACAGTTGTAAGTGGTGATCAGATGAGGGATGTGGTATTTAGGGTCATGCAAAGGATTTAGTCAAGCAAAGAATAAAATACAAGATGGCTGCTGGCGGCCATGTTTATCATAGAAAAATCGCTTAAATTCCAGGAGATTCTAATCATGCCAGTAATTTTTAAAAACATTTCTCCAATAAATGCTGGCTGCAGAGTGTGCCGATTGATTGAAATTTGAAATCCAAAATTTGAATTTGTGTGGGGAGTTGGCGGGTAGGTGATAACATATATTAACATAATGCATACTTATTTTAGTCAATCAACTGATAAGTGCTTATCCGGCCTTATGCACACTAGCATAACTTGCTTTTAAAAGTCCCACCCCCTCTCGTTGTGAGTGTTTGGGTCATAATACAAACGTAGACAATAAGGGAGACAAAACACTCAGACAAAATGCACCTCTGTACATGGTTACCATACAGGGGAAGCAAATGTAATCGTCAAGAAAAAGAATCGCGGATGAAGGCATGATAGTGATAATGAGAAAGATATAAAAGATAAAGAGAAAGAGAGGAGGAGGAGAGAAAGAGGAGTATCTGATTAAGAATATGTTCTATGGGAGACACGTCTAAAATTGGGATGAAGTAATATTCGTGGAGAGTCACATGTGTGTAAATGTCACCATCCATGATTGTATGCGAATAAAATTTTGAAGTGCAAAGTGGCAGCTATACATGTCTGCACGGCAATACGGATCTCGCAGTTAGCACAAATGGATGGTGAATCAGAACATTTCAGTGGCATATCACTTGACTAATACTGATGTCGCCAACGGTAACTCTCTAAAACAAGCAGTATGCATAGACTGGAAGAATGGACAATAAAGAAGTATATTTTCATGTGTTTCTATCATTCATGTGTCTCACACGCACATATGGGATCATCTCTTATGTGGTATTAATTCAAGTCACTGCAGCATGTTCCTGGATGATCGAACAGATCGGATATTTTACCCAAAATATATCTTACTTTCGCGGGAGTACGATATATACACATATAACATGGGAGTGTCGAAAAACATTTTCAAATATATTTGTTTTGCCTTTGACCATGTTTGGGACCCATCCACCCCTTGATCCAAAAGATTTACAGTGTGTGCTATTTTTACGACCAATTTTTTCCACCCACATCGTTATTACCCCTGAAACTAATATTTTCCTGCATATATTTCCCTGCATCATACAATTATACTTCCATGGTGTAACCTGGGAAGTATATTGTTTTTCTATTGGGGTAGTTTTCCGTTTATGCGGACATACTCAGAAACTAATTGCAATAGGAACGCGAAATCTCTAGCGAATGTAGGCATCTCACGGCCCAATGTTTCATTACGGAGTTATCGCACGGAGTTATCTAGCGGAAGCTACAGTTGTAAGTTTTTCAGAAATGACACCAGCCTCTGTGTCACAGTAGTGCAGAAATAAAACTACATCTCAATAGTATTTGGGATGTGAATGTGTGGCCAGATGCGCTTGTTAGATTGATAATTATTCCTGACATGCGTCGTCAATAGAGACAATGTTGTTGGATGTACAATATACGGATTCTACTTAAATGTTACAAATGGAAGTTTCAATTCTAAGTTTACTTGAATTTACTTGAATTTGGACAAGTACCATTATATATATGACAAGTAATGTTATTAGAGATACTACTGGATACAAAATAAAATACATGAATTTTGCTTAAATGATACCACAACCGTAAAGTTATTCGCTTTTCCAGATGATATCAATCTCTTATATTATATTACAGTAGTTTTGTCTTACCAGGGCAATAATAAGACTATCTTCTGATACCTGGAATCATATTTCCAATTTACCAAAAGCCTCCCATTTACTGGCTCAATAATATGAATTTCAATTTGACATGCGCATATGCTGTACATTGTTATATGCACTTCTTCAGGTGTGTGTCATATACAATTATATACCACGTTATGCTCAAATTGAGCTGACGACTGCAAATGAACCAACCAGAGGATAAAGAGACTTAAAGTATGACTCCGTGAGTCAGATACATCTTGTCAAAACCAGCCTGGTACTGCTACCATGCATATACAGTCAAAGGGAGATAATTCTAAAATATTCGCTGATTGTTAGATTTGACAACAAGAAGGTGGCTTTGAAAAATGTATTTGACAACATGGTGACTGCATCCCCGTGTGTGCACACGACTCGTAGCAGAGGGGATGCAAGCAGCCTTGCTAACGTCAGTTCAGCGGACACCTCACCGAAATACCGATGTAAATATGAAGCGGTAAACAGTGCACCGGAACATGACACTTCGTATTATGAAAAGTAACGTTCTTATCGGTACTATATGTTATGTCTCCATTTTCCCGGAGAAATTAACTACAGTTGTATTTTCAGAAAATTTGCACTCATGATCGAAGATGGGCCTTGTGATACACTTCCGGTTAATGAACTTTATTTGAGCATATGTGTGAAACCAGATGTTTCTCCTGCGTATATTATTAATCTGTTAGCCAGTCTAACTGAAGCTAGACCAAGAGTCCGTTTGATTACATGATCCTACCCTTATTCCATTCAGTAAACCTATTCTATAAATAGAGTATCAACGAGTCCCCAGTTTAGAGCGGCATTTACAAAACAGTCCAGTAAATTATGTCTGGACCGAGCCTGGGGACGAGTTAAAGGCTCTATGTATTACATGATCCAAAATCTCGACAAAACATCTTTAAATTAACAAATTGGACGCGAAACTAACACCGGCATCTACAAGGCATGCGATGACGTTTCAAGTAATTATGCGTTGTTTCTCCGAGTAAAGGAAATAGTCACAGATACATAAAGACTCATTGGCGTATTTAATGGTGTATATTTAACGACATAATTTCAAACTCTTCATTCATGTTTGTTTGTTGGACAAATATTGGAAGCCGTAGCATTTTGAGACACGTATATCTTACGGATTGTAAACACACGACAAACCGGAAGTCAAAGGTCACCTGGCACTATTTCCTGTTATTAAACGAACGTTTAAAGGCACAGGAGGCCTTAGTTGTCGAAAATATTCATATTTGTTCCAATCATCGTAAACAGAAAAACATTAAAACGCATAAAGTTTCGTGCATATATACCATGACCATCGCGTAAACAGCATGCTATTATAAAGACTTACTATATTTTACATAAGCACGAGCCTGATTGTGTTACAGAAGACAGCACAGTGCCACTGGCTAATCACACACAAATTATATAAACGCTCTTTATTAGTTCCATATAAGGAATGCAGCAACAAAGAACGCTCTTTATGTTTACCATCATAATATAAACAAACACCAGGAAAGTAATTTTATTATGCTTTTGTTTACATAACAGTGGTCAAACATGTGACAATATCATAAAGTTTACGTGATATTTCTGATTTGTATACGAACAAAGTCTGTCTACATTTTAATATTCTTTCTGTTTGTGGCGGTTTATGACGGGTGAAAATATTTTCACAGGATACCCACCGCCAAGACCTCCCGTACCTTTAATATCATAATTTATAGAATGGGTTTATTGAATGGAATAAGGGTAGGATCATGTAATAAATTGCGATATGCAACTTTCTGTGCATTGCAAAACAGGAAATATTGTCTTCTTTACATTCCGTACGCTACGTCTCAAAACAATATGACTTCAAATATTTTTTCAACAAACTCTAATGAATGAAGTGTTTGAAAAAAACATTTCATTAAATATACGCCATTAATTTCACCAAAGAGTCTTTATTTATAACAAGGCATATGTTATGTGAAAAGTTATCGCAGTTGTTATATAAAACCAGGTGAGTGTCACACCCATTTCGTCGCATAAGTGCTATAAGGTCGTAACTTGGCGGGAAATGAGTATTTGATATCATTGGAATCGCGAGCAAAAATCCAATCCGATGGGCCAAACTGTTTTTGCATTGGATGGCAAATATTCTCACAAACCAGTGACACAAATGTCGTATCTCCAGCGATATTCACAATTATTCGTGCTATAAGGTCGTATGTCCAACAGCAGCCAATCGAATGCTTCAGGTTGTCCACGTGACTTCTGTTTTGTGTTTGTAAATTCTCAAATGTGTGCTATATGGTCGTATCTCCATGTTAGTCACGTGATCATTTGGTTATTTAAATTTTGTAATTGTTCCACACATTTCTGTATGATGATGCACATGAGTGAATATTCGTAATGTAGATTAGGCACTTTTTAGTTCACAGACACATGCGTTTGCCACCATATTTAGCTTAATCTGTATTTATTAGCACAACTTCATTATAGCATGAAAACCAATCGTCGTTGGCGTACTCAAAAGGTCGTATCTCCAAACAAGTTATTTCTTTTTAAAAGAAGACGAGGAGTAAACAGAACAAATATGTGGTTCAATGGACAGCTAATGTCAGTTTTCATTTGGATAAATACAACAATACGTCATGCTTTGTCAACATGAGGAGAAATGTTGTCTGAAAACTTCAACCTTCATTTTCTCGGAAAGTTGAAAATGTGGGTTACGACATTATAGCACTGATGCGACGTTTTGTTGATTTAAGTATGTTTTATTGAGGTATTTAATCGTGTAATAAATACAAGTTACAACTCGTCCCCAGTTTATAGCGGAATTTACAAAACTCGTCCAGTAAATTAGGTCTCAGTCCGGACTCGTTTTGTAAATTCCGCTATAAACTGGGGACGAATTGTAGATCCTCCATAGCTTGGTCTGCATGCAGCTTCCGTGAGACTGTTCAGCCAATCGCGGCATATTGAAACGACTCCATCGCAATCTGTCAAGGGCGCACGCATGACAACATTTGCCTGTGTTAATGGCGACAGCATCTAGGCCTGTGATATGTGTCGCTTTTTAATGTTAACTTCACAAGTTCATGTTCAAAGTTCAAAAGCTTTATTTATAAAGTCAGGCATTTTAAATTACAAACATGAGCATTAAGCTCTTAACTGACTTGTAAAACAATGAATATGTACATAAACAGTAACGTGAATAAAACACAACCTATCTGAAAAATAAATTACATGTATATTAGCTAAAACTTTGTAAAAGACGAGTAAAATCCCTGAGGACAGGTAGCCCTGACTGGATCAAAAGCGTAAGACACAAATTTGTATATTCATATATGGCACAGTAATGTGCACAACGAGTCCATATTTCATTCCTGGATAACACGTTTTGTTCCATTCAGAGATACCTGACCAAAGAGTGCGGATTAAAATACAAAACATATGCATATAATTAGGATATCCTACAGGCACTGCATTTACATTTAAAACCATTCCAGGTTTGTAACATACATTCAAAGTCTTTCATCGTCTCTGCGGTTCTGCATGACTCTGGAAGAGAATTCCACACTTTAGGTGCCATGAATCTAAATGAGCTTAAACCGAAAGTAGTAGTATCAGGTGATGGCAGTTCCAGAGTCTCAGAATTTCTAAAAGAGTATGAACTATGTTTAATTTTTACCAGGCAGTCCAAATAGGAAGGAGGGCTAATGTCCTTCTTTAGTATTTTGAAAACTGTGAGTGCCATAAGTCTGAGTCTTTGAAGATGTAGATGCTCACAGTTTGCAATCTTTAGGAGAAAGTCATAATCAGATGTGTAGTCATTATAGATAAAACGAAAGGCTATCTCCTGAATTTTCTCCAGCCTGTCCGTAGAGGACACACTGCAGAAATGCCAGGTAAGAGGGCAGTAATTAAAATTTGAGAGGATGAAAGATTTGAAGATACATTTTTTGCCTGAGAGGGTCAGCATATGTCCAAGTCTCTTTAAGACATTTAGCTGCCTTGATGCCTTTGAACATAGCGAATCAATGTGAGTGTTAAACGTCAATTTACTGTCCAGAGTTATACCGAGTAATTTCACTTCCTCGGTACATGGGATAAGATGTGAAGCATTTATGCCAGTTATAGATTTACTTTTGGGACCCATTGATATTGCTTGGAACTTCTCTGGATTTGCCTTCATGCCATTTAGTGCGAATCACTCAATGAGATGAAGGCTTTCAGATTCCAGAGTGCTCCGAACTACATCAGGGTCCTTGTGAGAGAAGGAAATTGTGTTATCGTCTGCATAATTATAAAGGGAGCAGTCCTTCACAAAGCCGAAAATGTCATTCAGAAAGATGTTAAACATGGTTGGGCCCAGTATGGATACCTGTGGTACACCCTTGGTGATGCACCTCCATGAACTCACACTGGAGCCAAGTTTAACGCATTGTCTGCGACCAGAAAGATGGCTCCCCATATAAGACACCGACTTTTCACAAAGATTATATGCACGTAGTTTCTCTAACATAAGATCATGAGGTAGGCAATCAAAAGCCTTTGCAAGGTCCATCATTACAGCGGCAACACTTTCATGCTTGTCAAGTGCCCTGCGCCAGTCTTCAATGGTACTTAACATTACATCACTGCATCCATGATGCTTCCTAAAAGCTGAGAGAGCGGGGTTAAAAATAGATTCAAAATGCATTTGTAGCTGTGAATTTATCGCTTTCTCAAATAATTTTGATATAGTAGGTAAAATACTAACAGGCCTGTAGTTTTCCTTGCTCAAAATATCATTTTTCTTGTGTATAGGTGTCACTTGAGCAACTTTAAGGCTATCCGGGAAAGCAACGACAGACAGAGAGTGGTTAAAAAGATTACTCAAAGGCACGTGGATTGCTGAGTTACATATTTTCAGCATTTTTGCTGATATACCATCAATGCCAGTAGCCTTTTTTGAGTTTGGCTTACATATCTCTTTGGAGAAGAACTCTTCAGAGATTGGTTTCAGGCTAAAGATCTCCGGCGAAATACAGTTCTCTTTGATTTTGACGATGCTTGGATGCTCCTTATTTACAGGATGGTTCATGGGTATATTTGATGCAACGTCAATAAAAAATGAGTTGAAAATTTCACAGACAGATTGTTGGTCAGTAATTAACTCACCATTTTCCAGTAATAATGTACTTGTTTTGGCTTTAAAGCCCTTATTTGTCAGAAATGGTTTGACAGTTGGCCAAAAATCAGCAGATTTTGGGCCATCTGAACAATTGTCATTAAAATACGACTGGATGCTTTCCTTCTTGATACGTGTGACCAGATTTCTTTGTTTACGGTAAAGTTCCCAATTTGTATGTGATCTGTATTTAAAATAGCGTTTCTGTAAGAATCTTTTCTTATAGATAGCTTTTCTCAAAACCTTATTCATAAACGGGGCCGGGTTTTTATGTGGCCGCCATGTTTTAACAGGGATGTGCTCATCAATGACATCAAGAAGAAGCCTTTCATGCATCCAGTATATATCATTGATATCATCAAATCCATATGCTGCATGGAAAGGGATCTTCGTGATGTCCTCAATGAGCGCATCAGTTTTTAGAGATTTGAAACTCCTATAATTTATAGGATCTTTACGAGGTAAAGCCACATGTGATTTCAGTTGAAAGGAGATTAAGTTATGTACATCACTTATTCCCGTACAGAAGTTTAGATGATGGAAGCATAAATTTGCTTTGTTTGTCAGCATGACATCATTTAAGGTTGGATTTGCGTTTTTTGTAAACAATATTTGTAAACAATATTTTTCAGAGATAAAACCTTTAAAAGTGCGGAAAAATTAGTGCATTTGGATGAGTTTAACATATCTATGTTAAGGTCACCAATATATAAAAGGTTGTCATATTTTGTGGTGTGTTTGTCACATATTAATTTGAAATCATTTTCAAAAGTCTTGTTTGACATACATGGTGGTCGGTATAATCCTGATAAGAGCCATTTTGCTCTGTTAACTTGAACCTCAACCATGATGGATTCTATGTCTTTAAATTCAAGATTAGGTTTTCGACCACCAGGTATGTCAGATCTTAAATATGCAACAATGCCACCACCCTTAGCGGTTCGATCTTTACGCCAGAAATGATATCCTTCTACATCCCACTTGCCACTTGTAATATTCTCTCAACACGAGTTTCACGCTCTGTTCAATAACTTTGTTTGTAATACATTTCTGCAAGAATTTTGTATGTGTATTTACAGGTATATCTATATATATATTAAAGGGTATAAGAGCTGTCTATCTGTATGTCTGTTTGTCTGTTCGCTACTGTTCTCCAATAACCATGGACCTATTTCAATTAAAGAAGGGGTGTGGTGATTCGTGTGGTATAACAGCGTTAGGTTTTTAAAAAATTTGATTTAAAAATAAGTAAAAATATTATTAAAAAAATTATGTTAAATTGAGTAAGGAGTTGAATCTAAAAAGAATTAAAATTTTAATTTTAATTAACATTTAATTTTAATTAACATTTGTTTGTTTTAAATTTAATTTAATTTTTTTTTTAATTAAAATGGTCAAATGATCAAAATGTGCGCAAAGCCCCTCTGGAGCTGTATAAAATGTCCATAATCGAGTCAATCCTGCACCAAGAGGCCAAAAGGCAATGAGTGCACACCATAAGCGGCATCTGAACTGTTGGAAGTGGGCAAGCATGCAGAGGGACAGCTTTTAATAAAGTAATATATTACATGCGTTGATTTGTTTTTCATTGTCATAAATTTCCAGTCATGCAGAAAATCAAAAAGGTTCCCAGGTTTTGAACTGGTAGAATATTATGGGAATTTATGGGCGCAGCCAGAGTAGAGCTTTGTGGCATGATCTACATCAAAATAAGTTAAATTTGACTCATATAGCAATATAAGTTTAGGATTGCAAACTCTGTGTATAGCATATCTGGTCATGCAGTAGCATCGTTTTGGTGTCAAAATTAAAAGGTTGAACCCTTCAAATGAATTCCGTATAAACACCAGTATTTGTGATTGCCACAAGCGAAACAAATAAACCACAAAATAGTTGTAAAAATCATATATTTAGGAACATGTCCATATCTGAGCAAAGCTCGCGTGCGAATGAATCAACTGTGACATGATAACACCAGTCGGCAGTCGCCACTTAGCCACGCCCTCACTCGATATTATTTACAGCTCCACCGTTTGACTGATTGTTTGACAATTCTAAACCGCGATGAAGAAAAGACGGATTCGTCATCTCAAGTTTAGCCTCGATAAAGTTGGCTTAGCTGGACCGCTGAATTAGATGGTTTAGTTGCCGGATTAAGTTTATAAAACGCAAAAACAATATTGAAATTGACAAAAACTTATCCACATACGCTTTGTATGTGTGACTGCTTCTCGCTTATACATTTCCAATCAAAATATGACTGCTGTCGTAATTATTGATTTTCGCAATCAATAAAACGAGGCGATCCGCATTAGGAAAGTACGTTTAATTATCTCGACGATACAGAGCCACTACTGCTAAACCACTGGTCTAGCTGGACCAGGTTTAAACCAGAGATGACGAATGTGTCACTTAGACCTGCGGTATCGGGTTTAAACCACGGATTTTGCTGACTCACGGCGCTTTAAACCTAGAGGTTTACGTAGACCATGTTTAAACCTGAGATGACGAATCGGGCCTGTACGTTTTGTTGTGTCATGATGTGCTAATATCGCCCCATTCAATGCGCTCCCCGCATCAATTATGCCGCTGCAATCACATGACGAACCCGCCTTAGGGAAAAACTGGCTACGCATATGGAGTCTTCATTTCCGAGCGATCGATACCCGTTTCAATGCACAGAAAGCTTTGGGAGCTAGCGGTAGCCTACCGTACTTCCAGTTCGCGATAACGTTTTGTTCGCCACCGATCTTGTTGGATTATTTAGAAATGCCTTCCCAAATGTTCACGTTTGTATAATAAAATGTCATCTCCCTGTGGTTGTCAGGTGAGAATCAATTTAAGATCCAGGGAATCCCATGAATCAACAATAGCTCGTCCCTGGTTGCAAACTTATATATAGTCATCTTCATGACTTGGGCAATATCATGGTGTGGTTGAAAGACACATAAGTCCACGCATGCCAGCGAGGGGTTCAAAACGTTTTGGTCGTCGATTTCCACCAAAGTTGGATATAGTCATCTCCCCGATAATGGTTTGGTTTTACAATACTTAAGTGGCATAGTCCATGTTACAATTTTTACCCGGGCTACTCTGCTAGTTCAATCTATAAATATGCTATTTCATCTGAGGCAATACTAGTATAGCCAATAGTCAGTAAGCATACACACATACATGTATGACGAATGATGGGGCATACCTTATGGCAGAGTACAGGGTGAAATTCCAATCAATACTAGAAAACTCTTAAGATATCAATGCAATGCATGTGTGTACCAGTATATGTAAGAGTTAAATGGAAACAAATCTGTAATTGTGATACATGACTGAATGATCATTTGACCACATACCAACTAACTGCATATATATTATATAACATGTATCTCATGTGAGCTTTTCGATTACGAGTATTACAACATTCGACCAACTAAAAAACACGAATCGAGCTATCACATCATAACTGAAATTTATGTTAAGGTAAACCACTTGAATTTGTATAATTGTTGTAATTGATGTAGTTCTTTACCCTTTGAGTGCCAGGTCGTTTTTTGTATCAACCCATATACCCTGTGCCAATGCATTCTCTTATATATGCGAGTCGACCATAGGTCGCCTCGCATATATAAGAGAATGCATTGGCCTAACAATTTGTTTTTTTTACAATTTGTTACAATTTGTTACAATTTTAATAATTTATTCTTATGTTCTTTAACAGACTTATTTTGTAGGTTTAGGGCCGATGAGATCGGCCCCTGGCACTCAAAGGGTTAATGATCGAGTGAATACATTATCATACTCCTGTGTGAAAGGTACTGGAAGGGCTGGAAGTACAGTATGTACTCTATATTATAACAGTATAATGCTGCAAAAACATCAACATTTGGCAGTGTATGATGTCATATGGGGCTGTTGGTGTTCTTTTTCCAGCTCACAGATACCAGCTGCGGTAGCGGGGAACTAAATCTTCCTGGAAAAGAGGCAACAGCTACTTGCATGGGTATGTTTACTGCATGTGTATGTTTATTACATGTTTACGTTTATGCATGTGCATGTTTATTGTATAGTTATTTCTATTGGTATTGGATAAATAAGAACGTTTTTTTCGACCAACGGTGCATTCAGGAACACATATTATTGACAAACGAGTGTTACGTTCCGTGCATTCATGCAATCCGCATTTATCGCCTCCTGTTTTCTGTTATGTCGGACACAAAAAGCCATATCACATGCATCGATCATGGGTAGATAGACCACCAGGTGTATGCATGGAGCCTACATCGAACAAATGTATATACAACGAATGATATTTATGTGCGAAGCTATGACCATGGAATGTTGATAGACAGTAATGTAAAACCAACTCCTTTGTTCTGCATTCGATTTTCCGAAAGGGCGCTTTATGGCGTGATCTATACCACAAATCGACATTCGTAATCTAGAACGTTCATGTCTCCCAAGTTATGCACAATGATATATCTAACATAGAACTAGTTCACTTCTAAACCCGCCCACAAAACATACATTTTCACAGAGATTATGAATCCCACGTAATTCAGTTCCATGTATGTATAGGCGCGCTAGTCATTTGCATATAAGGGGGTGTCAGTTACATTGAAACATGACACATTACGCGAGACTCCAGTAATATAGTTACTGTTCTTATGGACACAACGAAATTAATTCAGTGTCCATGTCAAATATATACTAAAATACATACAGATACGTCGATAGTATATATTATGTATAATATACTACGCTATGTACAGTACACGCCAAATATAGTATAATGTTTGCGTACATTGGACCGAGTTTCGAACAGAGTTTCACCGTAATATATGTATACAATGGCGTTCACGGCAAAGTGAACATGCAACCACCGCTAACAAGAATCGTATCAATTAGCGTGGTTTTATTATCATTCATTCATTCAAAGAATTCATTTCAAAATTGTCCAAAAAAAGTGGATCTATGGACTCGCGACTGGACATTCGTAAACTAAATGGTCTCGCCCGCATCTAGTTTCCGAATGCCCAGTAACTTGTCCATTAACCCTGACAGAAAATGGAAGTTATGTTAATTAGGTCTTAGTAAAAAATATCACAATTTTTAGTTGTAATTACATTCCAATATGATGAACGTTATAGTGACGTTAATGCACCCATGTCCCGTGCTGACACGTAGACTTTAAAGACATATTATGGACTCGTTCGGTGCTTGAAATTTATAAGTTAGTGCAGGCGCTATATGCCAACCTGGGGAACGTAGCACTCTACTAGCATCGCCGAAATTTTCAATGAAATCGGTCATACAATTCCATAGAAAACATCGTCTGAACTCCGCTCAATTGTAAATATTTACATTTCGATTCGGGACGCAACAACCGGCGATAAACTAACACAAATGGTTTCGCCATCGAGAGTCATTGCATTTAATTAATATATAAGAATGACGGTGTGTGTTTTCAATTTTGATTAATAATCGTAAAAAATAACTACTTTGAGGAACATTATTATCAATTTCTATTTGATGACCCTATATACCGGAGTCATCGGTATCCATAATATCTAAGGGATACGCTGGTGATAGTTAACGCACTTGATTTATGATCCATCGGGTATTATTGTCTGTTTCAACCACTGACTTCATAATTCCATTTTAGACCGGTTGGCAGAATCGCTGAAGTGCTGTATGTATATGTAGCTACATGTCCTTGTGGTATTTACAACTGCACTTCCACCTCCCTTGAACCAGGCAAACTCCCAAGATAGCATATTATAATTTGCACTCCTTCCCCTCAGCTTTGAATTTCCCACATGGTATCTCACATGCCTTTTTAACGTGAATTTTGACTGGATACCGGGGAGGGAGGGACATTTCAAATTTCAAACCAATATTTTGACTAAAAGTACAATGTTAGATTATGTCCGTCGTGTGAACGGTGTAATACCGCCCAATATCATCGCTGCCAACCTTGGACCGTTAAACATACGGTCAGGCCGTAGCATGTTCCACGGCACAGAACCGTTTAAGAAACTGGCAGACTGTTATGTGTTTGAGATTAGTATGAGATTACGTCGCATTTTACGATATGCTCTGAGCATGCGTCGTGGCACACATTTTACGATACGCTCTGAGCATTCGTCGTGGCACACATTTTACGATATACTCTGAGCATTCATCGTGGCATTCATTTTACGATATACTCTGAGCATTCATCGTGGCACACATTTTACGATATACTCAGATCATTCAGTGTGGCACACATTTTACGATATACTCTGAGCATTCATCGTGGCACACATTTTACGATATACTCTGAGCATTCATCGTGGCATTCATTTTACGATATACTCTGAGCATTCATGGTGGCACTCATTTTACGATATACTCTGAGCATTCATTGTGGCACACATTTTACGATATACTTTGAGCATTCATCGTGGCACACATTTTACGATATACTTTGAGCATTCATCGTGGCACACGTTTTACGATATACTCTGAGCATTCATCGTGGCACACATTTTACCATATAATCGGAGCATTCATTGTGGCACACATTTTACGATATACTCTGAGCATTCATCGTGGCACACATTTTACGATATACTCTGGGCATTCATCGTGGCACACATTTTACGATATACTCTGATCATTCATTGTCGCACAGATTTGTGATGGTCTCGGTTCTGGACGTTCTGATGTCGGTACAAATGCAGAGCGATACCGTGTCGATGTGTAGCAGGGAGGCAGTTCTTGTTAAAACACAGAATCCGCAGCTATGCTGAAGTGAGTCTGGGGTAAATGGGTGGGATTTCTATTGTCACCAGCATAATTACGTCAGTCTCACCCAATCACACCATCATCGTGAAAGCGGTGTTTCTTATCAGGCGATTGTTGGAATGCCTTTACGGTGATAGACTCGTCACATTGCTAAAACAAATATCACTTAAACATTGTCTTTCATTTGTCACACTGCATGATTTCAATGTAGAAATTAGTTTTAGCCACACAGAGCTAACTCTTGCTGGTGGTAATAGATATCCCACAACTACCCCAGACTCACTTCAGTATAGCTGTGGAGTCATGATATATAATAAACAACATTAGAGCACAATCCTATTGTTACAATCGTTCCCTGATTTTTGGTAAAGTACACCAGTTTCCAAGGCTGGCGAAGGAATAATTCAGAGTAATTATCCCATTGTTAGGCACATGCAACTCATAACAGATGCTTCAAATTGGGATCAGACCAGGCCTGCGCACGGATTGTGCGTCGTGGTCAAAACACGCTCAATGGCACATTTCCAGTCGATTGCATTATGTGGGATCAATTGTGCTCTAAGTCCGTCAGAGCACGCGAATAGTTATTTACCAGAATAAATCTGGTCTTCGACTCGATTGATTCTGGTAAAGAACAATTATTGTGCTCTAACCCTTACATAGAGCCCCTCTGTAATTTGTAAAACTTGTGTATCGCTCCGTTTGATTTGTTTATGCAATACATAATTATTACAAACAAACTGCGCCACGACGATTGCGATTCATTCATATGTCAGACATTCAGCACAGACATAATATTGAGCGATTATCTGATATCATCGCTCATATGAAAACGGCCATATATACATAAAGCATGTATATATATATATTTTTTTAATTTATCGACATAATTATATTATCCCAGGTTCACAAATACGTAGATATACATGCGCAGAACCTACTTTAGAGAAATGGGCCTCGGGATGGTCTCTCGTGAAATATACAACACAACTGCAGTGCAATATTTGGAGGCCAACACGGTTATCATTTATTTCAGAGATATTTTGTCCAATCCATGTCAGCATGGAGGTGTTTGCGTCGACGAAAATTAACGGCTTCTTGTGTGACTGCACGGGGATCGGTTACGACGGCACAACATGTGAGATAGGTTTGTTAAATATAAATCATTTTTCTTCATATCTAATTTCTTAGCGGATCGATAACCAGGAGACTAATTCTTGTGCCTCTAATTCCGTTCCGGAAATGACGTAACACAAAAAATAAAATATATATATACATATATCTCCTCTTTGCGCTTACATTTTGAAAGACATCAATTAATAACATAATGCAAGCAAACTTGGTTTTAAAACCATTTAACTCGATGAAATCAAAATGTGTACATATATGTTCACCACCCACCCCACGCGCAAACACACCACAACAACCCTTAGTTGCCCACACTGACCATTGTACACACCCTTAAATACATACACGTATACATATATACATACATACACCCATTTGTACATATAGACCCATAAACACGCCCGCTCGTAGTATGTGCGTGCTTTCTTAGCGGGTCGATAGACAGAAGGCTAGTTAGTGTGCCCATTATTCCGTCCGGAAATGACGTAAACAAATCAAGTATTTTTTTCTTGCTAAAAACAATAACAATTTGAAAACAATCTGACAACTATAAGTACAATTATCATCCAAATAACAATCAACAAATTATAAGTTGAAAAAGGGCATACAGCTCCCTCAGAAATGAACAGACTGAACCGAAATTCAAAATTAACCTGCATTTCAATGACAGCAATCCCGAAGATCCACATATACACGTGGTCAATGTTTAGCAGAGAGATTCTCCCACTTACCGACCAAGCTATTCGATTCCCTTCGGTAACCAGCAAGGTATCCATGTTTCGTGTAGATGGAGGTTTGCAATATATTTTCGGAGTATATATAAAAATTACATACCTACTGCATCGCTTGATCTTGCAGTTGTCTTCATATAAAGCCTGTTCCATAATCATTTTAATCTATTACGGTAACGCAACTGGTATGAAGTATTTAAATATGCAAATCGAACAAATATCAGTCTGTACTGAATGAAGCTTCTGAATGTTTCTTGTCCCTAATTTAACCGCACTCTGCGGCCCCACGTCATGCTTATTCCACTGCTTACTTCGATTTATAAACATGTACATGTATGGGCATATTCAACGATTCGAATGAAACATTCGTATCAATGTCATATGCAGAGCTTCTATAGGGCAAGATTTGTGGGTCGGATAATTAAATCGGTAACTAAAATTCGACCGTCCAACCCTTTCAAATTTGCTTGGGATATTTTACATATATTTGGGTCATCCACGAGCGTTCATGTACACCGCAACTTTAAGTTGCGGCAGTTATTGCATATCATATATAAGATTCAAGCACTATACAGTGACAGGAATCTCCTTGTGGGAACATACAATTTGAGGTGACAGCGAGCATGTATTGCATAACAAAAGAACAAATAGAGTAAAATAATAACAGATATATCACTAAGGATCCGTGTTTTTTTATACATGAGAAGTAACTCTAAATAAATTAATACTGACTTTTTTCAATATGATAAAGCATTTGCTAAAATATTAAACAATTGATACAGTTAAGAATCTCAAATTAAGCCTACAAATGTGAAGGAAAAAACATCCTCCCTTATAACCAATGTATGCTATAGTACTATAGCAACAAATCTTTACCCTCACAATATGAGACATTTTTCCATGCACTGATTAAAATCTAGACAAACTGTTTCAATCATTAATATCATTTATCGTACATGTATAACTAAGTAGTATGGTATTCCTGATTCAGGGACTGTAGGTTACAAGTATAACAATGATAACGAGCTCTTGAAACATCTCCAAAGCTTTCGGCCCAAGGCATTCGTCGGTGGATTTTCTTGCGACTGCTTCATTACTTGATTTTATAATTCATATCTACTATTGTTGATTTTCTTTTTAGAAGTCAATGAGTGTTTGTCCAGCCCGTGCCAGCACGGGGGAATTTGTACCAACGAAATTAACGACTACTCGTGTGACTGAGTGGGTGTCGGTTCAATCGGTACAACATGTGAGATAGGTTTGTAAAAAAAATAAAAAATAACACGCATTCAGATAAAACGAGTGACAATCCGCAGATTTCGGATTAACCCGTTCATTACTAAATTCATTATCCAACTCAGTTATAATGTGTACACTAAGACGGGGTATAGTATTCTTCGGGACATATGTTCAGGACATATAAGCAGACGGCAGGCAAAACAAGTGCAGAAGGATTTCTTTTCATTGGTTGGAAACTTTCAGATAAGACGTCATACATGTGCGAGATGTTGAAACCGTTAGTGGCATTAGAATTGTATCTGTATCTGGAAATAAACTTATAAACACGGCCGATGCCGAGGGGATTTAATTGTGGTATACAATATAATCAAAGGACACTCTTTGAAAATACAAGGACACTGAAATTAGAGAACGAAATGTGACCGAGAACTTAAAGAAGTTCCTCACATGCGTTTTATTCTGATTGTCACTCTCTACACGGCATGATTGTTGAGTCAGAAGATATGACCCAGTAGCCATTTATATACTATATGCTTGTTTGTTTGTTTTTTAGTTTAGATAGGGTCTTACGTCGTTTTAGCGGTTATGCCACATCACGACTGGGAGAAACTGAATCGAGATTAAGCGAAGCAACTGTGTATAGACGTAAACGTGAATTAGACTAAAACGAAATCACATATATACATGGGTCGATACTAAATGTATTCTCCCATTATGTTATAAAGAGTATATATTAGAATGGTCAATTATTCATCTAGAGGGGTTTTCATGAAAAATAAGCAGACGACACATAATGCAAGCACCGAAGGAATCTTATTTAGTTGAGAGAAATGTTTAGATAGTAACTTCAGCCTTATTAACATGTCCAAATTACTCATCAATGAGTATTTAGTGAAGAAAGAGTTAACACATACAATAATCCATTTTTCTACAATAAGTATCAGGTTCATGAAACCGAATTATGACCATTTGACAATAGTCTATTGCTTAATTTCACTGAATAATGAAATTTATTTTTACCTTCAACTTACCAATTTGCCTTCCATATAAGCATTGTCGCGATCTGTTGCAACTAAGGGTGAGGGGCGATATGTTGTTACAACTTATGAAACCACTACCTATGACATTTCGGTTACACCAGCTTGCGAAATATCCGAGAAGCATAGCTTAAACACATGCATCTGTTTAGAAATTGGTTATGCTAGGTGATATGGGACTATATCCATCCATATATGATCTGGTCTTCTTCTATGTATGTAAAGTTGTCAGGAACATTTAATACAATATTAATGTACTAAGAGTATAATCAAATCATGTTCTTGTATACTTAAATGATTGTTTGTTGGAATGGGTTATCTCTCTTCAACCAGATTTATCCATCATCAATAGCCATATGTAGCTAGTGTAGCTACGTATGGCCATTGTAGGTATATTTGGGAATTGCCGGACCTGATAATGATGATAGTGGTATTACGGGAATGTCAGCACTACAAACATCATTATATCGATTGAATAATTTCCTTCAGATTCCAATGTCGTCTTGATGGCCGTGAATGGATCTGGTCGAAATGTGTGCGAGGACTGGTTGAACGAGGGGTACGTGTGTCCACTTGCCGGATCACATGACTGCAGCAAAGTGTATAAAAATGGAACGCTCTATGACAATTGGTACCAGTTCTCGAAGGTCTGCTATAGTTATAGAGAGTACTCTACTGAGTACATATGCACATGTATGCGTGCACACGGATGCTCTGTGAGGAAAGAAGTTGAAGGGGATCCTATAATATTTACACCTCTATTTTTCTCTCACTTTCTGGTTGGACAAGTCTTAACCCTTTACCCAACAGAAGGGCCCTGTGCCAATGCATTCTCTTATATATGCGAGTCGACCATATTTCGCCTCGCATATATAAGAGAATGCATTTAGGCCAATGCATTCTCTTATATATGCGAGGCGACCTATGGTCGACTCGCATATATAAGAGAATGCATTGGCACAGGGCATAACTGTAACTATCACAATGTCGTCAAGGAGCCGGTTCCAATGATATCCATATTTGTATGGCTCTATTGAGACAGACCGAAGATATTTTAGGCTGTTGAAGCTTTATTTTGCCGTATTTGGCCGGTTTGTTGGGTAAAGGGTTAACAGCGCCTTATATACGTGTTGCTTGTATTTTTCTAAAAGGTTGTAAACGGCCAAATCACCAACGCATGACTTCGGGAAGGCTTAACATTTGGCGAGCCGATTGTCACCGATGCGTATTTACCTATCTTTAGCTCAACTTTGCAACGTAAAGTTTGAGCTATTGCCATGAGTTGGTGTCCGTGCGTCTGTGCGTTAACAATTTACTTCGACACGCCCTACAGATCGCATCCATCATCCCATCTTCACCATACTTCATATGTAGCTTCAGGGTGACCTATAGATGGGAGCTATCGAATTTGTACCCGAACTTTGATGACAAACATGGCCGCGAGCTTGAAGTTAAAATTTGAATCCATCGGCACACGATACAACCCGTATTAATGGCCGGATCATTTTTAAATTTTGCAGCACGGTTGTGATCACCTGTATATGGGAGTTGTCGAATTTGTTGAAATACATGGCCGCCAACGGCCATCTTGGAATTAACTCTTTGTATGACTAAATACGTTGGCACACCCTACATACAACATCCCTCGTCTAATGATCACCAAATGTCATATGGATCTTCTGGGTGACCTTTCGGTGGGAGCCTCCTATTTTGACCGAAATTGATTTAACAGCATGGCCGCCAGCGACCATTTTGGAATTTACTCTTTCTGTTACTAAATCCTTAGGCGCACATCACCAAACTTCATATGGATCTTCGCGGTGACCTTGACCGGTGAAAATCTACTTTCCTTCTTTATCATTTTATTCATTGCTCAGAAAATAATAACTCTCTCCCAAGTTGCGCTGCAGTGTCATTAACACTTTCATTACTGTGTGTCCTTGGTTACCGATTATTTCGAAGTGGAATGAGAGTGTTCTTTTCAAAGTAAAATGTGGTCGCTTTGTTGCATTTTTTAATATTACAAGATACAAATCAATGATGCCCCCCCCCCCCCCACAACTGAAATAACATGTCTGGCAGATGGTGTTTGCTAACTGCTAATCGGTAAACTTCAAATTCAGTTTTCAAAAAAGATACTTCAAATTAAGGAATGTAAATGCATCAAACAGATCCACGTCGAACTCATATAGTATCTGAATAGCGTCGCGAACTTATACAGTGTTTTGTTCGGCCACTTATAACTGTGTACGCCCACATATGCAACAAACAGATGTTGATTGCATGTATAACCTATTATAACTGGTTAAATGGTAAAACATATTGACTATAAGTCTCTGAGTCTCGTTCGTTTCGTTCTCAGGCTCTTGTCAGGCTCATTGTAGCACGTGATGTAGTTGCATGGTTGTTGTTTGACATCACAGGGACAGATCCTACAACATGGTGGAACGGGGCGAAATTGCTGAATTCAAGTTGGACTGATTTACCGACACCAGACAGAGTATACCAAGCGTTCGAACTTGAACACAGTGGGTATGTTCCATGATATATATATATGTATATATATATATATATATATGACGACATAGCTTATTTATTCCATGAAATAAAGGCAACATATCATATTGAAAATAGGTTCATATTCGACCTAAATTTTTACATTTGTTCATATTGGACTTATTCGATTCTGGAATAAGCCCATAGTGGACTTATTCCAGTTATTCCGTTGGATGGCGCGGGTCACATTATAAAGAACGAACATCTGGTACTGCAACATATCCTCGTGCAAATAGGTTAATATTGAACCTAAATATTCACATAGGTTCATATTGAACTTATTCCAGGTATTCCGTTAGATGGCGTTGAGTTGGTTTATTCATTCTTTTTTTTCTGCCTTTTCTCGTGAAAATAATCACAATTCGGGCTTATTTCATATTGAAATAGTCCCATATAGGAAGGGTTCCAAGAGGTTTATTTCAGCCGCGTATGGCGGTGCGTGTGGGTGGTCAAGGGGTCCCAAAAGCATTTTTTCCGCAACTCAAGATATTTTTTCCTCTATATCTTTTTACTCTTTTAGTCTTAAAACTTAGGAATAATGTTAGTTAACATAATCCACATTACTTGCAAACAGTCAATACTAAGTATCTTGTTGTAAACTACTGTCACTAATAGTCCATCCAAACTTAAAACTCATGGACAAAATTTAATCGATTGAAATGCACAATTTCAATTGATGGGTCTGGATAGGCTTGTATTAAAATTTATTTCAAACCATTTGTGAGGAAGTGGTAAACATTCAGGATATTTCACATTTACATTATTTGTTCAAATTTAATTAGTTTACCACAAAATACAGCATTGAATTCGCCAAAATGTACTTATACGTGCTTCACTTCTTTCACATGGATGATGCTATGTGATAGAAAGAGAACAAGTTTCATCAATAGTATACAAGTTAATAACTGAAATCAAGCATATACTAAAGAGAATAATAATATACCATTAAGCCTGACTAAGAGTTGAAATGTTGCTTCATATTAATCAGCATGCTTCCATGTCAACTTAAATTTATTTATATAAACTATCAGTTTGATATGTACACAGCATTCCAAAGTGTAATGGCAGGTCACAAATGGAATCGTATGGTCTTATAGTTGTTTACAATAGTTGTTAATTAATCCAGCATGTATTACACTATTTGTGTTCTATATCTAATATGTATCTTAATCTAGCTATTTGTAATTGATTTTTCAATTTTACATTATGGATGTATGAGCTAGACAGACCTTTCTACGGGTCTATACCAAAAGAATAATAATAATAGTACCCTACCCGTAAATAAATAAATCCTTGTTTCCGTGCTACTGGTGGTGGGTGTCAAAAATGGCTGCAAAAACGGCAACAATTGTGGGTGAAGGGGTGAGTGGGTCCCCACAATGGTCAAAAACAAACAAATCATCATTCGTGTCTGAATGTTTTGTCCGACACCACCTGATATAGGTCTAATTAATGACCAGCATTTATGCCCATATAGGGCTTATTTCACATCTAAATAATGTCACTATGAGCTCATTTCTGCCCCATGAAATAAGTTCACTATAAGCTTATTTCCGCGAGAACAGGTTAATAAAGGACGATAGGACAATACAATAACATGAACGACAAGCGCTAGGAAGCTATTATTCTGACACAACCACCGCGCTGGAAATTATAACCCAATTCACTTTAATTTGTAAAACAGAATTTTGTATCGATTCAAGAAATTTCAGAATGTTTTGAATTAGAAAGGCAGTCAGCCTTAAATAATTGTCTATATCTGAGAATGTTCATGTCACGCCCGTTCAATGACTATTCTGGCTGAGGTGCGTTATGTGTCACAGATCCATATCCAGGTCCCAGTTGACCACTATATCTAATTACTGTGATCTATTTCCAGCTGATTGGTCCCTGCTTGAGTGAGCCAGACCATAATGTTCTAGCGGAAATAAGCCCATAGTCAACTTAATGCATGGGACTGAAATAAGCTCAAATTGGCATTATTTAAATGTGAAATATATTGGCCTAAACGTTGGTTATTAAAACCACAGACCCCTGGGAAAAAATACCAGATATACCATTTTATTACACGATCCTACTCTTATTCCATTCAATAAACCCATTCTATAAATTGTGATATTAAACGTTCGTTTAATAACAGGAAATAGTGCCAGGTGACCTTTGACTTCCGGTTTCTCGTATGTTTACATTCCGTACGCTACGACTCTAAATACCATGGCTTCCAATATGTTTCTAACAAACTATAATGAGTGAAGAGTTTGAAAAGTTATGTCATTAAATATACGCTATTAAATACGCCAAAGAGTCTTTATTTATCTGGGACTATTTCTTTACGCGGACAAACAACGCATAGTTCAGTTAAACGTCATCGCATGCCTTATAGAAGCCGATCTTAGTTTCGCGCCCTATCTGTTGATTTAAGTATGTTTTGTCGAAGTTTTGGATCATGTAATAAATAGAATCTACAACTCGTCCCCAGTTTATAGCGGAATTTACAAAACTCGTCCAGTAAATTAGGTCTGAACCTCGCCAAAGGCTCGGTCCAGACCTAATTTACTGAACTCGTTTTGTAAATTCCGCTATAAACTGGGGACTCGTTGTAGATCCTCTATATATATAGTATACTAGTGACAAGGTTCACAATTCCGATTTTGGGAAAAACATACCATTTATAATATTCCTCATAGATTCTCAAAACTATTTATATCAGACATGCAATGTGTCTTTACTGGCCGCCATGACATTCCCTATCTGTTGGTGTATACTTCGGTAGTATCGAGCGAAGGGAAGTCAAGATATCGTATCGACAACTTGCGAAATCCACTGGAAATTTGGGAGTAACACGGGTCGTCAGAATCCCTGTCTGCCTATATCTTCAATAATTCAAAAACAATGGTCAACTCGGCCAAAATATACCTCGTGTGCGTTATAGGTCATAATATTTTCCTTTTCCTTTTATATATAACCTGACTGAGTCAATTGACGCGAAGTCGACATATCGTACGGGGAATTCGGCAATTTTGATCGTAATAATTGAATTGGTATAATCACTATAATAACCAGACTAACTGACGACCGCTTTTTGTCAGTATATTACGCTAGTTTTCGATACGATACCTCGACTTACCTTCTTTTACTACTATCAAATAATACATCAAAAGAAAGGAAATTTCATCACCAATAAAGAAGAATTGAAATATATTGTCTCTCATATACACTACTTTGAGAATTTATGAGAAATATGATTGATGGTGTGTTATCCCAAAATCTGACTTGTGAACATTGTCACCTTGCAGTATAGAATATATAATGGTATATCTGTTATTTTTCTCCGGTTGCCTGTGATTAAAACAGACTTGTATGGGATAATATAAATATGAAATAAGTCAGTTTTCGCGAGAACTCGCTGGAAAATAACAAGTAAGTCCCATGTGAACCTACGTGAATACTTAGGTCCTATGTGAACCTATTTGCGCGAGGATGTGTTGGCCGGACTGCATACCGAGATTAGTTTTCGTTCGCTGACATATTCATGCCTGCCTTATTCGTCATTGTATTATGTGATACATGATGTTGTCTTGCAAAAAACTCTATATTATAACACAAATGGAGCTACCTCTAGTAGAGCAAAGACAATGAGCTTTTGGTGATTTAATTGTTTTGTGAAATTATTAATAATTCAAGCGGTAGAAATAATATGTTTCCATATACAATTAAGTTGAGAATATGAACAATACAAAAATTTTAACCAGATTGATCCATAGAAATTGTTTTACATTTTTTGCCAAACCGCGCGTCTGGCCCTTACGTTAATGTATTTTGGAATTTGCACCTGAACATATGTCGAAGTAGAGTGGATGTTGTAGTGGAAGAGAAGGATAAGAACAGGTGTTTTTTATTTGTTGTTACTCTTTACGTAATTAGCTATTTTAAACCGTTATGGGTACGTGCTGTTACCCGTCCGTGCATATTTGGTCATCGCAGACTGTTTGTCGGGTATAATTTTGGAAATCGTCATGGTAGGGTATGGCGCGAGCCGACTGGAACAAAATTGAACATACGATATAGTTGTAAATTATACTTATCCACTCTCCCGACAGAAAACCATGTCCATACGTCCCACGTCTTTGTTACACTATATTGTGAACAAAGTGAATATGCAATTGTGGGGTTGGCCACACACTAAATGTGTTCGTGTGTAAAGCTCGGCGATGTCGATTTACAAGTAACATCAAAGGAGCAGACACATCAATCAGACAATGTAGATATATATGATCAATTTAACGACATATTTGTCTCAATATTTGTAATGCTGAATATGAACAATGTGTAGGTAGTGTTTAATAACTACAACCATCGTCTACGGCTGCTTGTTTCATAAAATAGAGGTGCCATTAAATTGTCATAAAAGGACACTTCGTTAAATAATAGCCTGTTCTTCCATAAACCCGCACATTATCTGCTTATAAAGTACTACTTTTAGGTAGATATTATGCTTAGCATTGCCTAATATTGAGTCGATGATGTGCTTAAAATGAGAGTATTTAGTCACATTATCGACTCATAATGTGGCGATTCTAAGCAGATTATGTGATAGCAATGAGACAAACAAGTCAACGCACGACTGTTCATGTGTAAGCTAGACAACACGGGTTTTTTTCGGCGGGAATTGATATTTATGTTAACTCCATAATAACTGGCCGATCTACTTCAAACATACACTTAATGAGCTGCTACCAACATCATGTATATAAGTATTGACATTTCGTGCCAACAAATTATTCATCATTCATAAAATAACACTCTGAAAAACGCGTTCCCCAACTTCGACGTATTGTTTATGACTTCACTGTAAACACAATGCCAGATAAACGACCACCAGCGAGTTCTACATCGAGCGCCAGTGGCGATGACAGCATCAATAAAGACAAAGTGAAAGATAAAAGCAAATCTGCACCAACAAAGAAATTCAAATCGACAGACACTGGACAACAAAAGATATCATTTGTGAAATCACCTTCTGATACTAGTAGCTCTGACATATGCAAAGTGCTTGCTGAAATAAATGCGAAATTGGACAATTTGGTCACAAAATCTGACCTCGAGAAGAGCATAGAGCCCCTTGTTAAAACAGACAGTTTGAACAGTATCATAACAAACCTGAGGGGAGAGTTCGATAAAAAATTAGAAGAAGTGAAGGATGTCTGCGACAGCAAGGTCTTCGACACAGAAACCAGAATGGACCGAATGGATAGCAAGATGGCTCAACTAACAAGCGAGGTCCAGGACAGGAATAATGAGATCAGACAGCTAAAAGATGAAATGAATGATTTGACCGAAAAAAACAACCGACTGGAGCAACAAACAAGAAAAGACAGTATTCGGGTCTTTGGAGTGAGCGATGACAGTGCCTCTGAAACTATTGACCAGTGCGAGAAAAAACTTGTAAAAATTATGCAGGACAGACTTCATCTTCCAATAGAGCAGCGGGACATTAGTATCGCGCACAGAATTGGTAAATTTTCTGGAACTCAAAAGTACCCAAGAAGCGTGATATGCGAATTCATTTCTAGGAGAGCTAAGAACGATGTCATTCGAGAGAGAAAATTGTTGAAGGGACAGGGAATAGTGATAAAGGAAGACCTAACAGACATAAACAGTTCTCTCCTGAAAAAAACAAAGGAATCCTCAACCATCGAAGATTCCTGGTCTGTCGGTGGGAAAATTTATGTGAAATATACCGACAAATCAAAGAGCATCAAGCAAATCTCGAAATTGAGTGACATATAAATTTCTACATTTCAAAATTACACATATATATAGTCCAAGTATATTATATATTATCAGTCTAGGCTACTACTTAATACTACATTCAGTATAGAAGTTTCATGTAAACACGATATGATACTTTAATGTATCATATCTGTTTGACATATTCCTTAACTAATGCTGACCCAAAACAAAACATAACATTGTTTCATGTCTCAAACAGTTATAGGAGAATACATATAACACATCAGTCTCTGTTCAAAACAGTTAAATGAAGGTTATTATAACACATTATGAAACTATCCTCACATAACCAGTTAAATACATGTACAATATGTCACTTAATTCTGATATTTGTTCAATGTCTTTGATATCTTTACTTTCAATGACCCATTAACAAGGGCCAGGATTATGTGATTTCCTTTAAACGTCATATGCCAAAACATAACTATGTACTATGTCCATTTCTATGATATTCTCGATCAGTCCCCCTATGTCCCTTTAACACTTTCCATATTCTATAAATGCATGTGCTGTATGTCGCGCCACTCAAATAACTTATTTTACCATTGAATATCATGTGTCATTTTAACTATGTAAAATTGTCTATGACTATGACATGCCCCTTAAATTTGTTATTCAGTACTAAAGTTTCTAATTGTCTCCGAAATTTTGCACAAAAAAAAAAAAAAAAAAAATTATTCAATCTTTTTCAAAATATAGATGGGATGTGCCACTTTAACCCAGATGTACAAATAAATATTTGCATTCAAACAGATTTGAACAGGGTAATGTCTCCTGAATGGCATGTATCATTTAATCCCTTGCTGTACATGCATTAATGAATCAACACATACACATATGTATATATGAATCATACGATGGGTAACCAAATGAGAAAAATGTCTCATGAATGGTAAATACCGCTTATATCCTGCTTGCACTAATTCATCAACATACTGTATATGACTATATGTGTACACAAATCACATAGTGGATCAACAAACCTTTGCACTATTTGAATAATATCTACATTGTTATCGAAAAATGGCCCATGAATTACATTATCACGTTAATTTTGAATGTACGATTGAATAAGAATAAACACATACTAGTACATGCACACATATAAATCCCATATGGGTCGCCAAATTATTATACTGCTAGAACCGTACACAGTGCATTGCCAAAATTGTCTTCCACTATTATCCGAATGTTATGTTTATTATAGAAAACAGTCTAATGAATGGTAATAGCTGCTTTAATCCAGCTAGTTGTACAAATGAATCGACATACACATTACATATCAATTCCATGATGGATGAACAAATGTTTGTATTATTGACTCTTACAAAGCGCATCATGCCATACATTTTAAAAATTTGCGCTGAAATACAAAAAAATTCATGAATGGCACACGTCGCTTTATACCTGGATACACAAATTAATCAACACATATGTATTATTGGAATCCTACAAAGCGAATCATACCAGACGTCTCTTAAGACAGCGCGCTATTATATAAAATTCTCTCCTGAATATCATGTGCCACTTTAACTTTAACACTGGCTATAAGAATGAATAATGAAAAAAAACAAAAAACATATTGAATATAAATAATACTCTTTCAAATATAGCATCATGCCATACATTTTAAGAATTTGCGCTGAAATACCAAAATTTTCATGAATGGCAAGCGTCGCTTTAAGTTTGGATGGATAAACTAATCAATAAGCATGTATTATTGGCATCCTACAAAGCGAAGCATGCCAGACGTTTCTTAAGACAGCGCGCTATTACATAAAATTGTCTCATTGATATCATGTGGCGCTTTAACCCTATCCGGAAAAACTAATGATGACCATCATTCCAGGCGCTTAAGATTTTTTTGCATTAAAGCAACAAAACAAAACAAAACAAAAAACAAAAATATTTTATGGATGGCATGCGTCACTTAAAACCTGGATGCACAAATGAATCAACACTCACATGTATATAAATCCCAGGATGATGATTTGCATAAACTCCATCCACATCACATTTATACTATCGAGTCTACATGGTATTGTGAAATCCCTTATGTTTCAGTACAGTTAGGCCCATAATACTTCGTGCACATTTTAATAATCTATTTTTTTTTTTTTTTTTTTTTTAATATGAATTTATTCAGATTACTTTGGAAATTTTGAAAACAGACAATCCTTTGTCTAAACTAATTAGATTCAGAATACTTAAAGGTATGGTTGGCCTTGGCGGTGGGTATCCTGTCAAAAAATTTCCACCCGTTAAAAAGTGCCACAAATAGAAAGAATATCAAAATGTAGACAGGCTTTGTCCATATACAAATAAGAAATATCGCATAAACAGTATGTTATTGTCAAATGTTTGACCATTGTTATGTAAACAAAGGCATAAAAAGTTACTTTTCTGGTGTTTGTTTATATATTATGATTGCAAACATAAAGAGCGTTCTTTGTTGGTGAATTCCTGATATGGAACAAATAAAGAGCGTTTATGCAATTTTTATGCCATTAGCCAGTAGCATTGCTCTGTCTTCTGTAACACAATCAGGCTCTTGCTTAGGTAAAATATGGTAGATCTTTATGATAACATGCTGTTTACGCGATAGTCATGGTATATATGAACGAAACTGATTGCATATGCAAATATGAATATTTTCGACAACTAAGGCCTCACATGCTTTTAAAACTTATGCACAACTTTGGGATGCTTTATTATACATATGTGTTCTTTGCTTACACATGCACGAGATATCTAGAATTTTCTACATTGGCCTACCAACGTACACTCATGAATCATGATGAATGGCGCACACTGCCTTTCTACCCTATATCTACATGTATGCACAAATGAATCTACACATACATGTATACAAATCCCATGATGGGTCACCAAATCTTTCATTTTACTTGAATAGTACACAACACACCCTGTATACCAGACTTAGTCTGGATGGTGATTTATTAAAGAAAAATGTCCCATAATATGAGATATGCCACTTAACTTTGCATGTACAAATGAATTGATAGTGATACATGTACCAAATTTTTATATTTCCTGACCATTGTTTAGATAAAATGTTGCATGACTTGTGTCAATCCTAGAACATGTCACATGAATTGTGTTAATCCTAGAACATGTATGTAACAATTATTTGACAGGAACACATGTACATGTATACTATACACCCCATGATGTCTGATGTGTCACTTTTAATACTAGTAAGATGTTTCACTTTAACTATAAATTTAGGAATCAATTGACATATGCATGTATGTCTACAAATCCCATGATGGGTCACAAAAAAATTGTAATCACTGGTGCTTATATAAGAGATGAAATGTCTCATGAAGTGTCAAAAATGGCATATGCCGCCTTTAATACTAGAACTAGATGTATATACAAACTATTAGGGATACACAAAATTTGAAATGTACATGTATACAGATCGAATGATGTTTCAGCAAATGTTTTTTATTTACAGATTCCTTGTTAGGATGGTGCTTTATTTATGAAAATGTCTCATGAATGGCATGTACCGATTTAACCCTGGATGTATGATTTAACTTTGGATGTGTGATTTATCATTGGATGTATGAATACATAAACATATACATACATGTATACAAATCCCATGATGGGTCACCAATTTTTTCTTAGTATTTATACCAGAACTGAACACATTTCTCAGATTATAGAAAACTGTCGCATGAAGGGTATAATTATGCCACCTTAATTACCATTAAATATGTGAATTGATCAACACATACATGCGTACAATTGCAAATCCCATGATGTGTCACTAAAATCTATGCATCACTCTTCTGGAATAACACTCAATGCATCATGTCAAACTTTTTTGTTTTGTTTTACTTTTTGTTTTTGTTTTTTTAGAATGCTGCTTTTAAATAACATGGACAAAATTTTCATAAATGACATGCTCATCTTTAACCCTAAATGTACAAAAGGATCAACATATATACATGATTACATACATGCAGGCGTACAATACATGTACTTGGATACATCTAGTAACATCCTTGTATTTACTAGAATCATAATACCAGTAAGTATAATTATGTATCCTCATGACTTTGTTGTATAGATGATTTTTACTTTGATATGACAAAATGTCAAAGCAGAAGATATGCATTCATGTACACATGTGTGTACTGGTAAACAAATACAATTTATGACAGGCTATACAGGTATATTTAGTAATAATTAATACTTACACTCACATAATGGTAGCCTACATATTCACTGCATTTGATCCTAAAGAGACATGACCAAATGCGTGTACCACCTCCGGGAATGATGTTTGCCATCCTACAGAATACTGAGTCAATGGGTTAATCGCATGCACTGGAGGCATATTCTGATATTGTAGCCACCACGTGTTTTAGTTTTAGTCGACTCCACTCAAATATATTCATAGACACTATAAAACTGTTTGTGCAACAAATGCCTGACATTTCCACAAACTGTCTGAATGAATGTAAACTCCGAATAACGTTTATAAGAAATGAGAATAGCTCAAATGTGATGTCTTCAAGTTTCTTGCACACAAGACGACTCCGATATTTCACGAATCCGAGGTCATCAAATTGACCTTGACATTTATTATTATTGAATTAGGTCATGTTGTGACAGTACAGTCAGGTCCAAAACATTCCGAGCACAATCAAGTCAACTCTATTAAGACGAATTATTCATGAATTTAGATTTCTTTTGAAATCAAATTATGCTTTGTCAAATATAATCAGAAGTCGGTGTACCATACATGTACATTCATTTATGAATCTTCATGTTTTATTAATTATAGGTTCTTGTTCATGTATTTTCAACATATTGGCCCACACTCATACATTTAACCATATAGGTCTATATATATACCTCGTATATTATGGAGTTATCTATTTCTACTATGACGTAAGTCCTCGTTGCGGGTCAATTAGATAGCATACACGTCAAGTCACATATATGCACTTTTTGGCAATACTTTCATGAGAAAATAACAAGCGGAACTTGAAATGTTAATTGACCGTCTATTGAATCATTGATTCGTACTCGAGGACTTACCAGAAACATATACCCGCCGAATACAACACATCATTAAAATAATATGTACATCATATCACGGTTAGATCTAGTAACAATGCACGGACTATGCATATTCATGCTTGCATCTTTAATTCATTCTGAAGTGGAGGGCATACATTTCATCCATTCCATTATAGGTCGTATTCATGGCTACACATAACATAAATCTGAGTGAGGTTCGGGATTCTGATGAATATAACTTTACAATGAAATGGAACGAAGCGGAACAGGAAAATGACGACTATTTAAATTCTGCTATTAATACTTGCAATGAATGTGGATACATTTCACCATCTCACACTATAGATCAATCAAATAAAAAACCAAAATTTTCAGTATTCAGCCTCAACTGTCGAAGCATCAATGCAAATTTCGATTCTTTGTGTAATCTCCTATGCGACTTAAAATCTAATAATAATTCATTCGACGTTATTGCTTTAACTGAAACATTTAAAATACGACAAGCATCGCACTTTCAAATACCGGGATATCACCCTATGGAATTCAAGTGTAGAGCTGATGACGATGATGGTAGAGGTGGTGTGTGCCTTTACATAAAAGATTCCATTCACTATAAAAATCGACCCGACCTTAGTGAATTTATTCCACACGTAATAGAAACAATATTCGTGGAAATTAACCCAGGGAAAAATGACTCTCGGATAATCGGCTGCGTTTACAGACCAAATACCGCACCAAAGGCCAACATTGATCAATTTTTTAAAAAATTCGACGATATTCTAGAAAAAATTAATAACCACAAATCATATATATCAGGAGACTTTAATATTGACCTACTCAATTTCAACTCGCATACAAAAACGAATGACTTCATAAATAACATTTTCACAAGAGGATTCGTGCCAAGGATAACTAAACCTACTCGAATGACTGATCATTCAGCAACTCTCATCGATAATATATATACCAATAACCTACAAGGCGAATATAAATCTGGCAAATCACATGCGACGTTTCCGATCACTTCGGCATATTTTATTCCGAATCTAACCAAAAGAGACAAAACAGCCCCAATAATAATGAAACTATCACTAACCAAAGAAGTTTTAGTCCTGATAATATAATTAGATTCAAAAATCTTTTAAATTCTTGTACCTTTGACTCCGTTACATCCTGTAGAAGTGTCGACCAAGCATATGAAATCTTCTTAGATATATATATGAATGCATATGAACTAGCTTTCCCCATCAAAAGTCGACATATACCCAAAAAATTCATAAAACGCGAACCTTGGATGACATCTGGATTGATTAAGTCAAGTATTGTTAAAAATCAGTTATATTTACGCAAATTGAATAAACCCACGGAAACGAACGTAAATAAATATTTGAGTTATCGTACCCTATATAATAAACTAATCAGAAGGAGTAAAAATATATACTACACAAATATCTTAGAAGTAAATAAAAATAACTTAAAGAAAACATGGGAAATACTTAAGGGTGCATTGAAAATAAATGTAAACACAAATAATAACCCCAAGACCTTTACCGAAAACGGAATAGAACTTGAAAATTCCAAACTCATATCGGAAAAGTTCAATGACTTTTTCTCAAAAATTGGGCGGGAAACTAGCCAACTCAATGAACATGAAAATGACTCTCATTTTACAGAATTTCTCCATAACCGCAAACCAGACGACATAAATTTCAAAATAATTCCGACGTCTATACAGGAGATCATCCTCACATGTTTCTCTATGACTGGGAAAGTATCAAGGGATTTCAATGGTATATCAACTAAACTTATCAAGGAAACAATTGAGGAGATAGCGCCAGCATTGTTGCATATTTTTAACTTGTCCTTAAAGCATGGAATAGTCCCTAACAAAATGAAAATTTCTAAAGTAGTCCCAATCCCTAAAAATACTACCACTCATGAAATTTCCAACTACAGACCTATCAGCATTCTTCCAGCTATCTCTAAAATCCTCGAAAAAATAATGCATAAACGATTACTAGACTTTTTAAATGAACAAAACATACTCTATAAACACCAATACGGCTTCCGCCCTCATCATTCAACTTTCCATCCTGTATTACACCTCCTCGATCAAGTTGTCTCAAATAATGACAAAATGACAAGAGACTCAACTTTAGCTCTATTTCTCGACCTCTCAAAAGCATTTGACACGATAAACCACGATATTTTACTTCATAAACTAGATCACTATGGCATACGAGGCACAGCATATTCATGGTTTCAGAGTTATCTGCAAAATAGAAGGCAATATGTTGAACTCAATGGTAACAAATCTAATTTAACGGAAGTGACGTGTGGAGTGCCACAGGGATCAATTCTCGGACCGATAATTTTCTTAATTTACGTTAACGATATGTCAAATTCGACAACCATGGATATCTTATCATACGCGGACGATACTACTCTAGTAACTGGTGGAAAAAATGGCATCCTTGTAGAAAGTTATGTGAATAATGAGTTACGCAACATATTTGCTTGGTGCTGTAGCAATAAGTTAGTGATCAATACTAAAAAAAGCAACTATATGCTAATACACCCAGAGAACAATGATAACAAATGGAACTTTATAAAAGTTTACTTGAATAATACAGAACTAAAAAAGATAGGAAATCTTGAGCACGAATCCTCCACAAAATTCTTAGGAATCCATATTGATGAAAACCTGACTTTCAAAAAACATGTGTCCTCTGTTTGTTCTAAAATGGTGAATGCCATATACCACATCAATAAAGTTAAACACTTCTTTCCTGGTAGCGCACTTAAAACATTATACTATGCTCTAATACAAAGCCATCTTGTCTACGGTGTTCAAATATGGGGACACGTCCCTGCGGTCAAAAAAATTTTCATGCTTCAAAAACGCGCGATACGAGTTTTATGTAATAAAAAATATAGAAGCCACACAGAACCTCTTTTTAAAAAAGAAAATATACTCAAAATATACGACATCCACAAAGTCCAAGCGGCTGTTTTCATGCATGATTGGTATCATATGCGCTTAATAGAATCATTCACCGACATGTTTACCAAACGCAAAAACGGACCAGACACCCGGCAAAAGCACCCACTATTTTTAAAAAAACCAAGAACATCTTGGTCCCAACAACTACCATTCCATTCTTATCCAACTACATGGAACAACTTGGATAATGAATTTACATCATACCAATCCAGACACACATTCAAACGCCGTGTACATGCCGATTGCATTAAAAAATATGCTGCAACAATTAAATGCAACAATCAAAGATGTCCCGACTGTGTGGTAGCTCGTCAATAGTGTAACCTCCCGTACATATATCGCAATCTACAACCTCACTCAGCACACTCCTACTCGACTTCCAAAGAACATGACACTGACAAGAAAGAGACAAACCATCGAGTAACCAATAAACAATTTATATATACGTATACCCTCCATTATATAATTATATAATTATATAATCCTATAAATGCAACCATTATGTAATACATAATTTCATAGCCGTGCATTGTACAATAAATCTTGACCGCCTATATATGTTAACATTTATTCATCTCTAAGGGGGTGACAGTAAGACAGTCTAGCCTGACTATGCCACCCCCTCGAATATACATTACAATATTTGTCAAATGTATTATGTATTAATTATTATATGTATATTGAAATAAAATATCCTATCCTATCCTATCCTAACGTGTGTTTTCGCTGTCGCCCACGCCATAACACGAAATAACGGATTTGAGTCCGTTATCTGTTTATATCAGAATCAGATACTCACACTATGTACCTATTTCACATTATATATCGATTATGTACCTATTCACATTATATATCGATTATGTACCTATTCACATTATATATCGATTATGTACCTATTTCACATATATATATATCGATTATGTGCGTACTTGCGCGAGGATATGTTGTATATAATCTTATATTTGGATCATTGTTATCGTCATTCTTTTAACCAATCAAAATCGTGCAGTGCTGTCAACATGTCAGAATTGAGGCCATTGAAATTTCCTTGGCTTTTATAATGTGATAATGTTAAAGTATCCGAACTTTCTATGTGAATGTAATGTATTATTACCACTTTATATGGCGTTCTCTATGCCATTGCTAATGTTTTCGGGGCGTTCCAAATAGCGTATTGTTACCAAAACACCGGGCAGCGGGCCGATACAGAAAAGCTCTGGTCATTATCGGCCCGCGGCCCGATAACGGACCGGAAGTTAGATCTCGTTTATTATCACGCGAGTTACGTCGCTTCAACGCAAACCTACCGGCCGGATTCGTCATCTCAGGTTTAAACCTGGTCTATGTAAACCTCTAGGTTTAAACCGCCGTGAGTGAGCAAAATCCGTGGTTTAAACCCGAGACCGCAGGTCTAAGTGACGCATTCGTCATCTCTGGTTTAAACCTGGTCCAGCCAGACCAGTGGTTTAGTAGTAGTGTCTCTGTATCGTCGAGATAATTAAACGTACTTTCCTAATGCGGACCGCCTCGTTTTATTGATTACACACATAAAGCATATGGGGATAAGTTTTTGTCAATTTCAATATTGTTTTTGCGTTTTATAACCTTAAACCGGCAACTAACCATCTAATTCGGCGGACCAGCTAAACCAGCTTTATCGAGGCTAAACTTGAGATGACGAATCCGTCTTTTCTTCATCGCGGTTTAGAATTGTCAAGCAATCAGTCAAAGGGTGGAGCTGTAAATAATCTTGAGTGAGGACGTGGCGATTGCCGACTGGTGTGATCATGTCACAGTTGATTCATTCGCACGCGAGCTTTGCTCAGATATGGACAATTTCCTAAATATATGATTTTTACAACTAACTTGTGGCAATCACAAATACTGGTGTTTTCTACGAATTAATTTGAAGGGTTCAACGTTTTAATTTTGACACCAAAAACGATACTACTGCATGACCAGATATGCTATACACATAGTTTGCAATCCTAAACTTATATTGCAATATGAGCCAAATTTGATAATTTATTTTGATGTAGATCATGCTACTCTGGCTACGCCCATAAATTCCCATAATATTCTACCAGTTAAAAACCTGCGGAACCTTTTTTATTTTCTGCATGACGGGAAATTTATGACATTGAACAAAAAATCAACACATGTAATATATTTCTTTATTAAAAGCTGTCCCTCTGCATGGTTTCCCACTTCCAACAGTTCAGATGCCGCTCATGTGTGCACTCATAAGCAAATTGCATTTACTTGACTGGCCTCTTGGTCCAGGATTGACTCGATTATGGAGACTTTATTCAGCGCCAGTGGGGCTTTGCGCTCATTTTGATCATCTAAAAATTTTAATTAAACTTTTTTTTTAATTAAATTTAAAACAAAATGTTAATTTTATTTCTTTTTATATTCAACTCCTTACACAATTTAACACATTGTTTTAATTTTTTTTAAATTATATTTTCCTTCTTTTTAAATCAAAATGTTTAAAACCTAACGCCGTTATACCACACAAATCACCACACCTAATTTAATTGAAATCGGTCCAGGGGTATTGGAGAACTGTTGCGAACAGACAAACGGACATGCATATAGACAGCTCCTATACTCTTTAATATATACAGATATACATGTAAATACACCAAATTTTGTCTTTGCGGGTGAAGCATCTTGCAGAAATTTATCACAAACAAAGTGATGAACAGAGCGTGAAACTCGTGTTGAGAGACATGACCTTTGTTAAATTGATTTAAACACAGAATGAGATCGGATTAATAGTTGATGATAACGCCCCCAGTTGGCTGTATTTCAGGAACGATAACTCTATCCGAAGTACACGACCTACATTCTCTGCAGTACTCCCGTTGGAGTTTGACCTATATTCTCCGCCCACGCGTCGGTCTATTTGTACCGGTTGGACATGTCCGGACATGACCCGCTGGTTATATCCAGACTTCTCCATATGAATGGTATATTATCTACATGTATAACACGTGATGATCTCGTTGGGGTAGCTTCAGTCTTGAAGGGACACTAGGCTCTCACTGGGGATGATTATTAAAGTGACACTCACTATGGATGAATGTTAAAGTAACACATGGTGCACACTGTGGGATAATGTTAAAGTGACACTCGCATTGAAAACTTCAAAAAATTCAAAACTTCCAAAATTTCAAAAACTTCCAAAATTTCAAAAACTTCAAAAATTTCAAAAACTTCAAAACTTCTCAAATTTCAAAAATCTCAAAAAATTTCAAAAAACTTTAAAAACTTCAAAATACTCAAAAATTTCAAAAAACTTTAAAAACTTTTCAAAAAGAAACAAAAATGAAAAACTTAAAAAAAAATTCATAAATTAAAAAAATATGAAAAACTTAAAAAACTTCAACTTTTTCTAAAATTCAAAAATAATTTAAAATTAAATTAAAATTAACGGTCTTTTAATATATCTAACCCACTGCCACTTCTGAGGGTTCCACACTACACCTGAGGGGATATTGAGTGGTCTACACACGTCTCCTAAACCCTAGAATAAGATCCAGCCCATAAGAAACTCTGCCTCCTGCAATGCCTGTCATTCGAATCTGACGCAATCCCTACTTCTGGCGCAATGCCTGAGTCATTCGAATTTGGCGCAATCCCTACTTCCGGCGCAACGCCTGAGTCATTGGAATCTGACGCAATCCCTCGTGAAACCTACCGGCTGACTCCACACCCATCGGCTAAGCGTTGTATCACATGCTTATTATTTGATCATATCGTGGAAATTCAATGTTTTGTCATGACTCATGAGATATAACCCATATCCACTGAAAAAGGGTGGATATCCTCTATTTATTCATAATTTTTCTTTGTTATCTTTTTTTTTATCCCTCTTTTTTATCTACCACTTCCTGTTTTTATTCGCTCTTCTTTGTCTTACAACTTCTAATCCCTCATAATCTTCGAATATCCACTTTCATCTCCAAGTTTTTGAAAAAATTCCTTGTTTAGTAGCACCTCCAGATGGGCTCTATAGAATTTGAACGAAGCATCCATCTTGGATATTACTCTTTCTATGACTAAATCCGTTAGCACGCTCTACAGATGTCATATAGGTAGCACGCTCTACATATGTCATATAGGCCTCTTCACATCTTGTTTTCCATAATTTATTCATTCCTAATCGCTCCATTGACTGTAACAAATTAAATTACCCCCTCCCCCTGTATTGAGAATACATCCTTGATTATTAATATTTCCTCCGTTCATGGTGTGCATGTTCCTTTGGGACATCTTTGCTAATGTGAAGCCACACCTATTATATATATATATATATATACAACTTTAAAAGCCCGCGAAAATATTACTCATATTATAGACTTCCCTTTGAAGACCTTTGTATGTGACAATGATCCGTAATATTGTTTCTAAGTGACACTGGCCAGTGAAACTGATACTACGGGTATGAACTAGCCAACTTCACATCGTAACAATAATAAAAGGGACACTTCATCTATATCAGTCTCAAAACGTGTTGGTACACATCTGTGTGGAAACTAAAACCAATCACTCTTCGTCCGTCATCCGTACATAATTGTAATATAATTTTCTCAGAAACCACGGGTTCCCTTTGGCTGAAATTTGGTCTCAACATGGGATCAGAAATTATCCATGGAAGACAACAGTGTCCGTGTGGGGAGAAGCTTCGTAGTGTTTCGCTGTCGCCATGGTGTTTGTTTGGGTATAGGCATGGGTGGTGAGTGTGGTTCTCATATGGTCTGAACTAGCCTTTACTGACTGAGGTCATTTAGTGCACATGTCATCACTTCACTGATAACCATTATATGGTCAAATCCCAACACTATCAAACGCAATGTTTCAATAATGGGTTTTCTTAAAATTTTGACTAAATATTGGTTATATTATACGCATCAGCGATCCTTCTTAATAACGCTCTGTATATTTTCAAACGCATTGCACTAAATGGGTTTGGAATAGCCACACAGGAAAGGAGAAACTGAGGTCCTAGGTAGGTCGACTGCATATAGCAGTATATATGGGGTACAGACATGGACAGCAATGTGTTCCTCGTGGCTTCTGGCCTACACATGACATATTAAAGTTAACCACACCCATCGGCGCGCCTTTAATGGGATATGAAGCGCCATACAGGCTCGAATCATGGCCTTCGCCATGTGTTTCTATTTGAACCCACATTAGTAACTAAATAAAATCTTTCTCTCCAGGTTGTTTCACGCCATAACCTTGATTTGGAAAGCTTGAAGGGCTAATTAAGCTTCAATTTAAATCCCAACATTATTTGAAGAACGTATCTGGTTAAACATGTCCACCATAGTAAGCTCATTTAATTCAAAGAGCTTCACACATAGTCCCACTAGTAATGATGTGTCGTTATTTACTGCAGAAATGGTCATATATATAAAATACAACACATTTTGGTCACATACCTTAAAGGTGCACGTCACTTTCGCAAGATATCTAACTGACCATGTATAAAGTGGAATGACATGTCGTGTATCAAATGTATAATCAGTTCCAGTATTTCGTCCATAAGGCAGTTTTGGTTGTAACATCATTGTGTATGACGGTTCATTCATATGATACCTTAGCGGTTGCACACGATACTGTCTGTTGTATTTTATGTCTTATATCATGTATATTACTTGCTCCATGGATGGTAGGAGTATGGCATTGGTGTCTGGTTCTTCGATGTATTCTAGTCATAGTTCATTCATATTATTACTCTAAAATCTCCATTAAATGGAGAAACTAAAGAGCCCATATTATGTAGACTAGTGTATAAATACTTACTTCATGCATTATTTTCATCAATTATATGTATTATAACTCCCATCAAGATAGGCTGTTATACAGAGGAAACAAAGCATGTACCAAGTGACAGTCTGTACCAAGTGGCAGTCTCGTGTCACGAAAGGCCTACTATGTGGACACATGTTCTTATCAAAACGCTCTATTATGTAGGGGGTTATCAACCATTGGTCTGGAAAAGGCATACGAGCGGAACGCGTGTATACACATTTATTCGATGTACTCTTTAATCTTTGATTTCTCTTTATTGTCGTTAATTTATAGCATTATTAGTAGGAATCTAAACTCGCCGTTATATTGAGAAAATAATGCGTCAATACCAGTCAATACTGCTTTATTGGCGGTAAATGAAATTATTGAATCATGTATCGCAGCTAAACAAGCGAGACAACTGATCACAACACAAAAATTAGTAATATTTTTGAAGCCTTGAGTGGTTTGTAATACACAGTGTAAATTTTCATTATTGCTACCATTTAAGGAAACATGCCCCCGATAGGGCTACTATGCGAACACATGTCTATATTAATTTCACATATTCCTTACCGTTCATTCATATATACTCCAAGCTCTCTGTTAATACAGAGGCATCAAAACATTGGTCTGGAAAAGACCTACTATGTGGATGCGTGGATACATATTTACTTGATGTATTCTTTAATCGTGCATTTCTCTTTATTATCGTTCATTTATAGCATTATTAGAAGAAATGTAGTCTAAAATCTCCATTACATGGAGACAATAAAGAGCCCATATGGTGTAGACTAATGCATAAATACTTCATGTATTCTTTTCATCAATTATATGTATTGTACATCCTATACATTTAGTCTTTTATACAGAGGAAACAAAGCATGTACTACGTGGCAGTTTCATATGACGATAAGACCTACTATGTGAACACATGTGCATATTAATTTCACATATTCTTCTCAAAACGCTCTATTTTATACGGGGGTATCAAACATTGGTCTGGAAAAGGCCTGCTATGTGGACGCGTGTATACATATTGACTTCATATATGCATTCATAGTTCATTTCTCTTAATTGTCGTTCATTTAATAGCATTATTAGTAGAAATATAGTCTAAAACCGTCGGTATATGGATAATATATAGCGTCAATACTGTTTTATTGTTGGTAACTCAAATTATTGCATCATGTATCGCAACTAAACAAGCGAGACAACTCATAAATTCTTAATAGTTCTGATGTCTATGGCAGTTCACAGAGTGTATATTTTTCATTGTTGTTACCATTTTAGTGCATAAATTACTGATTTCTGTGTAAGAACGCTGGTCTCCATTGTTGTTATGATTGTGCCTATACCTGTCCATATTCTTAAAGCAAGTACGGTACCTCTATGTGATATGATGTATAAAAATTTCCATTTTCACAGGTAAATCACGTATAAACGCTCTTTAATGTATAGTTAAACTGAGTTTTCACATGCAGGGCTATGTCTTTGTGGACTATATACGTGGTATTCTTCAGTATATACACGAAGTGAATGTGTTCTAAGTATGCGTATCTGATTTATGTATACGTCCGTGTTTCTTAAAGCAAATCCAATACATATTAGTGCGTTATATTATGATGTACATTAAGTGCCCTTTTCACTGTTAAATCAAGTAAAAAAGCCCTCTACTATAGTTAACTATTCAGTTCCACATACGCTATAAGCTCTATGGTGGTCCGGTGTGTCTTATCAATATGCCATTATATGCACGAATGTAATGTGTTCAAATATGTGGGTTATGATGTATACTTTAATGTTAAAGTATATAAGCACTCTTTAAGATATGCATATGCAGAATGTTGCCTCTTTACACTGACAGAAAAAAAAAGGAATATATAATTTTGAATACTACTCTTCATAAAACGTTAGAAAACCATAATCTAACAACTAATATCGAAGAACAATGTAATTACTTGATAAGCATTGTAAATATTTCGTCTGTTTTAAATAAAATGGAAATATTTCGTCTATTTGAAATACAGTTGGAAGCAACAATCAAGTATTTAAATGAAATTTGGACCAAAATCTTATAATTTGAGAAAACGTATATAATTTCTATCGAAGTCTTATAATAAAGGAAGGCTTTGTGCGAATCCATTCGGTCTAATGTGTGAATGTGTTCATCATCGCAAATATAATGATGCAGAAATGAATATTTCCTAGAAAAATGTTAACATAGCTTGTATTTAACCGAAATAATATAGCATTTGAGTTAAAATGTTTCATATTAGGACCATAACGAACCAATGCATAAAAATACAATATTTTGTTTTTCATTCTCGATCAAAATAATGCAGGGTTGTCAATTATCAACAAAAAACAAATACTTTGAAACAAAAACGATGACATAAGAACGAATATCCAAGAGCTAGTGTGAAAATAACCCTCACATTTATAAAAAAAAAAGCAATAAAAATTAAGTTTTCGAGTAAGTCCTTCATAATTATTGAATGTTTTCGTCTATGTTGGATCAAATTTGACACAAAAATCAATTAGCTCACTAACAGTTCGCGCAATATCTCATATTTTGAGAAAACTTTTGCAATTTTAGACAACAATATTGCTAGTGAAGGTGAATATTTCATCCTGGAACTCATGAAATATGATAAAAATAGATGTAAAGACACTTCACGAGACCTCATATCTTTGAGTTATGAACATAAAGTCATCTCATAGTGCCAATGTACCCCATAATTTGGTCAGGAGAAATATGTATTTCATATTTGACCCTTCATCTATGGTAAAAAATGAATTAAGGGACATGGGAGTGGTGTCCTAGACATTAACCTAGAGCATAAATTGACTCAATTTTGCAATTTTAGGCAACATTCTTGCCAGGGAAAGTGTATATTTCATGTTGGAACTCATCAAATGTGATAAACATGCATCAAAAGGCACTTACTGAGCTCTGATGACTTTGAGTTATGACAACAACGGCATCTCATACTCGATTGTAAGCCATAATTTGGTCAGGAAAAGTGTAAATTTCATATTTTATCCTACATGTGTTTTAACAATCAATGTAATTACACCCCATCGGTCGCCTAGACACAGCGTAAATGTTCTCAAGTTTTCAACTGTAGGCCACAATGTCGGCAGTGAAGGTAAACATTTCATGTTGGAACCCATGAAATGTGATAAAATGGATAAAAAGACACTTCATGAGTACTTATGACTGAGTTATGAACATAAAGGGACCTCATAGTGTATTGTAGGTCATAATTTGGTCAGGAAAATTGTATATTTCATGTCTTAAGCTCCATGTGTTTTAAAAATATATTTAATTACAGCCATTGGGTCCCCAGAGATCAATCCACAGTCCATATGTAGTCCATATGCAATTTTATTATTACATTCCATGCTGGAACTCATGAAATATGATAAAAATAGATGAAAAGACACTTTCTGAGGCCTTGGTCAGGAGAAATGTGTATTGTATTTTGACCCTTGATGCGTGGTAGCAATCAATGAAATTACACCCCATGGTATCCTCATATATGAAGCAACATCATAAATGCACTCAGTTTTGGCAATTTAGAAAACATTGTTGATAGGGAAGTTGTACATGTCATGTTGGAACTGGTGAAATGTGATAATAATTGATCAAAAGACACTCGATGAGCCCTGATGGGTTTCAATTATGGTCATAAAGGCATCTGATAGTGTCGATACCACGAGTCGGTTGTGGAAGCGGGCACTAATTAATATTGTAATGAGAAATGGTGCCCTTTATAATTGGAAATGTTCCAACTGACCGGAAGTTTGAACAGATTCGATTTGTAGCCGAAAATCAACACAATTGACAGTAAATACTGGTTGGAAAATCCAAATAGCAAACACTTTCAACTTACTTAGCATTTGGACTAAAGTTTGGGTGATATCCCACCCCAAAACAAAACACTTTCGCCACTTCCCTGTCAGTCAATTTTCCACCTTGCCATATATTATATGCGTCAAAGATGTTCTCTGACTCCAACTACTAAATGTGACCACAATTTCGGAAATATACTGAGGATCTCTAATGAGACGCAATTCGTTACGAAATGTATTAACCGAGTGCACTAAATTATATTAGAGCCGAGCTTTAGCGAGTCTCGAATCGAATTTAGTGGACGATATTAATAAATTTCGTATAGAATTGCGGCGAATTTGAGATCCTCTTTATCACATAATCACATTTTAGCAAGGAAAAGCGATCTAGAAAATTGTTTTCTTTATAACAACCAAAGAGGAAGTAAAGACACATTCAAGAACAAATATAGTTCCATTGAAATATGTCTGTTCATTTTGAAAAAGATTTTCAACACTCTTATCACCCATGTCTATCTCACATTCATCCACTTTTATCACCCATGTCTATCTCATATTCAACACTAAATAACGCAGCAAATTGAATATCATAGTCGGATGGGCCTGCTCTCCTGTGTGGGCTCCGCGTCCATGACATACATACATGTATCTTACTCTTTTATATAGATATAGATATTTACCATGCTACTTCAATATATCCTCGTGCAAATAAGTTTATATTGGACATCAATATTGGCATTGGTTCACATTGGACTTATTTGATATGAAATAGGCCCAAATTGAGCTTATTTTTTATTTTTTATTTAATTAAATTTGTTTAAATCGAAAATTTGAAAAAGATAACGTCATTATAACCTCCGCCAGGGTAATCAGAATCACCACACGAAATTTGGTTGAAATCGGACCAAGAGTCTGTGAACACAACCGGTACAGACAGGCATACGGGATGCACTGCAATATATACGGGACGTACACTCAAAGTCGGCTGAGGTAATTGTCGATATGGAAGTACACCAATGATTAGTCAACTAGTATTCATATGCAATGTTTATTCGATATCACGTCATGTCAATATATTAACCCTTTATTTACTAAATACTCATTGACGAGTAGTTTCTTGAGAAAAAGTTAAGATAATAAGTTCATCAAACGGCCAATATGCATTGTCATTTGCAGAATGAGGTCCCCAGAGGCTCTGGTGAATTCAGTGATGCTACCCCGCATAGCGGGCTAGCATCACTAAATTCACCCTCTGGGGACCTCATTCTGCAAATGCACATAATGACTATGGTAATCGTTCTGCCCTTACATTATTCCATTAGTGTTGGTCTTGTGTCTGCTTATATTTCCCGAACATCTCTCAATGTGAATAATAGACCATTACATGTTATCATTTTTAACTGAGCAGTCGATTATATTCAGTAAAGAAAGGGTTGTTTACAATTCAAACATAACAACTTGAACAAAGAAAATAAATGATATACTCATTGGACATTTTGGTGAACGAGTAATATCGTAGAGGTGAACTCACCATCATCAATGTTATACTTTGTCATTTATATAATATTTGCATGGGTCACGACAAAGCTATTCAAATCAGACGACCAGTGTATGATGTATGTTATAACACGGCGGTCTAAATTGGTATATTCAGTTTGCGTATACCTGCCACATCTTATCTGATCCCATCGAGCTACAGTCGGTATGTATTCTAGCTACCTTCGGTATGTATTCTAGATGAAACAATAATTAGATCGAACACACGAGCCCAGTGACATGATGTTTTGTATGGGACAGATGCAAAGAACGTTGCAATTCGTTTTGAATTTTTGTCAGGCGAAAAACAATATAATACATAACAAGTCGTGTGGACGAGATAAGTCGTGCCCACAAGATAGTGTTTTAAACATAACCCTAATGGCCTTCCGTAATCCAATGATCGTCTCTTATAAAGAGCGTCCATGCGTTTCGTCTCCTCTCTCTCTCTCTCTCTCTCTCTCTCTCTCTCTCTCTCTCTCTCTATCCCTCTCTATCTCTCTCTTTCTCACTCTCATATTGTAGTTTTCCATCGCGAAAACGTTGCCTTTTGTGGGGAAATTCTGTAATTTTCTTACGTTTCTCATTCGTAAAATCGATCATGCCCTTATATTTATGAGGTTAAGCAAACTAATTAGTATTCATGGCATGGGCAAACTGAAGTGTAGCTTAGAGCGAAATAGTTCGTTGGCTTTTTTAAAGTTATTCTAAGCCGACATTGTACTGAATAATTTATAGATGTTTTAGAGCTAAAATGTATATCGTTTTTCTAATTTTATATCAATAAAAGTGAATTATGGACGATAAAAAACGTTCTAAATTCACAATGACGTCTTTTAGGCAGATTGTAGTAGTCTTAAAGTAGTCCTAACCTAATACAGCAACATTGACATAACAAAGCTCTACATTGACGTAATAAACGTAACGTGTATTAAGCTGTCTTTATGTTGGCACTAGAGATAGTGAGCGGTGGATACAAAAACATATATGAAAGCAAACAAATAATTTTAATAATTATAGTGACAGCACAGGTGGGGCGGGCGGGGTTCATTGCACACTCACCATTCACTCTCCTTGCAAACCATAAAGTATATCGATCAGTGTTTATAAATGACATATCATACTACAATAACATAACAAAATACCTTCGGCTGTCAAAAAAATGTATAGTAACATTGCAGCCTGGGTACACATAATATTAAAACAATATATAATGTTGGTGGATTGCTAGCTGGTTCCAGTTCTTGTATTGAGGGTATCTGGGTTTTGAATCATAATTGTTTTTGATTGACTTATCGTGCTATGGGTTTAACGTTTTTGTAAGAGTTCCCCATTCCTCCTGAAATTTCAACAGCCTATCGCCTCTCAAAGCATTCATCGTTTCTATATGAGTTCGGCTTACTAATTCGTTCCTAAAACGCTTTTAGAGATAACTCAATGGGGTCGGTATTTGTTTTATAAATATAGTGCTTTAATATAATATTTAAAATCGTGTTTTTTTATATTGGAGCTCTTTTCTTCCGAAACCCCTAATAATATGTATATTTTGTAAGTTGGATATCTGTTATGTTGATGTTCATCCAACACTGTACCCTTCGTAAAAAGCATGACACTATAGGACAGTTAAAGAAAATATGGGATATTTGTTCTATCATTTGAGATATATTACAGTCACTATAGTAAAGTTAGTAATTTTCATCTTCTTGAGTAAGTGTTTTGTCCCAAAAATTATGGTATTTATGCGGAACTGGAACCATCGCAACCTGGTGTTAGACAGTGATACGACAGTGTGAATGTATATGATCATGGTACTTGAATATTGGTATGTCAGAGTTATAATGCCCATTTGTGTATTGAGGCAGGGGGTTCGTCCCCTTTTTCCATACAGTAGGCCGGGGTGGGTGGATGGTTCAGCTGCGAAAAAAGTCGCAATTTTGTCTTCTTACAACATTTCTGCAATATAATTGCCTCAAAGTGTTCAGCATCATTGTTAAGGTGTGTATGACACTTATGGCAGTGCTTAGGGGGTAGTTAGTGTGGATGTTGGCATGATGCTTCTCAGAAATCCAGATTACGAACCAACTCTCAGGAATTCGTCTTTTACATCCGATCACATTGCAATGTACCAATGCTACTGGTTCCACATGAAAATGAACATTTATGTAGCACATGAATAAACTTTAATGTAAATAAAATGAACAAAGCTATGCATTTATAGCATTAATTTTACTCATTATGCCTGATCAGACAGACATAATTAGAGGCAAAAACATGGAAACCTCATATTGCTAGAAATGATTGAATCCTATTTAAAGCAACATCCAGTGTTAATTTCTGTTTGTTTCATTTAGTTGTATTTAGTGTTTGTTTATTAACACACAATTAAATTTCACATCAAAGCCATATGTATGCTGATAAATCTGATAAAATCCATGGTGTGAGATGGTATAAGATCTTGTGGATCCAGTATTATTTAGCATAAATGTTTTGCAAAAATTTATATTTTATTATTTTGATAAAGTTTTCAGGTGATTACTGAAAATCAGTGGAAATTTGGTAAAATGTTCATATAAGCAGATATAAGGCCAAAGATAAAAGATACTACGCACATCGACTGTCCCTAAAAAATAACCGCTGACCCAGGCTGATCCTAAGCTTTGTATTGATATTTGGAGAAAACGCCTAAAATGAAAAATAAAAAACCACCAATGCACATACATAATGATGTTCCTTAGTTGCAAAACACGTGGTTTCTAACATATCCCTGTGTAAAGTGACCATAAAGTGACAGCTGGATCTCAACAGTTAAAACTCCAGGTGTGGATTGATGGATTCATGGATTGATGGGCATGATTTTGCGATTTTAGTTTCCTGAGAGTGGATATCAGGCCTGTTTTAAGCCTTGGTTGGGAACTATCAACAGACATGGTGGTGTGTATAGGTATAAATATAGAGGTTATCACCACACATGGAAGGGGTATAGCTACATGTACTGTTTCCAAATAAAAGGCATGCTACTAGTAGGTTGGATGTACATGTACTGGCTACCTCCAGAAAATGGGACGTAGTCATCACAATACAAGTACCGGTGTAATGGTGGTACTATCATGTATTATGTGTAAAATTCTCATAAAACATTAGTGACATCAATTTCATACCAAGTCACATAGCCAAAATTATGAAAATGCGGTATGTGAATAACAAATCACACACTTAAATATAAACCAAGTTTGATATTTATTCAATCTTAATGTATATTTCCACTGTGTTGTTCGAGCGATACTTTCCCCACAACATGAGTTGGTATTTTATGTCACTTCGGTCGAGGTTGTTCAATATTTGTGCAACTGGATAAAAAATGAAAAATGAAAAAGTAAAAACAATATCCATACCTACCTACCCTAATTTGTTCACACCGTTAGCGGAAAAGTACAATCATTGTTTGTTGGCATAACTTGTTTACAAGTCAATACTGTCAATTAGTCTACAAAACAACTGGACAACACTGGGTGCAGCTTTAAACGATTCTAACTGTTTTCAGACTGAAATTTATGTTTCATTCATTTTTTCATGCGGTTCTTCTCGATGTTGAAATGACTTAGAAGAACCAGAAACAGAAATAGGGTAACTGTAATACAGAACACCAAGCTTAAATGGTGTGAGACTGCAGATTTGGAGGTAAAAAGGGGGTGGGTACCCGGCAAGGAATTGGAAAAAAATATCTTTTCCTTCAAATAAGGGGGTGGTGGGTACCCAAGAGCCGGAAAAACGTTTTTTCAGCCTACTGTCATGTCACTTCTTTCCGACCCCCCCCCCCCCCCCGATTGAGGACGATTTTGTCGTTTTATCCGATATGAGAATGTAATACATTTTAGAAGGCATAACAACTGCCCGGGAATCAGGGGGTGTGTATTTTTTGTTTTGTATTGTGTTTTGTTAAGCATATGTGACACTTTGATCAACTGCTTATTGATACGATGAATTGTAATAAAGTTTTTGTGTGTTTGTTGATCAAACATAGGTTACAATGGATCTCCAACGGGCTATATATGTTGGGATATAAGATTTTGCGAAACGAGTTTGGTATATTTGATTCATAGCGAGTCATAGACGAGTTGTGAATCAAATTTATCAAACGAGTTTGAGATATAAGGAAATATGTAATGGCTGTTTTTATGATATAATAGGGGTTTAATACGATATGGTATATATCGTTATAAATATAACTGTGAAATCATAATATCGGTATGCCCCATCTCACAAATTAAATAGCCTGGTCGTTGAAGTTTTTGAATCTAGAACAAATCGTTAATAAGCCGCCCCCGGTGTCACCCTGTCGGGCAGAATCTCGGGAACAACATATCCAAAATCCCCTTTGCGGAAAAGTTTCTAGAGCCCTTCGAAAAAAAAGGCCTAAGTATGGATTTTACGTCTAATTTGCCGTTCCTTATAGACTATACACTTGAATGGTAATTAAATTTAAGTTATGAAGATGACAGAAACATGCAACACAACAAATCATTAGCGTTGTCATGGCAGACATATTCACTTCGTATTCAGTTGGATTGTCAAAATCCGGAATGGCTGACCAAATGGTTACCAAAAGTTGTAAAATTGGACAATTTCGCTAAATTTTCGTCTCCTATACGAATGCTGGCGATTGCTAGTAATTGTTTTCATTTTTATGATAAGCTCACAATTGGCTCAGCAAAGTTTGATTAATTTTGGTGCTAAATCTGCTGGGGCAATTTTATACAACCTAAACTAAGACCACGTTCCGTGGGGATATAGTTTGATTGGAATCTTTAGATTCGGTTCGGGATTTCCTGTCCGAAAATCACCAGATGTCGTGTTTAACCTATGCCAAATTTGAATTAGAGGCTGTGTAAATATTACCATCTCAACAACACACCTTTTTGACAGTGCTATATTGTTCTATCTCCACTGTGGACCAATGAATCTATTTATTTTGTACTACGTGATTAAATAAATTTCAGTACTAAACTGTTGTATCTCAGACTTTCAATATAAAGCAATGGAACCCGAGCTTGACAGAGTGCCAGCGAAGTGATTAGTAGCAAATAATACTTCTTCACTCCTAGGTATGAACATCTTATTTCTAGGATAATTATTTGGTTAAAATAGCACAGAACATGGCCTGAATTGGGATTTCGTCACGTTTATATGATTAAACAACACAAAACCACTATAGCACGGAAAGAAACGGACAATTTTACACAAATTGTTATATCTCCAAAGTGTTTTGTCGTGATTACACCCAAGATATATGTTTTGTCTCGGAACTCGTCATATAATAGTATTTTTACACCAGCTATCATACCCCCTGTGTGCTATCTTCCAAAACATAATGAGAATATGTGAACCGGGGGTTGTAACTTTAAAGTCGATTTCCCACAAAAATGAAAATATGGGGATAGAACACTTTAGTTCTGACGCAACGGATTGTATGACCTATATTTGATGCCATCATCTAAGTATTTCCTATATATGTTATGAGTACGACTTCTGACCCCAACATTGACAACAGCAGGAAAATTGCTATGTAATACTGGTTAGCAAATGCTTTATGTACTTTATGTGCGATTAATTATACCATATATCCAAATGCATTACACGACCCGACCCTTATTCCATTCATTAAACCCATTCTCTAATGATATACAACCGTCATTGTATAACACGAAATAGTGCCAGATGTACCCAAATGTATTATTGTTGAGCAAACATGGCTTTTCCGTTTTTCCCTTTGTTTACATTCCGTATGCTACGGACGATGCATGAAGAAGAATCGGTGTCGGTGACTCATATTGATATAGTTTGAACAGGTTATTTCATTAAATTTACGCCAGTCCAAGTGTCTTATTTGTCTGGGACGCGGACAAACGACGCATAGTTACGTGAAACGTCATCGCCGGCTTTATATAGGCCACTGTTACTTTGTTGATTTAGGTATGTTTCATGGACGTTTTGGATGTAGTATTAAATTGAATCTACAACTCTTCCCCAGTTAGTAGCGAAATTTACAAAACGAGTCCAGTAAACTTGGTCTGGACCTCGGTCCACACCTAATTTACTGGACTCTTTTTGTAAATTTTTCTACTAACTAGGGACGAGTTGACGACCCTCTATTTAAGGTATTTCTTTATTTTTACCATTCATTAAGACAATTTGTGTTTGATTGCCAGAGCTAAAAACTATAGTTGTACTGTTCATCTCTTACATGTATAAAGTTTTTCGTTGTAACCTATATATGACTATTTCGCGCTGATGTTCTTTTGTTCTTTTGAATCGTAAATATCCTGTAGCAAAACCTGCTGCTAGTCACCAACAGTCATGTGTTTTACGCCAGCGATATCTCGAAGCGATCTGCTAGACCAAGGGAGCTTGGATCTGAAAATAGAGAAAAATATTTAATATTAAAATTGCAATATTCAACTAGTTTACCAACTCTAACCAGTAACCACGGGCGAAGCGTGTTCTGTCAACAGTTTAAGGAAAGCGTCTTATCACCGAAAATACTGATGTTTTTTAATGTTTCATACAGAGGTTGGATTTTTCTCAAATCGCTCGGATTAGCCAAACACCGCGGAAATGACAAAGAAAAAAAGACGAAATTATGGCATTGGAATCCATGTAAAAAAGGACGATCATGCAGTCACGACCTGTACTACTCAGAACTCTATGTGTTGACTTGTATGAACGTCAAGTATTTATTATAACCAATTACGTACCTGTACACGAGTTGCTTGCCAGTGGTATGGGATGGGGTCTACCTTTGAATATTCCTACTGCACCCACGTCTTTCACCCTTTCATGGCTCCCAATTTTTCGACTGGCCCATGCCCGTTCTAAATTTGGATTAAAATTGAGATGTACCCCATCCTTGAACTTCGTTGGCAAATGGGGTTCCGACGAGTAAAAACTTCGGTTTGCCCCTCTCATAATTTGGGTTGTTTGTTTCAAATCACAACCCAAATCATTAGAATATAAGGAAGGAAGAATATTCAATTTCGAAGAACATGTTTTTGTTTGTTCCTACGAATCCTAGTGATTTAGTTTGGAATTGATAATTTTGATTACAACTGCATGGAGCTACATTTATACCAGCATATGGGTAATGTTGATTCCATCCACCGGAGCCATGCACTAGGAAACAACAACATCAACATAAACAAACCGAATGTCAACCGTGTCCATCATTTTCCGAATGGCATAGCAACCCAAGTCATGTCGGCAATATTTATGATTTAAGTGATGATTATTGTTTAAAGTATAAACCATGTAATGTCTTCACGCAATGCATACTGTGATGTTATAATGAAAAGTAACATTTTGTAGTTTTAATTTAAGTGCAATGACGTTTCCAAGATGGTGGCGCCTCAAAATCAAGATGGCGGCACCTTAAATTCAAGATGGCGGCGCCCATGGTGAAAAGCGAACTTAGTATAAGGACGACAAGCACATGCATTGTTATTTGTCAACATTTTGTTTAAAGACATTTGTCGGTTTGTCAAATAGCTGACACCCAAAAGCCACTTGATTTTTAGAGTTATCCATCTTCATCCCCAATTTGGTCCGAGTCCGTCTTCTCATCGACTTTTTAACTGGCCACTAAAAAGTACTGGTGGTGAAAAATAATATATTTCAAAAATCGATATCTGATCACTCTGAGCTTTGATGGGTGGGTTCCTCGACTCGAATCAAATATTTTTTTTACTCCCGAAGCCAAAGAAATAGTAATTTGCGACCGTTAATTCGGAGTATGCATCATTAAGATAAATGTTAATTCCTTTGTATCAGAATATAGCAGCTGCAAATTAATGAGTTTATATATCATCTATTCTCACAGTTATAACAGGGGAGTTGTTTTCAGGTACATGTAGTGTCATTCTATATTTTATACTGAATAAATGGTATAATAGTATGCGTTTAACAACAGTTTTCTAGTACTCACGCGCTGTGTTGAACAGAACCCGTGTATATCTAAAGCGATAACGGCTTGAACTGTACATTTCATTATATGTCAACTTTGACCAGATTGACCTTCACCCTTGGTACTGACCTTGACATAGTTGTTAGATCATGCGGATTCGTATTTCTAGTGACACATCAGCTCTTAAGCCTTCTGTCGTGAAAAATATCTGCATTGCTGTTAAATCATAAGTCATTTGATGCATTCTCTTTATTTGACAATATACCTTGAACTATTCGTTGTAGTATACCTTAATACAATTTTGTATCAAGTTTCATGTTTCCTCCCAAAAAAAAGTGCATAACTTTTTCACATAATGCCCACCACGGTGTGTTCTCAAATTATGGGGATCCCCTGTCTGAAAACGTGCCAAATATGTTAGTGGCCTGGTTGCGCAACGCTCAGTACAATGAACAACTTTGTTCTGTATGCCAATTAGCTATAATGGAAGTTGAATTTCTCAAGCTCACATGCATGTATGCGCATGACTTGATTATGGTATCCACGATGTCTCAATTGTTGATTAGGGACCGAGGTGTGTCGCACATTATAGAACTTACGCCATCGTCTTTGGATATATAAATTGTATGTTACGATTCAAAACAACACATCAACTTTTTCTAATCCATTTGTGTCAGTTTTACCGAACAGAACACAAAAAAACCTCATTATATTAAGTGTTTCCATCATAACTCCACTTGCGTAATTGATCATGTATTCTGAAATCACCAGCGTGCCGATTGGGTCAGACAAGATCAACGTTCCGGAGCAAACTCCGTGCACGGTTTACCTCCCTTTATGGTTCAGTAAGACAACTGCTATGGGTGACATTTTACCCACATTTGGTGGTCTTCCGCGAAATTAATATATATACAAAGCGAAAAGAGCAACACGTTGCCCTTATTAAATACACAAAATATTGAAAAAAAAAATTGTAATAGCGTACCTTAAGTTTGGAAGTCCCACTGGAACCAAAGAACTATATTGCGAAACGGTGCGATTTGGTTCTCCGATTATTTTATCAACACAAAAGTATAAACATGGACGATATTGTCACGACAAAATTAAAAACAAGTCAAAAACAAGAGTTGTAATTTGCTGCAGGCAGTTTTCATGAGTAGCTTGCGAAAATCGTCAAAAAACTACCGCTCTAATCAGGGGGGGGGGGGTCGGAAAAAAATTTCAGGCACGTATGGCATTTTTTCCCTTTCGATCATTTTTTGTACCCACCCACCCCCACCGCCAATTTATTTTTTCCGTTTTCGGCAGTTTTTTCCGACCATTTTTTGACACCCACCCCCCCTTTTACCACTAAAACAGAAATTTGCGGGGGGAAATTCACTGTAAACAGCTGTATATGAATTTCTGAGCATACTATTTATCATGGATGTTAACATGGACATGTAAATAGGAATGAGTCATTTTGAGGTCATTCGGCCAAAAAAACATGGCTGCCAGCGGCCATCTTGGATTTCAAAATACAACACGATAACTGCCTGCAGTCAGTTTACCAGTTAGAATTACATTATTTCTCTCATTCAAAGTGGTTTTGAAGCCCAACTCATTGCCAAAACACTAAAAAACAAGCAGGAAATGTTTTTTTTAGTTGCGGAAAAAATTGCTTGTTGGTGGCTTTGACCACCCACCCACCCCGGTATACGTGCCGGAAATTTTAATTCTTCTTTCGGTCAATCAGTTATTAGTGCGCGATTTGTTATCAAAGCACATAGGAAATCTGACTTTGGGGCGATCGCTTTACGCCAGTTTATTTGGACAACAGCGCGCTAAATATCGAAAACCACAGACTAGTAGCCAGTCGGTGACAAAGTCAGAAAGGAAGTATGACCGGTGCGCTCTGGTGGTGATTGGTACATGAGAGCATGGTCCTTTGTCAAATGAAACATGCGAAATTGACCACCTCAGCATAACTGGCTGCCAAATTATTTATTTCAATCAGATCAAATACCTCCTTGGAACTGTCCCATGATATCCTTGTTCGAGTACAAGAAAGCTGGTTCCGGACCAATAGCATCAAATGTGCAATATGTATTTTTTCCATTTCGAGGGTCTCTCATGATAATCCAGTGTCGATCATTTGGACATCCGCCATGGTTATTTGCGATATAGAAATTTCTGTACGATACAAGATCCCTGTAGGTGAGAGAAGCAATGTAATTATGTAAGTAGGCATATCTTCTGTTATACATGCGCTTTATTCCAGTTCAATTATGAGAAAAAAAAAAAAAACTTCCCAGTGTCACCTTATAAATTTTAACCCACACCATTACATGTCTATCGTCCTCGACCGCATGCAGTATACCAATATGTAGTTACTACCGTGGTAAAATAAATCGAAATGGAATAAAATATTCGCGTCGATGATTTTGAGGCGATTCTCAGTAATTTGCGGTGATTCTCGGTGGTTTGCGGTGATTCTCGGTGGTTCGCGGCGATTATCAGTGGTTCGCGGGTTCGCGGTGATTCTCAGTGGTTCGCGATGATTCTCAGTGGTTCGCGGTGATTCTCAGTGGTTCCCGGTTATTCTCAGTGGTTCGCGGTGATTCTCAGTGGTTCGCGGCGATTCTCAGTGGTTCGCGGTGATCCTCAGTGGTTCGCGGTGATTCTCAGTCGGTCGCGGTGATCCTCTGTGGTTCGCGGTGATTCTCAGTAGTTCGCGGTGATTATCAGTGGTTCGCGGTGATTATCAGTGGTTCGCGGCGATTCTCAGTGGTTCTCAGTGGTTCGCGGTGATTCTCAGTGGTTCGCGGTGATTCTCAGTAGTTCTCGGTGATTCTCAGTGCATGGTTCGCGTTATTCGTGGTGAGCCGTGGTCAGTCTCCATGATTTATTTTGAATCATATAAATCCGCTCCACGCGAGTTCACCGCCAAAGCAATCGCCGCGAATTTAGGTGATCCACAACGTGCTTATGGGTCCCCCTCTAGTAGATCATACCGTGAATCTCTACTCTGGCGAACGCCCATAGAGATCATATTCCACCAGTACAAAACATGGGAACTTTTTGGGGAAAAGTTTTGACAGGGAACCTTATAACGTCGAAAATATAACGCGGTGAATATATGTCATAGTTATTACCTGGTCCCTAGTAATGGACATCACTGTAGGGGAAGGACTCAAACTCGAAATTGCATGCTTTTCTCTGACTGTTGTGAGCCGATATCACAATAAACATTGAATTAATTACCCAGGATAAATCCATAATTGTAAGCGACACAAAGGAAAATTGCTCACGGAGTCACTTAAATCGTGAAATTTCTAGTTGGGACCTTCACTTACAGTGAAGTATATTGTTGAACAGTCTAAGAAATATATTTCCCGCGATATTCTTTCAACTTCAATACGTTCCCAGGTTTTTTTACTAGTGGAATGTGATCTCTATGGGCGTTAGCCAGAGTAGATATTCGTGACCTGATCTACCCCTCCAGGTGTTGGGTATTTTTCTGATCGCACACTGTTTAAGAACTGCACATGACGAAGCCATGGCACTGACAAGTCAATGTAGGTAAGCGGATGTAAGTCAATGTACGCATATACTCACACGCTATCTGACCAAAGAAACATTGAATAGCTGTTGTCTGCCTTTGGTAAGTCTGTCCATGTGGATTGCTCTAGTTTGTATTTGTCAAACCATGTTGTCGGTGTAGTTCCAGTAATGTCAAATTGCAGCCCAGCGACCATAACAGCACCGACGTACAGCTTGATCAGGGCCTGCATACACCCAAAATAAAGTTTAGTCAAACTTGTTCGGTTATCCAAAGTTTGTTTAATAGTTGGGGCAAATTCCAGAAGTTGGGTTTAATTGTTGGGTTAGATTAGTTTAGTTAATAATCTCTGGTTTTCAGTTGTGCCCCTTGATACAGATTTTCTGGATGTGTGCTCTCTTTGTCATAGTTTCATCTCTGTAAACTCAAATAATTACAGTGGTATATAGTGGTAGTATTATTTGTGTCTTTGGTAAAAGTATTCTTTTCTAGGTTGGTAATTTATTCCCGAAAAGCAAGTCATTGTATGTTACATCTCGTTTCGGACGTATTGTTTGCTATGTCCGAAGACTGGTTTAATTCCATATATTTCATCTATTCAGACGTTAAGATCCGAAATTAATCCATTGATTTGGGATTACTGTTAATAACCAGAACCACAGATTATATTGTCAAATCATATATAATTATATATTGACATATACTCCTGTGCTCTAGTGATGATGTAACTCCAGTCATTAATTCATTTTCATTATATTCACAATGTTGTTTTACATCGTTCATAAAGTAAATGAGTGTATTTTTCACTAATATTTGGCTCAAATTCATCCATTTGTTGCATATATTAGGTTGAGTATAAAGGAGATGGTCTCATAAATGGCCGGATTTAGTATACAGTACCCCTTTAACGGCTCAAACCCAACGCTTACTCGGATTCGGATTCGGACGACCAAACGTTGGGTTAGAGTCTGCCTAAACTTTAGTTATATCAATCCAATGTTTTGATTGTATAATATGCAAATAGGCAGACAAATGCATATTTGTCTCGTTTGGCAATCGTTGGGTTAGAGTCTGCCTAAACGTTGATTATATTCAATCCAATGTTTTGATTGTATAATATGCAACTAGTCAGACAAATGCAGATTTGGCTTCTTTGGCAAACACATACCTAATTGTGTACACCATCATACAGAGAGGCGTTGTCAGAGATTCGTCGTTTGTGGGGAGACGGTACGTTCACATTCTAATCTACAATCACACCTAGATCATGCCATGAATCTCTACTAATGCTAACGCCCGTAGAGATCATATTCCACCAGAACAAAACGCGGGTACTTTTTGAAGTTTTGACAGGGAACCTTACAAAATCGAAAAAGTAACACAGAGAATATATTTCTTTGTTATTATCTATTTCTTAATAATGTACTTCACTGTTAGTAAAGGTCCTAACTCGAAATTTCAGGATTTAAGTGCCTTTGTGAGCGATTTTGCTTTGCGTTCCTGACATTTATGGATTTTTCCCTGCGTAATTAATTGAATGCTTATTGCGATATCGGCTCTCAAAAGTTACAGAAAGGCATGCAATTTCGAATTGGGACCTTCACATATAGTGATGTACACTATTAAGGAACAGATAATCATTAAGAAATATATTCCCCGTATTATTTTTCGACTTTATAAGGTTCCCTGTCAAAAAGTTCCCAGGTTTTGTACTGGTGGAATATGATCTCTACTGGGGTTAGCCACAGTAGAGATTCATGGCATGATCCACAATCACACCCTGCCATTGTTAGATGTTTATAATGAACAGTCTTTCCAATACTGATCTTCCGAGAGTGGTCTTCAACGGGCGAGATCGATTATAAACGATTGCCACATGGGCTGCTATCAATCGTCTCTTATTTTTTGGACACACAAATCATGAAGTTTGCCTTTACCAGATATTATGTTGACATCGGCACAAAAAGCGGCATTTGAACAAGAGGGGTTGGGTTGTACTAACGTCTGGAATTCTAAGCCAAGGGTTTTTTAATGGAATGCGTTTTTTCAAAGTTGGAAATGTGGCATCTAATCAAAGCAAAGGAGAATTGTGCAGCTTTGAACTCTGAGTACGTCACCCACTAATAATTTAGATCCTATAACAACACTATAATTACGTAACAGACACAAGGGCAGACGGACACAATGATATAAACATACCGAACAACAGGCAGGAAATGTCTAAAGAAATTAACAAAACGATCACTCGCTCCGCCACACTGGGATATTTTATCGCTAAGTTTACGTTCAAATAATTTGCTCCAGTGGCCTAGAAAGTCAGGCACACTGTTGATTTCTTTTCATTCCAAACCCAAAACTGGCGGACATGATTGGGTTGTCAACGGAATAATATTCGTCTGAGTGAACATACTACTGAACAACTACGCACTCGGCTGACTGCATGTCAATCAATCAAGTTTATTGTCTATGTAAATCAATAAATGACATTTAGACATCAATTAACATATATACATATAATTTACAGGTTACACGCGTGCGTTGTAATATGTTTCCCCACAGCAACAGGCAGCCTTGAGCATATTAAAGCCGCACACATTTCTTGGAAGTCCAAAAAATGCATGCAGCTCCAATCTACCCACGACTACCAACCACTGTGGTAACACCCTCATTCCCACCACCCTGCCATACCACTTCACCGGGCGCCTTGGTGGAGCACACCCCGCTCCACGCGAGACAAATGCACCGCGTGGAGCGGGGCCCGATCGGCCCAGGCATCCCTCCGCGGCACCGCAGAGCTGGTGCACTTTTACTGACCATCTCTTATTTTCCATATATCTGGCGAAATATTCTGATTTCAATTAAAATTAAAATAAACTTTAGATGAGCCTAAATAGTTCATTAATAATATAAAACACGGTATTAAAATTAGTTAATATCACTAGCATTGTCGCTGTTGGCATTGATTTCGATAGCTCACGGTAGATATAATGTATCGGCACAGAACTACACGCCTCTAAGGCCCGTTCCAAACGACGGATTTTTGTCGACTCGAATCTAATTGTATTAAATCCGTCGGTGGTGCGTCTGCGGTCAATTTTGTTTCAGACGGACGCATCTTTGTCGCGTCGAATCTAATACATCGTTCCATTTATTTAAAGGTGCACTCTATGTTACCTTCACAAAATGGTCACGCGTAGATATAGAGGCCTAAATATACCGGTATATTATACATATATATACTAAAATACAGTATAAATTATGTATAAATATATGCGCGACTGCAGCGCGAATATATGTGCATATGTATATGAGGATGTATATAGTACATATAGTTATATAATATAATATAATAGGCGCTACAAATAAATGTTAGATCGTGCAACCAATTGCCATATATGTGTATACCATGCATGTAAATACAGGTATACAAGAATTATTATAAATCAGAGACTACCACCCCTGCCCTTATAATAAGGAAACCCGGAATATATGAATTATTATAAATAAGAGGTTACCACCCCTATACCCCTCATAACAAGTAATGCCGGTATATATGAATTATTATAAATAAGATCAGTGGTACCACCCTACCCCTTATAATGAGAAATACCAGAATATATTAATTATATATTATAAATCATAGGCTACCACCTATATATCCTTTATAATATAAGGAATACCGGTATCTATGAATTATTATAAATCATAGGCTACCATCCCTACCCCTCATAATAAGTAATACCGGTTTATATGAATTATTATAAATCTGAGGCTACCACCCCTACCCCTTATAATAAGGAATACCGGTATATGTAAATTATTATAAATCATAGGCTATCACTCTGCCCCTTATAACAAGTAATACCTGAATATATGAATTATTATAAATAAGAGGTTACCACCCCTTTACCCCTCATAATAAGTAATATCGGTATATATGAATGATTATAAATCAGTAGTACCACCTCTGCCCCTTATAATAATTAATACCGGTAAATATTAATTATTATACATCAGAGACTACCACCCCTATTCCTTACAATAAGGAACATCGGTCTATATGAATTATTATAAATCGGTTGCTACAACCCCTACCCCTTATACCGGTATATATGGATTATTCTAAAACATTGATACCCATATCCATTATAAGATGTGAGTCAGTGACATGCCATGTTCGTTGAGGAATCAAACTACCAAAATAATTACAATTTGCCCAATGTTACCTAAGCAATGCTTATAGATATATCTTTCTTTATGACAAAGAGAGCGTGCGACAAATGACGTCATGTGGGTATTTCCTCAGATAAGGGGAGCCCCCTCATTATTATACCATTATCATATCATTATCATATCATTTGCATTCGTTCTTCGGCAACTTTCGGCTCTTCTCGTCACATGTATTAGATTCGAGTCGTCAAAAATCCGTCGTTTGAAACCAAGACGGATTTCAGACGCATCACCGACGAAGATTCGTCTGAATTGGACGGAGATTCGTCTGTGGTGCGTCTGACACGGATCTAATTGTTTCAAACGTCGCATTTTAGACGCATTTAATACAATTGTGGGTCTGGTATTAGATTCGAGTCGACAAAAATCCGTCGTTTGGAACGGGCCTTAGCTACCTCTTCACGCCCCTGTTTTCATTACTGCTATTTTTGGCACATTGTCAAATTAGATCAGGGACCACATAAGCGCACGTGCAGATCATGCTGAGCGGGTAACCTTGACACGATGACACAGTTAGCCAAAAGGCAGTGACCGACTGACGTGTTCATGAATTTGTGATTTATTTCTGGAGTTGTTCGGTAACATTTAAGGAGTGAATGGAGTGTTAGCGATATGCGGTGGGTTGACACTAACGTAATAGTTTTCGAATGTAATGGGATTCCAGTCGGTTCTTATGACAGCTACATTGCAAGGTGACCCTTCCAGACAGTGATAGCTTGTGTGGTGATTTAGTATACCCAGATATACCATTTTTGATCTCTGTTATATTCGGTATTGTGTGGTTATAAAGCATCCAATCACACCAGAGTATACTATATACGTGACTGTACAACCCACAATATTGTAACAATACAGCTCTACACTGCATGAAATATGGAATTTATCATAGTAATAAATCCCTGATAAATGTGTGGAAATGTCAAATTTATTGGAATTTATCTTAATGATAAATGTCGATAAATGTGGGAATTTATTTAAAATTTATTGGGATTTATTAAATAATAAAGTTCCGAATTTACCAAAAATTTATCAGGGTAATAAATTTTGATAAATGTCTAATTTATTATGTGATAAATATGAAATTTATCTACATAAATCAGAAATTTATTAAAATTGATTTGCACATTTACCATACTGGAATGAATGCTAGTTTAAGAGATGTGATGTCTGGGGAAAAATAAGTTGTCCAGCCCGCAAGAAAATTAGACATATTGCCCAAACTTGGACGTCAATGTTCGTCCATCGTGATTTTGTGAGATTTCATCAATATCCCTATTTGAATTCTACTCCCACATTTAGGCACCACCACCATTTATTCATATTTATTCACTTGAATATTAATGTGCTACCCGCAGTGCTCAATTGTACTGTATTTGCCAATGTGAGGTTAATTTTGGTAAATTTTGGATTCCCCAGCCCCGACTGTGCTATGCAGCCCGTATTGTAGTTGTGGTAGATGCAGTCAGATTCTTGGCTAGGACAAGGACTCCAAAGTGTCCAACATGTAGCTGTAGTCGAATATCAATGTGACGTGAAAAGGTAAACAAACGCCATTCCCGAGCCCCTCCCTTCTGGAGAAGTTGCCGATATATCAAGAAACAAAAATCGGGGTCCCGACCTCGCTATAGATAATATTCGATGAATCTGCCGGATTTATCACTTGAACCGCTGAGATATATCCACGCTGTGGGGAGAACCTGGTAATTAATTTTGATGCCATCGGAAAGGGGAACATTCCCTCTGTATAACTAGATATTTCACGAGCCCCTCCCTTCTGGAGAGGTTGCCGAGATATTAAGAAACAAAAGCCGGGGTCCCGACCTCACTAAATTTACAGAGTCCATATGCTATAGATAATAGTCGATGAATCAGCGTTAGCAACTTACCTTGACATCATGTCGGCACTGATGCAAAGTAAGGATGTGTCGTTTCATCTCTCTGATGAGCACACATTTCGGAAAAAGATCACACCAATTGTAAAAGTAAATTTACAGACGGAGGGCATATACGATATATATTATGCATGTACACGAACGCTATAGATTATCACTTGAAACACTCGGATATTGTGCCAAGACAAACCCCGGGACACGACTTCCTATCCGGGAAAACGGACAGTCTCTGAGTCGCGGGGGCCGCTAGATTACCACACATATCAGCGCCCCTGTTGACTACACCAAGATTGCGAAATACTGGACACCGAAACAGATTAGTGGACATCTATGCAGTACCCATACCCGATACATACATAGGAGGATAATTGGGAAGTAAACAGAACGATTTTGGGATTAGCGCGACCAGATACTTCGCTAGGAAAAGCTATTGTAACCTAACGCAGCGCGAGGCACAGGGAGAAGAGTCTGACGAACACACAGGAAAACTACCCCGCCTGGTTAACCTAGGAACGCCCCAATTAACGTACCATGAAATGCGAACCGAGCCGGAATAATACTGTTCCTGTATTTGAACGCGGACGAATCGAGACCCGACACACAGTTCTAACCGACTACCCAGCCGTTACCAAGACTTCTCGGACGCCAAGAAGACAGCTAGGATCTCTAGCCGGAAGCATGGATAGGAATACAAGGTAACACATTATGATCTTGTATTCCAACACACCAGTGATGCGCCGGCGAAGAAGAAGAGCAGACGACAGGAAGATAAGCTCAACCGTAACTCAACCGAGTAGATGACAAGCAGACACGCCCGACCCATGAAGACGGAAGAAGACCCTAAACCGAGCAGACGACAGGAAGATAAACTCAACTAGGAGGAACCCAGATGCAGATGATTGAACATTATTGACTTTGTTGTAATTAAATAATCAAACCGTTCTGATAGTCTTAAGAGTTATATGTACCCGTATTGGCACAATATATTATTCAGTAACAACGAACGGTATGCGTTGCCATTTAATTCTTCTATAAAATACGGATACAGCCGGGGGGGGTCGTGCAAACAAATTCCGACACAAGGCCGGGGAGTGGGGGGGGTCACAGCTCCTGAAAACACGTTTTTCCGGTGTTTTCCGGTGCTTGCAAATTTTTTTCTTTTGCCTTTTTTTGACCTAATTACAAGCTGTTTAGCCTATATAATGATTGTTTTGATGTGTTATGATCTAAATAACACCTGTAGTGTACACACAAGATACTAGGTACAGTTATCTGTGGTCAGGTTGGCCTCAGAATGTTTTGATTATTTGGTCCCTTCTAATACTAAGTAAACCTTCGTGAAATTTTTAACTGCGCTGGCCCACCTGGGTTGGATAACCAGTTGGTATGAAAATATATTATAATGAACTCTAAAGACAAATAAACCACATACACATCAGTAAGTAAAATAAAATATCACATTACCACTATCTGTGGTATCAAACTGAAATCCAACTCTCCAATTAAGTCTGATATGAAACTGAAATAATGTGTAAAATAAATTTAGAACATGCCTGTTCTCTAATCTATAAACATGTTTCTGGCACAAAGTTACTAATACTATAAAAGACAAAAGTGCTACAGTGTTACATACCCAATTAGTAATGAACAGACATTCACATGGATCTCTATCAGTCTCAATAGCATTTTCTTAGTAAAACATGACTGTCTTTCACTTGTGAAATAATGAGATATTATTTATTTATATGCGCTATTCTACAACCATTTAGCTATTGTTAATATTAAAATGATCCATCTAACCACGTACACTTCATATTGTACAACAGGCAAGAAACAGTTTGATAAGTGTCTAGTCTGAAATACTTGGGTAATTTTGTACCAGAAAATGTAACCAAAGTTTCTTGTTAAACTCATTCATTTCTTAATCCAGATTAGATAAAGATTTTGTAAGTCACTTGCACAACGATAATTGAAACTTCACCTGAGTTTAAATTAACTTAAATAATTCTTCAATCAGCTTCAACGTTTTTCAAAATTCAATTTAGAAATGTTAGTTGAACGACATCGATGATAAAATGAAAATGAATATATCTGATACATTTTGCATAGAAAGTCACTGCTACATCTGCCTCCATTAAATCCAATAAGATCGGAGTGGATCGTTCATAGGAAACTATATTAATACCACCCAGTCAAAACACTTATAAGGACACACTTCCAATGGAAATATATAGGACATACACTTTATGAAATACTGCATAACAAAAACAGCTGAACTGTCTGATCAGCACAAGCAATACACTCATATGAGATTTAAAACATTTATCTAGAAAACCCCATCTCAACCTGGGCAGCATATAACTTTCCGGTGTGTTGTGTGTTTACAACTTCAATTTAACTAGCAACTTTAAAAAATATATAAAGTAAACACGAGTGCATTTCATGGATAAATGCACATTGCACAAAGTCCAGTGCAAAGTCTGGAATAAATAATTAGATAAAATATTTTGTTTAAGTTGTTTCACTGGTTGTGTCAGCTGGTTGTGTTGAGTTTTTCATGATAAATGTTTTTAATCTCATGAGTGTATTGCTTGTGCTCATAGTTATAATTTATTAGTATTTGAGTTTAACTGGTGGCGAAAGTACACCAAAGTTGGATGATGCTTGAAAAAACAGAATGGTCAAATTACGAATGACTGATAATTATTATATATGTTCATTCTAATTTAACCATTCTCTGTTTCTCAACATCAGCCACCTTCACTGGACATTCTACACCCTGATGTTTTTGCCTATAATGGCTTTCCAGCTTGATAAATTTAATTCAAATGTGACTGAAAAGGGGGGGTCCCAAAACCATGAGTGGAAAAAAATATTTGTTTTGCACAAAGAGGGGGGGGGTGGGGGTCCAAAGTGCTGCAAAAAAAAAATCAGCGTTGTGTATGCAAATTTTTTCCTGCCCCCCCCCCCCTGGATACAGGGTGTTTATCTGGTCTGCACTGGCAGAGGTACCATAACTTGAGGTTACGGCTTACAGTTATGGCTAATGGCCTAGTGTATTGGAAGTCCAATCTGGCAGTAACATCTGATGACTGCGTAGGGCATTGACAAAAGTCATATGATGTCACGGATAATGACCGCGGTATGGATGTTTATTGATAGTGTATTGAAAGTCTAGACTGACAGGGCTCATATAAGGTCACATGTAGCTAATGACCGCAACGTGCATGCATTGTTTATTTGTAGTTTATTGCAACTGAAGTCTATGATACATTGTTGGTTATACGACAATTATTGTTGTATATTACATGTATAGCCAATATATATGCTATTTAAAAGCTGTTAACCGTTTGCAAGCTGCAGTCATCATATCAGTCTAACTAAGCGTGTTGTCGGGGCTATGCTCTGCTAGTCTTGAAACTATTTTCATGGCGTGTACCCGAATATTCAGTGTATACGCTAAACCGTCATCTTGTTTGTGTGTTATCGTATTGGGAGAGGGGCTTTATAAGTTGCAAAACTTGTGCCCCAAATCCCTTTCGTATTTTTAAAAAATACAATTTGTTTCAAGTCAAGTATTCAGTGTACTCTACCCGACCGCTCAATGCATGCTTTGACGAAATATTTGATAACAGAACAGGGTCTTGACCTTCAAGTTCACGTGTTTGAATTATTATATAACTTATAAAAGCAACTAGAAACGAATTGTCCAAAGTTTCCAACTACATCTTTTACATATTCACTAGCCTATATATACAGACGACTGTAAAATAAGCAAACATCATATAAAGAGACATGAATATCGATATGCAACCTCAAACAAAACTGCATGAAGTTTCGATGCACCAGACAGGACTACTCCCATACATTGATGTTCACGTTACACGTTATTACCTTAACCTCTCTATTTATAATGAATATAATATAGACATGAATATCGATATGCAACCTCAAACAAAACTGCATGAAGTTTCGATGCACCAGACAGGATGACTCTCATACATTGATGTTCACGTTACACGCTATTACCTTAACCATAATTCTTGTCCAAAAATAAGGTGGTATTCAAACCGCACTCACGATTCTGTGACATCGTAGTCTATCCTACGATGGGCATATATTGAAATAACAAGACTTGATCCAAGTTTAAAGAGTTTATATCAAACTTTCCATTTTGTTTTTAAATAAAGAGCGTTTATTATTTAGTACCAGCGATTCTGATTGCTGATCACCAAGTGGTAACATTCTCGACACATGCACACACTCAATTAGATTGGATTGATGAATTAGTAGTGTAAAACACAGACCCGTGGGGGGACTCGGGGGTTCCAAACAGCACCTAGCATTTGCTGCGTTTGTCGGTAGAATGAGAACCCAAATGACGCCAGTTTGAATACCTATGTCATGATGATATACCCCACGAGAAATATTTGTCGACAGAACATACCGTTGATTCATTTTGCGAGCATAACTCTTGTCCGAAAATATGGCGTAAAACACAGAATACTGATTCAGACCTAAACTTGAAGTCCGCCGAACAGACATCGGACGGAACGGACGTATACATACAGATGCATGGATGGACACACAGCTAGACGGACGTGCAGGTTGACAGGCGGGCAGAGGTGCGCCAGTATAACCTATTCCCAGTTGAAATCGACTACAATAATCCATTCATAGTACAATCTCATTCTACAGGTGTTCAGTCCCCCTTCCCTAACAATTACCCCGCGCGCCCCTGAGCCACTCCACTTTGACTTAATGAATACAGCAAACCACCTTTGCAAGTTAATTCACAACACAGTGTCCAATAAATCTTTCTGATATCACAACAACCATATATAACATGATAATATATAAGCAGCAACTGCTTTCAATTTACTTGGTTAGATATGACGTCAAAATGGCGTCCACGTGGTGAAATATCGTATATAGTATCTCAAATTATATTCTGTGATATTCATTGACTTGTTTCACAGTAATAAAAACCCCGTTGGAACTGATCTTATGACACACAACAGCTCAGAACATTTGGTGAGGTACCCCCGAATCATTGAAGCAGATGTACACGTAATGCCTATTCCAGGGCAAAACGCGAGATTATACCGCACGCAATTTCACCATTTGATTGATGAGCCTTATGTCAGAGTGCTATTTTTTGGACAATTATTACCTTGTTTATCTACATTGATTTTACCTGTATCAGATATTCGTTTCTATAGTATTCGCATTAGGTTCGTTTCGTTGTTAGATTAGGCTTTCTCGAAATTACAATATTTCTTTGTATTAATCAGCTGGCTATTCTTATGCAACTTGTTAATTCTTGCCCAAGCATGTGCTCATTAATTACCATTCATCGCACGTATTCTTAGCTTTACTTTTAATAATAACTTATTTGTCGAACTGTCAATGCCATTGTGGTGATCGGATAATTTATAATGCAAATCTGTTAATCTAATCATGCGTCATTAATTCACACCTGTTCATGCTTTGTATATAAGAATTTGTAAAACTATGATATGGCATTTTATGTTTTGGAACTCCAATATTCACTCACGTTTCACCTATTACAACTGGAGTTCCAATTGTTTTGGTGGATTCCAACTATACCGGAATGTCCGTATATTTCTATTGTGAAAATAAATGCTAATTCCCCAGAAAGACTCAATCTTGATTCAACCCGAAATCAGCTCTATCAAATTGGTGAGAGAATCACGAGGCAGTGTTGCTATTTCCCCAACTGCAACGCAACTTTCCCGAATGAAAAGAAGAATGACGCAACCGATACCCGAAAACATCATTGACATCCTGAAGACGTTCGAGTTTCTGAACCATCGACTCGACTGGAGCCTAAATACGGAGAACGGAGACGTGTCGCTCTCACTCAACTGGAAGAAGGTAACACGAAAATGTAAGTCTGCATCGAACCTACTCAGAGACCGAATTCGCATGGAGGATTTTATCCAAAAGAAGGAGAAGATATCAATTAATTGTACCAGTGTAGCTGCGACACAGTCATATATGATCGTTTCGGAATCTGTGAGTACACAAACTCAAGTTATTTCAAAAACTGATATTGGTATCACGGTTTCGCCATCAACACCTAGTGTTAATAGTGCTATCCAAACGATACCGGACTCCGTAGTTCAGAAACACGATTCGTCAACGGAGCAGCTTTCGGCATCATTACAATTCCAATCTAAAATCATCGACATCGTTCACAAGAAAGAATCACCGACAGCTAAACCTCTTCAACATTCCCAGTCAGTTAAGGTGACTGAAAAAGTTGTTCGAAAACGGCTGCACAATGACCAACCACAATATCTTATCAAATGGAGAGGACTCCCAGCAACTAGAAACACATAGGTATATAGAGATGATTTGGACTTTGAAGCGATGTGCTACATATCTGAATACCCAGCAATTAAGATACCTGGAAATGTAGTACCAAAACAGATGCACATAAGATTTTGAGTCAGTGCGCCGCGGCCTTCGAAAGCAGATGAAAAAAGTAATTTTGAACACTCATTCGTTCTGCATGCAAACAGAGAAATTGTGGGACCAATTTCACCTGGAGGAGAGTGTGATGTCAGAGTTCTAATTTTTGGACAATTATTACCTTGTTTATCTACATTGATTTTGCCTGTATCAGATTATCAGATATTCGTTTCTATGGTATTCGCATTAGGTTCGTTTCTTTGTTAGATTAGGCTTTCTCGAAATTACAACATTTCTTTGTATTAATCAGCTGGCTATTCTTATGCAACTTGTTAATTCTTGCCCAAGCATGTGCTCATTAATTACCATTCATCGCACGTATTCTTAGCTTTACTTTTAATAATAACTTATTTGTCGAACTGTCAATTCCATTGTGGTGATCGGATAATTTATAATGCAAATCTGTTAATCTAATCATGCGTCATTAATTCACACCTGTTCATGCTTTGTATATAAGAATTTGTAAAACTATGATATGGCACTTTATGTTTTGGAACTTCAATATTCAGTCACGTTTCACCTATTACAACTGGAGTTCCAATTGTTTTGGTGGATTCCAACTCTACCGCAATGTCCGTATATTTCTATTGTGAAAATAAATTATAATTCCCCAGAAAGACTCAATCTTGATTCAACCCGAAATCAGCTCTATCAAACTTATACCGAAGTCATAAGTAGTTATACCATGCACGGATTAATCGTGGATTTAGGAATAGTTTATATCTTTGTTCAGAGCACATTGGGCCGAATTTGCTGGCTTGATAAGTCGCAATATGCGTTAACAAAAGCTGAAGTATGCTGAGGCGATACGTATACCCAGCTCGACTCTGTGAAAAGTTGTTCCACTTTAAGTATGGGTACGTCCATGTAGATGTACGGTTATGTGAAATGCGAAAATCGAGCCTTAATATTGGTATACATCGATTTACATGAATCATCATATAATAATGAAATTTGTATATTCGACAGCCTCCATTTCTGTGATGTATTCATCCCCACACTGTCCAATCGGCTCGCGGAATACCAGTGTGAACGTCGGAATACCAGTCTTGTACAGGAGAATACCAGTGTTTTTAAGCGATATGATGGTACCATAATTATAACTGGACGGCTAAATAACATGACAAAAGACAATGGAAAGGTATAAGCGATCCATTTTACATTTACCCAGTGGAGAGGTCACATGGTGATGTTCAGTTCGACTCTTGGCGATCTGGCCTTTGTTTAAAGCAGAACAATAGGGTCTACAAACTCGTAGGATGGAGGTCAAATTTTGCCCTAATCGGTATTCTAGTGCGTTTTGTTTAATTCCTGAGCATAACTTGCGGAATTTTTTATAAAATTCCGACAGCGGAATCTATTGGAAAAACGTGCACATCGAAATCACTGGCGTGTATTAGTTGGAAATACACGAAAATAAATCGAAACGAGGGACGGTGATCACAGAAAATGGCACGACGAACTACCAGTGCATGCCAACGAGGGCTACCAGTGCCAAATTTTCTTTATATGGTAAGTTATATCGGGTATATGTCGATAAACGCTTCATACAGAGCACCGGGCACCCGAAATGCCTCACCATTCCCAAAATAACGACAAAGTTGATCTAGAAGGGTAAATATGTGGATCTATAATAGGAAAGTACGAAACTTCAACTATTATACGTCGATACTCAAAGTTAGTGTAAAATATAGAACAAATTTCATGATGTCCAGGTCAGAATATGGCGTTTTTGTAGAATTGTTCTTAAAAATATTGGGATACGTCAGTTTAAAGACATATTGTGTACTTATTCGGGTGCGTGAAACTGATAAGTTAGCATTAATGTGCTATGCCAACTGGAGGGATGTAGCATTCTACTAACATAACCGAAACTTCAAGCAAATCAACCGTACCGCTCCATAGAAAACATTGTCAGAACTACGCTAAATTGTAAACATTTACTACTCGATTCGGGACGCATCTATCGGCGATAAACTAACGAAAATTATTTCGTCGTCGACGGTCACTGCATGTAATTAATATATAAGAATGACGATATGTGTTGTCAATATACATATAATATTTGTAAACATAACTACTTTGAATAAGATTGTTCTCCATTTCTATTTTATCACCCTACCGGAGTGTTTCATATCACTTTAAATGCAATTTTCCGAATGGTGAGTGGCGAATAAATCAATTGCTTTAAATATAATCCGGGTGATTGGTTGCGACATCTATCAGTTATGTTGCCTTGCTTATATGTTTATATTGTTTATAAGCAAGTTGATTTTTTCTCCAAAAAGCCTGTATCCTGTTTTCCAGAATGCCGTTGTCTCCGCGGAGTATCTCATTTGCGTGGTTGAATTTAGGGAAAACCACCGAACTGTCTCGATAAATACACGGAATGAAATGTTCTCCATCGGGAATTTTCCTTTAGCAATCAGATCGAAAAAAGTTTTTATGTCTTTCAAGTATCCAATTCCCTTTAAGGCGGTTGTTGCTTTAGCTGGTATTGAATATCCATCGTGCCTTCCTTGTTGAAAAAGCACTCTCCTTGCTGGGATGATCCCGCGGTTATAGATCGCTCTCTTAAAGGGCGCCCATGAAAGTTGCTTGCTGAGCACACCTGATTGTGAACCCGGTGTTACTGGCCCAGCCACATCTGGCTCCGCATTTTCACTATCGTGTCCGTTTCCGCTGTCACGTTTTTTTTCTTCAAATTCTATTCTCTTCCTCTTGTCCCATTGATTGCCACGCTTTCCTTTTCTGAAAAGAGAAAAATAAAGAGAAAATTAGATATGCATAAAATAAACCCCTAGATTTATCCATATGCACACTCAGTCATAAAATATATCAATCTATTTGTACACGTATCCACAACATACGTCAAATCACCACGCATCGATCAACCAAACATAATCCAGCCAACCATCGACTTGCCAATCACTCACTGATTCATCAGCACAGCCATCCAACTCATTCTCCCATCACTCCAGCTCAGAAACATCATATCCATGCATTCAACAATTAATATATTTGACACCAGTCCATCCATCGATATATATATTTCATCTTTAGTTAAGACATCCAATACATCAAATAATGACACACAAAGATCCATGCATGCATACATATATACGGTAACGCCTTAAACTCGACGAAGAACTTAACATATAGGCAAAGATATGCATGCCCCATAATATCAATTACTTTCTAAATTTTGGGAACAAGTCTACCCCACAAATGCAACATTTGCTGGGATAATTAGAAATATAATTCCATTATGAACTAGAGGTCAGATTCCATGGAATCAGATATACTTCCATGGTATTCCATCCCATCCCATGTGAGTGTTATGCGTATATGTGTGTTCCCCTTCGTGCGAATGCATATTGGTGCCTTACGATCCGATGGTGGACTTGCATTGACATTTCTAAATTTAATATATATTTTGGTACTTCTGTCTGTCTGTTTGTTTGTCTGTCAGCTATGGCAGGGAAAACTGCTGGACGGATTTTGACGAAATCTGATAAATGTGGGTAATTTTGCCCAGGGAGTGTTTTGGACGGGTCGAATCGTGACCCCGACCTGACATTGGTCTTCAAAAAGGCATTCGAAGGTCAAATCGGGTAAAACCGACGGATTTCCACGAAATTCGATACCTAGGGGTACTTTTGTCCGGGGAGTCTTTTGGGCGGGTCAAGTCGTGACCCCGACCTGACATTGACCTTCGAAATGATCAGTTCATGGTCAAATCGGGTAAAACGAACGGATTTCGACGAAATTTGATACCTAGGAAAACTTTTTTCCGGGGAGTTTTGGACATGTCAAATCGTGACAATAGGATAATTTTACAGTAGAGCGGACATACCTATATAGTATATCGGTGAGAATATTCATGCATTTGCCTTGCTTCTTGATAAGTCCGTTTGAATTTGCGTCATGAATAGAGGGTTTGAATTTGAGTAATATATATCACCCGTTACAACGTAATACGCTACCAGGGTTAAACCGTTCAATATAAATCATTAAAAAGTGTACTAATCTTGCGTTTAGATACTACTTATCACATCCACTCATCGAAAAGTTTTTATCTCAATATATGATTTTCGGAGTAATTTTCCCCATTTGATCTTCGGTGGAATTTTCCAAATCTGAACCCACCCGACACAAACACTCCCTTGAGCAGATTTGCGTTTATATTAGAGAGGTCAAATTTTGGAGGCATACCTACAGTATACCGACTTACGTACCACCGCATTAAACTCGCTGCTACATTAGCCCGTTTGGATTTGGGGCTAAAAATCGGCTAGTGATAGACTACACAAGTATACATATTTATGATATATAGCGTTGTCACGAGTAAACCGTTCCATCTGAAAATTAGAAAATCGCCCTCTGGATGCGCGTGAACACTAGCTATCAGATGTACTCGTCAAAAAAAATTATCTCGATGTTTGAATTTCCCCCCTTTGCAATTTTCGTGGAATTTTCCTAAAGTCTCAACCCACACTGACACGCATTCTCCGTTGGGCATGTTACATTTATAGTATAGCCGTCAAACTACTAGGACGTACATAAAGTATGTTAACGTACCTGCTACGACATTATCTTGCTCTTTAATCAGCCGGTTTGGATTTGGCGGGAAAAATAGTTGCAATATTTCCGTATCCCGTAACGCGGAAAGTCCTGGGTAAAAACATGTTTAGGCGGTAAATTCGACTCAGGATTACTCGTCCGATTCGGAATATGCAATAAAAAATTGAGAGCTCTGCACTTATAAAAAAAAAAAAATAAAAAAATTCAGTTTATTCATACTGGTGTATAGTGTGTGCCTATTTATGGGCGGTAACTCCGCAGGGAAAGCGCGGACACAAGTTTTGATGCCCGTGGGCAGTAAGGGCATATCGAGGTGTGCATACGGTCCAATTTTCGATGCTCTGCTCCTTATAATTTCCGAAATAGTAAAGTGACATTTTTTCATATAAAGGGAGATAACTCAGCTGGGTAAACGTGGACAATATTCGTTGTATGCCGATAGGTTAGAACTCATTGACCCCAACATATGTACAAACTTTCAGTTCGATAATCCCCATACTTTCAGATATTAGGGCGTTGCAAAAGTGTCGAGTATAATAACAAATAATAATGAAAAATAATCGTAAAAGGGCCATAACTACGTCAAAAAACATTGCGCCGAATTCCGGATACCATTATATTTAGTAGACCTCCGATGCCTACATTCGCTAGAGATTTCGCGTTCCTACTGCAATTAGTTTCTGAGTATTTCCAAATAAACGGAAAACGACCCCAGTAGAAAAACAATATACTTCCTTGGTTACACCATGGAAGTATAATAATAGGGAAAATCATGATCTGAAAGAATCGCATTTTTGGGACGGAAATACGAAGTATGTTGATTATATGTTGTTCTTATCGTGTGAGTGTTTATCTTATGTGTTTGTAAGTGACCCCACCCCTACCTCGAAATTGGGTAATGGGATTGGGAAATTATCAAACCCGGCCCAAAATGCGAAGTTTGAGGGCCCGTAACTCAGTTATTTTTCAATGGATTTAAAAATTGTTTTCAGTAATGTGATCAGCTCCTCACATAGATTGTTTGTTATACATTTTGTCTGATTCGGAGACGGATAACATTTTGGTTATTGGAAAGAATATGGGTCCAGATTCAAATTTTGAGGCCCCAAATCTCGGCCATTTTTTAACGGATTTACAATCTGTTTTCAGTTTTGTGATCATCGTATATGGTAGATGTTATATTCCAAGTTTCATCTGATTCGGAAAAGAATAAAAAAAATGGTACCCCGGACCGACCTTCCCCTGACCCACAACACTGAACCGACACTGGCAAAATTTGGCACACCACGTGCTCTCTTCAGACCGCACGCACTGGGATATCAAATGACATCCTAAGTTCGACATCTTCGGAGGAGATATGTTCACAAGCACATGGGCCCAAATTGCAAACTTTGAGGGCCCGTAACTCTTGCATTTCTTCTCGGATTTCAAAAATCCTTTCCGGTATGAGTTTGTTTTCGTTCGGGAAATACATAAACTTAAATATATGAATGTCAATCAAAATTTTATTTTGCAAACAATTTGCCCCCACCCCAGTGTCAAAATATATGTCCGACCCTGTCAAAATTTCCTTCTCTGACTAAACTGACAACGGTCAACACGACTATGAAAACCACATGCAGTTATCTGGAATGATACAAGAGGACAACAGAGTACAATCAAATAGAGGTTTGCCAACTATGGGCGGTAACTCCTCAGGGAAAGCGCGGACACAAGTTCTGATGCCCGTGGGCAGTAGGGCATATCGAGATGTGTATACAGTCCAATTTTCGATGCTCTGCTCCTTATAATTTCCGAGATAATAAAATGACATTTTTTCATATAAAGGGAGATAACTCCACGGGGTAAATGCGGACAATATCCGTTATGAGCCAAAGGCATAGAACTCATTTACCCCAACATACTTACCAAACTTGAGTTTTCTAGTACTAATACATTCCGAGGTTTGGGCGTTGAAAAATACTGTAGTATAATAATAATAATAATGAAAAATAATCGAAAAAGGGCCATAACTCTGTTAAAAGATATTGGACCAACATCCGGATACCATTATTTTTAGTAGACCTTAGATGCCTTCATTCGCTAGAGATTTCGCGGTCCTCCTCCCATTAGTTTCTGAGTATTTCCAATTAAACAGAAAACGGCCGCAGTAGAAAAACAATATACTTCCTTGGTTACACCATGGAAGTATAATAATAGGATCAATCATGAGTGGAAAGAATCGCAGTTTATGGACGGAAAATATGAAGTATGGTGATTATATGTTGTCCTAATATGTGTAGGTTGATCTCAAGTGTTTGGACGTGACCCCACCCCTGCCTCGAAATTGGGTGACGGGATTGGGAAAACATCAACCCCTGGCACAAACTGCTAAGTTTGAGGCCCCGTAACTTCGTCAGTTTCCAACGGATTTTAAAGTTGTTTCCAGTTTTGTGATTTGCGGCTGACATAGATTGCATAGTATAAATTTCATCTGATTTGGAGACGGATAACACTTTGATTATTGGAAAGCATATGGGCCCAAATTCAAACTTGTACGGCCAAAATCTCCGCCATTTTCCAACGTATTTACGATCTGTGTTCAGCTTCGAGATCGGCTGATGTTGCAGATATTATATTCCAAGTTTCATCTGATTCCGAGAAGAATTAAAATTCGGCACCACGGACCACCCCTCCCCAGACCCACAATAATGAACCGACACTGGAAAAATTTGGCCCACCGCGTGCCGTCTCCAGTCCGTACGCATTTTCGTATCAGATGACATCCTATGTTCGATATCTTCGGAGGAGATGTGTTATCAAGCACATGGGCCCAAAATTGCAAAGTTTGAGGGCCCGCGATTCTTTTAGTTTTCGATGGATTTTCGAAATTCTTCCAGTATCTAGATCGGCTGATGTTGCAGATGTTATATTCCAAGTTTCATCTGATTCCGAGAAGAATAAAAATTCGGCACCACGGACCACCCCTCCCCAGACCCACAATAATGAACCGACACTGGAAAAATTTGTCCCCCACCGCGTGCCGTCTCCAGTCCGTACGCATTTTCGTATCAGATGACATCCTATGTTCGATATCTTCGGAGGAGATGTGTTATCAAGCACATGGGCCCAAAATTGCAAAGTTTGAGGGCCCGCGATTCTTTTAGTTTTCGATGGATTTTCGAAATTCTTCCAGTTTCTAGATCGGCTGATGTTGCAGATGTTATATTCCAAGTTTCATCTGATTCCGAGAAGAATTAAAAATTGGTACCACGGACCACCCCTCCCCAGACCCACAATAATGAACCGACACTGGCAAAATTTGGCCCACCGCGTGCCCTCTTCCGTCCGCACACGTTGGCGTATCAGCTGACATCCAAACTTCGACATCTTCGGAGGAGATGTGAGCACAAGCACATGGGCCCAAATTGCAAACTTTGAGGGCCCGTAACTCTTGCATTTCTTCTCGGATTTCAAAAATCCTTTCCGGTATGAGTTTGTTTTCGTTCGGGAAATACATAAACTTAAATATATGAATGTCAATCAAAATTTTATTTTGCAAACAATTTGCCCCCACCCCAGTGTCAAAATATATGTCCGACCCTGTCAAAATTTCCTTCTCTGACTAAACTGACAACGGTCAACACGACTATGAAAACCACATGCAGTTATCTGGAATGATACAAGAGGACAACAGAGTACAATCAAATAGAGGTTTGCCAACTATGGGCGGTAACTCCTCAGGGAAAGCGCGGACACAAGTTCTGATGCCCGTGGGCAGTAGGGCATATCGAGATGTGTATACAGTCCAATTTTCGATGCTCTGCTCCTTATAATTTCCGAGATAATAAAATGACATTTTTTCATATAAAGGGAGATAACTCCACGGGGTAAATGCGGACAATATCCGTTATGAGCCAAAGGCATAGAACTCATTTACCCCAACATACTTACCAAACTTGAGTTTTCTAGTACTAATACATTCCGAGGTTTGGGCGTTGAAAAATACTGTAGTATAATAATAATAATAATGAAAAATAATCGAAAAAGGGCCATAACTCTGTTAAAAGATATTGGACCAACATCCGGATACCATTATTTTTAGTAGACCTTAGATGCCTTCATTCGCTAGAGATTTCGCGGTCCTCCTCCCATTAGTTTCTGAGTATTTCCAATTAAACAGAAAACGGCCGCAGTAGAAAAACAATATACTTCCTTGGTTACACCATGGAAGTATAATTAGAACGTCTTCCCTATTTAATGATAGACTTATTTGCAAATGTTAAACATTAGTTTAAACTAACTGTTTGAATCCAATTGATATGGAACTAACTCAGTGCCAATACCGAATAAAGGGAAATTTAAACTCTTGTCAACTAAATTGTTACTTTATGTTCCACCAATGTTGAGTATCGCCGTACTTAAAATTTCGAACTTTAATATCTTAGACCCACACATGTACCATTCTAGATCGATTGTGCCCAAATTTGATCAGGGGATGAGACATTCCTATAGCTTAAACCGAATCTAAAACGTCCCCCGACATATACCCGATATAACTTACCATATAACGAAAATTTGGCACTGGTAGCCCTCGTTGGCATGCACTGGTAGTTCGCCGTGCCATTTTCTGTGATCACCGCCCCTCGTTTCGATTTATTTTCGTGTATTTCCAACTAATACACGCCAGTGATTTCGACGTGCACGTTTTGCCAATAGATTCCGCTGTAGGAATTTTATAAAAAATTCCGCAAGTTATGCTCAGGAATCAAACAAAACGCACTAGAATACCGATTAGGGCAAAATTTTACCCCCACCCACGAGTTTGTACACCCTATTTTTCTGCTTTAAACGAAGGCCAGATCGCCCAGTGTCGAACTGAACATCACCAGGTGACCCCTCCACTGGGTAAATACAAAATTGATCGTATATACCTTTCCAATGTCTTTTGTTGTGTTATTTAGCCGTCAAGTTCTAATTATGGTACCATCATATCGCTTAAAAACACTGGTATTCTCCTGTACAACACTGGTATTCCGACGTTCACACTGGTATTCCGCGAGCCGATTGGACAGTGTGATCCCACAAGGTTTCCCAGCGTACAATCTTTTTGATGCACGATAAGGCATTTCTGGTGGTTCTTAACTTTTAATTATGTTCTGTTACAGTTCTGTCCTGGTATTGGCGGACTGTGACGTTCGCACGTAATTGGTACAATGTCATATCACACACACATTCAAAATTTAAAGGACACCTCATGCGTTTTGTGTTACGTGGACTATGCTTATGAATGGATGATCACAACTTTAATATGTTTTAAATATACATGTAATTTATAGACTCCAATATGATAATCATTTTTAAATATTTAAATATGCATGAAATTTACAGTCTCCAATATGATAATAATTTCCTCTACACGTGTGGGATAATCAGTATTACCCAAATATTATATATCAATATATTATATATACTAATTCAACATCACCTATACATATATAAGCATATTATATGAACCCCAAATCCATGTATGTTACTATACCATTAGTATTATTATGTATAGCGTATTTGGTGATCGGAATATAGGTACAATCAGTGCTTACACTATCTATGGAACTTATCTGTATCGAGAGCAGCGGTCAAATGAAGACGGGAACTAATTAACAAAGTTTATCGTGTGGCTTAAAGACACGGTTGGCCTTGGCGGTGGGTATCCTGTGAAAATATCTCCACCCGTCAAAAACCGCCACAAACTGAAAGAACGTAAAAATGTAGATAGACTTTGTCCGTATACAAATAAGAAATATCGCATAAACAGTATGTTATGGTCATATGTTTGACCATTGTTATGTAAACAAAGGCGTAAAAAGTTACTTTTCTGGTGTTTGTTTATATTATGATGGTAAACATAAAGAGCGTTCTTTGTTGGTGAATACCTGATATGGAACTAATAAAGAGCGTTTATGCCATTTGCGTGTGATTAGCCAGTAGCATTGTGCTGTCTTCTGTAACACAATCAGGCTCTTGCTTAGGTAAAATATAGTAGGTCTTTATGCTGGCATGCTGTTTACGCGATGGTCATGGTATATATGAACGGAACTGTATGCGTTTTAATGTTTTTCTGTTTACGGTGTTTGGAACAAATATGAATATTTTCGACAATTAAGGCCGCACGTGCCTTTAATATATGGGTTCTGTTGAAATATAATCGGGCTATGGCATCGTGACATTGGTTAGGAATGCCATTTATAATTGTGGGTAGTTGAAACATAAGTGGAGTTATGGCAACGTGACTTTGGTCAGAAATACTATTTATAATTGCGGGAGGTTTCTAATGCGAAACGCATCCATGTATCACGGTCATCGTGACATTCATGTCTTCAGAGAAGTATTCTCAATTGTACAGAATTATAAAGGTATATGTCGCGTTGACCTGAAGTTAAATATTGGTAAGCAATCGCCATGAGATGGCGTTTGAATATAATTTAATGCTTTGATGTTTCGGGCGCATTGCGAGAACAATAAAGAGCGTTTCATTATTTGGCGTATATATCATGCATTTATGCTGTATATGCGTTGGTGATTTGGTGTGTCTATTCAGTGAGTTTAAGAATCCGTTTTGGTCGCTGAATAAAGTAAAGGGTTTGCTTTGTGCAGTATTTTTAGTTAACTTTATAGTTAAAGGCATGCTATGCGCTAAGTTTACCGTCTGCGTATGTGTTAATAAGTTGGTAATTTTATTATTGACCTGTATATATATGACTATTGTCATCTTCAATTGTTGTCAACCAGAAAATATTGGTTGTGACTCTGCGGTCTGTTGTGATATAGGGAAATATGGTAGTGTATATATGCGTGTAAATGTATCTGCTCCTAACAAGGACATTCGTGAATAGCATATATACATCGCGTGTGTGTCTCGCAATGCTTATATGATACGCATTATGTACAGGTATATATAATAAAAGTGCTGGGTATGTCGCCTACTTGCTATGGATCATTGGTTAAAGTTATCTGATCAATGCTTAACAGTTAAGTGTATTGGTTAATATCACTGTAACTTAGAAACATCTTCGCGTCATGTTTGATGGTTCGACATGAAATAAGTGTCCTTGTGTTCGGCGTTCACTATAATGATGCGTGAATTGGTATTCGAGTATATGTTCGAGAATATGTTCGAGTAATGCGCAGGCTTGCTTTCTGCAGTGTATATCAACTGAATTGCTCTCTCGATTCGAAAATTTCTGACATGAAATCTACTGGCCAGTTAAATTCCATAGAAATTTCGGTGTACCGTGCTTCAGAATATAAATACAATTCTGATCATTTTCATAGCCATTATGCGTCAGCGAACAAATGCGAATTTGTTTGCAAATGTCAATTTGTGTGAAGGAACTATATTTGTCCTTCTATAGATTATTTCATGAGTAATGAAATTCAGTTTGACTGCTAAAATCTAGTTCACAAATGACGAATTGCTGCGTTAAATTTGTGCATGTGTAAGACATAGTTTACCCGTCCATGTCATCGTGACCTTAATATTGGCCTGTCTTGTTTCGCTGACCTGTTGGTCAGTGTATGTAAAAATAGGTTCTCATGTTTCTCGAACATGTGCAGTGGCTCGCGTGAGTCATCATGCTAGCTCTGTTAAACTCTGTGAAAAATTTCGTGGGTTAATCTGACCTCTGGCTATGCCGCTAAAGCCATGGGTTTTCCTGTGTCTAAGTAATTCGATCTTATTATGTTTCTGTAAATAGATTGGGTTTCGTTTGATACCATCTAGCGACGTGCAAGGTTTCTGTAGTTGACAGGAAACGTTATTTATATACATGGGTCTGAGGGTGTTTTCCGCATGTTATGCTGACCTGAGTGTATGCTAATGTAACATGGGTAGTGAGAAAGTTTACTCTGTGTTTCTCATGTACATAACTACAATAATGGTCTGTGTCGTCTTTCTCGCTCTCTCGTACTTTCTCGTCCGTTCGATTTCTCATTTAGTAAATATTAATTATTAGTTTGTTTCACTAATGTCTCCGATTTTTGTTAGAAAATTTTAGTCTGATATTTGAAAGATATTTTCTGAATCTACTTGTTTTAGGTTGCCTATGCTGAGTTGAATTACAATTCTGAATGGTATTCTTTGCTTGTGTTTCTGAAAAAACAAGCGTTTTAATATTTTGACGTGGTTCATTTCCCTTAAATATGGGTTTTTTTGTTTCGAATTTGTTTTCAATTTTAATGTTAATGCTTTCTGATAGCGGCTTGCTAATTTGGGGACCATTTATTCCCGATTTTTCCGTGGGTTTTGTTTAAAATTTATTTGGCAATTCTTTCAACACGTTTATGTGTTCCGGTTCAGTATATGAATAGCTAACTGTCTGACTATCTGAGTTCAGGGTATTCGTGCCTTAGATTTTCGGTTTTCAAAGATGATGCGGTTCTGTCATATCTATTTGTCTGAAAATGGGCAGTTCCTCTGTCGTCTATTGCGGTTTCAATAGAATAATCACTACTGTTTGAATATGTAATTTGTTCGCAATCTGTTGTTCGATTATAATCAGTCTTTGGGCACACTTTGGACCTGCTCTGTTTGGGATTGTGTTGAACCGTTTCGGTTTATTTCGGTTTCAACAGAATAATTGCCATTTGAATAAGAATGTTGACCATAATCAGTTGTTCGGTTATAATCAGTTTTTGGAGATTTACACTTGGGTTTTGAACATGATTTGGGTCTGCTGCGTGTATTTGTTTGGAATTTTGTTGCATTTGTCTGATCTATTTCAGTTTCAATAGAATAATTTGAATTTCCGTCGCTTTGAGGACTGTTAAGTTCTGTGGAAGTTTGAAAATTGCGCATTTTGTGTGCAGATCTTAAGATATGTTTCATTTCGGGGATAGGAATGTGATGTTGGTCATTAATGTCCTGTTCAGAGCGTTGAATTCGTTTGTGTTTGCAAATTTATTGAATGCATGTTCATCGCTTGATTCACCATTTGATTCATCGTATGATGACATTGATTCTGATGAGGATGGGGGTACGGCAAAATGTTGTTTCCTGGTGGGTCGGGTTGTATCTGGTTTGGGAACTTTCCAATCGACATGTGCGAGTTTAATGTTTGTTAAATATACTCTTTTCCGTATATTAATTAACTGATGTTTAATGATAAACAAATTAGGGGTTCTTTTTTCAATTACAGTCCAATTTTCGGACCACGGAAGTGAGAACTTATCTTGTCTCGTAGATGGCCGATAATATACTGAATTCCCTATCTCTATTTCTGGCTGTTTTGGGTTATTTTTCTGTGCAATTTTCTGCTGCGCTTTATTTTGTGAATGGACTAGTCTGAAATATTTGTGTTGGTTTTCTAGCATGACCTTTGTAAAGTCTTCCCCATGATATGGTCGTCTTGGCTTTAATATTGAGTCAATGGGTAAGAGGGGTTCTCGTCCATACACTAGGGAAAATGGTGATAATCCCGTTGTCCGTAGAGGGTGAAAGTTTATGGCCGATGTAATTTGAGGTAAGAAGCAATCCCAATATTTGTTTTGATCATTGATTAACTTAGATAGGACTGAATTCAAAACGGAATGGCTTCTTTCATTTTTGCCATTCGCACGAGGGTTATAGGGAGATGTTGCGACGTGATGAATATTTGCGACGTGATGAATATTTCTTGCATAATTCTTGCATACTGTTGCTCAAGAATTCTCCGCCACAGTCCGTTTTTATTTTAATCATACAGCCGTATGATTTTGGGATTATATAATCACATATATATTGTATAACCGTGTTTGCTTCTTTATTCGGGGCTGCGATGCAGTCAATATATCCAGAAAAAAATGCATATAGCTGTCAAAATATATTTATTTCCACTCTGGGCCTGTGAAATCAAAGGCGATTTCACTGTGTGGATATGGAGGAATGCTTGATGGTAAAATGGGTGCCTTCTCGCGTTTCATATTTCGTAGTTTACACAATCTGCGTTTGCTGCAAAACTCATCTATTTCTTTAAACATGTTTATCCAATAATATCTTCGTTTTAAAGATGTCCAAATTTTGACAGTTTGAAAATTACCAGTGTCATTATGGTACTCTTCCTATCACACTTTACGAAGCTGATTAGGTACAAATAGTCTAAATGTGGGTTCGTCGTCTGGGCTTGATACGAAATAGAGAACGTTGTCTCTTATGTGATACTTTCTATCTAGCTTTGGAGATGGTTAATTTAGATTTTAGTTTGCTGATAATTTCAACAATTTCCGGGTCTTTTGATTGTTCTAAATCTAAATCAAGATAAGGTAATGCAACTGCTTGATTCTCCACGTTTGAATCCGTTGATTCGGGTTCCCATTTGGCAAATTTTGCAAGGTTTTCTATCTTATCAGTATTTATGACGTCCACTGCGTAAGTTTTATTATTATCGTCTATGTCGGATAAATCAGAAACTTGTGAAATATCTGCGTCTTTTTGCAATGGCATTCGAGATAGTAAGTCGGCTATTTGATTGAATTTTCCCTTTATATATTCTGTTTTCAAGTTATACGACGACAGTTCAAGCGCCCATCGTTCAAGTAATGGATTTGTCTGATTTGTTGATGTGAGAATAAAAGATAAAGATCTATGGTCTGATCTAACGATACTTTCTGCTGCCTCGAGATAAAATCGTAATTTACGGATACTGTAGTAAATTGCGTACATTTCTTTTAATGTTGTGGGCCATTTTAACTGTGTTTTATTCAGCTTATTTGAGATGAAATAAATGGGTTTAAAGTTTTCAACATTGTCTGACAATTTATCTTTGGGTTCAAATTTCTGACACATTATGGCGCCAATGGCTGAATTTGAACTATCAGTGAATAGGTAGTAAGGTTTATTGGATCCGGGAATGCGAGCCATGGAACTGCTGTGAGACTTTCCTTAAGAAAATTAAACGCTTTCTGATGCTCTTCTGTACAAGAAAATCGAGCATATTTCTTGGTCAAATCTGTGAAAGGCGATGCAATCTGTTATATATTCGGTACGTGGGCTCTATAAAATCGTAAAGTTCCTATGAATGCTCTAACTTCTTTAACATTTTTAGGTACCGACAATGCACGGATTGCCGCAATTTTCTTTTCGTCTGGTTTGTAACCGTCTTTACCGATAACAAATCCTAAATATGATACTTCTTCCTTGCAAAAAATTCGATTTTGAAAGTTTAATTTTCATGCCGTGCTTATTTAATCTATCAAATACGATTTTCATGTGCTCTAAATGTTGAGATTCGGAAACACTGTGTATGCATAAATCATCGACAAAAACTTTGACAAAGTTTAGACCTTCCAGGGCATTGGCAATTGCTTGGAGCCAGTAAATAGATGAATTTATGAATCCCATTGGGCATCTTGTATATGAATACGTTCCCATAAAAGTTGATGTTGTCAACTTTATTTGGTCATCTGGTTTAACTTTTAGAGAAAAGAATGCAGATGAAATGTTTAGGGTTGAAAAAATTGTAGATTTGTGCATTTCCGCGAATAATTCGAGAAGTTTTGGCATTTCAAATTTCATGGGTTGTGTAATTTGTTTGAGTAAACGAAAGTCTGTACATGGTCTATATAATGGTTTTCCGTGTTCATTAGTTTAATTTTTCGGGATTAATAGTGATGGAAATAGCCATGAACTTGCCTTGGCTTTTTTCAAAACTCCTGTGTCCACTAAGTCATTTATTGCCTCTTTCATCGCGGGACGTAACTTTAATGGACAGGGGTATGGTTTACGCGCTACAGGTGCGTGGGTTCCGGTATTCACGGAGACTTCAATATCCTCGCATAAACATATGTCCCTTTCCTTACTTGTGAATAAGTCCCGGTAATCAGCTATTAGGTTTTGTATTTCATTTTGAAAGCAAAGTGGCACTTTAATTTCACCGAGTTCGATCTGCGTTTCTAACTGTGGTTTGTGTTAATGTGTAATATCTGCTCTGTTTCAACTGGTGTTACGCGGCCCAAGATACATCCTTTCCGTAGATTAATATATTTGTTTGTTTTGTTTTGAATCAATATTGGAATTTTATCATCATGAGCTTTGACAACTGTATCTGAAACTTCTACTCCGGGGTTTTCGGCTAAAAATCCACTTTCAATTTGATTAACACTGAGCAATTCGGAATTAAATAACTTGGTACCACCAACGACCTTTCCGTTAGTGAATATGCCTGTCTGTGGGGCCAGAATACAAGCTGCATCAAGTCTGATTAGGCTTGCTACACATACATCATTAATAAGTGGAAACATTGTTCCGTTTACTCTGAAACTCTTTGGCCGGATTCGTCATCTCCGGTTTAAACCTCAGAGTTTAAACCTGGTTTAAACCTACATTGGCGGTCCAGCCAAACCGGGTCTAAGGGGGCGTTTTTGTCATTCAGTTACCAACTAATTGACAACTCGATTTGGTGATATGAGCATACTGTCAAACTACCCTCTTACCTATCGGACCAAAATACAAGCCGATGTAATGGTTATTGACATGTCACAAATCATCGCGAACGCGTGCACGATTTATTCATTGAGAAATGAGTGTCGCTCATGGACCATTAATCCGATCTCTTTGTGGGTTTAAATCAATTTGACAAAGGGCATGTTTCTCAACACGAGCTTCACGCGCTGTTTATCACTTTGTTCGTGATTGATTTTCTACAAGATGCTTTACCCGCAAAGACAAAATATGGTGTATCTACATGTATATATTAAAGGATATAGAAGCTGTATATATGTTTGTCCGTTAGTCTGTTTGCAACTGTTCTAAAAATGATTTAAAAATAAGAATAATTTAATTTGAAATAAAATGAAAAAATTGTGTTGTTAAATTGAGCAAGGAGTTGTATCTAACAAGACACAATATTTAAAATTTATATTAATATTTGTTTGTTTTCAATATAATTAAAAAAAATGATCAAATGATCAAAATGTGCGCAAATGTGACGCAGGTTCCTGTCACACGAAGGGGCCGCAGGACCCTCTGACGCTGCATGAATAACGGCTCCATAATCGTGTCAATCCTGGACCAAGAGGTCAGTTAAGTAAAAGCAATTTGCTTATGAGTACACACCAGAAGCGGCATCTGAACTGTTTAAAGTGGGCAACTATATAGAGGCACAGTATTTAATAAAGAAATATATTACATGCGTTGCTTTTTTTCAATGTAAAATATTTTCCATCATGCAGAAAATCCAAAAGTTCCCAGGTTTTGAACTGGTGGAATATTATGGAAATTTATGAGCGGAGCCAGAGTAGAGCTTTGTGGCATGATCTACATAAAAATAAGTTATCAAATTTGACTCATATAGCAATATAAGTTTAGGATTGCAAACTATGTGTATAGCATATATGGTCATGCAGTAGCATGGTTTTGGTGCAAAATTAAAACGTTGAACCATTCAAATGAATTCGTAGAAACACCAGTATTTGTGATTGCCACAAGCCAAAAACACAAGATAGTTGTAAAATCATACTGAAGGAACGTGTCAATATCTGAGCAAAGCTCGCATGGGAATGAATCAACTGTGACATGATAACACCAGTCAGCAACCGCCACTTGGACACGCCCTCACTCGAGATAATTTACAGCTCCACCCTTTGATTGATTGTCTGACAATTCTAAACCGCGATGAAGAAAAGACGGATTCGTCATCTCAAGTTTAGCCTCGAGAAAGCAGATTTAGCTGGACCACCTAATTAGATGGTTTAGTTGTCGGTTTAAGCTTATTAAACGCAAATAAAACATCGAAATTGACAAAAACTTATCCCCACACGCTTTATAGGTGTGAGTGCTTCTCGTTTATAAATTTCCAATCAAAATAAGGTCGCTGTCGAAATTATTGATTTTTGCAATCAATAAAACAAGGCGGTCCGCATTAGGAAAGTACGATTAATTTTCTCGACGATACAGAGACACTACTGCTAAACCACTGGTCTGGCTGGACCAGGTTTAAACCAGAGATGACGAATGCGTCACTTAGACCTGCGGTCGCGGGTTTAAACCACGGATTTTGCTGACTCACGGCGGTTTAAACCTAGAGGTTTACGTAGACCAGGTTTAAACCTGAGATGACGAATCGGGCCTTTAGGTCGAAATATATGCGAACATTGTTTGATGACAAGAAATCTCTACCCAGGATTACACTACGGCTGAGCGATGTTATGACATAAAAATTCTGTGTTAGTTCAATGTCCCCTAATTTTATATCTAATGTTATTACACCCTGCACGTTCAAATTGTCGCATCCGGAGGATTGTACACTTACATAAGTTTTTCTTAGTTTCGGTTTGTTTTTCAAATTCATATAAATGTTATAATTAATACATGACATGTCGGCTCCCGTGTCGATTAAAGCTCGCGTTTTAATGTTATAAATCTTGATTATGGTTGAACACGGGGTCTGACTGTTCATTCCTGCTTGTACATCTTCTGTGTAGTCATAGTTACTTAATTTGAATTTTGGAGTGTCTGGTTTGCGGGCCTTATGCTTAGTTATGTTAAGTTCCTTTTGTTTGTTTGACATCACATGAATTTTGTTTTTAGAATCGCAATCAGTATTTTTCTTCTCATTGTGGGTTTCAATTAATTTTTCATCTTTGGAACTGTCAAATTTACTGAGACCTAAGTTTTTATTTACACAATTATTAGTTTGTTCGCGTATAATTGGAGCAATTTGGATCTTTATAGGATTATCGTTACATGTATCCAACTTTGAATGAAATGAGTTGAACCATTCCGGATATAATCTTACATGTTGTGAGTTAATTCTTTAATGAATACGTTGTTCTCTTAAGGCATAAATGACGGCGTTATCGATTGAATCGAAGTCTTCGCGCATGATCGCAGCTCTTATTTGTTCATCGGCTATGCCACTAATAATTACATTAATTAGTTGTTTTCTGATAGCTGGGTACATTTTGTCAGGTCCAAATGCTTTATGTGCCATTTGGTGTATTCTTTCGGGAAAAAATTGAATACTTTCTGCATTGCCTTGTTTTAATTTTGATAATTCTAGGAACGCGGTTTGTGTTTGCTATGTTTCTCCAAATATTTGGAGAAGATCATGTTTGAACAATTTCCAAGTTAAGTGTGTTTTATTTTTGGTGTAATTTTCTAGTTGTCTTTGGATATATGCTGTTACGTTTGTGTGACTAGTTTGTAAAGCTATGTTTATAATTTCGACATCTGTCGAGTTTGTTATATATGCACATTTTTCTATTTCTGCTATCCAATATTCGAAATGAAGAGGGTTGCCATCAAACGGTTGTATAAATTTTGAAAGATAATGCGCGTTCTCAATGTTAGCTTTTGCTCGAATTGCCTGAGTTTGGATCTGAATGGATTCGTTGAATTGGGCTAGCTGAGTATTAAAAGTTTTGAATAATGTGTTGGAATTTGAATTTTGTGAATCTTTGTCTAGGTATGATTGAAAATCAGGGTGTGAACACATATTCCTAAAATTTTGAAACGAAAATTTAGAAAGTGGTGGCAATGAGGAAATTTGTGTGAGCTGTCAAAGGAGTATACGAAAATGATTTTACTCACCAACATTCCACTATGAATATTTGTATGAACAATGTGAGTCTGTATTGAACGAAACAATGTCAGTTTGTGTTTTCTGTGAAATGTTTATATGCGACTGGAACTGGTCTGCAAAAGCGTGAGTGTAATCTACAGTGGATGAACTTATATAGCTATAGATGTATGTAATGTTTATAGCTAGATAGGCATGTGAGCTGTATATAGTTGAAGAAAGTGTGTCCAAAGGGTTGAGTCGTCTATATCGGAGAAGTATGGTATGCGGTCCTGTGTGTCCAAAGGGTTGAGTCGTCTATATCAGAGAAGTATGGTATGCGGCCATGTACGTAATGTGTATGTGCGATGATGTTCCTGTGGTTGAGTTGAAATTGTCCGATGCGTTCGTCTAGTGTGTAAGGCTGTATTTCCGTAGTTGAATAGCGGTTTGAGATTGTGTGATACGTTCGTCTAATGTGTAATGCTGTATTCCCGTGGTTGAGTAGCGGTTGGAGATTGTTTCTTCTTTGTAGTGATCGTCTAGTGGCCGCGATTTTAAGTTGTGTGGTGAGACGTAGAACTGCTCAACGGTACCATTTCAAGATATGTCGGGTTATGAAGTGGGCACAGTCTTGTTGGAGATAAGTTTAATCGTCATACATGTAGTAAATAAGATGTGCGTTTGGTGATCGGAAATATTGCGATGTCCACGGTTGAAAATAACAACCCGGCTCTAAGCCGCCTGTATCGGGTGGACGCTGCCTCGAATCGGAATCGGGTCTTAGAAAATGTCGGAAAGAGAATAGACTGGAATTGGAATGAGAATAAGAAATGACTATAGAATAGGGATATATTCTATAGTCATTTCTTATTCTCATTCCAATTCCAGTCTATTCTCTTTCCGACATTTTCTAAGACCCGATTCCGATTCGAGGCAGCGTCTTATAGAATAAGTTCAATATTAATTATTGTCTGTACGTTAATGATTTTCTGGGAAATTTGTTGAAAAATAATGAAATTATATTACAATGAATGATACTCCCATTCTGCATTGCTGTTTGCTGATGACACCTTATTTGTTGCAAATTCGCCTGAACAGTTACAAAGAGCTTTAGATTAAACGAGTAATTATTGTGAAAAGTGGGGTATAAAAATAAACACAAATAAAACTAAAATAGTCATATTTTCAGACCAGAAATCGGAAGAAAACTTGAAATTTTATATTGACAATGCGTGTTTAGATGATGTTAACTCATTCGTGTATTTAGGTGTTGCAATGTGTAATAATTGCATATTTCAAGTGCAAGAGAAAAAGTTAACACAGTATGGTTATAGATCCGTCTATAGTATATATGATCTGCTGAATGAGGCTTACTCTGATCCAATACAAGCCTGTAACTTATTTGATTATATATCATATGGGTGTGAGCCTTGGGGTTCAATGACGCCCCTGATATTGAAATTTTGGACAAAACGTTTTGCCAATATATTATAAGTAATATAAGTAAAGTCTTCAGCTAACAGCGATGCAGTCTCGGGTGAATCTGGTCATTTCCCATTGTCTATATTACGATTATATCGAATCTTTAAGTATTGGATTCATTTAATTCAGGAGCAAAATTCATATGTGATGTATGTAAATCAATTCGGAACGACCGTGATTTCGGTTTGTCGCATAAGGAGAAAAACTGGACATTTTTGTTGAAGTCTACTTTAGACAAACTTGGTTTAGGATATATGTGGTATAATCATGATTTTACCATGCCTGATTTGAAAGTAATTAAATCGCGTTGTGGCAAGATGACATTCTGTTCGAATATGTAACTTTTATCAACTGTCAAGCTACCGAAATTCTGAATAGCTCTGACGAAATTCAGAATAAGTGCCCACTCTTTGGAAATTGCCACCGGTAGATATACAGGCGTAGAAAGGAAAAAGAGATTGTGTAAATGTTGTCAGCTAAAATCGGTTGAAAATGAATATCCCTTTCTACTGGTCTGCCCCGCCTATATTGATATACGACGTCGATATCTGAAAAAATTCTATTGTCACTGGCCAACCATACAAAAATTTGATACACTGATGAAAAATAAATCTTGATTTGTATTGAATCGGTTAGCAAAATACTTATATCACAGCTGCTTTAGAAGAGATAAATTGTTGTCATCAATGACTTTGTAAGTTGCCAATTTAGAATTTGGAATTTAGATTATATATATAGTCTGCTTGATATAGGCACGAGCCCCCTTTGAGTGATTCGGGTTTCTTCTGATATTCCGGTCAAATTATGAATAAAATAGAGTAATGACCCTATCTAGCTTGTGAAAATGTAGTGAATCGTGGACACTGGAAGAATCCTGTGTCACCCGTGGGTTTGTTCGCGCTGGTACACGAGCATCCGTTACGACCCCAGCCGCTAGGGACCTCAACTGGATTGAATTGCTATTTTGAAAGTTATAGTGTTGTATCTGCGATAAATGTATTGATACCCGTTTATATACAATAAAACCACTTGACTTGAATATGTGACTTCTAGTCGGTTATGTTGGGCTAATCGGATTCACACCATATATATAATACGATTTTATCTAATTCAAAATTTAGAAACGGTATAGAATAAAAATTGTAAGTCCATAGAGAACTTATGATGTCCATCTAATATTTTTAACATATTCGGGCATGCAAAAATATTAAAACTTGTATTCTAATTCTTGTATTCAGAATACATATAAGTGTGACAACATAATGTAGGGTAATGACGCATTACAATAGTCTCCTGTTCATAACAAATGTCACGTATTCGCCTCGATATTGATCGCACAGATTGATAAATTATTAAAGGGTTCTCAGTGATCCGGTTGACTGAACAACGATCACAGATGGAAAATTCCCATGGGATCTCGGAATTGTTTATTCATATGTAGAGCAATTAAGATGGGTAAATCTCGATATCTTTTGTTAGTCGCGAAGCACTCGGGTGTTTAATTAACTACTTCCAACATTTGAGAAAATATAGGACTGCATCGTTCTAACAGTTAGGCTAACAAAACAAATCAATAGCACTATGCCGACTAGAAAAATGCGATACCACCACGAGGGAACACTCCGTCGCATTAACACAGGCCCAATGTATGTCAGATTTTCGTTATTTCCGGCAACTGCAATTCTCTGGAACAATCTAAATTCCGAACTGGTCACACTCTCCGATAGTGACACATTCAGGAGGTTTGTATCAGCAACTCACATATCTGGATCATATCTGATAACTCGCTTAACGCTGACTCGCACTGGATAAAATCTCCGAAATGAGGTCTCCAGAACTAGCAGATAGATAAATAATCCATGCATGTATAAGATTGACGTTGTGTGATGCCCATTTGCGTATACAATTTATGAGACTAAACGTTACTGAAACGCACGCCACCCGAAATGAGAAAAAAATTGTGGGCGTTGTCTTTTTGTTAATAACAAAGAGTAAATTCTGGAAAATAATAATAACGTCATTTGTGGAAGTTATGATCCGACAAGCCGGATGGGCACACGGATGCTGATTATAACAGTCATCCGAATTGTTTGAACAACACTACATTGTATTCCCATAAAATGTACACAACAGCGATCCACATCACCTGAACATGCAGCCTGTTCTTCCTACAACCAGCACATATATCTGCTTATAATATAACTTATTTTAGGTAGATAATCTTCTTATATTTGCCTCATTTTGAGTCGATAATGTGTAAAAAATGAGAATATTTAGTCACATTATCGACTCATGGTAGGCGATTCTAAGCAGGTTATGTGCTGGGATTTGCGTTGCTACATAGTTATGAATGTTTTGTTGTTCCGTCACTCACATTCAAGTTGGCCTAATGATTAGTTTCGGCCTCATGTGGGCCCGGGGTAGAAGAGACCAACCCCCACTGCTGTTGGTAAGGATCCCCTAATGTGGCACCCTATTTGCAGTGGGGTGCATCCCGTGAGGTGCGGTGTTGGAGTCCTGGGTGATCTAGGGCGACCGCATCACGTGAGGTAACGACCTGCGGATGCGACTTAGCTCGTGGGCCTACATCTCTTAAAGTTGAGTTAACCGACTCAAGCAATTGGCCAGTCACGCCTCTCCAGAGTTTCAGATTACATTTCTGCCATCTGTTCTATTATGTTTCTGGTTTATAGTTGTGTCTTCTGTTTTTCGTGTGTGTTGTTTCTTTTGTGTCATGTCTGTTCGCATTTCGTCATCATGACTTAAATGTTTCAATTTTGTACTGTTAAAGCCTGTCTCACTGTGGTGATTAATCGTGAAGCTGCCATATGTAGTGGCTAAACGGATCAGAGCTTCAGCTGTGTACCAGTCTTTGGCCCGACCAGAATTTGAAGTGTAGACCGAGACGGCTGCTGGGTTAGTTAACAAACAAAAACGTAAGAGTGACCACCCGCCACGTTCCGCTGATGCTGCGGTACTTGGTACTTGATCCAAATGTCAAGAGACCTTCTGTATGTGCGATTGATAACATGCTATAAAGAATAGCCGGACAATTACAATCTGTCAAACCGATAACGACTGGGCCACTAAGTGGCTCTCTTCTAGTCGAATTGTCAAAATATGCAGGCTTTGTTGGCCTCTTGATCCAGATCCTGATTGGTTCATTACTGTTGGCATTCCGGTTTGGTATGAGTTAGAAATTGCTATGTGTAACCGGTATACTGTAGAATTCTCTCCACAATTAATTTGGAATGAAAATGGCCAAACGTTGTTAATTTTATGGAATCTATTTCCAAACAGATGGAAGTGTTGTGGTTTGATGGCAAATAACAGTTTGTCGAACGTTTTAGGATTTATTGCACGTCAGCTTGTATTTGGGCATAACCCAACACTTTCCGTCTGTTTTGGTGACAAGTTACGTTACCATAATTGGTAGGCAATTCTACTCACCAGACTGATACTTCCGGATCGAAACTATCGGAACGTCATAAAAACGAAAGCACGTGCGATATTTGAATGATTTTAGTACACGACCTGAAAAAAACTAATTAGGTAAGTTAATCCCCGACCGTTTATTTCGTTATTGTCTTATATATAACGCGAATCTCACTAACATTATATATCAATGGAATGTTGCAAAATTGTTCGTTAAAAGCTGTTTATGTACACTTTTTATTGCAAAATTTTCTTCGCGCGCGAGGGAGAAATCATTAACGGTATGCCGATTTGATCGTCGGTACATGCCTTCTGTAACGGTCTACTTCTGTAACACGGAAACATGTAATAGGAGATACCTGAATTGCTACAGGAAGCACAATATATACATTAGCACTAACAAAACATTGCCCATGTTTTATTGGGAAACATTTTTTGGTACACTTGAAGTACTTTTTTCTCTAGAGCTATGTTATGTACAATACCGTTACAGAAAATACAGGTTTCGTTATGGGATATTGTTATGGTATATTGTCAACATAATTTGTTCTATGTTATGTTTAGCAAGTATAGTATGTAATATCAATGTGGACGGCATGTTCGCACTGTGTGTGTTATATCCTAAATATCACATGTCCATCAAAATGTGTGGTTGTTACATGAAATACACATTGCGTTACATGAAACACACAATTCGTTACAGGAAAGACTCCAATGAGTTCCAATGAATATTAAACTAATTCAATGTCAATTTGTTTTGAAAAAAATAATTTATAACCGATTATAATACCCAAGTTTAGTCTATGTTTAGGCCAGTTATGAAGGAAACATTAAATCGAAAGCAGTTTAAGCATATATAATGGACTTTTGTGTTACAGCGGAGACCACTATGTGTTGTCATTGTTTGAATAAACGTTTGTATGAACAATGTTTTCAAATCGAAACTTGTTGTTCCTTACTCCATCCAAATGGTAATGCTGTATGGTTGGTAATACGTTAGGTATGCTACCCCTGGCATTATATAAGTACTATATATATGTATATTATTGTGTTCGTTACATAATATACACGTTATATTACGGGAAAGACCGGTATACTCACAATATATGTGATAATGTTGTGATCCAAATGGACCAAATTCGGCGCCAAAACTACAAATGATTGTCCTTTCTATACAGTCCCGGTCGCATTTTGGTGGACGATTCCTCTCACGTTCCTAATATTTACCTGTATGTTTATAAAATGTCCACCCGTTCGAATGGTTATATATAGCCATGTATGCTAATTATTTATTCTAGAAAATACACACTGTATAGCAAAATCTGTACCTGTACTATTATTAAGCCCGGTTCATTTATTTAGATTTGTTAAATTATCTGTACCCTGTGCCATTATTCAACCGGGTATGTTTATTTGGCAAGCGAGAGCAATGTTCTAATGGAAATTTCGACTTCAACAAAATAAAAGGTATTGTGTAGGGAGACATGTAAAACATTATCACACGAAAGCCAACGGCAAAGTTGATATCTGGTGATGATATAAAAGGACAGCAGCTACTAGAAAACGTAAAACTGAAAACAGTACCCGGGACAATGAAACTTCACCAAATAGTTTCGTCCAGTAAATGCTCAATTTCCTTCAGATATGTTAGCTGTTCGTGCAGCATTAGTTCCGGTGTTTGCCCAGGTCATAACTTTCAAACGTTCAACTTTGACTCAGTTAGACACGATAAGTCACCTGCTGCGAAGTATGATTTAAACACTTGTTCGGGTTGTAGGAAGGCTAGGCGTCGTGGCGGTGGTAGTGGTTGAAAGGTTAAACGGGTAGAGACAGACGTAACGACAGAAGTTGATACTAGTGTGAATGGTGAACATGTGCCTGAGTGTGCTTTGAATGATAAGTTGGTTGGGAAGAAAACGTGCTCGTCGTGTCAGGGGTGGACGTGCTAAGAAGGGAAAACAGGGTGCGAGTTCAGTTGGAGACAATACACAAGACGAGTCAATTAGTTGTGAATTGGATCACGTGTCGGGTGAGCATGGTCTGGGCGTAAGTGGTAAGTCGGTTGATATGAACGGTGGTGGACGTGTCGTGGTAGAGAGTAAGACGGATACACAAGGGAATAACGGTAGGAAACGTTAGCGCCGAGTGACTCAACGTGCAGCGAAGAAGGTACGGGTTGATACTGCGCCAGTGGGCGATGTGACTGTGCCAGAAAGCGAACAGGTGGGTCTAAATGATGAACGGGTGGATCCCGCTCTTAGTGGGATAGAGGTTGGTGTGGTCGAGAGTGGTCAGGTAAGGGAGGCAGAAGGAACGGAACATAGTTCGGTTGATAGTGCGCCAGTGGTTTGGAACTGGTTGAGAATTGTGACTTTATTTTGTATTTAGCATGTTAACTGACCATTGGAGCAATGAAATATTCTGTTTGTGGGGTCCACACCCCTTCCGATCACAAAAATTCGATTTTACAAAATGCGGTATAACATTTCACAAAAGATCCCCATTGGGATTCATATTTCATCAAGAAGTGGAAAGAACTGTGCAATGTAAGTGATGAATTCTATATCTTATTGATATTCGAACTCAATGGTACCAAGATTGTCACTTTGGCTCAAAATGGCTGCCAAAATGGCTATTCTGTCTTATATAGCTTGACTGCTAACATTTCTGATGCACCATGGGTATTTGTTACTATATTAACCACTGAAATTACCATAATTATTCGAAATTTTCTATCACAAACCTGATACCAAAATCGGCAAAAAATCGCTATTCAGGTTTGAGCCAATTTTTAACAGTAAAATGGAACTATGTTTGGTATCGAAGATATGTATTGTTTTGATATTTGTTACATGTGTCACACTGAGTTGTTTTAGACAAAATTACTCAAGATGGCTTCCAAAATGGCAACCAAATTTGGTAAACTTTATTATATACATATACATATGTGTATATACGTGGTGTATATGTATACATAATCAATTGTGACTCACATGCTACTTAATCAACTAAATGTTCTTTTCTGGTTGTCCCGGTTCCCTACGAGGCATGACAAGTTTATTTTGATATGGATTTTGCCAATTCCTTGATTTTGAACGGAAATGGGCAGAACGTTGAAACGGAACTGAGAGGGATCATATTATGTGGCTATTCTGGCCCAATAGCATCAACATTGATAAACTTAATATAGTGTGCATGTCTGTTGGCTGTATGGTCATAGGCGAGGTGAGTAGGTGTACATGGAGTTATTGTATTCATGAATGATGTGAATAGTTATACAATGTGTGATTATATGGTCATGGATGGGGTGTCCATGGTGAGATGTATAGGTATATAAGGAGTAGCTGTATGTAGATTTGTGAGGTGAACATGTTTACATTGAGTGGCTGTCTGGTCATTGGAGTGGTGTATGGGCATAACGAGAGCAGCTACACTGTACTGTATGTATATATGGAGTGGTTGTGTGGTCAGGGGTGGGCTGTACAAATGTACATTGGTGGCTGTATTGTCATGGGTGAGTGTATATGTATACATATGTTGGATGTATGGTAATGGATGGGTGTATGTATAAATAGGGTGTGGTTGTATGGTTATGGGCAATGTGTATATTTGTACATGGAATGACTGCACGGTCATTGTTGAAGTGTATATGCATACCTGGAGTACACCTTGATGGCCATTGGTGGATAGTGTATATAGAGAGTGACCTCATGGTGATGGTGGGATGTATATGTTTATATGTAGGGCCTATTGTATTGTCATTGGTGGTGTGTACAAGCATACAGTGAATAGCTGAATGCTCATGGAGAGGGTGTATACGTATACAGCGAGTGGCTGAATTGTCACGGTTGAGCTGTATATGCAAGTCTGAAGTGTACAAATGACCGTGTATGCGGTGTATTTGTATATCTAGAAGGGCTGTATGGCCATTGGTGAGGTATATATGTACACATGGAGTGACGCTGTGATCATGAGTGAGGTGTATATGTATATCATGAGTGACTATATGGCCATGGCACGGCCAATATGTATATAGGGATTGACAGTATGGCAACATTAATGGTGGGGTGAATTGATATACAAGGAGTGACTATGATCACGAATGTGGTTTATGCGTATACAGCGAGAGGCTGAATTGTCATGGGCCAGGTGTATATGCGCGGTACGGGACACTGATATATCTAGAAGGGATGTAAGGCCATTGGTGAGGTATATATGTATATACATAGAGTGACTCTATGGTTTTGGGTTGGGTGTATATGTATATCTTGAGTGGCTATATGGCCACGGGTGTCGCATATATTTATATATACATGGAGTGAGACTGTATGACCACTGGTGAGGCAAATAGGTATACAAGAAGTGATGTATGAACATGGATGTAGAGAACAGGTATACCAGGAGTGAGGTGTGTATGTATATCTTTAGTGGCTATATAGCTATGCACGTGGCAAATAAATATACATGGAGTGACTGTATGGCCTACGGTGAGGCGAATAGGTATACAAGATGTTACTTTATGTTCATGTATGTAGTGATGGGTGAGGTGTATGTCTATACAGCGAGTGGCACATGGCCATTTATGTGGTGTTCATGTATATATGGAGTAACTGCATGCTCATGTGTGATTTGTACTGGTGCACCTTTGGGTGACTATCGCTTTCCACAATAACTCAAGGATATGTTAATCGATAGAGGTAATATCACAGTGGTCTCCACATTAATTGTGTTTTATATGCAATGTGAAGAAAACGGTTTCCCTGACAATAGTTTATAAGTTAATCAATTTTGATGCCAATGGGCCAGAATAGCCACATAATATGATCCCTTTCAGTTCAGTTTCAACGTTCTGTCCGTTTCCGTTAAAAAACATGGACAGAATCCCAAAGGAGGTGTTCGGCATAATCCATACTGCATCCCTTAAAATGAATTTGTCGTGCCTCATAAGGTGCTGGGACAAACATAATATCATATTTAGTTGTCAGTTGATTAAGTAGCATGTTTAATAACCAAAGTCGTCACAATTTGCTACCATTTCGGAACAGCAAAGAATAATGTTCGGAATATAAACTTTTCACCAAATTTGGTTGCCATTTTGCAAGTCATCTTGAGTAATATTGTCTAAAAAAACACACTATGACATATTTAAGGCATATCAAAATAAAAATAACCTTTGATACTAAAGATAGTTCCATTTTACTTGTAAAAATGGTCCAAACATGAAAAGTTATTTTTTGCCGAGTTTGATGCTGTTTGTGATAGAAAAATCCCATAATTCTGGCAATTTCAGGATAGTAAATAGTAAAAATTAATCAAGGTGCATAAAAATGTTGGTATTCAATGTATATAAGACAGAATAGTCAATTGTGAGCATCACCACAACATGTAAGCGGCTGCATGGAACGCTGGGATAATAATTACCATTTTCCATATTTTGGCGGCCATTTTGACAGCCATTTTGAGCCAAAGTGACAATTTTGGTACCATTGGGTTCGAATATCAATAAGATATAGAATGCATCACTTACATTGCACAGTTCTTCCCACTTCTTGATGAAATGTGACCAGCATCCCAATGGGGATCTTTTGTGAAATGTTATACCGCGTTTTGTAAAATCGAATTTTGAGTGATCGGAAGGGGTGTGGACCCCACGAATAGCATATTTTATTTCTCCAATGGACAGTTAACATGCTAAATACAAAATAAAGTCACTATTCTCAACCAGTTCCAAACCACATAAACTTATCTTAAAGGTATTAGTAAAAAACGTAAAAATTCCACTTCCGGTCGCCATTTTGGCGGCCATCTTGGACGGGGAGTTCCAATTTTGGCACATAAATGTGGCGTTATGTCTTAGCTTCACAAAAATGTATACACGTGTATACATATGACAAGATATTCTACTATAAATGCACCAAGCTAACTTATAAGAAAATGGCAGCCATCTTGGACGCCATTTTGAATTACAAAAAATGCTCAAAGCGGATTTTAGCGGATTTTGGATATGTTATAGAGGAGAGCTTCCTCTTCAAAATGGTATAAAAACCAACTTAGTCCAAATTTTTTCTAGGTTGACCCTAAAATTTGAGTTTATCGACCAGACTACTAAGGCTGAAAGCAGCCTTATATATATATGTGTGTGTAACATGAATCGGTAACATTAAATGCAACATACAGTTAACTATTATATTTGGGCTGCATATATAGTTCCATCTATTTAGGAAGCCGAACGTGTTTCAGACGTTGAAGGTCTGTGTTTCTTTAAATGTGTAATATTTGAAATGTTGTATGCAAATTCGTTTCGTGGAATTGTTATGTCCACATGCGCCATTGTTTGGAAAATAACATCTTTGGCTTCGTTCCTCATTTACATTTTATTATTTTCTATTACAACTTATGCTAACCACAGGGGCTCACATGCGTTATTATATGTATATAGTAAATATTATTTGACTAACAATATATATTATATACATATAATAACATATAATAAACATATAATAACATAGGTGAGCCCATGTGACGCTAACCTCTGGGTATTCGCCGCCCAATATTATAGATACGGAGTAACTGTCTTTCCAGTAACAAAAACACCAGAAAATCATACACCCGTGTTAAATCAAGAAGGAATAGTTTTAAAAAACAAATGCTGCTTGCTCATTACCTGGTTAAATGTATAATAATGATGTTTGTCATTTTACAATATATCTACAAAGCACCTGTCCTGTAACAAACTGTATTTACTGTAACGCGTGGGTTGAAATATTGCAAATATTCATTAAATAGTCTGACATATACGTCTTGAATTTAATAGAATAGCTTGGCGAAGTTCGATAAGAGCTACACTATTTAGATAAATGTCATATTTTCGTTTACGTCGATTGGATGTAACATTTCTCTGCCAATTGCCCATGCTGTAACAATATGTGTATATTATGTAACAACATTGTCCCTCCCATAACGCAACATGTTTTTGTAGTTTACCGACAAGTCACCATGAATATCCAAATGGGTCTTTTGGATTTGTCCATGTTCTCACCAAACCGGATTCAAAGTGGTATAGCAATCCCGAATATTATGCGGTAATCGCACACTAAGAAGTTTGGCAATGTTGTGAACACGTCATATTCCGTGAAAAGTGTTATTTAAGTGCACAATTTGCACAAAGAAATATAATTTGCCCCAAAAATCTTTATTCTGTGTCTTAAATGTCCCCCAGTGCATCATATTCACACATAATTTTAATATAAATTCAATTTTGTAACATGGCAGTCATGTCAAGAATGTATGTTACAGAAAATACATTGTATTGGTGCATATCGCGGACAGGACCCCATAAAAAAAATACAAGAGGTGTTTAATCTTGCATTTTAGCATTTTTGTATTACATAATGTTTGTTTGTTTCAGATAGAAAATAAAAAACTATGTTTTCCAACTTTTGTTTGTCAATTTTTAGTCAGCTGAAATTTACACTTTGTTTTACTCATATAATTATGTATTGACATATACTCCTGTGCTCTAGTAATGATGTAATAAAACATGGTAATTATAATGAAAATGAATTTATGACTCCAGTCATTAATTCATTTTCATTATATTCACAATGTTGTTTTACATCGTTCATAAAGTAAATGAGTGTATTTGTCACTAATATTTGGCTAAAATTCATACATTTGTTGCATATATTAGGTTGAGTATAAAGGAGATGGTCTCATAAATGGCCGGATTTAGTATACAGTACCCCTTTAACGACTCAAACCCAACGCTTACTCGGATTCGGATTCGGACGACCAAACGTTGGGTTAGAGTCTGCCTAAACTTTAGTTATATCAATCCAATGTTTTGATTGTATAATATGCAAATAGGCAGACAAATGCAGATTTGTCTCGTTTGGCAATCGTTGGGTTAGAGTCCGCCTAAACTTTGGTTATATTCAATCCAATGTTTTGATTGTATAATATGCAACTAGTCAGGCAAATGCAGATTTGTCTTGTTTGGCAAACACATACCTAATTATGTACACCATCAGACAGAGAGGCGTTGTCAGAGATTCGTCGTTTGTGGGGAGACGGTACGTTCACATTCTAATCTACAATCACACCTAGATCATGCCATGAATCTCTACTAATGCGAACGCACGTAGAAATAATATTCCACCAGAACAAAACGTGGGTACTTTTTGAAGTATTGACAGGGAACCTTACAAAATCGAAAAAATAACACAGAGAATATATATCTTTGTTATTATCTATTTCTTAATAATGTACTTCACTGTTAGTAAAGGTCCTAACTCGAAATTTCAGGATTTAAGCGCCTTTGTGAGCGATTTTGCTTTGCGTTCCTGACAATTATGGATTTTTCCCTGCGTAATTAATTGAATGTTTATTGCGATAACGGCTCTCAAAAGTTACAGAAAGGCATGCAATTTCGAATTGGGATCTTCACATATAGTGATGTACACTATTAAGGAACAGATAATCATTAAGAAATATATTCCCCGTATTATTTTTCGACTTTATAAGGTTCCCTGTCAAAACTTCAAAAAGTTCCCAGGTTTTGTACTGGTGGAATATGATCTCTACTGGCATTACCCACAGTAGATATTCATGGCATGATCTACAATCACACCCTGCCATTGTTAGATGTTTGTAATGATCAGTCTTACCAATACTGACCTTCCGAGAGTGGTCTTCAACGGGCGAGATCAATTATAAACGATTGCCACATGGGCTGCTAGCAATCGTCTCTTATTTTGTGGACACACAAATCATGAAGTTTGCCTTTACCAAATATTATGTTGACATCAGCACAATAAGCGCCATTTGAACAAGAGGGTTGGGTTGTACTAACTTCTGGAATTCTAAGCCAAGGGTTTTTTAATGGAATGCGTCTTTTCAAAGTTGGAAATGTGGCATCTAATCAAAGCAAAGGAGAATTGTGCAGCTTTGAACTCTGAGTTCGTCACCCACTAAGAATTTAGATCCTATAACAACACTATAATTACGTAACAGACACAAGGGCAGACGGACACAATGATATAAACATACCGAACAACAGGCAGGAAATGTCTAAAGAAATTAACAAAACGATCACTCGCTCCGCCACACTGGGATATTTTATCGCTAAGTTTACGTTCAAATAATTTGCTCCAGTGGCCTAGAAAGTCAGGCACACTGTTGATTTATTTACATTCCAAACCCAAAACTGGCGGTCATGATTGGGTTGTCAACGGAATAATATTCGTCTGAGTGAACATACTATTGAACAACTACGCACTCGGCTGACTCATGTTAGCGGTATGCGGTGGGTTGACACTAACGTTATAGTTTTCGAATGTAATGGGATTCCAGTCGGTTCTTATGACAGCTACATTGCAAGGTGACCCTTCCAGACAATGATAACTTGTGTGGTGATTTAGTATACCCAGATATACCATTTTATCTCTGTTATATTAAGTATTGTGTGGTTATAAAACATCCAATCACCCCAGAGTATACTTTATTCTTGACTGTAAAACCCACAATATTTTGACAATACAGCTCTATTAAGAGCTGTGATGTCTGGGGGGAAATATGTTTTCCAACCAGCAAAAACATTAGACATATTGTCCAAACTTGGACATCAACGGTCGTCCACCGTGATTGCGTGATTGTTTTAAGGCATTGGTTTGCTACCCACAATGCTCAATTGTACTGATTTGTCAATGTGAGGTGCATTTCGGTAAATTTTGCATTCCACAGCCCTGACTGTGCGGTGCAGCCCGTATTGTAGTTGTGGTAGGTATAGTCGGATTCCCGGCTAGGACAAGGACTCCAAAGTGTCCAACACGTAGCTGTAGACGGATTTCAATAGCGCCTATCGCGGGGCAAAACGCGGTGTGATCATAACCCACGCAATTTCATCATTTGATTGATGAGCCGTATACCGAAGTCATAAGTAGTTATACCACGCTTGGATTAATCGTTTTTTTCCCACTGCACTCTAAACCAGTATTGTTATACAATAAAATCCATTTGAAATGCAAAACAGTATCGTCAGATTTGGTCTGAAACTCTGAATACATCTTTAAATTAACAACAGTGACCAAGACGCTATCTCTATTTTATCCTGTAAATTAACAGCAGTGACCAGGCGGCTACATATATCTATATTATACTGTATTCTCGCTCAATTTACAAGTTTTGCGGTATAGATTATCTGCTGGCATGCATAAGCTTGGTTCACAAATGAGATGTCTTTTACTTCTCGTATTCACCAAGACCATTTCACCCACAGGTGCGATATTTTTTAAAATAAAACATTTATTTTTTTATTATTATTATTTGGGGAGGGGTAGCGCTGCTATGGTGTCCGTAAATATGTTTCGCCACGGGCAGGTATCGTGTCTTCGCTTTTATTTTTCTCGACAGTATATTTATCGAAGTTACATGTATATGCCCCACCCCGTATATTTAGTGCTGCGTGACAGTAAGTTATATTGGGATAACGGTTGTCTAACAATAGATGTATCAGCATGGTCATTCATTTCTCATGGACATTTATATCGCCATGTTCCGATTGGAATGGCATAATAGAGATGTATAGCAGCTAAGATGAAGCTATTTCTGATAAAACATGCAAGATCGTACACACCAAACGTTTCAATGAATGCATGCACACGCCTAAGCAGGTGGTGTGTATGTATCATGGAACGAGGCTCCATATGCAGTATACAACACGCCATCTAACATTTGGTCAACCCACATTATGAATGGATCATACGTTAATTGAATCGTACAGTCCATATAATGTCATTAGAATGTGCTTCGAAACCCACCATCCATGTCATGACATATTACTTTTCCAAAATAGATCAAGAAAATTAAATGTACGTTTGGGTTTGCAAGTAAGCAAAATTGGGGTATGTAGGCTTAATGGTCGGATTCGTCATCTCAGGTTTAAACCTGGTCTACGTAAACCTCTAGGTTTAAACCGCCGTGAGTCAGCAAAATCCGTGGTTTAAACCTAAGTGACGCATTCGTCATCTCTGGTTTAAACCTGGTCCAGCTAGACCAGTGGTTTAGCAGTAATGTCTCTGTGTCGTCGAGATAATTAAACGTACTTGCCTAATGCGGACCGCCTCGTTTTATTGATTACGAAAATCAATAATTACGACAGCGGTCATGTTTTGATTGGAGATTTATAAGCGAGAAGCAGTCACACATATAAAGCGTATGGGGATAAGTTTTTGTCAATTTCAATATTGTTTTTTGCGTTTTTAAGCTTAAACCGGCAACTAAACCATCTAATTCGGCGGTCCAGCTAAACCAGCTTTATCGAGGCTAAACTTGAGATGACGAATCCGTCTTTTCTTCATCGCGGTTTAGAATTGTCAAACAATCAGTCAAAGGGTGGAGCTGTAAATAATCTCGAGTGAGGGCGTGTCTAAGTGGCGTCTACCGACTGGTGTTATCATGTCACAGTTGATTCAATCGCACGCGAGCTTTGCTTAGATATGGACATGTTCCTAAATATATGATTTTCACAACTATCTTGTGTTTTTTGTTTGTCTTGTGGCAATCACAAATACTGGTGTTTTCTACGAATCCATTTGAAGGGTTCAACGTTTTAATTTTGACACCAAAACGATGCTACTGCATGACCAGATATGCTATACACATAGTTTGCAATCCTAAACTTATATTGCTATATGAGTCAAATTTGATAACTTATTTTGATGTAGATCATGCCACAAAGCTCTACTCTGGCTACGCCCATAAATTCCCATAATATTCTACCAGTTCAAAACCTGGGAACCTTTCTGATTTCCTGCATGACGGGACATTTATGACATTGAAAACAAATCAACGCATGTAATATATTTCTTTATTAAAAGCTATCCATCTGCATGGTTGCCAACTTCCAACAGTTCAGATACCGCTTATGATGTGCACTCATAAGCAAATTGCCTTTACTTGACTGGCCTCTTGGTCCAGGATTGACTCGATGAATCTGGAGACTTTATTCAGCGCCAGAGGGGCTTTGCGCACATTTTGATCATTTGAACATTTTTATTAAAAAAAAATTAATTAAATTTAAAACAAACAAATTTTAATTAAAATTTTAAATTTTTTCTTCTTTTTAGATTCAACTCATGTCTCCTTACTCAATTTAACACAATTTTTTATTTTTTTTTAAAGTTATATTTTCTTATTTTTAAATCAAATTTTTTTAAACCTAACGCCGTTATATCACACGAATCACCACATCTAATTTGATTGAAATCGGTCCAGGGGGTATTGGAGAACAGTTGCGAACAGACACACGGACATACAGATAGACAGCTCCTATAGCCTTAAATATATACAGATATACATGTAAATACACAAAATTTTGTCTTTGCGGGTGAAACATCTTGGATAAATCTATCACAAACAAAGTGATGAACAGAGCGTGAAACTCGTGTTGAGAGACATGCCCTTTGTTAAATTGATTTAAACACAGAATGAGATCGGATTAATAGTCAATGAGCGATACTTGTTTCTCAATGTATAAATCCATTGAGCGTGCACTCGGTCACGACAATTTATGACTTGTCAATAACCATTATATCGGCCTATCTTTTGGTCCGATTGGTAAGAGGGTAGTTTGGTTGCATAATCATATCACAGAATCGAGTTGTCAATTAGCTGGCAACTGAACGACAAAAACGCCCCCTTAGACCCGGTTTGACTGGACCGCCAATGTAGGGTTAAACCAGGTTAACCTCGGAGGTTTAAACCGGACATGACGAATCCGGCCAAAATGTCTGGGTTTTTTTTTAATTATATATTTTGACACATTCTTGCTGATTTTCGTGTATTATATTTTATATGCAAGCAATGTTATTTTTTATGTTTAACTGATTTATTGATACTATAAACATTCATATACAGCATGACAATAACAACAATAATGTCCTGGTATTGGAGGCTCGGAGGGTTAGGACTTTCGCACGCAATTGGCAATTATCCTACACATTCAAAATCTAAAGGACACCGCATGCGTTTTTTGTTACGTAGATTACGCTTAAGAATGGATGATCACAGAATAATTTTAATATGTTTTAAATATACATGTAGTTTATAGTACCCCAGAGGGTGAATTTAGTGACGCTATCCCGCTATAGTCTCAAATATGATATTTTTTAAATATTTAAAAATACATGTAATTTATAGTCTCCAATATGATAATAATTTCCTCCACACGCGCCCGCATTTATATAATAATCAGAAAGTGGGAAAAAAAATCAAAACTAGTTACGGGACCTTAAAGTACTTGAGAATTTGAAAGCAATATTAAGGCTCAATTGTTTGTTTAAGTATGTAAAGGATATTAAACGCGATGCCTTACCTGAGAAATGAAAACTTTTATTAAAATATTAAAATGTTTATTTTATTGAAAACCATGAAAATAATCTCTTTTTTTTTTGAATATTTTATTTTTTCATTATAATACACATTTATCACATAATTTGGCCATAAAAGCAGTTTCATAATTATCGGTAATAGACACGTTTAATATCAGCGCGTGCGATGACGTCACGGCGTTCTTCAAATAACTTGCGATCGCTGTAGTTTATGATTGTTGTTTTCGATGAATAATTCGCGTTGCTTCGGGTTTATTTGATCATGTGATAAAAGGTATCTCACACTCGTCCTATTTTATATGTAATTTATCAACCTCGTCCTCTAAATTCTATATGAGCCTCGGTAAACCTCGGCTCAAATCGAATTTAGTGAACTCGGTTGTTAAATTCCGTATAAAATAGAAACTCATGTGAGATCCTCTATTTATGTTATGTACAGAACAATATATGATAACAACGATTGCATAAATATATAGACGGGAATGGTGGGGATCGACATTCGTACACAACTTACACACTCCTTGCATACACATTGATATATTAATAACATTGTATGTGTACATGTATACACGTATATATATATATATATATATATATATATATATATATATTTATGTCAGTTATATTCTGTCTCAAATTTGTTCATGAACTTTGGACTGGTTTGCCGAATGTCAGATTGTAAACTCGGACTATTTACTATTCAAGATGATTATGTTCCCTGCTAAGTTAGTTATGTGTGTGCTCTGTTGTTTGTTGCATGGCTTTCATTAGGTCCCCCCACATGAGTTGGAAATTGTTCAGATCGTCGGAGTTCAGTGCAATATATCGATACGATTTATATCGTAATTCAAATTCTCGAATGAGTAATTTCAGAGAGAGTTCGTCGGGGTTAAATTTTGTTTTATACAGATAATATTTCAGAATTGATAGTATAAGAAAGTTTAGTTTGTTGTTTTTATTGTGAGCACCAATCCCAAAAAGAATGTTTTTCCGAGAAAGCGAGATGCCCAGTTGATAACGATCTAGCCAGGCCTGAGTGGTATTTACAAACGTTCTTACAAATGGACAGTCAAAGAAAATATGCGAAATTGATTCATTTGCGACGTTGCATCTGAGACATAGACCGTCTGACCGAATTCGCATTATGTTCAAAAGTCTGTTCGTGCCTATAATTCTAGTCAGAATTCGGTATTGATACCAGCGTAGTTTTGTGTCGACTAATAGTTTGAAGGGTGATGAAAATATATGTTTCCAGTGAAGGGAGCATCTTAATTCATATTCCCATTTCATTTGCGACGATGATTGTCCTATTTTAGTCGCTTTTATGAATTCATCGTAAAACTTTCTGCAACCTCGCTCATTCTGAAGTAGTGATACTATATTTTCAGGAATGATTGGATTTTGAACCCTGACGATAGTTTGATCGGTCCATTTTAATAACCTATTAATTTGTCTGTTTAAGCCGTGTAAAGTGATAAATAATCTTAGTATAGGGGGTTGCAATTCTGCTGAAATTATCAAAGTACGCCCAATTATTCTACTGACCGTTTTAGTGATTATGTCAGATTAGGTCAACAACTTTTCAACGTCGTCGAGTTCGTGTTGCGGTCTTTGTGGAGATGTCTGTGTTATTGGAGCATGAAACGGAACCCAATTGGCAGTTGACCCAATCAGCAAACAGGATTTAGTGTAACACAGGCGGTCTATGTAAATATTTCTGTATACACCCTAAGTGTAGGTATATTGCTATTAAATTCGTTTTGCTGTTAGCTGTTGTTAACGATACGTCCTATATTTACGCAAATGTTGGAAGTAGTTAATTAATCTCCCGAGTGCTTCGCGACTAACGAAACATATCGGCCGGATTCGTCATCTCCAGTTTAAACCTCCGAGTTTAAACCTGGTTTAAACCTACATTGGTGGTCCAGCCAAACCGGGTCTAATGGGGCGTTTTTGTCGTTCAGTGGCCAGCTAATTGAAAACTGTATTCGGTGATATGAGCATGCAGTCAAACAACCCTGTTACCAATCGGACCAGAAGGCATGCCGATATTACGCTTATTGGCACGCCATTAATTATCGCGAATGCGTGCACGCTCATGGGATTTATTTCAATGAGAAACAGGTATCGCTTATGAACCACTAATCCGATATCATTCTGGGTTTCAATCAATCTTGCAAATGGCATGTCTCTCAACACGAGATTCACGTGCTGTTCATCACTTTGTTTGTTATTGATTTTCTGCAAGATGGTTTACACGAAAAGACAAAATGTTGTGTATTTACATGTATATATGTTTATACAAAAGAGTATACGATCTGTCTATTCATCTGTCTGTCCGTCTGTATGTTGCTATGCTATGCTTTAATCTCTAAGACATGAATTCACATGTAACTGGCGAGATGTGCAATATTTACAAGGTTCTTATATATACATATACATAAAAGAACACAGAACAAGAAGAAGAAGCAGGAAAAGAAGAAGAAAAGAATGAGAGGAAAAGAAGAAGAAGATAAGAAGAGGAATAAGATAGAAGAAGATAGAAGAAGATTGGTCGATAGATATGGCGTTAGTCTCTCTGTTAACCATCGTCAGTCCTCATTATCGTCGTTTTTATATTCATCTAATACGTTCTATCAGTATACTTTTCGAGGATGTCTTATATCAATACTAATAATAATACTAACAACAACAACAACAGCAGCCATAACATTTTGACTTGATATTTCAATAACATTAATAAAATGTATTCAGCTATAAATTTCTATTTCTATATTTGAACGCTAATTTCAGATAAAGTGTTAATTTTCTCAAGTCAACGCGACCAGACTTTGTCAGTAGCTCGTAAAACTTTTTCTTAGAAGGTGGGTTCCAATAGTGTTCGGATATGTATTTTACCCGCAGGTGCCTCAAGTTGGCGCACTTCATAACAAAATGGTATTCATCACCCAGTTCATTTTTGCACAAGCTACATAAATCTCTTTTTGCTCCTCGCTTTCCCCATATACTTGTTTCTACTTCCAATCTATGATTGCATGTACGTATTTTTATCAAATATTTTCTCAGACTGAAAGGGAAATCGGTAATATAGTTTTCTAAGCGGAGGGTTGACTTCAGCTTTTTGTAAAATATTCCTCGTGATGACGATTCTATATTTAACCACCATTGCTGAGTAAACTGGTCAATCAAAGTTTTGGTTATGTCTTTTTTCTGGCTGTCTATTAACTGTGCCTGGTTCGACCATGCCACGCCGAAACCAGCTGAGTGTATTATTGTTTTAGTAATGTTAATATGTCTAAAGAGTTTACCGTCGTGTTCCATAAGACGAAACAAGATATCATATAGTTTCTTGGCCAGAACGGACCCCTCTCCCGTCATGAGTCTCGACCAGTAGCTTAATATTCTCTGCTTTGCCATTATGGCCAATGGGTAACTGCCCAGTTCCCCATACACCATGTAATTCGGAGTGCTGGTCTTCATGTGCATCAATATTTTGCAGAATTTTAAATGTACGCTCTCAATTTCTTTCATATTTTCGAACCCCCATATTTTGCAGCCATATAACAAAATTGGAACTACAGTCGAGTCGAACAATTTAAGAGCGACCTCGACTGATAAGTCTAGTTTCCTGACTTTACTCAGTAAGCCAAACATGGCTTTACAAGCGGTTTCTTTAATCATGCTGATTGCATTATGATATCGCCCGGTATAAAATAGTTTTACTCCCAAATAAGGAAACTCGTCCACAATGTCTAATGAGTTGTCGCATAATTTGATTTCTACATCTGTCACCACCCTCTCCCTGCTGAAAATCATAACCTTGGTTTTACTAGTGTTCACGTTCAGTTTCCAAGATTCTGCAAAGTCGCTGAAAGCGTCAAGGGTACGTTGCATACTTACAAAATCTTCAGCGAACAGGACAGTATCATCGGCGTAGAGTAAACATGTAAGTTTCAAATAAATGCCTATTTTGTCGTGGGAACCATTGTTCAACTCGGTCAGGCCATCAACTACACAATCGTGCAGAAATTTTTCAAGATCGTTGATATAAATCGAAAAGAGGAAAGGGGAGAGCATAACCCCTTGCCGTACTCCCACACTACAGGGGAAAAAATCGGACAGATGTTCATTTTGAGAAACACATGACTTCGTACATTCATACATACTTCTAATTATTCGGAAAACTTTACCATTTATACCTTGTTTTAAAAGTTTGACCCACAGACCTTGTCGCCAAACTGTGTCGAATGCTTTCTGGAAATCAACAAATGTGCATACCAGTTTCTTATTGCTTTTTATGTACAACTCGATAATACTCTGCAATATGAATAATCCGTCTATAGTTGAATGCCCTTGTCTGAATCCAATTTGATTATCATTTATGACACCGTTTTCTTGGGCGAAAGTAGAAAGCCTTTTATTCAATACACTCGTAAATAACTTGCCTATAGCACGCAAGAGTGTGATCCCTCTATGTTCGCAACTTTTCTCCCAGACCCTGGACCGATTTCAATCAAATTATGTGTGGTGACTCGGGGTAACTAGGAGGATGGTATAACAGCGTCTGGTTTTCAAAATTTTATTTTAAAAATAAGAAAATGTAATTAAAAAAAAAGAAGAAAATATAGTGTTGTTAAATTGAGAAAGGAGTTGAATCTAAGGAGAAATAAAATGTAAATTAATTTGTGTTTGTTTTAAATTTAATTAAATGTTGTTGTTTTTAATTAAAATGTTCAAATGATAAAAGTGTGCGCAAAGGTGTCGCAGGCTCCTAGCGCACAAAGGGGCCGCATGCGCCTCTGACGTTGAATACAGGCTCCATAATCTAGTCAATCCTGCACCAAGAGGTCAGTCAAGTAAAGGCAATTTGCTTATGAGTATACACCAGAAGCGGCATCTGAACTGTTGGACAGGTTTTAATAAAGAAATATATTACATGCGTTGCTTTTTTCAATGTTATAAATTTCTCGTCATGCATAAAATAAAAAAAACTTCCCAGGCTTTTAATGAACAGGTGGAATATTATGTGAATGTATGGGCGTAACCACATGCAGTAGAGCTTTGTGGTATGATCTACACCAAAATGGGTTATCAAATTTGACCCATAAAGAAATATAATTTTAGGATTGCAAACTACACCCCGTGTACCTGGTATCACCGACCCGGAAGGTATCACCAAACCGGACCGAATGGGAAAGAATTTTCACGCATATAATATGCGAATATTGTGTTTCTCAATGTAAAACTGACAAGGAACCATACGAAGAAGGAATATTTACCCACCCGATGTCAGTCAGTTTTCCCAGATCTAACCATTTACCAATTTTTAGCGAATTATTTCAATAGTCTTTTCTGTTTTGCTCTCTCAAATTTTCAAGAAAATCTATTCACTAACATAATCAGCGGCCTTCCACACTTCCGACAATATGTCCGTATATAATTGACTTTGTCAAAGAGGCATAGAATTGAACATATTTTTAAAAGCACGTGTCATGCTCAATATGGTGGGACCACTATCGATCCAGATATATGTCAAAGTCGCGAATCAAAATGTCGATAACACCGGATCTTCTGTGCAGTAAATATCCATAGTACTTATCGAGTTCTGGTGAGTTTTCGCGTGTTTCGTATGTATCTGAGACTGATGAGTTGGACTAATTATCTCATCTGAATATGAGTCCGTTCCATTTTCGAATCATTCATACACATATATTATGGGTGGATTAATTAAATTAATTGAACCGTCATCTCAGCAGTCAAATTTGCTCATTCAAAAAGGCGAATGAAAATGACGTATACATAAGTCCATGTTCACACGAACATGCATGCTGTCGTTTCGGATAACAGTTTAGTCGTATCCGAATCGGGTTTGTATTAAGACCCCACATGGCGAAACAATACCATACGACTATGGTAATATAAGACGGTCATGTTGTGGACACAGTTAATACCATGTATTAAGGAGGTTATCCTGTCATCTATATCTATATTGGCGAATGTCTGTCTGTATGTCTGTCTGTCTGTGTTCTATAGAAATTCACAGGGGACCACCTAGATGACAAAAAACGGGTCTAATAGGGGTAACTTTTTACGAGAAAGATAATGGCGAGGGTCAGAATTTTATAAAGTGACGCCGCTGTTGTCAGGGGCAGAAAAGGGGAGGGGCAGAACAAAAATTGTCGCCGATTGCCACCAATCTTATAGATAATCATCCCCATAATATGAGGAATCTAATGGTGTGGTTTAAATATGTCAAAAGTCGCGCCGTTCGCGCCAGGGATGCCCGGAAGGGGAGAGGGGCACCAAAATGGATCAAAATAATTTTAGCGCCGAATTCCATAAAATTTTTGCACATTCTTCTGAGATCTTCTCCATGATACAAGGAATCTTATTACGTGATTTAAAGACGCCAAATTGGTGTCGTTGGGATTAGAGATTTGGGGGGCGGTAGGTGGGTACTAAATCTGATAAGAATTGGTTTAGTCGCCGATTGCCACGAAACTTATTCATCCCATGATATGAGGTGTCTAATGGCGTGGCTTAAAGCTGTCAAACGTGGCGTTATTCGATTCAGGGGTGCCCTGAAACGGAGAGGGGCACCAAAATTGATACACATTATCTTTAGCGCCAATTACCACCAAATTGATACACATTATTATCCACGATATGAGGTATCTAATCGCATGACGTCATATTGGTGCTGCTTTGGTGAGAGATGGAGTGGGATGGGGTGAGCACTAAATTTGATAAAAAATTGTTTAGTCGCGGATTAGCACCAAACAAACAAATAATAATATCCATGATATAAAGAGTCGAACCAAAAACTTATAAAAAATATGTTTAGTGCCAATTACCATCAAACACATACACGTTCTTCTCAAATGATACAATGAATCAAATAGTTGCGAATATCTAGCTTTCTGTGTTCTATATATAACGTTAAGGGTACAATCGAGATGGCACCAAAGGGGTCTGACAGGGGTAACTTTATACGAGTAATATAATGGTCAGGGTTAAACTTTTCTAAAGTTAAGTTGTTGATACGAGGGATATAAACGTGTGATTTAAGACGCGAAATTGGTGCCGTTTGTGTGAGAGATGGGGGGGGGGGGGTAATACATATGATAAGAATTTGTTTAGTTGCCGAATACCACCAAACTTATATAATTTTATAATCATCTCAATTATATAATACATGCATGAGTCTAATATACCTGGTTTATATATGATAAAAGTGGCGCGATTCAAGTCATGCATGAGGGGAGTTGCGCCAAAGTCGATACAAATATATTAATAGCACTGATTCCACCAAATTCATGCACGTTCGTATCTAATGATATGATTAATTAAATCACATTTGGGACCATTTGGTTCATGGATGGCGAGAGGACATTCACTAGCATTTATAAGAGTGTTCAATTCGCCGATATCCAACAAAGTTATATGTAGTCATCTCCCAGGATATCTCCATGTCGTTATGAGGAGTTGTTGGCATTCTAATTTCACAATCTGGACAAATGGTGACCGCATTAAGTCACTTGAACAATTATTTCGAGTGTGTTTTATTGAAGGGCATAGCGCTGTAGGCGTCGAACATACTAAATGTACCCCATGTTGTCATTTCCCTTGCACAAGATATAATCGAACCTTCATGGTATGTGCAAGTAGGGTCTTGGTCGGTGCATGCCAATAGGTTAGTGTGAAATGTTCTGAACGCCCGCTGTTTTCTCCAGTTCGAGAACCGAGGTTATTCGGGTTACACCATTAATATTTTAAAACGCCGGGAGTGCTAGCGTAGCATCCAGCTGATTCGAACTTAGGAGGTTTTTTGTCTCTTCTGTAAATTGAAGATATATTTTGGTCGGACAATAAACAATTTTCTTACCAATATAGTATGCTCGTTGTACGCACAAATGGGGTTGACCCAGAAAAATTGTTAAAGAAGCGATATTGGTGTCATTCAACGCGGGATAATCTCTGGTACAACATATCCAAAATCCGCTTTGGGGACAATCCAGGATCCAAGATGGCGTCCAACATGGCCGCCCTTAGTCAAAAGAGACTCTTGTTGAGAAATTATTCGATTATAATGAGAACAAATATTGCCATATGTATACAAATAACTTTAAGGGTACAATCGAGATGGCACCAATGCGGTCTGACAGTGGAAATGTAGTGCAGACCTGTTCAAAAAGAGTGGTCGCAGTGTGCAGTCAAATATGGTTACTTCTGAGGTAAAGGAAAACGCAGTCCGTAGCACATGACTTTTCAGGATCCTCTGACAAAAGTATATCTGCCAGATACAGAGGATTTCTTTCATATTTTAGAACAGACGCATCGCCTAACATAAACAATTCAAACTATCGCTGTGTCGGACACATGCAGCTGCTATATACATGCATAACATCATTTCTTTTAAACTGAAAATGATTAGCCAGTATATATATAGCAACAGAACAGAGGAGCACCTGGACATATCTTTAAGACATATGTATCTTCATGAAGATGTGATAAACTAGATTGATTGATTGATTGATACATCTCTATGTAAAACACAATTGTCGTCTTTTATTGTTTCGAACTAATGTGTTTATGATGTTCATGTTTCATGCTATAACGTCTGATGTATACGCATGTAAATAAATAAATACTTCTTTATTGTGGGAGGGAATAAACGCGATAACCAAAATGATAATCGCTCCGATCTGACAAGATGAGCCACTACTTATATTACAAGTGTAAGAATCATGTTTTGTGATGCCATTTTGATATACAATTTATGAGAATACGTGTAACACTTTGAGAGCACGAGTATTCTCTATTCCCACCAAATATCCACAGATGGTTTCACATCACTTTAACCTGGGCAACGCCGGGTAACCCTGCTAGTATATAATAAAGCCACTTCATCTTACTTGCCATGCATTAAATTTTGTCCTCAGAGACAGGGTTTGTGTTTTTAATTTTGTACTGGGGTGATATCTCGCCCAACCTCGATCAAACCGTTCAACAAGGAGACCAATGTAGATATTAGAGTGTTGGATCAATTAAGTGAACAAAGCAATGATAAATCTGACACAAAACTTCGCAACAAAAGATAAATAATTATGCGTCCGGGTCGATAGGACCAACAAACAATTTTTTCCGCAACTCAGAAATATTATACAAACAGTATAGCCTGTAGCCCATGCTAATGGATTGAATTTTGAAATCCAAGATGGCTGCTGGCAGCCATGTCTTTTTTGACCGAATGACCCCAAAATGACTCGTTCCTATTTACATGTCAATGTTAACATCCATGACTAATAGTGTGCACTGAAATTCATATACAGCTGTTTACAGTGAATTTCCCCCCGCAAATCTCTGTTTTAGTGTTGAAAGGGGGTGGGTGTCCAAAAATGGTCGGAAAAAACTGCCGAAATTGAAAAATAAATGGACGCGGGGGTGGGTGGGTCCCAACAAGGGTCGAAAGTCAAAAATCAGCATACGTGCCTGCAAATTTTTTCCGACTCCCCCCTGACTTGCGGGGGGGGGGAATTCACTGTAAACAGCTGTATATGAATTTCTGTGCATACTATTTGTTATGGATTGTATATAACATTATGTACTATACTATAGTCTGGGGCATATAAAAAAAATGGCCGCCATGACAGACGCCATTTTTTCTGGAGTCTGAAAGGTAACTTTTTCTAGATAGCATCCGGAAAACAGAATCCGGCTTTTAAGTTTGTACTCTGTGACCTTTTGACCTGGTTGACCTTGATCAGATATTCACAACCACATACACCCCCGTTGTATATAGAAATGCACGCCATTCCGTTTGGTATATAACATGTCCCCACTACATGTATTTAAATGCACTTCTTGTTGGGTCCATTTCAATCTAACTACCCTTAAACAAATGCGATCGAAAAGAACTATGGTAACTGGGAGAAACGATTACAATTTCCATACATTACAAACATATCTCGCAGCGAATGTTTTATATGTTGTCAGGAAGAAGTCCCTGCATACATTAAGAATAAAATAAATTTTGTAAATATTTTCAACCGATATATGTCGTATTTTGACTGGACTATAACATATGGTTCAAATGGAACTACTTAATCTGGGAGTGCATGCGCATTAAGAAAATCTTAGGTGGCACACCAACTGAGACCATATACAGCCACGTCCCTATCCATCAAAGATTTACACTGTTTAATTTTCCCCTACCATACGTACAGTTCCGGGCCTATATCATTGAAAATATCCTACTATATACAAGGCATGTATTAGCATGAAATTAAAACACAAACAAACATACGAATACGCCCACCCATGTGCACACACACCCCTCCCCCGCCCACCAACACACACAACGACAAAGAAACATCTGCCATGTGAAGACCTGTCCGAAAGATAATGGTATATTCCATATAATGGGGATATTTTACTAGCTCAAGTCCTAAAGTACGTGCCATTCTACAGATTTTCTTTCGTGCAATCGAATCCGAACTGGCGGAACCAGCTTCACCAATGATTTAAGGAAATGTTAGGCGGTCTGCATCATATATGGACCACACCGCCGTCAACAATTTATAAGTGAATAACTGACATAATTGATAGCTTTTATAATGAAGTATGACTTAATATATATTACATAATTATTATAATAATTGAAAATCGATTCATTAGAATGCGTGACTGACATTGAGTGATTATCATACTAATTCACCTACAACAGTCAAAATGCGAAATATATAATCCGCATCTTTGACATCCCAACTCCGGTTTGGCGACATCTTATTGCAGTGTCGATCCTCGGCTTTGACCCCCATAATTATGGTGGGTATCTACACTTGGTCGCGGTTAGTGATTTTTTTTCTTTACGAATCGCACTGTAGGGTGGAACAACTTAAGGTTACTCGAACATATATTTTCTATTGATACACGCATTTTCCGCCGTTAGCGGCGGCTAATTATACCTCAAACGAACTATCTAACGTCAAAAAGTGTCTAGGATTTATGATAAAAACGGATATTACCCGGAATGTCCATTAAATGTAGCGGGGCGACAGCAAGCTATCATAATGAGGGAACATTACGCTTTACGAATTTATGTTTTAAATAGTGGATAGCAACATCAACCGGGCGATAAATACATTCATCTGAGGGAGGATATGTTCATTTATCAAAAACCGCATGGTCCGGTTTCGTGATACCTTCCGGGTTGGTGATATCAGGTACACGGGTTGAACTTAGTGTATAGCATATATGACCATGTAGTAGCATCGTTTGGTGTCATAATTAAAACGTTCAGCCCTTCAAATGAATTCGTAGAAAACACCTGTATTTGTGATTGCCGCAATATAGTTGTAAACATTATATTGAAGGAACTTGTCCATATCTGAGCAACGCTCACGTGCGAATGAATCAACTGTGACACGATAACACCAGACGGCAGTCGCCACGTAGACACGCCCTCACTCGAGATAATTGACAGCTCCACCCTTTGATTGATTGTTTGACAATTCTAAACCCCGATGAAGAAAAGACGGATTCGTCATCTCAAGTTCAGCCTCGGTAAAGCTGGTTTAGCTGGACCGCCGAATTAGATGGTTTAGTTGCTGGTTTAAGCTTATAAAACGCAGACAAATTATCGAAATTGACAAAAACTTATCCCCGCACGCTGTATAGGTGTAAGTGCTTGTCGCTTATAAATTTCCAATCAAAATATGGTCGCTGTCGTAATTATTGATTTTCGCAATCAATAAAACGAGGCGGTCCGCATTATGAAAGTACGATTAATTATCTCGACGATACAGAGACACTACTGCTAAACCAACGGTCTGGCTGGACCAGGTTTAAACCAAAGATGACGAATGCGTCACTTAAACCTGCGTTCGCGGGTTTAAACCACGGATTGTGCTGACTCACGGCGGTTTAAACCTAGAGGTTTACGTAGACCAGGTTTAAATCGGAGATGACGAATCGGGCCATATAGTTAATAAATGAATGTAGTGTATGTGATATTGGGGATACGTGGCGCTGGTCGTTGGGGAACAGTGCGTGAACCGCCAAGCTGTTCTCAATAAATGTGCCCACGACGATCACAGCGGTAGCGCAGTATCCCGCAATAACACACACATCCACTAGATTCATTTCTTATATTTATATAGATTTCTAATGATTTATTCTCATAAAAAGTTGAATGTATTCTTATTTATTTTCACAAAATTCGCCATAATAACGTGAGCAATATAAATAACTGGATGTAGATGCAATTCTGCTGATCTTATCAAAGTACGCCCAATTATTCTACTGACCGTTTTTAGTGTTTATGTCAGATTAGGTCAACAACTTGTCAACATCGTCGAGTTCGTGTTACGGTCTTTGTGGACATGTCTGTGTTATTGGAGCATGAAACGGGACCCAATTGGCAGTTGACACAATCATCAAACAGGATTTAGTGTAACACATGCGGTCTATGTAAATATTTCTGTATACACCCTAAGTGTAGGTATAGTGCTATTAAATTTGTTTTGCTGTTAGCTGTTGTTAACGATACAGTCCTATATTTACGCAAATGTTGGAAGTAGTTAATTAATCTCCCGAGTGCTTCGCGACTAACGAAACATATCGAGATTTACCGATCTGCATTGCTCTACATATGAATAAACAATTCCGAGATCCCATGGGAATTTTCCATCTGTGACTTTGTTCAGCCAACTGGATCACTATGATGACTCTTTAAAAATGTATCAATCTGTTAAAAATAAACTACGGTATCAGTGATCCCGTGCTGCAGCCCGTGCGATCAATATCGAGGCGAATACCTGACATTTGTTATAAACAAGAGGCTATCTTAATGTGTCATTACCCTACAATATGTTGTTCACACATAGTCCAAGCGTCAGCTGAGGCAAGCTGTCACCCGGAGAGGGATCTTATGGCACCTATATTTTCTTATAGACAGATAATTTAAATATCACAATCCGGTTTTCGCATTGACGTAATAGGACGCGTTTTTGGATACGGCTGATTATCTGAAGAAATTTACCCCGCATTTTATGTAATTTTACGAAAATGTCCATTTCTAACTTTTCGTTACCAAACTAGAAAGAGTGAAAGGATCTCCGATCTTTTTGTCGTATTATAATTTGTAGTTGATTGCTTCCTAAAACGAAATGAACTACAACGCCAAGTTCTAGAGACGCGTGACGTCATGTTCGTCGAATTATGTTTCGCGCATTTTTTTCGTGACGATTCAGACAAACCACCACATTTCAATCTTTGTAGCATTCGCATTCGGTAAAATATTTAATTAAGTGACATATCATATGAAAGAACATTCAATTTCCTTCTCGGAAACAAACAGTAGAATCAGTCGCGCCAAAACGTTCGAAATTAAAACGAAAACCTAACCGTCCCCCAAACGAGAAAATTAGCATATTTCAAAATGTTGGCTATAAGGGTGAGAAATGTCCAACGAAAACAGTTGTTAACACTCTTTGTTGATTTACTATTATCAAATGGTCTTATATATTGACATTCGTCACATTTTCGAAAAAATAGAAGCGAAAACTCGTACAATTCACTAAAATATAATTTTTTCCTAATACTCCGGCCGCCAAGGTATTGATCCTCCGTCTTTTGGATAATGAAGATTTTTTTCTAATGAATAACTAGTTTCTCGTTTGCTTAAAGAATATCTTTACTGCACAGGAGACAGAACTGAGAATTGCCAGATTTTTTCATAAAATCTAAAATGACTGCCAAAACGTCCGCTTGTCACCACTGACATCACCAAAAATGTTGGACTTTTCTCTCAAAAACTTGACATAAATCGCGACCTGAGTTCCAACTTGTCCGATGTGCATTTTGTTATGTTTTCAAGATAATAGGTTTTTTTTTAAGTTTGGAAAGTAAATGCTACCACACCAGAGGGAATACAAATGTCGCGCTTCTACCAGCATGTAGATAAATATATATTATTTGGCGCAGTGCTACTGCCACTGTCGCTGAGTTGACGGTATTTCGTCTATTTACAAGATTGTGACTGTTGGGTAGGAATTTTCGCACTTGGAACAAACTGACACATGACTGTTTTTGAAACATGTGTGCGTTTAAAGTATTTTTCAGGGTTATACTGTTCTAAGTGACGCTTAGAACATATTGTAACTGAATATATATATATATATATATATATATATATATATATATATTATTGATACAATATAAAATGACACTCAGCCATATATTAAAGACATATTGTCCCAGATACACATATTTTCAATCAGTATTCACTTGTAACACTTGGATTCTTCTTACTTCATTACTAACTAACATTACCAACTCGCGGCCATATCGCGACAGGATCCACCTGGTCCGGTTCCGCGTTTTCCGAGATTATTCAGCCCCGGTTCCGTGGTTTTAGTGCTAAATCTATCGGTGAAACTTCTGGGGTACCATTTCATACACATACGAAACTTTTGAATATTCATGACTTCCATATATGGATATGCTACTCCAGAACTTTGACATGTAGCACTAAAACCACGAAACCGGTGCATCCAATATGGACGGGAGTTATAGTGGCAGGGCGTATTACATTGATATCGACCTAAAGCAGTACATCATTCGGTCTGAAAACAGTGGTCGAAATTTGTATTCCAACTAAGTACAATTGCAACTGAAGTTGTATAGTATGCGCGGCTCTCGAACTGTCGAACATTCCTGTATACTGTATCATAGGTAGTACTGTTGGAACGACGAGGGGCACATAACATGCGACCGCTATAGGTCGCCACCCCTCATTGACGTTTTGCGAGAGAATTACTCCGATGAACATGTATTCAAACACCACTACATGTATGCATGCTTACACCTAATCGGATATTGATAGCACTGGGGTGTCAACCGGGATGAAACACATAATGATCATATACCTAGTCAAATATTTACAATCTGTAATCAGAAATCCCACTAATGTCATAAATAGATGGACAGATCAGAGTATAGACAATAATTATATGGATATCATTTTGAGTGTTGCATTGTGGGTGAAAAAATACACAACCAACGACAATTGGCTGGAGGCACGCATGCATTTACTATGGGAGATCTAGAGTTGGTCTATAGAACTTATTCATTGTTGTTTATACGTATTTCTTAGTTATATTTTAGACAATGTAACGAGGACAGATCCGTCTATAATACTATCACAAAACCTTTTGAAATCCCTCCCCACATTTATTTTATCGAGGAAATTGCAGAAAATTACGCAATTTCCAAGATTATGGTGGTCTTATAATAACTCCGATAAAAATGGTTCTATTTGGGAACTTTTCGATACATTTTTCGGAGACGGTAGGGAGAACATACCGCTAAAAGAATATCGCAAAACGATTGCTGTGTGTGTAATTGATGCGGGGAGTGCATTGGATGGGTCGATAACAGCACACCACCTCGCATGAACTGCATGGTGACGAACTCATATCACACAACAAAACGTTCAGCCTTCGTGATGACGAACGTTGTGAATCATTAACTTTAATTTATCTTCCATATAGGCTGTAATCGAACCACTGCACGGGTGGTTTGTGTACGCCATATGGATATAATATGCAAGTATTGTCTAAGTGGATTAGCATCATTAGCTCAGTATGAACGGTTCTGGACGCCTGCTGATTATTCAGTTCGAGAACCAAATAAAATATTTAAAATAGCGGGATTCCCTTCTAAGTGTAAGCGTCATAAGAGTGTGCGTCATAAGAGTAGACGCCAACTGTATCGAACTGGGATAATATTGTGTCCATTAATCCAGTTCGAAATGTTCTGGACTCTGCCGATTCTTTAGTTCGAGAACCAAACGTAATATTTAAAATAGCGGGACCCCTACTAAGCGCAAACGTCATAAGAGTAAACCCCAACTGGTTATAACTTGGTTTATTTTTATCCAACATTTCAGTACGAAAGGTTCTGGACGGCTACCGATTCTTCAGCGCGATTCCCTACTAAGCGTAAGCGTCCTAATAGTAGACTCCAACAGCTTCGAACTTGGATGTTTTGTCTCTTCTGTAAATCGAAAATGTGTCACTAGAACGGGTAGGGTTCTCTATTCCGAAGGTTCGTTATTCCGAAGGTTCGCTATTCAGAAGGTTCATTATTCCGAAGGTTCGCTATTCCGAATGTTCGCTATTCTGAAGGTTTTCTATTATGGTCGCATTTAATCACAAATGAATCAAAATTTGCACCCCCCACAAAAACCACACGAGGATGAAAAATGCTGTTACGCTAGTATTGAACTAAATAATATTTATACACCCCATGCTAATTCCCAAATTGTCCCAGATGTTGGTTATTAATAGCAAGAAGACAGTATCAGTTAATCGTTTATTATGGAGAGTTGAAAACACGATGACTGCATGCATGACTGAAATAAACAACACGTCAGAGATACAGTCTGTCCGAACTGGCAATCTGTATTTGAAAGAAACAACATTTAATGCCCACTTAATATTCGAACACCGGAGCAGATATATAAATTACTAGCAGGATTACCCGGCGTTGCCCAGGTCAAAGTGATGTAAAAACCCTCTGCGTGCTGTGGATATTTGTTGGGAATAAAGAATACTCTTGCTCAAAGTGTTACACGTATTCTCATAAGTCCTATATTCAAATAGCATCACATAATATGATTCTTACACAGTCATGGAATACAAGCAGTGGCTCACCTTGTCGATTGTCATTTTGTTTATCGCGATTAAGCCGTTCCACCAATAATGAAGTATTTATTTATTTACAACTGCGTTATACTTCAGACGTTATAATATGATACATTAACATCATAAACACATTAGTTCGCAAAAATAAAAGTCGACAATTGGGTTTTACATATAGAGATGTATCAATCAATCTAGTGGGTTGGACTAAGTTATTGAGGACACCTGACTATCATATATCAATGAAGATACAGATGTTTTAAAGAAATTTACAGGTGCTCCTCTGTTCATGGTGCTATGTATTGGCTAAATATTCTCAGTTTAAAAGAAATGTTGCTGCGCATGTATATCAGCTACATGTGCCAGACACAGAGCGAGATTTTGAGTTGTTTATGTCAGTCAATGAGTCTGTTCTAAAAATTACGCTGTATCGGGCAGATATACCCTTGTCAGATGTCAGTATTGGCGGATCCTGAAAAGTCATGTGCTACTGACTGCGTATTCTTTTATATCAGAAGAAAACATATTTGACTGCACACTGTGGCCACTATTTTTGAACAAGCCTTCGATACATTGCCATATCTCTTGACAAACTTTTTTTGTGGAATCTGTATTGAATGGAACAGACTCAATTGTGTTATAATATATATGCAATACTCTGACGGTTCGAGGACTCCCAGTTTGCAAGAATATATGTATCTCTTAAATAGAATGAGAAATATACTTTTAATGCTTCTTCTATTTATCTCTTTTTGCTAGCTCATTATGTGAATGCCCTGATTGCCATCCCCATCTAAATATGACAGTTGAGAAGATAAAATTGTTCAAGTGACTTAATTGGGTCATCATTTGTCGAGATTATGAATTATGAAATTTGAACGCCCAAAACTCCTTAAAATGATAGGGCGATGGCCTGTGTGACTATATATAAACATATATATGTGGATATCGGCGAATAGCGAACCTTCGGAATAGACAACATTCGGAATAGCGACCCTTCGGAATAGTGAACCTTCCGAATAGCGAACCTTCGGAATAGAGAACCTTCGGAATAGAGAACCTTCGGAATAGATACATGGCCCCCACTATAACACGCTGGTCCAGTGATTCGCATTCCGTCGGTGGTTTATTTTGAGTGTTCACACAACAGAGACTTGAGAGACGTTCAAGACCGCTCGTACTGTGCCGACTTCACACATTCATGCGTTAAACGATTACCAGTACCCCCCAGATTGTCATACTGGTGATTATCAGATCTCGTTCTGATCAAACTAGAGCAGCGCTTGTACATCAATATAATGGTTGCAGTCGGTTCGTTGGTTGGCTTGTAAAATATGACTGGGACAATAGTGTAATGTTTAAAACCTTCTTAGAACAAGGATAAGCGCCATAAACAGCCATTATTATTTGCTACCTTTTTCGAAAATGGCAGATATTAATGTAATTTTGGTAACACTCAATGTCATTTTATGTTTGGAGAACGTGCATATTGTAGACAGTGCATGGTCGGAGAATAGAGCATTGTCCTTCCCAAGGCGGGTTCGTCCGAACCCATCGAACCATAGCCAGTTACGCCATGCCCACAGACAACAAAATATGTTGATAGTAAATTCGCTCTTCGCACATTTTGTCTCGTTATGACATTGAACAAACAGGGCAGGGAATATATCTCTGATAATACTTCCTCAACAATCTACTTCACAGTAGGGGTGGTCCCAGTTCGAGATTGCATTTTTTGTGACAGTTGTGAGCTGATATCGCAAAAATTAAAGGCACGTGAGGCCTTAGTTGTCGAAAATATTCATATTTGTTCTAATCAACGTAAACAGAAAGACATTAAAACGCATACAGTTTCGTTCATATAAACCATGACCCTCACGTAAACAGCATGTTATCATAAAGACCTACTATATTTTACCTAAGGAAGAGCCTGGCTGTGTTACAGAAGACAGCACAATGCTGCTGGCTAATCATACACAAATGGCATAAACGCTCTGTATTAGTTCCATATCAGGAATTCACCAACAAAGAACGCTCTTTATGTTTACTATCATAATATAAACAAACATCAGAAAAGTAACTTTTGATGCTTTTGTTTACATAACAAATGTCAAACATTTCACAATAACATACTGTTTATGCGATATTTCTTATTTGTATACGGACAAAGTCTTCTACATTTTGATGTTCTTTCTGTTTGTGGCGGTTTTTGACGGTGGAAATATTTTCACAGGATACCCACCGCCAGGGCCAACCGTACCTTTAACAGTGAATCATATACCCGGGAGTAATTCCGTGATTGTAAGCGACGCAAAGCAAAATTACTCACAAAGTCACTGAAATCGTGCAATATCGACTTGGGAACTTCACTTTCAGTGAAATACATTATTAAGGAACAGGTATTAACAAAGAAATATATCACTGCTTGTTCAATGTTAATAATTCATGACAGAGCCAGTACCCCCACGCTTCGGATTGTGGCATATTTTGACACAGCTGATTACGAACAAAACATTTTAATAACAAACACAAAATGTAAACTCGCCTTCTGGTGCAAGTAATGAACTCATGAACAATGAACTGTATAGTGTAGTTGTGTATTGGCACCATAATCGTGATCACTGAGATTATATCATATTGGATCCATCCAGCCCCAATTCCGCGGTTTAAGTGCTACATATCTAAGTTCTGGAGTATCATTCCAGTGATTACACATATTAAGTTTTGAATATTGAAAAGCTATATATGGAATGCTACTCCAGAACTTTGACATGTAGCACTGAATGCGCGGAACGGTGCTATGTCCTAACTAATTTTCCAATACTGTTGGTGTTAACATTACTACTTCATATCATGTATCTACTTGACATGCACAAAGGGTTGGTTAATTTGTATTTGTCTTGCCATTTATTTTTTGCTGAAAAATATCTCCTTTTTCACAAAAATATTGTTTTTCAAACATTATCATACAAATGTGTATTACTATAATGCCAACACATTTAATCCCTATGGTGTAGCAGTTATACCAAGCATATGTAGCGAGAAGTTAACAGATAATTGGACCGGTTTGCGAAATAATGGATTTTAGCTACCCCTCCCCAAACATGTTTTTGGTCGAAAAATTACATATTTTGTGTTAAGAACTTTACCAAATTTCCCAATTGATCATAATGGGACCCAACATGACTCGCTTGCTTACAATTGGGCCGGATGACACTACTTAAGTGCTTAAAGATGTGTTCGGGCTTCCAGGCCCCATGTTACAGCAACAACAACAGCAACACATTTTATTTACTATTACCGCAGTAAGTGTCGCATATTACAAGTACTCCATTCTCGCTTAAGATTTAAAATGCAGTAGTTTGAACTATGGCCTATTGAGTAATCACTTTAAAACATCACCTTTCTTCATTGTGGCAAAATAGAAACAGCAAACCATTGCTTATGGTCCTGGGACTGTTCTCGAAAAATAGAAAATTCGCCTTTCATATTTGCCATGCAGCCGCGTTGTTTATAGTGCCATCCATAGACATTGTGTGTTTCCTTATTTAACTATCCTTATATTAACTATCCTCAGTTAATATTTAACTCATATTCTTTCAGTTCGTGGTGTGTTCAAGACTTCTAACAGTGTAGGGGGACCTAACTAACGCTTGCCACCTTGATCAGAATATTTTATGCGGTATACAATACATTATCCATTGTTTCTATATTTTGGTCGATTTAGAGGAACTCTAAAAATCACTATGGCAGCAACAATGATTTTGTTTTGCATATGTTACTTTACATTATATGTCGTTTAGAACAAATACTTTAGTTCTACAAAGTCGCTATATATTAATATAAAACAACATGTGTTGTTGTAACTGGTGGTTTGGAAGCCTGGTGACACCTTTAACCACGCTTGCTTCTGTCTACGGATCCGGTTTTCATCATATGTTTATAACAAATATTTTAATATTATACAATCGATATTAATCCATGCACAATTACCTGTTATCAATAAAATATGTTGTTGTTTTAACTGGGGGTATGGAAGCCTGAACACATCTGTAATCAATAAAACGGTATTTATGGACAACACGCTCAGTACAAGATTCTTGTGGGGTCCCATTAAGATCAATTACTGTAGAAAATGTTTGTACATTATGTAATTTCGACCAGAAACGTGTTTGGGGAGGGGTAGCTAAAATCCAATATATCGCAAACCGTTCAAAATATAAATTAACCAACAAGTTCCACTTTGTCCTATGTGACGTAACGTGTAGTTATTCGGACCTCATTTATTCCACGTGACATAAATGACGTAGAATCAACGGATGGAACAAATTGGAACTAAATCAGTATGGCAAAAACATTCAGTTCTTTAAACGCGTGTCATATGATTCGGTTCCATATTGTCCCAAGTGAGCAAATTTCGATTTTTCAACACATGGAACAACCTGGAACTGGATTATGGGCAAATAAGTGCGTAAGGACAAAATAGAAACAACAATTCATACTACTTTCGAGCACAACGGACAAACAGGAATTGTATTTTACTCTTCATAGAATCAAGTTACAGCAACAGGTGTAAGCGCATCGGGTAGAGCTTCAAATTTCGGTCCTAGTGAACGGACGTTTCGTACCAGTATGTCACATCGGACAAGTTGGAACTCAGGTCGTGAAATATCGGCAACAATTCGCTTTTGAGGTTTGGACCATTTTTTCTACAATGTAACTATCTTTGGATTGAAAGGTGTTTATGTTTTGGTATATCTTAAATGTGTCACACTACGGTGTGTATAGACCAAATTGCTCAAGATAGCTTCCAAAATGGCAACCAAATTTGTAAAACGTTAATTTTTTACATATATCCCGAACATTATTCTCTGCGTTTTCCGAAAAGGTAGCAAATTGTTACTCACTTGGTTATTATACGTGTTAGTTAATTAACTAACAACTACATGTTCTATTATGGTTGTCCCAGTTCCGTATGGGACATGATCAATTCATTTTAAAGTATTGAATTTTGCCGATAATCTCTTTTGTGATTATGGCCATATTATTGAAAGGAAATGGGCAGAACTTTGAGACGGAACTGAGATGAACCATAATCTGTGGCTATTCTGGTCCATTATGATGAAATTATCAACTGGATCCAGGGTGGATGCAAAGATGGTAGCCATGGAGTTACTTTATGCCCATAGGTGAGGTGAATAGGTATACAGGTAGTTAGTGTATGTCATGAATGAATAGGTATACGAGGAGTGACTATATGGTTATGAGTGGGGTGTCCATGGTAAGATTTATAGGTATACAGGGAGAGGTCATGGTCAGGTGTGAGGTGAATCGGTATGGTGTGACTGCATGGTGTATGGTTGTGTGTATATAGTACGGGTGCACCCGATGTGCATGTATTGGCATTGATATGGTGTATGGATATAGCTACATGGTCATATATATACGGAGGGTCCTTGTGGTAACGGTTGGTGTATATTTATATATCTCGTGGATGTTTTATCATTGATGTGTGTGTAAGGATTAGCTATATGATGATGGGTGACGTGTATGATTATGTTGCTAAATTGTCGTGTGTGAAGTGTATATACAAGTATGGAAGGTATGAGTGGTCGTGTGTGTGGATTTGTGTATATCTGGAAGGGCTGAATGGCCATTGGTGAGGTGTATATGTATACCTGGAGTGACTCTATGGTCTCGGGTGTATATATCGAGTAGTTATATGACTATGTGTGTGTCCAATAGGTATACAGGTAGTGACAGTATGATAATTGTTGAGATGAGTACATGTAGGTATACAAGGAGTGACTGAATGATCATAAATGTAATGAATGTCAGGTGTATGAGTATACCTGGTATTCCTGCTTGGTGACTCGTGGCAGTATTTTGTAGGTTTTACGCGTATACACACTTGTTGCTATATGGTCATGGGCGAGGGGTATGTGTATATAGCGAGTGGCCATGTGTGAGGTGCATATACATACATGGAGTATCTATACTGACATGGAGGGGGTGTATTAGTATATCTTGAGTGGCTATTCGGCTATGGTGTGGGATACATGGAGTGACATGGCCAATGGTGAGGTGAATATGTATGCACGTATTGACCAGAATCATGTATGAATGTTTTGAATAGACCATGTTATGGTGACTATATGGCCATAGGTCAGGTGAAGGAGTATACCATGATTGTGCCATGGGTGAGGGTATGTATGTGTATGAAGCGAGTGGCTATATGACCATTTGTGAGGTGCATATGTATACCTGGAGTGACTCTATGGTCAGTGTTGTGGTGTTGATGTATATATTGAATGTCCATTAGACTATGAGTGTGGAGAATATGTATATAGGGGATGACCGTATGGCCAATGGTGAGGTGAATGGGTATACAAGGGGTGACTATATGGTTATGTGTCACATTTAGGGGTATACCTGGTGTGCCTGCATTGTGACTCATGGCTGTATGCTATGGTCATCCATGGCATGGGTCGGGTGTACGTGTATACAGTGGGTCACTATATTGTTATGTATGTGGTGTTTATGTAGATAGGAATGACTGTGTGATAATGGGTGGCTGTCGCTTTCCACGTTTAACGTTTTCCCCATGTACATAAACATCATCACGATGGAGAACTCTCTGACAAGACATCTCTATTGATTAACATATCCTTGAGTTAATGTGGAAAGCGATAGCCACCCAAGGTACACATGTACAACCCACCCATTACCTCAGTCACTCCATATGTACCTAAACACCACACAAATGACAATATAGTCACCCACTTTATACACGTACATCTGACCATACAGCCATACTTGGTTTTACCCGTACACACCACAACTGACGATACAGCCACGAGTCACCATGCATGAACACCTGGTATACTCCTACACCTGACACATGACCATACAGTCACTCAATATATACATATTCACCACATTCACGATAATACAGTCACTCATTGTATACATGTTCACCTCAGCATGGACCATACAACCACTACATGTATACATATTCGTCATATCCATGACAATAGAGTCAATCCAGCTATACCTATACACATCACCAATGATGAGCCCTTCCAGATATACCAATGCCCGAACACACGACTACTCATAAGTTCCATACTTACATATACACCTCACACATGACAATTCAGCAACGCATTGTATACTCATAAACGCCATCTATGATCATATATCTACTCCCTATACACACCACCAATGATAATACATCCACAACATATATAAATATACGTCCCACCCGTTACCAACAGGACACTCCCTATATACCCACACGCTCGCCAATGACCGTCCAGTTTACTCCAGATATGCATATACACTTCAATCGTGACCGTATAGTCATCCCATGTACACCTATACACATTACCCATAACCATAACATCACTCCCTATTTATATATGCACTCCACCCATGCTCATATGGACAGCACATATATACATATACACCCACCTGTCGGAATACAGTCACACATACTACACATAGTTACATCCCATCCACGACCTTACAGTCAGTCCATATAACAACACACGGATGACCATGTAGCTACTCTCGTTATAACCATACACCACATCAATGCACATATGGCCACATCGGTCACACACAACATACACCGTACAGTCACTACATGTATACCGATTCACCTCACATGACTATACAGCCACTCCTTACATTCCTATAAATCTCGCCATGTAAACCCCACTCATAACCATATAGTCACCACTTGTATACCTATACACATCATTCATGACCATTCAATAGCTCCCTGTATACCTATTCACCTCAAGTATGATCATACAGTAACTCCCTGGCTGCTATATTGGCATCCGCCCTGTATTCAGTTCATCAATTGTTATATACTGGATCATAATAGCCACTATTATATCGTGGTTCATCTCAGTTCCTGCTCAAAGTTCTGCACATTTCCTTTCAATAATATGGCCAGAATCACAAAAGAGGGTCTCCGCAAAATTCCATACTGCAACTTTAAAATGAATCTGTCATGCCCCATACGGAACTGGGACAAACGGAATAGAACGTAGTTGTTAGTTAATTAACTAACACGTATAATAACCAAGTGAGTCACAATTTGCTACCTTTTCGGATAACGCAAATAATAATGTTCGGGATATATGTAAACAAAACAATAACTTTTTACAAATGTGGTTGCCATTTTGGAAGCCATCTTGAACAGTTTGGTCTATAAACACCGTAGTGTGACACATTTAAGATAGATCAAAACAATAAACAACTTTGATACCAAAGATAGTTGCATTCTACTTGAAAAAATGGTATAACCCTGAAAAGTGAATCTTTGCCGATATTTATGTCAAGTTTGTGAGAGAAAAATCCAATATTTCTGGTCGTGTACGTGGTGACTATAGTAACAATGATCCATGGTGCATCAGCCATGTTAGTATTCAATGTATAGAATACATTATTGCCAATTATATACATCAACCACAACTTGTAAGCGATTGCAGGTCACCTTGTGGCAATATTTACCCTTTTCCATATTTTGGCGGCCATTTTGGCAGCCATTTTGAGCCGAAGTAAGAATTTTGGTTCCAGTGAGTTGGAATATTCATAGGTAATGATATTCCTCACTTACATTACAAAGTTCTGTTCATTTCTTGTTGAAATATGACTAGAATCCCAATTGTGATTTGTTGTGAAATTTTATACCGCGTTTTGTAAAATCGATGTTTTGAGGGATCGGAAGGAGCTAGGATCCCAATAATTACACGTTTAATTGCTCCAATGATCAGAGTTAATATACAAAACATAAAATAAAGTCACACTACTCAACCAGTTCCAAACAGCATGAATTGATCTAGAAGATATTTGTGAAAAAACGTCATATTTTCAACTTCCAACTTTTGGCCCAAAGAAGTGTCATTATGTCTTAGCTTCACGAAAATATATACATTTGTAAAAAATTTACTAGATTTTCCCGCTATAATTTGCATAAAACTGACTTAGGGTCTGAAAAACGATGGACGCCATCTTGTCTGGAGTCTACACGGCCACTTTTTTTCTTGTTAACATTGCTTAAAAGTTGAAGGACATAATAAGGAATAAAATTAGTGGGGTGATATTAAGTCCCAGGAGATGCAAGGGTACCCCTATTACTTCCCGGACTATACAGATAAAAAATATAAATGCCCACCTGCGTAAGTTAGCAAAATTCCGTAATGCCTTCATGTGGAGGAATAAATTATTATATATAATATAGGAATTAACGGGATATTGTACACTAAATCCGAACATTTATGGGACCATGCATCTCCTTTATACTCAACAGAATACATGCAACAAATTAATGAATTTTAGTCATGGATTAGTGCAAAAAACAACATAGTAATTACTATGAAAATTATCTTATGACTGGAATGATAAATTCATTTTCATTATAATTAAATAAATGACCGGATATAGTGTACAGTGCCCCTTTAAAACTGTCAATTTATAAAAAATATTTCCCTAAAGGAATGATAGTCCCAATATTATTGTTGTTTTTTTCGTTGAACAGAGCACGTATGCTATATACTTAAAGCGTGGCTTATGTGCATTGTGGGCCGGGTGCAAATTGGCAACTGTTCATTGATTGCATATGTCACGAAAATAAACGATATATCTCTCTATTAAATATATGTAGTCTGTAGATGGGTATTTCGGTCATTATCGAACTATTCGTTTCACTCCTCCAAATTATATTTGTTTTGGAAGTTCAATTGAGCCATGTCCGCTTAATAATAAAACATTATAAAAAATCTAGATCATTGTTTCGAATTGCATTTTAATAAAATAGCCCCACGCTAGTTTAACGACCCGGGGTTCGATTGGAAACCCTTAAATTTAGAAGTTACTTCATGGGATCCCTAAGAAAATCCTCACGCATGGCCAGTGGTTAGTTGGTCATATGTCCAGAAAACACGTTTTTTTCCCCGTGTTTGCGATGTTGTTCCTTTTGTAATTTCTTTACCTAATTACAAGGTGATTACACAATATGGTTTGGTTGTGTTATGGTTTATACAACACATGTATGGCACAACAAATATATTAGATGCAGGTCCCAGTGATCAGTTTGGCCTAAGACAATTGAAGTGTTATTACTCCATCATTCAAATTAATTATGTTAAAACAAATTGTTATATTGAATTATGAAAACAAACTCATAGTCATATTCACATTGTGTATGTGTCTGTTCGCAACTACTGTGATTTGTGTATGGTATCGCATTTAATCTGGTACAACAGCTAAGGATAATGTTGTTAATGACAATGCATTGCGCACGTTGGCATCAACGGGTGCAGTACATTCACAGCTCCCCAGAACAACAAAAAGGACCCACCCCCAATAATACTTAATCCTTTAGAAATGTATCCAACTTGGCCGGGCCTAATTTTGTTCTAATTTTTTTAAAGTAAACAAACTGGTTCAAAATACACAAAAATAATTTGTGTTACATAAATGCATCATATATAGAAGAAAGATAGGTAAAATAATATTGTATTAGTCTTCAATTTGATGTATACGTGTAACAATTGGTTCAGAAGAACTCCGGTTATGAGCACAGGTCTGACGCAAACCGGCTGTCTTTTTTCACCGATTCGAGATGGTGTAGTCAAAGATAAAATTAGGCCCGGTCAAGTTGGATACCTTTCTATATGATTAAGTAATTGGCAATTGAGTCATTTTTTATTCTGGGGACCTATGAGTACATTTACCAATTGGGCTAAATGGCTCAATCAAAATCTATGCTCGGTGTTGCTGATCTTCAATCGTCCGACAAGAATCAAAATGTGCGTCATCATGAAATGTCGCTTACGTTAATTTACGTAGATAGCCAGTTGTTTGCAGTGTTAACGTGTTTCCGAACCCTTTTATCACGACAGGGTGATATAATTCCTCCCACTGCTTCCACATTGACCGTGGCAGACCGATATATCGGCTCCGACGTCGTAACATGGGCAATTCAGCGGTGAGCTTATTTTTAATAAGCAGCATGAGGGTTAATGGCTGTGCAATTTATGTCGCCCAATTTCGCAGTCATATATTCTTTGTCGTAATATATTGTGTGCACATATACATGTATGCGGGGTTGTTTATTTCAATACGTCGCTCGATTGAAACACTCAGCCCATGTAGTATAAATGGGCGGGACCCGATGAACAACAACATTCAACAACAATAATCTTTGGCCAGGACATCTCTGCAAACCATCATCACATTTATTGATAGTATATCCTGGTATAATTATGCAAGTATATTCGTATCATCGATTATATTAGACAGACACTGTATAAGCATGTGCGCACACAAAAACATGTGAGAGAGAGACTCATACAGTACATATATTTAATCAGGCTTCATTAGGAGGCTACAATTAATTTTTTACCAGTTTTGTTTGGATATGAGTCGAGATTTTTTCAGTTAAATTGATTGAACTTTAAACTTCCTAATTGTGATTTCTCTAAATGTACCAAGGTATGATCATAGCGGATAGCGGATAAGGATTAAATATGTGTGAGGGAACTGTACAGTATGATAAAATCAGTCTGGAAAAGCTTGGTAAAGTCAATTGAAATGCGAGTTTGGAGGTGAGTCTCAAAATCCTGGGCGAATAAAACATATTTGTTTACACGAAGGGGGTGTCTGGTACCCGGAGTGCTGCCTGTGTCTGCAGTTTCCATCCTAGCTACCCCCTGGTTCCTTAACCAATATGCCGCCTACCACGGGGGTCAGGACAAAAACCCAGGATGCAAGGTTGAATTGTTGGTTTGTTCAATTTTTGGGGACCTACCTTCTCAGGAATGCAAGTGTTTTCCTGTCCTAACTCTGACACTCTCCCTTCCAAGGGATTCACTCCCAAAGTTTGATGAACAGCTGTACAAGTAGTAGGATAAGATAGACAAATGGTGTTGCAATGCTGCAAATAATCATGCGGATGAACTGCCATTCGTGTAAGCTTAATTCAAAGCACTATAAATATCAGAAAATCAATCAGCACTCCCTAATTAAACTTATAAAAAAGTTCTCCATCCATATCCACATATTACCAACATCTCCAGTAGATACGCCACAGAGATATATATACACAGCATGCCATAATCTGGTGTGGTGACCAGTCCGGGCTAGATTAATATATGCATATAGCTGTTCATCTGCAGTCTGTTCCAATGTCCAACATTAAGTAGAATATTGAAGAACACACCGACCTCAACTGTAACCGTTGTTATCCACACAACGACGAGTACTTATTTTGCAACACTGAGCAAGTTATGTTCAATTACTCATCTTTTTTATTATGCGATTAGGTGCAAAAATTCCCTACCTATCTCCCATGGATGAACATCATACAATATTTCAGGAAGCTGTACATCTTGCAATATTATTAACATTGGCACCACAGCGATGCGTGAAGGTCAAAAACAACAATGAACACCTGTCTGAATTACTTTTTAGAGCACATTGGTCCTTGTTACAGTGACCCATCCTAAGGTAACATGTTATAACATAACACATTTTGGCTAAATATTAAAAAATGGGAACCCATTTCTTTATTAATCCGCTATTGTGGTCTATTTTACACTCCTGAACATATATATTCAAATTGGTGGAATAATTTGTCTTCAAACATGGATTGTTGAAACGTTTTACATGGCATTGGAAAACATATGCGACAGGGGCTCAGACCCACCCACCTGGACCTTTGCGCCACTGTTAACCAGGCTAAAGAACTGAAAAATATTTGCAATCACCAGCATTCCAATCACACATGCATCATACTCACCTAGATAATCCAGTCAATATACCTAAAATGTCACCCAACATAGAAACAATTAGAACATAGCCAAGTATGAGGCAGGTTTCAAAGGAAGGGCACAAAGTTGCCATCCTATTTTTCAATAGACTTGGTCACTGTGATCCGATTCGTCTTTGTATCATGGGAAATTAATGTGACACATATCTGTTTCGGCAGTTTCGATGTTGCTTTCTTTTTGGCACACGGAAATCCCACAATGTAGGAAATGTGTACAATGTAAGTTTTGGTCCACATCCTCAAAGTATGATCCATTTTATCCCAATGTATCATTTAATTAGACTGTGGTCTGCAATCTAATGATGAGTAGTGATATGTTTAGCTATGGTGGGAAAATAACCTTAATTTTTTTATAAAAATGAGTGCATTTCCAAAACTTCAGTTTATCAGATTGACAATTTCTGACACATTTACCTCAAATATGATTCACTACTAGAATAAATACCCGAATACGAAATATCAAACATGTGCCTGTGGTGAATGGGAGCTGTTAATGATCAACAAACTTAACTCTCTCCCCTGAAATTGACTTTGTCGCCAAAAACAAATTCGCTATCTCTTTCCAAGTAAGTTTGCAACATAATTCCTCATATCACGACACATAATAACAATAATATACTGAATTTGTTTTACAAGAGTCTACTTTTATTCTATTAAAATTCAAGTTAACTTCAATATTACGATTTGAGTCGCATTTTGTGGGAAACCAATTTAAAATTTACATGTTCTTCAATGTTGAGCCGTTTGGTATTCCGTATCGTAATCATATATATTGATCATTATAGGCATGAAATAACTTCACATAGCAGACGTTTGATATAAAACGTTAACATTTTAACCTGCTAATATGTCACACGCATACGTAATGAAAAAAAATCGCACATTTCAATGTTACATGTCCACATGAGTGTACGTTGGGTGTCTTCATTACTGATCAATCATATTCAAAGTATATACATGCAGTGTTAAGATCAGTATTACAGGCAATTCATAATATATGACGAATGGGATGGTTTCACTGAGACTCTAAATTCGTTATATGTTGTCATCACTAAATCCAGCATTCTGATTGGTCGGCGCCCACGTGGCTAGTTGCAGTTATTTCTCGGTGAATGCGCAACGCCTCATGACACCAAGCTAATAACACCATCGATACGTCATTGGGTTTGGAAAGACGAACGCGCAATGTTTTGGGCGCATTTGGACTCGCGCAGGACTGACTTAATACATCATCGGGTTTCAATATGAAGAGAAATTGTTCCTATTAACTTTTGCCAAGGGTGCTATTGGGTATTTTGGGCTGATCTTGTCACGATACACTTTTCGATTCAAATAAATTTACAAAAGTGGCTTTTTCACTAAATGTATATAAATATAAGGATTAACTGTCATGTGGACTATTTTTATGGAGATGTAACGGTGAGGTAAGTGGTCATAACTTGTATGTAAAACCCTTCGGGTTTTACACAAGTTATGTCCACTTACCTCACCGTTACATCTCCATAAAAACAGTCCACATGACAGTTAATCCTTATTTCACTATCATAAACATATTCATCAATGGATATGATGTGATTAATGAAGCATAACTCTGGCTGCTGATAACATCTAATATATATTTTGGGACTTCTGTTTGTTTGTTTGTCTGTTAGTTATGGTCGGGAAAATGACTGGACCGATTGAGCTCAAACTTCCAATCTAAGGTTAGAAACCAGCGGGCAGTGTTTACCGCCGTTTTGGAGAAGCTCCCAGCACCCCTTCTCCACTCTCAGTCACCAAAATTACCGTAATTGGCACTGTGAATTTAATCGCGTTGATAGTTAAAGAGCGTTTGTATCCGCAGTGTCGTTGATAAAGAGCGTATGCGTGTAGTGTGATTCATATGTCTGGGGCCAGACGTGAGTGTGTCTGTGTCCAGACATCAGCGTGTTGTGTGAGTCTTATGTCTGTCTTCGTACTTAGGGGTTCCAAGGAACGGGGGACATTTTCATCGGGTAAGTTTTTCCACTCGAGGTGATCTTCACCTTGAAACGGGTATCCACAAACGTACCTCTTTTAGGGACGGGTACCATCATTTCTCTTCATTAAAATGGCAGAATTAACTCAAATTAAATTAAAAAATTAACGGATTTCGACGAAATATTATTCCTAGGGATACTTTTGTCGGGGGAGTGTTTTGGACGGTTCAAATCGTTACCCCGACCTGACCTTGACCTTCAAATGGTCAATTCAAGGTCAAAGCCCGGACGACGTCGGGTCACCTGCTAGTTACATATATATCTTGAATATGATATCAAGTTTAATGGTAAGTGATTCGGTTCACCGTAAGTAAGTATTTGAAAGTAGCTGATATTTTAAAAAGCACTTTCTGAAGGTAGCACTTGCCCGTAATGTGTTTTGAGACATAATTTACAATAAATCAGATGGAAATGAAATGACAAATTTAGCATCTATGGTAGTCAAATCGAATGAGGCACAATATGATCCTGCCGCTTGTGTATATCCATTACACCAAGATAGTATGTTGTCATACCAAGGTCATACAAGAAAACTAAGATGCATGCATCAGGTCGGCCGTGAACTATCTACCATAGAATTGTTGTAGCTATCGATTATACATTTTGGAACACCTGTCTGTATGTATGTGTGTATGCATGAATGCATGTGTGTATGTGTTATAGACTCTAACACTGCTCGACTGATCCGACTCGGATTTGGTATTTAACGTGTCAACTTGACCTCGCTCATAGGCATGTTTCTGGACCTTGACCGATCCGACTAAAAAATTGTGTGTAGGACTACTTCGATCCCGGGAGCAATATTGACGGGTCCAATTTCACGTGGGACCATGTTCTCGAACGTGCTGATGTAGGCATGTTTCTGGACTATTTGGACGGGTCAAATCTTGATCCCGACCTGACTTTGACATTCAAAAAGATCAATTCAAGGTCAAATCTGGTAAAACGAAGTATTTCAACGAAATATAATACCTACTGTTACTTTTGTCCCAGGAGTGTTTCGGGTGGGTCAAATTATGACCCTGACCTGATCTTGACATTCAAAATTGTCAAATCGGGTAAAGCCGGGCGGATTTCGACGGGTACTTTTGTCGTGACTTTTGTCCGGGGAGTGTTTTGGGCGGGTCAAATCGTGACCCGACATGACGTTCACCTTTAAAATGGTCAATTCAAGGTTAAATCGCGCAATTCTCCGAAAATCAGAGGGGAACATCCCGGACGAAGTAGGGTCCACCAGCTACTATTATATATTTCTAGATTTAGTTACAAACTAAATACCTGTATATTGTACAAAGAAATGTTTGACAAATATATCTGTATCAATATTACCATACGGGTCATTAAAATAGATACGACGAAACAAATTTTGAAGGGTGCATGGTATCAGGTAAATTTTTATATTTCAAATGATGACAGGAATGCGGAAAGTTGAAGTACCTACGTAATACTGGCTATCCGAATGAAGAGATATACATGTATATAAAAACCAAAATAGAAGATGACTGCTGGCGACAATGTTTTCCAAAAAAATTCAAAGCATTCGATAGCTCCCATCTAGTTGTCAGCCCGAAGATCAATATAAAGTGTGGTGACTATCAGATGAGGGATATGACTGTACAGTTGCTAAACAATTCAGTCACGCAAAAGAGGATCAAACAGTAAGATACCAAATTGCTGCCTGTGGTAATGTTTTTTAACGAAATTCGGGAAAATTAGATTACTCTCCCCCTGGTTATCCAGAAGATCATTGTGGAATCTGGTGACGATCGGACAAGGGGTGTCGTCTGTAGGATCAACCAAATTATTTAGCCATAAAAATAGTAAAATTCAAGATCACCGCTGGCAGTGATGTCTTCACAAGGACAGCTTGAGAACAAAACATGGCTCACATCTAGCGGTGACCCAAACTATCCACATGAGAAAAAGTTCTCCAATAAAAGCTGGCTGCAGGGTGCGCCAATTGATTCAAATTCGAAATTTAACAGGGTGTACTGCTTGTGGCCATGTTTTCCCCGCAAATTTGATAGACTGATGGACAAAACCACTGAATCCGTTGAATCAATATACATGTATACATGGATTAATGTATATGCATTGTTATACACAGTACTGGTATATAAAGGTACTGAAAATAACAATATTACTAGTATACACAAAATAAACCATATATCATGGCTATGGGTTCTAATATCCGAATATGACAGCTGATAACTTGGTGTGAATTGAAGAGTGGTGGTGTCTCACGCATATCTAACCCTCCATGTTAGAAACATGCCATTAAATGTCATAAGTATAATCTAGCTTGAGGACAGAAGTTATCAATAAAAACCCCCCTTAATTCAACCAGGTCCTCGCGCGATGTATGGTCGATCACATGATGATCTAGGGGGGGGATTAGAATTGTTGTATAAAAACAGCACTGCATGTAAATATAAAATAAAATAGTGCTACATCTTATTACAGATTATTGCCATATATAATCAGTGACTACACAGACAGTCTGACAAAATAAAGTTTCAGTGACACTCTATCCGAAGAGGGGAATAATTCCATCTGTTACAGTCAATGGAGCAATTATGAATCTGGAAAGGCGAAATTTCTAAGTAATACTAGATATCGACATGACGCGATAACATATAACGTAAATGCAATATGGCCGCTGGCGACCATTTTTTCCTATAAAATTAAAAAAATATTTGATAGCTCTCATCTGATAGATCAATATCAAGATAAATATGAAGTTTAGTGATGATCGGATGAGTGAAGTGGACTGTGCTAAACGGTTTAGTAATGCTTAAAAAGATTTTTACCTTAATATTTTTATGCTCACTTTATAAACTTCACTGAGTCATCTTTGTCATGTATTGAGTTTGATATCTGTTGTTAACAGTTTATAAATCATGTATGTCTCATGTTTGTTATTTTAATTTATGTGTTTATTATCATTAAATAAAGTTGAATTCCTTAAACAGATTCTTACCTCAATGTTTTTATGTTCACTTTATAAACTCCACTGAGTCATCTTTGTCATGTATTGAATTTGATATCTTTTGTTAACAGTTCATAAATTATGTATGTCTCGTGTTCGTTATTATATTATATACACTTTATAGTGTGTTTCAGAACGAAAACAAAATGAATAAAATCAACAAATTTGTAAATTTAAAAACAATTCAAACGTTGTTGTATTCCATGTCCCAGCCCGGACATATACACCAAATTTCAATAATATTCATTGAGAAACAACGGACCAAACGCCATATAACACCCCGTATGCATCTTTTATTCCGAGTTGGCCTTTTATTCCGAGTTGGCACGCGCCGATTGGGCGAGTTAGCCCATGGGGCGAGTACGCCGATTCCGACACCTTTTCTATTTGCAGCAGGTTAAGTTTACGCGTAATTTAATTTACAAAGTTCCCCAATTGGTATCGTAAATAGAGCGACCTTATTTGACAGAGAATGCCTCTGTTATTGATTATAAAGTTGCTATACATTAAAAACGACAATTCACATGCTCGTTCAAGCGCAGTAGTCTATTTTCCCCATGTTAAAGGACATCCACAAATACTAAATAACGCTAACTTACTGCCGAATGTTTTACACGACAACTGTTAACATATTTGGGCTGAATTCATCTGACGCGGTATTATTCCTCAAAATAAACAACAAAACCATCGTTACTTGGAAATGTAGTTTGGGCTAACATTTACATAAATCCTCCATATCATTATTCCGACACACACGTCATATGAAAAAGTCACATGAAGTAACCGGCCAAATTGGCCGAAATGAGTATGGACGGACGCCCAGACGGGATATTGAACATGATTCCACACCACCGTGCACAACTTTTTTTGGTTTTTGGCCTGGATAACATGTAAGTGAAATACTAAGTAATGAGCAAATCTGACAACAACAACTTCAGATTCTAGGATTGTAACAGAAGGATCTCTCACTGGGGTATATTAGATAATGTTGTCGCGAATCCATAAATTTCAGGAATCGCGATAGACGAATCGTTAAACGGACCAACTAATAGAAGTTACGTTATTCAAACTAACTAAGTCACATGTGTCACAATGTCAACCCAGATTATTCATTATGACTAATTTAGCATATTCGCATCGTAACTCTATCGCATAGCGCCTATTTTCGTCTTGTTTGATCGAAAATGTGTTAGCGACGTTACTATATACTATGTCACCAACCGAATTTTGGGTATTCACAACAGAAAGACCTTAGTAATTTGACTAAGAAACGTTCGCCACGTTGTGACTAATATCAAAGTTAATCATAGTCGAACATAGTCACAGTGACTTAGTCAGCCCCGGACTAAGGCATCCTAGTCCCGTTTCAGTGTTGTGATGTTTATGTATTTGACGCATATGCATTATTTACAATATCATGTAGATTTCCAGCGAGAATATTCTCGTAATTCGAGAAAAGTTTAACGACGGTGTACAATACAAATGTTCGATAATTAGTGGACTAATGGACTGGGTGGTTTAGGTTGAATCGATTAGCTAATAGTTGGAATTTCTTAACTTGGCCCGATATGGACATGTTTTCGGCTAGTGATAGGGTAACCCGTACCTTTGAGTATCTGTCCCAGTCGCTATAAATGATGCCACTCTTGTAGATCTGTGCACATTCTGCTGAACCGCTCGACGGGCATTTGTAACTTGAGTCGAACCACGTAGCCAGGACATTCCTCCCACTTCCGCTCAAGGCACTGAAGACGACTTTTTCTGAAACGAGATGGGTTATTTTCGGTTAACGTACGTTCACACACTGGTTTGTTTACATGCAATTTTACATACAATTCGTAGTGTGCCAAGATGTAAAGGACAAACTGCTTATAAAATGTACACACACCTCACTTCTTACTACATGTACAACAAAGTGAGATTTATGAAATTCCACAAGTTATTACAAACCCGACATTTGCCCGGAATTATCCTTCAAATATATTGCAAGAATCAATATTGCAATCACTCGTGGCATTTCATCGACCAATAAGCAATACAACAATCAAATATACATAATTTATAAATAGGAAGTGTTTAACATCGGATTTAAGACAAATTGATGTGTAACATCCATAACACATACAATACTTTATATACGATATATACACAATAAATCGTATATATATAATAATTATATGAATATATGTATACATATATAGAGGAGCGGTCTTGACCAGAATTATTTAATTTTTTTTACACACGGAAAAATTATATATCATATGAAAGTAGAAGATGTCGGCTTCATGTTCCGCCCTGCTGTAAAATGTGAAAGTGGTGCCGTTGCCATGGAAACGGAATGTAAACAATGTAGACACATTTTGAGATAAAACCTTTTCAGCAAATGGTAAAAACTAATTTAATCCCATTCTAGGACAGGAAAAGACGTTGAAGATCATTTGTTGATTATTTGTCCATTATAACCATTTTCCAACTATTCCAGTATTAAATAAGATGCACATGTAGGTTATAAGGGTCTTTATTGCCAGTTTGGGGTGAAAATTGGTGATTTTTACAAAAATGCGATAATTTTGGAATTGGAGCATTTATTGGATACTACATTGGTTACAGTAATAATTTATGCACAATATGATGGCATCGTATGTGTACTTAAAATAAATCTGGATAAAACTGCTAAAAAGGCCCAAATACCCTGAGAAATACCTGTTACCATGGAAATGATATTTAAAAATCCAAAAAAATGCCGTTATTGGAAAGAAAGTCCTTTTACCCTTGCGACACAATATAACTTTTTGAAATTTGCTTTCTATGACATGCAATTTTAATCCGGACTTCTGTGTTGTGTAATTGTTGCAGTTTATTCAACTGTTGTCATGGAAACGGACCAAATTTCGTCAAATAATGATGTTTTTTCAATAAAGCTGACATTTAAAGCATGTAATTTGTGAAGCAAAGCGTATTATGACAACCCGTTATAGATGTCTCAAAATCTGTTTCAACGATAACTATGTTCCAACTATTCAAGTAGTAAATATGAATCACATATCAGTTCTGAGGGTTTGAATGCCATTTTGAGGTGAAAAATGATGATTTTTCCAAAAAATGTGATAAGTTTGGAATTGAAACATTTAATATGATCATGTACGTAAACGTAATTTGCGCCCGCTTATTACTGTTCATGGGATTATCGGATGAATTGTTATCTGTATAGAAGGATTTGATGATAAACCATAAGGGTGGATCACACATGCATGTAATCTCTGTAATTATCGTGTATTTGGCGTTTCACATGGATCATACAGACGATATAATATGTGTCCACTGACAACCCAATCATTGCCTACGTGTTGAACGCACTGAGTTCTAGTTCCAATTAAGTCGGAATGTAGATAAGCCGTTATCTTGGATCGAGTCGCCAAGCCACTTAAAATAATTGTTCGTGGGATAACCCATATGGTAGACTTTCTATTTAAATAATTACCTGTCCTCTCTTATTTATAGCAGTGGTGGATTAGGATTTCTCCGACGCATGCAAGGGCTATAGATGACCCCGAAAGCTACCAGGCGGGGGTGGCTAACTCTGAGCTATTGAAGTAAAACATATCATATTGTACCCGGTACCTTCTTGCCCAGATTATTCCGACCGATACATTCAACTAAGTCCCTTAGCGATTTGAAGCTTTCGAGACCCCACCCAAACAAGCATCATGGTTGAAAATGTTCTACATCAAGCCTGTATATGCCAGACGTATGGCTTCTGGTGTTCGTGCATTAATAAAATGCCAGATATCACACAGACTTGACTAATTTCCGCATCCGTAAGAGAAGACATGTTTTGGACTGGCCTTAAATGTACAGATAGAAGACAATTTGACTTCGCTTAGCACTACCCACTTGTCTGGCCTGTTAACAATGAACCACTCGTGCACAGGTGATTAATATTGTCAATTATTGGTGCGGCCATTTAAATAGTGTATTTTACATACAGAAATTACATCCACCCTTATAATGGGACACAAGAAAATGATATATACAATGTATGTAAACAATCACATATAACGTACATGTGGATATTTAGCCTGCCATGTAATACGAGTCTCAGCTGTCTGGCCATCGATGCAGTCCTGTCTGGAATTTTGCGCACCGGTGTAGGTAGTGACGTCATGATGTACGTCTTGATGCCATGACGCCTTTACTGGTTTCCCAAGAAGCAATCTTAAAATGACTCTGCGATCTTTCTATCGGAACTTAAAGTTTCCGTTTGTCGGCCTTGAACTTTGAGAATATTTCATCAATCTTTTAGGCGGAAATACCGTTAGAAAATTGAAGATAATATGTAAACGGCCAGCAAGGTCGCTAGATTCCTCTTTCGGGGTAAATATTTTTAATAATTTTATGAAATATGTAAACAAAACTTTTTCATGCAATTTAACTTTTTTGTTAACCAGAGCTTTTGTTCAATTTACATTTACTTTTTGAAAATATATTTGACTTTAGGAGCATGATGTTCCTACATATGATGAAGTATAGCTAACAGTTGCTAGATCAAAGTTTTTTATTTTGGCCCTGGAGCATTTTGCCCAATTACACATTTCGAGGTGGCATTAATCAATACAAAATGGCGACCAACAATCATTTTTGGACTCCGCTGACCCTTCAGTTATGAATAAATTATCCTATTTTAGGTGATTTCAATTTATCTTTAGATTGGGCCGAAAAAGTCGATTAGTATATATCTCATATTCGCATACGTATACCCTGGTCGCTTCGCTTCCGCGGCTTCGCCGCGGGAGAGCGGGCACTATTAGATACTACATTGGTTACAGGAATAATTTATACATATTATGATGGCTTCTTATGTTTGCTTCAATCTAATTTTGATAAAACTGCCGAAAAAGATCAATACCCTGAGACATACCTATTACCATGGAAACGATATTGAAAAATACCAAAAAATTCATTATTGGAAAGAAATGCGACACAAATTAACTTTTTGAATGTTTTGTTCTATGACATGCACAATTAATCCAGACTTCTTTTCGGATCACAGTTGTGGTTTATACAGTTGTCATGGAAATGGACCAAATTTTGCCAAATAATGATATTTTCTCCTATAAACCGGACATTTAAAGTGTTCAATTTTATAAAGCAAAATAAATTTACCATTATGTGAATGCACCCTGACATATAATACTCATCCATTTATTCCCAATTTCTCAGGTGTTTCTTTGGATTTGGACAAAAATTGTCTAAATAGTTATATGTTTTGCACAATTTGTTTTTATTTTATCGGAAATTGTGTGAAAAATTAAGGGTATATTTAAAAACCAACATCACGATCAGGAAAATGCAATAATAGGATTTCAAAAGATTCTCAGGTAATATATCTGGTTAATATATCAATATGTGGTTAGTTAGTCAATAGATGCAGTTTCTTTACAATTACTAGTATATGGATCTACTTTGTCAATATAATAGGTTAGTTAATCAATATATGCAGCTAATTTGTCAATATATATTGTTAGTTAAGTCAATATATGCAGCTACTTTGCAATTATATGCAATATTTGTCAATATATATGTTCGTTAGTCAATATATGCAGCTAATTTGTAAATATTTGTGGTTAGTTAGTCAATATGTGTAGCTCCTTTGCCATTATATGCAGCTAATTTGTCAATATATGCAGCTAATTTGTTAATATGTGCAGTTACTTTGCAATTATATGCAGCTACGTTATCAATATATGTGGTTAGGCAGTCAATATATGCAGCTACTTTGTCCATTAATTTGGTTAGTTAGTCAATAGATGCAACTTCTTTGCAGTGTTGGGGTAATCGTAATAAGTAATCGTAATCAAAGTAATCGATTACACAATTTGGAGTAATCGTCTGTAATCAGTAATCATGACATTTCTTGATTACAAGTAATCGTAATCGTAATCGATTACTTTCAAATGTACCTGTAATCATGATTACATTTTGATTACATTTTGATTACATTTTGATTACTTTTACTAAAATATTTTGGATATTCATAGTCTCATAATGTGGTTCTGTGGAGAAAGTTAGTACAATTTTCACATGTGTTATGTTAGTGGTACCGTGTGTATGTACATTCTGGCAGTGGACACAGATAACAACACACACTTGTTGAATACAGCATGGATGGCAATAAACTTGTGATACAGACAATGAAATGTTCTAATATGAATACATTGGCTAGCCGACGTCAATTAAGATTAAATTGACTACTGCAGACAATGGATGTAGAGTACAATAGGGCTAATTAACTTAACAAAGCAGGTGTGATGTACATCGGTAGACCTAATTAGCTGGTTTGTCATTTACTGCACTCATGGAGTTAAGCCTCATTTAATACTCATCAGGATTAACAACGGATGATCATCAAATAAATCTTAGTGTTATCTTCATTGTGTTGAGTATTGAATCTAACAGAACATGCAAATAATTTATAATTGCTTCTGGTGATATTATTTTCATAAATAGTATGCGTTAGTTTGAATGCATGTAAGAAAATTAAAAATATATTAAAATATATTTACATAAATAAATACACATAAAACATAATGTATTCCCAATAAGTTGATGCATAACTTCATGATGAAACCTTTCCAATACATGTAAATGTAAAAAGTTTACATGTTTATTGGTTGCTTCTTTCTATTGTTTCGGTCGTTTCTTGTTTCCATGTTATGCAGTGATGTCTTTATACATTCAAATTTGATATCTTAATTTTAATTATTTCATTATTTATACTATCCGATCAAAATGGTTGGAGACTAACAATTGTAATCAGATGTAATCAAAAAGTAATCGATTACATTTACTAAAGTAATTGTAATCGTAATCGATTACATTCGAAAAAATGTAATCAGTAATCGTAATCGTAATCATGTAAATCAAAAGTAATTGTAATCATAATCGATTACATTGGCATGTAATCGCCTCAACCCTGCTTCTTTGTCAATATATTCGGTTAGTTAGTCAATAAATACATATACATTGTCAAAATGTGCAATTGCTTTGACAATATATGCAACTACTTTATGAATATATGTGGTTAATTAGTCATTATATGCAGCTACGTAGTCAATATATGTGGTTACTTAGTCAATATATTCAGTTAATTTTTCAATATTTGTAGTTACTTAGTCGATATATGCAGCTAAATTGTCAATATTTGTGGTTAGTTAGTCAATATATGCAGCTACTTTGTCGACTAATTTTAGTTAGTCAATATATGTGGTTAGTTTGTCAATATATACATCTACTTTGTCAAAATATGCAATTGCGTTGACAATATATGCAGCTACGTTACCAATATATATGGTAAGTTAGTCATTATGTGCAGCTACTTAGTCAATATATGTGGTTAGTTGGTCAATATATGCATCTACTTTGTCAAAATGTGCAATTGCTTTGACAATATATGCAGCTACTTTATCAATATATGTGGTTAGTTACCCATTCTATGCAGCTACTAAGTCAATATATGTGGTTAGTTAGTCAATATATGCAGCTACTTGGTTAATATATGTGGTTAGTTAGTCAACATATGCAGCTAATTTGTCAATATATGTGGTTAGTTAGTCAATATATGTAGCTCATTTGCCATTATATGCAGCTAAATTTGTCAATATATTCAGATAACTTGTCAATATATGCAGCTATTCAATTATATGCAGCTACGTTATAAATATATGTGGTTAGTTAGTCATTGTATGCAGTTACTTAGTCAATATATGTGGTTAGTTGGTCAATATATTCATCTACTTTGTCGACTAATTTTAGTTAGTCAATATATGTGGTTAGTTTGTCAATATATACATCTACTTTGTCAAAATATGCAATTGCGTTGACAATATATGCAGCTACGTTACCAATATATATGGTAAGTTAGTCATTATGTGCAGCTACTTAGTCAATATATGTGGTTAGTTGGTCAATATATGCATCTACTTTGTCAAAATGTGCAATTGCTTTGACAATATATGCAGCTACTTTATCAATATATGTGGTTAGTTACCCATTCTATGCAGCTACTAAGTCAATATATGTGGTTAGTTAGTCAATATATGCAGCTACTTGGTTAATATATGTGGTTAGTTAGTCAACATATGCAGCTAATTTGTCAATATATGTGGTTAGTTAGTCAATATATGTAGCTCATTTGCCATTATATGCAGCTAAATTTGTCAATATATTCAGATAACTTGTCAATATATGCAGCTATTCAATTATATGCAGCTACGTTATAAATATATGTGGTTAGTTAGTCATTTTATGCAGTTACTTAGTCAATATATGTGGTTAGTTGGTCAATATATTCATCTACTTTGTCAAAATATGCAATTGCGTTGACAATATATGCAGCTACTTTATCAATGTATGTGGTTAGTTAGTCATTATATGCAGCTACGTAGTCAATATATGCGGTTAGTTAGTCATTATATGCAGCTACTTAGTCAATATATGCGGTTTGTTGGTCAATATATACATCTACTTTGTCAAAATATGAAATTGCATTGACAATATATGCAGCTACTTTATCAACATATCTGGTTAGTTAGTCATTATATGCAGCTACGTAGTCAATATACGTGGTTAGTTAGTCAATATATACAGCTAATTTGTCAATAGTTGTGGCTAGTTAGTCAACATATGCAGCTAATTTGTCAATATATGTGGTTAGTTAGTCTCTATATGTAGCTCATTTGCGATCATATGCAGCTAATTTGTCAATATATTCAGCTAATTTGTCAATATATTCAGCTATGCATGTTATAAATATATGTGGTTAATTAGTCAATTTATGCAGCTACATCGTCCATTAATTTGGTTAGTTAGTCAATATATGCAGCTTCTTTGTCAATATATGTGGTCATTTAGTCAATATAAGCAGCTACTTTGCCACTATATGCAGCTAATTTGTCAATACATGTATAGGCGGTTAGTTAGTCAATACTATCAAACATACCAGAGGTCCGCTGAACAAAGCCTTGTTTTCCGGAGAATTTTGATTTGTCGCGCTATCATAAAATATATGTAAACAGTATATGAAACGATAGTATCATCACTTTATCGTTTTGTATCACGGTAAATTATATAGCATTTTGAAGATAGATTAATCGCGGACATGTCAGATGATTAATCACATCCAGGGGCTCCACATGTAAATGTAGTACGTCTCTTAAATGAAAGTTTGTTATAGACTAGTAACGGGACGGGACTCTGTCCGAAACAGCATCAACTCAACCGATATCCCAACTGTTGTGGACCGAGAAGACTTGGTCTACGGTATATCCAGCTCATTGCACTTGTCAATATGTGTGGTTAGTTAGTCAATATATGAGGTTACTTCGTCAATATATGCTGTTACTTCGTCGCTATATGCTGTTACTTCGCCAATATCAGCAGTGCATTGCTCTTGCCAATATGTGTAAACAATTAGTCAATATATGCAGTTAATTCGTCATTATATAGACCCCCCAACAATTTTTTCGGAGGACAGTCAGAAATATGAGGAAGATATATATATGAAACTCGCGATGTCCCGTTCTTTATAATGATACATTCACAAGAGAATATATGCAGCTCATTGCTCTTGTCAATATATAATAAAAGGCCGTCCGGCCACAGTGTCCTCCGAAAAAGTGGCTTCATTTGGGGCATCAATTTGATTCAGATATGATCGCACAAACTAAAGTTATCATCCGGAAACCAGAAATTGACAGGATTCTAAGTCGTAAAAGGGCCATAACTCTCACAAAAATGGGCAGAGAAACCCATATTCGAACCTGAGCTGTATTTTCGGCTGATAAACTATCATACTAAATTTGATTCAGATATGATCACACAAACTGAAGTTATCATCCGGAACCAGAAAATTACAAGATTCTAAGTAACAAAATGGCCATAACTCTCACAGAAATGGGCCGAGCAAACCCATATTCGAACTCAACCTGTATTTTGGTCTGATAAACTCAACTATAAAATTAGCTTTTGATCTAATAAACGAAACTAAAGTTATCATCCGGAAACCAATTCCGGACGCACACACGGACGGACGGACGGTACGACGGACGGACGGACACCGGCTATTTTAATAGTCCCCCGAATTTTTTTTCGGGGGACAATTATTTATAATGGAACATCGCGAGCCGTGTATAATGATGAACTATAGCTAACAACATATATTGAAAAGAACAATGCGCTGCATATATTGGCAAAGTAACTGCATATAATGACGAACTATCTGCATTTATTGACTAACTAACTTCATATACATGTATTGACACAAATTAGCTGCATATATTGACCAACTAACCACATATATTGAGAAAGTAGCTGCATACAATGGCAAATGAGCTATATATTGATATATTAATCAGATATATTGCATGAGCTTAAAGATGCACAATCCGAATTAACGCTCCTAAATTACTATTTCTTTGGCTTCAGGGGTGAATAATATTTGATTCGAGTCGAGGAACCCACCCATCAAAGCTCAGAGTTAACGGTTATCGATTTTTTGAAATCTGTTATTTTTCACCACCTGGTATATTTAAGGCCTGGCAAATATTCGACGAATGCCGACTGACATACTCTCGATACCAAATTGCTTCGGAACAAAATGTTGATATATAAAACTTTTTGCTTTTTTGGGGGCAATGTTATACTGTAGTTGACAGTGGTTAGCACTAGTTTTTGTCAATTAGTCGAGTCTGATAACTGAAGCGGCATTTCAAGAAATGTTGTTGCTGTTGGAATTTGATGATATCGGGACACTTGAATCGGATTGTGTGCCTTTAACATAAGGCAGCTGTGGCGTTCCATTGCTATGATGATGTTCTGATGGCGGTGACGATTACGGGCGGCAACGATGGTAATGGTGACAATAATAATGCTGCTGATGATGTGGTGATGATGGCGGTGATGACGATGATTGATTGATTGATTGATTGGGGTTTATTGTCGCTTTAGCCACTAAGGCCATATCACGACATTGCCAGTTTTAGTGGTGGAGGAAATCCGCACAGTGTGATGACGATGATGATGCTGGTGGTTATATTGTGTCGCAAGGATTATAGGACTTCATTTATATCCAATAATGCCATTTATAGTATATTTTTCAATATCGTTTCCATGGTAACAGGTATTTCTCAAGGTATTGGGCATTTTCGGCAGTTTAATCAAAATTCATTTTAAGTAGACGCATGCAGCTATTTCAGTACGCATAAATTATTACATTTACCAATGTAGTACATGTACCTAATAAATGTTCCAATTACAAAATTATCGCATTTTTGGTAAAAATCACCATTTTCACCACAAAATGGCAATAGAACCTTATAACCTATATGTGCATCCTGTTTAATACTGGTTGGAACATAGTTGTGGTTGAAAATGGGTTTGAGACATCTATAACGCGTTGCCATAATATGTTTTGCTTCATTACACGCTTTAAATGTCCGGTTTATGGAAAAAAAATCATTATTTCTGATTATTTGACGAAATTTGGTCCGTTTCCATGACAACAGCTGAATAAACCTCAACAGTGACCCTATGAAGAAGTCTGAATTAAAGTGCATGGCATAGAAAACAAATTTCAGATAGTTATATTGTGTTGCAAGGGTTATTGGGTTTCATTTCTTTCCAATAATGCCATTTTTTGTATTTTTTCAATATCGTTTCCATGGTAACAGTTATTTCTCAGGGTATTGTGCCCTTTCGACAGTTTTATCCAAATTAGTTTGAAGTACCCGTATAAAGCTATCACAATATGCATAAATTATTACTGTAACCAATGTAGTATCTAATAAATGTTCCAATTCCAAAATTATCGCATTTTTTGCAAAAATCAACAGTTTTTACCCCAAAATGGCAATAAAACCTTCATAACCTATATGGGCATCCTAGTAACTACTGGAGTAGTTGGAAAATAGTTATCGTGGAAAAATAACATCAAGAAATTATCTTCAACATATGTTTCTGTCCTGGAATGTGCTTAAATTCTGTTTTACCGTCTGCTGAAGGGTTTTATCTCAAAATGTGTCTACATTGTTTACATGCCGTTTCCATGACAACGGCACCACTTTCAAAGTTTACAGCAGGGCGGAACATGAAGCTGACATCTTCTACTTTCATATGATCTATAATTTGTCCGTGTGTAAAAAAAAACATTAAACTCGAAAAATAAGCCCCGTTGGGGCCAAGACCGCTCCTCTAATATGTTATATTCTTCAGTATGTTTTCAAATGTACTTTTGACTATCAGTTTGAAATTGTGACCATGTAATTAGCTAACTCAGCTGCCGTACACACGATATACAATTAATTGTAACTAGAGACAGATAGCCATACTGTGTGGTTGAGATGGTGAGATACCGACTTTTAGCAGACGTAGTTTTAACACATTTAAAATGTTGGTCTGGCCAGTGGGTTAGTACCAACGTTGTAGGAAGGTATCCCATGTTTTTGAATCTGGCAATTTCGGGGGCTCACCATCCCAAATCTTCAAAAATGTTTTACATCCGAATGTTGGAACCCGCCCCAAATGTCACTAACCTCGGAATTAATCATTATATGCCCCCAAGTTTGGAGCACATACATGGTGATTTCCCACAATCTACATGGAGGTCTTAATGGCTGCAAAACATAGATATATTTATAAACAAAATCAAGCTTAGATCATTGGGCCGGATTCAAAAGAGTCCAAGAATTCATCATTAGTTCACCATCTTGCATATATTAATATGCTACAAAATTACCCCCACTGGAGATCCATTAATTATTGGTTAACAAGCAAACATCAATGCACATTTAATGTCCACACACTGGATAATTAATAATGAATTAGCTCATATAGTGATGTATATGTCCACCCCATGACCATAATCTGGTTTGCACATCTATGCCAACAGTATATAAGCAAATCAGTTTTTGATATCATTAAGTTTTATTCCAGTTAGTATTTGCAGTTACGAAGTATAACCAGACACTAATACTGAAGTCGTTTGACCATCCTTCTTCGTGTGCACAATGAATTAGGCTAAGCCTTGTAGATTTTTTTTATTAAATTGACGAATTAGGAAATTGAAAGTTTATTGTCTTCCTATATATCTCAATTACAAGATTGTTGCATATCCAAGTCGTTTTGTTGACATAATATTATGTTCAGTGTTATAAGGAAAGACCAAATTTATTTCAGTTTGACATTGTAAAAAAACATATGTTAGCAAGAATAAAATATATTAAAGATACGGGCGGCGTTGGCAGTGGGTATGCTGTTAAAATATTCATCTCCGTCTAAAACCGCCATAAACAGAAGGAATAGTAAGTTATAGACAGACTTTGTTCTTATGCCAATCAAAAATATGGCATAAATGTTATTGTCAATTTTTCCCCCTTTGTTATGTAAACAAAAGCAAAAAACGTTACGTTCCTGGCTTTTGTTTCGATCCGGATATGGTAAACAGTAAGAGCGTTATTTGTTACTGTTTCCTAATATGGAAATAATAAAGAGCGTTTATATCATTTGTATGTGATTAACCAATGGAATTGCGCTGTGTTGTGTAAACAGAAGCATAATTTCTGTAACACGAGCAGGCTCTTGTTTACGTACACCATCGTACGTCTTGACGACAATATACTATTTACGCGCTGATTATGTTTGGCATATGAGCGGAACTGCATATGTTTTGGTGTTCCTTCTGTTGATGGCGATTTGAACACATATAAATATTTCTGCAACGAACGGCGTCCGTGCCTTTAATTTATGTCCCACAGTATTAGGTTTTTATTACCATGCAAGTTGCTTCGAACGTCTAAGAATGATATGTGATAGATCGACTTTGAAGTGGATGAATTAAAATCACAACACGAAGACATGATTCAGCACTGAGAGAAATAAAATACTTTGAAATGAAAAATGACTATTTATATAAATTAGTTCAAACTATCGTCCAAACTATCCAAATACTAGTTTCACATTCAAATTGTACACCCATTGACACTATTTTCCATAGTAATTTTTTTTTTATTTGGCCATGAGATTTTTTACAGGCTTCGATGAAACACCCATGCATTCAGCGATATGCCTGCTGTAAGAGGGTAGTGTTTGTTGACAATAGACATATCGATACTCCTTATGGTGTCCATCGTATATAGGGGCATTGTTCCTTTTAAGCGAACGCATTTTTGCAGAAATCATGGCACTAAATACAGAAACCGTGACAATTGGTCAGTTGAAAAAAAACCAATCGCGCGAAACAATTATATAAAACCGCGTACTGTGTTCATTTGGAAAGTGATGATCGCATGATAGCGGATGGCGAAACGATACCCCGAGAGCAGGGAACTCAATGGATGTCCTTCCACAATTCCACAAATCCTCGATTGCGGTAATCTCTAAACAAGACCAAGACTATTGCTGCTCTGTGTTTTTTCATATCCCAAACAAAAACTAAAGTGACTGTTTTTGGCCCAATGCCTTCAGCAACGTAATTAGGTCATGCGTCCCCAGGAAGAGACCAGGGTCGCCCAAGGTGAACTGTCGAATTTACCAATATAATGCCATTTCAAAGAAAGTTATGCAACAACCGGGTTAATTAAGGCCCCACAACAACCGGGTTAATTAAGGCCCCACAACAACCGGGTTAATTAAGGCCCCAAATGCTGAATTTATCATGTTATCAATTTGTTCGAAATTTCAATATTATTGGATGAATAGAATAGGAGACTGGGATAATCGAGATTATATGAGGGGAATCTTACTTTTTGATGTGTGTATTTCAAAGCTCACTTTTGGATTGAAGCCAGAAATTAAGCTACGTTAGTATCGATAAATATTTCAGTCGATAAATAGTTACGTTAAGTCCATAAATACTCACATTTCGTTTCCATCGAAAGAAAGACAGCCACATAATATAGAAAAGTTTGGTCCTGACTTTTTTCTTCACTTTTGGACAATAAAGATCGTTTCGTGAGATGGCAAAACAAAGAGCTTTTGTGACGGCTGTGCGAAATTTAAACAAAATGAAAACAGCTGGAAATCTGCTGTGACTTTAAAGGTACGGTTGGCCTTGGCGGTGGGTATCCTGTGAAAATATTTCCACCCGTCAAAAACCGCCACAAACAGAAAGAACATAAAAATGTAGACAGACTTTGTCCGTATACAAATAAGAAATATCGCATAAACAGTATGTTATTGTCAAATGTTTGACCATTGTTATGTAAACAAAAGCATAGAATGTTACTTTTCTGGTGTTTGTTTATATTATGATAGTAAACATAAAGAGCGTTCTTTGTTGGTGAATTCCTGATATGGAACTAATAAAGAGCGTTTATGCCATGTGTGTGATTAGCCAGTAGCATTGTGCTGTCTTCTGTAACACAATCAGGCTCTTCCTTATGTAAAATATAGTAGGTCTTTATGATAACAGGCTGTTTAGGTGATGGTCATGGTGTATATGAACGAAACTGTATGCGTTTTAATGTTTTTCTGTTTACGGTGATTAGAACACTTATGAATATTTTCGACAACTAAGGCCTCACGTGCCTTTAAACCGATTTATCGGACTATATAATGCCTGAGTCTCAGTTTATTGAGTAATTATTGACCTATTGTATTACTACTGTCGAATCCTACTCACCTGTCCTAACGAAGTAATTGAGCCCTGCTATCCATGTAATCGGACTGATGTGGCATTCGTGAACATCGTCCTGATAAGCGAATCGGGAGCATAAATGTTTCGCAGAACACTTTCCAGCACATTGAATCTCAGACCAACTGGAAACATTTTCGTACTGTGCTATCGGATACCACTGTTTGGTGTCAAGTGTCTGAGTGGATTCATAAATAGTTGAAATGACTCCTTCAAATTCTTGGTACAGCAGTACAGAAATTACAAAGTACATGTAACGAAGCATTACGAGAGCTCACCGAGCCGGATTCTCAATGGTTAAAATCACTTGAGAGTAACTGAACACTGATGCGGTTGCTGTGAATGTCCTCGCATAATTATATTGTTCTCTGTAGAATCGTTTGAAACATGAGTGCCTCTCCAGATTTTTAACTACAATAAAATAGTTTTAATGTGCGCTACATCTTACAGTATAACGATTTCCCTCTCAAGCTAGATGTGAGAATACTGTCCTATCGTCAGAAGATCCTGTGTGATTCTAAATTCCTCGGACGGGAAATCCGCCCACTTTCATTTGATGACGTCTTATAATCGATATAATCTGTATTACCTGCCCTTTGATGACGTCTTATAATCGATATAATCTGTATTACCTGCCCGTTGATTTCGATCCGAAAGTACTGTTTATTAAATATTCATTACAATCGATTCGCATTCGTTTCATCTCAATTCATTATCGATGCATGAATTAATGTTCAGCCGTTCGTTTTGTTTTGCATTGAGTTGTTCTCCGGATACCAACATCGCAGTCAAACTACAGGCAGTTGACTCCAATCGCTCCGCTGAGATATCACTGCCATAAGGAAATTTGGTAAGGATTTCTTACGTGTTCTTATTTCTAATATTTTACGATTAAAATTGTCTATGTCTGGCTCAGTCTATATTGTTTTGATCAATACCGAACGAATTATCATTATTGCAAACTTTTGGTGGTCAAAATAAGATAATAGGTGACTAAATATAGTTCCGACGATGTGTAAAAATAGATGTATCGGTCCGCAAGGTACCATCATTGTTGCAGTGCTATATCGCAGTGATAACGTAGAGGGTGCTGCATGGAGTTTGCATAGCAGTGTGGTCATAATGGACGAGGTCGCCACAGGTTCTAACCCCGCCATGGGCGACAATTGGGACCGATTTTCAAGCTTGATCTGAGTTGAGGGAACTCCCAGTCAGTATGACGTTCCGACCGATGCATTGCCATTTCGATAAGAAACGGATATTTGAACACTCATGCACATTGAGCCAATGCCTCCATAAATCCGATATATAAACGAAAACGAAATGAGCAGTATTGATGCATTTCATCGCGATCATTATCATCACCATCGTCAGCTAGAAATGAGTGTAGCCCATCCCAATCCCACTACTGAGTTGGGTGTATAAATGGACTTATAAAAAGGTAAGTAAACTCCCTGCATTTATTAAGGTGCGCGATCGTTTGTGAGTTATAACCGTTATAAAAGTGAGCAGATAATCTGCTGATAATCGCCTCATTTTGAGTCGATAATCGCCTCATTTTGAGTCGATAATGCGCTGAAAATGAGAGCATTATAGTCACATTATCAACTCATAATGTTTCTAAGTAGATTATGTGTGGAGAATGACACAAATAAGCCTACACACGACGTGTTATGTGTACGCTCTTTAACATGTGTCTTCACTGTGGCCCGCGCCATAACACGAAATAACGACTATGACTCCATTTATCTGCTTATTTCAGGATCAAATAATGTGCCTATTTCACATTACAGGTCGATTATGTGCGCATTTGCGCGAGAATATGTTGCTCTTATGGATCAACTCTATCCAGTCATGGCAAGGTGCTTATTAGTGTACATCAAAATTCAAAACATAGTTTTGAATTATATGCTCATATATAACGGATCCGAGGGGGGATCCGAGGGGGCATGGCATTTAATCATCGGAGTCACCAGGCATCTCAAATGTCTCCATATCTCGAATTCTGAAAAATCGTGCAAAACGATAACACAAATAAATGGTTCCATTTCCTCCAATTTGATATAAAGGATGCTTGAAACTGTCAAACGGGCATTCAACCTTTGACAATTCTAAGTAAATGAGGAAAGATTTGTATAGTTTTATGGGAATTGTTTGTGGAAATCAACAGGAGAAAAATCATTGCAACTAGCTTGAAACTTAGGGCAGGCATGATCGTTTTCCTCACCCGCGTAACATGATCCAAAAAGAAACCACGGACGTTACGTGTAGGCCATCGATAACAAATATCACATTAATAGCACAGTCCTGTACTGGTACATAAATTTGGTAAACATAAACAAGTCAGAAACAGACTAAACCAGAAACAGTACACATGGATCTCACTCCATGTAAGTAAATGTTGCAATATAACATTGACAATAATTATCACAGGAAATTGAAATATGTAGGTTGTCAAATTATGTCAATATAATAATATGACCAATGTCGATTTGATATGGAACCACACAATAGAGTTGCTTCTCCTTAGAAGTAAATAGAATGCGAACAGTGAGTGACTGCCCTTAGATCAATAGAGTTGCTTCATTCACACATTCGCTGGTCATAAAAACAGACATTGGTCATCGAATGAATAAAATAAAGCATAATGAGTCATTTATATCTAGTTATAATGACGAAGCTATGTCTCTCGCGATCTCCCTCTATATTTTGTGGGGAGCCTGACTCAACAAGGGACTCAGTAAAATTATGCCATATTTTCTTCTCACTCCATTTCTCCATCGTTACCATACATAAGCTGCTATTATTGTGTCCAGATCGCCCGATGTACGGAACTTAGCAAATCCTTCACCTTTCCGCTTTACAAAAAGCTTAAGGTTAGCAATCCGAGCGTTTTGAATGCAATCTAACTTTAATGCACAAGTGAGTAATTCCTGGTACATCTTATTTGTGTCTTCCATAATATAAACTTTACTGGACGTTTTATCTGGCACCTTGACTGTTTTAATCGACGCACCTTCCTAATGACGGACATTGTTCGCTATTGTTGAATCGTGTATATAAGCGGTCTCTGGCATATTGGGCGATTTCACCTCTCTATGTGCGATGGATATGTCGCTATCTTTCACATCAATATGCATTGCATCTTTAGCCAACCAAAATACTTTCTCTGTGCATTTTCATGGTGTTTCGCCCCTCTTCCCCATCAAACCAATAATTCTGAGGCTCACTTTACGCGAGTGCTGTTTGTTTTCATTTATGACATTTGCGTTTTCATCTGTCTTGGCTCTCAGATCAGTCACCATTGTTCTGACATAAGTCCAGCTCTTTTGTTTTGCGTGCACATTCCTCCAGTTTTTGTTTAGTTCTAATTTCTCTAGAAATAAAGTTGCTTTCCTTCTCAACTTTATGTTTTTGTCTACCTCTCCCTGTCTTCTCTGCAGCAACGACAAGTGTTTGCTCCAACTGATCTAATAGAACGGTTGATGAGTAGAGCTCGCCGAATGTCTTCTTGTGATCGTCGATATTGGCTCGGTCAAGATGCTGGCTTGCAATATTGGGAAAAGATGCCGAAACATTTTGCGATTGGTGGAATTGGCTAGGGTGCTTCTTCGCACGTGGAAGAGACGGAATTTGCTCAGTAAAGTGATGGTTAGCAAGATTGGCAAATAATATGCGGAAAAACATTTCGTCTTTAAAATATACCGTTAAATCCGTTTAACGATTATGCGGGAACAACATTCTAATTCAATTGTAAGATAACTTAACTGATCTACACTGTATACACCGTTTAGATTGTTTATATAAAACATGTGAGTAATGATGTGAATCACCTGGTCGTCCTTCTGCTTCCCAACATTCGTGTAGTTTCTGATTTTCTGTTTTGAGTTTATCAAGCTCAGAGTTCCAATAATGTCGTTAGTGAGGGTGATAGTTTATCAGAGGAACTGAGGAATGAGTAGCTCAAATAATGGTAGCCGCGAAGCGGTCGTAAAATAACCAAAGGTCATGTTTGTGTGTAGGATGCTTTCGCGTAATTAACGTCGCTCACCCATGGTATAACCAAGGACGGTATTGGTTCTAAATGTGCACGTTCCCACGCAAACGTTTTCTAGTGGTATGTTGTTGATTGTTTTAGCTCGGGATGGACAACGAACATACGAGAGTGAGATGATTCGAAGTGTTGAGTGCATCGTCAGTCAGAATCTCAGAAGAATATACCATATGAGTGTGAGTCTTTGATACAAGAAAATAGTCTATCAATGCATGTTCGTTCACTGTATAATATGACAGGAAGGAAGATATACCATCCTCCCACCCAAAGCTAGCCAGTCTCAAGTTATAATTTCAGAGGCCCGAGAATGGTATATTATTACCGATGCAACACTGATCACTACAAAAAGTCCGTTCTGCCCTCGGCGATAAATGATTGGGAAAACTCCCAACTGAAATGACAGACGTTGTCCCTTTCTCTGACTTCAAATTCATCTTACGACTTATACCAACCCCCAAACCACGTGCGCCCCACTTCTATTTGGGTCCCAGACGTTATAATATGATACAATCCCGAATTTGAAACTGGTGCAGTGAATTTCGAGCTGATATATGTACCAAAACTACATAGCCGGGGTCCTGCTTGCAGTTGTAGGAAGCCCTTTGGAAGCGTATATGGCAGATTTTGGTGCAGAAATAAAAATACGACGCATTTGTAACCAGTTACTGGGTTACAAATACGTCGTGGTTTTTTTACATGTCGAATCAACGTTTGCTCGTGTGTTAACTCCGACTAAAATGCGCCCTATTTTTTTTCTTTTGGCATCTGGAGTCACATTAGGAAGTCGTTTCAAAAATCCGCAAATTGTTTGACACATAGAAAATATTTCACCCATCCTTGTTTAAAAAGGGTTAAAAAGTTACATTTGGAAGTCGTTTCAAAAATGCGACGTGTTTTTTGTTACATAGTTACAAATGCTTATCAGAAAATAACTCCAATTAGAAGAAAATATTTCACCTCTCCTTGATAAAACAGGGTTACAAAGTTACACATGGAAGTCGTTGCATAAATGCGACGTGTTTTTTGTTACATAATTACAACTGCTTATCAGAGAATTACTCCAATTAGAAAAATGAAAATATTTCACCTATCCTTGTTTAAAAGGGGTTACAAAGTTACATTAGGAAGTCCTTTCAAAAATACGGCGTGTTTTTAGTCACAAAGTTACAAATGCTTATCAGAGAATAACTCCAACTAGAAAAATGAAAATATTTCACCATAGTTCATAGTTTCACCCTTTGATTGCAAATTAAGAGTAGTTATCATATCATCCAATTCATTATTTTCTTTTTGAAATCTTCCTCGCTCAGAGGAATCTGTGGCATGAGGCTCGTGTCCAAACAAGTATATGTATCCACACTGCGCTGACTCCCGGAACATGTTTTTACCATCAACACTGACAATAAAGTTGTAGGACGATTCACTGCCAGCGCTTGTTCAATGATACCGGGTATTATATTCAACGGGAACTGTTTTTTTTTCAGATGGTCCACACATGGTACATGAACTGCACAGTTAATTTCCGATTCACTTGGATTGTACCATCCTCTGTTCGCTTCACCTGTTATTAATTAATTTGAGTTCTTTGTGTCGCTTGTGAATAAATAAATTTGTGGCCTAGACGTCTATAACCGGCCTTCCAATATTCGAGTGTGTCGGTGGAGTACCTCATCTGAGTCGTTGAATCGGGAGAGAACCATTGCACCATCTCAATGAACAGCCTAAATGACAGGTTGTTGAGAGGATATTTTCCGGATTCAACCAATAACAAACTCTTCATTATCATTAAGGAAGTTCCTTTCTCTCAGAGCGTTTGTTGCACCGGGTGGTATACAAAAATATGCGATTGTTTTGGCCCTGCACGTTCCCATGACAAGAGCCTTCGGTTTGAGTGATATCTGCGGTATTTGACAACTTTTTTTTGCAGAGCTTGGAAAAGAATGTTGCCTGTAGCTTTAGAAGATTTTGGAGTATCTTGTCCGTTGTTTTCCACACATACTTCTTCATCGATACCACGAGTCGGTTGTGGAAGCGGGCACTAATTAATATTGTAATGAGCAATGGTGGCCTTTATAATTGGAAATGTTCCAACTGACCGGAAGTATGAACAGATTCGATTTGTAGCCGAAAATAAATACAATTGACAGTAAATACTGGTTGGAAAATCCAAATAGCAAACACTTTCAGCTTACTTTGCATTTGGACTAAAGTTTGGGTGATATCCCACCCAAAAAAAAACACTTTCGCCACTTAACTGTCCGTCATTTTTCCAACTTGCCATATATTATATGCGTCAAAGATGTTCTCTGACTCCAACTACTAAATGTGACCACAATTTCGGAAATATACTGAGGATCTCTAATGAGACGCAATTCGTTACGAAATGTATTAACCGAGTGCACTAAATTATATTAGAGCCGAGCTTTAGCGAGTCTCGAATCGAATTTAGTGGACGATATTAATAAATTTCTTATAGAATTGCGGCGAATTTGAGATCCTCTTTATCACATAATCACATTTTAGCAAGGAAAAACCATCTAGAAATTTGTTTTCTTTATAACAACCAAAGAGGAAGTAAAGACACATTCAAGAACAAATATAGTTCCATTGAATTATGTCTGTTCATTTTGAAAAAAATGTTCAACACTCTTATCACCCATGTCTATCTCATATTCAACACTAAATAACGCAGCAAATTGAATATCATAGTTATATTATATCTAGCTGAAAAAGACTCCCTTCGGGAGTCTTTGTTCGGCGTCGGATGGGCCTGCGCCCCTGTGTGCGTTTCGCGTCCATGACATACGTACATGTATCTTACTCTCTTATACAGATATAGATATTTACCATGCTACTTCAATATATCATCGTGCAGATAAGTTTATATTGGACATCAATATTGGCATTGGTTCATATTGGACTTACTTGATTCTGGAATAAGCCCATATTAGAATTATACCTGTTATTCCGTAGGATGGCGCGGGCCACAGTGAAAACACATATATAAAGAGCGTACATATCTACTGCAACATATCATCGTGCAAATATGTTCACATTGGACTTATTTGATATGAAATAGGCCCAAATTGAGCTTATTTTTTTATTTTTATTTTTTATTTAATTAAATTTGTTTAAATCGAAAATTTGAAAACAAAATAACGCCATTATAACCTCCGACAGGGTAATCAGAATCACCACACGAAATTTGGTTGAAATCGGACCAGCAGTCTGGGAACACAATCGGTACAGACGGACATAAGGGATGCACTGCAATATATACGGGACGAACACTCAAAGTCGGATGAGGTATTTGTCGATATGGAAGTACACCAATGATCAGTCAACTAGTATTCATATGCAATGTTTATTCGATATCACGTCATGTCAATTTATTAACCCTTTATTTACTGAATACTCATTGACGAGTAGTTTCTTGAGAAAAAGTTAAGATAATAAGTTCATCAAACGGCCAATATGCATTGTCATTTGCAGAATGAGGTCCCCAGAGGGTGAATTTAGTTATGCTACCCCGCATAGCGGGCTAGCATCACCAAATTCACCCTCTGTGAACCTCATTCTGCTGCAGAATGAGGTCCCCAGATGGTGAATTTGGTTATGCTAGCCCGCTATGCGGGGTAGCATCACTAAATTCACCCTCTGGGGACCTCATTCTGCAAATGCACATAATGACTATGGTAATCGTTCTGCCCTTACATTATTCCATTAGTGTTGGTCTTGTGTCTGCTTATATTTCCTGAGAATCTCTCAAGGTGAATAATAGACCATTCCATGTTATCATTTTTAACTGAGCAGTCGATTCTATTCAATAAAGAAAGAGTTATTTACAATTCAAACATAACAACTTGAACAAAGAAAATAAAAGATATACTCATTGGACATTTTGGTGAACGAGTAACATCGTACCAGTGAACTCACCAACATCAATGTTATACTTTGTCATTTATAAAATACTAGCCGATGAGCCCGACGTTGTCCGGGCTATTCAAAAACCAAATTTCAAGTCGATAGCTCTACCCAGCCCGACGTTGTCCGGGCTATTCAAAAACCAAATTTCAAGTCGATAGCTCTACCCGTTTCCGAGATCTCGTCTGCGCATGCGCGAAGCCGGCGCCGCATGGGCTCGCCAATACGACAACGTCGACCGCCTGGTCAAACTACACACACGTACCAAGTTTCGTCCCGATCGGTCGAGAATCGTAGATTTGTATAAATGACATGCAGACAGACATACAGACAGACAGACAGACAAACAGAGGTCTTCAAAATATATATGTGATAGCTGATGAGCCCGACGTTGTCCGGGCTATAGCCGATGAGCCCGACGTTGTCCGGGCTATTCAAAAACCAAATTTCAAGTCGATAGCTCCACCCGTTTCCGAGATCTGGTCTGCGCATGCGCGAATCTGGCGTCGCACGGGCTCGGCGACCCGATAAAATTCGTATCCGGGGCAAGATACATTCACATAGCAAATTTCAATTCGATAGCTCTACCCGTTTCCGAGATCTCGTCTGCGCATGCGCGAAGCTGGTGTCGCACGGGCTCGGCGACCCGATAAAATTCGTATCCGGGGCAAGATACGTTCACATAGCAAATTTCAAGTCGATAGCTCCACCCGTTTCCGAGATCTCGTCTGCCCATGCGCGAAGCGGGCGCCGCACGGGCTCGCCAACACGACAACGTCGACCGCATGGTCAAACTACACACACGTACCAAGTTTCGTCCCGATCGGTCGAGAATCGTAGATTTGTATAAATGACAGACAGACAGACAGACAGACAAACAGAGGTCTTCTAAATATATATGAGATTTGCATGGGTCATGACAAAGCTATTCAAATCAGACGACCAGTTTATGATGTATGTTATAACACGGCGGTCTAAATTGGTATGTCCAGTTTGCTTATACCTGCTACATCCTATCTGATCCCATCGAGCTACAGTCGGTACGTATTCTAGCTACCTTCGGTATGTATTCTAGACGAAGCAATAATTAGATCGAACCCACGAGCCCAGTACCATGTTTTGTATGGACAGATGCAAAGAACGTTGAAATTCGTTTTGAATTTTTGTCAGGCGAAAAACAATCTAATACATAACAAGTCGTGCCCACAAGATAGTGTTTTAAACATAACCCTAATGGGCCTCCGTAATCCAATGATCGTCTCTTATAAAGAGCGTCCATGCGTTTCGTCTCCTCTCTCCCCCCCTCTCTATCTCTCTCTATCTCTCTCTCTATCTCTCTCTTTCTCTCTCTCTCTCTCATATTGTAGTTTTCCATCGCGCAAACGTTGCCTTTTGTGGGGGAATTCTGTAATTTTCCCAAGTTTCTCATTCGTTACTTCGATCATGCCCTTACATTTATGAGGCCAAGCAAACTAATTAGTATGGCATGGGCAAACTGAAGTGTAGATTAGAGCGAAATAGTTCGTTGGCTTTTTAAAGTTATTCTAAGCCGACATTTTACTGAATAATTTATAGATGTTTTAGAGCTAAAATGTATATCGTTTTTCTAATTTTATATCAATAAAAGTGAATTATGGACGATAAGACACGTTCCAAAATCACAATGACGTCATTTAGGCAGATTGTAGTAGTCTTAAAGTAGTCCTAACCTAATACAGCCACGTTGACCTAATAAAGCTCTACATTGATGTAATAAACTTAACGCGGTGGATACAATCACATATATGTAAGCAAACAAATCATTTTAATAATTATAGTGACACCACAGGTGGGGCGGGTGGGTCCTTGCACACTCACCATCCACTTTCCTTGCACACCATAAAGTATATCGATCAGTGTTTATAAATGACATAACATACTAAAACACCATAACAAAATACCTTCGGCTGTCAAAAACATGCACAGTAACATTGCAGTCTGTGTACACATATATCAAAACAATATGTTGTATTGAGGGTACAGCCTATCGCCTCGCAACTTGAAGCATTGGTATTTTCCTTATCGCAGGCTTTATATACGCCACTGTTGCATTCACGTTCAATTTGTTGATTTAAGTATGTTTTTTATCGAAGTTTTCGATGAAGTATTAAATAGAATCTACAACGCCTTCCCAGTTAATAGCGAAATTACAATACGAGTCCCGTAAATTACGTCTGAACCTCGTCCACACCTAATTTACTGGACTAGATTTGTAAAGTTTGTTCCAACTGGGGACGAGTTATTGACCCTCTATTTGAGGTATTTCTTTAGTTTTACCATTCATTAAGACAGTTGGTGTTTGATTTCCAGAGCTAAAAACTATAGTTGTACTGTTCATCTCTTACATGTATTAAGTTTTTCGATGTAACCTATATAGGACTCTTTCGCGCTGATGTTCTTTTGTTCTTTTATATATATATCCTTTAGCAAAATCTGCTGCTAATCATCAACAGTCATGTGCCAGCGATAACCTGCTGATAGTCATCAACAGTCATGTGTTTTATGCCAGCGATATCCTGCTGCTAATCATCAACAGCCATGTGTTTTACGCCAGCGATATCTCGAAGCGATCTGCCAAACTAAGGGAGCTTGGATCTGAAAATATAAAAAAATATTTAAATAATAAAATTCCAATATTCAACTATTTTACTATTTTGCCAATTCTAACCAGTAACAACGGGCGAAGGGTGTTCTGTCAGCATTTTAAGGAAAGCGTCATATCACCGAAAATAAGGATGTTCTTGAGTGCTTCATACAGAGGCTGGCTTTTTTCTGAAATCGCTCGGATTAGCCAAACACCGCGAAAATGACAAAGAAAAAAAAAGAAATGATGGCATTGGAATCTATGTAAAACAAAAAGGACGATTATGCAGTCACGACCAGGACTACTCAGAACTCTATGTATTGTCTTATATGAACGTCAAGATTGAATTAACTATATTTATGATAACCAATTACGTACCGGTACATGAAAGTTGCTTGCTGGTGGTGGGGTGTGTCTACCTCTGAAAGTTCCTATTGCACCCACATATTTCACCCTTTCGTCGCTTTCAATTTTTCGACTGGCCCATGCCCATTCTCAATTTGGATTAAATTTTAGATGTACCCGCCCTTGGTCTTGGTTGAAATTTGGGTTCCTGTGACTGACAACTTCGGTTTGTCCCTCTCATAATTTGGGTTGTTTGTTTCAAATCACAACCCAAATAATTAGAATATAAGTAAGGAAGAACATTGAATTTCCAATAACATGTTTTGTTTGTTCCAACAAATCTTAGTGATTTAGGTTGGAATTTGATAATTATGATTACAACTGCGTGGAGCTACGTTTATACTAGCATATGGCTAATTTTGATTCCATCCACCGGAGCCATGCACTAGTAAACAACATCAGCCTAACCAACCTAATGCCAACCGTGTCCGTTATTTTCCGAATGGCATAGTAACCGAGTCAGGTCGGCAATATTTATCATTTAAGTGATGAGTATTGTTCAAAGTATAAACCATGTAATGTCTTCACGCAATAAAAACTATTATGTTATAATGAAAAGTAACATTTTGTACTTTTAATTTAAGTGCAATGACGTTTCCAAGATGGCGGCGCCTCAAATTCAAGATGGCGGCGCCTCAAATTCAAGACGGCGGCGCCTCATATTCGTGTTGAAAAGCCACTAAAATTACTGGTGGTGAAAAATAATAGATTTCAAAAATCGATATCTGATCACTCTGAGCTTTGATGGGAGGGTTCCTCGACTCGAATCAATTTGTTTACTCCCCAGGCTAAAGACATAGTAATTTGCGAGCGTTAATTCGGATTATGCATCTTTAAGATAAATGTTAATTCCTCTTTATCAAAATGTGGCAGATGCAAATTAATGAGTTCATATATCATCTATTCTTATAATTAGAACAGGGAATTTGTTTTCATGTAGTGTCATTATTTTACATTCTATACTGAATAAATTATATAATAGTATCAATAATTGAACAACTAGTACACATGCGCAGTGTTGAACAGAACCCGTGTATAACTGTACATCTAATGTGATAACGGCCTTGAGCAATACCTTTCATTATATGTCAGCTTTGACCAGATTGACCTTAACCTTTGGCATAGTTGTTAGATAACGCGGAATCGTATTTCTAGTGACACATCAACTCTTAAGCACTCTGTCGTGAAACATATCCCCATTGCTGCTAATCATCAGTCAGTTGCTGCATTCTCTTTATTTGACATAAGACCTTGAACTATTCGTTGTGGTATAGCTTAATACAATTGTATATCAAGATTCATGCCCCCCCCCAAACTGCCCCAAAGTGCATAACTTTTTCACATATCGCCCACCACGGTTCTCAAATTATGGGGATCCCCTGTCTGCAACCGTGTCCAAAGATGTTAGTGGCTTGGTTGCGCAACGCTCAGTACAATGAACAGCTTTGTTGTGTATGCCTATTGGCTATAATGGGAGTCGAATTTGTCAAGTTCGCATGCATATATGCGCATGCCTTGACTAGGGTAACCGCTGTGCTACAATTGTTGATTAGGGACCGAGGTGTCCAAACTTACGCCATCATCTTTGGATATAGAAGTCGTATGCTACGAGTCAAAACAACACATAAACTTTTTCTAATCCATTTATGCCAGTTTTACCAAACGGTACACGAAAAACAACTCATTTTATTAAGTGTTTCCATCATAAATCCACATGCCGCAATTAATCAGGTATTCTGAAATTGCCAGCGTGCCGATTGGGTCAGACAAGATCAACGTTCCGGAGCAAACTCCATGCACGGTTTACCTCCGTTTATGATTCTGTAAGACCGCTTCTACCGGCGACATTTTACCCACATTTGGTGGTCTTCCGCGAAATTAAGATATTTCTTAAGTGACAAGAGCAACACGTTGCCGTTATTAAGCACACCAAATATTGAACAGTTTGGAAAGTCCCACTAGAACCAAAGAACTATATTGCGAAATAGTGTGATTTGGCTCTCCGATTATTTTATCAAAACAAAAGTCTAAACGGACATGGACGACATTGTCATGACAAAACGCATAACAAGTCAAAAACAAGAGTTGTAATTTCCTGCAGACAGTTTTGATGATTGCGAAAATCGTCCACAAAACTACCGCTCTAATTCTCCATTCTGTCAATAAGTTATTAGTGCGCGAATTGTTATCAAAGCACATAGGAAATCTGACTTTGGGGCGATCGTTTTCGCCAGTTTGGTTGGACAACACAGCGCTAAATATAGGAAACCACAGACTAGAACCCAGTCGGTAACAGAGTCAGAAGTATGACTGGTGCGCTCTGATGGTGATTGGTACTTGGGATCGTGGTGCTTTATTAAATGAAACATGCGAAATTGACCACTTCAGCATAACTGGTTGTCAAATTATTTAATTCAGTCAGATCAAATACCTCCTTGGAACTGTCCCACGGTATTCTTGTTAGAGTACAAGAATGCTGGTTCCGGACCATTAGCATCAAATGTGCAATATACATTTTTTCCATTTCGAGGGTCTATCACGATAATCCAGTGTCGATCATTTGGACATCCGCCATGGTTATTTGCGACATAGAAATTTCTGTATGGTACTAAATTCCTGTAGGTGAGAGAAGCATCGTAAGTAAGTAGGCATATCTTCTGGTTATACATACAGCTAATCCAGTGCATTTATGAGAAAAATACCAAACCTCCAACTAATTTCACCACTATGTTTCTTAGCATAAATATGTAGATTAACCCATTATACACAAAAATACTAAAGCTAAAATAGAAAGTGAATTTTGTGAACTAATTTATGACTTTCCAAGGATGTATATAAAAATATTTCATGAGTCCAACTATTTTTATACATATCTTGAATGTTTTATAAAGCTGATTACAGCATAGAAAACATTTCCCATAGTTGACTCCTCCTCCTCCTCCTCGTCCTGACCCCACCAGTGTCACCTTATATTCTCAATAGTTCGCGGTGATTCTCAGTGGTTCGCGGTGATTCTCTGTAGTTCGCGGTGATTCTCAGTGGTTCGCGGTGATTCTCAGTGGTTCGCGGTGATTCTCAGTGGTTCGCGGTGATTCTCAGTGGTTTGTGGTGATTCTCAATAGTTCGCGGTGATTCTCAGTGGTTCGCGGTGATTCTCAGTAGTTTGCGGTGATTCTCAGTGGTTCGCGGTGATTCTCAGTAGTTCGCGGTGATTTTCAGTAGTTCGCGGTGATTCTCAGTGGTTCGCGGTGATTTTCAGTAGTTCGCCGTGATTCTCAGTAGTTCGCGGTGATTCTCAGTAGTTCGCGGTGATTCCCAGTGGTTCGCGGTGATTCTCAGTAGTTCGCGGTGATTCTCAGTGGTTCGCGGTGATTCTCAGTAGTTCGCGTTGATTGTCAGTGGTTCGCGGTGATTCTCAGTAGTTCGCGGTGATTATCAGTGGTTCGCGTTATTCGAGGTGAGCCCTGGTCAGTCTCCAGGATTTCCGTTGAATCATATAAATCCGCTCCACACGAGTTCACCGCGAAACAAATAGGTGATCCACAGTGTGTTTATGGGTCCCCCTTCAGTAGATCATGTCATGAATCTCTACTCTGGCTAACGCCCGTAGAGATCATATTCCACCAGCACAAAACATGGGAACTATTTGGGGAAAAGTTTTGACAGGGAACATTATAACATCGAAAATATAACGCGGTGAATATATATCTTAGTTAATATCTGTTCCTTAGTAATGGAATTCACTGTAGGCGAATAGGGGCGATTTGAGAAAAAAATTGTTTCTGCAAGAAACATTTTAATATATTTTAATCATGGATGCTGATGTGTTTGCAAAAATACGATTTTGATTGTGGTCGTTTTGAAACAACCAAAAGTGTTATTATTTAAATATTTACTTTTTGACTGTTTTATAAACATGATTGTTTTTCTGCATTCATGTAGATTAGTCAAATACCGTGGAAATGACAAATTTAGTACAAATAACGGTAGTTTGTTAACATTACCAGTTTGCCATAAAAGGATGATAGCAATTAAGCAAGGCCCACCGACATCAATGCAACAAGAACATTTAACCAGTAACGGAATCTAAAGGCTTTGGCAGCCATAGATCATGCCATGAATCACTATACTCTGGCTAACGACCGTAGAGATCATATTCCACCAGTACAAAACCGGGGAACTTTTTGAAGTTTTGACAGGGAACCTTATAAAGTCGAACAAATAACGCAGGGAATATATTTCTTAGCTATTACATGTTCCTTAATAATGTACTTCACTGCAGGGGAAGGTGTCAACTCGAAATTGCATGCTTTTCCGCGACTGTTGTGAGCCGATATCACAATAAACATTGAATTAATTACAATTGTCAGCGACATAATAGAACATCGCTCATAAAGTCACTTAATTCGTGAAATTTCGAGTTGGGTCCTTCACTTACAGTGAAGTACATTACTGAGGAACAGATACAATCTAAGAAATATATTTCCCGCGAGATTTTTTCAACTTTATAAAGTTCCCTGTCAGAACAAGTTCCAAGGTTTTGTACTGGTGGAATATGATCTCTACGGGCGTTAGCCAGAGTAGAGATTCGTGGCCTGATCTACCGCTCCAGGTGTTGAGTATTTTTCTGATCGCACACTGTTTACGTACTGCACATGTCCATGCACGTATGAATATATGACAAAGCCATGGCAATGACAAGTCAATGTACGCATATACTCACCCGCCATGTGACCAAAGAAACATTGCATATGTGTTGTCTGCCTTTGGCAAGTCTGTCCATGTGGATTGCTCTAGTTTGTATTTGTCAAACCATGTTGTCGGTGTAGTTCCAGTAATGTCAAATTGCAGCCCAGCGACCATAACAGCACCGACGTACAGCTTGATCAGGGCCTGCATACACCCAAAATAAAGTTTAGTCAAAATTGTTGGGTTATTCAAAGTTTGGTTACTGGTTGGGACAAATTCCAGAAGTTGGATTCAGTTGTTTGGTTAGTTAGTGTATTTAATAATTACTGGTTTTCAGTTGCACCCTTGATAATGATTTTCTGGATGTGAGCTCTCTTTGTCATAGTGTTACAAAGTTGGGTTACCATAACTTACTTTCCTCTAAGAAAACTAGACTAGTTAACAGCTCAAACCCAATGCTTATTCGGATGACCAAACGCTGGTTTAGAGTCTGCCTAAACATTAGTTATATTACGATAAAATAAGACATGTTTTAATGACCTCTAATACACACATTGGTGTAGGACAATCTACATGTATAGATCAAAATAAACAGTAATACATGATATATATGTGATATACATGTAACAAGTAACAGATTAACAGAAATTGTAAAGATGTAGAATGTCAAATTATTTGATTTATTACTGGACATAGGTCACCGGCGGAAGGATGTGATGAACCATATGGTACATTAACACTTCCGCAGTCGACCAATTCCCATCAATAGTATGGCGTTTATACAGGGTATGATACTGTAATGGAGGTGTCCGGCACTAACAGGTGACCAAAACCATCGGGAACAGCATAAGAAAACAGTCCTAAGACCATGTATTTCCATTATGGTCCCCAATGGATTCAAACCACATGGGAGACCGGAATACACCCATACGCTTCCTACCATCGAAAACCACTGGATTAAAAATTTATTATGTTTGATTTAACAATGAAATGCACACGGTCAGTTGAAATTGAAGTCACGATTGGTGACAGTGAGCTAAACAGCAATTATTCCACTAGAAGTTAAAAAACACTGGAGAGATATATCGAATAAAATAAAATTAAATTAAAATAAAATTCAATCCAATGTTTTGATTGTATAATATGCAAATAGTCAGACAAATGCAGATTTGTCTTGTTTGGCAAACACATACCTAATTCTGATGCGCCGTCTGTGGGGAGACGGTACGTTCACATTCTATTCTACAATCACACCCTGCCATTGTTAGATGTTTGTAGTGATCGGTCTTACCAATAATGACCTTCCGATAGTGATCTTCAACAGGTGAGATCAATTATAAAAGATTGCTAAACGGGCTGCTAGCAATCGTCCCTTATTTTGTGGATACACAAGTCATGAAGATGCATTATGTTTGTGCTGCGGTGAACTAATTACCCACCAGATATTCCTTCCTTGACCTTGTGATCTCGCGGTAAGGTATTCAGACTTTATTCATTATAGATTCACTGCATCACGGGAACCAGACAGCAACTGTTCTTGGGAATTATAACATAATCAACCATGGACTCTCAGACGAAATCTTCGACGGTTTTATTATATATATATCTGTATTTCCTCCCCATGGGAGATCATTGATACATGTACAATTAAATCACACAAAAACAAATATATCAACAAAAAATGGCAATATAAGCACATAGGACATAGCGCCATATATTATTTATTCACAATGAAATGATAAAAATATAGCAATATTGTAAATCGAACAATTCTTATTTCAAAACGTGCCTGACACATCTCTCTCTATCCCTCCCTCTCTCTCTCTCTCTCTATATATATATATACATATATATATATTATATATATATATACATACATACATACATACATACACACTCATACATATACATACACACATATATACACACATATATATAACCCTACATACATATACATATACCCATACATACACATATATATATATATATATATACACACACATGTACATACATATACATATATATATATATAGCCACATACATGCATACATATACATACACATATACACACATATACATATATATATATATATCTCGCACACACACCTTCGCCCACATACACTCACACAACTATCGAGTATTACTACACACCATGCTTGGATGCTACTCCGGTCTAGCACAGATTAGGCCAAGATGTCAATATAAGTTCATGACATCTCCAATCGGAGTGCAAGCAAAATGTAAGACATACATAATCAGATTCGGAAATTTACACAAGTATGTTAGGGATACAATGCAAGTAGTACATTGGCACGGTCATGATCGATTACATACACATGTATGCACCATGTGAGCTTACACGAACCTACAATGCATGATCTACATGCACATATACATAAAATTATTGTCGATGTAAATGTAATCCAAGCATTATCCGGTAAATGTATCGCCGAAAACAACCTCAATGTTTTGCGACCATTTGGTGCCATGAGTGTGTGGTATTTGCGAATAACGCCCACCCGAACATAGCTGTTATAATACATGTATGCATGTATATTTCCTTTAGTTGTATATTGAATATGTCAACCTTCACTGACGTACTGGAGCTGATAATGTCGCTTAATTCGTTGCATTCTCAGATAATATTATTAAGTAAACATAGCGTTTCCATAGATCAGCGGACTTTTTAACAAAAAAAACGGTTTTATTATAGACTCGGCCCATTTCTTGTGGAAGGCTTGCAAAGTAATTCGCGGTGAAACCTGACACAGTATCTGAGCCGCTACTTCTATACTCATTTAAATGAAATAACTCAATCCACATGCGTGTGAGCTCGTGTGTGCAATTACAGGTCATCCATGCTATAGAATTTCCATAGATTACTTCTTTTTCCATTTCATTTATCTCCATTTTTTATTATTTTATACCACATCTCTACACAAACTGTCCATATGTTATATAAATATGCATTGTAATATAGACTCTCCCAAAGGGGGAGGTTAGAATAAATTACTACTACTACGAATCCAAAAACGCGTCCTATTACATCAATGCGAAAACCGGATCGTGATGTTTCAATTATCTGTCTATAAGAAATTTTAGGTGCCATAAATTCCCTCTCCGGGTGACAGCTTGCCTCAGCTAACGCTTGGACTATATGTGAACAACATATTGTAGGGTGATGACACCTTAGTAACAAATGTCAGGTATTCGCTTCGATATTGATCGCACGGGCTGCATCCCGAATCACTGGTGCGGTAGTTTATTTATCACAAATTGATAAATTTTTAAACGGTCCTCATAGTGATCCAGTTGACTGAACAAATATCACAGATGGAAAATTCCCATGGGATCTCGGAATTGTTTATTCATATGTAGATCAGTGAAGGTCGGTAAATCTCGATATGTTTCGTTAGTCGCGAAGCACTTCGAACATTTGCGAAAATATAGGACTGCATCGTTCTAACAGTTAGGCTAACAAACAAACTTCAATAGCACTATACCCACACTTTGGTGTATACATAAATATTTATATAGACCGCCTGGGTTATATTAATTCACGTTTGGTGATTGGTCAACTGCCAATTGTGTCACCCGTTTCATGCCCCAATAACACAGGCATGCCCACACACACCGTAACACGAACACGTTTTGTAGACCTAATCTTACATAATCACCATAAACGGTCAGTCGAATAATTGGGCGTACTTTTAAAAGTTCAGCAAAATTGCACATCCAGCCAGTTATTTATATCGATGACGTTATTGTGGCAGATTTTGTGAAAATAAATAAGAATAAATTCAGCTTTTTATGAGAATATATCATCAGAAATCTATATAAAAATAAGCAATGAATCTAGTTTCTCAGGGGGTGTGTGTGTGTGTATGTGTGTGTTTGTGTGTGTGTGTGTGTGAGGGTGAGGTTGTATGTGTGTGTGCGTGAGGGTGAGGTTGTGTGTGTGCAAGCGTGCGTGCGTGCGACCATGTTGGTGGGTGGGATGGTGTATGGGTGGGTGGGGTTTGGTTGGGTGGAATACTGCACTAGCACTGTGATCGTTGTGGGCACATTTATTCAGAACATCTTCGCGGTTCACACACTGCTCCCAAAGAACATAGCGACTTATGCATAATAACACACATTCATTCATCGCATCCTTGCCATGACTGGATATAGTTGATCCAAAAGAGCAACATCCCCGCGCAAATGCGCACATATAAAGTGAAATAGGTACATGTGATTATCTTATTATATAATAAGCAGATAATGGAGTATGTCCGTTATTTAGTTTTATGGCGCGGACCACAGTGAAAACATATGTTAAAGAGAATTCACCTGGAAAGTCGTGAGTTGGCTCATATGTATAATCGTGCGCACTCATCGACTAAAAATGAGGCGATTCTCAGCAGATCATCAACCTAAAACACGTTCTATTGAAAGCAGATAAACTGAGATAATGTGCGGATTTTCGGGAGAACAGGATGAAGTATATGTGTACTAACAGGGTGAACCGGCGTTGCCCATGTTCAGATGATGTGTAACACTGTAGTGGTCATTTTATGTGAATAAAAAGTAATCTTGTTCAAATAATTCGGATTACTATTATAATCATGGTGTCCATAAGTGTGCCCGTCCGGTTGTCGGATCATAACTTCAATATTATTGTCACAACGCCATGGGATTTAGCAGATATTACGAAACGCATGTCAAGTTCGAATTTGGTCACAGTACAAATAGTTTTAAAGGATTTAAGCTTTTTTTTTACTTAGGAATCGGAGTATTTGGATTGTCCGAATGATAACCTGAGTGACATATTTATTTGATCCTAGATACATAAATATCACTTGATAAGAGACATGTCATGTTCGAATTTAGACTGTTGCTTTTTGAGTTGAGTATTGTCTCTATCGACTATGAAATCACGTTGTTTAAGTTGTCCGGGTGATCACTTGAGAAACAGTCAACTCAATATATTGTGTAATAGGTTCACATTTGAGAACACGCGCGTTAAGTTCGAAACCGATCACGCACCTTCACGGTGATATATTGATCGCACTATGCAGACCCTCCCCCTGCACTATGCAGACCCCTGCACTATGCCTCTTTTTTAAATAACTAATTATTCTGTTGGCCGGATAATAATTTGAGCTGTGTCTAAACTAATTTCTCGAAATATGGTAAATGGTTTAAATTTGGTCCAATGAGTTATACGCCTTTGTTCGACTGTCAAGATCATAACTTGAACAAACTTCTTGACATTTGATGTGTGTAGTTCACCTTTGAGACACACACAGACCATCATCTTCAAGTACAAATACATTATTTGCCAGAATTTTACTCTTTGTTATAAACAAAAAGACAAAGCCCACAAACTGTTTTCTCTTTTCGAGTTCTGTTGTAATACGCAAATTGTATAGGCAAATGGGCATCACACAGCGTCATTCTTATACATGTATGTATTATTTTTCTATCTGCTTGTTCTGGAAACCTCATTTCGGAGATTTTATCCAGTGCGGGACAGTGAACGAGTGGGATGTAGATACGCGTTAAAAGAATGATCAGATATGAACAAATTATGCGATTTGCTGATACACATCCTCCTGAATGAATGAGTCAGAATCAGAGAGCGTGACCAGTTCGGAATTTAGATTGTTGCAGAGAATTTCAATTGCCGGAAATAAAGAAAATGTGACATACATTGGGCATGTGTTCCCTCGTGGTGGTATTGCACTTTTCTAGTCGGTGTTTCATGATATGCATTGCTACATGGTTGCGAATGGTTTTTTGTCCGTCACTCACATTCAAGTATTAATTAATAATAAACATTCAAGAATTATTAGTTTCGTCCCACCGTTTGGGCCCACTGCTATGGGTAAGAATCCCCTAATGCGGCACCCTGTTTGTTGTGGGGTGCATCCGGTAAGGTGTGGTGTTTGAGTACTGGAGGTTCTGGGGCGGCCGTATCACGTGAGGCAACGACCTGTGGGTGCGGCTTATTGTCCTACATGTCATCAAGACGAGTAGTTGAGTAAACCGGCTCAAGCAATCGGCTAATCACGCCTCTGTAGTGTTTCAGATTACATCTCTGCCATCTGTTTTATATTATGTTTCTGGTGTATAGTTGTGTTTTCTGTTTTTCATGTGTGTTGTTTCTTTCGTGTCATCTATGTTTGCATTTCTCTTCATGGCTGTTAAATGTTTCAATGTTGTAATGTTAACAACCGTGGCGAGGAACCGTGATGCTGTTATATGCAGTGGCCAGATCTATTCATAAGGATTCTCTTATTAACGACACGGAAAAGGTTATTTTGCGCTCCAAAATTTTTCGAATTCTCTGGATTGGGAAGCAAAGTCGTCAAGATGTTTTATTTGATGTGTGTGCATTGTCAGCAAATCTAAAAGACGCTATAATTACACTGTAAAATTTAATAACGTTATAACTACGGTAATGCACCGTCAACTTAGTTGCCAGTACAATCCCTGTCGAAATAACAGTATACCGTTGATACATTGTACTGTTGAAGTAAACGGTAGGATACTGTTGAAATAACAGTATACCGTTGATACATTGTACTGTTGGAATACACGGTAGGATACTGTTGAAATAACAGTACACCGTCGATACATTGTACTGTTGGAATAAACGGTAGGATACTTGTAGTAATATAGCTGACTAGAAGATCCAACAAAAATAATTACTTTGATTCGTTTATTAGTAGAGAAATTAGCGAAAATGTGAAAAGTGATCCGTTATAACTAATACTTATAGAGTGAATGACTGCAGTGCAAATCAATTTTACTAGGTGACCTATTTTCGCGGTCGCTATTAAAACATCGCAAGTGGTTAAATAGGGCTTGTTTACACTTTCTTTAGCCCGTTCGGTAGACCGTTAGTGCTATTTAAACGGCTTGGAACCTGTCCCAAGCTGTTGAAACATATTAAAAAGTAGGCCTACTAAATTATAAAACAAATCTCCCGCGAATGACGGAGACAGACACTGAGACATCAATTAATGGCGAATTTACCCGAGATGCATTGCGAATCTCACAAGGGAGGTGATCCTATCCATACCTCGTGTTTGTGCAACGGTACTTGGCCGTCAAAACTAGCAACGGTATAATACCGTAGGCAAACCAACGGTATCATATTGTTAAACCAACAGTGACAAAATACAGTGTACATTATCTGACATTCTGCGCACAAATAAGATAGTTGAGCGAATAAAATCTGATTCCTTATCTTTAAACTTCCAATCTCTAGGAGAAAACCAATCATATATGCTAATACTTGCTGATCAGTTTTCACCAATATGCTGGAATTCTATGGTCTTCACCGAGTTTTTCGGAGCACTCTTGTGGGAGCAAAGTTAGCCATGGCTGATGCTTTGGACATGTCAGTTTTTATAAGGACCCTTTATTCAGAACTGACTAAGAATTTACGAATCGAGTGTATAACAGACTCAAACTCCCTCTATGAAGCTTTGGTGTCTACAAAGTATGTAAATGAGAAGAGACTAAGATTCGATATCAGTGTTGGATAATGGAAATTATGTTTCAAATGAGCATTGGTGTTCTGAAATCCGATTGTTCCATTCATATTCACTTCCAATTGCATTGTACATATCTTCCAAGAATATGGGTGTTTGTTAATGTGAGCTTTTATTATCATTTACTAGTGGAGTGTTTGAGTATGTGGTCATGTGTCAAGTTAACCCTTTACCCAACAGAAGGGCCCTGTGCCAATGCATTCTCTTATATATGCGAGTCGACCATAGGTCGCCTCGCATATATAAGAGAATGCATTGGCTTAACACATTAAAATTATAAAATTGTTAAAGAATGTAAGAAAAAATGGTAAAAAGTGTTAAAAAAAGATTTTTTTTAGGCCAATGCATTCTCTTATATATGCGAGGCGACCTATGGTCGACTCGCATATATAAGAGAATGCATTGGCACAGGGCATAACTGTAACTATCACAATGTGGTCAAGGAGCCGGTTCCAATTATATCCATATTTGTATGGTTCTATTGAGACAGACCGAAGATAATTTAGGCTGTTGAAGCTTTATTCGGCCGGTTTTGGCCGTTTTGTTGGGTAAAGGGTTAACGGGTGTCACTGATTGCACTATTTTTGTATGTGGGACTTGCGTCTATGACTGGATAATGCTATATATTATATATGGGTGGCAAGCATTGACGTTATTATTTTCCAACCCCATAATTTATGCCACTCCCCAGCATGATGCGACAGCGGAGAATGTGTTAGTGAATGTTATATGTTAACTACTCTCATATTATTACTTATGTGACGTCACAATGATATAAGTACCGAGGCTATAAAAAAAAAGCTATAAAAAGACGAGGAAAAACCTCTCACGTGATAAGCGCTAGATGGGAGGGATGTTCCTGCCATGTGTGATATTCAGGAGGATACTTCCAAACTATTGAAATTACTTCCATTAGAAGTTTGGTCACGTTCTTCGCATTTTGAGTAACATCGAATGACAGAACGAGCAGTACCTGTTTCGATTCATACATTGCCCTACCTAATTAGAACCACCCGACGGGACAACTGAAAGCAATAACTGCTTGTCAATTGTGTGCTGCTTGTAAGTTTTTGTTTAATTACATGGCTGTGAACGCAAGCTATTGAATGCAGATCTTAACCCTTTCTAACTGGTTGTCACATTTAGTTATAAATTAGTGTACATTGGAATTCCCTATTATTCATCCGGAGGGGTGGTAAGGAAATATAAGCAGACGACAAATAATACATCTACCGACGAATACCTATTCATTGGAGGGAATGTTCAGATAAATGGCCGTTTGTTGAAATTATCATTTAAGAATTTCCTAAGGGAACTATACTAATCAATGAGTATTTAGCGAAGAAATAGTTAATTGCGCACCCTTTGTTCTCCCTGCTTTGTCAGGGCTGCTTTTTGTATGTCCCAATCATACTTTTTAAGTCGGCCAAATTAATAACGTCTAGTTCTTTATGTACATAATTCATAGACTGAGACTCGTGATTAAGATGTGCGTCATATGGTTCTGGATCTTATTGTCCCCTATGAATTGTTTATCGCCATTGCTGCGACATTTTTTTATTGGAAATCAACGTATTTTCTTTGTGTGAGTGTATAATTAACGTTTGCAGATATATATAATATACGGCACGAACTATACATGTCGTACCCAGCTTCAACTGCTTTGCACCTTTCAATATCACGTTGTTTTTCAAACATCCAATTGAACTTACCAATCGCATAACATGTGTACCAACCACTGTTCTGGGAATCATAATGTGTGTTAAGAAATAATTCTTGTTTCAATTAAGGTTATGTAGTTATAACCGAAACGTTTGACGTTAGCGCGTTATAGTAAATTTGTCTTAAACGAGCGAAAACTTTTCAGAAGAAAACTATAAATCATGCAATAGCGAGTTCACTTCACGTGTTCTTGGTATACTTGACTTCACTGCACGTGTTGGTGGTATATATATTTCGGCTGAACAGTTGTTAGTTCTGTTTTGGTTAATGCAGGACATTCCTATCGGAAGTAATTCTGATACAACATTGGAATTCCATTTTAAATCGTAGAAGTATCGAATTGTGTTTCTGCACATTTTGCCACGCGGTGTATAGGCGTGGTCATATCGTTCGATGCTGCTGCCATTTCTTTGGCGGAAAGTAATCAGTAATTATATCGATAAATATTATTAGATTATGAGACTGACGATTGGTTCGGGTATGGAGTATCGCACGGTTCGATTTTGGCCCAATTTCGATGCGCAATACTTCCATTGAGAATAGAAACAGGTCGAACCATTAACGTATTTCCACCATGTGTGACTTAAATAAAGTCGAAGATGAAATGTATTTCATTTACGTTGTACTTGGTATGGAGATTTGAGATATCTGATATTATTACATATAGAAAATATGATGCTTTGATTTAAATAAATTCGCACCGCGTCAGTTAGCAACCGACGCCTTCGCGAGGAGGAAACATTATGTATTAAATTGTTTATACTATCAATTTATAAAAACATACTTCCCATACGGAATGATAGTTCAAATCATATTACATGTATATAGCTGTTTGTTGTATGCAAATGTTGACTTTTTAAGAAAGACCAAATATTATTGTTTTTCGTTGAACACCACACGTATGTTATATACCTTCGATTTGACACCATTAAATTAAGAAGTTCTTTCAGGGGTTCCACAAAAATAAAATCCTTACACAGGGCTGGTGGGCGGTTGGGTCGCATGTCCAGAAAACACGATTTTTCCGGTTTGCAATTTTTTTTCCTTTTGGAATTTCTTTACCTAATTACAAGGTGACTACACAATATGGTGATTGTTTGGTTGTGCTATGGTCTATAAACATATATATGGCACACACAGCACACTAGATATAGGTCCCAGTGATCAGGTTGGTCTAAGAAAGTTGAAGTGTTTGGTGACTATAATTCAAATGAATTATGTTAAAGAAAATTGTCATATTTAGTTATGAATCGTCAAAGTATGCCTGTCTCTGTGCGCAACTACCATGATTAGTGTATTATATCACATCCAATCTGATACCTCAGCTAAGGATAATGATCTTGATAGCAATATATTACACACGTATGCATGAACAGGTCCAGTAAATTTACCAATTGGGCTAAATACCTCAATAAAAATACTAACTAGGCTGAATGTTGCTCAAATGCACTGGCGGCGTTCGTTGCCGAAATATTCATATTTGTTCAAATCGCCATCAACAGAAGGAATATTAAAATATATATAATCAGCACGTAAATAGTATATTGTTGTTAAGACGTACGATGGTGTACGTAAACAAGAACTTGCTCGTTTTACAGACGTTTTGCTTCTGTTTGCATAACACAGCTCAATTCTATTGGTTATTCACACACAAATGATATAAACGCTCTTTATTATTTCCATATCAGGAAAACAGTAACAAATAATGCTCTTTATGTTTAACATATCCGGATCTAATCAAAAGCCAGGTTCTGTAACATTTTTTGCCTTTGTTTACATAACAAAGGAGGAACACGTGACAATAACATACTGTTTATGCCATATTTCTGATTAGTCTGTCTATATTTTACTATTCTTTCTGTTTATGGCGGTTTTTGACGGAGCTGAATATTTTAACAGAATACCACCACCAAGGCGCCCGTATCTTTAACTTCAATCGTCCGATGATAATCGATATGCTCGTCGTTACATTAATTTACGTAGATAGTCCAGGGGGTGGAAAACAGTTTTTCCGGGCACGTATGCTTAAGCTTAAAACACATCTATATGTCAATATTAACACAAATGAACAATTTCATGATGATCAAACAGACAGTAAGCAATTATTTCATGTGTCTTTTGGGAACAGTCAAAATTGTTGTCCCGATGTATCAGGAATGACTATCGAACGGTTGCTCAAGGCCGAAGGCCGAGGGCACCAGTTCGATAGTCATTCCTGATACCGAGGGACAACAATTTTGCCTCTTCCCAAAAGACACATGAAATAATTGCGTTGTTACCCAATACATTTACTTGTATATAATCAGGTAATTGCTAATTAATCACACTCTTTAATAGTGACAGTGACAATGCGGAAATCCGGTATAATTACAAAACAAAACCGGAAATTTCCGGAAATAGCCGAAACGTCACGGAAATTGCAAACCATGTAACAGTTCGTTCGGGCCAGTCAACGGTTCGCTCGGAGCCAGTCAACAGTTCGCTCGGGTCGGGCAACAGTTCACTCGTGACGTCACGAAAGCTGACGGTGATTGCAAACCGGACAACAGTTCATTCAGGGCGGGCAACAGTTCGTTGTGGCGTTACGAACGCGAATTTGGTGTTAACCAGTTAATTATAAATCCCAATGATTTACGAAGTAAAACTGTACTATTGGGTAGCAATATAGCCTGTAGCCCATGCTGATGGATTGAATTTTGAAATCCAAGATGGCTGATGGCAGCCATGGTTTTTATTTACCGAATGACCCCAAAATGACTTGTTCCTATTTACATGCCAATGTTAACATCCATGACTAATAGTATGCACAGAAATTCATATACAGCTGTTTACAGTGAATTTCCCCCCGCAAATCTCTGTTTTAGTGTTAAAAGGGGGTGGGTGTCAAAAAATGGTCGGAAAAACTGCCGAAAACGGAAACAAATTTGGACGCGTGGGTGGGTCCCAAAAAGGGTCGAAAGTCAAAAATCAGCATACGTGCCTGCAAATTTTTTCCGACTCCCCACTGGATAACCATTTGTTTGCGATATTAGCGTCAACATGCTGCCGAATCCTTTTACTACGGCAGAGTGATATTATACAGTTATCGCCCGCGATTGAGTGAAACACGGGGATTTGTCGCCCGCTCGAGACCTGGACATTCCAGGTCGAGAGCGGCGACAAATCCCCGTGTCTCACGAAAACAAGGGTGATAACTGTTTTGTTATCTGACAAAGGAGTACACACGAACCTCCTTAATAGCAGGCATAAATGCGCGCATATATTCTTTAATCCAGTTCAAAAAGTTAATTTTATGTTGGAATCATCGCTATTTAGAAAATAAAACATTCATAATCTGGATCAATTAACAGACCCGTCATTTGCGCAGCTATTCTCCGGTCAGTTTGCTGGTTGCATGGTGGAAATCGGTTCACGGAAAGAGGAGTAAAGCAATTTCGAAGTTGAGTAGCCATGCAGCGAAATGTTCGGTTTCGTTTCAAATGACCGTGAAGACGCCGACAGACGTGTTCATTTTGCTAAAATGTGAAACTAACACGTTGTAGTAGTGCAAATAGAAATTGACATATGTCACAGATTGTTACGCAACATACGGGTATTCTCTGAAGTCTGAGGAATGTATTGAAGAAAAGAAATAGTCAATTGATAAACAGTAAAGAGTGCACGTGGCTATTTGAACTAGTACATAAACGTATTTGTAACGTATGTACATCGTATGTGTGATTGCCTGCAGCACACACCAACTGCATAATAAGGTTTATCTATTTGTCCCACGGTCTTTATTATTGATATAAAAAGGTCCAATAGTAACATTACACATTATAACGGTTTTGTGTCCGCGATAACACCATTTATACATAGCGTGATTTAATTGCAACTAAAAAACACGCAATTATGCAAATTAGCAAACACCACAGTTCGCGGTTGTTATGATACAGTGGGGTTTATAAAAACAGTGTTTTTCGAAACTATTAGAGAACTGTCGGAGAATCTCTGCGCGTTGAGTTCTTCGTAGTTATGTGTTTACTGGTAACAACTGAGCGGTCAATAACTGAGACAATATGGTTATTTACGGCCCGCCATGTGACGCACTCTCAGCAATCAGAAGAGAGGGAAATGGGATGAAGGATAACAAAACTGCTTACGGGTTGAACGTGGCAGACCGAAATATCGGCCCCGACTTCGTAATATGGGAACTTCAACTGTGAGAAACGTCATTTATTTTTAAGAGTTAATGGCTGTATAATTTATGTCACTCAATTTCACAGTGAGCTATAGTTTTGTCGTAATCGATTATATGCACATAAACATTTGTGGGGGTTGTTTATGTTTCATTACTTCGCTCGGGAACAGCACGATTGAGACATTCAGCCCGTTCAGTAGATGTGCTGGACCTGATGAACAACAACATTCAGCAACAATAATCTTTGGCTTGAACATCTCTGCAAACCATCACCACATGTATCGATGTTACATTCTGGTATATGCCGGTATATTCGTATCTTCAAGTATATTTTTGAATATATATATTCAATCAGGGTGCATTATGAGAATACAATTATTTTTTTACCAGTTTTTGTTGGACATGTGCCGTGGTTGTTTAAGTCAATTTGAACTTTGAATTTCCTAACTGTGATTTATAAATGCACCAAGTTAGGCTCAGAAGGGTTAGTGTATATGGATTAAATATGTGTTAGGGAACGGAACAGTGTAGTATACCAGACCAGTCTGGAAAAGCTTGGTAAAGTCAATAGAATGCGAGTTTGGAGGTGGGTCTAAAAAAACTGAGCGAAAACCATATTTGTTTGCACGAAGGGAGTGTTGCCTACCCGGAGTGCTGCCTTTGTCTGCAAATTTTGTCCTACCTCCTTGTTCCTTCGCTAATTTTCCGCCTACGACTGGGGGATCAGGATACAAATCCAGGATACAAGGTTTAATTTTTGGTGTTTCAATTTTGGAACCCACCACCTCAGGATAGCAAGTTTATTTCATGTCCGCTCTGACACTCACCCCTCCAACGCAAGTGTTATTTTCCAATGGCAATTGTGGACCCACCCCCAAAGTTTGATGAACAGTTGTACATGTAGTACGACAAGGTAGAAAAAGGGTGTGACAATGTTTTAAATAATCATATGGATGAAACCCCAATCATGTAAGCTTAATACAAAGCACCAGAAACTCAGAAATCACTCAGCACACATACTAAACCTATAGAAAGGTTCGCCATCCATACCCACATATTACCAACATCACCAGGAGATATGCCACAGAGATGTGTGTGCATATCATGGCATACTCTTACGTGGCGGCCAGTCTGTGCTAGATGGTGATATGCATATAACTGTTCATCTACCATCTGTTCCAATAACCAGAAATGAGTAGAATATTGAAGAACACACGGACCTCAACAGTAACCGTTGTTATCCTCACACAGACGAGTGCTTATTTTGCAATACTGAGCAAGTTATGTTCAATTGCTCATCTTTTTATTATGTGAGTAGGTCCCAGAAATTCCATACCTATCTCCCAAGGATGAACATCATATAATTATACAGGATACTGTACATCTTGAAATATTATTAACATTGACACCACAGCGATGCATGAAGGTCACAAACAACACTAACAACTTGTCTGAATTACTTATTTTAGAGCACATTTGTCCTTATCGGAACCAGGGCCCATCACAAGGTAACTTGTTATAACATAACACATATGTGACCCGCCATATCAAATCCAGTCGGAAGTCGGGATTTTTTTTACCCTGTGCCAATGCATTCTCTTATATATGCGAGTCGACCATAGGTCGCCTCGCATATATAAGAGAATGCATTGGCCTAACAATTTTTTATCATGTTTTTTAAATAAATGTTTCTTACAATTTTTAGGACATACAATAAAAAAAAACATCCATTACACTGCAGGGAGCCCCACATATATATAGAAGCACATAGAAGAGTGTCGTCTGCTCATGTCTGTCTGGGGCTTTGGGGCTTTGGGGCTCTGTATGGGTGAAATTATAAAATTGTTAAAGAATACAAGAACAAATTATTAAAATTGTAAAAAATTGTTAGGCCAATGCATTCTCTTATATATGCGAGGCGACCTATGGTCGACTCGCATATATAAGAGAATGCATTGGCACAGGGTAAACAAATCCCGACTTCCTACTGGATTTGATATGGCGGGTCACATATATGGTAAATATTGAAAGAATGGGAGCCCCTTCTCTTTAATAATGCTCTGCTGTGGTCCATTTTACACGCCTGGACATTTATATTCAAATTGGTGGGCTCAGTTGGAATTTCTGAACTTGGGCCAACATGGACATGTTTTCGTCTAGTGATAGGGTAACCCATACCTTTGAGTATTTGTCCCAGTCGCTATAAATGATGCCACTCTTGTAGATCTGTGCACATTCTGCTGAACCGCTCGACGGGCATTTGTAACTTGAGTCGAACCATGTAGCCAGGACGTTCCTCCCACTTCCACTCAATGCACTGAAGACGACTTTTTCTGAATCGAGATGGGTGATGTTCGGTTAGCGTACGTTCATACACTGGCTTGTTTACTTTGCAATTTTACATACAATCCGTAGTGTGCCAAGATGTGAAAGACAAAATGCTCATAAAATGCACACACCTCACTGCTTACTAAAAAAAACAGTGAGATTACTTGAAATTCCTCAAGTTATTACAAAACCGGCATTTGCCCGAAATTATCCTTCAAATGTATTGCAAGAATCAATCGTGCAATCAGTCGTGACATTTGACCGGCCAATAAGCAATACAACAATCAAAGATACATAATGTATACATGGAAAGTGATGAATATCGGACTGCTTTATTGCCCACAAAAGCCACACATCAATGTGTAACATGCACAACACATATACAATACTGTATATGCGATATATATACAATAAATCGCATATATATATATAATAATTATATGAATATATGTATACATATATGTTTTTTTCTTCAGTATGTTATCAACTGTTCTTTTGACTGTCAGTTTGAAATTGTGACCATGCAATTAGCTAATTCAGCTGCCTTCCACACGATATACAATTAATTGTAACTAGAGACAGATAGCCATATATTACGAATTCCATAACAGGTTTCCTGGCAATTTTGCAAGCTGTGTGGTTGAGATGGTAAGATACCGACTTTTAGCAGAAGTAATTTTAACACATTTAAAATGTTGGTCTGACCAATGGGTTAGTACCAACAGTGTAGGAAGGTACGCCATGTTTTTGAATCTGGCGATTTCGGGGCTTCACCATCCCAACCTTTCAAAAATGTTTATACATCCGAATTATATACACCCGCCCCAAATGTCACTAACTTCGGAATTAATCAGTATATGCCCCCTCACGTTTGGAGCACATACATGGTGACTTCCGACAATTTATATGGTGGTCTTAATGGCTGCAACACTTAGATATTTCAGATATATTTACAAACATGATCAAGCTTAGATCATTAGGCCGGATTCATGAGAGTCCAATAATTCATCATTAGTTCACCATCTTGCAGATATTCATATGCTACAAAATTACCACCACTGGATATCTATTAATTACTGGTTAACAGGCAGACACCAATGCACTATTAATGTCTACACACAATGTCTACACAACTGAACTAGTTCATTTAGTGTATGTATATGTCCACCACATGATCATAATCTGGTTTGGACATCTATGCCAATAGTATATAAGCAAATCAGTTTTTAATATTATTAAGTTTTATTTCAGTCGGTATTTGCAGTTATTAAATATTACCAAACACTAATACTGAAGTCTTTTGAGCATTCTTCATCGTGTGCACAATGAATTAGGCTAAGGCTTGCAGCTATTTTTTCAGATGTGTATCGTATATGATAGCTATTATATGCAATTATATTATTATTCTTATTAAATTGACGAATTATGAAATTTAAAGTTTTATTGTATTCCTGTATATCTCAATTACAAGATTGTAGCATTTCCATAATCGTTTTTGTTCACTTATGTCATTATATTCAGTTTTATACGAAACGACCAAATTTATTTCAGTTTGACATTGTAAACAAACTTATTATGTTAGCAAGAATAAAATATATTAATGTATGTTCCACTTCGCTACAGTATTAGGTTTTTGTTTTATAATGCAAGCTCCTTCGAACGTCTGAGAATGATATGCGAAAGATCGACTGAAGTTGATGAATTAAAATCACAACACGAAGACATGACCGCCTGATGACCAATTCGGCACTGAGGGAAATAACACAATTTGAAATGAAAAATGACTATTTAGTTCAAACTATCGTTCAAACAATACAAATACTGGTTTCAGATTAAAATTGTATAGCCATTGACAGTATTTCCCATAGTCAGTTTCTTGACATTTGGCCATGAGTTTCCTATCGTCTTCGATTAAACACCCATGCATTCAGCGATATACCTGCTTTAAAATGGTGGTGTTTGGTGGTGTTTGTTAACAATAAACATGTCTATAGTCCTTACGGTGTCCAACACATATAGGGGCATGGTTCCTTTTAAGCAAACGAATTGTTTCAGAAAACAAAAATGAGTAGAATATTAAAGAACACACCACCCCAACAGTAACCGTTGTTATCCTCACAGGCGAGTGCTTATTTTGCAATACTGAGCAAGTTATGTTCAACTGACAGATAGCCATATATTAAGAATTCCATAACAGGTTTCCTGGCAATTTTGCAAGCTGTGTGGTTGAGATGGTGAGCTACCGACTTTTAGCAGAAGTAGTTTTAACACATTTAAAATGTTGGTCTGGCCAATGGGTTAGTACCAACAGTGTAGGAAGGTATGCCATGTTTTTGAATCTGGTGATTTCGGGGGTTCACCGTCCCAACCCTTCAAAAATGTTTTACATCCGAATTTTAGACACCCGCCCCAAATGTCACTAACTTCGGAATTAATCATTATATACCCCCACGTTTGGAGAACATGCATGGTGACTTCCGACAATGTACACGGTGGTCTTAAAGGCTGCAACACATAGATATTTCAGATATATTTACAAACATGATCAAGCTTAGATCATTGGCCCGGATTAAAGAGAGTCCAATAATCCATCATTAGTTCACCATCTTGCATATATTCTTTGCTTTGTGTGACCCACATTATGTGAGTAGAGGGGGATGCCCTATAGCAGACGAGTCCACAATTAGAGGTACCATGTCTTACCCACCGGAAGCTGACATAAGCTATTGATAGGTAGAGCACTCTGGTGTATAGGCAGTTTCTGATATAGTCATAAAGAGTAGGAAAATAAAAGATAGCAGAAACCCAGAGAACACAAACAAATTTCGTGTTATGATTTATATTTCATAATAAGATTTAATTTAATCATTGTATGATCAACGTTATGTGAAAAAGAAATAATCAAAAAAGCGAGGTCCCCTGGTCATTTCTGTAAATTTAGTACCCATGAGGTCTCCATGTCGTTACTGTACATTTATTAACCACGAGTTTCCCAGGTCATTACTATACATTACTACCCACGACGTCCCTATGTCATAACTTACATGTACTTACCACGAGGTCCCCGGGTCGTTATACTGCACATTTACTACCCACGAGGTTCCCCGGTCACCGACGTACATTCACTTCCACGAGGTCCCCGGGTCATTACTGCAAATCCACCACCCACGAGGTCCCCGGGTCATTACTGCAAATCCACAACCCACGAGGTCCCCGGGTCATTAATGAACATCCACCACCTACGAGGTGCTCAAAGTATTATTGTACATTTACTACACACGAGGTACCCGGGCCATTAGTGCACATTTATCAACACGAGGTTCCCAGGTCACCAACGGCACACTCACCAACCACGAGGCCCCCGGGTCATAACTTATACATTTACCACCACGAGGTCCCCAGTTCATTGATAAGTATGTGCGTCTGCTATCCAAATAAGAGATTCACCATGCCAGGCCCCAACCACCGTAACAAAGAGGTTATATAAAATTATTGTTTGTGCGAGATTCGGACGTTATCCATGCATAACAGCTATTGAATTCCACACACTATCACAAAAAGGTTTTATTGTTTGTGCGATTTCAGAGGTTCTGTTGTTAAAGCGACACTGATTCGTGGGACAATATAAATATGTAATGTAAATAGTACTCACTACCGGCAAATTTAGTACAAAAGTTATATCGCTGTCAGATATCATATATTTAGATTTTATAAACCTTATTATAACTGACACACCTTTTCTGATGGTATGTTTATGTATATGTTTATTGTTATGCAGTGTTTGACTATCAGTATATCCTGATGGTTTTGGAGGAAAAATAATTAACCCATTTTGGAACATGTTTACTAAGACCATGTCCAAAAGATAGCATTTATAAAGTTGGGATCGAAAAAACTATACCAGCAAGGAGTTATCAACAGCGTAACTCTGGCATAACAGACATCAAATACAGCCTGTTTGTGTGATAGGTTTCGGCCCTGAACGCTCGACCTAATTGGTCACCAGAGAGTAGGTCGTATAGACCAAATTACCGGTTCTATACCTCCAGCTGGAAAAAAGTGGCCAAATTTCCCTCTCCATCAAAATACATGACGTCAAACTAGATAAAAAAAAACCCGCGCGAACGAGAGTCTCTCTTACCGGTAATCACGAGTCCGTTGTTTAGATTTACACGACATATTAACACGAGATTCGTGGTAGGGAAATCATACGATGGGGGAGTTGTGTTTATATTTTATAAAAAAGTAATTTCATGCGATAATGTATGCTATAATTGAAAATCGATGTTACCTTTTTATGAGAATATAGGACAGGGTCCGTATATGTTGTCTCTTCCGTAATGTATGATTGTCCGTGCGGCATATATGCCTGATTTTTTAACACACTTATATGTTATGACACTGAATACAAAAGTACAGCCTACTACAAGATGGCTGTCGCTGGTCTGAAGTACCAGACGTTACAGAAACACGTCACAACCACGCGCTCCGGTATGACGTACTTACCAGTGACGTCACAACATAGGTGCGTGTAGAAAATCTTTAAAGAGAGATATATATATCAGATGCGTTTTATTAAAAAAACTAAGTTGTCATTTCAGAGATCAGATTCTTATTATATAATCAACTGTACTGTTGGGGTGTGGATATTAATAATATAATAATTCCAAGATTAATTTGTATGAATTATGATTCCGAGTTGCGGCCATTCCCTTAAGTTAGTATAAGCTCTTTTAAAGAGCGTTGTTACTTGAGCATGTGCATGATTGACACCACACCATTAAGGAGTGTTCATAAATTTGTAAAAATATATCGTAATTGGGTACCAAAATGGCTATGTCCACCGCGAAATTAATGATTATACCAACGAGGCGCGTCCACGTGATGGTATGGAAATCATAAGGGGGAAGTTGTGGTTATAAATAATATCGTGAAGACACCATTTTGTGTAAATGTTATGCATAACGACTGTACTGTCGTGGTTAAGAACTTAAGGTTGTGATCAACTGTACTGTTGGGATGTGGATATTATATAATAATTCCAAGATTAATTTTGGTGAATGATTCCGAGTTTTGGCCATTCCCTTAAGCAATTGTGGTCTCTTTTAAAGAGCGTTGTTACTTGAGCATGTGCGTGATTGGCACCACACCATTAAGGAGTGTTATACATTTGTATAATATTTCGTAAATGGGTACCAAAATGGCTGTGTCGACCGTGAACTTACTGATTATAACAACGAGGCGCGTTCACGTGGTGGTAGGGCGATCATAAGGGGGGAATTGTGTTTATAAATAATATCGTGAATACTCCATTTTGTGTAAATGTTATGCATCACAACTATATATTCATTCATTTGGCAATATTTAAGTTTCCGTCCCGATGACCCATCCAGTAAGGCGCACGACACTCCCACTGAATTATAAGTTAACAATTTTTAGGTTGGGATATCACCTAATGTATACGAGTTTTGTGCTGTATTTTTTTTTAGAAATAAAAAGTTAAACAAAAGTTTAAGAGCTTGTCAAATAAGGTGATAATGGTGAAAATATCAACATTAGGATGTAAAATAAATACGTCAAACAGTCTATAGGGCCAAAAGAACCCTCTATCGCAGAACATCTCGCATGGGTTCCATATATCGTAGCTTTGTGTGACCCATATTATGTGAGTAGAGGGGGGATGCCCTATAGCAGAAGAGTTCACAATTATATGTACCATGTCTTACCCACCGGAAGCTGACATAAGCTAATGGTAGGTAGAGCACTCTGTTGTATAGGCAGTTTATGAAATGGTCATAAAGAGTAGGAAAATAAAAGATAGCAGAAACCAAAAGATATGCTACAAAATTACCATCACTGGAAATCCATTAATTACTGGTTAACAGGCAGACATCAATGCACTTTTAATCTCCACACACTGGATGATTAGTAATGAACTAGTTCATTTAGTGTATGTATATGTCCACCACATGATCATAATCTGGTTTGGACATCTATGCCAATAGTATATAAGCAAATCAGTTTTTGATATTATTAAGTTTTATTTCAGTCAGTATTTGCAGTTATTAAATATTGCCAAACACTAATACTGAAGTCTTTTGCGCATTCTTCATCGTTTGCACAATGAATTAGGCTAAGGTTTGTATTAACTTTTTCAGATTTCTAGCGTACGTGGTAGCTATTATATGCAATTATATTATTACTCTTAGTAAATTGACGACTTATGAAACTGAAACAGTTTTTTTATTCCTGTATATCTCCATTACAAGATAGTTGCATGTCCAAGTCATTTTTGTTTGCTTATAATATTATATTCAGTGTTATAAGGAACGACCAAATTTATTTCAGTTTGACACTGACAAAATACTTGTTATGTCAGCAAGAATAAAATATATTAATTTATGTTCCACTTCGCTACAGTATTAGGTTTTTGTTTTATCATGCAAGTTCCTTCGAACGTCTAAGATTGATATGCGAAAGATCGACTGAAGTTTATGAATTAAAATCACAACACGAAGACATGACCGCTTGATGACCAATTCGGCACTGAGAGAAATAACACAATTTGAAATGAAAAATGACTATTTAGTTCAAACTATCGTTCAAACAATCCAAATACTGGTTTCAGATTAAAAATGTGTAGCCATTGACAGTATTTCCCATAGTCAGTTTCTTGACATTTGGCCATGAGTTTTCCTATCGGCTTCGATGAAACACCCATGCATTCAGCGATATACCTGTTTTAATAGGGTGATGTTTGTTAACAATAAACATGTCTATAGTCCTTACGGTGTCCAACAAATATAGGGGCATGGTTCCTTTTAAACGAACGAATTGTTTCAGAAAACATGGTACTAAATTCATAAAGCGTGACAATTGGTCAGTTGGGGAAAAAATCGCGCGAAACAGTTATATAAAGCCGCGTACTGTGTTGATTTGGAAAGTGATTATGGCACGAGAGCGGATGGCGGAAGAATACCACGAGAGCCGGAGACTCAATGGATATCCTTCCACAATTCCACAAATCCTCGATTATGGTAACCTCTAATCAAAACCAAGACTATTGCTGCTCTGTGTTTTTTCATACCCCAAACAAAAACAAAAGTGATTGTTTCTTTTTTCCAATGATTTTTCTATCACAATCTTCTTATATTCACGTCACGTCGCCACTAGCAACGTCACGTCGCCTCTAGCAACGTAATTAGGTCATATTATGTGAACTCTCGAATTAACCACTTATGCTAAGAATACTAAGAATTCGACAGCGGGTGTGTAATAAAAAGGTTGGTGACAATATAACAGCATATGTATCCAATTAACGCGAAATCCTACTCACCTTTCCTAACGAAGTAATTGTGCCCTGTTATCCATGTAATCGGACTGATGTGGCATTCGTGAACATCGTCCTCATAAGCGAATCGGGAGCACAAATGCCTCACAGAACACTTTCCAGCACATTGAATCTTAGACCAACTGGAAACATTTTCGTACTGTGCTATCGGATACCACTGTTTAGTGTCAAGTGTCTCAGTGGATTCATAACTTGTGGAAATGACTCCTTGAAATTCTTGGTACAGCAGTACACAAATTACACAGTACATGTAACGAAGCATTACGAGAGCTCACCGAGCCGGATTGTCACTGGTTAAAATCACTTGAGAGTAGATTAACACTGTGATTGTCCACGCATAATTATATTGTTCTCTGTAGAACCGTTTGAAACATGAGTGCCTCTCCACATTTTATCTACAATGAAATAATTGTAATGTGCACTACATCTTACAGTATAACGATTTCTCTCTCAAGCTATGTGGGAATACTATCCTTTCGTCAGAAAATCCTGTGTGATTCTAAATTCCTCGGACGGGAAATCCGCCCACTTTACATTTGATGACGTCTTATAATCGACCTGCCCGTTGATTTCGTTCCGATCTATTAAATATTCATTACTTTCGGTTTGCATTCGTTTCATCTCAATTCATTGTCGATGCAGAAATTAATGTTCAGCCGTTCGTTTTGTTTTGCATTGATTTGTTCTCCGGATACCAACATCGCAGTCAAACTCCAGGCAGAGTTAACTACCATCGCTTCGCTGAGATATCCCTGCCATAAGGACATTTGGTAAGGATTTCTTACGTGTTCTTATTTCTAATATTTTACGATTAAAATTGTCTTTGTCTGGCTCAGTCTATATTGTTTTGATCAATACCGCACGAATTACCATTATTGTAAACTTTTGGTGGTCAAAATAAGATAATAGGTGACTAAATATAGTTCCGACGATGTGTAAAAATAGATGTATCGGTCCGCAAAGTAACATCATTGTTGCAGTGGTATATCGCAGTGATAACCTAGAGGGCGCTGCATGGTGTTTGCATCGCAGTGTGGGCATAGTGGGCGATGTCGCCGCAGATTCTAACCCCGTCAAGGGCGACAATTGTGACCGATTTTCAAGCTTGATCTGAGTTGAGGGAACTCCCAGTCAGCATGTCGTTCCGATCGACGCATTGCCATTTCGATAAGAAACGGAAATTTGAACACTAATGCATAGTGAGCCAATGCCTCCATAAATCCGATATATAAAGAAAAACGAAATGTGCAGCATTGATGCATTTCATCGCGATCATTATCATCACCATTAGTATGAATAAACTATAAACTATAAACAGCACGGCAGTATCGCGGATAGAACAACTTCGTGGATTGAGAAACTATCTGGTTGCTAGAAAATCTGCTTCTCCCAAACCTGTACTGGTCCGGGCTTAAATGGGTACTGTGTTGGCAAGGAGCCAATCATTAGCAAGTGACCGAAACTTCATAAAACGTTACTGAATTAATAATATATTAAATCTAGAGTACTAATTAGTGATAGTAGATTAAATCTATGATACTTAAAATAAGGTACAATATCGTCCCTACTTATAATCATACGGGCATGAGATGTAGCCATAAGGGCATGAAAGATTTTAATCTTGTAACAATAACTAAAGTTCCGTGCAAATCCATCAAGTAAAGTCACGAACAGGTATAGCTTCGTGGGAACAGGTAACTTCGTTACACGTGCTGCGCACTGCATCGAGATTATTATGTTGGTGTCGTCAAACCTGAACACGTGGATGCGGTTTATCTGTTTATCTCCGTTTTATAATACGTTACCTGTATTTTGTCGCCGTAAGGCATCGATCACGGAACAGGAGGTTACGCGGATGTCTCACCCCTTAAATTGGTCACAATTTTAAAAAGCTTGAAAAGACCATGTGTGTACCACCTGGAGTTGGAAAGTTCAGACCGACATGGGTTGGGATTGTCCAAATAGCTTAAGTTTCCAATCAATATATGGAGTAAAATATTTGGTTTTCGGACCAAAAACCACATAACCACACATTTTCGTGCTTTAACTCACAATTTTAGACTGAAATCGCCGTGGGTTGGACCCTTCATCTGGTGTGTGGCGCTAATTAGTAATTTCGGCCTGTTCTCCCGAATAAATACACACATGAGCTGCTTATATAAAAAAAACTTGTTTTTGGTGTATAATCTGCTGATAATCGCCTCATTTTGAGTCGATAGTGCGCTGAAAATTAGAGCATTTTAGTCACATTATCAACTCATAATGTTTCTAAGTAGAGTATGTGTGGAGAATGACACAAATAAGCCAACCCACGACTTTTTGTGTGTATGCTCTTTAACGCGTGTCTTCATTGTGGCCCGCGCCATAAAACGAAATAACGGCTATGACTCCATTATCAGATTATTTCATGATCAAATAATCACATTATGTACCTATTTCTCACTACAGGTCGATTATGTGTCCATTTGCGGGAGGATATGTTGCTCTTTTGGATCAACTCTATCCAGTCATGGCAAGGTGCTTATTAGTGTACATCAAAAGTCAAAACATAATTTTGATTTATATGCTCATATATAACGGATCCGAGGGGTGTGGCATTTAATCATCGGAGTAACAGGCATCTCATATGTCTCGATATCTCGAATTCTGAAAAATCGTGCAAAACGATAACACAAAAAAATGGTTCCATTTCCTCCAATTTGATATAAAAGATGCTTGAAACTGTCAAACGGGCATTCAACCTTTGACAATTTTAAGTAAATGAGGACAGATTTGTCTGGTTTTATGAGAATTGTTTGTGGAAATCAACAGGAGAAAAATCATTGCAATTAGCTTGAAACTTAGGGCAGGCATACTCGTTTTCCACACCCGCTCCTAGTTGAGACAATACATGTTGCAAATCGAATGCATACTCGGATTTCATCCGATGTCCCGTCTGAAGCAGCACAGCACTACTAACTCCATCTCAAATGGTATATTTTTCTAATTTATGAAAGTGAAGTTTAGTTGTCTTAAATACTGGTAGATTTGGCTCGCCGCCATAAACGGAGCTAATTACATTGTGGACATGCGAAACACTTGGCACTAATAGGGTAAATACATGTAATATAAAGTAAAATCGTTGTGCGATCATCGTCGCGCGCGTAACAGGATCCAAAAAGAAACCACGGACGTTACGTGGAGGCCATCGATAACAAATATCACATTCGTAGGTGGGTGTACATATAGGAATAAAATAACGAGAAACACATGTGGATCATATATAAGTAACTGACGAGGCGGAATAGCACCATTCCTGCACCGGTACATAAATTTGGTAAACACACCAAGTCAGCAACAGACCAAACCAGAAACAGTACACAGGGACCTCACTGCAAGTAAATGTTACAATATAATAATGACAACAATTATCACAGGAAATTGAAATATGCAGGTTGTAAAATTATGTCAATATACTAAAACTACCAAATACCTATTCGATATGGAACCACACAGTACAGTTGCTTCTCCTTAGAAGTAAATATAAAGCGAACAGTTAACATAGAGTCACTGCCCTTAGATCGATAGAGTTGTTTATTTCACATTTGATTTTATAATTTGTTTTAACAAATTGATGTGATTATCAGTATATATCAGAGGATTGTGTCTCTCTCGTCGTCATACAAAAATGGATAATCAATGGACGCGTGATTAATCACACGAGATTGGCAAATGATTCAATGTATTTTATAATTAAAAGTCGGTTTCAAGTTGATGATACTGAATTATTCCAGGTCCAATGAAATATACACGGGGTACATATTGTGAGGGAAATGGATATAGACTTCGATCCCTTCATGGGGCGTACATCAGTACGCTTATCTAACACAATGCACACTCATCGCAATACCGCGATCCAAAAGCAACACATTCGCTGGTCATATAAAAACAGACATTGATCATCGAATGAACAAAATAAAGCATATATAATGAGTCATTTACATCTAGTTACGATGACGAAGCTATGTCTGCCGTGATCTCTGTCTACACTTTGTCTGGAGCTGGACTCAACAAGGAACTCAGTAAAATTAACACTTTCACTCCATATCTCCATCGTTACCATACGCTGTCATTATTGTGTCCAGATCGCCCGATGTACATGTACGTAACCTAACACCTGCTACACATTTCGGCTTGACAAAAAGCTTGGTGTTAGCAATCCGAGCGTTTTTAATGCAATCTAACTTTAATGCACGAGTGAGTAAGTCCTGGTACATCTTAGTTGTGTCTTCCATAATATAAACTTTACTGGACGTTTTATCTGGCACCTTGACTGTTTTTAATCGACTCACCTTCCTAATGACGGACATTGCTCGCTATTGTTGAATCGTATATATAAGCGGTCTCTGACATATTGGGCGAGTTCACATCTCTATGTGCGATGGATATGTCGCTATCTTTCACATCAATATGCAGTGCCTCTTTAGCCAACCAAAATACTTTCTCTGTGCATTTTCGTGGTGTTTCGCCCCTCTTCCCCTTCATTTTCGTGGTGTTTCGCCCCTCTTCCCCTTCATTGTCATCGTGTTTCGCCCCTCTTCCCCTTCAAACCAATAATTATGAGACTCTCTTTACGCGAGTACTGTTCGTTTTCATTTATGACATTTGCGTTTTTTCATCTATCTTGGCTTTCAGATCAGTCACCATTGTTCTGACATAAGTCCAGCTCTTTTGTTTTGCGTGCACATTCCTCCAGCTTTTGTTTAGTTCTAATTTCTCTAAAAATAAAGTTCCTTCTCTACTTTCTTTTTTGTCTACCTCTCCCTGTCTCTTCCCTACAACAACGACAAGTGTTTGCTCCAACTGATCTAATAGAACGGTTGATGGGCAGAGCTCATCGAATGTCTTCTTGTGATCGTCGATATTGGCTCGGTCAAGATGCTGGCTAGCAATATTGGGAAAAGATGCCGAAACATTTTGCGTTTGCTGAAATTGGCTAGGGTGATTCTTCGCAAAGGGAAGAGATGGAATCGGCTCAGTAAATTGATGGTTAGCAAGATGGGCATATTGCCGGTATATATGCGGAAACAAATGTTCGTCTTTGAAATATACCGTTAAACTATGTAAATGTGTGTATCCGTTTAACGATTATGCGGGAACAACATTCTAATTCAATTGTAAGATAACTTAACTGATCTACACTGTATATACCGTTTAGATTGTTTATATAAAACATGTGAGTAATGATGTGAATCGCCTGGTCGTCCTTCTGCTTCCCAACACTCGTGTAGTTTCTGATTGAGGGCGATAGTTTATCAGAGGAACTGAGTAATGAGTAGCTCAAATAATGGTAGCCGCGAAACGGTCGAAAAACAAGCAAAGGTCCTGTTTTGTGTATAGAATGCTTTCGCGTAACGTCGCTCACCCATGGTATAACCAAGGACTCTATTGTTTCTAAATGTGCACGTTCCCACGCAAACGTTTTCTAGTGGTATGTTGTTGATTGTTTTAGCTCGGGATGGACAACGAACATACGAGAGTGAGATGATTCGAAGTGTTGAGTGCATCGTCAGTCAGAATCTCAGAAGAATATACCATATGAGTGTGAGTCTTTGATACAAGAAAATGGTCTATCAATGCATGTTCGTTCACTGTATAATATGACAGGAAGGAAGATATACCATCCTCCCACCCAAAGCTAGCCAGGTCTCAAGTTATAATTTCAGAGGTCCGAGAATGGTATATTATTACCGATGCAACACTGATCACTACAAAAAGTGCGTTCTGCCCTCGGCGATAAATGATTGGGAAAAATCCCAACTGAAATGACCGACGTTGTCCCTGACTTCAAATTCATCTTACGACTTATACCAACCCCCAAACCACGTGCGCCCCACTTCTATTTGGGTCCCAGACGTTATAATATGATACAATCCCGAATTTGAAACTGGTGCAGTGAATTTCGAGCTGATATATGTACCAAAACTACATAGCCGGGGTCCTGCTTGCAGTTGTAGGAAGCCCTTTGGAAGCGTATATGGCAGATTGTGGTGCAGAAATAAAAATACTTCGCATTTGTAACCAGTTACTGGGTTACAAATACGTCGTGGTTTTTTTACATGTCGAATCAACGTTTGCTCGTGTGTTAACTCCGACTAAAATGCGCCCTATTTGTTTTCTTTTGGCATCTGGAGTCACATTAGGAAGTCGTTTCAAAAATCCGCAAATTGTTTGACACATAGAAAATATTTCACCCATCCTTGTTCAAAAAGGGTTAAAAAGTTACATTTGGAAGTCGTTTCAAAAATGCGACGTGTTTTTTGTTACATAGTTACAAATGCTTATCAGAAAATAACTCCAATTAGAAGAAAATATTTCACCGCTCCTTGATAAAACAGGGTTACAAAGTTACACATGGAAGTCGTTGCATAAATGCGACGTGTTTGTTGTTACATAATTACAACTGCTTATCAGAGAATTACTCCAATTAGAAAAATGAAAATATTTCACCTATCCTTGTTTAAAAGGGGTTACAAAGTTACATTTGGAAGTCCTTTCAAAAATACGGCGTGTTTTTAGTCACAAAGTTACAAATGCTTATCAGAGAATAACTCCAACTAGAAAAATGAAAATATTTCACCATAGTTCATAGTTTCACCCTTTGATTGCAAATTAAGAGTAGTTATCATATCATCCAATTCATTATTTTCTTTTTGAAATCTTCCTCGCTCAGAGGAATCTGTGGCATGAGGCTCGTGTCCAAACAAGTATATGTATCCACACTGCGCTGATTCCCGGAACATGTTTTACCATCAACACTGACAATAAAGTTGTAGGACGATTCACTGCCAGCGCTTGTTCAATGATACCGGGTATTATATTCAACGGGAACTGTTCCTGATTGATTTTTTTCAGATGGTCCACACATGGTACATGAACTGCACAGTTAATTTCCGATTCACTTGGATTGTACCATCCTCTGTTCACTTCACCTGTTATTAACTAATTTGAGTTCTTTGTGTCGCTTGTGAATAAATAAATTTGTGGCCTAGAAGTCTATAACCGGCCTTCCAATATTCGAGTGTGTCGGCGGAGTACCTCATCTGAATCGTTGAATCGGGAGAGAACCATTGCACCGTCTTAATGAACAGCCTAAATGACAGGTTGTTGAGAGGATATTTTCCGGATTCAACCAATAACAAACTCTTCATTATCATTAAGGAAGTTCCTTTCTCTCAGAGCGTTTGTTGCACCGGGTGGTATACAAAAATATGCGATTGTTTTGGCCCTGCACGTTCCCATGACAAGAGCCTTCGGTTTGAGTGATATCTGCGGTATTTGACAACTTTTTTTTTCAGAGCTTGGAAAAGAATGTTGCCTGTAGCTTTAGAAGATTTTGGAGTATCTTGTCCATTGTTTTCCACACATACTTCTTCATCGATACCACGAGTCGGTTGTGGAAGCGGGCACTAATTAATATTGTAATGAGCAATGGTGGCCTTTATAATTGGAAATGTTCCAACTGACCGGAAGTATGAACAGATTCGATTTGTAGCCGAAAATAAACATAATTGACAGTAAATACTGGTTGGAAAATCCAAATAGCAAACACTTTCAGCTTACTTTGCATTTGGACTAAAGTTTGGGTGATATCCCACCCAAAAAAAAAACACTTTCGCCACTTAACTGTCCGTCATTTTTCCAACTTGCCATATATTATATGCGTCAAAGATGTTCTCTGACCCCAACTACTAAATGTGACCACAATTTCGGAAATATACTGAGGATCTCTAATGAGACGCAATTCGTTACGAAATGTATTAACCGAGTGCACTAAATTATATTAGAGCCGAGCTTTAGCGAGTCTCGAATCGAATTTAGTGGACGATATTAATAAATTTCTTATAGAATTGCGGCGAATTTGAGATCCTCTTTATCACATAATCACATTTTAGCAAGGAAAAACGATCTAGAAAATTGTTTTCTTTATAACAACCAAAGAGGAAGTAAAGACACATTCAAGAGCAAATATAGTTCCATTGAATTATGTCTGTTCATTTTGAAAAAATTGTTCAACACTCTTATCACCCCATGTCTATCTCACATTCATCCACCTTTATCACCCATGTCTATCTCACATTCATCCACCTTTATCACCCATGTCTATCTCACATTCATCCACCTTTATCACCCATGTCTATCTCACATTCATCCACCTTTATCACCCATGTCTATCTCACATTCATCCACCTTTATCACCCATGTCTATCTCACATTCATCCACCTTTATCACCCATGTCTATCTCACATTCATCCACCTTTATCACCCATGTCTATCTCACATTCATCCACCTTTATCACACATGTCTATCTCACATTCATCCACCTTTATCACACATGTCTATCTCACATTCATCCACCTTTATCACCCATATCTATCTCACATTCATCCACCTTTATCACCCATGTCTATCTCACATTCATCCACCTTTATCACCCATGTCTATCTCATATTCAACACTAAATAACGCAGCAAATTGAATATCATCGTTATATTATATCTAGCTGAAAAAGACTCCCTTCTGGAGTTTTTGTTCGGCGTCGGATGGGCCTGCGCCCCTGTGTGCGTTTCGCGTCCATGACATACGTACATGTATCTTACTCTCTTATATAGATATAGATATTTACCATGCTACTTCAATATATCATCGTGCAGATAAGTTTATATTGGACATCAATATTGGCATTGGTTCATATTGGACTTACTTGATTCTGGAATAAGCCCATAGTAGAATTATACCTGTTATTCCGTAGGATGCATGGCGCGGGCCACAGTGAAAACACATATATATAAAGAGCGCACATATCTACTGCAACATATCATCGTGCAAATATGTTCACATTGGACTTATTTGATATGAAATAGGCCCAAATTGAGCTTATTTTTTTATTTTTTATTTTAATTAATTAAGAAATAAATACATGGTGTAGAGGTGTGTATGGTCAAGTTGTACCACAAAAAACTGATTGTAGGACGACGCGTAGCGGAGTCCTACAATCATTTTTTTTGGTACAACTTGACCATACACACCGATACACCGTGTATTTATTTCTTTTGTAATACGACTGAAAGTTTATGGTCACAATTCGACTGAATAGTCAACGAAATACTGCGCTTTTTCGGTCTCAGGTGAGAAAACATTTCGTGGTGTAATTCGTATTGGGCGTACTCGATTTATTTGCATGGAATACTCCGGTAATCTTGTCTTGTTATGAAATTCCCCCATTGACTTTTCGAGGCACCTCTTCTAGAAAATAATCGTTGTGATTGGCTAAAAAACGATGTGTTTTCAGCGGCGCCCGTGCCTTTCATTTAAAATGTACAGGAAATACGAATTGCGGTCATTTCTGTGTTGAACGTTGTTGGGACAACATGAATATGATCATCGACTATGGACCATTTTCCTTACACAAAGCGATCTAAATGATCTTATCCCCCTTCTGTACTGGTGAACAAACGCTTTCATTTTCAACTTGATTCCGAAATATCGAATCGACGAATATGATCGAGATTCGAATCGACGAATGCACAGCCCGGCCCCATGGATTTATTTTGTCATTTAATATACTTATTAAGTAACTTTCTTTGGTCGTAACATATATCAATATACCATAACATCATTTGGACCATATTCATTGGCAACCAAACTTGTTTCAAGCGACAAATCGCTAGAAAATTCGCAAGATTGTCATGATGTAGCAAAATTCAAAGGGTTACGGGTGCGGGTGTACTCCGTTGATGCCCCGTTTGCGCGGAGTTAGAAAAGACGGGAAAAGTCGCGTGCGTCGATCTGAATAAACCGATTTTTTTCGTGGTACAATTGGAAAAAGTAGAATTGTACCACAAAACTGGAACGAGATAGCCATGGTAACTCGGGCCACTGGCCAATCAGGACATGGCTTTTAAGCATAGTTAGGCAGGGTCGTATTACAAATTTGTTTAAATCGAAAATTTGAAGAAAAAAATAACGCCATTATAACCTCCGACAGGGTAATCAGAATCACCACACGAAATTTGGTTGAAATCGGACCAGCAGTCTGGGAACACAATCGGTACAGGCAGACATACGGGATGCACTGCAATATATACGGGACGAACACTGAGGTGACGTTTACACATAGCCGGTGAAGCCGTTACCCGACGAACCCGTTAGCCGGCGAAGGTTGGGAAGAGTGTTTACACATCGCCGGCGAAGATACGCATATATTCATGTGTCTCCTTTACTTGTTAATAGTTTTCGTTTTAGTTCTCACTGAACTGCAATATGATATTGCTGTACACCTGTAAACATCTAGCCGCTTCCTGTTAGAGATATGGTTGGGCAGTATAGTGAAATGAAACTTTTTAGAAATGGAAATGCCGAAATTATTAATATCCAACTCAAACTTTCAGGTATTGCTATTGGTAATTTTATAGATATTTAAAAAACATTGTTAATGGTTTGTTTGGGTTCACATACAGCCTGTGAAGTGAGTGTCGCACCAAAAGCATGGCCATTGTCAGTTTTGAGATATTTTCGTCGCATACATCTACAAATTGGTGTCTAATCATTCGGATTGGATTTTATATTATATATATAAGTTTCAACATCGCGAATCAAATGTGACACATTTCCGTTTGCACATTATACAATAAAATATGTTTTTCATTTTACTCGGGCGTTCACCATGTCCATGTATATAGGGCCGTGGCGATGGGGGTGTCTCATCCCAACTTTAATCAAAATATTCAAAAGCTGGAAATTTCATACCTGACACGGCAATAGTTCGACATTTGACATCAGCAATATGTTGAAATTGTTCTCGTAGTTTTATTTTCAACAATTTGTTATTGGTGATTTCTTTAGGCAACATTTGCTTATTTTTTTACCAAATTGTTGGACTGAAATGACCATCAGTTGGAAATGATCCAACCTTATTAGAGGTGCCTCAAGTTTGGAAAATGTCCAACAATTGGAAATCTTAAGGCTGGATGCTAAGATTTTGCAATTTTCAGGGTTCAGATTAAAAAAAATTCTCACACCTGGCCATAACCACGGTCGGTCGATAAATTCCAAAGATGAACAGTCCCACACCTCCAAATCAGGCCCTCTAGACCCGTCCCTGTGTAAATATGTCCACGGCGCACTCATATTTAGATTATTGAACTAATTGTCCATTAAGTTTGAATCCACTGAAACGTACCATCCCATTTCTTCCATATATATATATGGACATACATGTACATGAATTAATTCCCTCGAATGCGCAACAAATGTACCATGCACATGCAGAGTAGGTGTACCATCATCGGTTAGTATTTATAATAATAGCTTATAACCAAGGTGCGTGACCACCGACCTGACAGCTGATTAGAGACAATCAAACTGGCACACTGACCAATATATACACAGGTGAAAAGCGGGCTGGTCTATCAGCGATTGCACAATAATATTGTTCGAGTTAATTGTTGAAAGGAAATCACCCATGACGGCATGACCCCAGATAAACATCTAACTTAACCGCAGAGCGAATTAGAATCCATACGACAATCAGGTGCTTGTACTAAATCATTTTATCCAAAAGTTGAAAACCGTATAGCTGAGTATCCGGATAGCCGTAATTCTTATCCGGCGAAGTATAAACACTCTATTGTTATCGCTGCCGGCTAAAGCGAATGCGATCTTCGCCGGGTAATGTATAAACACCCCCTCAAAGTCGGATGAGGTATTTGTCGATATGGAAGTACACCAATGATCAGTCAACTAGTATTCATATGCAATGTTTATTCGATATCACGTCATGTCAATTTATTAACCCTTTATTTACTGAATACTCATTGACGAGTAGTTTCTTGAGAAAAAGTTAAGATAATAGGATAGGATAATTTATTTACAATATACACATGAATAATACAATGGAAGTAACACATAAAAGGTAATGTTGTATATTGTTGGGGGTTAGCCTAGCCCTATCGGGCTGTCTTCCTGCTACCCCCTATATCACTATAAATAATTGAATCGATGGCTTGTATTTCATATCCACGCACACGTACAGACTATAATCATATACATATAAAAGTATCTAGAACATAGTATTTAGGGCATATCACAAACAAGTATCGGTGTGGTTGTTAGACAATCCAGACTAGTTATAAGATCGATAATGCATTATCTCTCCATAATAATGTTTTGAACTTTTCATATTTTCTAACACATATGAACAGTTTCGATTCCAGTTCCATGGGTATTTTAAGAACAAACTATTTAATTTTTATAAGAGGAATCTATAAAGATCGCCGGAAAGTCTTTTTGTTGAGTGAGGCTTAGGGATAATTCAAATTAACTGTACAAATATATAATGTTTATATGTATGTCTAGTGGTATAGGGTCATTGTTAGAGAAATCCTAATGATGTACGGTATTATGATGCATGGTAGTATATGGGCATTTTTAGGAACGAGAATGCGATAGTGTGAACACCGGTGTGAAGTATACAATGAATGTTCGTATTATTTAAGAGCACAGTCGGGACATCCTTTGTTTTTACATCGTACATTTTCTGGGTAATTTCTCAGCATGGCTATCTGTAAGCGCTTCTTCAATGTGTGCCTGCTTTGGCAAGATGTATAATCTTTTTCCATATTGTTCCATGTTGTGGGGAAGGCGTGGTGGGGTAGTTTTCCTGACCAGTCAGTTCTGGGTAGTTCTAATAGTACGGGATTCGGGTGTCTATGTGTTGATTTTGCTCGTTTGTTGTACATCATTCCAAAAGACGCGGGCAGGCGATTATAACACCAGTCATGCATGAAAATTGACGAATTGAGAGTGTGTAAGTCATATATTTTCAAGATTTTCTCTTTTTTAAAGAGTGGATCTGTGTGACTCCTGTACTTCTTATTGCATATTATACGCAATGCTCGTTTTTGTAATAGGAATACTTTCTTGACTTCCGGGACATGACCCCATATTTGGATACCATAAACTAAGTGGCTTTGAATCAGTGCATAGTACAATGTTTTCAATGCTTTACTTGGGAAAAGGTTTTTCACCTTATTGATGCAATAGATTGCATGTGATATTTTGGAGCAGAGTATGGATATGTGCTTTTTGAATGTCAATTTTTTATCAATGTGGATACCTAGAAATCGTGTCGATGATTCACGCCCAAGATTCCATATCCGGTTCAATTGAATATTATTTAGCTTTATTGTCAAAGTATTCCATTTGTTGTCATTGTTTTGGGGGTGTAAAAGCATATAATTGCTTTTATTAATATTAATTGACAGTTTATTACAGCAGCACCAATCGGATACATTGGCTAATTCATTGTTGACATAACTTTGTACTAGTTCGCCATCTTTACCGCTTGTGAATAGTGTAGTGTCATCTGCATACGATAAAATGTCCATTGTTGTAGAATTTACCATATCATTCACGTATATTAAAAAAATAATCGGCCCAAGGATTGAGCCTTGGGGGACTCCACAGGAAGTATTCATAAGGTGAGAAGTACTCCCACTATATTCAACGTATTGCCTCCTCTCATTCAAGTAACTATGGAACCATGACATTGCTACACCCCTGATGCCATAGTGGTCAAGTTTCGATATCAGTAGGTCGTGGTCGATCGTATCGAATGCTTTAGATAAATCAATAAATACAGCTAAGGTGGAATCCCGTGTCGGTTTATCATTATTTTTAACGAGATGGTCTAAAAGGTGCATAATCGGATGAAATGTTGAGTGATTTTGTCTAAATCCATATTGGTGTTTATACAAAATTTCATGTTCATTTAGAAAATCTACTAATCGTTTTTGCATAATTTTTTCAAGTAGTTTAGAGAACGATGGCAGGATACTGATTGGGCGATAGTTTGTTATTTCCTTAGAGTTATTTATTTTAGGAATGGGGACTACTTTGGAAATTTTCATTTTCATTGGGTATATTCCCTGTTCAAACGATAGATTAAATATATGCTTAAGTGGTGGAGCTATTATGAAGATACTCTCTTTCATAAGTGCGGTCGATATGCCGTTGTAATCTTTGCTCATTTTCCCTTTCATAGTATAACATGTCAATACTATTTCCTGTATCGATGTAGGTTCGATTTCAAATTCGTTTGTTTGCCTATTTCGAAGATAATCAGTGAAATTTGCGTCATTTTCAGTGTGTATAGAGTTGCTGGTGTTTCGACCGATTGTTGAAAAGTAGTCATTGAATTTTTCTGCTATTATGTTTGGGTCAGATAGCTCTGTATCGTTATCATTAAATGTCTGAGGGTAGTTGCATGATTTTAGATTTTTATTGATGGCATTTTTAAGAATTTTCCATGTGTTTTTTATATCATTCTTATTTTTTTCTAGACTATCGCAATAATAATTATTTTTACATTTCCTTATTAGTTTATTGTATAATTGACGATAATTTAAATAGGCGAGTTTATTTGTTTCTGATGGTGCCTTCAGTTTATTAGAGTATAATTCTTGCTTAGTAATAGAGGATTTGATTAGTCCAGGTGTCATCCATGGTTCGCGCTTTATATATTTGTTTGGTACATTTCGTGTTATTAGAGGAAAAGCTAGATCATGCGCGGTCATATATATGTCCAAAAACAATTCATATGCCTTATTAGGGGAGTTACAACTGAGAACTGAGTCGAATTTACATGATTTTAACAAGTTTTTGAAAATGTTGACATTATTTGGGGTGTAGTTCCTGTACGTGGCTTTTTTATGAGGGGGTTTTATGGGTTTGTGTTTGTTTGATTCGGAGAGGAATATACCGAAATGATCGGAGATGTCGCAAGTAATTATCCCTGTTTGGTGACCACCTTGTACTTTGTTGGTATAGATGTGATCAATTAGGGTAGCAGAGTGCTCAGTCATTCTTGTAGGTTTCGTTATCATGGGCACAAATCCTCTAGTGAAGACATTGTTTATGAAATCGTTAGATTTTTGATACGTGTCGAAATTTAAGAGGTTGATGTTGAGGTCTCCTATTATGTAAGACTTGGCATTGTTCAATTTTTCTAATATATTATCGAATATCAACATAAATTTGTCCAAGTCGGCCTTTGGTGCTGTGTTCGGTCTATAAATACATCCTATCATATAATTATCGTTCGCTCCTCGGTGTATTTCTATAAATAATGTTTCTATTACGTGTGGTATAAATATTGTTAAATCTGGTCTGGGTTTATATTGAAGATTTTCCTTAATATAAATACCAACACCACCTCTGGCATCGTCACCATCAGGTCGAGATTTGAATTCTAAGGGGTGATATCCTGGAAGGGAAAAATCTGAAGAACTATGCACTTTGAATATTTCTGTTAGGGCTATAACATCGAACAAATTTTCTTCTGTTTTCAAATCACAAAGTAGGTTTTTTAGATCTCCATAATTTGCGTTAAGGCTTCTGCAGTTTAGTCCGAAGATAGAGAATTTTATATTATTTGAGAGCATTTTTTTACCCTGTGTAGGCGAGAAATATTGGCATGTATTTTGATTCCAAATGTGGATGTTATCGGGATCGAATTCATCTCCTTCTATTTGAGACCATTTTGCCGCGAAATCTTGTGCACGCGTATCCCTAACCTCACTCAAACTTATTTCGGCCAATTTGGCCGGTTACTTCATGTGACTTTTTCATCTGACGTGTGTGTCGGATAATTGATCTGGAGGATTTATGTAAATGTTAGCCCAAACTACATTTCCAAGTAACGATGGTTTTGTTGTTTATTTTGAGGAATAATACCGCGTCAGATGAATTCAGCCCAAATATGTTAACAGTTGTCGTGTCAAACATTCGGCAGTAGGTTAGCGTTATTTAGTATTTGTGGATGTCATTTAACATGGGGAAAATAGACTACTGCGCTTGAACGAGCATGTGAATTTGTCGTTTTTAATGTACAGCAACTTGATAATCAATAACAGAGGCATTCTCTGTCAAATAAGGTCGCTCTATTTACGGTATTAATTGCGGAACTTTCTAAAGTAAACTACGCGTAAACGGATACATACGGTAAATTATAGAATGTGCCGGAATCGGCCTAATCGCCCCAGGGCCAACTCGCCCAGTCGACGTGTGTCAATTCGGTACCTACTATAACATGTACCCGAGTCCGATACGGAATAAAAGATGTATACGGGTGTTATATAGCGTTTGGTCCGTTGTTTCTCAATGAATATTATTGAAATTTGGTGTATATGTCCGGGCTGGGACATGGAATACAACAACGTTTGAATTGTTTTTAAATTTACAAATTTGTTGATTTTATTCAATTTTTTTTCGTTCTGAAAACACACTATAAAGTGTATATAATATAATAACGAACACGAGACATACATAATTTATAAACTGTTAACAAAAGATATCAAATTCAATACATGACAAAGATGACTCAGTGGAGTTTATAAAGTGAACATAAAAACATTGAGGTAAGAATCTTTTTAAGGAATGCAACTTTATTTAATGATAATAAACACATAAATTAAAATAACAAACATGAGACATACATGATTTATAAACTGTTAACAAAAGATATCAAACTCAATACATGACAAAGATGACTCAGTGAAGTTTATAAAGTGAACATAAAAATATTAAGGTAAGAATCTGTTTAAGCATTACTAAACCGTTTAGCACAGACCACAGTCCACTTCACTCATCCGATCATCACCAAACTTCATATTTATCTTGATATTGATCTATCAGATGAGAGCTATCAAATATTTTTTTAATTTCATAGGAAAAAATGGTCGCCAGCGGCCATATTGCATTTACGTTATATTTTATCGCGTCATGTCGATATCTAGTATTACTTAGAAATTTCACCTTTCCAGATTCATAATTGCTCCATTGACTGTAACAGATGAAATTATTCCCCTCTTCGGATAGAGTGTCACTGAAACTTTATTTTGTCAGACTGTCTGTATAATCACTGATTATATATGGCAGTAATCTGTAATAAGATGTAGCACTATTTTATTTTATATTTACATGCAGTGCTGTTTTTATACATCAATTATAATCCCCCTAGATCATCATGTGATCGATCATACATCGCGTGAGGACCTGGTTGAATTAAGGGGGGTTTTATGGATCACTTCTGTCCTCAAGCTAGATTATACTTATGACATTTAATGGCATGTTTCTAACGTGGAGGGTTAGATATGCTTGAGAAACCACCACTCTTTAATTCACACCAAGTTCTCAGCTGTCATGTTCGGATATTAGAACCCATAGCCATGATATATGGTTTATTTTGTGTATACTAGTAACATAGTTATTTTCAGTACCTTTATATACCAGTACTATGTATAACAATGCATATAAATTAATCCATGTATACATGTATATTGATTCAACGGATTCAGTGGTTTTGTCCATCAGTCTATAAAATTTGCGGGGAAAACATGGCCACAAGCAGTGCACCCTGCTAAATTTCGAATTTGAATCAATTGGCGCACCCTGCAGCCAGCTTTTATTGGAGAACTTTTTCTTATGTGGATATTTTGGGTCACCGCTAGATGTGAGCCATATTTTGTTCTCAAACTGTCCTTGTGAAGACATCACTGCCAGCGGTGATCTTCAATTTTACTATTTTTATGGCTAAATAATTTGGTTGATCCTACAGACGACACCCCTTGTCCGATCGTCATCAGATTCCACAATTATCTTCTGGATAACCAGGGTGAGAGTAATCTAATTTTCCCGAATTTCGTTAAAAAACATTACCACAGGCAGCAATTTGGTATCTTACTCTTTGATCCTCTTTTGCATGACTGAATTGTTTAGCAACTGTACAGACATATCCCTCATCTGGTTTTTATATACATGTATATCTCTTCATGCGGATAGCCAGTATTACGTATAGGTACTTCAACTTTCTGCATTCCTGTCATCATTTGAAATATAAAAATTTACCTGATACATGCACCCTTCAAAATTTGTTTCGTCGTATCTATTTTAATGACCGGTATGGTAATATTGATACAGATATATTTGTCAAACATTTCGTTGTACAATATACAGGTATTTAGTTTGTAACTAAATCTAGAAATATATAATAGTAGCTCGTGGGCCCCACTTCGTCCGGGATGTTCCCCTCTGATTTTCGGAGAAATGCGCGATTTAACCTTGAATTGACTATTTTAAAGGTGAAGGTCATGTCGGGGTCACGATTTGACCCGTCCAAAACACTCCCCGGACAAAAGTCATGACAAAAGTACCCGTGGAAATCCGCCCGGCTTTATACCCGATTTGACCTTGAATTGACAATTTTGAATGTCAAGATCAGGTCAGGGTCATGATTTGACCCACCCGAAACACTCCTGGGACAAAAGTAACAGTAGGTATCAAATTTCGTTGAAATACTTCCGTTTTACCAGATTTGACCTTGAATTGATCTTTTTGAATGTCAAAGTCAGGTCGGGATCAAGATTTGACCCGTCCAAAATACTCCCTGGAAATAATTTCCCCTAGGTATCAAATTTCGTCAAATCTGTCCGGCAGTTTTCCCGGCCATAGCTAACAGACAAACAGACAGACAAATGTCCAAAATATATATTAAACTAGCTGATGTACTCGACTTCGTTCGGGCTAGTTAGGGATTTTTTTTGTGATCGCCTCCATCTGGACAGTACCCAGTATATACAGCGTCTGGCCAAACTATTGTTCAATTGGTCCAGAAACATGCCTATATCAGCACGTTCGAGAACATGGTCCCACGTGAAATTGGACCCGTCCATATTGCTCCCGGGATCGAAGTAGTCCTACACACAAATTTTTAGTCGGATCGGTCAAGGTCCAGAAACATGCCTATGAGCGAGGTCAAGTTGACACGTTAAATACCAAATTCGAGCAGTGTTAGAGTCTATAACACATACACACATGCATTCACACATACACACATACATACATACATACAGACAGGTGTTTCAAAATGTATAATCGATAGCTACAACAATTCTATGGTAGATAGTTCACGGCCGACCTGATGCATGCATCTTAGTTTTCTTGTGCTATTTGCAGACATAGTTGAAATTTCTAAATTGTTGTAATGTACGCCCTGGTATCGCCATATGTTTATGTTGTCGTGCGGAAGATCGATACGTATGCGTGGAAACAAATACGAATATCATTTTACCAAATATTAATTCAAGTTTTGGTGGAATTATATCAATATGAGGTTTATCCGTGAAATGCTGGTGAAAGTATAAATATAGCATACCTATTGTTAGTCCAAGTCCTCTCGTACTAAATCCAGCCAAGATACTGGGATGGCGAGGTGCCAGCATCTCGCCATCCCAACATCCCAGTCGGCCTCAGCACGAGAAGACCTGGACCAACCTGGTGTCAATATGTCAAATAAAGATTATAAAGATGAATAATTATCAACAAGGATGAGTATAAGCTCATATACATATGTAAATCACAGGTGCATACAATCTGTAGATGTATATTCATACAAATATACACACAACGGTATATATGCATATGGCATGTATACATAGTGAACAATAATTAATAATTATTAACAAGGATGAGTAAGCTCATATACAAATTACATATGTAAATCACAGGTGCATAAAATGTATAGATGTTTACATATACAACGGTATTTATGCATATGGCATGCATACATGGTGATCAATACCCATTATTGAGTTTCGGTATTACCACCCCAAACCACCCCATCCACAACATTGGAAATTGTCGAGAGAGCACGACAGTTCTGGCGCTTACTGTATATTTCCGTGATGAACCCAACACTTCTAAATATTATGATTGTTTGTCACCTGATGCACGTATTTATCCTGCCTCTCGGACTAGTGAAGTGTAGACACACGATGACGCGCGACCTGTTGCGCCGAAAGCCTGTGTCGAGAACTTGTCGTTCATCATCTTATGTGCTGGGAATACTTCTTAATTGAAATATATAATTCATTCTATTATCTTCGATGATTTGTGTACATGTTGAGGATGGAGTTAATAGGTGAATGCCAGTTGATTTAAAGAAATAATAATAATCTTTGAATACAGCGTGCATTGACTGATTGAAGACAATAATAATTATGTGACAAACATGATTTATCCAACATGCATTTATGCGTTTATCTTTTGTGACTAAATTCTGGATATTGGCTCCAAGCTGGATGGTAAGTAGCATTTTTGTGTGAATTAATAATTATGTTCTAATGCAATTGGGTCTATTGAGTTCAATGCGAATAATAATATACCTAGCTATGTAGATCATGCCAGCATGGGTGACGATTCTCCACTCTAAATTAGAGTGGAGAATCGTCACCCATGCTGGCATGTACACGGTAGCCAGAGTAGAGATTTTTACTAGATATACAGAATATGTGGCTAGATCCAAATGGGGTAGCCAGAGTTGAGATTTTAAATAGTTATACAAAATATGTGGCTAGATCCCAATGAATGGAGTTTTACTCGTGGAATGACTTAGTTTAATTTCCATCTCGAGCAATAGTGACATATAATTGATATAAACATGGATATTTCTGGACTTTCTAAATAAAGGGTGATAACACAACTTTGTATTAGTATAGCTAGCATAGGGTGGTACACAGTGATAGGTACCAATAGTTACAGAAAACAATAACATTATTTGCAATAGAGTGTAATAATAATGATTTGCTCCGAATGATAGGCACTGAATAGTATCAAGCTATATAAGTTACATGTATACCATGAATCTCCATTCTGGCTGTACAGTAGCCAGACAAGAGATTCTGGACAAGACCCCTATACACTATGTAAGTTCATCAAACGGCCAATATGCATTGTCATTTGCAGAATGAGGTCCCCAGAGGGTGAATTTAGTTATGCTACCCCGCATAGCGGGCTAGCATCACCAAATTCACCCTCTGTGAACCTCATTCTGCTGAGGTGTAAGCAGAATGAGGTCCCCAGAGGGTGAATTTGATGATGCTAGCCCGCTATGCGGGGTAGCATCACTAAATTCATCCTCTGGGGACCTCATTCTGCAAATGCACATAATGACTATGGTAATCGTTCTGCCCTTACATTATTCCATTAGTGTTGGTCTTGTGTCTGCTTATATTTCCTGAGCATCTCTCAAGGTGAATAATAGACCATTCCATGTTATCATTTTTAACTGAGCAGTCGATTCTATTCAATAAAGAAAGAGTTATTTACAATTCAAACATAACAACTTGAACAAAGAAAATAATTGATATACTCATTGGACATTTTGGTGAACGAGTAACATCGTACCGGTGAACTCACCAACATCAATGTCATACTTTGTCATTTATAAAATACTAGCCGATGAGCCCGAAGTTGTCCGGGCTATTCAAAAACCAAATTTCGATAGCTCTACCCGTTTCCGAGATCTCGTCTGCGCATGCGCGAAGCGGGTGCCGCACGGGCTCGCCAATACGACAACGTCGACCGCCTGGTCAAACTACACACACGTACCAAGTTTCGTCCCGATCGGTCGAGAATCGTAGATTTGTATAAATGACATACAGACAGACATACAGACAGACAGACAGACACACAGAGGTCTTCAAAATATATATGAGATAGCTGATGAGCCCGACGTTGTCCGGGCTATAGCCGATGAGCCCGACGTTGTCCGGGCTATTCAAAAACCAAATTTCAAGTCGATAGCTCCACCCGTTTCCGAGATCTGGTCTGCGCGTGCGCGAAGCTGGCGTCGCACGGGCTCGGCGACCCGATAAAATTCGTATCCGGGGCAAGATACATTCACATACCAAATTTCAAGTCGATAGCTCCACCCGTTCCCGAGATCTCGTCTGCGCATGCGCGAAGCTGGTGTCGCACGGGCTCGGCGACCCGATAAAATTCGCATCCCGGGCAAGATACATTCACATAGCAAATTTCAAGTCGATAGCTCCAACCGTTTCCGAGATCTCGTCTGCGCATGCGCGAAGCGGGCGCCGCACGGGCTCGCCAATACGACAACGACGACCGCCTGGTCAAACTACACTCACGTACCAAGTTTCGTCCCGATCGGTCAAGAATCGTAGATTTGTATTAATGACAGACAGACAGACAAACAAACATACATACAGACAGAGGTCTTCAAAATATATATGAGACTAGCCGATGAGCCCGACGTTGTCCGGGCTATTCAAAAACAAAATTTCAAGTCGATAGGTCTACCCGTTTCCGAGATCTGGTCTGCGCATGCGCGAACCTGGCGTCGCACGGGCTCGGCGACCCGATAAAATTCGTATCCGGGGCAAGATACATTCACATAGCAAATTTCAAGTCGATAGCTCCACCCGTTTCCGAGATCTCGTCTGCGCATGCGCGAAGCTGGTGTCGCACGGGCTCGGCGACCCGATAAAATTCGTATCCGGTGCAAGATACATTCACATAGCAAATTTCAAGTCGATAGCTCCACCCGTTTCCGAGATCTCGTCTGCGCATGCGCGAAGCGGGCGCCGCACGGGCTCGCCAATACGACAACGTTCACCGCCTGGTCAAACTACACACACGTACCAAGTTTCGTCCCGATCGGTCGAGAATCGTAGATTTGTATAAATGACAGACAGACAAACAAACAAACAAACAAACATACATACAGACAGAGGTCTTCAAAATATATATGAGATTTGCATGGGTCATGACAAAGCTATTCAAATCAGACGACCAGTTTATGATGTATGTTATTACACGGCGGCCTAAATTGGTATGTCCAGTTTGCTTATACCTGCTACATCCTATCTGATCCCATCGAGCTATAGTCGGTACGTATTCTAGCTACCTTCGGTATGTATTCTAGACGAAGCAATAATTAGATCGAACCCACGAGCCCAGTGACATGATGTTTTGTATGGACAGATGCAAAGAACGTTGAAATTAGTTTTGATTTTTTGTCAGGCGAAAAACAATCTAATACATAACAAGTCGTGTGCACGATATAAGTCGTGCCCACAAGATAGTGTTTTAAACATAAACCTAATGGGCCTCCGTAATCCAATGATCGTCTCTTATAAAGAGCGTCCATGCGTTTCGTCTCCTCTCTCTCTCTCTCTCTCTCTCCCTATCTCTATCTCTCTCTCTCTCTCTCTCTCTCTCTCTCTCTCTCTCTCTCTCTCTCTATCTCTCTCTCTATCTCTCTCTTTCTCTCTCTCATATTGTAGTTTTCCATCGCGCAAACGTTGCCTTTTGTGGGGGAATTCTGTAATTTTCCCAAGTTTCTCATTCGTTACTTCGATCATGCCCTTACATTTATGAGGCCAAGCAAACTAATTAGTATTCATGGCATGGGCAAACTGAAGTGTAGATTAGAGCGAAATAGTTCGTTGGCTTTTTAAAGTTATTCTAAGCCGACATTTTACTGAATAATTTATAGATGTTTTAGAGCTAAAATGTATATCGTTTTTCTAATTTTATATCAATAAAAGTGAATTATGGACGATAAGAAACGTTCCAAAATCACAATGACGTCATTTAGGCAGATTGTAGTAGTATTAAAGTAATCCTAACCTAATACAGCACGTTGACCTAATAAAGCTCTACATTGACGTAATAAACTTAACGCGGTGGATACAATCACATATATGTAAGCAAACAAATCATTTTAATAATTATAGTGACACCACAGGTGGGGCGGGTGGGTCCTTGCACACTCACCATCCACTTTCCTTGCACACCATAAAGTATATCGATCAGTGTTTATAAATGACATAACATACTAAAACACCATAACAAAATACCTTCGGCTGTCAAAAACATGCACAGTAACATTGCAGTCTGTGTACACATATATCAAAACAATATGTTGTATTGAGGGTACAGCCTATCGCCTCGCAACTTGAAGCATTGGTATTTTCCTTATCGCAGGCTTTATATACGCCACTGTTGCATTCACGTTCAATTTGTTGATTTAAGTATGTTTTTTATCGAAGTTTTCGATGAAGTATTAAATAGAATCTACAACGCCTTCCCAGTTAATAGCGAAATTACAATACGAGTCCCGTAAATTACGTCTGAACCTCGTCCACACCTAATTTACTGGACTAGATTTGTAAAGTTTTTTCCAACTGGGGACGAGTTATTGACCCTCTATTTGAGGTATTTCTTTAGTTTTACCATTCATTAAGACAGTTGGTGTTTGATTGCCAGAGCTAAAAAAAAAACTATAGTTGTACTGTTCATCTCTTACAAGTATTAAGTTTTTCGATGTAACCTATATAGGACTCTTTCGCGCTGATGTTCTTTTGTTCTTTTATATATATATCCTTTAGCAAAATCTGCTGCTAATCATCAACAGTCATGTGCCAGCGATAACCTGCTGATAGTCATCAACAGTCATGTGTTTTATGCCAGCGATATCCTGCTGCTAATCATCAACAGCCATGTGTTTTACGCCAGCGATATCTCGAAGCGATCTGCCAAACTAAGGGAGCTTGGATCTGAAAATATAAAAAAATATTTAAATACTAAAATTCCAATATTCAACTATTTTACTATTTTTCCAATTCTAACCAGAAACCACGGGCGAAGAGTGATCTGTCAGCATTTTAAGGAAAGCGTCATATCACCGAAAATATGGATGTTCTTGAGTGCTTCATAGAGAGGCTGGCTTTTTCTGAAATCGCTCGGATTAGCCAAACACCGCGAAAATGACAAAGAAAAAAAAGAAATGATGGCATTGGAATCTATGTAAAACAAAAAGGACGATTATGCAGTCACGACCAGGACTACTCAGAACTCTATGTATTGTCTTATATGAACGTCAAGATTGAATTAACTATATTTATTATAACCAATTACATACCGGTACATGAAAGTTGCTTGCCGGTGGTGGGGGTGGGTCTACCTCTGAAAGTTCCTATTGCACCCACATCTTTCACCCTTTCGTCGCTCCCAATTTTTCGACTGGCCCATGCCCATTCTCAATTTGGATTAAATTTTAGATGTACCCGCCCTTGGTCTTGGTTGAAATTGGGGTTCCTATGAGTGACAACTTCGGTTTGTCCCTCTCATAATTTGGGTTGTTTGTTTCAAATCACAACCCAAATCATTAGAATATAAGTAAGGAAGAACATTGAATTTCCAAGAACATGTTTTTGTTTGTTCCAACAAATCTTAGTGATTTAGGTTGGAATTTGATAATTATGATTACAACTGCATGGAGCTACATTTATACTAGCACATGGCTAATTTTGATTCCATCCACCGGAGCCATGCACTAGTAAACAACATCAGCCTAACCAACCTAATGCCAACCGTGTCCGTTATTTTCCGAATGGCATAGCAACCCGAGTCAGGTCGGCAATATTTATTATTTAAGTGATGAGTATTGTTTAAAGTATAAACCATGTAATGTCTTCACGCAATAAAAACTATTATGTTATAATGAAAAGTAACATTTTGTACTTTTAATTTAAGTGCAATGACGTTTCCAAGATGGCGGCGCCTCAAATTCAAGATGGCGGCGCCTCAGATTCGTGTTGAAAAGCCACTAAAAATTACTGGTGGTGAAAAATAATAGATTTCAAAAATCGATATCTGATCACTCTGAGCTTTGATGGGAGGGTTCCTCGACTCGAATCAATTTTTTTACTCCCCAAGCTAAAGACATAGTAATTTGCGATCGTTAATTCGGATTATGCATCTTTAAGATAAATGTTAATTCCTCTTTATCAAAATGTGGCAGATACAAATTAATGAGTTCATATATCATCTATTCTTATAATTAGAACAGGGAATTTGTTTTCATGTAGTGTCATTATTTTACATTCTATACTGAATAAATTATATAATAGTATCAATAATTGAACAACTAGTACATATGCGCAGTGTTGAACAGAACCCGTGTATAACTGTATATCTAATGTGATAACGGCCTTGAGCAATACCTTTCATTATATGTCAGCTTTGATCAGATTGACCTTAACCTTTGGCATAGTTGTTAGATAACGCGGAATCGTATTTCTAGTGACACATCAACTCTTAAGCACTCTGTCGTGAAACATATCCCCATTGCTGCTAATCATCAGTCATTTGCTGCATTCTCTTTATTTGACATAAGACCTTGAACTATTCGTTGTGGTATAGCTTAATACAATTGTATATCAAGATTCATGCCCCCCCCCCCCCCAAACTGGCCCCAAGTGCATAACTTTTTCACATATCGCCCACCACGGTTCTCAAATTATGGGGATCCCCTGTCTGCAACCGTGTCCAAAGATGTTAGTGGCTTGGTTGCGCAACGCTCAGTACAATGAACAGCTTTGTTGTGTATCCCTATTGGCTATAATGGGAGTCGAATTTGTCAAGTTCGCATGCATGTATGCGCATGCCTTGACTAGGGTAACCACTGCGCTTCAATTGTTGATTAGGGACCGAGGTGTCCAAACTTACGCCATCATCTTTGGATATAGAAGTCGTATGCTACGATTCAAAACAACACATAAACTTTTTCTAATCCATTTATGCCAGTTTTACCAAACGGTACACGAAAAACAACTCATTTTATTAAGTGTTTCCATCAAAAATCCACATGCCGCAATTTATCAGGTATTCTGAAATTGCCAGCGTGCCGATTGGGTCAGACAAGATCAACGTTCCGGAGCAAACTCCATGCACGGTTTACCTCCCTTTATGATTCTGTAAGACCGCTGCTACCGGCGACATTTTACCCACATTTGGTGGTCTTCCGCGAAATTAAGATATTTCTTAAGCGACAAGAGCAACACGTTGCCGTTATTAAGCACACCAAATATTGAACAGTTTGGAAAGTCCCACTAGAACCAAAGAACTATATTGCGAAATGGTGTGATTTGGCTCTCCGATTATTTTATCAAAACAAAAGTCTAAACTGACATGGACGACATTGTCATGACAAAACGCATAACAAGTCAAACACAATAGTCGTAATTTCCTGCAGACAGTTTTGATGATTGCGAAAATCGTCCACAAAACTACCGCTCTAATTCTCCATTCTGTCAATAAGTTATTAGTGCGCGAATTGTTATCAAAGCACATAGGAAATTTGACTTTGGGGCGATCGTTTTCGCCAGTTTGGTTGGACAATACAGCGCTAAATATAGGAAACCACAGACTAGTACCCAGTCGGTAACAGAGTCAGAAGTATGACTGGTGCGCTCTGATGGTGATTGGTACTTGGGATCGTGGTGCTTTATCAAATGAAACATGCGAAATTGACCACTTCGGCATAACTGGTTGTCAAATTATTTAATTCAGTCAGATCAAATACCTCCTTGGAACTGTCCCACGGTATCCTTGTTAGAGTACAAGAATGCTGGTTCCGGACCATTAGCATCAAATGTGCAATATACATTTTTTCCATTTCGAGGGTCTATCACGATAATCCAGTGTCGATCATTTGGACATCCGTCATGGTTATTTGCGACATAGAAATTTCTGTATGGTATTAAATTCCTGTAGGTGAGAGAAGCATCGTAAGTAAGTAGGCACATCTTCTGGTTATACATACAGCTAATCCAGTGCATTTATGAGAAAAATACCAAACCTCCAACTAATTTCACCAGTATGTTTCATAGCATAAATATGTAGATTAACCCATTATACACAAAAATACTAAAGCTAAAATAGAAAGTGAATTTTGTGAACTAATTTATGACTTTCCAAGGATGTATATAAAAATATTTCATGAGTCCAACTATTTTTATACATATCTTGAATGTTTTATAAAGCTGATTACAGCATAGAAAACATTTCCCATAGTTGACTCCTCCGTTCTTTCCTGACCCCACCAGTGTCACCTTATATTCTCAATAGTTCGCGGTGATTCTCAGTGGTTCGCGGTGATTCTCTGTAGTTCGCGGTGATTCTCAGTGGTTCGCGGTGATTCTCAGTGGTTCGCGGTGATTCTCAGTGGTTCGCGGTGATTCTCAGTGGTTTGTGGTGATTCTCAATAGTTCGCGGTGATTCTCAGTGGTTCGCGGTGATTCTCAGTGGTTCGCGGTGATTCTCAGTAGTTCGCGGTGATTTTCAGTTGTTCGCGGTGATTCTCAGTGGTTCGCGGTGATTCTCAGTAGTTCGCGGTGATTCTCAGTAGTTCGCGGTGATTCTCAGTAGTTCGCGGTGATTCCCAGTGGTTCGCGGTGATTCTCAGTAGTTCGCGGTGATTCTCAGTGGTTCGCGGTGATTCTCAGTAGTTCGCGGTGATTCTCAGTGGTTCGCGGTGATTCTCAGTAGTTCGCGGTGATTATCAGTGGTTCGCGTTATTCGATGTGAGCCCTGGTCAGTCTCCAGGATTTCCGTTGAATCATATAAATCCGCTCCACACGAGTTCACCGCGAAACAAATAGGTGATCCACAGTGTGTTTATGGGTCCCCCTCCAGTAGATCATGTCATGAATCTCTACTCTGGCTAACGCCCGTAGAGATCATATTCCACCAGCACAAAACATGGGAACTATTTGGGGAAAAGTTTTGACAGGGAACATTATAACATCGAAAATATAACGCGGTGAATATATATCTTAGTTAATATCTGTTCCTTAGTAATGGAATTCACTGTAGGCGAATAGGGGCGATTTGAGAAAAAAATGTTTCTGCAAGAAACATTTTAATATATTTTAATCATGGATGCTGATGTGTTTGCAAAAATACCATTTTGATTGTGGTCGTTTTGCAACAACCAAAAGTGTTATTATTTAAATATTAACTTTTTGACTGTTTTATAAACATGATTGTTTTTCTGCATTCATGTAGATTAGTCAAATACCGTGGAAATGACAAATTTAGTACAAATAACGGTAGTTTGTTAACCAGTTTGCCATAAAAGGATGATAGCAATTAAGCAAGGCCCACCGACATCATTGCAACAAAAACATTTAACCAGTAACGGAATCTAAAGGCTTTGGCAGACATAGATCATGCCATGAATCACTATACTCTGGCTAACGACCGTAGAGATCATATTCCACCAGTACAAAACCGGGGAACTTTTGACAGGGAACCTTATAAAGTCGAACAAATAACGCAGGGAATATATTTCTTAGCTATTACATGTTGCATAATAATGTACTTCATTGCAGGGGAAGGTGTCAACTCGAAATTGCATGCTTTTCCGCGACTGTTGTGAGCCGATATCACAATAAACATTGAATTAATTACCCAGGATAAATTCCATAATTGTAAGCGACACAATAGAACATCGCTCATAAAGTCACTTAATTCGTGAAATTTCGAGTACATTACTGAGGAACAGATACAATCTAAGAAATATATTTCCCGCGAGAGTTTTTCAACTTTATAAAGTTCCCTGTCAGAACAAGTTCCAAGGTTTTGTACTGGTGGAATATGATCTCTACGGGCGTTAGCCAGAGTATAGATTCGTGGCCTGATCTACCCCTCCAGGTGTTGAGTATTTTTCTGATCGCACACTGTTTACGTACTGCACATGTCCATGCACGTATGAATATATGACAAAGCCATGGCAATGACAAGTCAATGTACGCATATACTCACCCGCCATGTGACCAAAGAAACATTGCATATGTGTTGTCTGCCTTTGGCAAGTCTGTCCATGTGGATTGCTCTAGTTTGTATTTGTCAAACCATGTTGTCGGTGTAGTTCCAGTAATGTCAAATTGCAGCCCAGCGACCATAACAGCACCGACGTACAGCTTGATCATGGCCTGCATACACCCAAAATAAAGTTTAGTCAAAATTGTTGGGTTATTCAAAGTTTGGTTACTGGTTGGGACAAATTCCAGAAGTTGGATTCAGTTGTTTGGTTAGATTAGTGTATTTAATAATTACTGGTTTTCAGTTGCACCCTTGATAATGATTTTCTGGATGTGAGCTCTCTTTGTCATAGTGTCATCTATTTATTGGAATCAAACTCAAATAATTACTCGGTGGTGGCATCTGTTATGTCGGAATTAGTTTGTAGTAGTATTGTTTGTGTCTTTTGTACAAGTATTCGTTTCTAGGTTGGTAAGTTATTCCCGAAAAGCAAGTCATTGTATGTTACGCCTCGTTTCGAACGTATTGCATGCTATGTCCGAAGACTGGTTTAATTCAATATATTTCCTCTATTCAGACGTTAAGGTCCGAAATGAATCCATTGATTTTGGGATTACTTTTAATGACCAGAATCACATATTATATTGTAAAAACTAATATATCTAACCCCATTTTTAGTTACTTCAAAACCATTGTTTGATTAATTTAACCGAACGTTTAGTTACAAAGTTGGGTTGCCATAACTTACTTTCCTCTAAGAAAACTTGACTAGTTAACAGCTCAAGCCCAATGCTTATTCGGATGACCAAACGCTGGGTTAGAGTCTGCCTAAACATTAGTTATATTAAGATAAGATAAGACATGTTTTAATGACCTCTAATGCACACATTGGTGTAGGACAATCTACATGTATAGATCAAAATAAACAGGAATACATGATATATATGTGATATACATGTAACAAGTAACAGATTAACAGAAATTGTAAAAATGTAGAATGTCAAATTATTTGATTTATTACTGGACATAGGTCACCTGCGGAAGGATGTGATGAACCATATGGTACATTAACACTTCCGCAGTCGACCAATTCCCATCAATAGTATGGCGTTTATACAGGGTATGATACTGTAATGGAGTTGTCCGGCACTAACAGGTGACCAAAAACCATCGGGAATAGCATAAGAAAACAGTCCCAAGACCATGTATTTCCATTATGGTCCCCAATGGATTCAAACCACATGGGAGACCGGAATACACCCATACGCTTCCTACCATCGAAAACCACTGGATAAAAAATATATTATGTTTGATTTAACAATGAAATGCATACGGTCAGTTGAAATTGAAGTCACGATTGGTGACAGTGAGCTAAACAGCAATTATCCCACTAGAAGTTAAAAAACACTGGAGAGATATATCGAATAAAATAAAATAAAATAAAAATAAAATTCAATCCAATGTTTTGATTGTATAATATGCAAATAGTCAGACAAATGCAGATTTGTCTTGTTTGGCAAACACATACCTAATTATGATGCGCCGTCTGTGGGGAGACGGTACGTTCACATTCTATTCTACAATCACACCCTGCCATTGTTAGATGTTTGTAGTGATCGGTCTTACCAATAATGACCTTCCGATAGTGATCGTCAACAGGTGAGATCAATTATAAAAGATTGCTAAACGGGCTGCTAGCAATCGTCCCTTATTTTGTGGATACACAAGTCATGAAGATGCATTTTGTTTGTGCTGCGGTGAACTAATTACCCACCAAATATTCCTTCCTTGACCTTGTGATCTCGCGGTATGGTATTGAGACTTTCTTCATTATAGATTCACTGCATCACGGGAACCTGACAGCAACTGTTCTTGGGAATTATAACATAATCATTCATGGACTCTCAGACGAAATCTTCGACGGTTTTATTATATATATATCTTTATTTCCTCCTCATGGGAGATCATTGATACATGTACAATTAAATCACACAAAAAAAAATATATAAAAAAAAAATGGCAATATAAGCACATAGGACATAGCGCCATATATTATTTATTCACAATGAAATGATAAAAATATAGCAATATTGTAAATCGAACAATTCTTATTTCAAAGCGTGCCTGACATATCTCTCTCTCTCTCCCTCCCTCTCTCTCTATATATATATATATATATATACATATATATATTATATATATATATATATACATACATACATACATACACACTCATACATATACATACACACATATATACACACATATATATAACCCTACATACATATACATATACCCATACATACACATATATATATATATATATATATATATATATATACACACATGTACATACATACACATATATATATAGCCACATACATGCATACATATACATACACATATACACACATATACATATATATATATATCTCGCACACACACCGTCGCCCACATACACTCACACAACTATCGAGTATTACTACACACCATGCTTGGATGCTACTCCGGTCTAGCACAGATTAGGCCAAGATGTCAATATAAGTTCATGACATCTCCAATCGGAGTGCAAGCAAAATGTAAGACATACATAATCAGATTCGGAAATTTACACAAGTATGTTAGGGATACAATGCAAGTAGTACATTGGCACGGTCATGATCGATTACATACACATGTATGCACCATGTGAGCTTACACGAACCTATAATGCATGATCTACATGCACATATTGTATCTCACGTGACTTTGTATTGAAATCAAGCTTTCCGATTGGTTGGCTACTCGACTCTATTAGTCGTAGTTGTATACTACGCCTTCAAGTCTCTCCCATCGTGCACTATGCATATGTAGTTTTGACTACTAAAAATAGTAACGAACACTACATCAAACTTTGTTCTGAAACTACTTGTTATTTCGCCGCTGATCCAAATTAAAGCTTCAGTAAGGCGAACATGGTGTTTGCCCACTGGTTTGCCTTTAATTTCTGCATTTGTTCGATACAATATAATAATTAGAGCATGACTTGTCGTGAAATACGCCGATATAGTGCATAGTGCGGTTGTGTAGTTCACTCCGCTTCGCGTCGTGAACTACACAACCTCACTATGCACTATATCGGCGTATTTCACTCCAAGCCATGCTCTATTTATTAAATATACATAAAATGATTGTCGATGTAAATGTAATCCAAGCGTTATCCGGTAAATGTATCGCCGAAAACAACCTCAATGTTTTGCGACCATTTGGTGCCATGAGTGTGTGGTATTTGCGAATAACGCCCACCCGAACATAGCTGTTATAATACATGTATGCATGTATATTTCCTTTAGTTGTATATTGAATATGTCAACCTTCACTGACGTACTGGAGCTGATAATGTCGCTTAATTCGTTGCATTCTCAGATAATATTATTAAGTAAACATAGCGTTTCCATAGATCAGCGGACTTTTTAACAAAAAAAACGGTTTTATTATAGACTCGGCCCATTTCTTGTGGAAGGCTTGCAAAGTAATTCGCGGTGAAACCTGACACAGTATCTGAGCCGCTACTTCTATACTCATTTAAATGAAATAACTCAATCCACATGCGTGTGAGCTCGTGTGTGCAATTACAGGTCATCCATGCTATAGAATTTCCATAGATTACTTCTTTTTCCATTTCTTTTATCTCCATTTCTTATTATTTTATACCACATCTCTACACAAACTGTCCATATGTTATATAAATATGCATTGTAATATAGACTCTCCCAAAGGGGGAGGTTAGAATAAACTACTACTACTACGAATCCAAAAACGCGTCCTATTACATCAATGCGAAAACCGGATCGTGATGTTTCAATTATCTGTCTATAAGAAATTTTAGGTGCCATAAATTCCCTCTCCGGGTGACAGCTTGCCTCAGCTAACGCTTGGACTATATGTGAACAACATATTGTAGGGTGATGACACCTTAGTAACACATGTCAGGTATTCGCTTCGATATTGATCGCACGGGCTGCATCCCGAATCACTGGTGCGGTAGTTTATTTATCACAAATTGATAAAAAATTTAACCGTCCCCATAGTGATCCAGTTGACTGAACAAATATCACAGATGGAAAATTCCCATGGAATCTCGGAATTGTTTATTCATATGTAGATCAGTGAAGGTCGGTAAATCTCGATATGTTTCGTTAGTCGCGAAGCACTTCGAACATTTGCGAAAATATAGGACTGCATCGTTCTAACAGTTAGGCTAACAAACAAACTTAAATAGCACTATACCCACACTTTGGTGTATACATAAATATTTATATAGACCGCCTGGGTTATATTAATTCACGTTTGGTGATTGGTCAACTGCCAATTGTGTCACCCGTTTCATGCCCCAATAACACAGGCATGCCCACACACACCGTAACACGAACACGTTTTGTAGACCTAATCTTACATAATCACCATAAACGGTCAGTCGAATAATTGGGCGTACTTTTAAAAGTTCAGCAGAATTGCACATCCAGCCAGTTATTTATATCGATGACGTTATTGTGGCAGATTTTGTGAAAATAAATAAGAATAAATTCAGCTTTTTATGAGAATATATCATCAGAAATCTATATAAAAATAAGCAATGAATCTAGTGTCTCAGGGTGTGTGTGTGTGTGTTTGTGTGTGGGTGTGTGTGTGAGTGTGTCAACCCAACTCTGTGAGGACATTCATATAGTAAAACAATGTCCTCACAATGTTATCAATTTTTTCCCTTAAGGCGACGGAAATTTGTATTTTTTGAAATTTTTGATATTTTTTCGTCCGCACTAGGCGGAAATGATACTACGCATGCGTTACAAAGATTGCCGTTATTTCGTTAAAGGTACCCTCCGAGTTTGGATATATTTACGAAATAACGAGGTCCTCACAACTACGGTATTGTTTGAATTTCTAAAGAAATGTCCCCACAACGTATGTAATACAAACAAGGGTGTGTTTGTGTGTGTGTGTGTGTGTGTGAGGGTGAGGTTGTATGTGTGTGTGCGTGAGGGTGAGGTTGTGTGTGTGCAAGCGTGCGTGCGTGCGACCATGTTGGTGGGTGGGATGGTGTATGGGTGGGTGGGGTTTGGTTGGGTGGAATACTGCACTAGCACTGTGATCGTTGTGGGCACATTTATTCAGAACATCTTCGCGGTTCACACACTGCTCCCCAAAGAACATAGCGACTTATGCATAATAACACACATTCATTCATCGCATCCTTGCCATGACTGGATATAGTTGATCCAAAAGAGCAACATCCCCGCGCAAATGCGCACATAATCGACCTATAAAGTGAAATAGGTACATGTGATTATCTTATTATATAATAAGCAGATAATGGAGTATGTCCGTTATTTAGTTTTATGGCGCGGACCACAGTGAAAACATATGTTAAAGAGCATTCACATGGAAAGTCGTGAGTTGGCTCATATGTATAATCGTGCGCACTCATCGACTAAAAATGAGGCGATTCTCAGCAGATCATCAACCTAAAACACGTTCTATTGAAAGCAGATAAACTGAGATAATGTGCGGATTTTCGGGAGAACAGGATGAAGTATATGTGTACTAACAGGGTGAACCGGCGTTGCCCATGTTCAGATGATGTGTAACACTGTAGTGGACATTTTATGTGAATAAAAAGTAATCTTGTTCAAATAATTCGGATTACTATTATCTCTTCACAAAAGACACATGAAATAATTGCTTTGTTAACCAATACATTTACTTGCATATAATCAGGTCATTGCTAATTAATCACACTCTTTAATAGTGACAGTGACAATGCGGAAATCCGGTATAATTACAAAACGAAACCGGAAATTTCCGGAAATAGCCGAAACGTCACGGAAATTGCAAACCATGTAACAGTTCGTTCGGGCCAGTCAACAGTTCGCTCGGAGCCAGTAAACAGTTCGCTCGGGTCGGGCAACAGTTCACTCGTGACGTCACGAAAGCTGACGGTGATTGCAAACCGGACAACAGTTCATTCAGGGCGGGCAACAGTTCGTTGTGGCGTTACGAACGCGAATTTGGGGTTAACCAGTTAATTATAAATCCCAATGATTTACGAAGTAAAACTCTACTATTGGGTAGCAATATAGCCTGTAGCCCATGCTGATGGATTGAATTTTGAAATCCAAGATGGCTGATAGCAGCCATGGTTTTTATTTACCGAATGACCCCAAAATGACTTGTTCCTATTTACATGTCATCGTTAACATCCATGACTAATAGTATGCACAAACATTCATATACAGCTGTTTACAGTGAATTTTCCCCCCGCAAATCTCTGTTTTAGTGTTAAAAGGGGGGTGGGTGTCAAAAAATGGTCGGAAAAACTGCCGAAAACGGAGAAAAAAATTGGACGCGAGGGTGGATGGGTCCCAAAAAGGGTCGAAAGTCAAAAATCAGCATACGTGCCTGCAAATTTTTTCCGACTCCCCACTGGATAACCATTTGTTTGCGATATTAGCGTCAACATGCTGCCGAATCCTTTTACCACGGCAGGGTGATATTATACAGTTATCGCCCGCGATTGAGTGAGACACGGGGATTTGTCGCCCGCTCGAGCCTCGACATTCCAGGTCGAGGGCGGCGACAAATCCCCGTGTCTCACGAAAACAAGGGTGATAACTGTTTTGTTATCTGACAAAGGAGTACACACGAACCTCCTTAATAGCAGGCATAAATGCGCGCATATATTCTTTAATCCAGTTCAAAAAGTTAATTTTATGTTTGAATCATCGCTATTTAGAAAATAAAACATTCATAATCTGGATCAATTAACAGACCCGTCATTTGCGCAGCTATTCTCCGGTCAGTTTGCTGGTTGCATGGTGGAAATCGGTTCACGGAAAGAGGAGTAAAGCAATTTCGAAGTTGAGTAGCCATGCAGCGAAATGTTCGGTTTCGTTTCAAATGACCATGAAGACGCCGACAGACGTGTTCATTTTGCTAAAATGTGAAACTAACACGTTGTAGTAGTGCAAACAGAAATTGACATATGTCACAGATTGTTACGCAACATACGGGTATTCTCTGAAGTCTGAGGAATGTATTGAAGAAAAGAAATAGTCATTGATAAACAGTAAAGAGTGCACGTGGCTATTTGAACTAGTACATAAACGTATTTGTAACGTATGTACATCGTATGTGTGATTGCCTGCAGCACACACCAACTGCATAATAAGGTTTATCTATTTGTCCCACGGTCTTTATTATTGATATAAAAAGGTCCAATAGTAACATTACACATTATAACGGTTTTGTGTCCGCGATAACACCATTTATACATAGCGTGCTTTAATTGCAACTAAAAAACACACAATTATGCAAATTAGCAAACACCACAGTTCGCGGTTGTTATGATACAGTGGGGTTTATAAAAACAGTGTTTTTCAAAATTATTAGAGAACTGTCGGAGAATCTCTGCGCGTTGAGTTCTTCGTAGTTATGTGTTTACTGGTAACAACTGAGCGGTCAATAACTGAGACAATGTTACCCTCGAGGGTAATATGGTTATTTACGGCCCGCCATGTGACGCACTCTCAGCCAATCAGAAGAGAGGGAAATGGGATGAAGGATGACAAAACTGCTTACGGGTTGAACGTGGCAGACCGAAATATCGGCCCCGACTTCGTAATATGGGAACTTCAACTGTGAGAAACGTCATTTATTTTTAAGAGTTAATGGCTGGATAATTTATGTCACTCAATTTCACAGTGAGCTATAGTTTTGTCGTAATCGATTATATGCACATAAACATGTGTGGGGGTTGTTTATGTTTCATTACTTCGCTCGGGAACGCACGATTGAGACATTCAGCCCGTTCAGTAGATGTGCTGGACCTGATGAACAACAACATTCAGCATCAATAAACTTTAGCTTGAACATCTCTGCAAACCATCACCACATGTATCGATGTTACATTCTGGTATATGCCGGTATATTCGTATCTTCAAGTATATTTTTGAATATATATATTCAATCAGGGTGCATTAGGAGAATACAATGATTTTTTACCCGTTTTTGTTGGACATGTGCCGTGATTGTTTAAGTCAGGTTGAACTTTGAATTTCCTAATTGTGATTTATAAATGCACCAAGTTAGGCTCTGAAGGGTTAGTGTATATGGATTAAATATGTGTTAGGGAACGGAACAGTGTAGTATACCAGACCAGTCTGGAAAAGCTTGGTAAAGTCAATAGAAATGCGAGTTTGGAGGTGGGTCTAAAAAAACTGAGCGAAAACCATATATGTTTGCACGAAGGGGGTGTTGTCTACCCGGGGTGCTGCCTGTGTCTGCACATTTTGTCCTACCCCCCTTGTTCCTTCGCTAATTTTCCGCCTATGACTGGGGGATTATGATACAAATCCAGGATACAAGGTTGAAATTTTGGTGTTTCAATTTTTGGAACCCACCACCTCAGGATAGCAAGTTTATTTCCTGTCCGCTCTGACAATCACCCCTCCAATGCAAGTGTTATTTTCCAATGGCAATTGTGGACCCACCCCCAAAGTTTGATGAAAAGTTGTACATGTAGTACGGCAAGGTAGAAAAAGGGTGTGATAATGTTTTTATTAATCATATGGATGAAACCCCAATCATGTAAGCTTGATACAAAGCACTAGAAATCTCAGAAATCACTCAGCACACATACTAAACCTATAAAAAGGTTCGCTATCCATACCCACATATTACCAACATCACCAGGAGATATGCCACAGAGATGTGTGTGCATATCATGGCATACTCTGGCATGGTGGCCAGTCTGTGATAGATGGTGATATGCATATAACTGTTCATCTACAGTATGTTCCAATAACCAGAAATGAGTAGAATATTGAAGAACACACCGACCTCAACAGTAACCGTTGTTATCCTCACAAATGTCAGAGTGCTAATTTTTGGACAATTATTACCGTGTTTATCAACATTGATTTTGACGATATTCGTTTCTATAGTATTCGCGTTAGGTTCGTTTCTTTGTTAGATTAGGCTTTCTCGAAATTACAACATTTCTTTGTATTAATCAGCTGGCTATTCTTAAGCAACTTGTTAATTCTTCCCCAAGCATGTGCTCAGTAATTACCATTCATCGCACGTATTATAAGCTTTACTTTTAATAATAACTTATTTGTCAAACTGCTAATGCCATTGTAGTGATCGGATATTTGATATGCAAATCTGTTAATCTAATCTCGCGTCGTTAATTCACACCTGTTCTTGCTTTGTATATAAGAATTTGTAAAACTGTGATAAGGCACTCTATGTTTTGGAATTCCAATATTCAGACACGTTTCACCTATTACAACTGGAGGTCCAATTGTTTTGGTAAACTGGATTCCAACTATACCGGAATGTCCGTATATTTCTATTGTGTAAATAAATGCTAATTCCCCAGAAAGACTCAATCTTGATTCAACCCGAAATCAGCTCTATCAAACAAAGAATAGTGCTTATTTTGCAATACTGAGCAAGTTATGTTCAATTGCTCATCTTTTTATTATGTGAGTAGGTCCCAGAAATTCCATACCTATCTCCCAAGGATGAACATCATATAATTATACAGGATACTGTACATCTTGCAATATTACTAACATTGACACCACAGCGTTGCATGAAGGTCACAAACAACAATAAAAACTTGTCTGAATTACTTCTTTTAGAGCACATTTGTCCTTATCGGAACCAGGGTCCAACACAAGGAAACTTGTTATAACATAACACATATCTGACCCGCCATATCAAATCCAGTCGCCTCGCATATATAAGAGAATGCATTGGCTTAACAATTTGTTATCATGTTTTTTAAATAAATGTTTCTTACATTTTTTAGGACATAAAATAAAAAAAACATCCATTACCCTGCAGGGAGCCCCACACATATATATAAGCACATAGAAGAGTGTCGTCTGCTCATGTTTGTCTGGGGATCTGTATGGGTGAAATTATAAAATTGTTAAAGAATACAAGAACAAATTATTAAAATTGTAAAAACTTGTTAGGCATATGGTCGACTCGCATATATAAGAGAATGCATTGGCACAGGGTACAAAAATCCCGACTTCCGACTGGATGTGATATGGCGGGTCACATATCTGGTAAATATTGAAAGAATTGGAGCCCCTTCTCTTTAACAATGCTCTGCTGTGGTCCATTTTACACGCCTGAACATTTATATTCAAATTGGTGGGCTCAGTTGGAATTTCTGAACTTGGGCCAACATGGACATGTTTTCGGCTAGTGATAGGGTAACCCATACCTTTGAGTAGTTGTCCCAGTCGCTATAAATGATGCCATTCTTGTAGATCTGTGCGCATTCTGCTGAACCGCTCGACGGGCATTTGTAATTTGAGTCGAACCATGTAGCCAGGACATTCCTCCCACTTCCACTCAAGGCACTGAAGACGACTCTTTCTGAATCGAGATGGGTGATGTTTCGGTTAGCGTACGTTCATACACTGGCTTGTTTACTTTGCAATTTTACATACAATCCGTAGTGTGCCAAGGTGTGAAAGACAAAACGCTTATAAAATGCACACACCTCACTCCTTACTACAAAATAGTGAGATTACTTGAAATTCCTCAAGTTATTACAAAACCGACATATCTGTTAAACCTACGCTATCTGATACAACCAACGCACTTGAGCAGATGGATAGATGTGTCACCGCAGTTAGGAACTGGATGAGAATCTTCGCTCTAAAAATGAACTACTCCAAGACATAATTTCTTGTAATTTCTAGAAGTCCGTCCGTCGCCTTGTCTCTGCCATCATTGTCTATTGGAGACAGTTCGGTTGGTCGCATGGATTTGGCCAGGAACATAGGGTTGATAATAGATTCGTCTTTGAAGCTTGAGTCACACATCGATAATCCTTCAAATGTATTGCAAGAATCAATCGTGCAATCAATCGTGACATTTGACCGGCCAATAAGCAATACAACAATCAAATATACATAATTTATAAATAGAAAGTGTTGAACATCGGACTGCTTTATTGCCTACAAAAGCCACACATCAATGTGTAACATACATAACACATATACAACACTGTATATACAATATCTACACAATAAATCGCATATATATAATAATTATATGAATATATGTATACATATATGTTTTTTTCATCAGTATGTTTTCAAATGTCCTTTTGACTGTCAGTTTGAAATTGTGACCATGCAATTAGCTAATTCAGCTGCCTTCCACACGATATACAACTAATTGTAACTAGAGACAGATAGCCATATATTAAGAATTCCATAACAGGTTTCCTGGCAATTTTGCAAGCTGTGTGGTTGAGATGGTGGGATATCGACTTTTAGCAGAAGTAGTTTTAACACATTTAAAATGTTGGTCTGGCCAATGGGTTAGTACCAACAGTGTAAGAATGTACGCCATGTTTTGAATCTGGCGATTTCGGGTGTTCACCATCCCAACCCTTCAAAAATGTGTTACATCCGAATTTTAGACACCCGCCCCAAATGTCACTAACTTCGGAATGAATCATTATATGCCCCCACGTTTGGAGCACATGCATGGTGACTTCCGACAAATGTACATGGTCGTCTTAATGGCTGCAACACATAGATATTTCAGATATATTTACAAACATGATCAAGTTTAGATCATTGGGCCGGATTCAAGAGAGTCCAATAATTCATCAATAGTTCACCATCTTGCATATATTCATATGCTACAAAATTACCACCACTGGAGATCCATTAATTACTGGTTAACAGGCAGACATCAATGCACTTTTAATGTCCACACACTGGATGATTAGTAATAGTGGAGTCCCTTGGGGGTTTTAATCGTGACTTTAGTGACTCAAGCATAAAACTTTAAAGATTTGTTGCTTATTCATAGGGAAAACTTTTTGGAATGGGGTGCCCGGTGGGAGGTCCTGTGTCAGGATAAAAGCATATCCCCACCATAATGCACAAACTGTAGGGTACAATCACCGTGTTTAATTTTATATATGACGCATTTGGTATACTTCAGAAACTGTCAACATGTGACAGCATTTAGTTGATACATAATTACATTTTAAGTACTAGTTTTTATAGTATTTGTGGCAGTACATAAGTCACTGTGCATTACCCTTAATAGATGCATCAGACCAAATAAATATGATTCTCTGACTTTAGCAACTAAAGCATGACACTTCACTATATGTGTTGCTTAGTTATGGTGGAAGGGTACCCATATAAGCTCCCGGACTATGGATTGTTTGTAAAATGTCAATCATGTCCAATGCAGCAACTCTTTAGTATATTCATGGCTGTAGCCAGATTTTTCTATTTGTGTGATTTAGAATGTGGATAAACATGCTGTATGCATGGAGTGATTTGGGACGTTTATCGGTGTGTTTTCTGATGCAATATCCACACAGCGCCGGTAAAACTGCATTTTTCATCTCAAAACTCAACCGATAAACGTCCTTAATCACACCAGACAAGTTGAGGCAACATGTGTGTATTACCATATCAGGAATAGACAAACAAGAACGCTCTTTATCCATACATCGATTTTCAGGCTATTAGTGTGGACCCCTATTGAGATAATGGCTCCAGGCGCATCATTAATGATCTCCTGTCTGACTTTGCTCAACTATAGTTTTCGTGTTCAATCCTGAAAACTAATGAGAATATTTTAATGAGAATTTACACAGCCAGATACCGACCTTATTGTCTTTTCGATGCTGACAATTTGTTAAATGACCTCGGTTGTTTATTACGCGCGCCGCGTGTATACTGCCCTAGAGATTCTAGATAGCTGTGGCGCTGACATTAACATGGGTGTTTTATTTATATAATGGGAAATTTTGGGATGATCAAAAGTCGAACTGCGACCCGGAGGCCGGTAAAAGGTGTATTCTGGAATTTTAATTTCGTTTATTGTCGTTATGTTAATTAACGTTATGTCAATAATGTTGATTTTTTGTTTGCGATAAGCTATGTCAATTACAAATAAAAGAAATGAAAAAGCTAATTTTGTAACTTTTTTTTATTCTTTTCGTTCTCCAGCCCACTGGGGGTTGTGGTCGGAGACGGCGGAGTCGGCCGTCGGTTCGTTAATTAGGTGCTGGTTGTTATTGTTATTTTAACGGAATTATGAGTTGGTCATTCGCGAAACCAGTATATTTTATATTCTATAATTACAATCATGTGTATATAATATATGATCTTGAGCGCGTTACCATTTATGACATTGGCTTTCTTGTAGCGTATATGCTCCCGTTGCCCGATGCCGATGCACATTAAACGGCCATGGCTCGTTCATACGTCCATATAGTTGGAAGAAGGTAAAGATGGTCGCTAATTACACGAATTGCTGATCGAAAAAAAAAATGTATACCCTGAAAACATCTTTCCAAAGTAATATCAATTTCAATCGTTAACATATAAAATAAAGGCTCTTTATTTTACCAAATCAGGAATAGATCAACAATCGCCCAGCCTCAAAACTATTATATTGTTATGACATTGAATGTTATTACTGTGGGACCACGCTCTTTATTCTTCCATGCTGCTCTGTAGAAAAATCGGCTCAATCTAATCGGTGACTTGAGTAAGTCTTTCTATGAGTCCATTAGTCCAAGTTTCCTTCGACTTAAACCAGCTAGTGAAATCGGTTGGATAATGCTGGTTTTACGTCGAAGTCTCGTGTATATATCTTTCTATATCCGACTTTGCGCCCAGATCATATTGGTGGTTAAATACACAAAATGCCGACAATCTTAGTATACTCTAAAATTTCTTGCAAGAAGTAGTTGCAATTTTCCAGCTGTTTTCAATCGTTGACATATAACATGCACATATAAGTGCTACATGTCAAAGTTCTGGAGTAGCATTCCATATATGGAATTCATAAATATTCAAAATCTCTATACATGGAATCTACTCAAGAACTTTGACATTTAGCACCGAATGCACGGAATGGGGCTGCATGTATCAAATGGTAGAGACTCAGCGATCTAGCTTATTATGGGGATTGCATTCGTGACTAACGCACTAGGTTTGGCGGAATAAGAGACAATTAATATAAAATAGACCGATATATTGAATTGTGGACCTAGACCTTGGCAATTGATCTTGATCATATTTCTCCTAGTGGCCCAGTTCGTTTGATGGGCCATTTATGTCACTATGAGTTCACTCCATTTATTCAAACACACGGCTCATCGGGTTGCCAACAGTGGGCTTTTTCAACATTTCTCCAAATATTTGATGCCGTTGCCATGGAAACCATATAAATAATTTAAACCCAGAAACATTACCCCTCATTCGGGCACACATATCCAAAAAGTTTCCACTAAAACAAAGCTACATGTATGTGAGTTATCGATCTTTAGTTACTAACGTCACAAAATCGTGTTTATTTTGGTATGATGTATCTTGACGGTAATGTATCTTGACTTACGTTATTGCCACACATGTTACAAAAATTAGTGCTTAAAGTGTGATTATGTATAAACTTAATGTTGTGACGTTTTGACATTGATCATCTTGTATCAAGTGTGTCATATATCAAATTGAACGTGGTGATGGGGCCCTATTTTTTTTGCATTATGATTGGATTCCTTTTTATGACTAAGGCACTAGGGGTAGCGAAATATGAGGCAATTAATAAAAAAAATGGACCAAAATATGCCATTTTTCTAATGACCTTGACCTTAGCAATTGACCTTGACCATACATGTCCTTGTGCCCCAGTCCGTTGGATGCATTATTGGTGGCACAATGAGTTAAGATCATTTCTTTGAATACAGGGCTCATTTATTGCCAACAGTGGGCTTTTTCAACTTTTCTCCAAATATTTGATGCCGTTGCCATGGAAACCAGATTTTATCCTGACACAGGTCCTCACACCCGGGCACCCCCCTCCAAAAAGTGTTCTTTATAACTAAGCAACATATATTTGAAGTTTCATGCTTTAGTCACTAAAAAGTGACAATATGGCGATTTGTTGGGCCTAAGGGACCCCACTACAATGAACTAGTTCATTTAGTGGATGTATATGTCCACCCCGTGATCATAAAATCTGGTTTGGACATATATGCCAATAGTATATAAGCAAATAAGTTTTTGATATTATTAAGTTTTATTTCAGTCAGGATTTGCAGTTATTAAATATTACCAAACACTAATACTGAAGTCTTTTGAGCATTCTTCATCGTGTGCACAATGAATTAGGCTAAGGTCTGTATAAAATAATTCAGATTTCTAGCATATGTAGTAGCTATTATATGCAATTATATTATTACTCTTAGTAAATTGACGACTTGTGAAATTGAAACAGTTTTATTGTATTCCTATATATAAGATAGTTGCATTTCCAAGTCATTTTTGTTTACTTATAATATTACGTTCAGAGTTATAAGGAAAGACCAAATTTATTTAAGTTTGACACTGACAAAAAACTTGTTATGTCAGCAAGTATAAAATATATTAATTTATGTTAAATTACTTCGCTACAGTATTAGGTTTTTGTTTTATCATGCAAGCTCCTTCGAACGTCTAAGAATGATATGCGAAAGATCGACTGAAGTTGATGAATTAAAATCACAACACGAAGACATGACCGCCTGATGACCAATTCGGCACTGAGAGAAATAACACAATTTGGAATGAAAAATGACTATTTAGTTCAAACTATCGTTCAAACAATCCAAATACTGGTTTCAGATTAAAAATGTGTACCCATTGACAATATTTCCCATAGTCAGTTTCTTGAAATTGGCTATGAGTTTTCCTATCGGTTTCGATGAAACACCCACGCATTCAGCGATATACATGCTTTAAGAGGGTGACGTTTGTTGACAATAGACATGTCGATAGTCCTTACGGTGTCCATAATATATCAGGCATGGTTCCTTTTAAGTGAACGCATTGTTTCAGAAAACATGGCACTAAATTCCGAAATCGACAATTTGGTCAGTTGAAAAAAAACAATCACACGTAACAATAATTATATAAAGCCACACACTGCGTTGATTTGGATAGTAAATATCGCATGAGAGCAGATGGCGAAAGTATAGCCAGAGAGCCGGAGACTCAATGGATATCCTTCCATAATCCGCTCGATTGTGGGATTCTCTAACCAAAACCAAGACGATTGCTGCTATGTGTGTATTACATACCCTAAACATAAACAAAAGTGATTGTTTTTTTCCAACGATTTTTCTAGCACAAACTTCCTAAATTCACGTTACGTCGCCTTTAGCAACGTAATTGGGTCATGCATCCCCAGAAAGAGACCAGGGTGACTGTGGACTGTCGAATTTACCACTTATGCTTGAACTAAGAATACAACAGCGGTTGTATAATAACAAGGTTGGTGACAGTATACCAGCATGTGTTATCCAATTAACGCGATGCTGCTGAATGTAAATGTTAAAAGTGTGATTATTGAAAATAGAACATTTTCCAATCTAATGCCATTTCAAAGAAAGTTATGCAACAACCGGGTTAATTAAGGCCCCAACAACCGGGTTAATTAAGGCCCCAACAACCGTGTTAATTGAGGCCACAAATGCTGAATTTATCATGTTATTAATTCATTCAAAATGTCAATATTATTGGATGAATAGAATAGAATAGGAGACTGGGATAATCGAGATTATATGAGGGGAATCTTACTTTTTGAGGTGTGTATTTCAAAGCTTACTTTTGGATTGAAGCCAGAAGCTACGTTAGTATCGATAAATATTTCAGTCGATAAATAGTTACGTTAAGTCGATAAATACTCACATTTCGTTTCCATCGAAAGAAAGACAGTCACATAATTTAGAAAGTTTGGTTCTGACATTTTTCTTCACTTTTGGACAATAAAGATCGTTTCGTGAGATGGCAAAACAAAGGGCTTTTGTGACGTCTGTGCGAAATTTAAACAAAATGAAAACAGCTGGAAATCTGCTGTGACTTTAAACTGATTTATCGGACTATATAATGCTTGACTCTCGGTTTATTGAGTAATTATTGACCTATTGTATTACTACTGTCGAATCCTACTCACCTGTCCTAACGAAGTAATTGAGCCCTGCTATCCATGTAATCGGACTGATGTGGCATTCGTGAACATCGTCCTGATAAGCGAATCGGGAGCATAACTGTTTCGCAGAACACTTTCCAGCACATTGAATGTCAGACCAACTGGAAACATTTTCGTACTGTGCTATCGGATACCACTGTTTGGTGTCAAGTGTCTGGGTGGATTCATAAATAGTTGAAATGACTCCTTCAAATTCTTGGTACAGCAGTACAGAAATTACACAGTACATGTAACGAAGCATTACGAGATCTCACCGAGCCGGATTATCAATGGTTAAAATCACTTGAGAGTAACTTAACACTGATGCGGTTGCTGTGAATGTCCTCGCATAATTATATTGCTCTCTGTAGAATCGTTTGAAACATGAGTGCCTCTCTAGATTGTTAACTACAATAAAATAGTTTTAATGTGCACTACATCTTACAGTATAACGATTTCCCTCTCAAGCTAGATGTGAGAATACTGTCCTATCGTCAGAAGATCCTGTGTGATTCTAAATTCCTCGGACGGGAAATCCGCCCACTTTCATTTGATGACGTCGTATGATCGATATAATCTGTATTACCTGCCCGTTGATTTCGTTCCGAAAGTACTGTTTATTAAATATTCATTACTTTCGGTTCGCATTCGTTTCATCTCAATTCATTGTCGATGCATGAATTAATGTTCAGCCGTTCGTTTTGTTTTGCATTGAGTTGTTCTCCGGATACCAACATCGCAGTCAAACTACAGGCAGTTAACTCCAATCGCTCCGCTGAGATATCACTGCCATAAGGACATTTGGTAAGGATTTCTTACGTGTTCTTATTTCTAATATTTTACGATTAAAATTGTCTATGTCTGGCTCAGTCTATATTGTTTTGATCAATACCGAACGAATTACCATTATTGCAAACTGTTGGTGGTCAAAATAAGATAATAGGTGACTAAATATAGTTCCGACGATGTGTAAAAATAGATGTATCGGTCCGCAAAGTACCACCATTGTTGCAGTGGTATATCGCAGTGATAACGTAGAGGGTGCTGCATGGAGTTTGCATAGCAGTGTGGTCATAATGGACGAGGTCGCCACAGGTTCTAACCCCGCCATGGGCGACAATTGGGACATATTTTCAAGCTTGATTTGAATTGAGGGAACCCCCAGTCAACATGCCTTTCCGATCGACGCATTGCCATTTCGATAAGAAACGGAAATTTGAACGCTAATGCACAGTGAGCCAATGCCTCCATAAATCCGATATCTAAAGGAAAACGAAATGTGCAGTATTGATGCATTTCATCGCGATCATTATCATCACCATTAGTATGAACAAACTATAAAATATAAACAGCACGGCAGTATCGCGGATAGAACAACTTCGTGGATTGAGAAACTATCTGGTTGCTAGAAAATCTGCTTCTCCCAAACCTGTACTGGTCCGGGGCTTAAATGGGTACTGTGTTGGCAAGGAGCCAATCATTAGCAAGGGACCGAAACTTCATAAAACGTTACTGAATTAATAATATATTACATCTAGACTACTAATTAGTGCTAGTAGATTAAATCTATGATACTTAAAATAAGGTACAATATCGTCCCTACTTATAACCATATGGGCATGAGATGTAGCCATAGCCCATAAGGGCATGAAAGATTTTAATCTTGTAACAATAACTAAAGTTCCGTGCAAATCCATCAAGTAAAGTCACGAACAGGTATAGCTTCGTGGGAACAGGTAACTACGTTACACGTGCTGCGCACTGCATCGAGATTATTATGTTGGTGTCGTCAAACCTGAACACGTGGATGCGGTTTATCTGTTTATCTCCGTTTTATAATACGTTACCTGTATTTTGTCGCCGTAAGGCATCGATCACGGAACAGGGGGTTACGCGGATGTCTCACCCCTTAAATTGGTCACAATTTTAAAAAGCTTGAAAAGACCATGTGTGTACCACCTGCAGTTGGAAAGTTCAAACCGACCATGGGTTGGGATTGTCCAAATAGCTTAAGTTTCCAATCAATATATAGAGTAAAATATTTGATTTTCGGACCAAAAACCACATATTTTCATGCTTTAACTCACAATTTTAGACTGAAATCGCCGTAGGTTGGACCCTTCATCTGGTGTGTGGCGCTAATTAGTAATTTCGGCCTGTTCTCCCGAATAAATACACACATGAGCTGCTTATATAACAAAACTTGTTTTTGGTGTATAATCTGCTGATAATCGCCTCATTTTGAGTCGATAGTGCGCTGAAAATTAGAGCATTTTAGTCACATTATCAACTCATAATGTTTCTAAGTAGATTATGTGTGGAGAATGACACAAATAAACCAACCCACGACTTGTTGTGTGCATGCTCTTTAACGCGTGTCTTCATTGTGGCCCGCGCCATAAAACGAAATAACGGCTATGACTCCATTATCAGCTTATTTCATGATCAAATAATCACATTATGTATCTATTTCTCACTACAGGTCGATTATGTGCCCAATTGCGGGAGGATATGTTGCTCCTTTGGATCAACTCTATCCAGTCATGGCAAGGTGCTTATTAGTGTACATAAAAAGTCAAAACATAATTTTGATTTATATGCTCATATATAACGGATCCGAGGGGTGTGGCATTTAATCATCGGAGTAACAGGCATCTCATATGTCTCGGTGTCTCGAATTCTGAAAAGTCGTGCAAAACGATAACACAAAAAAATGGTTCCATTTCCTCCAATTTGATATAAAAGATGCTTGAAACTGTCAAACGGGCATTCAACCTTTGACAATTCTAAGTAAATGAGGACAGATTTGTCTGGTTTTATGAGAATTGTTTGTGGAAATCAACAGGATAAAAATCATTGCAATTAGCTTGAAACTTAGGGCAGGCATACTCGTTTTCCACACCCGCTCCTAGTTGAGACAATACATGTTGCAAATCGAATGCATACTCGGATTTCATCCAGAGAAATGTTAGATGCCATATTGAACTAAAACTGCCCCCGATGTCCCGTCTAAAGCAGCACAGCACTACTAACTCCATCTCAAATGGTATATTTTTCTAATTTCTGAAAGTGAAGTTTAATTGTCTTAAATACTGGTAGATTTGGCTCGCCGCCATAAACGGGGCTAATTACATTGTGGACATTCGAAACACTTGGCACTAATAGGGTAAATACATGTAATATAAAGAAAATTCGTTGTATATATATATATCCTTTATTTTCCTCCGTTACACGAAGAGCTTATCAAACATTAAACATCATAATACAAATATTTACACAAGTGGGATGAACCGGTGAAGAAGACATATACAAATGAATACAAATTCAGACAGAAATCAAAGTCAGAGCGACAGACATACAATGTACTTATACGCAGACAGCTATGTCGATTGGCAGGTATGCGGACACATGCAGGCGAACAAATATACATACATACACTGACGAGCGGACGGATGTACAGACATGTACGCAGTCATAGACACACACGCGCACCCACACACACACATATATACATATATATATACACACACACATACATACACATACATACACATATACATATATATACATATATATATACATGTATATATATACATATATATATACATATATATATAGCTAACAACACTAACGACCTTAGGGAGACTGTTGAAATAATCCGACCTTAGGGAGACATCTCGATATATCATTTTCTATGCAACGCATAGCTTCTGTGTGTGGTGAGGGCATTTGGTATTAATCGAAAAACCATCTATGATGTCATTTGTTATAACTATTATAATATTTAAAAATATATAACAAGTGTCCCCCTAATACCGTCTCCCTAATGTTTGCTCATTTTACATACAACATGAACCATATTAGGGGGACATATGCAATAAATACCACAAAATGCGGTATTATGGGACACATATTAAAAATCAAAGTTATGGAGATACATAATATGTACTTTATATTTTGAAGCCACATTTTTGAAAAAGTTTTATAACATGACTAGATATAATATAAGATGCTAGCATACGCGAGAAATTTAACCCTCAATACACGAATGCGGGGACCTGGTTTAATCTTTGTAAAACGCTATATCAGTACATGGCATTGGTTATAATAATTAAAGGCACGGCCGAAGTTCGTTGCAGAAATATCATATGTGTTCAAATCGCAACCAACAGAAGGAATATTAAAAAATATATAGTTTGTTCATATGCAAATATATTCAGCGGGTAAATAGTATATTGTCCTCAATGTGTACTATGGTGGGTAAACAGCAGCCTGCTCGTGTTACAGAAGTTTTGCTTTTGTTTACACAACACAACGCAAGTATAGTGGTTGACCACACCAAAATTATATAAACGCTCTTTATTATTTCCATATAATGAACCAAAACGCTCTTTATGTTTACCATATCCGGATCTAAACAAAAGCAATGAAACGTAACGGTTTTTCCTTTGTTTACATAATATGGAATATTAAAATATGTACAGTTTTGTTCATATGCAAACATAATCATCGCGTAAATAGGATATTGTCCCCAAGGTACACGATGATTGCTAACACCGCCCGTATCTTTAATATAGCAATAAAAGATTTTTTTCCGATTAATAACAAATGCTCTCACCTTACCCAGAAGCCACGCGCTGCATAGAAAATGATATATTGAGATATCTCATTAAGGTCGGATTATTTCTAGAGTCTCTTAATTATTTCCAAATAAGGAAAGTAGTAACAAATAACGCTCTTTATGTTTACCGTATCCGGATCTAAACAAAACCCAGGAAACATGACGTTTTTTGCTTTTGTTTACATAACACACTTAACGGAGGTGAATATTTTCACAGCATGTACACCGCCAACACCGCCAGTATCTTTAATATAGCAATAAAACATGTTTTTTTATAAATACCAAATGCTCCCACCACACCCAGAAGCTATGCTTTGCATATAAAATGATATATCGAGATGTCTCCCTAAGGTCGGATTATTTCAAGAGTCTCCATAAGGTCGGTAATGTTGTTAGCTATATGTATAGATATATATATCAGTACACGGCGTTGGTTATAATAATTAAAGACACGGGCGGCGTTCGTTGCAGAAATATTCATGTGTTCAAATCGCCACCATTAGAAGGAATATTAAAATATATATAGTTTTGTTCATATGCAAACATAATCAGTGCGTAAATAGTATATTGTCCTCAAGGTGTACGATGGTTGTGTAAACAACAGCCTGTCCGTGTTACAGAAGTTTTGCTTCTGTTTATATAACACAACGCAATCATATTAATTAATCACACAAACATTATATAAACGCTCTTCATTATTTCCATATGAGAAAAACAGTAACAAAGAACGCTCTTTATGCTTACCATATCCGGATCTAAACAAATATTTTAACAGCATACCAACCGCCAAACACCGCCCGTATCTTTAATATGAGCAATAAAAGATGTTTTTTTATTAATACCAAATGCTCTCACCATACCCAGAAGCTGCACGTTTCATGGAAAATGATATATTGAGATGTCTCCCTAAGGTCGGATTATTTCAAGAGTCTCCCTAAGGTCGGTAATGTTAGCTATATGTATTTATATATCAGTACACGGCATTGGTTATAATAATTAAAGACACGGGCGGTGTTCGTTGCAGAAATATTCATGTGCTCAAATCGCCACCATCAGAAGGAATATTAAAATATGTATACTTTTGTTCATATGCAAACCTAATCAGCGCGTAAATAGTATATTGTCCTCAAGGTGTACGATGGTTGTGTAAACAACAGCCTGCTCGTGTTACAGAAGTTATGCTTCTGTTTACATAACACAACGCAGTCATATTGGTTAATCTCACAAACATTACATGAACGCTCTTCATTATTTCCATATAAGAAAAACAGTAACAAACAACGCTCTTTATGCTTACCATATCCGGATCTATACAAAGGCCAGGAAACGTAACGGTTTTTTCCTTTTGTTTGCACAACAAAGTGAAAACAATTGACAATAACATACTGTTTATGCCATATTTCTGTATGATATAACAATACATTCTGCCTATATTTTACTATTTCTGTTTATGGCTGTTTTTGAAGGAGATGAATATTTTAACAGCATACCCACCGCCAACACCGCAAGTATCTTTAATATGAGCAATAAAAGATGTTTTTTTTATCAATTACAAATGCTCTCACCTTACCCAGAAGCTACGCATTGCATAGAAAATGATATATCGAGATGTCTCCCTAAGGTCGGATTATTTCAAGAGTATCCATAAGGTCGGTAATGTTGTTAGCTATATGTATATGTATATCAGCACACGGCATTGGTTATAATAATTAAAGACACGGGCGGCGTTCGTTGCAGAAATATCCATGTGTTCAAATCGCCACCAACAGAAGGAATATTAAAATATATATAGTTTTGTTCATATGCAAACATAATCAGCGCATAAATAGTATATTGTTTTCAAGGTGTACGGTGGCTGTGTAAACAATTACAGCCTGCTCGTGTTATAGAAGTTTTGCTTCTGTTTACATAACACAACGCAATCATATTGGTTAATCACACAAACATTATATAAACACTCTTCATTATTTCCATATAAGAAAAACAGTAACAAACAACGCTCTTTATGCTTACCATATCCGGATCTAACAAAAGCCAGGAAACGTAACGGTTTTTTCCTTGTGTTTGCACAACACAATGAAAACAATTGACAATAACATACTGTTTATGCCATATTTCTGTATGATATAACAACAAATTCTGCCTATATTTTACTATTTCTGTTTATGGCGCTTTTTGACGGAGATGAATATCTTAACAGCATACCCACCGCCAACACCGCCCGTATCTTTAATATGAGCAATACAAGATTTTTTTAAAATTATTAATACCAAATGCTCTCAACATACCCAGAAGCTGCACTTTGCATGGAAAATGATATATTGAGATGTCTCCCTAAGGTCAGATTATTTCAAGAGTATCCATAATGTCGTTCATGTTGTTAGCTATATGTATATGTATATCAGCACACGGCATTGGTTATAATAATTAAAGACACGGGCGGCGTTCGTTGCAGAAATATCCATGTGTTCAAATCGCCACCGTCAGAAGGAATATTAAAATATATATAGTTTTGTTCATATGCAAACATAATCAGCGCATAAATAGTATATTGTTTTCAAGGTGTATGGTGGCTGTGTAAACAATTACAGCCTGCTCGTGTTATAGAAGTTTTGCTTCTGTTTACATAACACAACGCAATCATATTGGTTAATCACACAAACATTATATAAACGCTCTTCATTATTTCCATATAAGAAAAACAGTAACAAACAACGCTCTTTATGCTTACCATATCCGGATCTAACAAAAGCCAGGAAACGTAACGGTTTTTTTCCTTGTGTTTGCACAACACAATGAAAACAATTGACAATAACATACTGTTTATGCCATATTTCTGTATGATATAACAACAAATTCTGCCTATATTTTACTATTTTTGTTAATGGCGCTTTTTGACGGAGTTGTATATCTTAACAGCATACCCACCGCCAACACCGCCTGTATCTTTAATATGAGAAATAGAAGATTTTTTTTTAATTATTAATACCAAATGCTCTCAACATACCCAGAAGCTGCACTTTGCATGGAAAATGATATATTGAGATGTCTCCCTAAGGTCAGATTATTTCAAGAATCTCCCTAATGTCGTTCATGTTGTTAGGTATATGTATATCATTACATGGTATTGGTTATAATAATTAAAGGCACGAGCGGCGTTCGTTGCAGAAATATTCGTATGTGTTCAAATCGCCACCAACAGATGGAATATTAAAATATATATAGCTGTGTCGAGATGTCTCCCTAAGGTCGGATTATTTCAAGAGTCTCCCTAATGTCGTTCATGTTGTTAGGTATATGTATACCATTACATGGTATTGGTTATAATAATTAAAGGCACGGGCGGCGTTCGTTGCAGAAATATTCATATGTGTTCAAATCGCCACCAACAGATGGAATATTAAAAAATATGTGTCGAGATGTCTCCCTAATGTCGGATTATTTCATAAGTCTCCCTAATGTCGTTAATTTTGTTAGCTATATGTATATGTATATCAGTACACGACATTGGTTATAATAATTAAAGACACGGGCGGCGTTCGTTGCAGAAATATTCATGTGTTAAAATCGCCACCATTAGAAGGAATATTATAATATATATAGTTTTGTTCATATGCAAACATAATCAGCGCGTAAATAGTATATTGTCCTCAAGGTGTACGATGGTTGTGTAAACAACAGCCTGTTCGTGTTACAGAAGTTTTGCTTCTGTTTATATAACACAACGCAATCATATTAATTAATCACACAAACATTATATAAACGCTCTTCATTATTTCCATATGAGAAAAACAGTAACAAACAACGCACTTTATGCTTACCATATCCGGATCTAAACAAATATTTTAACAGCATACCAACCGCCAAACACCGCCCGTATCTTTAATATGAGCAATAAAAGATGTTTTTTTATTAATACCAAATGCTCTCACCATACCCAGAAGCTGCATGTTTCATGGAAAATGATATATTGAGATGTCTCCCTAAGGTCGGATTATTTCAAGAGTCTCCCTAAGGTCGGTAATGTTAGCTATATGTATTTATATATCAGTACACGGCATTGGTTATAATAATTAAAGACACGGGCGGTGTTCGTTGCAAAAATATTCATGTGCTCAAATCGCCACCATCAGAAGGAATATTAAAATATGTATACTTTTGTTCATATGCAAACATAATCAGCGCGTAAATAGTATATTGTCCTCAAGGTGTACGATGGTTGTGTAAACAACAGCCTGCTCGTGTTACAGAAGTTATGCTTCTGTTTACATAACACAACGCAATCATATTGGTTAATCACACAAACATTATATAAACGCTCTTCATTATTTCCATATAAGAAAAACAGTAACAAACAACGCTCTTTATGCTTACCATATCCGGATCTAACAAAAGCCAGGAAACGTAACGGTTTTTTCCTTGTGTTTGCACAACACAATGAAAACAATTGACAATAACATACTGTTTATGCCATATTTCTGTATGATATAACAACAAATTCTGCCTATATTTTACTATTTCTGTTTATGGCGCTTTTTGACGGAGATGAAAATCTTAACAGCATACCCACCGCCAACACCGCCCGTATCTTTAATATGACCAATACAAGATTTTTTTTTAATTATTAATACCAAATGCTCTCAACATACCCAGAAGCTGCACTTTGCATGGAAAATGATATATTGAGATGTCTCCCTAAGGTCAGATTATTTCAAGAGTATCCATAATGTCGTTCATGTTGTTAGCTATATGTATATGTATATCAGCACACGGCATTGGTTATAATAATTAAAGACACGGGCGGCGTTCGTTGCAGAAATATCCATGTGTTCAAATCGCCACCATCAGAAGGAATATTAAAATATATATAGTTTTGTTCATATGCAAACATAATCAGCGCATAAATAGTATATTGTTTTCAAGGTGTACGGTTGCTGTGTAAACAATTACAGCCTGCTCGTGTTATAGAAGTTTTGCTTCTGTTTACATAACACAACGCAATCATATTGGTTAATCACACAAACATTATATAAACGCTCTTCATTATTTCCATATAAGAAAAACAGTAACAAACAACGCTCTTTATGCTTACCATATCCGGATCTAACAAAAGCCAGGAAACGTAACGGTTTTTTTCCTTGTGTTTGCACAACACAATGAAAACAATTGACAATAACATACTGTTTATGCCATATTTCTGTATGATATAACAACAAATTCTGCCTATATTTTACTATTTCTGTTAATAGCGCTTTTTGACGAAGTTGAATATCTTAACAGCATACCCACCGCCAACACCGCCCGTATCTTTAATATGAGAAATAGAAGATTTTATTTTAATTATTAATACCAAATGCTCTCAACATACCCAGAAGCTGCACTTTGCATGGAAAATGATATATTGAGATGTCTCCCTAAGGTCAGATTATTTCAAGAATCTCCCTAATGTCGTTCATGTTGTTAGGTATATGTATATCATTACATGGTATTGGTTATAATAATTAAAGGCACGAGCGGCGTTCGTTGCAGAAATATTCGTATGTGTTCAAATCGCCACCAACAGATGGAATATTAAAATATATATAGCTGTGTCGAGATGTCTCCCTAAGGTCGGATTATTTCAAGAGTCTCCCTAATGTCGTTCATGTTGTTAGGTATATGTATACCATTACATGGTATTGGTTATAATAATTAAAGGCACGGGCGGCGTTCTTTGCAGAAATATTCATATGTGTTCAAATCGCCACCAACAGATGGAATATTAAAATATATGTGTCGAGATGTCTCCCTAATGTCGGATTATTTCATGAGTCTCCCTAATGTCGTTAATTTTGTTAGCTATATGTATATGTATATCAGTACACGACATTGGTTATAATAATTAAAGACACGGGCGGCGTTCGTTGCAGAAATATTCATGTGTTAAAATCGCCACCATTAGAAGGAATATTATAATATATATAGTTTTGTTCATATGCAAACATAATCAGCGCGTAAATAGTATATTGTCCTCAAGGTGTACGATGGTTGTGTAAACAACAGCCTGTTCGTGTTACAGAAGTTTTGCTTCTGTTTATATAACACAACACAATCATATTAATTAATCACACAAACATTATATAAACGCTCTTCATTATTTCCATATGAGAAAAACAGTAACAAACAACGCACTTTATGCTTACCATATCCGGATCTAAACAAATATTTTAACAGCATACCAACCGCCAAACACCGCCCGTATCTTTAATATGAGCAATAAAAGATGTTTTTTTATTAATACCAAATGCTCTCACCATACCCAGAAGCTGCATGTTTCATGGAAAATGATATATTGAGATGTCTCCCTAAGGTCGGATTATTTCAAGAGTCTCCCTAAGGTCGGTAATGTTAGCTATATGTATTTATATATCAGTACACGGCATTGGTTATAATAATTAAAGACACGGGCGGTGTTCGTTGCAGAAATATTCATGTGCTCAAATCGCCACCATCAGAAGGAATATTAAAATATGTATACTTTTGTTCATATGCAAACATAATCAGCGCGTAAATAGTATATTGTCCTCAATGTGTACGATGGTTGTGTAAACAACAGCCTGCTCGTGTTACAGAAGTTATGCTTCTGTTTACATAACACAACGCAATCATATTGGTTAATCTCACAAACATTACATGAACACTCTTCATTATTTCCATATAAGAAAAACAGTAACAAACAACGCTCTTTATGCTTACCATATCCGGATCTATACAAAAGCCAGGAAACGTAACGGTTTTTTCCTTTTGTTTGCACAACAACGTGAAAACAATTGACATTAACATACTGTTTATGCCATATTTCTGTATGATATAACAACACATTCTGCCTATATTTTACTATTTCTGTTTATGGCTGTTTTTGAAGGAGATGAATATTTTAACAGCATACCCACCGCCAACACCGCAAGTATCTTTAATATAGCAATAAAAGATGTTTTTTTTATCAATAACAAATGCTCTCACCTTACCCAGAAGCTACGCATTGCATAGAAAATGATATATCGAGATGTCTCCCTAAGGTCGGATTATTTCAAGAGTATCCATAAGGTCGGTAATGTTGTTAGCTATATGTATATGTATATCAGCACACGGCATTGGTTATAATAATTAAAGACACGGGCGGCGTTCGTTGCAGAAATATCCATGTGTTCAAATCGCCACCAACAGAAGGAATATTAAAATATATATAGTTTTGTTCATATGCAAACATAATCAGCGCATAAATAGTATATTGTTTTCAAGGTGTACGGTGGCTGTGTAAACAATTACAGCCTGCTCGTGTTATAGAAGTTTTGCTTCTGTTTACATAACACAACGCAATCATATTGGTTAATCACACAAACATTATATAAACGCTCTTCATTATTTCCATATAAGAAAAACAGTAACAAACAACGCTCTTTATGCTTACCATATCCGGATCTAACAAAAGCCAGGAAACGTAACGGTTTTTTCCTTGTGTTTGCACAACACAATGAAAACAATTGACAATAACATACTGTTTATGCCATATTTCTGTATGATATAACAACAAATTCTGCCTATATTTTACTATTTCTGTTTATGGCGCTTTTTGACGGAGATGAATATCTTAACAGCATACCCACCGCCAACACCGCCCGTATCTTTAATATGAGCAATACAAGATTTTTTTTAAATTATTAATACCAAATGCTCTCAACATACCCAGAAGCTGCACTTTGCATGGAAAATGATATGTTGAGATGTCTCCCTAAGGTCAGATTATTTCAAGAATCTCCATAATGTCGTTCATGTTGTTAGGTATATGTATATCATTACATGGTATTGGTTATAATAATTAAAGGCACGAGCGGCGTTCGTTGCAGAAATATTTGTATGTGTTCAAATCGCCACCAACAGATGGAATATTAAAATATATACAGCTGTGTCGAGATGTCTCCCTAAGGTCGGATTATTTCAAGAGTCTCCCTAATGCGTTCATGTTGTTAGGTATATGTGTACCATTACATGGTATTGGTTATAATAATTAAAGGCACGGGCGGCGTTCGTTGCAGAAATATTCATATGTGTTCAAATCGCCACCAACAGATGGAATATTAAAAAATATGTGTCGAGATGTCTCCCTAATGTCGGATTATTTCATGAGTCTCCCTAATGTCGTTAATTTTGTTAGCTATATGTATATGTATATCAGTACACGACATTAGTTATAATAATTAAAGACACGGGCGGCGTTCGTTGCAGAAATATTCATGTGTTAAAATCGCCACCATTAGAAGGAATATTATAATATATATAGTTTTGTTCATATGCAAACATAATCAGCGCGTAAATAGTATATTGTCCTCAAGGTGTACGATGGTTGTGTAAACAACAGCCTGTTCGTGTTACAGAAGTTTTGCTTCTGTTTATATAACACAACGCAATCATATTAATTAATCACACAAACATTATATAAACGCTCTTCATTATTTCCATATGAGAAAAACAGTAACAAACAACGCACTTTATGCTTACCATATCCGGATCTAAACAAATATTTTAACAGCATACCAACCGCCAAACACCGCCCGTATCTTTAATATGAGCAATAAAAGATGTTTTTTTATTAATACCAAATGCTCTCACCATACCCAGAAGCTGCATGTTTCATGGAAAATGATATATTGAGATGTCTCCCTAAGGTCGGATTATTTCAAGAGTCTCCCTAAGGTCGGTAATGTTAGCTATATGTATTTATATATCAGTACACGGCATTGGTTATAATAATTAAAGACACGGGCGGTGTTCGTTGCAGAAATATTCATGTGCTCAAATCGCCACCATCAGAAGGAATATTAAAATATGTATACTTTTGTTCATATGCAAACATAATCAGCGCGTAAATAGTATATTGTCCTCAAGGTGTACGATGGTTGTGTAAACAACAGCCTGCTCGTGTTACAGAAGTTATGCTTCTGTTTACATAACACAACGCAATCATATTGGTTAATCACACAAACATTATATAAACGCTCTTCATTATTTCCATATAAGAAAAACAGTAACAAACAACGCTCTTTATGCTTACCATATCCGGATCTAACAAAAGCCAGGAAACGTAACGGTTTTTTCCTTGTGTTTGCACAACACAATGAAAACAATTGACAATAACATACTGTTTATGCCATATTTCTGTATGATATAACAACAAATTCTGCCTATATTTTACTATTTCTGTTTATGGCGCTTTTTGACGGAGATGAATATCTTAACAGCATACCCACCGCCAACACCGCCCGTATCTTTAATATGAGCAATACAAGATTTTTTTTTAATTATTAATACCAAATGCTCTCAACATACCCAGAAGCTGCACTTTGCATGGAAAATGATATATTGAGATGTCTCCCTAAGGTCAGATTATTTCAAGAGTATCCATAATGTCGTTCATGTTGTTAGCTATATGTATATGTATATCAGCACACGGCATTGGTTATAATAATTAAAGACACGGGCGGCGTTCGTTGCAGAAATATCCATGTGTTCAAATCGCCACCATCAGAAGGAATATTAAAATATATATAGTTTTGTTCATATGCAAACATAATCAGCGCATAAATAGTATATTGTTTTCAAGGTGTACGGTTGCTGTGTAAACAATTACAGCCTGCTCGTGTTATAGAAGTTTTGCTTCTGTTTACATAACACAACGCAATCATATTGGTTAATCACACAAACAGTATATAAACGCTCTTCATTATTTCCATATAAGAAAAACAGTAACAAACAACGCTCTTTATGCTTACCATATCCGGATCTAACAAAAGCCAGGAAACGTAACGGTTTTTTTCCTTGTGTTTGCACAACACAATGAAAACAATTGACAATAACATACTGTTTATGCCATATTTCTGTATGATATAACAACAAATTCTGCCTATATTTTACTATTTCTGTTAATGGCGCTTTTTGACGAAGTTGAATATCTTAACAGCATACCCACCGCCAACACCGCCCGTATCTTTAATATGAGAAATAGAAGATTTTATTTTAATTATTAATACCAAATGCTCTCAACATACCCAGAAGCTGCACTTTGCATGGAAAATGATATATTGAGATGTCTCCCTAAGGTCAGATTATTTCAAGAATCTCCCTAATGTCGTTCATGTTGTTAGGTATATGTATATCATTACATGGTATTGGTTATAATAATTAAAGGCACGAGCGGCGTTCGTTGCAGAAATATTCGTATGTGTTCAAATCGCCACCAACAGATGGAATATTAAAATATATATAGCTGTGTCGAGATGTCTCCCTAAGGTCGGATTATTTCAAGAGTCTCCCTAATGTCGTTCATGTTGTTAGGTATATGTATACCATTACATGGTATTGGTTATAATAATTAAAGGCACGGGCGGCGTTCTTTGCAGAAATATTCATATGTGTTCAAATCGCCACCAACAGATGGAATATTAAAAAATATGTGTCGAGATGTCTCCCTAATGTCGGATTATTTCATGAGTCTCCCTAATGTCGTTAATTTTGTTAGCTATATGTATATGTATATCAGTACACGACATTGGTTATAATAATTAAAGACACGGGCGGCGTTCGTTGCAGAAATATTCATGTGTTAAAATCGCCACCATTAGAAGGAATATTATAATATATATAGTTTTGTTCATATGCAAACATAATCAGCGCGTAAATAGTATATTGTCCTCAAGGTGTACGATGGTTGTGTAAACAACAGCCTGTTCGTGTTACAGAAGTTTTGCTTCTGTTTATATAACACAACACAATCATATTAATTAATCACACAAACATTATATAAACGCTCTTCATTATTTCCATATGAGAAAAACAGTAACAAACAACGCACTTTATGCTTACCATATCCGGATCTAAACAAATATTTTAACAGCATACCAACCGCCAAACACCGCCCGTATCTTTAATATGAGCAATAAAAGATATTTTTTTATTAATACCAAATGCTCTCACCATACCCAGAAGCTGCATGTTTCATGGAAAATGATATATTGAGATGTCTCCCTAAGGTCGGATTATTTCAAGAGTCTCCCTAAGGTCGGTAATGTTAGCTATATGTATTTATATATCAGTACACGGCATTGGTTATAATAATTAAAGACACGGGCGGTGTTCGTTGCAGAAATATTCATGTGCTCAAATCGCCACCATCAGAAGGAATATTAAAATATGTATACTTTTGTTCATATGCAAACATAATCAGCGCGTAAATAGTATATTGTCCTCAATGTGTACGATGGTTGTGTAAACAACAGCCTGCTCGTGTTACAGAAGTTATGCTTCTGTTTACATAACACAACGCAATCATATTGGTTAATCTCACAAACATTACATGAACACTCTTCATTATTTCCATATAAGAAAAACAGTAACAAACAACGCTCTTTATGCTTACCATATCCGGATCTATACAAAAGCCAGGAAACGTAACGGTTTTTTCCTTTTGTTTGCACAACAACGTGAAAACAATTGACATTAACATACTGTTTATGCCATATTTCTGTATGATATAACAACACATTCTGCCTATATTTTACTATTTCTGTTTATGGCTGTTTTTGAAGGAGATGAATATTTTAACAGCATACCCACCGCCAACACCGCAAGTATCTTTAATATAGCAATAAAAGATGTTTTTTTATCAATAACAAATGCTCTCACCTTACCCAGAAGCTACGCATTGCATAGAAAATGATATATCGAGATGTCTCCCTAAGGTCGGATTATTTCAAGAGTATCCATAAGGTCGGTAATGTTGTTAGCTATATGTATATGTATATCAGCACACGGCATTGGTTATAATAATTAAAGACACGGGCGGCGTTCGTTGCAGAAATATCCATGTGTTCAAATCGCCACCAACAGAAGGAATATTAAAATATATATAGTTTTGTTCATATGCAAACATAATCAGCGCATAAATAGTATATTGTTTTCAAGGTGTATGGTGGCTGTGTAAACAATTACAGCCTGCTCGTGTTATAGAAGTTTTGCTTCTGTTTACATAACACAACGCAATCATATTGGTTAATCACACAAACATTATATAAACGCTCTTCATTATTTCCATATAAGAAAAACAGTAACAAACAACGCTCTTTATGCTTACCATATCCGGATCTAACAAAAGCCAGGAAACGTAACGGTTTTTTCCTTGTGTTTGCACAACACAATGAAAACAATTGACAATAACATACTGTTTATGCCATATTTCTGTATGATATAACAACAAATTCTGCCTATATTTTACTATTTCTGTTTATGGCGCTTTTTGACGGAGATGAATATCTTAACAGCATACCCACCGCCAACACCGCCCGTATCTTTAATATGAGCAATACAAGATTTTTTTTAAATTATTAATACCAAATGCTCTCAACATACCCAGAAGCTGCACTTTGCATGGAAAATGATATGTTGAGATGTCTCCCTAAGGTCAGATTATTTCAAGAATCTCCATAATGTCGTTCATGTTGTTAGGTATATGTATATCATTACATGGTATTGGTTATAATAATTAAAGGCACGAGCGGCGTTCGTTGCAGAAATATTTGTATGTGTTCAAATCGCCACCAACAGATGGAATATTAAAATATATACAGCTGTGTCGAGATGTCTCCCTAAGGTCGGATTATTTCAAGAGTCTCCCTAATGCGTTCATGTTGTTAGGTATATGTGTACCATTACATGGTATTGGTTATAATAATTAAAGGCACGGGCGGCGTTCGTTGCAGAAATATTCATATGTGTTCAAATCGCCACCAACAGATGGAATATTAAAAAATATGTGTCGAGATGTCTCCCTAATGTCGGATTATTTCATGAGTCTCCCTAATGTCGTTAATTTTGTTAGCTATATGTATATGTATATCAGCACACGACATTGGTTATAACAATTAAAGACACGGGCGGCGTTCGTTGCAGAAATTGTCATGTGTTCAAATCGCCACCATCAGAAGGAATATTAAAATATATATTGTTGTGTTCATATGCAAACATAATCAGCGCGTAAATAGTATATTGTCCTCAATTGATGTGTACGATGGTTGTGTGAACAACATCCTGCTCGTGTTAAAGAAGTTTTGCTTCTGTTTACATAACACAACGCAGTCATATTGTTTAATCTCACAAACATTACATGAACGCTCTTCATTATTTCCATATAAGAAAAACAGTAACAAACAACGCTCTTTATGCTTACCATATCCGGATCTATACAAAAGCTAGGAAACGTAACGGTTTTTTCCTTTTGTTTGCACAACAAAGTGAAAACAATTGACAATAACATACTGTTTATGCCATATTTCTGTATGATATAACAACACATTCTGCCTATATGTTACTATTTCTGTTTATGGCGGTTTTTGAAGGAGATGAATATTTTAACAGCATACCCACCGCCAACACCGCCCGTATCTTTAATATGAGTAATAAAAGATGTTTTTTTTTATTAATACCAATGCTCTCACCTTAACCAGAAGCTGTGCGTTGCATGGAAAATGATATATTGAGATGTCAACCTAAGGTCGGATTATTTCAAGAGTCTCCCTAAGGTCGTAATGTCGTTAGCTATATGTATATCAGCACACGGCATTGGTTATAATAATTAAAGACACGGGCGGCGTTCGTTGCAGAAATATTCATGTGTGCAAATCGCCACCATTAGAAGGAATATTAAAATATATATAGTTTTGTTCATATGTAAACATAATCAGCGCGTAAATAGTATATTGTTTTCAAGGTGTACGATGGTTGTGTAAACAACAGCCTGCTCGTGTTATAGAAGTTTTGCTTCTGTTTACATAACACAACGCAATCATATTGGTTAATCACACAAACATTACATGAACGCTCTTCATAATTTCCATATAAGAAAAACAGTAACAAAGAACGCTCTTTATGTTTACCATATCCGGATCTATACAAAAGCCAGGAAACGTAGCGGTTTTTTCATTTTGTTTGCACAACAAAGTGAAAACAATTGACAATAACATACTGTTATGCCATATTTCTGTATGATATAACAACACATTCTGCCTATATTTTACTATTTCTGTTTGTGGCTGTTTTTGAAGGAGATGAATATTTTAACAGCATACCCACCGCCAACACCGCCCGTATCTTTAATATGAGCAATAAAAGATGGGTTTTTTTATTAATACCAACGCTCTCACCATACACAGAAGCTGCGCGTTGCATGGAAAATGATATATTGAGATGTCTCCCTAAGGTCGGATTATTCCAAGAGTCTCCCGAATGTCGTTTCATGTTGTTAGGTATATGTATATCATTACATGGTATTGGTTATAATAATTAAAGGCACGGGCGGCGTTCGTTGCAGAACTATTCATATGTGTTCAAATCGCCACCAACAGATGGAATATTAAAATATATATAGCTGTGTCGAGATGTCTCCCTAAGGTCGGATTATTTCAAGAGTCTCCCTAATGTCGTTAATTGTGTTAGTTATATGTATATGTATATCAGTACATGGCATTGGTTATAATAATTGAAGGCACGGGCGGTGTTCGTTTCAGAAATATTAATATGTGGTCAAATCGCCACCAACAGATGGAATATTAAAATATGTACAGTTTTGTTCATATGCAAACGTAATCAGCGCGTGAATAGTGTATTGTCCTCAATGTGTACGATGATTGCGTAAACAACAGCATGCCCGTGTTACAGAAGTTTTGCTTCTGTTTACATAACACAACGCAATCATATTGGTTAATCACACAAACATTATATAAACGCTCTTCATTATTTCCATATAAGAAAAACAGTAACAAACAACGCTCTGTATGCTTAACATATCCGGATCTAAACAAAAGCCAGGAAACGTAACGGTTTTTTTCCTTGTGTTTGCACAACAAAGTGAAAACAATTGACAATAACATACTGTTGATGCCATATTTCTGTATGATATAACAACAAATTCTGCCTATATTTTACTATTTCTGTTTATGGCGGTTTTTGACGGAGATGAATATTTTAACAGCATACCCACCGCCAACACCGCCCGTATCTTTAATATGAGCAATAAAATAAAAAAATTTGTATTATTAATACCAAATGCTCTCACCATACCCAGAAGCTGCGCGTTGCATGGAAAATGATATATTGAGATGTCTCCCTATATAAGGTCAGATTATTTCAAGAATCTCCCTAATGTCGTTCATGTTGTTAGGTATATGTATATCATTACATGGTATTGGTTATAATAATTAAAGGCACGAGCGGCGTTCGTTGCTGAAATATTCATATGTGTTCAAATCGCCACCAACAGATGGAATATTAAAATATATATAGCTATGTCGAGATGTCTCCATAAGGTCGGATTATTTGAAGAGTCTCCCTAATGTCGTTAATTTTGTTAGCTACACTGTAAAAAGGACTGTGTGGCAGCTTCCACACAATGACTGTGTGGAGGCATTATCTGAACATAAATGTGTGCATAATACACACATATGTGTGTATCACCCAATATCCACACATATATGTGTACATCACCACACATATTTGTGTGTGACGTCGGTTTTTTAAATTTCACGTGGTGGTCACGCGCGCGTCGTTGTTTCGTACAGGCTCACAGGCTGCCGTAACGTGTACACATGCAGTCTTGTTGATTGTGGTGGATCTCGAAATTCGATATATTGGGCGGTCTCTTCGATTATTTCTATAGTTAAGGTAAGATTATATTTAAATTGGCAAGATATTCACCTTTGTGAGAATGTCCGTATCTATATGAGGGCCCCACCCCACCCCCTGGAATACGGAATACCACTTAACACAGAGGGTGGAATACGGAATACCAGTTAACAGCCATATGGAATTTTCCGGAAAAATGTTCTATTGCCGTACGAACGCCGGTCATCCCGCAGTGTCCACATCTAAAATGATCTAAAATGAAGATGATCGACGATCTGTATATATGTCAAACTGTTAATTTATTGTGACAAAAATCGCATTTAAATTATTATTATGATCATTTTTTGGAAGGTGTCGAAGGTCGGCGTACGAATACCGGTATTTTTGGAATACCGAATACCTCCTAACAGAGGGGCCGGAATACGGCGTACCTCATAACAGGGCATGGAATACGGCGTACGAAAAGGGGGGTGGGGCCCATGAACATCACCAACTTCAACTGGGGAACTTCAATCTTATCCTAAGTCTCAACAGAATGATGTCCCCGGAGGGTGAATTTGATGAGGCTAGCCCGATGTACATTCATCACCTGGGGATCTCATTCTGAAAATGACAGACACCATTGGCTTGCACTGCGTTCATGTGTAATACATCCCTATATATATATTCTCCCCCGTCATTCCATCGGAGGACTATATAGTCATGACCACCGTCCGTCTATGTGTACGTCGGTGTGTGCGTCCGTCCGGAACTTTGTCCAAGCATGTATTCTGTCATTTTCTGGTAAATTTGTTTTTAACTTGGCACAAATATCAATCAGCATGTGAACCTGCGCATCTGAGATTTTGAGTTCGGTCGGACTTATTTTGGCGGAGTTATTGCCTTTTTTTCGACATAGAATCTTACGTCCTGGGACGCATCTTTTGTCCGAGGTAGTATTCCGTCATTTTCCAGTAAATTAAAAAAAACATTCGCACAGATGTCAACCAGCATGGAAACTTGCGACCCTTTGAGTTCAGTCGGAGTCATTCTGGTGGATTTATTGCCATTTTACGACATAAAATATTCAATGTTTTTTATTTTAGTGCTGTCGGCCCTTTCTCGACACATTATAGATCATGTCATGAATCTCTACTATTAGCTATACGCACGTAGAGATCATATTCCACCAGTACAAAACCTTGGAACTTTTTGAAGTTTTGACAGGGAACCTTATAAAGTCGAAAAGATAACGCGGGGAATATATTTCTTAGTTATTACCTGTTCCTTCATAATGTACTTCACTGTATAGGTGAAGGTCCAAACTCGAAATTTCACGATTTAAAGGCACGTGCGGCCTTAATTGTCGAAAATATTCATATTTGTTCCAAACACCGTAAACAGAAAAACTTTAAAACGCATACAGTTCCGTTCATATATACCATGACCATCGCGTAAACAGCATGTTATCATAAAGATTTACTATAGTTTACCGAAGCAAGAGCCTGATTGTGTTACAGAAGACAACACAATGCTACTGGCTAATCACACACAAATGGCATAAACGCTCTTTATTAGTTCCATATCAGGTATTCAACAACAAAGAACGCTCTTTATGTTTACCATCATAATATAAACAAACACCAGAAAAGTAACTTTTTATGCCTTTGTTTACATAACAATGGTCAAACAAATGACCATAACATACTGTTTATGCGATATTTCTTATTTGTATACGGACAAAGTCGATCAACATTTTGGTGTTCTTTCTGTTTGTGGCGGTTTTTGACGGGTGGAGATATTTTCACAGGATACCCACCGCCAAGGCCAACCGTGTCTTTAAGTGAATTTGTGAGCGATTTTGCTTTGCGTCGTGTACAATTATGGAATTTCTCCTCGGTAATTAATTCAATGTTTATTGCGATATCAGCTCACAAAAGTCACATAAAAACATTCAATTTCTAGTTGGGATTTTCACATGCAGTGAAGTATATTATTAAGGAACAGATAATAACTAAGAAATATATTCCCCTGAGTTATTTGTTCGACTTTATGTCAAAACGTCAAAAAGTTCCCAGGTTTTCAGCGACTTTTTATTTATTTTGTTTCATCAGATGGTGAAATCGCTCCCGGCTTAATGCGCATATATTTTTTTCGAACTATGTTCTAGGTTTAACGATATATTGACCATGCACATTAGAACAATGCAACACACAACTTACATTAATTATACTGGAAGCAGTTTAATTAAACCCCCGAGTGCGTCGCGGCTAAAGGAACAATACGAGAAACTCGGAGGATACCAATCTTATTTTTACCATCGATTTACATATAAATAAATAATTCGGAGTTTCTCTGCATGATAATTTTCCACCTTTGCTTGTTTTCAGGAAATTTGGATCAATTTGATGAAGATTTTACAATGGAGAACAAACCATTGCACCAGTGCGTCGGCCCGGTGTTAGACTGTCCGATCAATATCAGTCGAGGAGAATGTTTGTGGCATTTCAGTACGATATATACACGGGAGATTAACCGTACTTGTTGCGGCTTCAACGGTCAGCTTTTACTCAGTAATTTTAATATTTTGTTAAATGAGATGAAATTCTGCGAACCTGTGAGTTTGGTCTGATCCAAGGGTGGGGTGGAGTGCAGTAAATACATGAGACACTGCAATACGGACTTTATATGCTACCAGAAAGATTCATTAAAGTCATAGAATCTGTATTTTCTTCAACTCAATGTTGTGGCGACAGGGGAGGGGAGTCGAGTGGGGGTCTCAACCCCTCTCCCCAACTTGGCCAAAATATTCAACATTTGGAAATTTCATGTCTGACACAACATTTTTTTCAGACCAAAAGCTGGTTGTAGTTTGTACTATATATATCATAGATTTGTTATTCCAACCGTATTTAGTGTGCAATTTGTTGTTTTCAGAGACAAATATTGTCCTGGGGCGAGTAAAATATTGTCCTGGGGGTGTGTCAAATGTTTCTTCAAGGGGAGGTTGGTAGATCATGACATGAATCTCTACTCTAGCTACGCACCTAGATCATATTCCACCACTACAAAATATGGGTGGGAACTTTTTGATGTTTTGTTTAGTTATATATAGTTATATACCCTACCGGTACATATTGTCCATGCTATTAAATTACTTCTAGATCATTTTGAGGTTTAACCCTTTCAGTGCCAAGTCCAATTTTTGCTTGATCATTCGAATTTATTGATTATAATGATGTGATACATTGATGGAAAGAGATCTAAAAATGATCAAGGAAATATGGTTTGATACAAAAATCGGAATTGGCACTGAAAGGGTTAAATGGGCCAAGTTAAAATTGGTAAGCTCAGAAATCAAAACACATGCATGATCTGAAATTGCTCTGCCACCTCTCTGCACCAAGCCTGAGATTTGTGTGCCTGTCATTTGCAGAATGAAGTCCCCGGAGGGTGAATTTAGTGATGCTATCACGCACTGATAGCGGCTAGCATCACTAAATTCACCTTCTTGGCACCTCATTCTGCTTATGCCTCATCTTCTCTGGAAAGTTTCTTTATTATAACTTCTTCACATAGATGAGGCCCCCACCTCCCACACCCCCCTGGAATACGGAATACCACTTTACACAGAGGGTGGAATACGGAATACCAGTTAACAGCCGTATGGAATACATAAAAATATATGAAAACTTCATTTTTTGGAAGGTCGGCGTACGAATACCGGTATTTTTGGAATACCGAATACCTCCTAATAGAGGGGCCAGAATACGGCGTACCTCATAACAGGGCACGGAATACGGCGTACGAAAAGGGGGTGGGGGCCTCCTATTTTGTATAACATGATTGAACGAAATAATAAACTTGATTTGGATTTTCTGATTCAACAATTCCCTATCGCATAGTCATATATTTACATTTTAGAGTTGTGCGTTTATCTGGGTTTATCTGTTGTTTATGTAGTCTATATGATACGCATCTTTCCGAAGCATAAAACCTATTTCTGCTCGAAAATTGTCTTTATGTAAATTGACAAATTCAAATGTGTGGTGAAGACATTTACTGAACAAATGTGTGTTCATCACATACACACTATATATTATACAGCTTGCTTTAAACCAGAACCACAATTTTATTATTTTGCACGGTACGGTTCTCATGTTGATAAAGTAACGACGTTTTTTGTGTTTATATTGAATGCAGATGAGAGGAAATATCTACTGAGACCAGTGACGTGGCGACAGGGCGGATATTGGGAAGGGTGTGTCTATATCCCTATCCCAAACTGTTTTACACCACATGCATTATAATAGGTTGAAATTGTTCTCTTTATTTGATTTTTCAACCAGTAATTAGTGGAATTTTTTTTTTTTTTTTAGACAAACAGTAACATATTTTTCTACTTTTGGTAAAACAAAAATGGCCTCAAATGGCCATCGGGTGGAAAACTTCCATTTGGTTGGAAATTCTAATAGTTGGAAAGCTTGAGGTACCAATTGGAAAATTCAGAACGAGAGGGGGTGTGTACATATAATTCTACAAATATGGTTCAAGTGGAGGGTGGGGTGCACTTCGACATTTGAAGGTGGACACCCCTCGCCAACGGCGACCATCTAGCCGCGTCCCTGAATGCGACTTGTGGATGCCACTGGAATGCCCTAGTCGTATACTACGAAGTTCTATATGTGGCACCCGGAATCTCGCACAAAATGTGTGAAATTGGTGTTTCAAATTAATTTCATTTGAATATGATGATCATGAGCATCACTGTTGCAATAAACCTTGAAATACCACAATGGACGATCAATGTACCAAGTGAAACAAATTGTTGGGTGGGTGGGGTATTTATTTGTCCATTATATTGGTGGTTTACCGAGACGATGTGAAAAATTAACATGCATATTTTGGCTCCTCTGCTGTGTATAACTTGCGTAAATTCGGTTACCGAAGGAGGGGCCGGGGTGGGGTGATGTCGTATATCTAATACATATGTAGCCACCGTTTGTGTCCAAAACTTTAAATTGTGAAGAATATTATGTGATTCAATAAATGTCATAATAGCAAATAATGAACTTATAAATAATCTAAAATTATGAATACTGCAGAATAGTGAGATGTGTCATTAAAGTATTATTAGCATTTGGATTAAGTGACGTACATGGTGAAGAGTTATCGTTTATACTATAAAAAAGGGGGTGCTTATTTTCAAACTCGCCATGTTTCTCATATTATAATCCTTATATATGAATGTATTGTGTTATATAGCTAAAATTCCGCATGTAAAATTGCAAATTTGCCGTGTCAAGATTGTGCTTAATGGGGCATCGATCTGGCCATATAGATAAAGTAAAATATATTTATAAAATGTCCGAACATTCATTATGTGAAGCTATAATGAGTAGTACTCGTATGTATATATTTAGCATGTTTCAAAAACTATATTCCTTTCTGAAAATGCGCTCTTTAATGTATGAATTATAATACTGTTATAGATGTACATACACTGTAAATAATATTCACACAATGGCATGTTATAAACAAAATAACTTCTCTGCTTACGGGTTCAATGGTGAAATCATGGCGGTCACGTGGTGCGACGTCGATGTAAATAACAAGATATGGACATGACTGCCTTGACAACGACGCAGATAAACTCTAGTCAACCAACCAAGAACCACGGTGGAATGTATGAGTTAGACACAAATTCCACAATCAATGATTTTGGTATACATATGACGATGTCATGTGCTGTAATTTGGTTTCTGTGCAAGAGGCGATGACTTCTATTCTTCGTCAACTCGAAATTTCTCCCCAGAAATTGCACCGATATATATACATTCAAAAAGACTATCCTCTTTGGAGCCCTTAATTTTCTTGTATATAGTTCAAGGGATCTCAGAAAGCTTCAGTTAGTTTTAGAGCTTGTTCTTCTACACACGTGAGGGTGAGTCTGATGTAAGACAGCCAACCAGTATAGCAATATACATATATATATATATATATATATATATATATATAGCAGAGACTGAATTTGAATTGTTCCAATACATTCAAGTTGCAGGAAAATTCTAGTTATTGATGTGAAACCCATTGATGGAACTGAAACATGCACGCTTATAGTTTAAAATTTCTTTGAAATCTCGTCGGATGACCAAAATAGTATGTGAATGTGTTAAACTGCTGTTTTGTTTTGTGTCGTTGTATTATTGAAATTAAAGACTTTTGCTATACTATATCATTCGACAATCACGATTTCTGCTGTGTACACAAAAGAAGGCCGCGGACCCCCGGGATATGCATGTTTGCTGTTTGATAAGTTAACATTCGAAAACGTCCAGCGCCGCACGTCAAGCATCAGTAGACTATAACATTTCATATGTATGGCAGGAAAAAAAACGTCCAACGATAGCCGAACTATATGTATGGCCAATAAATATCGGTGTAAACACTCTTCGTTGAATATGATTTTTTATTTTGCAGGATTAGCAGCCTATTGTTTGGATCGACCACACAAATTTGTACACATGTAATTAACACATATGTGTTGTCTTGCCCAACAGCATTGTGTACAAGAACAATACAAATAGTGTAATGGCGGTGAACACTATTGTTTGGATCAACCACACAAATGTGTACGCTTGTGATTAACACATATGTGTAGTCTCGCCCAACAACATTGTGTACAATAATAATACAATCTTGTGTGGTAGCGGTGAACATATTGTTTCATTGGTGCAAACATATTTGTGTCCATTCAACGAACAAATAAATGTGCTGGACCCAAACATCTTTGTGTGTGTCAACTACACAACTATGTAGGTCAGTTACCACACATAAACTGTTCATCTGCATCCACACAATCTTGTGCGCAACTTAGCACACATTTAATGTGTGCATACAAAGAACAAGTTGTTTGGTCGATCCACCGCCACACAACAGATGTGTGATCATTTGCCACACAATTCACCACACAATGTTGTGCTCGATCAAGTGGCTACACAAACTGTGTGGTAACTGTGTGGTTCTACCACACAGTAGTTTTAAGAGTGTATATGTATATATATATATCAGTGCATGGCATTGCATGGTTATAATATTTAAAGGCACGGCCGATCTCCGTTGCAGAAATATTAATATGTGGTCAAATCGCCACCAACAGAAGGAATATTAAAATATGTACAGTTTTGTTCATATGCAAACGTAATCAGCGCGTAAATCGTATATTGTCCTCAATGTGTACTATGATTGCGAAACAACAGCATGCTCATGTTACGGAAGTTTTGCTTCTGTTTACATAACACAACGCAATTATAGTGGTTAATCACACAAACATTATATAAACGCTCTTTATTATTTCCATATAAGGAAAGTAGTATCAAATAACGCCCTTTGTGTTTACCAAATCCGGATCTAAACAAACCCCAGGAAACGTAACGTTTTTTGCATTTGTTTAGGTAACACATTTGACGGAGGTGAATATTTTAGCAGCTTGTCCACCGCCGACACCGCCCGTATCTTTAATATAGCAATAACAGATTGTTTTTTTTTCGATTAATACCAAATGCTCTCACCATACCCAGAAGCTCTGGGTTTCATAGAAAATGATATATCGAGATGTCTCGCCACCAACAGATGGAACATTAAAGTATGTACAGTATTGTTCATATGCAAACATAATGAGGCGTAAATGGTGTATTGTGTAATGGTATACTGTCCTCAATATGTGCGATGATTGCCAACACCGCCCGTATCTTTAATATAGCAATAAAAGATGTTTTTTTCGATTAATAACAAATGCTCTCACCTTACCCAGAAGCTACGCGTTGCATAGAAAATGATATATCGAGATGTCTCCCTAAGGTAGGATTATTTCAAGAGTCTCCCTAAGGTCGTAATGTCGTTAGCTATATGTATATCAGTACACGGCATTGGTTATAATAATTAAAGACACGGGCGGTGTTCGTTGCAGAAATATTCATGTGTTCAAATCGCCACCATTAGAAGGAATATTAAAATATATATAGTTTTGTTCATATGCAAACATAATCAGCGCGTAAATAGTATATTGTTTTCAAGGTGTACGATGGTTGTGTAAACAACAGCCTGCTCGTGTTATAGAAGTTTTGCTTTTGTTCACATAACACAACGCAATCATACTGGTTAATCATACAGACATTATATGAACGCTCTTCATTATTTCCATATAAGAAAAATAATAACAAATAACGCTCTTTATGCTTACCATATCCGGATCTAAACAAAAGCCAGGAAACGTAACGGTTTTTTACTTTTTGTTTGCACAACAAAGTGAAAACAATTGACAATAACATACTGTTTATGCCATATTTTTGTATGATATAACAACAAATTCTGCCTATATTTTACTATTTCTGTTTATGGCTGTTTTTGACGGAGATGAATATTTTAACAGCATACCCAACACCGCCCGTATCTTTAATATGAGCAATAAAAGATGTTTTTTATTATTATTATTAATACAAAATGCTCTCAACATACCCATGCAGAAGCTGCGCATTGCATGGAAAATGATATATTGAGATGTCTCCATAAGGTCGGATTATTTCAAGAGTCTCCCTATTGTCGTTCATGTTGTTAGGTATATGTATACCATTACATGGTATTGGTTATAATAATTAAAGGCACGGGCGGCGTTCGTTGCAGAAATATTCATATGTGTTCAAATCGCCACCAACAGATGGAATATTAAAATATATATAGCTGTGTCGAGATGTCTCCCTAAGGTCGGATTATTTCAAGAGTCTCCCTAAGGTTTATGGCTGTTTTTGACGGAGGTGAATATTTTAGCAGCATATACCCACCGCCAACGCCGCCCGTATCTTAATATAGCAATAAACAGTTATCAACGTACGATATCTCCATTCGTCGTCTATTTACATGTCTTCATGGCATATGACACTTTCCGACAAACACTTTAAGGACATTTTTAACGGGACAATGTTTTCGTGTGAAACGTATGGGGGAGGGGTTGGGTTTCTTTGTTCAGTCATATACTCATTGTAGCAAATGAGCACATTGCACCCAGCTTCATATGTCGAGTTGTTTGTAGATGCGACCGCGAATCGCGATGGAGAGTTCAAACAATAATGAATATTTCATAATTACCCTCTAATTTGGTTGTTAAAAATAGATAATGACGACGTGTGCATAGATAAATTATCAGACAACAAGTGATCATTGAGCGCTAAACGTTTTAGTTGATTGTTCGATCGTTTTGTAATTATAATAAGCTGGATGCGTGCCGGGCCACATCGTTTGCGCCACCCAGACCTTGCTTTTTGACGCTGTTGGGAGACAATATTAGAAGAAAATACTAAATGCTTGCATATAGAAATGAAACTGATGAGCGTTTGTACATGTATGGTTTAAAATGAAAGAATCAATCGCCGACCCACCCATGGCGATATAGATGCCATTGTTGAATAAATGGGCTAAATTTGTCAGATTTTCTAGTGATGGTAAACGGGGGAATTGTATCGATCACCTTGACTTTAATAATACTACCGTACTATTAACGTAAAACATGCATCCAAACTGCCTCTATCCGAGTACATGTATATAGGGACAGAGCATAGAGGCCGTTTGGATGCAGGGAATGGGAGCGGAGCGCGTTGCAAGCCCATGTGCACTGGTTAATATATTCATTTCCGCTTTAGCTAACAACTTGCCCGATTGCCAACAAACGGTGTGACTAAACACCGCCCGGACCAGACCGGACAAGCCCGGACCAGCCCGGACCAGCCCGGACCAGCCCGGACCATCCCAGTCCAGCCCGGACCCCCCATATGGACTATATGAGTGATTGTAATGCCAATATAAGTGCAGGGGTGTCATGGAAATCCACGCAGGGTCGCTATTAACCCTCAAAATGCCGGCATCGGCGAAAATGTTCGCCGTGAAATGAAGCTAACAGCCCGGACCGCCCCTGCTGCGTCCAGGTATGATTTTAGTATCCATACATGTGCGAGGGTGTTAATGAAACCCAAATACGCACGGAGAGTGGTCAAGGTCAAACGGAAGTGCCGCTTATTAACCCCTAAACTTCCCAGATTCAGCCAGAATTAAAAAATTGCGCCCCCAATAAACAAATTCACAGCCTGGACCCCCTTAATGTCCTCGTACTTCTAATAACTCCTTACATATGTGTTGTGGAACTACCCTCGACTACACTCACGAAGATACAAGGGCGAGTCGCCCACGAATGCCTGGCAATTAACCCCCAAAATGCCGCCATCGCCGATTATGTTTACCGATAACAATGCTGACAGCCCGGACCAGCCCGGACCATCCCAGTCCAGCCCGGACCCCCCCATATGGACTATATGAGTGATTTTAAGGGCAATATAAGTGCAGGGGTGTCATGGAAACCCACTCAGGGTCGCTATTAACCCTCAAATTGACGACATCGGCGAAAATGTTCGCCGTGAAATGAAGCTAACAGCCCGGACCGCCCCTGCTGCGTCCAGGTGGGATTTTAGTATCCATACCTGTGCGGGGGTGTGAATGAAACCCAAATACGCACGGAGAGTGGTCAAGGTCAAACGGAAGTGCCGCTTATTAACCCCTAAACTTCCCAGATTCAGCCAGAATTAAAAAATTGCGCCCCCAATAAACAAATTCACAGCCTGGACCCCCTTAATGTCCTCGTACTTCTAATAACTCCTTACATATGTGTTGTGGAACTACCCTCGACTACACTCACGAAGATACAAGGGCGAGTCGCCCACGAATGCCTGGCAATTAACCCCCAAAATGCCGCCATCGCCGATTATGTTTACCGATAACGACGCTGACAGCCCGGACCAGCCCGGACCATCCCAGTCCAGCCCGGACCCCCCATATGGACTATATGAGTGATTGTATGGCCAATATAAGTGCAGGGGTGTCATGGAAACCCACGCAGGGTCGCTATTAACCCTCAAAATGCCGGCATCGGCGAAAATGTTCGCCGTGAAATGAAGCTAACAGCCCGGACCGCCCCTGCTGCGTCCAGGTATGATTTTAGTATCCATACATGTGCGAGGGTGTTAATGAAACCCAAATACGCACGGAGAGTGGTCAAGGTCAAACGGAAGTGCCGCTTATTAACCCCTAAACTTCCCAGATTCAGCCAGAATTAAAAAATTGCGCCCCCAATAAACAAATTCACAGCCCGGACCCCCTTAATGTCCTCGTACTTCTAATAACTCCTTACATATGTGTTGTGGAACTACCCTCGACTACACTCACGAAGATACAAGGGCGAGTCGCCCACGAATGCCTGGCAATTAACCCCCAAAATGCCGCCATCGCCGATTATGTTTACCGATAACAATGCTGACAGCCCGGACCAGCCCGGACCATCCCAGTCCAGCCCGGACCCCCCCATATGGACTATATGAGTGATTTTAAGGGCAATATAAGTGCAGGGGTGTCATGGAAACCCACTCAGGGTCGCTATTAACCCTCAAATTGACGACATCGGCGAAAATGTTCGCCGTGAAATGAAGCTAACAGCCCGGACCGCCCCTGCTGCGTCCAGGTGGGATTTTAGTATCCATACCTGTGCGGGGGTGTGAATGAAACCCAAATACGCACGGAGAGTGGTCAAGGTCAAACGGAAGTGCCGCTTATTAACCCCTAAACTTCCCAGATTCAGCCAGAATTAAAAAATTGCGCCCCCAATAAACAAATTCACAGCCTGGACCCCCTTAATGTCCTCGTACTTCTAATAACTCCTTACATATGTGTTGTGGAACTACCCTCGACTACACTCACGAAGATACAAGGGCGAGTCGCCCACGAATGCCTGGCAATTAACCCCCAAAATGCCGCCATCGCCGATTATGTTTACCGATAACGACGCTGACAGCCCGGACCAGCCCGGACCATCCCAGTCCAGCCCGGACCCCCCATATGGACTATATGAGTGATTGTATGGCCAATATAAGTGCAGGGGTGTCATGGAAACCCACTCAGGGTCGCTATTAACCCTCAAAATGCCGGCATCGGCGAAAATGTTCGCCGTGAAATGAAGCTAACAGCCCGGACCGCCCCTGCTACGCCCAGGTATGATTTTAGTATCCATACATGTGCGAGGGTGTTAATGAAACCCAAATACGCACGGAGAGTGGTCAAGGTCAAACGGAATTGCCGCTTATTAACCCCTAAACTTCCCAGATTCAGCCAGAATTAAAAAATTGCGCCCCCAATAAACAAATTCACAGCCCGGACCCCCTTAATGTCCTCGTACTTCTAATAACTCCTTACATATGTGTTGTGGAACTACCCTCGACTACACTCAAGAAGATTCAAGGGCGAGTCGCCCACGAATGCCTGGCAATTAACCCCCAAAATGCCGCCATCGCCGATTATGTTTACCGATAACGACGCTGACAGCCCGGACCAGCCCGGATCATCCCAGTCCAGCCCGGACCCCCCATATGGACTATATGAGTGATTGTATGGCCAATATAAGTGCAGGGGTGTCATGGAAACCCACTCAGGGTCGCTATTAACCCTCAAAATGCCGGCATCGGCGAAAATGTTCGCCGTGAAATGAAGCTAACAGCCCGGACCGCCCCTGCTACGCCCAGGTATGATTTTAGTATCCATACATGTGCGAGGGTGTTAATGAAACCCAAATACGCACGGAGAGTGGTCAAGGTCAAAAGGAAGTGCCGCTTATTAACCCCTAAACTTCCCAGATTCAGCCAGAATTAAAAAATTGCGCCCCCAATAAACAAATTCACAGCCCGGACCCTCTTAATGTCCTCGTACTTCTAATAACTCCTTACATATGTGTTGTGGAACTACCCTCGACTACACTCAAGAAGATTCAAGGGCGAGTCGCCCACGAATGCCTGGCAATTGACCCCCAAAATGCCGCCATCGCCGATTATGTTTACCGATAACGACGCTGACAGCCCGGACCAGCCCGGACCATCCGAGTCCAGCCCGGACCCCCCATGTAGACTATATGAGTGATTGTAAGGCCAATATAAGTGCAGGGGTGTCATGGAAACCCACGCAGGGTCGCTATTAACCCTCAAAATGCCGGCATCGGCGAAAATGTTCGCCGTGAAATGAAGCTAACAGCCCGGACCGCCCCTGCTACGCCCAGGTATGATTTTAGTATCCATACATGTGCGAGGGTGTTAATGAAACCCAAATACGCACGGAGAGTGGTCAAGGTCAAACGGAAGTGCCGCTTATTAACCCCTAAACTTCCCAGATTCAGCCAGAATTAAAAAATTGCGCCCCCAATAAACAAATTCACAGCCCGGACCCCCTTAATGTCCTCGTACTTCTAATAATTCCTTACATATGTGTTGTGGAACTACCCTCGACTACACTCACGAAAATACAAGGGCGAGTCGCCCACGAATGCCTGGCAATTAACCCCCAAAATGCCGCCATCGCCGATTATGTTTACCGATAACAATGCTGACAGCCCGGACCAGCCCGGACCATCCCAGTCCAGCCCGGACCCCCCCCCATATGGACTATATGAGTGATTTTAAGGGCAATATAAGTGCAGGGGTGTCATGGAAACCCACTCAGGGTCGCTATTAACCCTCAAAATGCCGACATCGGCGAAAATGTTCGCCGTGAAATGAAGCTAACAGCCCGGACCGCCCCTGCTGCGTCCATGTGGGATTTTAGTATCCATACCTGTGCGGGGGTGTGAATGAAACCCAAATACGCACGGAGAGTGGTCAAGGTCAAACGAAAGTGCCGCTTATTAACCCCTAAACTTCCCAGATTCAGCCAGAATTAAAAAATTGCGCCCCCAATAAACAAATTCACAGCCCGGACCCCCTTAATGTCCTCGTACTTCTAATAACTCCATACATATGTGTTGTGGAACTACCCTCGACTACACTCAAGAAGATTCAAGGGCGAGTCGCCCACGAATGCCTGGCAATTAACCCCCAAAATGCCGCCATCGCCGATTATGTTTACCGATAACGACGCTGACAGCCCGAACCGCCCCTGCTGTGTCTAGGGGTGATTTTACTATCCATATCTGTTCGAGGGTGTTAACGAAACCCAAATACGCACGGAGAATGTTCAAGGTCAAACAGAAGTTGCGATATTAACCCCTAAACTTCCCAGATTCAGCCAGAATTAAAAAATTGCGCCCCCAATAAACAAATTCACAGCCCGGATCCCCTTATTGTCCTCGTACTTCTAATAACTCCTTACATATGTGTTGTGGAACTACCCTCGACTACACTCACGAAGAACCACGGGCGAGTCGCCCACGAAAGTCTGGCAATTAACCCCCAAATTACCGCCATCGCCGAATATGTTGACCGATAACGACGCTGTCAACCCGGACCGCCCCTGTGGCGTCTAGGTGTGATTTTAGAGTCCTTATATGTACACGGGTGTCATGGAAACTCACAAACACACGGAGTATGGTCAAGGCAAAACAGAAGTGCCGATATTAACCCCTAAACTTGCCAGATTCATTCAGAATTACCAAATCACACCTGGACGCAGCAGGGGCGGTCCGGGCTGTTAGCTTCATTTCACGGCGAACATTTTCGCCGATGCCGGCATTTTGAGGGTTAATAGCGACCCTGAGTGGGTTTCCATGACACCCCTGCACTTATATTGGCCTTACAATCACTCATATAGTCCATGTGGGGGGTCCGGGCTGGACTGGGATAGTCCGGGCTGGTCCGGGCTGTCAGCGTCGTTATCGGTAAACATAATCGGCGTGGCGGCATTTTGGGGGTTAATTGCCAGGCATTCGTGGGCGACTCGCCCTTGAATCTTCTTGAATGTAGTCGAGGGTAGTTCCACAACTCTTATGTAAGGAGTTATTAGAAGTACGAGGACATTAAGGGGGTCCGGGCTGTGAATTTGTTTATTGGGGGCGCAATTTTTTAATTCTGGCTGAATCTGGGAAGTTTAGGGGTTAATAAGCGGCACTTCCGTTTGACCTTGACCACTCTCCGTGCGTATTTGGGTTTCATTAACACCCTCGCACATGTATGGATACTAAAATCATACCTGGACGCAGCAGGGGCGGTCCGGGCTGTTAGCTTCATTTCACGGCGAACATTTTCGCCGATGCCGGCATTTTGAGGGTTAATAGCGACCCTGCGTGGGTTTCCATGACACTCCTGCACTTATATTGGCCTTACAATCACACATATAGTCCGTATGGGGGTCCGGGCTGGACTGGGATGGTCCGGGCTGGTCCGGGCTGTCAGCGTCGTTATCGGTAAACATAATCGGCGATGGCGGCATTTTGGGGGTTAATTTCCAGGCATTCGTGGGCGACTCGCCCTTGAATCTTCTTGAGTATAGTCGAGGGTAGTTCCACAACACATATGGAAGGAGTTATTAGAAGTACGAGGACAATAAGGGGGTCCGGGCTGTGAATTTGTTTATTGGGGGCGCAATTTTTAAATTCTGGCTGAATCTGGGAAGTTTAGGGGTTAATAAGCGGCACTTCCGCTTGACCTTGACCACTCTCCGTGCGTATTTGGGTTTCATTCACACCTCCGCACAGGTATGGATACTAAAATCCCACCTGGACGCAGCAGGGGCGGTCCGGGCTGTTAGCTTCATTTCACGGCGAACATTTTCGCCGATGCCGGCATTTTGAGGGTTAATAGCGACCCTGAGTGGGTTTCCATGACACCCCTGCACTTATATTGCCCTTAAAATCACACATATAGTCCATATGGGGGGTCCGGGCTGGACTGGGATGGTCCGGGCTGGTCCGGGCTGTCAGCGTCGTTATCGGTAAACATAATCGGCGATGGCGGCATTTTGGGGGTTAATTGCCAGGCATTCGTGGGCGACTCGCCCTTGTATCTTCGTGAGTGTAGTCGAGGGTAGTTCCACAACACATATATGTAAGGAGTTATTAGAAGTACGAGGACATTAAGGGGGTCCGGGCTGTGAATTTGTTTATTGGGGGCGCAATTTTTTAATTCTGGCTGAATCTGGGAAGTTTAGGGGTTAATAAGCGGCACTTCCGTTTGACCTTGACCACTCTCCGTGCGTATTTGGGTTTCATTAACACCCCCGCACAGGTATGGATACTAAAATCCCACCTGGACGCAGCAGGGGCGGTCCGGGCTGTTAGCTTCATTTCGCGGCGAACATTTTCGCCGTTGCCGGCATTTTGAGGGTTAATAGCGACCCTGAGTGGGTTTCCATGACACCCCTGCACTTATATTGGCCTTACAATCACTCATATAGTCCATATGGGGGGTCCGGGCTGGTCCGGGCTGGTCCGGGCTGGTCCGGGCTGGTCCGGGCGGTGTTTAGTCACACCCCCAACAAATGCATACAGGGCAATTGGCTGCATGATATTATATTGTCCTTGTGAAGGCAGCTTGGGGAGGTGCGGTCCGTGTCATGTTTATGTTGCACTTGGCAGAACCGGCCGTAGGTTAACAATGCTGTTTTCGCTCGAGCTACCGAGATTGGAACACCTGTATATACATACATGTCTATTCTGCACGAGAGCATTTACCGGTATTGCATCATTTGGTTAATGATTTATTTTGGCCGAATTATACCAAATGTGCTTGTCCCTATAAACATGCTGATGTCAACTTCCATGTACCATGTCATGACCAATGTCCCAATTGTATGGATTGTATCCCGTGCTAAATTATTTAACGACAAAATCCGACCAAGATATGCACCAGAGAACATGTTTTGCCGGACGACGCCAAATGCAAGTTATTTGTTTTCTCCCTCAACCAGATAACTTATATCAACCGAGGGCGTTTTGTAATAATGTCGTTTGGTCCCAAAAGGTTTGTCCTACTGTTTGTTTTCTTCCTGAGGGTGTTTTGTCAGAGTACCATGACAAGATATCAGGACATCAATTCAAATTCAGATGTTTATTGAACATGGATTATCATCAGAACAAAATGAAAATATAACAATGATGACGATTTTATAAAAAAAACAATGATGACGACTTACATAACATGTAATCAAATAACTTAAAGGCACGGGAGGCCTTAATTGTCGAAAATATTCATATCTGTTCCAAACACCGTAAACAGAAAAACATTAACACACATAGAGTTCAGTTCATATATACCATGACAATCGCGTAAACAACAGTATGTTATCATAAAGATCTACTATATTTTATCTGAACAAGAGCCTGGTTGTGTTACAGAAGACAGCACAATGCTGCTGGCTAATCACACACAAATGGTATAAACGCTCTTTATTAGTTCCATATCAGGAATTCACCAACAAAGAACGCTCTTTATGTTTACCATAATAATATAAACAAACACCAGAAAAGTAATTGTTTATGCTTTTTTTTTTACATAACAATGGTCAAACATATGTCTACATTTTGATGTTCTTTCTGTTTGTGGCGGTTTTTGACGGGTGGAAACAATTTGACAGGATACCCACCGTCAAGGCCTCCCGTACCTTTAAACGTACAACTGGATAGCTTCTATCTCATGCCATGACTAGACTACTTTGTGGCACATGAGGGGTTTCTGAATTATGACGTAGACAGGACACCGATAATGATGAATGTTCACTAATCCTGACATGGCACCAGAGATAAAAATGGGAAATAAACAGTATCCGTTATCATGAAAGCCCTTGTTGCACTTCCATCCGAACTGTGTGGTGAACCATTGACCGATTTAATTTGGATATGGCTCAACATAAGCATTATGCCAAAGTTATATTTGTCCCAGGAAAACTACGGAAACCAACAGCGTCTGTCCGAGTGTGCGTCATTTCGTCCGTGCATGCGCATTTTGGTTTGCGAACGATAACTTTAGTAACGTTAAAATTGTATTAATTTTCTGCGCATGTTTTAACTCTTTACTCCCCATAAGCGTTCCTGGACGTTTTTGCACTATTTCCCCATAAGCGCCTGTGGACGCCTCGCAACATATCCCTAGAAGCGCATAAGAGCGCGTTACCAGACTTCCTCACAAGCGCTCTAGAGCGCCACACTAGGCCCAGACTGTACTAATGAGTTCGTCCCTATGCCCCCCCCCCCCGCTTTTGCTATGTTTCTAGTCGAGACCACCCGGTTATGTCAACTCGTTATTTGCCTATCTAATAACAATAAACGTGGCACCGTGTGCATCGCGCGCGACACATGCTGTGTTACTTGGGTACCATTCTAAGTATTTACGAACAACATGGCTGCAACATTTTCGAAACAGCAAGTGATCGACATGTTAATGGGAGATGATAGCGATTTTAGCGGAGATTGCGGTTCCTCGTCATCAGAAGATTCAGACGACGATTACTCTGCCCCTGCTGCCAGCGACAATGTGACCTCCATCGATGATAGCAGCTTGAATAATAACCCGATTGGCTGGTCAAATAATCTTCGAAAGGTATCACTTCAGCCATTTACCCAAAGGACAGGGCCAGTTATACCAGATGAATTCGATACTGATATAGCAACAGCTTTGGAATATTTCAATTTTATGTTCTCGCCATCGAAGTATGCCGAAATAGCCAGGCATACTAACAACTATGCCAAGTGGAAAATGGAAGAAAAGGGCGAGACTGATAAATACTGGTCTGATATTTCTGAACTAGAACGTCGTGCGTACATCGGTATGAACATCATGATGGGTGTGAATGACCTTCCCTCATACAAGCAGTACTGGTCACATGATGAGTTCATCGGAAACGCCGGCATCAGCAAAATTATGAATCGGCGCAGATTTGAAAAAATCACAGAATACTTCCACGTCAGTGACCGATAGAGCGAACATGCTAAAGGGACAGATTCGTACGATCCACTATATAAGGTTCGCGACATCATCGACTCATCGTTAACAACATTGAAATCGTGTTACTTGCCTTCGCAATATATATCTGTCGACGAAGGAATGATAAAATGGACGGGACGTCTCTCCTACAAGCAATACATGCCGGCAAAACCAATAAAACGAGGGATCAAAATATGGATGATGTGCGATGTCACCAATGCCTATCTGTTAAACTTTGAAAGCATTATTTCAAACCGTCTGGAAAAGGTCTCGGGTATGATGTGGTTACGTCATTGTCATCGGATTTGTGTGACAAAAATTACTGTTTGTTCTTTGATAACTATTTTACGAGTGTGCACCTCATGCAGGACTTACTAAACGATGGGTTTTACTCGTGTGGCACCGTTAGGCAGAACAGGAAAGGATTCCCGAAGGATTTACAGCGACTGAAGAAAATGAATCGATGTGACTATAACACTAGGCAGGATGGCGAATTTCTCACGGTAACGGTATGGCAGGACAAGAAACAAGTGTTCACCCTTAGCACGATGACTGACCCAACGACATATATCATGGCTAATCGGCGCCAGGGAAAAACAATTATTGAAGTGACTCAGCCGATGAGCATAGTCATGTACAAGTACATGAATGGTGTTGACAAACATGATCAGTTGAGGATGACGTATCTTCTCGGTCGCGAAGGGAAAAAAGCATGGAAATACATATTCTGGTTGGTCGCCAATTCATCAATAGTTAACAGTTTCATCTTGTTCAAAGAGACATAATTCTAAGAAGGTGTTCACGCATATGGATTTTAGGATTGAACTGGCTCATCAACTGATTGCAGGATATTCTTCTAGAAAACGCAAAGCACAAGAGCCACGTGCCCTCAATATATCACCAGAAAACTCAAACGGACACGTGTCCACACACATGGGACGCAAGAACCGATGTCGGGTTCATCTGAACTCAAAAGAAAGAAAAGAAACTGTATTTGGTTGCAAACTCTCCAATGTTCATCTATGTAAGGACGGTTGCCATTTCAAGTATCATTGTAGTTGAACGTTCCGAATAATTATGGTTATGAGATATATATAGTGCATGGACATCACAGAGAACCCAATGTGTATCGACTGTATATTGCTATACTCCGTTAACATTCAAACTATCCAATTATATTAATTGTTCACACAACACATTTCATGATATAATTTCAAATTTGGTGAATTGCACGATTTGACTCAGTTATAATTTCAAACCAAATTATAACATTCAAAAACAAATTTATTGCGAAATACTTTTAAAGATACGGGTGGCGTTCGCGGTGGGTATGGTGTTAAACATTCATATCCTTGAAAAACCACCATAAACAGAAGGAATAGTAAGATATGGACAGACCTTGTTCTTATACCAATCAGAAATATGGCATAAACAGTATGTTATTGTCAATTTGTTCCCCTTTGTTATGTAAACAAAAGCAAAAATATTACGTTTCATTGCTTTTGTTTAGATCTTGATATGACACACATAAAGCGCGTTGTTTGTTACTGTTTTCCTGATATGGAAATAATAAAGAGCGTTTATATCATTTGTGTATGAATAACCAATAGAATTTCGGTCTGTTATGTTATTTACGTACACCATTGTACGTCTTGACGACAATACACTATTTACGCGCTGATTATGTTTGGCATATGAGTTGAACTGTATATACATGATATATCAGTACACGGCATTGGTTATAATAATTAAAGACACGGGCGTATTTACATGTATGTTGGCGTTCATTCTGTTGATGCCGATTTGAACAAATATAAATATTTCTGCAACGGATGTCGCCCGTGACTTTAATAATGGTTGCATTAGTTGAAAATCGACTATAACCAAGATCGCTATTTGCGTCGTTTTAGAAACACCAGCGCAGTTATTATTATATTTTTCAAAAATATATATGTTCTTGAATGTGTTTGTTTTATCAAATCGCTCTAGTTATCCAATCACCGTGAAAATTACAACTTTAGAAAAATAACGGTACTTTTTCGTAACGGAATCAGTTTGCCCTACCCGCATCATAGCAATTCAACATGACCACCGGCATCATAGTATATTAGCATGCCAACTTGACCAGGGGAGGACACACGACAGCTCAGCTACGGTTATGTATTATTGTTTCAAACCGCTTAACATCAAATGGCTGGTGTTACATGCATGTTTCAGTCGGACGTTATGTTACAATTTGCTTGATCGAAGAGTTCACAAACTATTTTCTCAAACATGTTTGGTTTTTGAGTAAAAGGAAAGATCTATATCAATACAATGTGTACATTGTGCGGTCCTTTTTCTGATAATGTTGGTATATGTTTCTGGTGTTTCTGACGTATGTGATAAAATAGTGTGTATTCCGTACACCTATATACCTGTATATGGATTGTTTCAAATTTCTCTTATATTATATAATGCGGCTAAATTTTAAATGGTGATGCCATACAGTGTTTGCACGAAGATGAACTTCCAAGCACGACGTGTTATATAATAGGTGTTTTCGAAGTCGAAATCAAAGTTGAAATTGAGTAATTAGACAACGCGCCATAAAACCAATGACATACAATTATACCTATGATCTAGCCTGCATCACGATTACCATTGATTTGTGCTAATAAATCAGAAGCCGTGCGGTATATACACGTAAGCATTACGCACTCTGGAAGCGGAAAATACTTATGTATGTACAGCGAATTACCAACGAATAATAATTATAATTGAATTGTATGTGTATGTTCTATATTATTACTTCTGTTAAATGTTACATTTGCATGTTAGTTTATAGTAATAAACAATCGCAAACATCACTATTCTGAAAATATATTTTAAAACCTTACTTGAATTTCGTAGTGCGACATCGCGTTATTTTGGCTGAACGAAATAGAGGATATCTAGCGTTCTGAATTGATACCGGACAAATATATTTGATTATTTTCGCGACCGACTAGCTGCACTTTTCGCCAGCGGAAATACATTTTTTCTGGCAGTAACAACAGAAACTCATTATCGCCAGAAACAATGTACATTCGTTGACGACAAGTTGGTCGCGAAATTTAGTCCTTAAGCCATATCATGAGATATTTCTGGTATTAATTATTAGAAGAAAACAAAACACATTTGCTTTGAATTGTTTACAAAATACTTTTGGGAGTTGGTGACTTTTACCAACATAAGACGAGTCTAAATCCTGAACAAGGATCATTTGTATAAGACATATTTTATTGTCACAATGTGACATTCGTGTGCAAACACGTCGTGGTCACTTCATCCCATGTAATCTGAGTAAATGATGAGATTTTGTATGGAATATTAAAAGCAAAATTTCAGAGCTGACGAAACGCACAATACATATAGTTTGATATACTGATATTGAACTAATCCCAACAGAAATGTCGAAGATACTTGCTTGCCCAGGGCTCTTATACACAGGTGTCGATTTTTCTCATATTACGACACACGGTCATTATCCCCAGTTGGAGCTGTCACTCCAAAAGCCTACCTTCACTGCGTCAACACAGTAACAGGTTTACCACCATTTATGGAGCAACGGGATACTTTCTGACAAGCCAAAACTTATGCATGGGAAATAGCGTCTGGTACTTGATATATGCCCGGGAACACACCGTCGGTATTATGTTATAGCTGCAGGGAGATGAAGGGGTGGCTTATACAGCTTGTGTGGGAACTAAAGAGTTAAATATCTTATAAATATGTTCAGTGCGTAAATACAATTCAAGTTCGAAAATGGGTTCGGTCCGAATCATTTTTTACTAAGTTATGACCCTTTTTACTTAGAATTTTCCAAATTTGAGATTTCTCGATAAATTTAAATTGGGCTGTTTGGTCTGAAGGAAATGTGTATGTTAGCTGTTTAGTGCCAAATACAGGTCTATACTAAGGGTTTGTTTCGAATAAGTTTTACTGAGTTCTGGCCCATTTTAGAGTAAGGATTTTCCAAATTTGAGGTTTCTGGATAACTCCAGTTTTGGTTATTTGATCGGAACCAAATTTGATGTATGATTTTTCCAGTCATATTTGGTTACAAAGAAGACCCTTATTGCTTGTCCAGGATCATCTATAAATTCTGTCCTACTTTCTAGAAAGGCAATGCCCTAAATGAATCAAATTTAAAGGGGATATGTATATTATTTAAAGGGGCCTTGTGTCCTCAGTACGTATGTGGCTTATGTCATGCTGTATTAAATTGTAATGATGTTGAGAAAATACTATTGTATAAGTTACTGTAATATAATAGTAAATAAAATGCCATACAAAAACACTCATTGTCGAAGCAGTCAGTTGCTGTTTGCAATATTGAAATACAGTATATCGAGTTTGAATATACAAGCTCTGTTTAGTTGTTTTGAACAGAAAATTAGCTATGTGATTTTATTTATATATTACTTTTATAATAATTTAATAACATACAGGTAGCCCACAATCGTGCTACAATAAAGTAACCTAGTAAGTCATGAGTGTTTGTGAACCTGATTTTTTTCATGCAACTTTGTCTTGCGTGGGTTCGTGGAACTGGTTGTAATGAACATATTCTTTCTTAATCAATTAATGAATTTCTTTGCATATATATATAGCATGGACACCAGTCAGAATAATTTTATTGGTGCCAACAGCAATATCAGAAGGTGTATTAAACCATTCGCAATGAATGTGTTATATAATTATTGTTTATTGACCTCCAAGTATGAAGAGCTAACGAGTTATGTGGCTTATATTGACACGTATGAATACATGTACAGTAAAAAATGGGTGGCATACAAAGTCAAATATAACTCTTTTGAGTAGTACTCATTAGGGGCAATAACCTAACCTGTATATGCAATGCGTTGAAAACAGTTATCAGGGAGACGTGTCTCAATAATCACGGTTCATCACCTATCAGTTAAATTGAGAAAGTTAATATTCCCATAATACCCGCTTGTGGCTTCTATATATATATGGACACGTATTTATACATATACAATAAATAAGTTGGTGGCAAACAAAGCCAAATATTACTCTTTTGAGTCGCAATCATTGGGGATAATAACATAACGTGTACATATGCAATACGTTGCAGAAACATACATGCATGCTGGTTATCTTTGTCTCCTTAATAACGATTTATTACGTATAAGTTAATCTGAGAAAGTTAATATTCCCACAATACCCAGATAGTGGCTTCTATAGACACGTATGTATATCAATACAGTAACAAATGAGTGGCATACAAAACAAATATAACACTTTTGAGTTGTAATCTGTAAGGACAATAACCTAACATGCATATGCAATTCGTTGAAATCCGTCAATAGGGAGACACATATAACCAGCATGTACGTGTCTCCCTAATCATGGTTTATTACATATCAGTTAATTTGAGAAAGTTAATATTCCCACAGTGTCCACTATGTGGCTTCTATGGACACGTATTTATACCTATACAATAACAAATTGGGTGGCATACAAAGTCAAATATAAGTCTTTTGAGTTGTCATCATTAGGGACAATAACCTAACGTGTATATGCAATGCGTTGAAAACAGTTATTGGGGAGACATATATAACAGCGTGTACGTGTCTACCTAATCACAGTTTTTTACCTATCAGTTATCATTTATTATATTAACTCGCCACGTTATAGTACGGGGGGGGAGTCATATTGTACTCCCAAATGTCATATTGGACTCCCGAGTGTACAATGCCACGTTTTATTACACTCCTATGCGCGATTTCCATTGAAAACGCTGTTAATTAAAATTGGTAATGTCACTAGTGAATTATGTCATTTCCCGTGACGTCATTGACGTTACGTCGCTTACTGATCTAGACTGAATTTTCTATGGTTGATCTTTATCCACATCGGGACTTTTAAGCATTCATTCTGTGTGTTTTAATCATATTTGGCAAACCAAATTGATGCAGAAGTGTAATAAATAGAGTAATCAATTAGTTCCGAGAATTACGTTCAATAATTCACTCGAGGCGAGAGACGTTTGGGTAAGAAACTCGTGCGCTAACGCGCACTCGTTTCTTACCGACGTCTCTCACCTCTCGTGAATTATTTAACGTAATTCTCGGAACCAATTGATTACTCTCTATATATTGGGACTCTGTGACGTAACGAATTACCTATTGCGAAATAAACTGGTGAAATTGTGATGCGCGTGCAACAGATTTAGCAAACGTTTCACTTCCGCGTTGAGTATTTTTTATTGCCGTGTTTACTGTTCCAAATCAAATCATGCATACTGTGTGTTTCGACATCACGGTTTCTACAACTAAAATACGAGCGCACAATATCCATGTAACTTGTTAGTTTTTTTTATCATTCTACATTTATATTTATCTGATTTAAAAAATAAAACGATGAAAATACTAGGCACACACACATAGTAACACTGGTATATAAGCCTTTTATCAAAGTCGGAATGTCATTTTGAAAAGATAAGAGATGACCCATGACTATCTTTAAACGATTTAGACTTTGGAAAGTTGACGCATAATTTGGTCACCTATTATAAAAAATAACCAAAAACAACCATGTCATCGATAACCTTTCACCTATTAAATGGCGATCGCGATTTAAAAAACAAATCGTATTAGTAGCGAAAACAGGAATGCATGTGTACATAGCACGTGTCCTAATTATGCCAGCTAATGGGATTTTATATTCGAGAACAGTTGAAGCTGCTTTCACAGATATGTGGCGGACGCACAAGGCCAACGCTATCGGGTTTGTGGCTGACCACTGGCACTGCGCATAAACCGATAGCCGCAGACACTGCACGCATGCGTCAGCCGCAGGTCTGTGAAATCAGCTTTAACTTCAGACAGACAAAATTGCGACTACGACCTCCAAGTCATCTGGTCATGTGAACGGGTTCCAAACAATTATGTTTCGAGTGAAAAGGTCAGAGGTAGCAAATTACTCTAAATGACGCGGAACGTGAAATGTTGACGCATCATTTTGTCGCATATTGCAATTATAGAAGATATGAACACTTCAATTAAAACAAGTTGTAAATTTTCAATGATCTTCCCACAACAATCATGTGATCGATTTTGCCAAAAAAATGTATTGGTAATCGCATTAGCTCAAATATGACTGTACGATTACACACCACATGTCCCAATTAGGCCAGATAAAGGGATTTTATAATCGACAACGGTTAAACCACAAGACAGACCACCACACTGTTGGTCCAACCAAATTGCGACCACGCCCTTTAGGCCATGTGTACGTGTGAACGGGTCCCAAACCATATTCTTGCATATGGCGAAGTCCACCCGTTATGTGTGTACACCTCCGTTGGTAAGAAATACTGCTGACCTTGTGATTTTGATTGCGAATTATAAATGTTATACCTAAACAGAATACAAGCAAAGCATATTATGCAATCTGATTGTTAACATTTATGAGGCCTGATAACCCTGACTAGATCACATGACGTATAACTGTTATATTTATATATTTACATACACCTGATATCTCTTCCGATTTCCCCATAGCGTTACAGTAGACACGCCCCCTTATTCAATGCGTTCATAAATCTATGAACGTAACGTGACGTCACGTTCAATGTCGTTCATATGTTTATGAACACATTGTTCCCGGAAATCACCGGGGATTGTCGGACATTACCGACTGCTTGAGTATCTAGTCAGCCAATACGCCAATGATTTGATAGCAAACAATATGTAATCGAGGTTCACGATTGGATGGCTTGTGGCATCTGATCGCGAGCACGGGTGGCACAAGATGTTCGGTTGACTATCAGAATGTTGGTTATCATGTAATCCCATAATATGTCAAATATAGCGAATTATCGAAATATGAAATACAACGAAAAAGTGAAATATGAAAATACAGCGAAATAGCACGAAAAATCGAAATAGGAAAATACAGCGAAATAGGGCGAAATATAGAGCAAAATATAGAAATAGGAAATTATTTTTATAAACGAAATAACGGACATATTTGAAAAGAGTGTTTTTGACGAAATAACGGACATATTTGGAGAAGTGTTTTAAAGAGCGTAAGTATATAAATATAAATAATAAACGGCGGACTCAACGTGGTCATGGGTTTTGACTGCGATAAAAAATCAGCAAACTCCGCATGAACCCCTTTGGGGTTTATGCAGTTTGCTGAATTTTTCTCGCGGTCAAAATCCCATGACCACATTGAAACCGCCGTTCATTTCTTATATAAAACAAAGTGCACCATTCCAAATTTCATGCATAGAAACAAGTTTTATTCCACACCGAGATGCCAGGCCAGATGGCACTGAGTAAAATTTTATTCCATAAAATTATATGGATAGCATACACACACTGTTTACATTTAAAACAATTACATGTTTCTGCAATACGCTCAAATTCTTTCATCCTATCTGCGTTTCTACGTAACTCTGGGTGAGAATTTCACACTATATGTGCCATGAATCTGAATGAGCTAAGATCGCATGTAGTAGCATCATGATTTATAATGGAATATGCAATGGTGTGAATGTAATCAATTTCAATTGGGGGAGGGTCCGGGAGGGTGCGCGAGATTTTTTTTTTTTTTTTTATTTACAGCTGGGAGTTACCGTTCAAATCTCGAGATTAACGGGGTCTTTATTGGTGTTATATGGTGCTGACAAGTTCATTTAATGACAAAATTACGATTAGCCAATTAAGCTGGATAAACAACACATGTGGCGGCACACGTCGGTTTCATTTGCGGCCCAACCAAATATACCACATGTAATTTCATTAGGTTGTCACTTGAGGGACCTAGCAGCAATAATACGCATCGTAGCATTGATCTTGGTTATGAGCACTTTTGAGGAGCTTTCTTAATCTTCAAGTATTTTTCGCAAATTGCCCAGACCATCTGGTGTGTTAAACTCTTCCCTAAACCGAAATGAGGCCAGTCCGTCCCATTTAAATCGCGCGCGGTGGCTTCGCACGCAACGGAAACGTATCATGCTGTGAACCTTGTATGAATTTACCAGTATTACTAAACTGAATTCCAAGATAATTTTATTCATTAACAGCTTCTGACACTTGGGAGTAATGGAAGCCAAATCTGACTGGTTACACAAATCAGTACAAGCATATATATAATCTTACTACCGGCTCTGGTGTACTTCCGTACACAAAACTACACAATAATTGTTTAAATACAAGCACCATCGGTCTCTATTGGCACAATTCAAGTACAATTGCATTTTAGATTGGAATTTACGAAACTATACATATAAAGCTGGACATCAATATTGGAACACACACAGGATAAATTTCTATCAGGCTAATTGATAACCTTATATCGAGTTACAACAAACGAGGCCGCATCGACAAGTTCGTGGCATCTGGGCACTGGCTGATTTATTACCTCTTGCGTGATGAGGTGAAATCAAAGAGATACCGATACCGGATATGGCATTAATTTGTCCATACATTAGGAAGAAAATTCCAGGGATATACATGTACGATGGGTTCTTCTCAGAAGATAGCAGTCATTCTACTTACATATTTGGGACTGGCCACGACTGCTACAGTTACCATTCTGTAGTCGATCCCAGTCTATCTGCTATATTTTCAAGGCAATTACTTTACTTAATGCGTGTTAAAAGTCGATAATCGTTCTTGGCTGCGTGGTATTCTCGTGGTGATTCCTTTGTGCGATTGGCAGCATCATTTTATTTAACGGAAATTTTATAGAAATTCAACCCGTCGATTGTAAAAATTGGCCCAGAGAAAGTAAAGATACCAATATACCGCGATTACTCATAAAAATAACTTATATATGAGAGTCGGAAATGGTGCCGATACACATGCATTATTTCAAGAATGGTGCTAACTTAATACTAAATAACTCGAATATTTTGACAGGAACATATGACTATATATATTTATTGAATCTTATAGATTTACATCTTCCTTTTGTTAGATCGAAAATATCTTGACGGGACCTTTGATAAATCTTCAATTTAGTTTCAATTTATAATTTGTCTGGTATCAATGTCCGTTTATTTTTAAACAAACCTTCGAACGTTGTGTCGGATCAGAACCTTTCAATAGATTTTACTCCAATATATTTACACGAACATTTGAATATTTAATATGTGTTAAAAGAATAATATATTCTGACCTGATGAAATTCGTTACATGGAAACTATTTCGATGGATGGATGGCTTCGTTTTGCTAATTATTTCATACATGTATAATCAATAAACGTAACCAGCGCAGAGGGCTTCAGCTCAAAATGTCCCTATTTTAAATTTGATTTTACTGCAATATTTTGTTTACAGAAATATGTGATTATGTTTTATATATATTAAACAAATAAAATATTAAAACTGATAGTCGGCGTTACAAGCATGGCAATTATGTCCACGGAAACTTATATATTGTCAGTTTTGTTAATCTACATGATGTGGGTGGGGTTAGGGTATTTACTGGTATAACCTGCGTGTGTGTATATTCGACCTCATGACAAGTGCCCTCCCATAAGTTCTACGATAATATTTATTTTTATATACTTTATTGAAATTAATTAACGTATGGGTCAATTCAAGTTTCAACTTTTAAAACACGATGGTCAGTGATAAGTTGGTCAGCTGATTATGAAACATTTTGAAAACACATTGCTTCTTCATAGCATTATGATATTACCCCATGCAGACACCATCGAAGACAAAGAGGTCAGCTAAATCATGTACAATTAGACAAATATTGTAGATACCGTTCGTATTGGGGCTTAGTTTGGTATTTTGCAAAATTTAGTTTTTTAAATTTAAATTTTTGAAAATGATTTTTCACCAATGCAACTGAAATAGTCCTGGTAAATTCAAAAAAGAAACTAAAATTAAAATTTATTGTTTTGAAAGTTATGTCCATCAATACAACTATATAACGGTAATTTTAAAAAGGGAAGTGGGAAGACGACCAATCCTGGCCATACTGCCCATGTACAAAGCAAGTTCTCCACTTGTTCTCACTGCATGTTGTAATGTAAATGTTTTGTACGAATAAAGTATCTAATCTGTTCTAAACAAAAATTATTGGGCAATCTTTGAGGGGCAGATGTCCGAGATGCAATCGTCCTTATCCCGCGATTAGAAACTGTACTGTGTCACCGATGTCCCATATCCGTAAACTCCGTGTGAAATTGTCTCTCCGGTGTCTAATGCATCACGCGTGTATGTGCGTATGACGTGGAGTCTATGTTGTGTACAAATCATGTAATGCCTCTAGACCTGTTCAGTTATCACTGTAACTGCATGTTCCGCAGACACCCGGAAATTAATAACGGATGGACAAAAATTAGACAATGGGCTAATCAAGCCACTGTTTAGAGATTATCAAAAGGGTGCCATTTTAAAAAGCGGCGATGGGTGAAGTCAGTGCACAGGAAACCGCCGATTGTTTTTATATGAGATATGGACATTTGCATTAAATTAATTCGATGTCAGGTTCGTTGGTACCAAGAATGGGAATGTCCCCCGCCTGTGCATTGGGTATGTGGCATTAAAACCACCCGCGCGTACAATGAAATATATAATTATTCATGAAATTCTGATTTTTCTCCGATTATTTTGACAGAAACATGCGAATATTTTGTCAAGTTGAAAAGCGTTTCTGTGGATATCAGAGTCCGTTTTCAGATCGAAAATATTTCCACATGAACATTGTTTAGTTAACCTGGGCGTTGGTGTGGGACATGCGGAATACCAACAATTATTGTTTATGTTTTAGTTCATTATTTTATTTATCTCCTTTTATTTACAAGACTGTTTTTGTTTTACTGTACCACTCGCAAATATTATCAGGAAGTTCTTTATAAACACTCGGATGAAACTGTCTGTTTGCAATATATCAATCCTCGACGACACGAATATTATCTATCATGTCAATTTACGAATAATTCCATAATATCAAATGACATAATTATTTAAGTGATGTGATCGAATTGATTGTACGCACCAAATGAATCAGACTCATTTTACTTGCATTATTTATCTATTGAATGTTATGAGACACATTTACACCAGCTGGTCAGTGCGCGCGTAATCGGCGTTTATAAAAGAAAATTACTAGATATTTGTACATTACGGAATTGTTTAAATGAATATGTGTGAAATCTATATTACTGAAATATATCGCCAAACATGGGTGCATTGGAACTGTTATGTAGGGTGGGATGTCATATTGACAACCTCACATTATATGTTATATTGTGTGTGCTATAAAATATGCATATGTGCATATATATGAAATTACTTTGATACTGACAATTCTTGAAAATTTTATTAATTGTTGAAAATGAGCATTTTAAATTAAATTTGGAAAAACTAAATTTTATTTATAAATTTTGATCCCAGTTTTCAAAACAAATTAATTTAAATTTGAAACTTTAGTTACGTTTTGGACATTAAATTCGATATTTTAAAGTGATCTGAAACACTCCGGTAGGGTGATGAAATAGAAATGGAGAATATCTTGCTGAAAGTAGTTATTTTTACAAATATTATATCCAAATTGACAGAACACACCGTAATTCTTATATATATGCATTAAATACAGTGACCCCCCCGATGGCGAAATCATTTGTGTTAATTTACCGCCGATAGTTGCGTCCCGAATCGGGAAGTAAATATTTACAATTGAGCGTAGTTCAGACGATGTTTTCTATGAAGTGGTACGGTCGATTTGTTTGAGATTTTCGGCAATGTTAGTAGAATTCTACATCCCCTCATGGCATAGCGCATGCATACCAACTAATCAGTTTCACGCGTCCGAACAAGTGCATAATATGTCTTTAACTTATGAATTTTTGTAATGTTATATCCAAATTTTCAGCCATTTGTTAGAACACGATATCGCCGCACAAACTACCGAAACCATTTGCGTACATGTAATTTGAACAAACACAAGAAAATAGTAATGCCAACTAAAATAAAATGCGACAACAAAACATGACATGGATATAAAGGCCATAGACACAGATAAACAAATATGATATATAAATATATAATTCAATATATGAAATTATTTTTTATTATAAAAGATTTTATCTGACAATTCTGTATTCATTGACGTGCGATTTTTCCGTGTTTTTTCCGTGTTTTTTCCGTGTTAAAATGTTGGCCACGCGTGGTTTTGAAAACACCACGGGCCTTGTATACTGTAGTTGACACATCTTGACTTATAGAATATATCGTGGCGCATCCATTCTAACAATACCCCTCTCCCAATCATGTTGACGTGCTATAGTGAACAGTCATTGAAGTTTTAACTAATCTAGCCGAAATGTAGGCTAAGCGTTTTTTGGAATGCGTAACCGTCTATGACGTGTCATCGGTCGACCCCATTCATGACTGATTTGATGGATACGCTCACAGTATGTAGCCCACCACGCATGTGTACCGTCATGTATCAATCACCATAACGAATGCAAATTTAGCCCTCCCCCGTACTTGTAATTTAACATAACCCAGCTGTTCGAAGCCAAAGTTAAACTATCTCTTAATTGCTAATTATTAGTGCCTCTTTAAAATCATTATAGGTAAACAAAACCAATCCCGTGACATTCCCTGCGTCATGTCACTTTTGTGCACCAATTTCTCCACATATCTCCATGAAATAATAATAAACGCTTTTTAATGATTGTATACCAATGAAATCATCTGAGGTCAAAGACGCCTATCACGTGAAATCACCTGGTCGGGTGATTCATCTGTACCAATTTTTCTTCATATAATTTGAGCCTATATATAGCGAATGCCTTTATTGCTCGCATTTGCCCATTAAAGTCGTCTGAGATCAACGGCATCCGGATAGAGTTAATTTTTTTCTTTTAATTGCTAATTATTAGTGCATCTTTAAATCATGTGAGGTCAACACACCCAATCCCTTGACATGCCCTGCGTCATTCCAGTTGTGTCACCAATTTTCCCCACTCATCTTCAGGAATTAAAATAAACGCCCTTTATTGATTATATGACCATGTAAGTCATCTGATGTCAAAGACGCCTATCGCGTGACAACCACCTGGTCGGGTGATTCATCTGTACCAGTTTCCCTACATATACTTTGAGCCTATAACTAACGCTCTTTATTGCTCACATTTGTCCATTAAAATCGTCTGAGATCAACGGCATCCGGATAAAGTTACATTTATCTTTTAATTTCTTATTATTAGTGCATCTTTAAATAATTTGAGGTCAACAAACCCATTCTCTTGACATGCCCTGCGTCATTCGACTTTTGTCACCAATTTTCTCACATATCTTCTGGAATGATGATAAACGCTCTTTATTGATTATATACCCATGTAAGTCATCTTGGGTCGAAGATGCCTATCGCGTGACATTCATCAAGTTGGGTGGTTCATTTGTACCAATTTTCCTACAAATACTTTAAACTTATAAAGAACGCTCTTTATTGCTCAAATTTGACACTTAAAGACGTCTGATGTCAACGGCATCTATACCACACCATATGGGTCATCCCCGTGTTTAAACTTACACCGACCAGATTGCAACCATTTTTGGTCTATAATCAATTAGTTAGTTAAATGCGTTGTTATTGCCCCTTTAGGACATCTGATGTCAATGGGACCTATCTAATAATATTTTCCGGGCCAAATTACCCATATATCCAACCTCATTAGTAACTGACCAATGTGGATGTCTACTTAATGCATGGTTTATTCAGATGTAATTCTATATCTCCTGTGTCATAGAAAATATCACCGCAAAATACGTAAATCGAAATATATCTCAGGATTTTGAATTTTAAAAGTTGATATTGAGTAAGCGGTTTTAATTAGAAGATATAACCCATAATCAGTCTTCGTCATGCAAACATATTCCCAAATTAACAGTATTTATCACAATAAAACCAGGTCCCCCTAATGTCGGTCTGTAACACTGTCAGATATACACTACCGATAATTTAATTGCATATATCTATTAAAATATTCATTCCGCGCAAAACTATCGACAGTTGGTGAATAATAGTGTCACAGAGATCACACATGACAGGAAAAATATATAAATTTGCATGTTAAATTCACTTAAAAAACACGCTAAACATTAGGGGGACACACAAAAAGTCGCCCTAATGTAAAAGTCGCCCTAATGTGGGTTATTTACACACAAATGTCTCCCTAATGTGGCTTCCGCGACATACACACACACACATATATATATATATATATATATATATATATATATATATACATATACATACATACATACATACACACACACATACACACACACATACACACACACATACACACACACATACACATACATATACATACACACATACACATACAATACACATACACATATATACACATATATAAATGTGGACAGGGCAAGAACACAAAAGCAAACATGCACGCATACGATCATATAATAATGTATAAGGACGTACATACGAGTATTCACACTCGGATGCAAACTTTCATTTAATCACAAGTTTTCCTAGCTTGTGTTTAATTTCAGTTGGTATTGACACGAATATGCCTGAGTCTATCTGGAGACGATATCAATGATCCAACTTTGGAGCGAGGTACTTACCCGATGTGACAAACGAAGGTCCCCCAAGGTGTGGGGCCACTTTATTTGCACATCAGCTAATGTATCACTAAGAAGTTGAACAGGTAATGCAAAAATTGTGGTTGTAGAGTGTCTCGCAAATTGATTGTCAACAAATATAAAATTATATGCTTGAAGGTTGTTATTTACAGAATGTGCCAAGCAAATTAGCGTTACAACTATATGGATAATAAAGGGGCACATGTAAAGGGAGTCCAGTTAAGGATTGACAAGCAGATTGCTATCTACGACGAGATTGATCTCCTTTGTATACTGGGACCACATTCCGTATGTATTCCTCACCACGAAGAGCGAAAATTCGTTCAGGTTGAGTATTTGTCTCCTGATATCGTCAGACAGGATAGAAAGAAATACCATCACTTGGTCCTTCTGTGTGAGAGCATCAATGAATAAAAAACATGGTATGCCGAAAATGTCAATTAATGAAAACCACATTTGGATTCTAGACTCTGAAGTCGAAGAGCAATCCAGTAAGGCATGCTCCACCATATCAACATAAACTTTGCCACACAGTTTGCAATGTCCGCATTCTGGGGAGGTACGTGTATGCAGGGCCAGAAGCTTCGCAGCAAGCAAGAATTTATATTTTTCCTGTGAATGTGATCTACAAGATCTCCAAAGAATAGATTTTGACATTATATTATGATTTTGTGCGAACGTTGTTAGTGATTCAGAGCTTCTCATGCGCTCTTCACATTCACGATTTTGTATATCGTTAATATGTTGTGTGGTGATTGTTTTCCATTCACCTTTGGATGGGAAATTACCATGTGTGGCGTAGTTGTGAAGATATGAATATAAATTATACCGTTTTAGTATGGATATAACATCGTTGATAAAAGACGATTCATCAGTTGACGTTTGCGAAAGGTGGTCGGCCAATCGCGAGGAGAAGATTTCTTGCGACGATTTTCCTTGCGTCATTCTACAGAGGTTCCCCAAAAAACATAGTTTTCGTTTATCAACAATCGACGACAAGGAACCTGTTCCAAGGAGAGATTGGACTACATCAGTTCGGGATCTTGTGGGCAATCCTTGGATGCGTTTGAGGCAGAACCTATGTGCTCGTTCCAGAGATGTCAAATTTGTCTCACTGAGCCCACACATAAGTTCTGTCCCATAAAGACTTTTGGGTAAAACAACCGAAGAATATATTGTAAGGCAGCTGAGTGGGGTAATCCCACCAGCATACATACCGGCGTTACTTAACATGAGATAGACTGATCTAATTTTCTCACATATGTGACTGGAGAGCTTGCTAGCATGTGACTCGCGATGTAAAGGTATGCCAAGGTGTGTAATTTTGTCAGATTCGGATATCGGTTTGTCGTTGAGGATCCACGTATTTATCGTGCGATTTCTAGCATTAGAATTTGTTTCATTGAACACGACCACCTTACATTTGTCCTGGTTATAACAAAATCGCCATTTCCGGCTATACTCTCCACATACGTTGCACAACTGTTGTACACCGGTTGCTGTCAGAGACAAAAGCGTCATGTCGTCAGCTTGTGTTGGTGCTACACAGTTTATGGAATTCAATCGCAAGCCATGAGGATTTGAAAATAGGTCAGCCAAAAGGTCATCAATGAACAGCATGTATAAAAGAGGGGCTAATATGCTTCCTTGTCTTGTTCCTTGGTTTATGGGGATTAGTTTGGAAGTTAAATTATTAAAGCGGACAGCGCATTGTAGACCACAAAGGAGAGTTTTGATAATGTGCCATATTTTACCGCAGAAACCTCTCTGGAGTAATTTGAACAACAATCCGTTTATCCACACTGTATCAAACGCTTTACGTGCGTCGAGAAAGCAAGCATAAAGGGGGCTGTGTAGCTCTTTGGTATATGATATGCATTCACTGATTATGTAGGAAGAGTGCATGCTGCTTACCCCTTTCTGAAATCCATGCTGTAGGGAGTTAACTTGGATAAGATGTGGGGCATGAGATTCCAGACGATGAAATATGATTTTTTCGAGAATCTTATAGAGGATAGGAAGCAAGGTTATTGCTCTGTAGTTATCAAATTTCGTCTTTGGTTTGCTGCCCCCTTTGTACAGTGGCACCATGACTCCGATTTTCGCCTGTGATGGTATGTGATTGAATTCCAACATTTTGGTGAACATGTGGGCGATAGTATGTAATATATACTCACCGCCATATAAAATGTGCTCATATGATATGGAGTCATGACCTGGGGCTTTCCCTTTGCTTACTGATCATCGTCGCGCGCGTAACAGGATCCAAAAAGAAACCACGGACGTTACGTGGAGGCCATCGATAACAAATATCACATTCGTAGGTGGGTGTACATATAGGAATAAAATAACGAGCAACACATGTGGGTCATATATAAGTAACTGACGAGGCGGAATAGCACCATTCCTGCAATGGTACATAAATTTGGTAAACACACCAAGTCAGCAACAGACCAAACCAGAAACAGTACACAGGGACCTCACTGCAAGTAAATGTTACAATATAATAATGACAACAATTATCACAGGAAATTGAAATATGCAGGTTGTAAAATTATGTCAATATACTAAAATTATCAAATACCTATTCGATATGGAACCACACAGTACAGTTGCTTCTCCTTAGAAGTAAATATAAAGCGAACAGTTAACATAGAGTCACTGCCCTTAGATCGATAGAGTTGTTTATTTCACATTTGATTTTATAATTTGTTTTAACAAATTGATGTGATTATCAGTATATATCAGAGGATTGTGTCTCTCTCGTCGTCAAACAAGAAATGGATAATCAATGGACGCGTGATTAATCACGACGAGATTGGCAAATGATTCATTGTATTTTATAATTAAAAGTCGGTTTCAAGTTGATGATACTGAATTATTCCAGGTCCAATGAAATATACACGGGGTACATATTGTGAGGGAAATGGATATAGACTTCGATCCCTTCATGGGGCGTACATCAGTACGCTTATCTAACACAATGCACACTCATCGCAATACCGCGATCCAAAAGCAACACATTCGCTGGTCATAAAAACAGACATTGATCATCGAATGAACAAAATAAAGCATAATGAGTCATTTACATCTAGTTACGATGACGAAGCTATGTCTGCCGTGATCTCTGTCTACACTTTGTCTGGAGCTGGACTCAACAAGGAACTCAGTAAAATTAACACTCTCACTCCATATCTCCATCGTTACCATAAGCTGTCATTATTGTGTCCAGATCGCCCGAGGTACATGTACGTAACCTAACACCTGCTACACATTTCGGCTTGACAAAAAGCTTGGTGTTAGCAATCCGAGCGTTTTTAATGCAATCTAACTTTAATGCACGAGTGTACGGAAGCACAGTAGCGCCACAAATAAAATAATAATTACGGCGTTTAAACGCCCTATTACGGCGTTTAAACGCCCTAATACGGCGTTTAAACGCCCTAATTACGGCGTTTAAACGCCCTAATTACGGCGTTTAAACGCCCTAATTACGGCGTTAAACGCCCTAATACGGCGTTTAAACGCCCTAATTACGGCGTTTAAACGCCCTAATGCGACATATATGGAATGACTAGTGAACCTTCGGACTACTGAACCCTACCCGATCAATGTCTGAACAGAATGAGGTCCCCTAGCAAAGGGTGAATTTGGTGATGCTAGCCGCTATGCGGGGTAATATCTCTAAATTCACCCTCTGGGGACCTCATTCTGCAAATGTCAGGCACCTTATTTCCGGGCTTGACACCACCACTGGTATATGCGTTGGTTTGGGTGCAATGTGTCTAACCGTGAAACATGTGGTCCCCTGCTATAAGCATATACCCTTCGCTATGTGCATATTCGAGTGAGTAAGTCCTGGTACTTCTTAGTTGTGTCTTCCATAATATCAACTTTACTGGACATTTTATCTGGCACCTTGACTGTTTTTAATCGACTCACCTTCCTAATGACGGACATTGCTCGCTATTGTTGAATCGTATATAAGCGGTCTCTGACATATTGGGCGAGTTCACCTCTCTATGTGCGATGGATATGTCGCTATCTTTCACATCAATATGCAGTGCCTCTTTTGCCAACCAAAATACTTTATCGTGCATTTTCGTGGTGTTTCGCCCCTCGTCCCCTTCATTTTCATGGTGTTTCGCCCCTCCCCTTCATTTTCGTGGTGTTTCGCCCCTCCCCTTCATTTTCGTTGTGTTTCGCCCCTCGTCCCCTTCATTTTCATGGTGTTTCGCCCCTCTTCCCCTTCAAACCAATAATTATGAGGCTCTCTTTACGCGAGTACTGTTCGTTTTCATTTATGACATTTCCGTTTTCATCTATCTTGGCTTTCAGATCAGTCACCATTGTTCTGACATAAGTCCAGCTCTTTTGTTTTGCGTGTACATTCCTCCAGCTTTTGTTTAGTTCTAATTTCTCTAAAAATAAAGTTCCTTCTCTACTTTCCTTTTCGTCAACCTCTCCCTGTCTCTTCCCTACAACAAAGACAAGTGTCTGCTCCAACTGATATAATAGAACGGTTGATGGGCAGAGCTCCTCGAATGTCTTCTTGTGATCGTCGATATTGGCTCGGTCAAGATGCTGGCTAGCAATATTGGGAAAAGATGCCGAAACATTTTGCGTTTGCTGAAATTGACTAGGGTGCTTCTTCGCAAATGGAAGAGATGGCTCAGTAAATTGATGGTTAGCAAGATGGGCATATTGCCGGTATATATGCGGAAACAAATGTTCGTCTTTGAAATATACCGTTAAACTATGTATATGTGTGTATCCGTTTAACGATTATGCGGGAACAACATTCTAATTCAATTGTAAGATAACTTAACTGATCTACACTGTATACACCGTTTAGATTGTTTATATAAAACATGTGAGTAATGATGTGAATCGCCTGGTCGTCCTTCTGCTTCCCAACACTCGTGTAGTTTCTGATTGTCTGTTTTGAGTTTATCAAGCTCAGAGTTCCAATAATGTCGTTAGTGAGGGCGATAGTTTATCAGAGGAACTGAGTAATGAGTAGCTCAAATAATGGTAGCCGCGAAACGGTCGTAAAACAAGCAAAGGTCCTGTTTTGTGTATAGAATGCTTTCGCGTAACGTCGCTCACCCATGGTATAACCAAGGACTCTATCGGTTCTAAATTTGCACGTTCCCACGCAAACGTTTTCTAGTGGTATGTTGTTGATTATTTTAGCTCGGGATGGACAACGAACATACAAGAGTGAGATCATTCGAAGTGTTGAGTGCATCGTCAGTCAGAATCTCAGAATAATATACATATGAGTGTGAGTCTTTGATACAAGAAAATGGTCTATCAATGCATGTTCGTTCATTGTATAATATGACAGGAAGGAAGATATACCATCCTCCCACCCAAAGCTAGCCAGGTCTCAAGTTATAATTTCAGAGGCCCGAGAATAGTATATTATTACCGATGCAACACTGATCACAACAAAACGTCCTTTCTGCCCTCGGAGATAAATGATTGGGAAAAATCCCAACTGAAATGACCGACGTTGTCCCTTTCTCTGATTTCAAATTCTTCTTATGACTCATACCAACCCCTAAACCCCGTGCGCCACACTTCTATTTGGGTCCCAGACGTTATAATATGATACAATCCCGAATTTGAAACTGGTGCAGTGAATTTCGCGCAGATATATGTACCAAAACTACATAGGCGGGGGTCCTGCTTGCAGTTGTAAGAAGCCCTTTGGAAGCATATATGGCAGATTTTGGTGAGAAAAAAAATACGACGCATTTGTAACCAGTTACTAGGTTACAAATACGTCGTGGTTATTTTACAAGTCGAATCAACGTTTGCTCGTGTGTTAGCTCCAACTAAAATGCGCCCTTATTTTTTTTGGCATTTGGAGTCACATTAGGAAGTCGTTTCAAAAATCCGACAATTTTTTGTCACATAGAAAATATTTCACTCATCCTTGTTTAAAAGGGGTTAAAAAGTTACATTTCGAAGTCGTTTTAAAAATGTGACGTCTTCATTGTTACATAGTTACAAATGCTTATCAGAGAATAACTCCAATTGTAAAACGACCCTGCCTAACTATGCTTAAAAGCCATGTCCTGATTGCCCAGTGGCCCGAGTTACCATGGCTATCTCGTTCCAGTTTTGTGGTACAATTCTACTTTTTCCAATTGTACCACGAAAACAATCGGTTTATTCAGATCGCCGCACGCGACTTTTCCCGTCTTTTCTAACTCCGCGCAAACGGGGCATCAACGGAGTACACCCGCACCCGTAACACTTTGAATTTTCCTACGTCTTGACAATCTTGCGAATTTTCTAGCGATTTGTCGCTTGAAACCAGTTTGGTTTCCAATGAATATGGTCCAAATGATGTTATGGTATATTGATATATGTTACGACCAAAGAAAGTTACTTAATAAGTATATTAAATGACAAAATAAATCCATGGGGCCGGGCTGTGCATTCGTCGATTCGAATCTCGATCATATTCGATATTTCGGAATCAAGTTGAAAATGAAAGCGTTTGTTCACCAGTATACAGAAGGGGAATAAGATTAGTTTAGTAAACTAGATCATTTAGATCGCTTTGTGTAAGGAAAATGGTCCATAGTCGATGATCATATTCATGTTGTCCCAACAACGTTCAAAACAGAAATGACCGAAATCGTATTTCCTGTACAATTTAAATGAAACGCACGGGCGCCGCTGAAAACACATGGTTTTTTAGCCAATCACAACGATTATTGTTAGAAGAGGTGCCTCGAAAAGTCAACGGGGGAATTTCATAACAAGACAAGACATTACCAGAGTACTCCATGCAAAGAAATCTAGTACGCCCAATACGAATTACACCACGAAATGTTTTCTCACCTGAGACCGAAAAAGCGCAGTATTTCGTTGACTATTCAGTCGAATTGTGACCATAAACTTTCAGTCGTATTACAAAAGAAATAAATACACGGTGTATCGGTGTGTATGGTCAAGTTGTACCACAAAAAACTGATTGTAGGACTCCGCTGCGCGTCGTCCTACAATCAGTTTTTTGTGGTACAACTTGACCATACACACCTCTACACCGTGTATTTATTTCTTAATTAGAAAAATGAAAATAGTTCACCTATCCTTGCTTTAAAAAAGTTACAAAGATACATTTGGAATTCGTTTACAAAATTGGACATGTTTTCTGTTACATCGTTGCAAATGCTTATCAGAGAATAACTCCAATTAGAAAAATGAAAATATTTCACCTATTTAAAAAGCGTTACAAAGTTACATTTGGAAGTCGTTTAAAATATGCGGCGTGTTTTTGTTACATAGTTACAAATGCTTATCAGATAATAACTCCAATTAGAAAAATGAAAATATTTCACCTATCCTTGTTTAAAAAGCGTTTCAAAGTTATATTGGAAGTCGTTTAAAAAATGCGACGTGTTTTTGTTACATAGTTACAAATGCTTATCAGATAATAACTCCAATTAGAAAAATGAAAATATTTCACCTTTCCTTGCTAAAACAGGGTTACAAAGTTACACATGGAAGTCGTTTAAAAAATTTGACGTGTTTTTTGATACAGTTACAACTGCTTATCAGAGAATTACTCCAATTAGAAAAATGAAAATATTTCACCTATGCTTGTTTAAAAAGGGTTGCAAAGTTACATTTGGAAGTAGTTTCAAAAATACGATGTGTTTTTTGTCACAAAGTTACAAATGCTTATCAGAGAATAACTCCAACTGGAAAAATTAAAATATTTCACCTATCCTTGTCCAAAAGAGGTTGTAAAGTTACATTTCGAAGTCGTTTAAAAAATGCGACGGGTTTTTTTGATACATAGTTACATTTTACAAAATGCGACGGGTTTTTGTCACAAAGTTACCAATGATTATCAGAGAATAACTGTGGAGCTCCGTGGTCCAGTGGTTAGCGTGTCGGACTTGTATTCGCTGTAAACACATCGATATGGGTTCGCAGCGCGTCCTGGTCATTGAGTCTCCACATAGCAGTGGCTTGGCCGCTTTGAGCGACGTGCAATTGTCGGATTGTTCGCTATTTCAAACCCCGCGCCCAGTTGTGACCTTGAGCAAGGTCGCTCGTACTGTGTCCGCTTCGCATCACTCATGCGTTAACAGATTACCAGTCAGCTTGTCATACTGATGAGTATCGGAGCATGTTCTGATCAAACTAGCTGCAGCCGGTTCGTTGGTTGGCTTGTACACATGACTGGGGTAATATTGTACCAAGCGAATTAGAGCAAGTAACTGGTTAATCGCTATATTAAACTGGTCATTATTATTATTATAATAACTCCAACTAGAAAAATGAAAATATTTCACCTATCCTTGTTGAAAAAGGGTTACAAAGTTACATTTGGAAGTCGTTTCCAAAATGCGACATGTTTTTTTCACAAAGATACAAATGCTTATCAGAGAATTACTCCAACTATAAAATTAAAAATATTTCCGCTGTGCTTGTTAAAAAACGGTCACAAAGTTACATTTGCAAGTCGTTTCAAAAATGCGACGTGTTTTTTGTCACAAAGTTACCAATGCTTATCAGACCATAACTCCAAGAAGTTAAGGTTCTATAAGAAAACACAAAGACTGTCGCTGAACACCTACTTCGAGTTGAAGGAAGTCACGGAAATCCTTCAGAAGGTGATACACAGTCTACTCTCGTCCAACCGCAGATCCATTCGCTGACGAGCACGCTGAACTGTCTGATTCACGGGCAATAATTGCATACAAGAAAAAGCCTAGTCTTCGGGATAAGTCGGTTAATATCGGTTGATTAGCGACCATGTACTCCTAAAACAATTTAATCTGTTCAACGCGGGACCACTGCCTGCATAACAAAAAAAAGCCACTCGGCTCATTCATTTCAAGCACATTAATTTGTATCTCAACAAACAATATTGGACATTAATCCAATACACATCGGAACATTCCGACATCAAAACAAAATCCAAATCCGGATGCGAAACTCCAGACACAAACTTAGGTTAAATGATTGTCCCTGTGCCTATGCGTTCTTTCTCATAAAAATCATAATTTGACCTATCACGATATTCACAAGTTCGGGATGACCCATGTAACCTTTATTTCGAAGTGCGTGTGGTCCTTTTATTAGACAACAGTCAATGTAGTCCATCTTCAACATACGATTTTGTCAATTAAGGGCATATTCGCACTGTTGAATGGCCCGAAATGACTATAACCATCGTAGTTTCGCATATCACGATATTCACAGTTCGGGATGACCCATATAACCAGTATTTCAAACAGCGTGTGGTCCTTTTATTACACAACGGTCAATTTAGTCCATCTTCAACCCACGATTTTGATAATTAAGGGCGTATCCGCACTGTAGAATTGGCCCAAATGACCATAACCATCATATTTTGACCTATCACGATATTCACAAGTTCGGGATGACCCATATAACCAATATTTCGAACTGTGTGTGTTCCTTTTATTAGAGTACGGTCAATGTAGTTCATCTTCAACCTACGATTTTGTCAATTAAGGGCGTATCCGCACTGTAGAAATGGCCCAAATGACTATAACCATCATATTTTGGCCTATCACGATATTCACAAGTTCGGGATGACCCATATAACCAATATTTCGAAGTGCGTGTGGTCATTTTGTGGTCACCCCGAACTTGTGAATATCGTCATAGTCAAAACTATGATGGGTATAGTCATTTCGGCCCATTCTACAGTGCGGATACGCCCTTAATTGACAAAATCGTAGGTTGATGATGGACTACATTGATCTTTGTGTAATAAAAGGACCACACTCAGTTCTGAATATTGGTTATATGGGTCAACCCGAACTTGTGAATATCGTGATAGGTAAAAATATGATGGTTATGGTCATTTGGGCAAATTCTGCAGTGCGGATACGCCCTTAATTGACAAAATCGTGGGTTGAGGATGGACTACATTGACCGCTGTGTTGTAAAAAGACCACACGCAGTTCGAAATATTGGTTATATGGGTCATCCCGAACTTGTGAATATCGTGATTGGTCAAAATATGATGGTTATGGTCATTTGGGACATTTCCACAGTGCGGATACGCCCATAATAGACACAATCGTAAGTTGAAGATGGACTAAATTGACCTTTGCGTAATAAAAGGACCACACGCAGTTCGAAATATTGGTTATATGGCTCATCCCGAACTTGTGAATATCGTGATAGGTAAATCGATGATGGTTTTGGTCATTTGAGCCTATTCTACAGTGCGGATTTGCCCTTAATTGACAAACTCGTCGGTTGAAGATGGAATACATTGACCTTTGTGTAATAAAAGGACCACACGCAGTTCGAAAATCTGGTTATATGGGTCATCCCTAACTTGTGAATATCGTGATAGGTAAAAATATGATGGTTATGGTCATTTGGGCAAATTCTAAAGTGCGGATACGCCCTTAATTGACAAAATCGTAGGTTGAAGATGGACTACATTGACCGTTGTGTAATAAAAGGACCACACGCAGTTCGAAATATTGGTTATATGGGTCATCCCGAACTTGTGAATATCGTGATATATATACGAGACTATGACGGCTCTAGTCATTTGGGCCCATTTTACTGTGACGATACGCACTTAATTGTTACAATTATTTGTTGATGTTGGACATGTTGCATCATTATGTAATAAAGTGACCACTCCCAGTCGGACATCGGGTGATATAGGTCACCACGAGCTATGCCAACATATGATGGCTATATTCATTTGATCCAATTTTACAGTCCGGATACGCCATTAATTAAAACAGATATATGTTAAAGGTGATCCTTGTGTAAGACATTGACCACATAGAGTTCGAATGTGATATGGGTCATGGAAAACTATGTGAGATCCTTTACTGGTATAGTACTTTGATTCAATTGTACAGTGTGATTACTCCTTTAAGAGACACACTGTTGTGTTGTCTTCGTGTAACAATATTGTGCATGCAGTTCGAAATCTGATTATTTGAGCCATCACGAATTGGCAAAACCAATGTAATACAAATAAGATGCTCACTTGTTCTACTTCCAACATCAGTTAACTTGTACTTTAATGTGCTTGATGGTCAGCACCATGCACGGGTGAAATTCAAATCAACCAAAACCGGACTACTCCGCTCCATATCCACCACGAATCGACGAAACTAATGCTTTATGATTCGCATTCGTTCTATCTTCCAACACCAGTGAAGTTTTATTTTCATCTATTATCTCATCCTGTGAGCAGAAAATTAACCAACCCGGATCTCACCTCTTCTATGAGCCGATTATTTGAGCCATTACGAATTGGCAAAACCAATGTAATACAAATACGTTGGTCACTTGTTTTAACTTCCAACATCAGTTAAATTGTAGGTTAATGTGTTTGCTGGTCAGCACCACGCACGGGTTAAATTCAAATCAATCAAAACCGGACTACTCCGCTCCATGTCAACCACGAATCGACGAAACTAATTATTTGGGATTCGCACTCGTTCTACCTTCCAACACCAGTGAACTTTTATTTCTATCTGTATCGCATGGCGATATAAATTACATTTGACTTTGTTGGAACGTTCACTAAAGGGTGCTATTTGGTGAGACCATATTTGTGCATGGTTCTCAATTGATATTCCGAAGACGTGCATTGATTTACAGCTATAATTTAACTTCAAAGAACTTTGTTTAGTAGTGTTGGCTATGAGCCTGCCTATCTGTCGTACCCACCAATGTGCATGTTGCATTAACTTTTACTTCACGGTTGTTTCACATGCTATATTTATTGCATTATTTATCATTTGTTTCATTCATTGAGTAGGCCTCTATAACTGTGACGTCATCATCATTTCATCATGATCACCTTTCTCTGCATTCATTTCTATTCATTTTCACCCCGCTTCTTATATATTTATTTATATTTACGGGGCTTTCCCCTCCACCTTTTTAATTCATTGCATCTTCATTTTTGCATTTTCGGCGTGCCACATTTTCTTGCTTCTCTTGCCTTAAACTTAATCATCGTTCGAACAGATGTTCTAATCGAAAAGCATGTGAAATTCTCGATAATTCGCAAAGGAGATGTGGCAGGATGCACCACCGTCTCTGCATACCGACGACAACAGTGCATTTTCGTACCACAGCTCTTCACGAGATGCCGATAACAATGACCCACGCAAAAAAAACATACTTATGTTCAGTAAGATTAAGTGTAAAAACAACATATTAACAACACTGTGGGATTCTGGTGCAGACGTATCTTTAGTTACGCATAATATGACGAGAGAGCTCGGTTTGAAAGGTTCGGACGTGACACTATCATTAACGAAAGTCGGTAACATCACCGAAACTTTGTATAGCAAGGAATATACTCTACCATTGACGGACGCAGAAGGCAACACCTGGGAAATACAGGCGTATGGGATGGATGAGGTCACCGCACATGTCGGTCATGTGGATGTGAGTCGAGTTGTCAATCTGTTCGATGGAATAAACGCAAGGGATATCGAGCGTCCAACTGGAAGGGTAGATCTCTTAATCGGGATCGATTGTTGCAACGTAATGCCTAGAGTTGTCCAGGAATCGGGAAATTTACAGCTGATGAAAAACAGCTTTGGCTACTGCCTTCGTGGATCTCACCCATTGATAGATGTACCAAAAGAAACTCGACCAAACGTGATTCGCATTTATATGGTCTATGTTGATCAGTGCTCACTGAATTGTGCCACGTTCGTCAATACAAATAAGATAAAAGAATCTCTTGACAGATTCTTTGAAGTCGACTCTCTAGGGACGTCATGTGACACAAAGTGTGGAAGTTGCAAGTGTGGTAAATGTGCAATTGGTGGTAAAAACTTTTCTATTCAAGAAGAACGGGAATTGCGTTGATCGAGAACGGTCTGCATCTGGACTCTGTCTCATCGAAATGGACAGCTGAGTACCCTTGGTTAAGATCACCTAGCGACCTTCCGAACAACTATCATGCGGTGTATTCTAGATTGAAATCGATAGAGAAACGCCTAATCAGAACAGGAGGTGACTATCCTAACAAATACATGGAGCAGATCAGCGAAATGATTGAACGAAGGGTAGCACGCAAATTGTCTAAACAGGAGATTAGTGATTACAACGGTCCAGTGCATTACATTCCTCACCACGAAGTCCTTAAACCGGAGTCAGATTCCACACCCTTGCGCATTGTGTTCAATTCTTCTGCATCGTTTATGGGACACATTCTTAACAGCTACTGGGCTAAAGGGCCTAATGTTCTGAATGATTTGCTTGCAGTACTAACCAGATTCAGGCAAGGTTACTGCGGTATCATAGGTGCTATATCAAAGATGTACAATTCCATCCTCATAAGTGAACTAGACCAAGACACACATCGTTTTCTGTGGAGAGACATGGACCTCACACGTGAACCCGATCAATACGTTCTCCAGGCCGTGACATTCGGTGACAAACCGAGTGGAACTATCACGATCGTCGCACTGAAACGGACGGCTGAACTGTTCAACAATTCACTACCTGGTGCATCAGAAATGATCGTGAAGAATAGTTACGGCGATGACATTTTACAGTCAGTGGACACGCTTCAGGAAGCTGAACAGTTGGCTTCTGATGCTAATCGCATTTTGTCGCATGGAGGATTCTTCATAAAACATTGGGTAGGCTCTGGTGTGGGAGCAGCCAAACGACTCAAACAATTCCAATTTGTCGAGAAACAAGACGAGAAAGTCCTTGGTGTGAGGTGGCATCCCATCAGTGATATATTTTATTATAAAGTTATTCTTAATTTCTCAAAGAAAGCCAGAGGCGTGCGAGGTGGGAGAAATTTACTGAAGCGGGATATCCCACATTGTTTACCAGAAACATTGACCAGAAGAATGTTGCTTAGTCAAATTGCTACTGTTTTTGATCCCCTTGGACTCATCGCTCCGTTTGTACTGGAAGCACAATGCCTAATGCCTATCCATCGAGCAACATGAACACACTGCCTCTGGGATCTCGATATGGGACGAGCCTGTATCACCAGAATGTAGAAGCAAATGGGTAGAATTTTTCGACAAGATGTTTGATATTGAGAACATTTCATTCAATAGATGTTTAAAGCCAACCAATGCAGTTGGGGATCCAATGCTGGTTATTTTTTCGGATGGAAGTAAGCTGGCATATGGGGCTTGTGCGTACGTCAGATGGGATATTGGTGGAGGGGACTTCGAAGCTCGCATCATCATGGCCAAGAACCGGATCGCCCCATTAAGACAACTCACGATTCCCCGACTTGAATTATGCGGTGCTGTGATTGCTTCTCGACTTCGAGAAAAGTTAATCAAGGAGATGACATGGCATTTCTCGCAAGTCATCCATATTGTGGACTCTACGATCGTACGGGCGCAAATCCAGAAGGCCGGCTATGGGTTTGGTACGTTTGTTGCCACGAGAGTAGCGGAAATACAAGCAAAGACTGACCCATCCGACTGGTGGTGGGTATCAAGCGAAGACAATGTCGGTGATATGACAACCAGGTGCACCGAACCCGAGAAATTGGGCACTGGAACGAGATGGCAGTGTGGTCCTGAGTACATCGCGAAGCCTATCGAACAGTGGCCTATTCGAAAGGACTGTGAACTGGATACATCAGCACTCCCAGACCACACGGGAGTGACTACTGTATACACCACACAACGCAATGTGGACATCATTCCCGTCATATCTCACGGACACATTAATTTCAACATATTTGATTTTGGCAAATATAACAGTTGGGATCATCTCATCCGTGTGGTTGGAATAATGCTTACTATTGCCGAAAGTAAGTCGTTCAAATCAGTTGCCAATCGCATCACTGTGGATGTTCTTGAGCATGCGGAATTGGAACTGATAAAACATATTCAAAGTAATCTGCCTGAAAACTGGGAATATCGATATCGGCAATTGGGAGCAGAGAAGAATGGAGACGGTTTGGTCGTTGTTGGGTCGAGAATCCAAGAATGGATCAAAAGAACGTGGAACAGAACTGAATTCACTTTGTTACCTTCTGACCATCCGCTTGTGAGCCTTATACTTGAGGGTATGCACAGGAAGGATCATTGTGGCGTTGACACAACGTTAGTGAAACTCAGAGGCAAGTACTGGATTCCAAGAGCACACCGCTTGCTAAAGAAAATAAAGAAGCGATGCATTGTTTGTAGGCATTTAGAAAAACATGTTGTTGGACAAAGAATGGGATCTCTACCATTGGATCGACTAAAGCCTTCTCCCCCTTTCATGTACTGCGCCGTGGATCTTTTCGGTCCATTCGACATTAAGGACACTGTCAAGCGCCGAGTACATAAGAAAGCTTATGGTGTGATGTTTAATTGCCTTGCTTGTCGTGGAGTTTATGTTGATTTGGCCGAGGGTTACGATACCGACAGTTTTTTGATGGTGTTCAGACGGTTTGTTTCACAGAGGGGGTACCCCAAAAAGATAATATCTGATAGGGGATCTCAGCTCGTTGCTGCAAGTAAGGAGCTACAAACGATTTCGCAGGGACTGGATTGGGATAAAATTAAATCTGATGGTCGCAGGATGGGTCTGGAGTGGGAATTTACGAAGTCTGCGGATGCACCATGGGAAAATGGGTGCAGTGAAGCTTTGATAAAGTCAATCAAGAGATGTCTAGAACGTTCTGTAGGTTGTAACGTGTTGACTTTCTCGGAATTTCAAACCATGCTATTCGAGGTTGCAAACTGTGTCAACGAAAGACCTATTGGTACAAAAACAAGTGACCCCAATGATGGTTCATATCTATCTCCTAACGATTTATTGCTAGGAAGAGCATCGTCTCGTGTTCACACCGATGCATGGTCAGACAGCACAGACTTTCGTATCCGCTGGAAATTTATCCAACAACTCGTTGATTCATTTTGGAAGAAATGGCAACGTGATTACTTCCATACTCTCATAATTCGGAAGAAATGGCATGCATTGGAAAGAGATTTGAAAGTTCGAGATGTTGTGTTAATTACCGATTGCTCACTAAGTCGTGGTCAATACAGACTTGCCGAAGTGTGTTTAGCGGAAGCGGGACGAGATGGACGAGTTCGTGATGTATCTGTTAGATACAAGGCACAGGGTGTAGGATCGGAATATAAGGGGTGCAAGGACACCGTAGTGAAACGATCGGCATATCGACTGATACTCATTCTTCCAGTTGAAGAACAAGAATGAGTTTCAAGGCGGCGGGAGTGTATCGCATGGCGATATAAATTACATTTGACTTTGTTGGAACGTTCACCAAAGGGTGCTATTTGGTGAGACCAGATTTGTGCATGGTTCTCAATTGATATTCCGAAGACGTGCATTGATTTACAGCTATAATTTAACTTCAAAGAACTTTGTTTAGTAGTGTTGGCTATGAGCCTGCCTATCTGCCGTACCCACCAATGTGTATGTTGCATTAACTTTTACTTCACGGTTGTTTCACATGCTATATTTATTACATTATTTATCATTTGTTTCATTCATTGAGTAGGCCTCTATAACTGTGACGTCATCATCATTTCATCATGATCACCTTTCTCTGCATTCATTTGTATTCATTTTCACCCCGCTTCTTATATATTTATTTATATTTACGGGGCTTTCCCCTCCCCCTTTTTAATTAATTTCATCTTCATTTTTGCATTTTCGGCGTGCCACATTTTCTTTTTTGTTCTAGCATTATACATGTTAGGTCACACGCGTATGGGCGTTTTTTCCTTATTCATTAATTTTATTGCTAATGGTTTTCTCTGTATCATTTTCACATGGTCTATTTGTTTCTCTTGCAATTCCAGCCATCCAATATTATTATATTACTACACATTTGTTCAGTTCACATCTATGTGGATTTTTTAGGTTTTGCAGCTCACAACTGTGTGGGCGTTTGGTGCATCCTGCAATATGTTCATACGTTTTTATTTGTTGTATTTGCAGGTTAAAACATTAAAGCATTGTTTGATAACATGGTGGTTGTTATGCTCTTGACCTGAGCAGGGAACTGAAACACCATCTATTAACTGATCATGTGAGCAGCATATCGACCAAACCGGATCTCACCTCTTCAAAATCTGATTATTTGAGCCACCCAGAATTGGCAAAACCAATGTAATACAAATAAGAAGCTCACTTGTTCTACTTCCAACATCAGTTAACTTGTACTTTAATGTGCTTGCTGGTCATCACCATGCACGGGTGAAATTCAAATCAACCAAAACCGGACTACTCCGCTCCATATCCACCACGAATCGACGAAACTAATGCTTTAGGATTCGCATTCGTTCTATCTTCCCACACCCGTGAAGTTTTATTTTCGTCTATTATCTCATCCTGTGAGCAGAAAATTAACCAAACCGGATCTCACCTCTTCTATGAGCCGATTATTTGAGCCATTACGAATTGGCAAAACCAATGTAATACAAATAAGATGCTCACTTGATTTAACTTCCAACATCAGTTAACCTTTAGTTTCATGAGTTTGCTGGTTAGCACCATGCACGGGTGAAATTAAAATCAGCCAAAACTGGACTACTCTGCTCCATATCCGCCACGAATCGACGAAACTAATGCTTTGGGATTCGCTCTCGTTCTATCTTCCAACACCAGTGAAGTTTTATTTTCATTTATTATCTGATCATGTGAGCAGCAAATCAATCAAACTGGATCTCACCTCTTCTATGGGACCACAGTTGGCATATTTGTAACGGTGTTTTCGGTAATGCTCGCGATGTGTGATCGCGCTCGCTGCTCGCGCTCGCGGCTCGCCCTCGGCTAACGGAATCGTATATCTCTCTCTATATATATATATATATATATATATATATATAGCTATATATATATATATATATATATATATATATATTTGACATTTTATTGACAAAAGAAAACAATAACAATGCAATATGAGCAACAACAGTGCATGTAAATAACAATAACATCCTGCAAAACGATTCCATAAAATGAAAGTTTTTATTGACCATAGCAAAAACAAATTTGCGGTGCATAGCGGAAATAGGCAATACGATATCTGAACGCGATCGGTAGATTTATTTATTCGCGAGTTTGTGCTTAGTTTGATCTCTACCTATGGGCACTTGGTGCATATTTGTTCAATTCGCTGAGGAAGACAATGGGTATATCCTGGTGACTATGCAATTATATGTTTTTAATCGCGGCTTGTTGGAAAGATCGATTGGTTTTGTAAAATGTTGGAATTAATACGGATCAAGCTGCAAATGAAAGATGGAAATTTGACTCGCACTAAAAACCTCAGTCACTTAAAGTGTTTCCCTGATCCCCACTCACAAGTTGTTTTATTACAACACAACGCGTCTGCCATTGACACTACACGAAATCAACACCAATGTACACATATTACTAATTGCTCCAAGCACATGGGGTCGTGTAACATACACCAGGGTGCGGACGCTTTTGTTGTACGGATGTTATTTTTTACAATTTACAATTTATTTTACCGCCAGCGGGAACAGTGTCCATGTAGCCTTCATTGTGTCATTTTTTAATAAAGCCTTTGCACTGGGACAGTGTTAATATCGTCGCAACACAATTCACAATCATCAGCAGTCGGACATCCAGAGAGCTTGGATCGCCACCTCTCAGGGTGACTACGCCACCGCTTATTCCAATTAGTGTCACTACAATGCTGGACTCCATGCATGCCACGCCTTGTGTGAGCTGGTCACTCCAAGCTCATAAATGGGGATACCAGCTGATCTTGGACTTCCAGTCCTGCCCGGCACAGCCCTTATCAGGGCTCACTACCGGGAGAGGACCGGGGACAACGAAATCAGCCAAGAAAAAGCATAAAAAAGACTCAATCCAGGAAAAAAGGGACGCAGAGAGATTGGCTGCGTGGAAAAAGAGGAAATCGACTGATGCCCCACCAGCCGACACCTCCCGCGTAGCCGAGATCGATGCACCGCTCGAAGTGATAATGGACTCTCCATTGCCACGGATAGACGCGGACACCTCCCATTTCAACCCGAAGACGCCGGAATACATCGAACCGGAGTCTTCACCTGCCTCTCCGAAACAGCAACAGCAACCGAAACACAAACATCCGATCCCGAAGACACTTCTGACTCAGATTTCGAAGACACTTCTGACGCCGATTCCGAAGACACATCCGATTCCGGAGAAGAAGAAGAAAAACGAGCGCATATAATGGAACTAATAGCAAAAGTACAAGAATCATCAAGAAAAGCCGAATTACAAGTCGAAGCGCACAAAAAGATGGCAGAACTCGAGGAACGCTCTAATCAACCGATTCCAGGCTTACCAACATCACCATCCAAATCACCACCGAGAAAGAAAATATACAGAAAGAATCAAAACAATCCACATCGCCTTGCCTCCAGTACCAACAGCCACCGCCGACATAATCTATCGATCTTCATCGAAAACGCAAAGGAAGGGTGAAGGGACTTGCACACTGCAGTCCGATCATTCTACACGGCCTTTGGTCGGAAACTACCCAACAACAACAAGTTAATATCGTCGATAGCTGACATGTTTTCATTCAATTGATATGCTCATGTGTTGTAGGCGAACTCCGATGCCTTCACGCCCAATATCACGGTCCGACAGAGCGCCCTTCCATTTGTAGACATTACACCATCTTTGATCAGCAAGATTATTTACTATGTAAGATGCACTTCAATAGCATGGAGATCTGCTGTCGTTGATGACTCGTGCTTCAATGGGCAGTGCATGTAATAACATCGGTCATTCTGAATTTTTAATTAATATTACCGATAATAATTTGTAGAAATTATACACTCTAGATTATAAATATTCACAAGATACATATGTTGTTGAGTGTTTATACGAGTAGTAATACTATGGAGAAAGTTTAGTGATATATGGGCCATTTGCTCAATATTTGTTAGCATTTTGTCACTGTTAAATATATAAATTACTCACAATAACTCTAAAACCATCATTCGAAAGGTTTCCATGTGAAAACTTAAATGATTTCCTGTCTTGGAAGTGGAACATTTATAACCGATAAGAAGCGGAACGTGCTGGATCTGTGGAGCTAAGAAGGGAAGCATCTGTTAACTAAGAAGTGGAACCCATGTGGTCCAGCGAAAATGTACTCACTATTGGCCATAAATATAACTATCGAAACACAGGTCGTGAATTGTTTGTAAATGTGTATTTTACCGTTATTTCACAATCGCATGTTTGTACAACTATTTTGTGCAAGAGCCCTTTCCACTATTTTGTCGATCATTGAAGAAAAATGTGAGATTTGTTAGTGATCGGGGTCATTTTCGTTATGACTAAGAACATGCAACCAAATAATTTCCATACATAGTCGTTGAGTATTATCTACGGAGCATCAATGCGAACGACGACAAATCTCACTTCGATAAATTATTGTCCAGATCACCTTTGTTTGTGCGGGTGCCTCCATCTTGTCCAAAAATCGATAAGAAGGTAAACTAAAATCATCGTCGAAGTGAAACATAAAACGGGACAGGCATGATCTTCGGGGAACAGATGAGCAACAGTGTCTACGATAATACACGTCAACAGTTGGAAATGCCATAGTATTATGAATTGCCAATATGGACTACATGTTGTTTACCGGACACAATTCACTTCAACCAGCACGACTGATATTGTTCTGATTTAGCTCAATCAAAGCCAACTAAACCACCGAGTTCTCACGGACTTAATCTTTGCAGCAAGAAAATATTAGGTTATAGTTGTACCTGATATTTTCTATTAGACATTTTCTTGCAGGTACATGTGGACGCGCCATAAAACCGGATTGCGTAAACGCAGATCACGAAACGTAAAATCTGTTCCGGTAGTGTGACCACGGTAAATCAGCAGGACCCACCATCACATCGTAGCAGGACCCACCATCATATCGTAGCAGGACCCACCATCATATCGTAGCAGGACCCACCGTCATATCGTAGCAGGAACCGACCATCATATCGCAGCTGGACCCACCATCATATCGTAGCAACACTCACCGTCATATCATAGCAGGACACACCATCATATCGTAACAGCACCGACCATCATATCGCAGCATGACCCACCATCATATCGTAGCAGCACCGACCATCATATCGTAGCAGCACCCGCCATCATAACGTAGCAGCACCCACCATCATATCGTAGCAATACCCAACATCATATCGTAGCAAGACCGACCATCATATCGTAGCAGCACCTACCATCATACCATAGCAGCACCCACCATCATATCGTAGCAGGCCCCACCATCATATCGTAGCAGGACCCACCATCATATCGTAGCAGGACCCACGTCATATCGCAGCAGAACCCACCATCATATCGTAGCAGGACCCACCATCATATCGTAGCAGGACCCACCATCATATCGTAGCAGGACCCACCATCATATCGTAGCAGGACCCACCATCATATCGTAGCAGGACCCATCATCATATCGTAGCAGGACCCACCATCGTATCGTATCAGGACCCACCATCATATCGTAGCAGGACCCACCATCATATCGTAGCAGGACCCACCATCATATCGTAGCAGGACCCACCATCATATCGTAGCAGGACCCACCATAATATCGTGGCAGGACCCACCACCCGATCGTAGCAGTACCGACCATCATATCGTAGCAGGAACCGCCATCATATCGTAGCAGGACCCACCAGCATATCGTAGCAGGACCCGCCATCATATCGTGGCAGGACCCACCACCCGATCGTAGCAGTACCGACCATCATATCGTAGCAGGACCCACCATCACATCGTATCAGTACCCACCAGCATATCGTAGCAGGACCCGCCATCATATCGTAGCAGATTAAAGGTGTTTTGAAGCCATTTTGTCAGACTCGGAGAGATTTCCTCGCAAATGGGACTTGAATGGGACCCTTCTTGTAATATATATAATCAAACTTAAAACATAAATGTTCCTGTGGTTTGGCAACATAAGCAGTAATTGCCATAATTTCCCAATGTCACACCTCGCGATGAATTACCGGAACAATATGATATTAATTAACTCTTTCTTCTGTTTTCTTTACTAAATTATCATCGATTACGATTACTTCCCAGGCCATTTGATGAACTTATTATCTGAACACGTCCTACAAGGTGATTACTAGT